>CANJKZ010000010.1:8367500-9640000 GCA_947471745.1 Closterium sp. Naga37s-1 | reverse complement strand
CGCGGTGATGTACGACCTCATCCTCCAATCGGTCAAGAACGACATGTTCCAGCACATCAAGGATTTGGTGGAGTTTGATGATTCCGGACCGAAGGCATGGAAGCTGCTACGCGACGTGATTCAGCCCAACACGCTGCCGATGGTGATTGTGTTGGAGAAGGAGTTGGCTGCCCTCTCCATGAAACCGGGAGATGATGTGAAACCGGTCCTTGACAAGATCAAGGACACCTATGCGAGGATGGCAGCGGCGGGCAGCGAAGTGTCGCAGATGCAACAGTGCACCAAGATCATCTCGGTGCTCGACAACTCGTGGGACAACCTCATCCCCACCCTCAACGTTCAGCAGGACAAATGGACGCCTGAGTGGCTACGGCAGCAGATTCTGCAGGAGGACTTCCGCAGACGCCACACGGGAGGTGGTGCTGCCAACAAAACTGCTGAGGGGTATGGAGCTGCAGGAGGCAGCAGAGGAAGAGGGGGAGGGAGAGGCCGAGGCCGTGGGAGAGGCTTTGGCAGAGGGAGAGGCCGAGGTGACTACAATGAGGGGCATGGGAGCTCTGGTGGCAGGGGGAGCACCCGAATGGAGGGTGCGTGCTGGTACTACAAGAAGGCTGGACACCCGTGGTTCAAGTGTTTCAGCCGGCCTGAGGGATGGGCCCCTCCAGGCATGAAGCCGCCAAGTGGTGAACGTGCACGCGGTGGCGCTGTGCAAGGATCAGGTGCAAAAGGTGATGGTGCACAAGGTAAAGCCGACCCTGGGATGTTCCTCATGGTTGAGGATGTGCAAGGGAGTGGGGGTGATATGGGTTCAGTTGGGAAGGTTGTGATGCACCCCCTCACTCACTGGGTGATCGATTCAGGTTGCACGAGTCATATGACCCCACGGGCAGATTTGCTTGATGAGGTAAAACCTCCTGGGAAGATCAAGTTTGTGGCTGCCGCTTCAGGTGCTTTGCTCCCTGTGATTGGTGTTGGGAATGCTAAGGTGATGGGAGCCAATGGAGAGCTTGTGGAGCTTGGGAATGTGCTGTTGGTTGAAGGTTTGTCCGCTAACCTTCTTTCTGTGCGCCGGCTGCAGAAGAGCAAGGCTGAAGTTACCTTCGGCCCAACCAGCTGCCGTGCAAAGCTTGGGAAGTTGCTGCTGTGGAACTTGGAGGAGAAGAGCAGCTGCATCAAGGACCTGTGGCAGCTGCCCATCATCCCTTGGAAGGGGAAACCACCAGCAACGGCAAAGGCAGCGGCAGCGGCTAAAGCAACTGCGGGAGGAGAGGAGACTGCACCAACTGCTGGGGCCCTGGATGCAGTCAAGAAGGTGCAGCAGCCACAGCAGCCACATGGTGAGGTGCTTGCTGGTGTGGATGCGACAGCTGCATGGGCAAAGGCTTCATCTGGGAGTGGTGAGGCTGATTGGGAGACGTGGCATGAGAGGCTGTGCCATGTGAACATTCCTATGCTGCAGAAGTTGGTAAAGGATGGGTGCTTGAAGGGGCTGGAGGTGAAGGGGGGAGCAAAGGAGATTGGGAGCTGCCCTACCTGCCTTGAGACCAAATTCACGAAGTTTCCCTTCAGCAGCAGCACAGGACCAGCCAAGGCACCACTTGCACTAGTGCACATAGATGTGGTGGGCCCCACGAGGGCCCTTTCTCTCTCGGGCAGCCGCTACTTCTTGACAATTGTGGACGACCACACGTGTGCGGTGTGGGTGTACCCTCTCAAGACTAAGGGGGAGGTGGCAGCGGCTGTTCTTAAGGAGTGGATGCCGAGAGCACAAAGGGAAAGCGGACACAAGGTGAAGGTGATCCGCACTGACAACGGAGGAGAGTTCATCGGCGCTGATTTTGAGAAGGAGCTGAAGCGGAAGGGGATCCAGCATCAGCTCACAGTGCCTTACAACCCTCAGCAGAATGGCGTGGCTGAGCGGTTCAACCGGACCCTGCAGGAAGGTGCTCGCACTCTCCTTGGGCGTGCAGGGCTGCCGGATCCGTTTTGGGTGACAGCACTGCGGCAGGTCGTTGTTGTGAAGAACCGGGTGCTGGCGACTGTGGGGGACAAGCAATGGGTCCCCTACACCAAGTGGTATGGGAGTGCGCCTGCAGTCAACATGCTGAGAACTTATGGCTGCATGGTGGTGTTTCATGTACCGAAGGAGAAGAGGGGAAAGTTGGAAGCTTCTGGGAGATGGGGTGTGCACTTGGGGCTTGCCAAGGACCACAAGGGCTGGTTGATATGGGACTTGACGAGCCAGCAACTGACTGTGTCAAGGGATGTTAAGTTCCTTGAGTCCTTGTTCTACAAGGAGTGGAAGCAGCAGCAGCAGAAGCTTCCTACAACACCACTGATCATTGAGGCCGATGAGGTGCAGCGGCCTTCGAGGCAGGTGGAGGTTTCTGTCTCCAAGGAGGAGATCTCTGGGGTGACTGATGATGGGGGAGAACCTGAGGTGGAGCAGCAGCAGCAGCAGCAGCAGCAGCAGCAGCAGCAGCAGCAGCAGCAGCAGGAGGAGCAAGGTGCTCCACAAGGTGCCGGACGTACGGTTGACCGTCCTAGGAGGGATGTGCGCCCTCCTAACAGGCTGACCTATGCAAGCCGTGGCAAGCCAAAGGTGGTAAGGGCTGGGAGTGTGGCTGAGCAGTGTGATGAGGATGAGATAGCACACTGCTACTGGGCAGCCGTCCCTGAGCCCAAGACGCTAGCTGAGGCATTGAGCGGGCCCGATGCTGAAAAGTGGAAGCAGAGTGTGAAGGAGGAGTATGATTCTCTGCTAGAGAATGAGACGTGGGAGCTGTGTGAGCTGTCACCCGGGAAGAAGGCCATTTCTTCCAAGCTGATTTTCAGGCACAAGTACGGACCTGATGGAGCGCTGACCCGCTACAAGTCAAGGCTTGTGGCTAAGGGGTTTCAGCAGACAAAGGGAAAGGACTTCAACGAGCTCTATGCTCCTGTGGGGAAAGGCACAACACTTCGGGTGTCATTGGCAATGGCAGCAAACCGTGGATGGCGGGTGAAGCAGATGGACATCACCACCGCCTTCCTCAATGGGATCATTCTGGAGGAGCTGTACATGTTACAGCCTGAGGGTTTGGATGATGGGAGCGGCAGGGTGTGCAGGCTGAAGAAGGCCATCTATGGCCTGAAGCAGGCTCCTCGTGCATGGTACCACAAGTTAGAGGAGACTCTGCTGGCTGGGGGTTTCAAGAAGAGTGAGTGTGATCACAGCTTGTTCCTGCTGCAGGAGAAGGAGCAGTTTCTCATGCTCCTGGTGTATGTGGACGACATCCTGCTCTTCTCTGAGTCGTCTGCAATGATTGAGCATGTGGAGGAGATGCTGGAGATGCAGTTTAAGTGCTCCAAGATGGGAGATGTGAAGTACTATTTAGGGATGCATGTGGAGAGGGACCTTGACAAGGGAGTGTTGAGGTTGCACCAGAGAAAGTATTGTGAGGGGCTGGCTGAGAAGTATGGGCTGCAAGATGGAGGAAAGCCAGCCACCCCACTGCCTTCGGGGTTCACTGTGGAGCCCTGTGCTGATGAGGAGGTGGTGGGTGAGAGTGACAGGAAACTTTTTCATTCCATGGTTGGGGCACTCAACTATGCGGCTAACCACACACGGCCTGACATTGCCTTTGCAACATCCAGGCTTGCCAGTGTGGTTTCACGCCCCAGTCATGAGCAGCTGGAAGCGGCCAAGAGGTTGGTCCGCTATGTGAGTGCAACGGCATCAGTGGGTTTGGAGTACAGTGCTGTGAGGCAGAGGCTGCAGAGGAGTGCAGCTGATTTGAGCAAGGGGGAGATGCTCCTGACCTGCTACACTGACGCTAGCTTCAATTCGGTGAAAGCGGATGGCACCAGCATTGGAGGCTATGTGTGCCTGTTCGGAGGTGGTGCAGTGAGCTGGCGCAGTAAGAAGCAGAATGAGGTGGGGCAGTCCTCGTGTGAGACAGAGTACATGGCCCTGCATCATGGGGCAAAGGAGGTGGTGTGGCTGAGGCGTTTGTTGGAGGAGATTGGAGTTGGTCAGAGGGAGCCGACTGTGATTTTCTGTGATAATGAGTCGGCGGTGAAGCTAGCGAAGAATGCTTGTCTTCATGGGCTGACCAAACACATCAGGCCTAAGTGGCACTGGGTGAGAAGGCTCCTGGACAAGGAGGTGCGGCTGGAGATTGTGAAGACCCATCAGCAGGCGGCTGACATTCTCACCAAGCGCCTGGCTGAATCTGAGCATTGGAAGGGCATGAAGCTTGCTGGGATGAGTGTGCATTGAGGATGCATGCTTGAGCTATGGCATGTGGGATGATGGTTGGCAGCCAGAGGGGGAGTTTGTTGAGTGATGCTACCATTCGCATTCACGTCTGTCTGCCTCCCATCATATGTTCGTGCGTTGCATGCGTGTTGTGAGTGTGCACAAGAATTTGTGTTTTGTGCGGTTTGGTTTTTCTGAGTGTGTGTGTGAATGTTATTTGGCTTGAGCAGATATCTGAAGTGACTCCTCTGCTCAAGAGCTTTCCGAGGAACCAAGTATCGCTTCAATCGGAGCACGAACAAGAAAGTTACGAACGTTGGAGTTCGTATGCTTTTGATATTTGGTTGTGGTGACTATGGGAAGTTGTGGGGTTGACTCAATATGGGGTACAGACTTTTGGGGGTTGGGAAATTCGTCTTTTCTACTGTAGTTGCTGCCAAATGGTTGGGAGAAACCAAACCAGGTTGGCAAGTGTGGCCAAGTTGGGTTGAGGTGGATTGTGGAGGTTGGGATAGTGACAAAGGTCAAAGTTGGGTTGCCTATGGGGAAGGGAATTGTATGCCATGGGGTTTCCTTGGTTGGGGACTCTCTTGGGACCTTCCCTCTCGTCCTCCTAATCCCTTCCACCTGGTTTAGTGCTACTCCAATTCTCTTGTGTGAACTTGTGTGAACTTTGTGATTGAGTTAAGATTCTATGGCAGCATACCCCCTAGTGCGCTGAAATCGATAACTCAAGACACACTTCACCTTTCCGTACGATTCAACTTGGGAATTGTAGCCACAGAGTAGAGCTACAACATATCTGGGTTTGGTAAAGTTTTAACCGTGAAATTTCCGTCGACGGCGTTTCTTGTGAACTCGACTTTTCTGTTCAGAAACTAGGCCCAACGATGTTGAGATATTTTGGCTCCTAATCTTCATAGACTCCGTCCTTAGTCTCTAACACGCTAGGCCCTTGTTCCTGCTATTTTGCACACGCTAGGCCCTTGTTCTTGCAGTTTTGCACACGCTAGGCCCTTGTTCTTGCAGTTTTGCACACGCTAGGCCCTTGTTCTTGCAATTTTGCACACGCTAGGCCCTTGTTCCTGCTATTTTGCACACACTAGGCCCTTGTTCTTGAAATTTTGCACACGCTAGGCCCTTTTCTTGCAGTTTTGCACACGCTAGGCCCTTGTTCTTGCAATTTTGCACATGCTAGGCCCTTGTTCCTGCTATTTTGCACACGCTAGGCCCTTTTCTTGCAGTTTTGCACACGCTAGGCCCTTGTTCTTGCAATTTTGCACACGCTAGGCCCTTGTTCCTGCTATTTTGCACACGCTAGGCCCTTGTTCTTGAAATTTTGCACATGCTAGGCCCTTCTTCTTGAAATTTTGCACACGCTAGGCCCTTGTTCTTGAAATTTTGCACACGCTAGGCCCTTGTTCTTGTAATTTTGCACACGCTAGACCCTTGTTCTTGAAATTTTGCACACGCTAGGCCCTTATTCTTGCAATTTTGCACACGCTAGGCCCTTGTTCTTGCTATTTTGCACACGCTAGGCCCTTGTTCTTGAAATTTTGCACACGCTAGGCCCTTGTTCTTGAAATTTTGCACACGCTAGGATTTTGTTCTTGCAATTTTGCACACGCTAGGCCCTTGTTCTTGTTATTTTGCACACGCTAGGCCCTTGTTCTTGCTATTTTGCACTCGCTAGGCCCTTGTTCTTGCAATTTTGCACACGCTAGGCCCTTGTTCTTGAAACTTTGCACACGCTAGGCCCTTGTTCTTGCTATTTTGCACACGCTAGGCCCTTGTTCTTGAAATTTTGCACACGCTAGGCCCTTGTTCTTGAAATTTTGCACACGCTAGGCCCTTGTTCTTGCAATTTTGCACACGCTAGGCCCTTGTTCTTGCTATTTTGCACTCGCTAGGCCCTTGTTCTTGCTATTTTGCACTCGCTAGGCCCTTGTTCTTGCAATTTTGCACACGCTAGGCCCTTGTTCTTGAAAATTTGCACACGCTAGGCCCTTGTTCTTGCACTTTTGCACACGCTAGGCCCTTGTTCTTGCTATTTTGCACACGCTAGGACCTTGTTCTTGCAATTTTGCACACGCTAGGCCCTTGTTCTTGTAATTTTGCACACGCTAGGCCTTTTTTCTTGAAATTTTGCACACACTAGGCCCTTGTTCTTGAAATTTTGCACACGCTAGGCCCTTGTTCTTGCTATTTTGCACACGCTAGACCCTTTTTCTTGAAATTTTGCACACGCTAGGCCCTTTTTCTTGCAACTTTGCACACGCTAGGCCCTCGTTCTTGTTATTTTGCACACGCTAGGCCCTTGTTCTTGCTATTTTGCACATGCTAGGCCCTTGTTCTTGAAATTTTGCACACGCTAGGCCCTTGTTCTTGAAATTTTGCACACGCCAGGGCCTTTGTTCTTGCAATTTTGCACACGCTAGGACCTTGTTCTTGCAATTTTGCACACGCTAGGCCCTTGTTCTTGTAATTTTGCACACGCTAGGCCCTTTTTCTTGTAATTTTGCACACGCTAGGCCCTTTTTCTCGAAATTTTGCACACGCTAGGCCCTCGTTCTTGTTATTTTGCACACGCTAGGCCCTTGTTCTTGCTATTTTGCACATGCTAGGCCCTTGTTCTTGAAATTTTGCACACGCTAGGCCCTTGTTCTTGAAATTTTGCACACGCCAGGGCCTTTGTTCTTGCAATTTTGCACACGCTAGGACCTTGTTCTTGCAATTTTGCACACGCTAGGCCCTTGTTCTTGTAATTTTGCACACGCTAGGCCTTTTTTCTTGTAATTTTGCACACGCTAGGCCCTTTTTCTCGAAATTTTGCACACACTAGGCCCTTGTTCTTGAAATTTTGCACACGCTAGGCCCTTGTTCTTGCTATTTTGCACACGCTAGACCCTTTTTCTTGAAATTTTGCACACGCTAGGCCCTTTTTCTTGCAACTTTGCACACGCTAGGCCCTCGTTCTTGTTATTTTGCATACGCTAGGCCCTTGTTCTTGCTATTTTGCACATGCTAGGCCCTTGTTCTTGAAATTTTGCACACGCTAGGCCCTTGTTCTTGAAATTTTGCACACGCCAGGGCCTTTGTTCTTGCAATTTTGCACACGCTAGGACCTTGTTCTTGCAATTTTGCACACGCTAGGCCCTTGTTCTTGTAATATTGCACACGCTAGGCCCTTTTTCTTGTAATTTTGCACACGCTAGGCCCTTTTTCTTGAAATTTTGCACACACTAGGCCCTTGTTCTTGAAATTTTGCACACGCTAGGCCCTTGTTCTTGCTATTTTGCACACGCTAGACCCTTGTTCTTGAAATTTTGCACACGCTAGGCCCTTGTTCTCGAAATTTTGCACACGCTAGGCCCTTGTTCTTGCTATTTTGCACACGCTAGGCCCTTGTTCTTGCTATTTTGCACACGCTAGGCCCTTGTTCTTGCTATTTTGCACTCGCTAGGCCCTTGTTCTTGCAATTTTGCACACACTAGGCCCTTGTTCTTGAAATTTTGCACACGCTAGGCCCTTGTTCTTGCAATTTTGCACACGCTTGGACCTTGTTCTTGCAATTTTGCACACGCTAGGCCCTTGTTCTTGCAATTTTGCACACGCTAGGCCCTTTTTCTTGTAATTTTGCACACGCTAGGCCCTTTTTCTTGAAATTTTGCACACGCTAGGCCCTTGTTCTTGAAATTTTGCACACGCTAGGCCCTTGTTCTTGAAATTTTGCACACGCTAGGCCCTTGTTCTTGCTATTTTGCACACGCTAGGCCCTTGTTCTTGCAATTTTGCACACGCTAGGCCCTTGTTCTTGTAATTTTGCACACGCTAGGCCTTTTTTCTTGTAATTTTGCACACGCTAGGCCCTTTTTCTCGAAATTTTGCACACACTAGGCCCTTGTTCTTGAAATTTTGCACACGCTAGGCCCTTGTTCTTGCTATTTTGCACACGCTAGACCCTTTTTCTTGAAATTTTGCACACGCTAGGCCCTTTTTCTTGCAACTTTGCACACGCTAGGCCCTCGTTCTTGTTATTTTGCATACGCTAGGCCCTTGTTCTTGCTATTTTGCACATGCTAGGCCCTTGTTCTTGAAATTTTGCACACGCTAGGCCCTTGTTCTTGAAATTTTGCACACGCCAGGGCCTTTGTTCTTGCAATTTTGCACACGCTAGGACCTTGTTCTTGCAATTTTGCACACGCTAGGCCCTTGTTCTTGTAATATTGCACACGCTAGGCCCTTTTTCTTGTAATTTTGCACACGCTAGGCCCTTTTTCTTGAAATTTTGCACACACTAGGCCCTTGTTCTTGAAATTTTGCACACGCTAGGCCCTTGTTCTTGCTATTTTGCACACGCTAGACCCTTGTTCTTGAAATTTTGCACACGCTAGGCCCTTGTTCTCGAAATTTTGCACACGCTAGGCCCTTGTTCTTGCTATTTTGCACACGCTAGGCCCTTGTTCTTGCTATTTTGCACACGCTAGGCCCTTGTTCTTGCTATTTTGCACTCGCTAGGCCCTTGTTCTTGCAATTTTGCACACACTAGGCCCTTGTTCTTGAAATTTTGCACACGCTAGGCCCTTGTTCTTGCAATTTTGCACACGCTAGGACCTTGTTCTTGCAATTTTGCACATGCTAGGCCCTTGTTCTTGCAATTTTGCACACGCTAGGCCCTTTTTCTTGTAATTTTGCACACGCTAGGCCCTTTTTCTTGAAATTTTGCACACGCTAGGCCCTTGTTCTTGAAATTTTGCACACGCTAGGCCCTTGTTCTTGAAATTTTGCACACGCTAGGCCCTTGTTCTTGCTATTTTGCACACGCTAGGCCCTTGTTCTTGCTATTTTGCACACGCTAGGCCCTTGTTCTTGCTATTTTGCACTCGCTAGGCCCTTGTTCTTGCAATTTTGCACACGCTAGGCCCTTGTTCTTGCAATTTTGCACACGCTAGGCCCTTGTTCTTGCAATTTTGCACACGCTAGGCCCTTGTTCTTGCAATTTTGCACACGCTAGGCCCTTGTTCTTGCAATTTTGCACACGCTAGGCCCTTTTTCTTGAAATTTTGCACACGCTAGGCCCTTGTTCTTGCAATTTTGCACACGCTAGGCCCTTGATCTTGCTATTTTGCACAGGCTAGGTCCTTGTTCTTGAAATGTTGCACACGCTAGGCCCTTGTTCTTGAAATTTTGCACACGCTAGGCCCTTGTTCTTGCTATTTTGCACACGCTAGGCCCTTGTTCTTGCTATTTTGCACATGCTAGGCCCTTGTTCTTGCTATTTTGCACTCGCTAGGCCCTTGTTCTTGCAATTTTGCGCATGCTAGGCCCTTGTTCTTGCTATTTCGCACATGCTAGGCCCTTGTTCTTGAAATTTTGCACACGCTAGGCCCTTGTTCTTGCAATTTTGCACACTCTAGGCCCTCGTTCTTGCTATTTTGCACATGCTAGGCCCTTGTTCTTGAAATTTTGCACACGCTAGGCCCTTGTTCTTGAAATTTTGCACACGCTAGGCCCTTGTTCTTGCAATTTTGCACACGCTAGGCCCTTGTTCTTGCAATTTTGCACACGCTAGGCCCTTGTTCTTGCTATTTTGCACAGGCTAGGCCCTTGTTCTTGCAATTTTGCACACGCTAGGCCCTTGTTCTTGCAATTTTGCCACACTAGGCCCTTGTTCCTGCTATTTTGCACACGCTAGGCCCTTGTTCTTGAAATTTTGCACACGCTAGGCCCTTGTTCTTGCAATTTTGCACACGCTAGGCAATTTTTCTTGAAATTTTGCACACGCTAGGCCCTTGTTCTTGCAATTTTGCACACACTAGGCCCTTGATCTTGCTATTTTGCACAGGCTAGGTCCTTGTTCTTGAAATGTTGCACACACTAGGCCCTTGTTCTTGAAATTTTGCACACGCTAGGCCCTTGTTCTTGCTATTTTGCACACGCTAGGCCCTTGTTCTTGCACTTTTGCATACGCTAGGCCCTTGTTCTTGCTATTTTGCACATGCTAGGCCCTTGTTCTTGAAATTTTGCACACGCTAGGCCCTTGTTCTTGCAATTTTGCACACGCTAGGCCCTCGTTCTTGAAATTTTGCACACGCTAGGCCCTTGTTCTTGAAATTTTGCACACGCTAGGCCCTTGTTCTTGAAATTTTGCACACGCTAGGCCCTTGTTCTTGCAATTTTGCATACGCTAGGCCCTTGTTCTTGAAATTTTGCACACGCTAGGCCCTTGTTCTTGAAATTTTGCACACGCTAGGCCCTTGTTCTTGCAATTTTGCACACGCTAGGCCCTTGTTCTTGCTATTTTGCACTCGCTAGGCCCTTGTTCTTGCTATTTTGCACTCGCTAGGCCCTTGTTCTTGCAATTTTGCACACGCTAGGCCCTTGTTCTTGAAAATTTGCACACGCTAGGCCCTTGTTCTTGCACTTTTGCACACGCTAGGCCCTTGTTCTTGCTATTTTGCACACGCTAGGCCCTTGTTCTTGCAATTTTGCACACGCTAGGCCCTTGTTCTTGCAATTTTGCCACACTAGGCCCTTGTTCCTGCTATTTTGCACACGCTAGGCCCTTGTTCTTGAAATTTTGCACACGCTAGGCCCTTGTTCTTGCAATTTTGCACACGCTAGGCAATTTTTCTTGAAATTTTGCACACGCTAGGCCCTTGTTCTTGCAATTTTGCACACACTAGGCCCTTGATCTTGCTATTTTGCACAGGCTAGGTCCTTGTTCTTGAAATGTTGCACACGCTAGGCCCTTGTTCTTGAAATTTTGCACACGCTAGGCCCTTGTTCTTGCTATTTTGCAAACGCTAGGCCCTTGTTCTTGCACTTTTGCATACGCTAGGCCCTTGTTCTTGCTATTTTGCACATGCTAGGCCCTTGTTCTTGAAATTTTGCACACGCTAGGCCCTTGTTCTTGCAATTTTGCACACTCTAGGCCCTCGTTCTTGCTATTTTGCACACGCTAGGCCCTTGTTCTTGAAATTTTGCACACGCTAGGCCCTTGTTCTTGCAATTTTGCACACGCTAGGCCCTTGTTCTTGCTATTTTGCACACGCTAGGCCCTTGTTCTTGCAATTTTGCACACGCTAGGCCCTTGTTCTTGCAATTTTGCACTCGCTAGGCCCTTGTTCTTGCAATTTTGCGCACGCTAGGCCTTTGTTCTTGCTATTTTGCACACGCTAGGCCCTTGTTCTTGAAATTTTGCACACGCTAGGCCCTTGTTCTTGCACTTTTGCACACGCTAGGCCCTTGTTCTTGCAATTTTGCACACGCTAGGCCCTTGTTCTTGAAATTTTGCACAGGCTAGGTCCTTGTTCTTGAAATGTTGCACACGCTAGGCCCTTGTTCTTGAAATTTTGCACACGCTAGGCCCTTGTTCTTGCTATTTTGCACACGCTAGGCCCTTGTTCTTGCACTTTTGCACACGCTAGGCCCTTGTTCTTGCTATTTTGCACATGCTAGGCCCTTGTTCTTGCTATTTTGCACTCGCTAGGCCCTTGTTCTTGCAATTTTGCGCACGCTAGGCCCTTGTTCTTGCTATTTTGCACACGCTAGGCCCTTGTTCTTGAAATTTTGCACACGCTAGGCCCTTGTTCTTGCACTTTTGCACACGCTAGGCCCTTGTTCTTGCAATTTTGCACACGCTAGGCCCTTGTTCTTGCTATTTTGCACAGGCTAGGCCCTTGTTCTTGAAATTTTGCACACGCTAGGCCCTTGTTCTTGTAATTTTGCACACGCTAGGCCCTTGTTCTTGCAATTTTGCACACGCTAGGCCCTTGATCTTGCTATTTTGCACACGCTAGGTCCTTGTTCTCGAAAATTTGCACAGGCTAGGTCCTTGTTCTTGCAATTTTGCACACGCTAGGCCCTTGTTCTTGCAATTTTGCACACGCTAGGCCCTTGTTCCTGCTATTTTGCACACGCTAGGCCTTTGTTCTCGAAATTTTGCACAGGCTAGGTCCTTGTTCTTGCAATTTTGCACACGCTAGGCCCTTTGTCTTGAAATTTTGCACTCGCTAGGCCTTTGTTCTTGCAATTTTGCACACGCTAGGCCCTTGTTCTTGCACTTTTGCACACGCTAGGCCCTTGTTCTTGCTATTTTGCACATGCTAGGCCCTTGTTCTTGCTATTTTGCACTCGCTAGGCCCTTGTTCTTGCAATTTTGCGCATGCTAGGCCCTTGTTCTTGCTATTTCGCACATGCTAGGCCCTTGTTCTTGAAATTTTGCACACGCTAGGCCCTTGTTCTTGCAATTTTGCACACTCTAGGCCCTCGTTCGTGCTATTTTGCACATGCTAGGCCCTTGTTCTTGAAATTTTGCACACGCTAGGCCCTTGTTCTTGAAATTTTGCACACGCTAGGCCCTTGTTCTTGCAATTTTGCACACGCTAGGCCCTTGTTCTTGCAATTTTGCACACGCTAGGCCCTTGTTCTTGCTATTTTGCACACGCTAGGCCCTTGTTCTTGCAATTTTGCACACGCTAGGCCCTTGTTCTTGCAATTTTGCCACACTAGGTCCTTGTTCCTGCTATTTTGCACACGCTAGGCCCTTGTTCTTGAAATTTTGCACACGCTAGGCTCTTGTTCTTGCAATTTTGCACACGCTAGGCAATTTTTCTTGAAATTTTGCACACGCTAGGCCCTTGTTCTTGCAATTTTGCACACACTAGGCCCTTGATCTTGCTATTTTGCACAGGCTAGGTACCTGGGCGGACGGTACCTGGTCAGTGGAAAGAAGACGCAGATTGCTTTTGAGCCCTTCAACAGCGGATAACTCGGGCCACTCGGCCGCTCGAGATGCCGTAGCTCGCTCCGCAGCAGGCGGAGCCGCAGCCGCCATGGAATTCGGATGCAGGCAGCAGGCGGCGTGTCAGAGCAGCGTAAGAAATGGTGGTGCTCAATAGCTGGCAGGAAACGGGATTCCGTGACCAGAAAATGTAGGGAGTTATGCGAGTGCATAGCGAGGATTGCAAAATGGTAACCGCGCCCATCAAAGTTGCAACAAAATAAGTTTTTTTAATTGTTCCCGACTGTAGGCTTGTTCATAAGGGCAACATAAGTACATCAGCTGCTGGAATTGAACATTCTTTCAAGAGGAAGACCATGAGAGCGGTACTACATTTAATAGTTAAAGCCTTAACATAAATCATTAATACATTTTATCTGGCTGACAACTTTTTGCAACAACTGAATATACTCAGTAAGATCAGTCAAGTGCAGTTTGTAGTGAAGTCATACATGGGACACATAAGTGAGGAGAAACGGGGCTTGCGATTGCGAATGGCATGGCAGAAAAACACCGAGCTGAATGTAATAACGCCGCAGGATTCGATGACCGACAGCTGGATGGATACTCGGCCAATGGAGTTTTGAGAAACCAGTCCATTTTTCGACGTTCTATTGGAGCCTCGTTCCAGATTTTCACAAACGACTTTTACAGCAGTAGCAGCAGCAGCGGGAGATTCCATCCCACCCACGCCATACCACCACACAATGACAGTCGGACTTGCTGCAAAGCCGTGATTGGGCAAGACCATTTGATTATGTTTCCCATCCCAAGCTGCCCGTAGTTGAACCAAGTAGGGCATCCCAAATATTTTCATGCTATAGGGCTGGATGGCGACATGCTGCAATGCAACACACATGCGGGGGTACGCAAACCTCCAATGCCCATTTCAAATATCGTAACAGTGCGAACTGTAACGTCCTGGATGAGTTTTCTCCTATCCCAGCCCATCGCCAGCCCCCCAGAAGGGGGCTTCGCACGTGCTCAACTTGGGAGTGGATATGACTACCTCATTACGCAGCGAGGCCGTGTAAAGAAATGGTTACCTTCACCTATCTCATCCCCTCAAGGTCAATTCTTTCACCTGCCCAACCTGACCTGTACTGCCACTCAAGTCCCCCTGCGCTAGCTGGCTCTACCCCACAAATTGTGACTGCGATCGAGTTCACCACCGCACTTGGCAGGGCGCAGCAGTGACTGTGGCGCACCAACTGCTAGGCGATGCTTGGGGGAAGGCGGACAGCACAGCCGAGGAAAACCGAGTCCCGACAAGACTGGAAGCAGTTTTTTTGGGAAGTGGTTGCGGAGGGGAGAGAAGGGAGGACTGTTGGATAGTCACGGGGGCAAAAGGGGAACCAATGAAGGAAGCGGCGTACATCGCAGTGCTGTGTGGGCGGGGCCACAACTCAGCTCTATTGGGTTACAAGCGCGGACTATCTCACACTGCGCGCGCGCTTCCCCTCCCCTCCCCATTCTGCCTTCACTTCCATCCTAATCTTTCCTCCTGGCAACTCATCTCCTTCAAGCCCCAGTTTTCTGAGCAAGGTTTTTGTTTCGACGCTCCTGTTTCTTAGGGCATTCCGTCAAGCTTCGCTTGGGGTTAGAGGGACGCAATTGGCGGTATCGTTTATCCTTATCCCTCAGCAGAACACTCGCGCAAATTCCGTGCGGTTTTTAGTTGTTAACAGACTTCGACTTGTCGTTTTAGTCAGCCTAGCTATCGGAGGGTCATTTTCGACAAATCGAAGCCGGTGGACTAAGGAGAGCTTCCGAGAATGTTCCAGCGCATGCTGAACGGCGGATCTCACCGCCAGCGCCTGGAGCTGCACTCCGCCATGGTCGCAATGGAGGTCTCCGCCACTCCGCCGTCCGCGCACTCCCAGTGCCCCTCCCGCTCCCCCATGTCCACCGCGGTCGAGTCCCCCATCCCCTCCACGCGCCGCATGTCCCTCCAAATCGACGATCTTGAGCGTCCAATGCACCGTAACAGCGCCTTCAACGGTCGGGATGTGTTTGGACGACCGAGCGGAGAGCCTGTCATGCAACCACAGCCCGAAGCGGGTTTCGACCATTCTGCTTCGGCTGTACGTAACCAAACAACAGCGCCGTCTCCAGCACCAGCGTCAGCGGCGGCGGCAAGCGCGGCGTTGGGGCCGACGGACTGGGCGTGTCTCTACGCGCCGCACAACGACCCTTCCCGCCGCCGCCGGTCGCTTGACTGCATCCGCTCGGCGCGCAAATCCGACCGGTCTGCTGCTGCTTTTAACGCGGTCAACGACGCGAGTAGCGTGGATGCGCGCAGCCAAGCGCTGCACGCCGCGAACGGCGCGGGGGGCGCGGGATCCGACAGCGAGGATGAGGTCTGCAGCACCCGCGCGGAGCGCCGGGGGACAGCCGCTGCGCAAACATCGCGCCAACCGCGGAACGTTTTTGTCACGAACCCTTGGCAGGCGGGGACGGTCTCTGGGGATATTGCCGCGGGGCTTCAGAGGACGCAGGCGGGAGGCGCGCGGCGGGGAGGAGCTATTAACGACTGCTCGATGGATGTGGATGGGGGGGACGGATGGGGGGGAGTGGAGGCGTGGGGAGGAGTGGAGCAGGCGATGCACCCCGCGGGGTTGATGCAGGCGCGCGCAGCCATGGTGGCGCAAGGCGGCGGGATTGGCGGCGCCCAGCCGCATGCAGTAGCAGGCTCGCACCGGGGAGTGGTGATGTCGAACCCGTGGGCCAGCTGAGAAGTCCGTATCGTATATTTTGATTTTCTTTTTTTTTTCGTTCTTTTTTTCTTCCTGGCCCGTTAGGAGTCATGGTGTACATTCGTGCCTAGCTAAGGCAGCACGTATGCGTGTCAATAATGGCGTCAGTGTGTGTGCTGTCTATACTGTTGAATACCAGATACCCACTATTAGCTGCTCTTGTGATCTCGCTACCGTAATTGTAGGATCTCGATTGTGATTTGAGTCTCCTTGTGGTGACCATTCTGTGCTTGCTGGTAGTTGCACTAGTCCATCAAATTTTTGTGAATCACAGCAGCCATTAGAGCATGTTCCTATCCTCGTATCAAGATAACCTCGTATCAGGCTCACACTGAAAATTCCCTAAACCCAAAACCTCTCGCTAGTTTTACCAGGCAAAAACAGCATTCTTGATACGAGGTTTCCTGATATGAGGCCGTAGGAACACGCTCTTACTGTAACTAGTGACAATGCTAGCTATTGAATGCAACTGAGGTGTGTAGTGTTACAAATGCTGATGATGCATTCAACACCTAAGCATGCAAAATTTGCATGCAATGCCTTGCCCTGGGCACCCAAGCTGGCATGACATGTGGCACGAAAGCGGTGACGTGTGACATGCAGCATCAAGGTGTGGGGTCGGAGTGTTTGAAAGCCCCAGCTGCCACAAGCAGGTTGCGCCGCGTGAACTGCCGAGAGGGGTGTGGAGGAAGCGAGGAAGGGGAGGAAGAAGTCGAGGGGGGGCAGATGGGGAATTGCAGGGCGAGTTGGACGGATGCACTAGGCAAATGTAAGGGGGGTTGTGAGGGGGCCTTGGGGGATTGCCAGGGGAGTTGCTAAGGGGGACTAGACACTTGTAAACACGGGCATGACACAGGTGTTGTGCAAATGACTGGAGGCAGACAGAGGCAAACCCCAGTTTGAGGTGGCTCAAGGAGCGATGGGCCATGAGTGGGGGATGGACGCCCGCAGAGCGGATACGGGCAGTGAGTGGGGGATGGATACTACCTGCAGGGCGGAGATGGGTGTTGACTTGGTGGGGAAGGTCTTGAGAAGGCGCAACCGCCGCCCCACCGATGTTCTGATGCCCATGCATGGACAGGCGCGGGGGGAAGGGAGGAAGGCGACACACAGGAGAGGAAGCCCCCGGAGGAAGGGGAAAGGCAAGACAGAGCGGTTGAACAAATGTGGAGGCCCTCAGAGGGGGAATACAGCAGAGAGGGACAACGGCAGACAGGGTCGGGTAGGCAGTGATGGAGACAAGTAGAGCATCAGTACTCGCTCCTGTGTCGACGCAAAAACAGACTCAAATTAGACCAGTTTGGCTTCCTGAAGAATTGGCACTCACATGCAGCTGAAAACTCATGGTCGCATGGCATGGCCCCACCCCCCCACTGACATCCCATCCCTGCCACTCACATGGCAGCTGAACAATTGCCACTCACATGGCAGCTGAACAATTGCCACTCACATGGCAGCTGAACAATTGCCACTCACATGGCAGCTGAACAATTGCCACTCACATGGCAGCTGAACAATTGCCACTCACTTGGCCTCGTTGGGAGCGAGCTTGCTGGCAGCAGCAACATCCCACAGCCTCACTGTGTCGTCCGCTGCCCCCGATGCCAGCACTGCTGACTCGCCACTGCTCCGCAAGGCCAGGAGGGTGCACGAGAGGGGAGAGATGCATGGGAGGGAGGTGGGGGGGATGCATGGGAGGGAGGTGGGGGGGATGCATGGGAGGGAGGTGGGGGGGAGATTGAAGCAGCAGCCTCACTGTGTCGTCCGCTGCCCCCGATGCCAGCACTGCTGACTCGCCACTGCTCGCCCCACAGGCAGCATGGCGCACGGGGGAGGAGATGCATGGGAGGCAGGGTGGAGGTTGAGTTGGTGATAATAACGAACAGGTAGCTGGTGCTGGTTTGAGCTGGCAGCTTGTGAGGGTCACAGCAGGCAGAATCTCGACTTGTGAAGCGGAAACGACATTGCTACAGCACATACAGCATGGGAGCACTGAACCACACTGCACTGAACCACACTGCACCCACCTGAAGGCGAGCGTCCACACACAGCCAGTGTGGCCCAGAAGAGGTGCAATGCATCGTCCCGTGCCCAGGTCCCACAGCAGCACAGTGCCGGTCTCATCGCCCGACGCCAGGAAGATTGTGCTAGGGCGCACAGAGAGGGGAGAATACAGCACGCACCGCACTGCACCACATCACACCCACCTGAAAGCGAGCGTCCACACACAGCCGGTGTGGCCCAGCAGGGGGGCGATGCAGCGGCCTGTGCCCAGGTCCCACAGCAGCACGGCACCTCCCTCATCCCCCGAGGCTAGAAAGCGGCCGTCCGGGGACGTGGCGAGTGCGTACACGGGCGAGCGGTGGGCGGCAAAGACTCGGCAGCACTCGCCGGTCTGCACGTCCCACAGGCGCAGCGTCTTGTCGCTGGAGCACGTGGCGATGTAGTTGCAGTTGGCGTGCCACTGCACCGCCTGCGAAGAGCGGGGGAGGGGGTGGGAAGAGAGGAAGAGAGAGGTGTGAGGAAGAGAGGCTGGGTGGAGGGCTTGGGTTGTCAGTGAACCCGGTGAGAACGTATTTGCAGCTGGCGTGGCAGCGCGCATCAGGGATGTGCGAAAGAGGGAGCCACTGACATGCATGTCGGAGAGATGACCAGCCATGATGCGCAGCGGGTACGAGCGCTCCATGCTCCACACGCGTGCCGTGCGGTCCCAGGGGAGGAAGCTTTCAGCACAAGGATGACAGATTAAATCTTCCACCAAACCACAAGAGAAAAACAACCTTAGAAAGGAAGGGACTGACATGCACGTCGGAGAGGTGGCCCGCCATGATGCGGAGCGGGTAGGATCGCTCCATGCTCCACACGCGCGCCGTGCGGTCATACGACGCCGTGGCAAAGTAGTGCCCCACAGGCGAGTGCTGCACGTCCCACACGGGGTAGCAGTGCGCGCGGTACGCCACCAGGCACGCCCCCAGCCCCAGGTGCCACAGGCGCACTGAGGCGTCAGAAGAGGCGGAGAGCAGGAAGCGGTCGTCTGAGGGGCTGAAGGAGGTTGCGTGCACGGCGCCGCTGTGGCCCCTCAGGGCTATGTAACGTTTGCTGGTGGTGCTGGGGGTGGTGGGGGTAAAGGTGGTGGTGGTGGTTGTGGGGTGTCCACGTGGGGTATTTTGTATGGCTGGGGCTTCGGCTGCTGCTGAGGTGTCGAGCGATAGGGCGTCTGGGGGAGGAGGGTGAAGAGAGGGGAGAGAGAGAAAGGGGAGAAAAGGGGGGAGTGCGATACATGAGGGTTGATGATGCAGAGGAAGATGCAGAGGTGATGTGAGAGGTGATGTGAGAGGTGATGTGAGAGGTGATGTGAGAGGTGAGGAATGGCGAAGGGGACGCGAGAGGACAGAGACATGGCAGATGGAAAATGTGAAATGTGGAACGAGAGTCGAGAAGAGGCAGTGGAAAGGCATACCTTGTGGCAGGGGGGAGGAGCCAATGGATCGCATGTCCCACACCTGTGTGGTGGGGGAGGAGCGACGGAGGGGAAATGAAGGGACGAGAGGGGGAGAGCGAGGAAGAGAAGGGAAGAGGAGGCGGGGAGAAGAGAGTGGTGAGAGAGTGTGTCATAGTGGGGACGCGCAGCAGACGACGCTAACATACATGCTGCCATGCCTGGCCATCATAGATCAGTGTCACTACTACGCACAACTGGATTGAATCTGCTGTGCGCGTATTGGTTAAACTTGGCGTTTGAGTAGATGAATGTGGATGCACGGCTGTCACCTTGACTGACGAGTCATTGAAGCCTGCAGCCAGCAACGCACCGTCAGGAGCAACGGACACTGAAGTCATGCTGGTGCGGGGAGGAGAGATAGAGGGGGCGCATGCAGGACGAATTGGAGGGTGTGTGGGATGCGAGGTGAGAGGGAGGAGTGAGAGAAGCAACGGAAGACAGGTGGCAGCCTACTTTTAAGGCGCCTCAGAAGTACACAGGTGGCAGCTGTGCAGTGCAGAGGCAGTGCGGCAGCGGAACTCGGTGGTTCCCAGAATGCACTCGCAGCAGCAGTAGCAGCAGCAGCAGCAGCAGCAGCAGCAGCAGCAGCAGCAGCAGCAGCAGCAGCAGCAGCAGCAGCAGCAGCAGCAGCAGCAGCAGCAGCAGCAGCAGCAGCAGCAGCGCATAACAGGCCAGCACAGCAGAGTAGAGCAGAGCAGAGCGCACCTGGAGTGTGCATGCAGCAGCGTGTAGCAGCACACAGACGGCAGCGCCTGCGCTCCCAGTGCCACTCGCCGCCTCAAGTCGTCAAACACCTGCTTCTCCGCCTCCTCCCTCCTGCCTTGCATGGTCACAGGCAGCAGCAGAGCGGAGGCAGGTCGAGTGGCAGAGAGTCAAGAGGCAGAGAGGCAGGAGGAGGCAGAAAGGCCAGAGGCAGGGAGGCGAGAGGCAGGAAAAGAAGGAAGATGAACGAAAGGGGTAGCAATGTTTGAAGAAACTGCTGTGCCATGAATCAGCTTGAACCACAGGAAGGCAGCAGCGGGACGTGGCCAGGCAAGGATAGATGACAGCAGGCAGAGCAGCAGAAGGGAGATCAGCGGGGGACAGAGCAGAGGGAGGGAGAGCGCACATTTTAGGGAGAGGCAGGTGCGACGCCACGCGTGTGCCAGTCATTGCAGCAGCCCCGCCGGCCCCCTTGCCCTCGCCCGCCTTCCCCCCCTTTCCTCCAGCACCCCCCCCTGCCCCCGCTGCCCCTCCTGCTCCACCCCCCGCGCCCCCTTTGAGCGCGTCCTTCTCCCCCGCCTTGTCCTTCTTGCCCTTCTTGCCCGGCGCCCCTGCTGCTGCCTTGCCATCTGCTGCCCGCTTCTGAGGGAAGAGGGGCAGCACGCAGGGAGGCAGAGGGCAAGGAGGCAGAGGGCAAGGAGGCAGAGGGAAAGGAGGCAGCGGGCAAGGAGGTCGCGGAGGAGAGATCGTGCGGTCAGAAATGGAGGGATGGAATCACAAGGAGCGTTTCAAGCTGGGCCAACCGTTGCTAACACCACCCACACGCATCTCACCTTGCCGTCGTCCCCTTCGCCCTCGTCGCCCTCCTCCTTCTCACCCTCCCGCTCCCTCTCCTGCTCCAACCGGTGCTCCACACCATCCTCCAGCGCGCCCCACAGCACCTCGCGCTGCCCCATGCGCTTCATCGCCTCGTGTGTCGCCCCTGTCACCACCCCCGCCAGCATGCCGCCCCCCGCGCCCCCTCCGTCCGCTCCCGCGCTTGATACCATGCCCGTCGCCTCGTACTCCTCCTCCTCCTGCGCTGCTGGCCGCCCCGCATGCACTGTGGCGGGGGCGCGGGCGGATGGGGGCGGAGAGAGGGAGAGTTTGAAGAGAGGGAAGGGGGTGAAGAAGAAGAGGAGGAGGAGGAAAAGGGCACAGGAGCTGGAGAGGGAGAGTTTGAAGGGAGTGGGGGGGTGTGAAGAGGAGGAGGAGGAGGAGGAGGAGGAGGAGGAGGAGGAGGAGGAGGAGGAGGAGGAGGAGGAGGAGGAGGAGGAGGAGGAGGAGGAAAAGGGCACGGGAGCTGGAGAGGGAGAATGGTTGGGAAGGGGGTGGTGCGTGCTTGGGTGCAGCAATTGCGTGCTTGGGTGCAGCAATTGCGTGCTTGGGTGCAGCAATTGCGTGCTTGGGTGCAGCAATTGCGTGCTTGGGTGCAGCAATTGCGTGCTTGGGTGCAGCAATTGCGTGCTTGGGTGCAGCAATTGCGAGCTTGGGTGCAGCAATTGCGTGCTTGGGTGCAGCAATTGCGTGCTTGGGTGCAGCAATTGCGCGCGTGGAACATCAATGGTGCGGAGCTGCACTGGGAAGAAGCGAGCGCCCATGGATGCAAGCTAGAGAGAATTGGTGTTGATGCGAGTGCGTGCGACACAGCGACCCACCAATGATGTGGATGTGGCAGTTGACGAGCGCGAGGATGGCCATGAGGTCCGCTGCGTGCAGGAACTGCAACAGCAGGTCGAATGAGTACTGCCCTCCGTGTCGTGTCGTGTCATGTCATGGCGTGCCGTGGCGTGGGGTGGGGTGGGGTGGGGTGGGGTGGGATAGGGTGGAGTGGGGTGGGGTCGCAGGAGCATGGCATGCAGTATGGGAGGGCGTGTGAAGAGAGAGGTGCGAGCACAGCAAGGTGGAGCACAGCAAGGTGGAGCAAGTGAGCTGGATAATCACGGAACGAGGAGAGAGCAGACACGACACATGCGCTTGGCCAGGGGGGGCCTACCTGGCACATGCGGATGACGGCTTTGTTCTCGCGGAAGGCGCGCGCGAGGGGGCTCTCCTGCGCGTGCTGCGCGGCGGTGATGCCCGCGAGCTGCGCGAGGTCACTGGCGTGCAGGCGCGCGTGGTCCGCGCCGTGCGCCTCCATGAGCGCGCGCGCCGCGTCGGGGTGGTCCTGCGCGACGAGCTCGAGGAAGGCGTGCACGAACACCGGATAGAGCACTCGCAGTAGCTCGTTCTGACGCGCGGGAGGAGGGGGAGGGGGGGAAGATGGAGTGGAAGGATATTAGGGAGCCCCAAAGGGGCGTGCACGAACACCGGATACAGCACTCGCAGTAGCTCGTTCTGGGGGGAATGGGATCGTGGGGGGGAAAGGATAGAGTGAATGATATTGGGGAGCGCTAAAGGGGCGTGCACAAAGACCGGGTACAGCACGCGCAGCAACTCGTTCTGGAAGGACGGGAGAGGGCGGGGGAGAGATATTAGGGAAGCCTCAGATGAGGAGGGGCGAATGAGGGAATGGGAGGGGGATTGAAAGAAGTATTTCCCGGAGGAGTGGATGCGACACGGCGACGCGACGCGATGCGACGCGAGGCGAGGGGTCTGTCGGGAATTACCTTGTAGAGGTCTAGGGAGGAATGCACCCACGCACGAAGCTTCCGGTAGCCATCCACATAGCATGCTGGCGCTTTCTCAGACCTGGAAGAGACAATCCCGAGAGAGACACGTGGCGCTTCTGCAACCAGTCAAATCCATGACATTGGAGATACTGTATGGGCGACACTACACAGTTATCGACGTTAACGAAAACAACGGTTCGAAAAATGTCGCGGTTAGGGTTAGGGTCCGCTGTGGCTTCCCACCTGCTGTAGAGCATTATCTGATTGGCTAAATTCTTGTCCAGCTCAGCAGCTGCCGCCTTCCCGCCAACCGTAACGAGCGCATCGAGCGATTGCGTCTTAGAGTCGTCTTTAAACGCCAGCTCAGCATTCTTGTAGCCCTTGCGACGCAGGTACGCCAGCACGGCTCGCTCTATCGCCTCCTCCTCCATGGCGATCAACACGGCTTTAAGAGCCTTGATAGACTACGCGAGAGACTAATATTTAGTGGCAGTGTACGAATGCGGATGATACTGACGAGCGGAATCGAGCAGAATTGACGATGCGGGAGCACGAATCACTTGAAATAAGAGTGAAGACGAAAAATATGTGAAGGAAGAACTCGCAAGGCAGTGATCCGAGACAGTGGTGAAGTCTTAAGTTGCGAAAATAGATGGTTGGGTTAGGTACAGAACTTGCGTATCTACTTCCAATAATCATAAAACATTCCACCTCGAATTCCCTAGCCGTTTCTTTCTTCCTCCTCTTTTTCAAGCCTTTTATCCAAATCCTCAATGGATACCTTTAGCTTCTTCCGCAAAGCCAAAATTGAAGTGCCAATCTTCCCTTCCACCCTTGCAACTGTCCCCTTCGCCGCATCCCACGCGTTCTCTCGCGCCATTGCCTGCACGTCAGGATGCCACGTCATCACCGCCTCATTCACAACTGCTTCCAAGTCCTCATGAGCCACGTGGGTATCGAGCAACAAGCCCCGCAACTCCGCAAACACACGAGCGGCAAGCACATGGTATGGAACAGCAGCAACCTCTTCATCCCTTGCTTCCTCTGTTGTGACCGTGGCATTGCCTGGATCTGCTTGTGCTGATGCGTCGCAACTAGGCTGTTGCTGACGTGGACCCTCCTGCTGACGGGGCGGTGGAGTGCTGGTGGGGGACGGCGCGGGCGGGTCTGCATCAGCAGCAGCACCTGCATGATTCGCATGAGCAGTGGCAGCATGAAAGGGAGACGGGTCACTGCCTGGTCTCTCTGCCTCTGCAACCAGTCCCAGTTGGGGGCAGCCAGGGGTATTGCTGCCACGTTCAGCCTGCTGTTCCCGAGGCACAGCAGAGCCATCTTCAGAGCGACGCTCAGAGAAATGCTCAGGGCAGCTCTCACGGCGGCTCTCAGGTCGGCTCTCAGGTGCCATGGGCAGTGTTGAGGCCTTGTCAGTGCACGGTACTGTCGCTTCTGCGCTTGGCACAGGGTCGTGAGCAGGGCATGCCATGGGATTCCCAGGTGGGCACGGCACAGGGCCGTCAGGTGAGCACGGCATGTGGTTGTGAGGAGGCGGAGTGCTCATTACCCCATCTGCTCCCCATCCCCCACCACCACCACTGGCGCTGCTCCCCTGCCTCATCTCCTGCCTCCCCTCCTCCCATCTCTCACTGCCTCGCTGCAGCATTTCCTCACATGCCTTCGCACCTGATACCTGCTCTCCTGACGTTTGCTCCCCCCATATCACCTTCTCCCCCTCATGCCCCCCCTCATTCTCCCCTCCCTGCAGCATTTGTGCCAACCACCCTCGAGCTTTCCCTCCCTCGCACTCGCCACTGCCCCTTGCCTCGCTCCCTCCTCGCCTCTGCCCCTGTGCCATGCCATGGCTGCCATCCCCAGGTGACCCTGGTCGCGCGCTTCCCAGCCCCTCATCCCCTCGCCCCATGTCACCGCCCTGCTCGCTCCCCGCCCCTGCCTCCTCTGCTCCTCTGCACCTCGCTTCCTCACGCCTCTCACCGCTGCTTGCCTTATCATCTGGTGCCGGTGCGGGTGCGGGTGCTGGTGCTGTTGCTGGTGGTGCTGCTATTAATGATGTTTCGGCTGGTGCTGTTGCTGCTGCCGTTTCTGGTGATGATGCTGGTCCTTCTGCTGTTGCTGTTGCTCTTGCTGGTGGTGCTGATGTTGACGTTTCTGCTGTTGCTGTTGCTGCTGCTGGTGCTTCTGCTGCTGCAGGTGCTGCTGCTGGTGCTGTTGCTGCTGCTGGTGCTTCTGCTGCTGCTGGTGCTGTTGCTGCTGCTGGTGCTTCTGCTGCTGCTGGTGCTGTTGCTGCTACTGGTGCTGTTGCTGCTGCTGGTGCTTCTGCTGCTGCTGGTGCTGTTGCTGCTGCTGGTGCTTCTGCTGCTGCTGGTGCTGTTGCTGCTGCTGGTGCTTCTGCTGCTGCTGGTGCTGTTGCTGCTACTGGTGCTGTTGCTGCTGCTGGTGCTTCTGCTGCTGCTGGTGCTGTTGCTGCTGCTGGTGCTGTTGCTGCTGCTGGTGCTTCTGCTGCTGCTGGTGCTGTTGCTGCTGCTGGTGCTGTTGCTGCTGCTGGTGCTTCTGCTGCTGCCGGTGCTGTTGCTGCTACTGGTGCTGTTGCTGCTGCTGGTGCTTCTGCTGCTGCTGGTGCTGTTGCTGCTGCTGGTGCTTCTGCTGCTGCTGGTGCTGTTGCTGCTGCTGGTGCTTCTGCTGCTGCTGGTGCTGTTGCTGCTACTGGTGCTGTTGCTGCTGCTGGTGCTTCTGCTGCTGCTGGTGCTGTTGCTGCTGCTGGTGCTGTTGCTGCTGCTGGTGCTTCTGCTGCTGCTGGTGCTGTTGCTGCTACTGGTGCTGTTGCTGCTGCTGGTGCTTCTGCTGCTGCTGGTGCTGTTGCTGCTGCTGGTGCTTCTGCTGCTGCTGGTGCTGTTGCTGCTGCTGGTGCTTCTGCTGCTGCTGGTGCTGTTGCTGCTACTGGTGCTGTTGCTGCTGCTGGTGCTTCTGCTGCTGCTGGTGCTGTTGCTGCTGCTGGTGCTGTTGCTGCTGCTGGTGCTTCTGCTGCTGCTGGTGCTTCTGCTGCTGCCGGTGCTGTTGCTGCTGCTGGTGCTTCTGCTGCTGCTGGTGCTGTTGCTGCTGCTGGTGCTTCTGCTGCTGCTGGTGCTTCTGCTGCTGCCGGTGCTGTTGCTGCTGCTGGTGCTTCTGCTGCTGCTGGTGCTGTTGCTGCTACTGGTGCTGTTGCTGCTGCTGGTGCTTCTGCTGCTGCTGGTGCTGTTGCTGCTGCTGGTGCTGTTGCTGCTGCTGGTGCTTCTGCTGCTGCTGGTGCTTCTGCTGCTGCCGGTGCTGTTGCTGCTCCTGCTGATGGTGCTGCTCCTGTCGCTGGTGGTGCTGATGTTAATACTTCTGCTGTTGCTATTGCTGAAGCTGCTGATGGTGGCGCTGCTGCCAATGGTGCTTCAACTGGTGCTGGTGCTGTTGCTGGCGCTGGTGCTATGGTTGCTGCTGCTGATGGTGCTGCTGCCGGTGTTGCTGATGGTGCAGTGTGGGGGCCAGCAGCTGCTGACGCTGCTAATGGCGCGAGTGGCGCTGGTGCCATGGGCGGTGCTGGAAGCAGCGGCTCACAGAGACCGGCTGTGACGGACCTGCGCACGCTGCCATGGACGGGCGGGGAGACATGGACGGGCGGGGAGACATGGACGGGCGGGGAGACATGGACGGGCGGAGAGGCATGGACGGGCGGAGAGGCATGGACGGGCGGAGAGGCATGGACGGGCGGAGAGGCATGGACGGGCGGAGACGCATGGACGGGCGGAGAGGCATGGACGGGCGGAGAGTCACGGAGGTGCGGTGGGGCCTGACAGGGCGCAGGATGAAACGGTGGTGGCGCATAAAGGCACGGGGGTATGCGCACAAATGCTTGAGCGCCCTCACACCCGCCGCGTTGCATCGCCTCCTCCACCATCTCTTGCTTCACCTCCTCCCTCGCCCTCTTGATTTCTCCGCCTCCCCTGAATGTATCACGCGCGCCACAGCCATCCCGCGCGCCACCATCCCCTCGCGCACTTTCCTCGCTCTCCGCCAATCCCCCCCTCGCCTGCCTTTCCGTCGCTGCCTCTGCCTCCTTTCCCTGCGCCTCGCATCCATGCCCTTCTTTCCCCGCGTCCCCTTGCCCCCTCTGCGCCCCTCCCTCTGCCCCGCCCTCCGCCATCATCGTGCGTGATTCCGCCGCGCCTCGCATCCGTTTCGTCGCGCACTGTGTCGGATACCAGATCTGCCTGGCGCTACTAACAAAAAAGCCCGCAACGCTCTCGCCCTCGGCATTCCCTGAGTCTATACTCGCCAGTCCGCTGCAGTCAACATCCACCTCCTTCGCACCTCCCCGCTTCCGCTTGTGCGGGGAAGGTTCCCCGCGACCATGCTCCAGTTCCTCCGCGGCCGCATTGCCAGGCATTTCGAACAAAAGGCGACGAGACGGTGATATTTCTCGTGCAGATCGCGCTCTTAAAGCCCGCAGGAGATGACAGCAAACCAACACCCGCGGAACTTTCGAGAAATTTCAGCCTATCGGAGCAGGCATGCGGAAGAAGCGGGATAGACTGCTGAGTTGCGTGGAAAGCGAGCAGCCGCTCCGGAAGAACGAATCCGTGCCTATGATCCCAAGGAACGTCAAAATCGCTTGGTCGAGTTCCACCGAACGGAGAGTGTCAGTTCTGTTGGAGAATCGAGTTTCTGCCGCCCCAGCCCTTCGCACACAAGCAGCAGCAAGGGGGAATGTCGGCGATGAATCAGAGCTTCGGGAAGTACTTCGAAAGTTCCACCACCAATCAGATTTCAGCCGAAGACTCGATATAGTTCAAAGCTGCCTTCAAACCGAAGTGTTGGCAGTTTCTACAGATTTCTACACATCAGAATCAGCTATAACAGAAATATCCAGAGTTTTCTTATTCATGCACCTCATGTGGCACTCAAAGTCACTCAAGGTCCATCCAATCTAGATTGTGCCCAAGTTACCAGGGAAGTAACATTGTCTATCAGCCTAGTTTGAGCTTTCAATCTGTCTTGTTTGTGATGCCTAGAGTTGTGCTTTAGTGGGCTTGTTAATCTTGAACATAGTGAAGTTTTACCTCATCCAGTCAATTCCAGCAGCCCTGCTAAGACTTTCCAGCCAAGTTTCCAGCCCTCCAGTAGTCACAGCTACTCTTTTTTACAAGTATTTCAACAATGAAGGCGGCAAGAGAATATGTGAAGCGCTGGAAAATGTTCTGTTCTGAGGGCGTGTCCAGTTCGTTCATTTCGGGTTTTTTAGTGCCAACACACGTCTCGAGGCTCAAATATAATCACTGTACCTAAAAACGAATGCATTGTGAGTTGAGTCCAACCTACCTCTAATTTCAGGAGCGTGGACACGTTCCCCGCCACACGAATCAACAGTGCTCTGATCGCTTTCGAAACGAGGTAACAGTTTCCCTCGTCAATCATAGCTAACGAATTTTTGGGCAGGCGGGGGGGGTGTTGGCGATTGTAGCGAGCTACTGGCGAAATTGTGCAAGCGATTCAGGGGGGACCACTGTAGTGGCCAGGACGCGGTGCTGTACCCTTGTTCGCGTCCCCGCTGATTCCAGTAACGTGAGTCAGACGATTCGAGGTACGTGCAGGGGGCGTTGTGTCCGAAGGACACGTTCAATACAGTGTTACAACAAAAAATGTGGTAACTGAGCGGGTTTACAAACAGTAAATGTACGAGCTGGACATCCCCTGAGGGCGTTTCATGAATGCGGTGAAGCCCGAAACTGTGCGTGGCAGAGTGGCTCTGCATCGTGAAAATGTTCACATGAAGTTTCGAGATATAATTAAGGCAAAGTACACCTCTTTGGCCAGCTCTTACAACAAAACAATTGAGAATACAATCTTCACATTCCAATTCACGTGGACTTGTTAGGAGTGTGCTTCTTCGCAGCTGCCCGTCTCTTGAAGTAACTGGGCACGAGCAACGGCAGGCACTCATTGCACCCGTGCACACGTGGAATGCGCCCCACTAGCATTTCCGAGCCCCGAGGCAAGGGCGGCCCCACCCCATCGGGTAAAGCCAGAGCCTCCCTTGCATTTTCCTGGTCTAGTTCGATTCCACACCCCAGGCAGCGCAGGGTGTCCGTGGTGGAGGCGTCAGGCAGGAAGGGGAGGAGGGAGGACGTCGCGGCGAAGGGAGGCGGCGGCGCGGACAAGGGCAGGAAGGTTTGTTGATGGACCGCGATGGATGATGAAAAGGGAGGGATGGTTGGGAGAGTGATGGAGGGGAGGGTGGAGGAGGAAAGGCTTCGCTTGGAGCCGGCATGAAGCATGCTGCCCCGTGCGGCCTCACTTTGGGGCGCTGCAGAGGGCGGGGGGAAAGTGAAAGGGTCTGTCAACCCCTTTGACCCCGTTGACCCCTTTGACCCTGTTGACCCCCTGAGCCCTCTTGACCGGGCAAAGGGCCCTGCTGCTCCTGCACTGCCGCTGCTGCTGCTGCTGGCAGCACCGGCGCTGATGGCTCCTCTGGGTGTGACGGTGAGGGGAGGTGACGAGGGCGTCAGGGGAGGCGTGAGGAAGCGGAACGGGATGGCAGGTGATGAGGTGGCAGGCGATGGGAAGGGCGCTGGCACAGTGGTGGGCAGGGAAGGCACGTGGTGCCCTCCCAGGGTGGTGCTGCTGAAGGGGTGCACCGAGGGAAAGAGAGTGCGAGCAGATGGCGCAGCAGCAGCAGCTGCTGCAGCGGCTGCAGGTGCAGTCGTGGTTAAGGAGGCGAGGGAGCGAGGGACGAGTGGGAGAGGGTCTTCAAGAGAGTGGATGGTGGGGAGGGTGAAGGGGAGCGGGTGCAAGGGGCGGGGCAGGCTGGGCTGCAAGCTGAAGTCACGCACTGAGGGGGTGCCGGACATGGTGTGGCGGCGCGCAAACAGCTGCTGCACCTCGGGCGCAACAGCAGGCGGGGCGGAGCGCTCTTGATTCGTTGCAAACCGCCGCGCCAGCAGCTCCTGCACAGCTGGGGCAATGCCTGGCAGGTGGGCGACAGTGAGTGTGGTGGTGCGGGTGGGCGCCCAGGGGTCAAAGATCGCTCCTCCACCGCGCCCTGCACACGCTGCTCCTGCTGCTGCTGTCACCTGGGCTGGCTTTCCGCCCCCGCCACTGGCAGTGTTCCCCCCAGCCTCCCTCGCTGGGTTCCACAGCCCCGCTGCTCCGCTGCTGCTGGGTCCCTCCATCACCGCCTCCCTCCCCCGCTCTTCCGCCCCGCCATCCCCGTCCGCTTGGCCCTCCAAGCTTCCGGGCAATTCCGTGTCCACTGCTTCCCCGTCCCCTTCACGCGCGCCCCCCTGCTTGCTCGTGTGACAGCTGGAGGCCCCACATGCCGTGCTTTCTCCCCCTGCTGGCTCTCCTCCTTCACCACCCTGCCATGTCTCGACGCCCTGCCCGCCACTCTCCTGCATCTCTCCATCCCGCATCTCCCCCTCCCCCTCCCCGTCTTTCTCCCACCAGCCTGCTCGGAGCGCCTCCATGCGGAAGGCCTCAGCCAATGAGACGGCTGCTGGGCTGGCGGGGGGAGCGCTATCTGCGGGCAGCACGGGCGGGTGGAGCGGCTTGGCGCGCTTGGGGCGCGAGGGGAAGTCGAGGGCGGGCAGGAACGGAGCATCCATAGCGCCGTCGGCCATGGCGGCAGGCATGGCGGCGGCGGGCGCAGCTGTCATAATGGCGTCAGCAGCGCGCACAGCGGAAGTGGGTGCCGCGGAAAGGCGGGTACTGGGGGCGGTTGGGGAAAGGAGGGTGGAAGCAAGCGGCGGGGCGGGAGGCAGAGCGGGATTGGCGCTGTGAGATGCGGCCATGGCGGTGAGGCGCGCCATGGCGGCGTCGTGCTCCAGGCGATCCAGCTCCATCGCCTGCATCAGCGCCGCGTCCGCCGACGACGGGAACGGCGCTGCGGACCACGTGTTGCGGCGGGATAAGCGCGCGATTTCTGGGGCAGCACCAGGAGAGGGTGCGTCACCGCCAGACACGGGCGGTGCTTGCGCTGCAGCGAGGGCGAGAGGGTGCGACGGCGGGTCTGCCATGCCGCTATCCTGCGTGCTATCCGTTCGCGCCTCGACCTCTCCCGCCATGGCCGTTACCTCGGCCTCGCGCGGAGCCATGGCGGGCGCGTCAGCCTCTCCCTCGGGCGCGATGGCCGGCGCCTCGGCTTCGGCTACCATGGCGGTGCGTCTCAGTAGCTCCTCGGCGCATCGCAACTCCATTTCCACCGCCGCCTCTATGTCCATCCCCATCCCCGTGCCCATAACCATGTCCGCGCCCGCGCCCGCGCCCATGCCCATGTCTGCGCTCATATCCGCCGCGCCCAAGCCGGTGCCAGCGCTTCTCAACCCCGCGTCCATCCCCATCGCGCCCCACGCCGTGTCCCACGTGCCCCAGGTCTCAACCACGCCCTCCATGCCCCCGCCTCCGCCCACGCCCTCTAAACCCCCGTCCCCTTCCGCGTTATCCATTCCCCGCCTTGCGAGCTCCAGCGCCCGCGGCAGGCCCTCCGTCACTGTCACAGGGATACCCTTCGATTCATCCGCTGCTGCTACCAGCTGTTCCGCCGAGGGGAAGGCCCATGTTGCGCCTGCCTCCGCACCGCCGCCGCCGGCGGCGACGGGCTCGCAGCGCAGCTCCAGTCGCCTCCGCCACCTCGAGGCGCCGTCGTCGACGTGACGATCAGAGCCCGCAAATGTCGCAAACCCCGCCTCCAGCGCCGCGCTCGTCGACGTCGTCAGCGGCGCTGCTAGCGTGGCTGCCGAGTCGCTCTCCCAACGCGCTGTCGCCGAGGCTGCAGCTGACGTGCCGGCGGTCCCGGCGGCTCGTGGCTCCGGTGGCGGCAGCATCAACGACGCGGGTAAGGGTCGGTGAGCGGCAGCACGGGAGGCCGCGTCATGCGCGCTGGGGGGTAACTGGGCGGAAGGCAGAAAGTCAGTGGAGGTGAAGAGGCCGTGAAGGCGCTCCGGCAACGACACGAGGCCGTGCACGGGGCTCGAGCCGCCCGTAACGGCCGCCAGGGCCTCGGGAACGACGGGAAGAAAGCCCGCAGTGGGAAGGCGATGCGCGCTCGCGGTGCCCCACACATTCGGAGCCGGTGCAATGGGGAGGGGCCCCGCGGACCCGCCAGGCGGGTCTCCGCGCAGCGAGCGCGCGGGTAGGCGGCGCTGTGCGGGGTAAAAGGGGGGAAAACTTCCGCGGACAGGATTTGGTTCCCCCGCGCTGCAGAATTCGTCGAGTGACGAGGTGTCCAGTATCCGCTGCAAATTGGCATCGAATGGCGGCCGCGCCGCGGCGATCTCGAGGAGCGCTGCGCTTATCGTGCTCGTGCTGCCACTCGTACTGCTGCTGACGGCACTACAAAGTAAAGGCCACCGTTCGGCGGGCATAGAGCCATGAACGGCTGTCGCTGCGGACACGCTCGTGAGTGGATTCGGCGTCTGGTGTCGGAAATCAACGGCGGACGCGCTGGAACCTGTGGTATCGCCGGAAATCACGGCGCTGCTCGCCTCGTGCGGAGTTCTTACGGCTCCCCGCAGATATCGGTCCATGGCGAGCACGCCGCGTCGCTCGCCAACGGCTTGGTGGCTGTTTTCTCCTTATTCGGCTGCGCCGTCTGACATTATTAGAGACTGCGTGCCCTGTACGAGGTCGTGACGTGGAAACCGGATTACAGTATTGCTACTACTCACGCAATTCACGGCGGCGGATGTTAAGCTCAGCTGAAGGAACGGGATGCGATACTAGCTCTTTGTCGTCGTGCTCGAGAACCTATCGAGAAAATGTTTCCTGCAAGACTAACGGTTCCTGCTTGAAGGAAGTTAACTTGCAACAAGCTGTGATTGCTACCGATGATCATAAACCGCGTCGCTAACAGCGTTGGGGGACCAATGATGAGGATACGACGCGGTATTCTTTCGGCATGTGAGAGCAGCATCGACTGAGCAGCATCACTCGGCCCATTCGCGAATTTGGCAGTTGCGAAGGTTCCTGTTGCCATTTCTGGCGATGCCCTTGATTAATGCGTTAGCCTAGGAGCTTCTCAGCCCCTCCGCCATCCATCCTGAAGCCCTGCTCCCCCAAGAGGAGCGTCGGGACAGCGGGAATGAGTGAGGGCGTTTGCTGATTTTGCTGAACCCTCGGCTCTCAGATAGCCGCGCGACACGTCTGCGTGGATCGATCGGGCGGGCTGGACTGCAAACTGTACACGATAGGGACAGGTTAGGGAATACCCTGACAGCTGAGCTGAGCTCCATGGATGGGACTATTGATTGCTGAGGAATGGTTAGTAGTGTCTTCTTGCTTGTGGGTTCAATCAGGACATTGGCCTTCACCACATTGTAATCCTCGTTATCTAGCATTGACGTATTGCACCATCTCTGTGCAATCTTTTCGTCAGTGCCAAGCCAATTCGAGTATCGCGCGGGGTATGCGGCGACAGTAACACAGCGCACCCACACTTAGCGAGGTAATGCGGCGTGCATATGCTGCTTCGTGCGATCCTGCGGCGAGGAATGGGCTGGCGACGAATGTGTGCTTGGCTGTGCGTCAAAATTCGAAATGATCAGACCAATATGGAACGCCCTGCTGTATTACCGCCGAATTCACAGCCTTGAAGCTGCCACAGGTCACGTTTCAAAGTTTAGGATGATTCGAGTCAACGCTTAAACTAATTACCCTCGCATTAAACCTCATGATATATCTCAACGGACAAGCGAGTCAAGCGGCCTTGAACCGTTTCGACACTACACCCTACTGAGTGGATCACATGGACGATGCTAGTATGAAAGAGTAGCATTCAGGCCAAGAGTAGCATTCAGGCTAAGAAAAGAAGAAAATAATAGGAGAAAATGGTGAGAACAACCCACAATCAAACAAGTACTATGATAACTATAGACTCAGATTAGTGCACAGTTGTTTTGATCTTGGAGCTAGGATTCACACTCTTTTCTTGTCACGCGCGTGAAAAGACAGCTGAATGGCTGGGAAAACCGAATCATTTTCTCAGCGTCTGTAAGACTCGCTTTCGCCAATGGCATTCGTAGGAATCCCGGAACGGTTGCGGATTAATGATAACGCATGGGTTTATCACATGGTTCATCGACCGATTCGATTGAATTTAGGACGAATCTTGAAGGACAAACACCTCTGCCAGAAACGCCAGCATTTCTGCAGGTTCACAGCGGATGGGGTTCTGCCAGCACAAACGCAGTCTGTTTTGCGGCTGCCCTGCCAGTATCGCCCTGCAAATGGCAGGCACTTAGTCCAGTCTAGACTACACCGCACACAGTAGAGTTGAGACCACTGTTGGATGGACAAAAACGTTGGGGTACTTGTAATTGTTGCAAGGGCTTGCTACTATGCTGCACACTATCCAGCCTGGCGGATCTTTGGGCCTGCCGAGATCACTGATTCGTTGGGACCAGCGTGCTGATCACGTGATGGACGCTTCCATACAATCATCCGCAGTAAATGAAGGTTTTCGAGAAGGGAGGTGTGATGTGATGGCGCCGATTGCTACCTCGCCGACTCGCTCGCAGGCGAGGCGAAGCAAGATATTTCCGCTTCCTTAGGCTACCACATGTTTTCATGTACAACAACCCGATTTCATTGACAGTACACTAACGAGGGCAAATGTGATTTCCCACTGACCAGTGGAAACTGATTCGTATGATTGTATAAAGTTCACCAGTTATAAGGAAGTAAGTCAAAGTTCACTAACGAAGCATGGCGTGTTAATGACGTGCTCGATGCTGTGTGGATCGATAACTGGGCTTTCGCAATGCGCCCGCTTTCAGGTGTAATGTGACCGACGTTTCCAGCGCCAATTGCGGTGGCTATCTCGTTTCTCGAGCCATGACGTCATACCTGCTCGCACGGTGCATGTCGCGGCGAGTCGGTGACGTCAAGCGGGTTTCCTCTGCGCAGGGATTGCTGGCCGGGGCAGCCGCGGAACTCCGAGCTCCGCTCCAAGCTGCGGAAACGGGAATTCGGAGATTGCACCAATCAATTACGCCAGCGACTCCCGTTAAACCTTCCTCATCATCGTCGCGCCGTTTCTCGTGGTTCCTTCCTGCTCTCGTCGGCGCACTGGCAGGCGGAGCGACTGCGGCAACTGCGCTTCATTCGCCTCATGCGCCCTCCCCGCTCCCATCCGCCCATCACGCGCGATCCGCTGGTCCGTTTTCCGCCTTCCCCCACTACGAGTCGCGTGACTCCGCCGCCGCAGATTCCACCCATGCCTCCCTGCCGTTATCTCCGCTTGAAGCTATAGCCTCGCCTCGTTCAAGAGTTATTCCGCGGCTGGTTCTCACCGCCGATGCCTCTATCCCCTTCCCCGGCCCCGACTCCCCGCCTCTGCCCGCACCTCCCCCGCATGGATCCCTTTCCGCGCCCCGCAGCGTGGTTGAGGGGATTAAACGGCTGCTCCCGGGGGAAGGGGAACCTGGGGGAAAGACGGAGGCGCAGGGGGGAAGGGGAAAAGGGCCTAAGGATGGGGAAGGAGAGTGGACGAAGGCAGTTGAGAGTGGGAAACAGGGGGGGAGTGAAGAAGGGGGAATGGCAGGGACGGGGCATGGGGAGGCGGATGCGAGGGAGAAAGGGGATGAAAGTAGTAGTGGTGGTGGGACGTGTGGGCGGAATTGTTTGTCTCGACATGCCATTGCTGACGCGGCTGCAAGGGCAGCGCCTGCTGTGGTCAACCTGACAGTCAGTGTGGGTGCGTGGACAGTGTGAATCCGCGTGAGTGTGTGTGTTGGAGGGGGGGAGGGGGAGGGGGGAGAGGTGGGGGGTGGGGGGAAGGGGCGAATGCGTGGATGCATGCTTTCATGTATGCGTGCGTTCATGCATGTGCGTCCCACAAGAGTGCGCCATCATGTATCCGTCGCCAGTCACATTCCCCTGCACCTTTTTCCTCTCCCCCTCCCGTCCTCCCCACCCCTTCACCCCCCTCCCCATCAGGGCGGGGCATGTTCAGCGGGCAGGCGATGGGGTCGGGGGCCATAATCAGGGCGGACGGGCTCATTCTCACCAACGCGCACGTGGTGGCGGAGATGGTCGACCCCTCCGCCTCCTCTGCGCCCTACTGGAGCTCCCGCGCCACGGTCAGGGCGCCAACGGGGGGTGGGGGGGAGGGGCGCTGGGTGGGGGGCGCTGGGGGCATGGTGAGGGGCGCTAGGGGCATGGTGAGGCCGCTGGGGGCATGGTGAGGGCCCTAGGACGAGGGTAACGCAAGCTACTGTGGCTGTGTAGCCTGACTGCCACCTGATCCTTTGTCACTTTTCTCTCTGCTCCATTGACCAACACCCCCCCTTACCCAACTTAGCTCCAAAGTTTATAGTGCAAACACTCACTTCTGCGTCCTGGTGACTTGTTGGCTGATGCTCGTGCCAACTACTGCCTGCCCTGCCCCTCCGGTCGCCCCCCATAACAGCTGCAGGTGACGCTGCAGGACGGACGCACGTTTGACGGCCACGTGCTGAGCTTTGTCTCTCTCTCTGACATCGCCCTCGTCAAGGTGCTAAAACACGTGCTCTTGCCCTCACCCACCTGTCTCACCACTCTCCTTTCTCCTGCTTCCACACCTGTAGGCCAACACCTTGCGATGCCTCTTGTGCTGCCCCCATCACTCTTCTCCACCACGCTGACATCACTTTGCTCCTTGCTACTCGAATCCAATTTCTGTGCTCTTCGAGTGGCTGTCCACCCTTGCTGCCTGCCTCTCCTCTCCTCTCCTCTCCTTTCCTCTTCTCACCCGCCACACTGCCCAACACAGGTGTCAGCACCGTCACCGCTGCCGGTGGTGAAGCTGGGGTCGTCCAAGGCACTGCGCCGGGGGACTGGGTGGTGGCATTGGGCTCGCCTCTGCACCTCTCCAACACCGTCACTGCCGGCATCGTCAGGTGGGCGCACCCCTTCACTGCTGCTGAATGCGCCTTCACATGCTGGCTGGGGCTTCAGGTGCTGCCTGCGCCCTCAGGTGCTGCTGGCTGGGGCTTCAGGTGCTGCTGGTGGTTGAACATGCAGTCAGGTCCAGGCTGTAATCATGCTGGCAGCATACAAGCATCAGGTGGCCATCTCAGGTGTTTTTGTTGGGTGACGTGAATGAGCGTTTTATGGCCAGAGTAGGGGCAGATAGTCTTTCACAGTGTTACCTGTGGCATGTCGTGAACCTTGTTCCTGCTGTTCCTCTTCCGCCCTCCCACGGTGGCGTGCAGTTGTGTGGATCGCAAGGGCACAGAGCTGGGGCTGAGGGGAGGTCGAATGGATTACATTCATACAGATGCAGCCATCAATGCGGTGTGAACATGCACAGCAGCAACCCCACGCACACATGCACAACAGTCTCTGCCACGCCATCTCATGTGAGATGCTTCCACACCATAAGATGCTGTCCCGGGTCATGCCATTACCATCCATCTGTATCCGCGCACCTTTGCCTGCTGGTAAATCCGTCCTCACAAACCATGAACGGCGCGTGTGTGCGTGTCACGCATGGGGGAGCAGGGCAACAGCGGGGGGCCGCTGGTGAATCTGGACGGGGAGGTGGTGGGCATCAACAACATGAAGGCGCTGGCAGCTGATGGGGTCAGCTTCGCCATCCCCATCGACTCCGCGGTTCACATCCTGGACCAGCTCTCCCGCCATGGGTGAGTGGCACTGGTGAACAGAGGGGGGTAGAAAATTGCATTCGAGGAGAACAGAGGGGGCAAGGGGCATGGGGGCACAGCAACAGAAGGGTCTGTTCCACCATCCCTATTGACTGCAGTTTATGATTAGATTTGGATGCGCGAGAGGAAGGGCATGTTGAGTAAGAAAGCAGAGGTCGCATGGGGGACAGGAGAGGTGGAACAGACTGGGTCAGCTTGCCGTCTTTCTCCTCTTGTCGTTCCCCCTTTCCCATCCCTCCCCCTCTCGTCTCAACCCCAAGTGCAGGAGAGTGGTGCGGCCATTCGTGGGCATCAAGATGTTGGAGCTCAACGCCTCCATTGCAGCACAGCTGAGGGACAGAGACCCCTCCTTCCCCCCGGTCGATGCCGGCATTCTCGTCCCCCAGGTGACTTGCTGTTATGGGGCCACGTGGGCTCAGGTGGCGTGTGAGCTCTCGGGTCCATGTCTGTGATGCAACTCTTGGCCAGTCAGACCAGACCAACACTGCTGGATGTCCTTCGTAGTGTAGCCCTGCGTTGCTTGTGCTGCTGCCTTGTTTCCTCTTGACCATCTCACTCTGTCTTTTCTTTTGCTCTTCTCCCACCCCCCTCAGGTGATTCCTGGGTCGCCTGCAGCCAGGGGTGGGTTACAGCCAGGTGATGTGATAGTGGAGTTTGCAGGGCAGCCAGTGACCTCTTCCCGCCAGGTGCTGGACTTGCTGGGAGATAAGGTGGGCGTGAAGGTGCCCCTCGTTGTCAAGAGGGCACATGGGAAGACAGTCACACTCACTATTGTCACAGAGGAGGCCACACCTGACATGTGACGTGAGACATGTCCCACGCCACTCCTTCTGCATGCCTCATGCCAAGGAGCTGAAATATTTGATAACTCCTAGCTGGAATGATTTGGTGGTGGTGACTTGCTCTGTGGTGAAAGTGTACAGGCTTCATCAATGTAGTGACTTGGGGCACCATATGCTTGATACAGCTTTGTCATGTATCACTGTCGTCTGCATCTGTTAAGGAAACAAACCAATAAGCTACACAACTATTGAATATGAAACTTCTAGTGTGGTATGGGCAACCAACCTGCACACAGCATGCGTACAGGGACAGGCTGTGGAGAGTGCAGAGAGCAAACCGGAATCAGGCAGGAGCTTGAACGAGCTTGGTAATAAGGGAACGATTTGAAGATGGCCGTGAGCGTGTGAGCGTGCGCGGGGCGTGTCAGACCCTGGAGTCAGAAACGGACTCAGAGGAGGCAAACATGTGCTTGACGCGCGAGAGAATGGAGTCCTGGTTGGGGTCGTACGGGTGCTCCTTGCTGGGGATCTCCAACACGGCTGGTATGGGCTTGTTGTAGCTGTCGATGCTGTACCTAATCATGTTGGCGATCTGCACGGCACAGGAACAAGGCTTTAATGGCGAGAACGAGGCTAAATATGATCAAAAAGCAAGATGAACGTAATTCAGACTGCAGCTCCCTGTTGAATGATGATCGAGGCGACCCACATATTGGCTGATAAGAATGACGGCGACGTCCTCCCTGTTGCTGAACTCTTTAAACGACTCCTCGATCTGTCGCACAGGGGTCTCTGAAAACACACGAGCAGAAAACCTCCTGATCAGCGCCAAATCGAAGATAACCTGAAAAATACAGACTCAGGGCCAGTCGCGAAGAGCTCACTGGAGTCGACGACGAGATAGTTCTTCCGTCGCCGCACGTCCATGTGGCCCACTCCGGCCAGCAGAAATCCGGTTATCGTGTCCTGCGCATTTGACGGAATAATGTGAGGAATATGTCATTTATCGTGGTCTTCTACCCACCTACACGAACTCGGTGAGAAGAACGACGCGAGCATTAGAGTGAGGGATCGCTGATCCAAGTTCGCCCTACCTCATCTGCGATCATGGCTATCAAGTAACCATCTGGTCTAGACGCGGCAATCGCCGAGGCGGTGGCAGCCATTTTCGGGGGTCGAAAAGCGGAGTCGCCTACACACCACCTAGTACGATAAAATAGCGACGGAGGTTACCCAAGCGGGTGTCAGGTCAAGGTCTGTGGCGTGTCTGTCCAGGAAGAATGGTGTCGTCTGAGCTGCCGGCAGGTGCGCTGCTTGTGTAACTAGGGCGGGATAACCTTGGAGTTGTCGTGGCAGGGGTGAAAGCATGCGAGCAAACAAGCGGCAATGCCGTGAGAAGTGCACAGAGCGGAACACAGCTGAATCACGAATCACGAAAATTGCGTGCTGTAGATGTAAACTGCAGAACTAATTCAAGCAATGGCAAAGCTCCATGTATTCGGTACAAAATCAAGGAAAATGCAAACTGCATTGAATACAAGCATTTGAATCAGGACCAGGTGCAACAAAAGGGGTGTGTAGGAAAGCTTGCACGCATTGACGAAGTTATTATCACAAATCAGATCCAGTGCATGGCTAGATTACTCTAGCTCAGCGATGGTGTTAGGACTGGTGTAAAACGTCAGTTCAAATCACTCATCTCCCAAGCCTCAGCCACCGTAGAGACCTGCTTCCACTGCCAACCGGTGACCCTCTTGCCGAACCACTCTCCTCTTCCACGGCCACCACACCTGCCTTGCCTCCATCCTTTCCTGCTATAAACACATCACTCCCTCCACCATGGTGCTTTCCTCCATCCATCAACTCAAGCATTCCATCTCTCCCTCTCTGCTTTCTCCTCCCTATCTCCATCCAATCCGCACACATCTCCCCAATCAACTCGCCCATCAGCACCTCCTCCAGTTGAAACACAACATCTGGCACCTCATCATCCACAGCCTTATCCATGTTAATCCACGTGTCCACTCCCTTCCACAAGTCCCTTCGTGCCAGGTCATCCAGGGTGTCAAACACGTCATCAGACATGGGCACAGCCCACGAGTGGATCTCTGCCCACACCTCCTGCAGCAGCCGCCGCCCAGCTGGCCGTTTCCGTAGGGGTGCAGACCAGGCGGCATGCAGGTGCTGCCACGGTTGGGAGGGCAGGAGGAAAGGCACGAGGCGGCGGCCGAGAGCTTCGTTCACAGCGTCAAAGAGGAGGCGGCGCTGCCGCCGCTCATCAGGGTAATTGGCAGGGAGAGCTGGTGAGGAGAAGGCCGGCGCTGCATCTGATGGCAGGCTCTCACTCTCCGACAACCCATCTGCTGTTGCTTCTGGCGATGATGCGTTTGGACCTCCTGCCTTGCCTCCTGATGCTGCTTGCCCCGTGACAGGCCCCAGGGGGTTGGCGGGGTCAACAATGATGCCATCCAGCGACAGGAACTCCGCCTCCAGCACTTCAAACACCGCCGCACTGATGGGCGCAGCTGGAGACGCCGCAGGGGGGAGAGAGCGGTTGGCGAAGCCAGCAGCAACGAGCACGTAGCGGATGCACTCGAGGTCCTCCTCCATGCCCGCTGGTGACGGCACAAAGGCGAGTGTTCCCAGGTCCACTGTGCTTAGCGACTCCAGTGGTGGCAGGGGGAGAGCAGGCGGGGGCGCTGAGAGGGGCGGCTGGAGAGGTCCTGCTGCGGGGGTGACGGCGGTGGTGAGAGGAGGGGCAGGAGGAGGGTTTGCTGGTGCGAGCAGGGACGAGTCGGGTGCCTTGTCTCCTGCACAGCGAGTGGAGATTGGGAGGAGAGGAGAGAGAGGAACAAGATGTTATGAGGAGCAAATTCAGGGCACAGCAGGAGGATAGTGAATGGAAAGGGTCACTCCATGTGATGATAGGAAGCATGATGCTAGGAGGTCCATCCATCTATGCACAATGCAGCGACACATGGCACCAGCTGACATATAAGAGAGACACATGGCACAACATGGCAGGAGTGGTGCAGTGACAGCCCCACGGCACAGAAAGAGGCAGCAAGGCAGGCACCTTGTGTGTGCAAGAGGGGCAGCGCCTGTTGGGCGGGCACGCAAGGCTCATCGCCCCACACGCGCTCTGCTTCCCCGCAGGCTTCTGCCTCTGCCTCTGCACCGCCATGCTTCGCCATGTCCTCTTCAGCTTGCAGGTCCTCTATTTGGCTGGCATCCGCGGCGAGCCAGTGGGCGTGGGCGTCGGCGAGTGCGTGCATGCGCGCGTGCAAGGCGAGCCCGCCCTCCTCCTCACCTGCATCGGTTGAGGGGGACCCCTTGCTCAGCGCCACATCCAGAGTCGACACTGGGCTGCCCCCCGCCGCCCCCTGCTGCTGCCCCTGCTGCTGCTGGAATAGACTCGGCTGCGATGGCAGCTTCTGCTGCCTCTGCTGCACCGCCTGCTCCTCTGCTCGCATACGCTCAAGCCGCTCCTCCCGTTCCTCCTCCGTACTCTCTGCTTCCGCCTCCTCTGATCGCTCCTCCTCCTGCTGCTGCAAGTCGATCTGCTGCTGCAATGATATTTGCTTCTGCAAATGCTCCTGCAACTCATGCTCCATCCTTTCTTCCTCCTCCTGCTGCTGCTGCTCCTGTTGCTGTTGCTGCAGCGGCGGCGGCGACGGCGGCACGTCATCCTGCTGCAGTCGTCGCTGCGACCACGGCTGCCTCCACGCGGCCTTCTCCTCGTGCTGTTCGTCCTCGCCCGCCATCACCATCACGTCATCGTCGAAACTCGCACCGCCCATCACGCCACCGCCCGTCCTCTCAGTGTCACCGCGTTGCTTCTCGTTATAAGCACCTCGCTGAGTCATAATCGAGTCAACTTCTCCCTGCTCCTCCTCCCTGCCGGTCACGGCCCCTCGACCCGGGAATGCACTCGTCGCCCCCTCCACCCCTTGCCGCTGCCCGCTCATGCCATCCCCGCGGACTGCAGCCGGCATTCCCGAGGCTCCGGAGTCCCGTTGCGCCGCCTCCCCTCCACTCCGATCGCGCACCGCAATGACCTGCGGCGCGCCTCCCCCCAGCGGCGCCTTTCTGCCGCCCGACAGCTGCAGCAGCAGCGACCGTGCCAGCTCCTTGGCGTCCTTCGTTGGCTGCTGCTGCTGCTGATGCTGCCTCTCCCGCCCCTGCCCCTCAATGCTCGACTCCATTGTAGCCCACCTCCCCCCGGCCTCCCCCCCTCCGCCCGCGCTCCCGTACCCCAGGGTGCGCCCCAACCGCGCCCTTACATAAAGTCCGCCCAGCCCCGCCTCAGGTGGACGCGCAAGCGCAACAACCGTCGGGGGCCACGGGGAGGATGAGACAGGCTGATGCGCGGAGAGACTGTAGAGGGGTGTTGGTGAAGGCGCGCCAGGGGGCGGGGGAACAGAGGCGGAGGCGTAAGCGGACGCGGCGGAGAAGAGCCCGTCCGTTGCGGACATAAGCGCGGCTGCGGCGGGGGACGGCGCATACACGTCTGCGTCCGTGACGGAATCCGCCAATGTCGCAAGTTCCGCAGCTACGGCGCGTTCCGCGGGGCTGACAATGCGCGCCGGCCCCGCGGCCCCCCGTAACATTTGCCCCAACTGCCGACCGCTCTCGTGATACCTGTCCACATCAGCAGGGGTGGCTAGTCTAGCTGCTTGCCCGCCGTGGCGCGGCTCAAGATCCAAACGGCTCTGCCTCGCGGCGTCCGTGGAGTAGACATGACCGTTCCGCGCGGCGGTGGGCGCGGAGCCGCTGTAGCTACCGGAGTCGCTGATCTGGCTGCTGTTGCTCATCGCCTCGAAAGCGTCTACCGATCCTTGTCGCGACCCCTCGCCCGCGTCCCCCCCTTGCTCCTCCACCACTCCCAGCACCGAAACGCTTGAGCTTGAATCCGACAGCCACCGTCCCTGCATCACCGCTAGCCCCTGCCTCCCCAGTGCCACGTGTCCGCCAACTCGGGCGTGGTCCGTTCGCCGGGACGGCCGACCGGGTCCGAGGCCGGGGGAGGAAGGCGGGGAGGAGGTATCCCTGCGTCGAGTGAACCGCGGGGAGGTAGGGGGAGATGAGGGGGATGGTAGGCGCGAAGTACCGCTCCCTACGGACCACCTCCGCGTCTCTGCTGAGACCTCAACGCGCTGACCCTCCCTGCTCCTTGCTCCGCTTGCTCGCGCGAGCCCGTTGCCTGCGGGTGCAGCGGTTCTATTGGGGGACGAAGATCGGGCTGAACCAGCACGTGGCTCGGAACCCTGCGCCCCATTTCCGTTGCTGCCTGCGGGGGAGAGGCGCCGCTGCGAGGGTGGACTGACAGCGCGTGCCTTAGCGAGAGAGGAACGCGTTGGTGCGTAAAGTCGACTGCTCTCCGCGACCGGCATTGCGATTAGGTCTAAGAAGCACACCGCACTGTGAACTGACAAAAGCCTACTCGATATCTTCTACTGTACAGGTGTCTTTTAAAGGACAGAACATAAACGCCCTTGCGCTAAGACATGGCGGGATGACTGGTGGACAGCTCTAGCTAGATTGAAGTCAGCGAGTTAGTGATCTGTTCTGTCCTCAACTGGTCTTCACAAACACTGCGCTCAACCAGCGCAGGACGAGTGAAGTGATACCCTCCGAGCACTGGTTTTGGTTGGCATGGCAAGGTTGTATGGGAGGGAGGCGCAGTGCGGACCACCAGACCGCAAGAGGTGAACCAGCCTTGGGAATACAGAGCCCTGGTTTCGTCAAGTCTGTGAAAATCGACGGGCGAGGGAGTTTCGAGATTGGGTTTGGACGAACAGATGACGGGAAGGTACGTTTGGCAAGTGGGTGAGTGCAGGTCCGTTTTCTTGGTGCTGTAAAACCAGAGCTGACAATCAGCTTCTGACGTGCGTCAGCTCGCGGTCGGAACACCTTGGCCGCCTTCTCCATTATAGCCTGCTTCGAAACGGAGACACCACAGTTGCAGTTAGCACTCCCCTACTTGGAACGAAAATAACAAGTGCTACTTCGCCGGTTCGATTACTGTACTTCATCGTATATATTGCATCGGCATCGAAATTCCGTTCAAGATTCTTTCAAACGAGTCACACCACATCCACCGCACCTTGCAGCAGCAATCAGCGCTGCCGTTGGTCGGTGTCGTTTCTTCTACCCAACCTGACCAGCCCCCATCACTCCCTTCCATCCCCTCCGTTCCGTCAATCCCAACCAATTCTTCTCTCACCGTGATGCCATTTCCTCGTTTTTCGCTCCAATGTTTCGGTATTGCCGGTTATTGTAGCGAGATGGTCCAAGATCCCACTTTTACCTAGGAGCTGGCTCTAATGTTTGCTCTTTTGCTGAAAGCGATTTTGGCACCAGTTGGTGTTTACACGTCGTTTACGGGGATACGGGCTGTTTTCCAGCTGTATTGATTGGATCCAGCAACTTCTTTCTGAATTTTCTGCATGACGATGGCGACGCGCCGATGCTTCATTAGAAGTAAACCGGCATGTGTTCTATTCGCGCTATTTACTACTCTTTGTAGTCTACCCGGCAATCGCGCGCAGGTCACTACAGAACCGACACCATCATACCCGCAGCCGCAGGACGGCCGGCCGACGCCATGGCAGCCGGGTCAGCGGCCGCCATGGATGGAGGGGGGGCTGCCGTTCCCGGAGCGAAGCGGCAACCATTCGGACCCGCTGGGCGGCAATTTGCCGTGGGAGGAAGGGCGCGGGCAAAATCTCGGGTACCAGCCGGTGCCGGGCAGCCAAACTTCGCAGGGCGCCGTGCAGGCGAATCCAGGCGGGCCGAGCGAGGCACCGGCGGATCAGCAGTGGGGCGATCCGGAGGTTCCGCCTCCGCCGTCGCCTCCGCCGTATCAGCCGGTGCCGTTCGCGGAACCGCCTCCCGCGGCGAACGCGAGTGCGCGCATCGAGGACGTGGGCGTGGTGGGGTCGGTGGTGGGCGACGAGCTGCCCACGACGTGCGGCCTGACGGATTACGTCAGAATGTCGAAGCGCTGCCAAGGTGAGACGATGCGATCCGCGGAGAGGGGCAGGGCGTGGACTGCGGACGCCCTATTGCGCAAACAGAAAACGCGCGCCCGTGCTTGAAGGGCGGACAATAACCTCGTGTCGCGAATGACGGAGGGCCTCGTGGGGCTAGGAGATCAATGGCTTTCGCGTGCTGGCCATGAGGCTTGCAGCATGTCGCACGGTATTCGCGTGGTCAATTGCACTCACTTGAATGCCATAAAAATGCTAACACAATGATTTCGTTTTTATTCAACAGTTACAATCGCACTCACGTGTCTTTCAATTTTAATTATATTTATATTTCTTTCCCATTCACATGTCTTGTGAATCCCGTTGACTCGTTTCTTCAATTCGTTCAACATGTAACTTCAATTCCAATCGTATGTCGCATGGGATGTGTGGCAGACGGCAAGCGCGAAGTGAACTACGTCAAAGTGCGCAACTGCACCGACGCATTCCCTGACATCCCCATGCGCAACGAACCATGCGGTGAGCACCCATGTCGTTGCGTGGACACATGCTGTGCGTGTAAACCATGCTAGGTGGACCCACATGGCATGGAACATGCATGGGCCGCACGATCATGTGGTGCGCGTGATGACGGTGGTCGTGGAGCTTGCGTTGAACCATGTAATGCTCACTCCTGCTTGTGCCATACGCTCCCAGCGTTCCCTTGCTTGATACTCCTCCGTTGAGCCAATTGGCCGTCCGTGTGTGCAACCCTCCACCAGTATGCACACCGGAGGACTACGAGCCAAAGTACTCGGAGAATGGCGGCCAGTGCTACCTCTCGTACATTGGCACCAGTGAGTGTTTGTGTGAGACTGATGCGCGTGCGAGTTGGTGTGCATGTGAGAGTGAGTGCGCATGAGAGCGAGTCTATTGATGCAGTTGCATATGACTTCTTTAGAAGTGACTGTTATGTTTCCTATATTCTTCCTCTTCCCCATCCACTTTCTCTCATGCTCCACCTCTTCCCCTTACCAATCACGGCCTGCATTGGATGCACGGTCATGCACTATCACCATGCATGCACGGACGTGCATGGATTATCACCATGCGTGTGCGGGCATGCACGGTCCTCACGATCGCCTTGCGTGTGTGTGCAGACTGTGACTCGCCCAGTGGTGGCGGCCTCCCTCAAATCGTCGTCGACCCCGTCTACTGCAGTAAGCCCCCTCCCTGCCCGCCCCACCTTCCCTGCTCGCCCCGCCATACCTGTCATCTCGCCCATCCCCATCTCAGTCATACATAACCATCAACTACCACGTGTTTCATACCCCTTATCTGCTCCTGTTGGCCTCCCTCACTCACCCAACCTTATCCCCTCCTCCCCACCTTCCCCCCCCAAGCGCGTCCTCTTCGCCCTTGTGCTGCGCCCTTGTCCAGAATCGCCACCATTGCCCCTAGCCATGTCGGAAAGCAACAGGCTCACCTCACCACCATCCCCCATTCCCCCCTCCCCTGCATGTGGCAGGCATCAGCTCATCGCGCCCATGCGGGGAGGCGGACATAAAGTCCATCTACGGCACGTGTGACTACATCCGCGACTCCATCACCGGCCAGAAGCTCTCCGTTATGCCCGCCGTCGAGGTGAGCCACGCCTGCACGTGCCTCACATGCAGGTGAGTGGGAAGGGATTTCATTGGGGACGATGCTGTAGGCAGGGCAGTGGAAGGATGAGCTGTTTCCACCCGTTTTCATGCCTTCCTGCTTCTGTGTGCTGTGCTGTGTGTGTGTGGTGGTGGGGGGATGTGGTGTGTGTGGGGTGTGGGGGTGGTGGTGCTGTGCTGACTGTGTATGCAGGTGATCTACTACTTCGACAAGGAGTGCAATCCCTATGCCAGGGGAGCCGTGCCTCTGCCGCCCAACACCTTCATTCCCTGCGGTACCCCTCTCTACCCCTCTATCCCTCCTCCCAACTCCACACCTCTCCGGCCGTCTATCCCCTTCTGGGCTGCATCTAATTCACATCCTATGCTGGCATTGTGTACGTTCCTCTCCCCACATGCACCCAGCTGCATCTCACATGCGTGTACCTCCCGTGCTGCCTGCATGCACTGCATCCCTGCCCGTCTGTGGGTGCGGTGCCTGCGTGCATGTCTGCCTTGCGTCTGTGTATGTGTGTATGTGCGTGCAGACCACAAGTGCGGGGCGGGTCACATTCTGCACCACGACGACTGCCAGATTTGCCCTGCAGGTGCGTGCCCTTGCTCCTTCGCTCACCCCCATTCATCCCCCCATGCATCTCTACTTTCATCTCCCCATGCGTCTCCCCATGCATCTCCCCATGCGTCTCCCCATGCATCTCTCCTCACGTTTACGCCATTCCACACGTGCCACGTGTGCCGCGCAGACATGTTCTATCCCCTCAAGCCCCTCGCATGAAGCGTCTCATCCCTCCGTGATCCTCTTTCTCTGCCCCTCCTCCCTGCGCCCTCCTCGCCCCCCTCCCCAGGCACGTACAGCACAGCGGGCGCGCTGGTGTTCAACAAGTTCTACCAAGTCGACCCCAAGTACTTCAAGGTGCTCCTGCTGCCTCTGCTCCCTGCCCGCCCCCTTCTCTTGCCCCACCTGCTCTTGCGCCATCGACTCTGCATCTCGCTGGGAGCCTCGGTCAAGTGCAGCATGCCTGTACCTCTTGGGACACTTCCTCTTGTGCAGCGCCACCACGCAAGCACTGTGCTGTGCTGCACTGCACCCATGAGGGAAGAAGAGAGGCTCAGCAGCAGCGTGCCATCAGCAGCCTCTGCTCCTGTGCTTGCCCCGTTTTGCATGCTCCCCTGCTGAAACCTTTCCTCCTGCTCGCATGCCCTCCCACCCACCCAACCCCCATGCGTCTGCCTCTTCCCCCTCCACCCCTCCGGGCAGACGGAGTGCAAGTACAAGAACGCTTCGGGCATGTTCCCATGCGAGCCGTGGTATGCGGATGATGGGGCGCTGGAGGTGGGCGCGTACGACTACATGAACGACTGGAACCCCGTCAGTACACTCGCCACCTCCCTCTGCTCAACTGCATCCCATGCATGTGCTGCACGTCCGTTTGTGCCCTCATCCCCCCCTGCCTCCGTGCATGCGCGCCCCTCATCTCCACCTCCCGCCTCTCGCACTGCCTCCCTTATCATTTCACGTCTCCCCATCCCCTCATCCCACCGTACCCTTATCATCTCCCTCGAACGCCGTCCCTTGTGTGTGGCAGGACGTGTGTGCGTCGGACAAGGCGTACAACTGCCACAACAACGTGCGCTCCACCCTCTCCCTCGAAGTCGACCTCGTCCGCGATGGGTGCGCTGCCTTGCCTTGCATGCGCCATGCATTGTATGCAACACGCCTTGCATGAAACACCCCTCGCATGAAACGCCCCTCGCATACAACACCCCTTGCACACCACACCCCCTTGTTGGGCTAGGAGTTGTGTCAGAGCAGTACTCTTTCTTCTCAGCTTATGCCCCATACTGCCAACCCCCGAGCCTCATCTTTCGCCCATCACTCTCACCCCCCCACCCCTTATCCCCCCTACTCCCCGGCGCCAGGCACGTGAGGTTCAACTTCACAGTGAGTGCGGAGATGGGGCGGGACGGGCTGTCCTTCTTCATCGACTCGCTGTCGCAGCCCGCCATGGCGCTCGAGTCCTACCAGTTTGAGCCGCGCCAAGTGGTCTTCCCGCTCACGGCGGGGCACCACACGCTGGTGTGGCTCTACTCCAAGGACGCGCGCTGGACCAAGGGCGAGGACATCGCCACGCTGCGGGTGAGTGGCGGCAGGGCGAGGGCATTGCGTTGTGCAGAGTGAGGGCTGCACCAAGCACGTGTGTTGTGGTTGTGAGTGTTGCATCACATGCATCGAACAGCATGCATTGTTGACCCTTGATCTTCGGCCTTGTCTCTTCTCCTCGGTCCCTGCCCTCATTGCTCCACATTCACCTACCGGTGCTTGTATTGTATGTCCCCCTCGCGTGTCTCCCTCTTGTTCCTCTGTCGTGTGTGTCCTCGCACCCCTCCCCCGCACCAGTTCATCGAGGTGGACGGCATCGGCTTCAACGACTTCGCCTGCACGCCCTGTGAAGCCGGCTTCTACAGGTGCTCCCACGCACACACAAGGGCATGCGGGCATGCATGGACGTGTTCAGACATGCATGATGCATGGGGGTGGGGGCATGTGTGTATGCATGGGACTGGGGCATCAGGGCCTGATGCAACCTTTGATTCAAAGCACGTGTGCTGTGCATGCATTTTATCAACTGGTAATTGCTGGAGCACCGTGTGCATGTGGCACTTGCACATCTGCTCTGCTTCTCAGAGCACGCTTCCCCTGCATCACACACCCATGCTCTCTTGCATACCCACCTCGTCATCCCCCTCTGACTGAACACCCGCGTTTGTTGTAATGAGCAGTGCGGCGGGAGCAAGCACGTGTCTGCCATGTGCGCCCAACACCGTTTCCAGGTGGGTGCCTACCTGCATGTCGCATTCCTTTACTTGCTGCCGTTCGCACCTCTCCACTCCCACGTGCTGTCACCAGGAGTGCTGCAAGCCTTGTCTGCATCGACTCATGAGTGTCTCCTTGCCACATTTGTCCACCTTCCCTCTTCACTTGCACTTTTCCTATTTCTCTGCACAATGCCATGGGTTTTTTATTTCGTCTCCATCTCACCGTACAAAACTCCCCATGACCGCATCACCATCTCCCCGTGGCACGTGGTGGCAGTGCGGGGGCGGCGGAGTGCAAGGCGTGTACACCGGAGCAGTACGCGCAGATCATCCCGCGCACACAGTGCCTCGACCGCCCCAGTGAGCTCCTCTCTCTGCCACTGCCGCTGCCGCTGCCGCTGCCTCTGCCCCTGCCCCTTGCTGCCGCTGCCGCGGACGCTGCCCACTGCATGGCTCCGTTGGCCCCAAGTCCACCTCTTCATTCCGCCCGCTATTTTGCCTGCTGCTTTCAACTGCATCCTTCACTCTCGCTCTGCTCCTCACTCCACCCGCACTCCGCCATCTCACCCCACGCGTCTCTGCCCGCTCTCCCTCTCCTCACTCTCAGCCTGCAGGGTGGACCGCGATGCCACGTCAGAAATCGGCCCCTGCAAGCTCACCACGCTCACGCGCACCAAGGTCAGCCCTCTAATCCACAGCTCCGCATCCCAAGCGTGTTACCCTTGTCTCCCAGGCTCGTCTGTGCGTTGCTCATCATTTCCACCACAAGTTCATTCTCCCCTTGCTCACCCAACCCATGCATCTCTCCGCTCCATCCCTACGCCCCCTTGAATCCCCTGGACCTGTTGGTGCCCCCCAGAGCTGGAAGTGGTTGGAGCCGCAGATCTGCAAGCCCAGCGACCTCGACCCTCTCCCTTCCCCCATCGAGCTGCCCTGTGGTCCGTCCCCTCCCCCTCACCCTCTCCACCCTCTCCGCCCTCGCCTCCACTCCCCCTGCTCTGTTCCGTCTCCCGCTCCATATGCTTACCGTCCGCTGGCCTTCACTCCCTCTCCCACCCAGCTATCTCCCTCGGACCACCGCTGCCTAGAGCAGCATCTCTGTCCTCCCTGCCTGATGTACTTCGCTCCCCCTGCACCCGCCAGCCAGCCACGCACCACAGCATCTCCACCTATCCTTCCCATCCCTACCCCAACCCCCTCCCACCCGCACCCCCTGTGGTGGTGAGTGCACAGAGCACTGTCCGAGTGGGCAGCAGGCGGTGCCGGTGCCGGAGACAGGCGTGGTGCAGTGCGACTGGTGCCCCACCGGCACGGCCAGGGATGCCACGCAGGACAGCGCAGCACCAGCACCCGCAGCAGCACCGGGCAGCGGCACTGGCACAGAGGGCACTCCAGCACCAGGGGGGGCCAGCGGCAGAGGGAACATAACGGACGAGATATGCCGGCCGTGTGAGGCGGGCGAGGTGGCGATGAAGATGCTGTCGCTGCGCCACTTCCACATGGAGCAGGGCCGCCTGCCCGATGGCTTCCGCACCGGCTGCCACGGCGACTGCGGCACCTTTGGCTGGCGTGCCGTGCACAACTACCTTGAGTCGGGCAGTGGCCATGGCAAGACCGCTACTGTGAGTGCCGTTTTCCCCTGCTGCCTTACTTTCGTACCCATTCCTCTGTCTCTTTCTCCATTTCATCCATACCTCCCCCTGCCCTTCACCTCTCCTTTCACCCTCGTCTCTTCCCCCCTCGCCCCTTCCCCCTCGCTTGTTCGCCTCTCACTCATTCCCGTCCTTCGCCCACTCTTGCTCGACCGGTGCATGGCATGGCATGAATGCACACATCTGGCTGGCACTGGATGTGCACGTGGCAGTGACGGGGTACGTCATGTTCAACTACCTCTACCCCCCCATCTTTCCCCCCTCGCCACTTGCCCCTTGGCCCGTTGCCATCCGTCACCGGGGCATGGTGCGACGGATGCACAGATCTGGCTGGCGCTGGACGTGGACGTGACGGTGACGGGGTACGTCATGTTCAACTACTCGGTGGACATCGCCCCAGGGGACCCCGGCCGCGGCTTCTTCTTCTTTGTCGATCATGACCTCATGGACTTTGTCGAGGTAAGTCCACTGCGTTCACTTTGTGGAGGTGCGTTTTCCTTTGAATGGGGGATTCATTGGCATCGCATGAAGCGTGAATCCGTAAGGCCATCTGGTCTCACACGTTCCTCCATCTCCCCTCTTCCCCTCTCACCCCCAACCTTCACTATGCCCTCCCTCTTTCCCTCTTTTCCTTTCACCCTCTCAACTCTCCATGGGGCTGCTGCTGCTTGCAGCAACAACGCGAGGAGTGGGAGGGGACTCCAGGGCAGGAGCGCAAGGCAGGGGGGGAGAACCAGACAGCCATCAGTGGCATGTGGGAGCTGGCGCCTGGTAACCACACGCTCATGTGGGTGTGGGAGAAGCTCAATGACGAGCGTGCTGCCACGCGCAAGACTCGTGACTCCGCCATCATCTATGACATCGAGGTCAGTCTGTCACCCCACTCTCTCGAATGGTCCTTTCATTGATATAGAACGTGTAGTACAGTCAAGAGCAAGTAGAGCCAACATGACCTATATCAGACTAACTATCCCCGTCCCTATCTAGCCCTCCAGGGTAGCAAACTCTCTCTCTCTCTCTCACACACACACTCACCACAGCTCTCAACGCTCCATCTTCCTCCCTCCTCCTCACTCTTGCAACGCCCCTAGCCGCTTTACCTCCCTCCTCCCCCTCTCGTTTCCCCCGCTCCCACTTCTCGCCCCTCCTCCCTAACAGGTGGAGGGTGTTGCGCGGGGTGGTGCAGAGCGGTGCAGGAGGGTGCCGCCGGGGATGCAGATCAGTGCGGACGGGCAGACGTGGACTCCTTGCCCTCCCGGCACGTTCAGTGAGGGCGGCGAGGGCCACTGCACGCCGTGCCCCGCCAACACTTTCAACCCCTTCCCCGAGGTGCCCCGCCCATTCCTCTGCTCGCACCCTCTGCTCATGAACCGCTTCTTGGGCACACGGGGGTGTGTGGTTGCGCATGTGTGGTTGCGCATGTGTGGCTGCGCATGTGTGGCTGCGCATGTGTGGTTGCGCATGTGTGGCTGCGGATGTGTGTTTGGGATTGTGTGTTTGGGATTGTGTGTTTGGGATTGTGTGTTTGGGATTGTGTGTTTGGGATTGTGTGTTTGGGATTGTGTGTTTGGGATTGTGTGTTTGGGATTGTGTGTTTGGGATTGTGTGTTTGGGATTGTGTGTTTGGGATTGTGTGTTTGGGATTGTGTGTTTGGGATTGTGTGATTGGGATTGTGTGTTTGGGATTGTGTGTTTGGGATGGTGTGTTTGGGATGGTGTGTTTGGGATGGTGTGTTTGGGATTGTGTGTTTGGGATTGTGTGTTTGGGATTGTGTGTTTGGGATTGTGTGTTTGGGATTGTGTGTTTGGGATTGTGTGTTTGGGATTGTGTGTTTGGGATTGTGTGTTTGGGATTGTGTGTTTGGGATTGTGTGTTTGGGATTGTGTGTTTGGGATTGTGTGTTTGGGATTGTGTGTTTGGGATTGTGTGTTTGGGATTGTGTGTTTGGGATTGTGTGTTTGGGATTGTGTGTTTGGGATTGTGTGTTTGGGATTGTGTGTTTGGGATTGTGTGTTTGGGACTGTGTGATTGGGATTGTGTGATTGGGATTGTGTGTTTGGGATTGTGTGTTTGGGATTGTGTGTTTGGGATTGTGTGTTTGGGATTGTGTGTTTGGGATGGTGTGTTTGGGATGGTGTGTTTGGGATGGTGTGTTTGGGATGGTGTGTTTGGGATTGTGTGTTTGGGATTGTGTGTTTGGGATTGTGTGTTTGGGATTGTGTGTTTGGGATTGTGTGTTTGGGATTGTGTGTTTGGGATTGTGTGTTTGGGATTGTGTGGTTGGGGATGAGCACACGGGGATGGGTTCAGGGAGGTGTGTGCATAATGCCATGTTTATTTTATTGCTACGCAGGCATGCCGTCCCCAATGGTATCTGCCAGATGCCCACTCAACTCACCTCCACCACGATCATCCCTCCTGATTGCTTTGCTGCTGCACTGCATGGCATGGCACGGCATGGCATGGCATGGCATGGCATGGCATGCTGGCCTGGCAGGGAGCGCAATGGGCGTGTGAGCGGTGTGGCGCGGGCACCACGTCACTGCCGGGCAGCAGTGAGTGCTTCCTGGGCGATGCACGCGTGCCCTCCTCCTTCTGCACCTTCGCTGTGCGCGTCCCCGTCGCCTACAACGCCTCCGCCGACGCTCCGCCTCCCCCCGCCTCCTCCTTCAACCCCTTCGCCTCCCCCGCCGCGCCCGCCCCCACCGGCCCCACGGGCGAGATGCAGCAGGAGGAGCAGTTTTGGAACGAGACGCTGGCGGAGGGCGGCGGCATGGTGGTGGCAGGCGGCGGGCTGACGGGCGCCACTGCGGGCGGCGGGCGGCTGTTCTTCGACCTGTCGCCTCTGGCACGGATGCACCCGGGGGTGATGTTTGGGGTGGCATCTAACGATGCAACGACCAAGAACGGCACGCAGCAGGCGTCATACTTCATCAGCATGTGCGACCGCGATCGAACCAACGACACGTGCTATGACTACGGAGGGAACGCACTCAACACGTATGCGTGCAAGGTGGACCCTGCAGAGGACGTGGAGGGTGCGCTGCGGCCGGGGCACAACCTGGGGGCGTCGCTGGCGATAGAGTCGCTGGATGTGGTGGCCAGTGAGCTGCGCACACGTGGGTTCGTGATGATGCTCAAGGGGGACGACTGCCCTGAGACCCAGCTGCCCCGCCAGACCAACATCACCTTCATTTGTGACCCCGCCGCTGGTAACACTCCATGCCCCGCACCCCACGCCTCGTAACCCACGCCCCGCGCCCTCCTACTTTCTGCTGCGTGGATTCCAACCCCTGCATGTCGTCCCTCCCATCACCAACCCCTCCCCGCTTTTCCCCACTGCCCCTGCGTTATCAGCCTTGCACGCCTACATCCCCAAGCTCTCCCACCTCTTTCTTGTGTCCGCCTGCTCCCCCCCGTGCGTGGCATGGCAGGGCACGGGCAGCCGGAGCAGTGGACGAGTGGGGGGCGCATGGCGGCGTTTGACCCGCAGCGGGCGTACCCAGACTGGGCGCAGCGCGGGGGCACGGTGGAGCCCGTGGAGACCACGGCATGCGAGTTCAACCTTGTGTGGTACTCGCTCTTCGCCTGCCCGCTGTGCTCCGAGCAAGACATTGTCAAGGTGGAGGCCGCTGGGTGCAACGAGAACAAGCGCGTCACGTACAAGTACAAGCACCCTCGGGTGAGTACAGGCACTCTAGTACAATTATGGCTCCCTTTGCTGTCCCTGTACCCATGCGCAACCCTCTCATCCGCCACCCATCTGCCCCCCCTCTCTCTCTCTCTCTCTCTCTCTCTCTCTCTCTCTCTCTCTCTCTCTCTCTCTCTCTCTCTCTCTCAAATGGTCCGTTGTATTAATTCAGCAGGGGTACAGACATGCAGTTCTATCCATGATAACCTCAATCCCATAAGCCCATCAACTCACCCCTCTTCCCCTCCCCTCCCCCCTGAGTGACCCTCTAGCCCTCCAGCGTGTGGAGGATGTCCCCCAGGTGCAGCGGCCAGGGGTCCGCTGCCATCTGGGGGTGTGCTGCCTCAATCCCAGCCCTGGCCTTGGTGTGCAGGGCGTTCGCCTGGGAGCGCTGGAGGGCCACTGACCAGCGCTGGCTGAAGTGGCAGGCCATCTTCTTGGTGGATTTCGCCAAGGGGCTGGCCCTGAAGCGGTTCCTAGCTGCTGCTGTGGCCAGCAGTTTCAAGAACGCCGTCGTGGGGGGCGCGTTTGCCCCATAGGTCTCGACGGCCAGGGCGCAGAACACCACGTGTTCAGTGTGTCGGTAGTAGTCCCTCTCCTTCCGCTTCTGTGCCTCCCTTGTGAGAATTGAACCGATGAGTTGATTAGGAATGATGAGGGCTTACATAGTTGGAGCTAAGGAAAGGGGGGTGGTTGGTACCTAGCCAACATTATTGGCCCCCACCAATAAGTTGGGTTGGAGAATTATTGGGGGGTCCCAATAATGTTGGTCAAAGTGGGCCAACATTATTGGGGGGGCCAATAATCCTCCAACCCAACCTTGGGGTCCAATAATTGGGCCAAGGTTGGGTTCCAACCCGCACCTAGGGTTAACCCTAGTTGTGCACCCAAACATTGTTTGGGTGCCTATCTCTATCCTAGGGTTTATAGGATCAATGCAGGATACAGAAGAGTAGTATAATCTAACATCCCTTGCAGCCCAACCTGGGGGTTTGTGGGCCGTAGGGTCTCGGTTCTGCAGCACAGGGTCAGTGATAGTGGTGTCTGTGATCCAGGTCTCTCCGCTGTCCGGGTCTTGTACAATCACATCTGCCTTCTTCGGGTCATCCGGAGGTGAGTACATCGCATTCTCCAGGTATACCACCAGCTGCGCCTCCCTCGCCATTTTAGCCATGGCGAAGGCCAGCTGGTTGTGTGTGCGCGTCCTGTCGGGGCCTGTGCTGCAGCGGAGTAAGTGGTTGGGTAGGCTGCTGTCGGCTACGAGTTCTCCGCACTCGCACACGGTTGGTACATTCTGTCGGATGCCCATGCGGAAGGCCAGGGCCGCTCGGAACTGTCCCGGTGAGAAGCAGAGGTCCGGGGTCAAGGGTAGTGCCTGCAGCCACGCTCCCGCTCCCTCTCCTCTCTCTCTCTCTCTCTCTCTCTCTCTCTCTCTCTCTCTCTCTCTCTCTCTCTCTCTCTCTCTCTCTCTCTCTCTCTCAAATGGTCCGTTGTATTAATTCAGCAGGGGTACAGACATGCAGTTCTATCCATGATAACCTCAATCCCAAAAGCCCATTAATTCAGCAGGGGTACAGACATTCTCTCTCTCTCTCTCTCTCTCTCTCTCTCTCTCTCTCTCTCTCTCTCTCTCTCTCTCTCTCTCTCTCTCTCTCTCTCTCTCTCTCTGCGTCCACATGCCTCTCCAGGTGTGTCAGCCGAACCCTATGACGCCCCTGCCGGACGATGTGATGTGTGAGCCGTGCACGGCGGACGACTACGACCGCTTGGAGGGCGAGTGTGCCGATGACGACGGCAAGCACAACGTCACCTACCTGTGGCACCAGCCCATGCTCTGCAACGAGTCGCTCCCAGGCTCCGTTCAACTGCCGGCTGATGAGGTCGCTGGCGAGTGCACGTACAAGATCAAGTATGTGCCGTCGGATAAGCTGAGCTGGCAGTACATTGTGGTGTTCGCTGTGTCAGGCGTGATGATCGTGGTGTTTGGCGTGATGGCGCTGATGACGTGGCTCAAGAGCCGCAAGCTGCATGCCATGTATTCGCGGCTGGTGGAGCAGGAGATGAATGCGGTGGAGGATGAGATGGACGACATGGACGGGGATGATGGTGGTGTCACTGAAGGGAAGCGCCTCACGGACTCCAATGAGGATGTCTGATTATGATGGACATGCACACTGAGTGGAGTTTAGACCTGAAGGTTCACATGCTAGTTAGAAACAAACATAGTCGGCTGCTATATTTATTCCACCAAATAGCCTTCATCTTATTCAGCCTGAAGGTAACCCCCCTGGAAGTTTGTATTGAACCGTTTGCTGCTGTCAAGTTCCCCATCTGCGTTGCCCACGCAAACGTTCCAAGAGAACCGCGTCCATAGATTTCGTTTCAAACGAAGTTGGCGGTAAGCGTATTCCAGTTGACTGCGCTGACCACCGATTTCTTTTTTGTGCGAAACATCCACAAAAGCAAACGGGCTGATCTCCCCCGCATCCCATTTCGCCATCCCCTTGCGAAATTTATCCCGCTGGCCACGTCCGGAGCACCTGTCCAGCTCGCCCGTCATTTCGCCTTCGCCCAGCCAAAGTTGGCCGCCGTGACGTGCGACGCCAGGGTGCTGCGAAGATTTCGCGCAACTTTTTTGGATGGCGCCTGCACACAACAGCCAGAAACAACCCAAATGCGATCAAGGCATTTCTGAAGCACATAAATCTGACCCCGTTCATCCAACATTCATTCAATTCGCCCCTCGCTCACTCAAAATCCATTTACTCAAATCACTCAAAGCAACTACCTTTAGCCTCCGGAATGGCGATCTCAAGAACTCTTGCCCTTGCCTGCGCGCTCCCGCTCCTCGCTCTCCTCGTGACTTCACACTTCGTCAATGTCTCTGCTGACATTTCTCTCGTGGGATTCTCCTCCTCTGACGTCGTTAGCTATGCAGGTAAAGTCCTTTCCCAAATAATAACCGTTTTCCGCCTCCCTGTCCACGGTCCCTGCAGTAAAGCTCATTTTCTTCACAAAATCATCGCAATCATATGACGTTTTCTCTCCTTTCCCTTCTCCAGGCGATTTAACCGACTCAGGTGCGTCTGTGTCGTCGTTAGCATCGTCGACGCGGCGCGTGTTGGACGACGACGACGACGAGGACAAGGCGAAGAAGGAGGCGAAGAAGAAGAAGAAGGAGGAGGAGAAGGCCAAGAAGGAAGCGGAGAAGGCGGCCAAGAAAGCTAAGAGCTCCAAGTCGCCCCCTGCTTCCCCCGAGCCCACGCCATCCCCGCCGCCCCCGCCCTCCCCGTCCCCCGACACCACCACCACCAAGTCCCCCAAGACCCCCAAGTCCCCCAAGTCCCCCAAGACCCCAAAGACGCCTGTCGGCGCTTCTCCCCCCGCTTCGCCAGCCCCCAAGTCCGGAAAGTCCCCTAAGACGCCCCAGGTCCCCCCGGTGGGCGCGAAGGTGCCGCCGAAGAAGGTGAGCGCGGCGGACACGGCCGTGAAGGCGGACCTGGCGGCGGCGGCGAAGTTGGTGGACGAGGCGAACGCCGTGTTGACCGTGAAGACCTACAAGAAGAGCTTGACCTACACGGCGCAGGCGCTGCGCAATGCGGGCATTCTGATCGACCAGGGGCAGCGCACGCTGGTACCGGGGCAGATCACCAACGCCATCTCCACCATCAAAGGGGTCTCCGTTATGCTCAAACCCGCTACCGATAAGGCCACGCTCGGCCTGCTCAAGTCTGCGCAAACCAAGGCGGAATCCGCCCAGGCCGCCTTCAAGCCCTAAAGAGCGCGGCGTGCAGCGACTCAACAGCGAATAAGCCGAGGCGTGGCGGCATGGAGAAGAAGAGGAACCTAGTTTGCCTCCTGCTGTCAACCACGCGGTGCAGCATGCTGCTAGGGAAAAACGACACCATACTATGCATATACTAGGATCCTAGAGACAATTCTAACTAGCTGTACACGTTTTAGTGAATTTATTGTTTTTTCACATGACATAAACCATGGTTGCATTGCGACCAACAAGCAGAGGAACTGAGAGGGGAGTGCATATGGGATGTGACCACAAACGGGCATACCGTAGTACCGTAATCTCCTGCACCTGCAAGGGGTGCACATCTATTTGCATTCATGGCATGCCGTGTGTGCGTATGTGCTCCCATGCGGTGCGGGTGTTTGTTTATTTCATTGCAAGGGGTCATGCGTTCATGCTCAGTGCTCTCATGCTATCTTCTCATGTGACTTATGCAAGCGGGATTTGGAGTTAGCGTTCCATTCCGTGATGTTTCTTGTCATCACCAGCTTGTGTGGGCATTCTAGCGTGTTTTCAAGCCATTGTTTCTGCAGAAAAAATGTTTGGATTGACTGTTGGGAGTGTACACAGGGTTGCAATCTAACACCATTTTTCCAGAGTTATCTTCTTCAGGCTTAGTGCACCAAGGGAAGAATCATTGCAGCAGGACGCGTGCCATTGCCTAGGGAATGTCGAAGAGCTTCTTGAGCTTCACCACCAGGATCCAATCCTCTCGACTCAAGTCGTCCTGGTCCATGCCACGGGGGGGCAGAGGGGAGAGAGGATGGCAAGAGAATGCGAAGAGATTCGAATAACAGAAGATGAGGCAACAGAAGATGATAGATGGGGAGGCAGGATGACAAAAATTGAGCAGGTCTGACAAGAGAAAACAAGGTGGAGTGGGAGGGACATTGTCGCAAAGGCGAAGAGTGGCAGTGGAGGTGAGGGGAGCGGGGGGGGCATACGCGGTAGTTTTCTTTGAGGAGGTCGATGGAGTTGCGCGTGATGCGGCTGACGAGCTCATCATCGCTGTCAAAGTGCCGCCCGTACGACTTCTGAATCTCCTCCGCGTTCACCCCCACGATCTGACCCCCTCATGCCCACACGTGCACACACACAGGCAGGTGAGGGCAAGCCAACAGTGGGGAGCGCTGTGAAGCAGGGCAACACAGGCAGGGGCAGAGATGGTGCAAAGGGCGAGGGAGAGAGAAAGAGGGCAGGCCAATCGAGAAGGCATGCAAGAGAGCAGACACGGGAGGGTGTGAGGGTAGGTGCATGCGAGCGGCTTACCTTCATGGCGACGGCCTGGCCCTTCTTGGCGGTTTCAACCATCTTGTGGTCCTTCTCCATGGATGCTATCTTGCCTATGTCTATGAACTCCCGCCCCGGCACACATATGGGCGTGCCCACCTGCCACAGCGGGAAACAAGGGGGGGATGTGTTTCAGCATGTTGCCCCCCAGCATGACAAGCACATTCTTTCATGACTACCCACCGCTTGCACCCCAACTCCCTCATGGACCCCCACGCTCCCGCACGCTCCCCCCCTTCCCTCCCTTCTCTCACCTTGGCAATGCCGTCCAGCACCTCTCCTCACCTTGGCAATGCCGTCCAGCACCGCTCCTCACCTTGGCAATGCCGTCCAGCACCGCTCCTCACCTTGGCAATGCCGTCCAGCACCGCTCCTCACCTTGGCAATGCCGTCCAGCACCGCTCCTCACCTTGGCAATGCCGTCCAGCACCTCAACGCCAAGCACGATGGGGTCCTTCTTGTTGAAGATGCAATTGGGCATGATCTTGAGCACCACCGGGAACACCGCCTCCTCCGCCGCCTCCGCGCGCTTCTCGTCCTTGACGCCCGCCATGTAAGCGGTGAACTGGTCGAACAGGTGGTAGATGATGTCTGCTGTGAATATGCGCACTCCCAGCTCCTCCGCCATCTCCCTCGCCTCCGTTGATACCTGCCAACCACACGTGCAGCCAGGGTAAGAGAAGGGAAATTGGATCAAGAGAGCAAGGTGGCATGAAAGGACTGTAAGTAACAGCGGGGAAGGCAGTAAGGCCAATGAACGTCAGCGGTGGCGCTTGCTGTGTGCAGGGCAGCGCGCGCACCTTGACGTCGAAGGCGAGGATGACGCACCTTGACGTCGAAGGCGAGGATGACGCACCTTGACGTCGAAGGCGAGGATGACGCACCTTGACGTCGAAGGCGAGGATGACGCACCTTGACGTCGAAGGCGAGGATGACGCACCTTGACGTCGAAGGCGAGGATGACGCACCTTGACGTCGAAGGCGAGGATGACGGCATACTCCTTCTTCTTCCTCTCCAGCATCACACTCGCTCTCATCACGTCCTTCTTGTGCACCGGCCCAATGGCAATGCCAGACACGGGGATCTTCACGGCAGGGCTCTTGAGGAACTCCAGCAGCGCCTCCAGCGACCCCAGCGTGCTCGCCTGCACGCTCACGCCCTCGCCGCTCTTGTCGACGCGAGACAGCACGCCCTTGACGTCCGACATGGCCTCCTCTCTCAGCTCGTCCACGTCGTCGTCTGGTCCCACCACGTACAGCTGCGTGCCCGCCACGGCGTGCTCCAGCCCCTGCGCCGTGATCTTGATGCCCTGCGCTGCCCGCAGCTCCTTGTGGTGCATGTACGAGCCCTGGATGGGGGAGGAAGGCGGAGAGAGAGTTATAGAGCGAGGAGGAGCGACAAGGAGAGAATGAACGGGAGGAACGGGTTGGAGTTGAGGAGAAATTCAGCATGGAGCAGGAATGTGTGTGGTGCAAGGAAGCAGTGTAGGCAAACAGGTGGAGCAAGCAGCAGAAGGGAGATGGGCCTGCCACATCTACCGGGGAAGGAGCAAGAGCAAGATGGAGGGAGCGATGATATGGAGGTGAAGGCACAGACTGGACGAAAAGGGTGACTGACCTTGACTCGCAGCTCCTTCATGGGGTGTGGCGTCAGCAGCGCTCTGATGGTTGTCACTATGGGACCCTGCAGCACAATGACACGGGCACGCACACCGCAACACACGCTTGCACACAGTGGAAGGTGAACTATCATCACATGTAGAAAGAACCAGACCATATACAGACCAGACACGGGCACTTCCCTCCTTCTGCCTGCCTTGTGGCCTTTCCCCTCTTTGCCTCACGCCAAGGCACAAGGTCCAACCAGAGCACAAGAGCCATATGCCTTGTCAACGCCCTCTCACCCTCCTCCCCCGCATCTGCAGGCCGCACAGAACGATCTGGTCGCCCTCATGCAGCACGGCACCATGGACGCCCCTCCATGACCTTCACCCACCCACAGCGCCCACTCTCCCTCACCCACCGGCAGCCACCCCTCACCTGCAGGCCGCACACGACGATCTGGTCCCCTTCGTGCAGCACGCCGTTGACGAGCACGACGTCGATGGTGGTGCCGAGGCCCTCGATGACCTTCACCTCCAGCACCGTGCACTGCACGCTCGCCACGTACATGAGCTGCTCCTCCATCAGCTTCTGCGTCAGCTGCACCAGCAGCAGCAGCAGGTCCGGCACGCCCTCGCCACTGCCGGGAGGGGAGGTGGGGGGGGAGGGGGCATGAGAGAGTGGGCGGTTGATGGAAGGGGAATGTGGCATGGGGGAGCGGCTATTAAGAGTGGGGCCCGGGAGAAAGTGGGTGGCAGAGTGAGCGCCGGTGTGTGTTTTGGTGGCTACTAGGGGTGTATGAGGGCGGGGGCGTGAGGAGAGCGTGCCTGATGGCGGAGGTGGGGACGATGGAGATGAACTTGCGGATGTCGGGGTTCTTGTAGTAGAGCGCCGCGTTCAGCCCCTGCTCCTTCAGCTCGAGCATCACCTGCCAGCCGCGCACACACACGATGGCGGGGAGGAGGGAAGACACGAGGGGTTGCAATGAATGAGGAGACGGCAGATTGGAGGCGAGTGTCAGCAGCGAGCGAGGAACAACCCCTCATAGCATTCTGCTCCATCCCTCTGCCCATGCATGCACTCCCCGCCAACCCCACCCCCCTGCCCCCTGTCCCCACTGCACCCCACCCCCTCTGCCCCCCCCCTCCTCCCCTGCCCCCCTGCCTCCCTCTCAGGCACGCACCTGGTCGGTGCGGCGGTCGAACTCGAGGATGGCGTCTCTCGTCTGCTTCTTCAGCGCCGCGCGGATGGGCGCATTGGGCGTCGCGTTCCACCCGTATATGCGGTCCACCTGGCGCACGGGGGTGGATAAGATGTGCATGGCATAATGCGCAGGGGATGTTATGTTACGGCACGAGACCCATCATAAGGCCTGAGGCCATAGCATGGCATGGCATGCACAGACACACAAGCAGGCTCTGAAACAGCACGTCACATGGCAGCACGGGTCTGCCAACCCATCCACCCCACATCCCTCCCATCCCCCCCTCACGCGCACCTTGTTCATGGCAACGACGAAGGGCGTCTTCCTCATCTTGAGCAGGTTGAGCGACTCGATGGTCTGCGGCTCCAGCCCGTGCATCAGGTCCACCACCAGGATCGCAATGTCACAAAGCCCGGACCCGCGCGCACGCAGGTTGGTGAACGACTCGTGGCCGGGCGTGTCGATGACCAGCAGCCCCGGCACGCGCAGATTGGCGTCGGCCTTGAGCTCGCGCGTGCGCTCGCGGATGTTGGCCATGGGGAAGTAGGTGGCGCCGATCTGCTGCGTGATGCCGCCCGCCTCGCCCTCCTGCACGTTGGTGCGCCGGATGCAGTCCAGCAGCTTCGTCTTGCCCGTGTCCACGTGCCCCAGGATGCAGCAGATGGGCGACCGCAGGTCCTCCGCGCTGCGTGCCTTCATCGCCTCCTGCTTCCGCTGCTCCCGCCGCTCCCTCGCCTCCATCCTCCGCGCCTCCTCGCCTTCCTCCTCGTCACTCTCCTCATCATCATCATCGTCCTCCTCCTCGCTATCCTCCTCATCCTCACTCTCCTCCTCCACTTTCCCCTTGCCGCCTGCCGCTTTACCCTTCGCCTTGGAAGCAGCAGCAGCCTTCTTGGAAGCCCCGTCTGCCGGCTTGGCCTTGGCAGCAGGTTTAGCAGCAGCAGCAGCAGCACTAACCTGCTGCTCCTCCTCCTCCTCTTCCTCCTCATCGAACGCGCCCTTAAGCTTGGGTATCTTCACTGCCTCCGCATCCCAGCTCTTTGCATCCCAGTCCTCCTCCTCCTCTTCCTCTTCCTCTTCCTCCTTCACCTCCTTCTTCTCTTCCTTCACCTCCGCCTTCTTCTCCTCTTCTTTCTCCTCCTTCTCTTCTTCATTTGCTGCTTCCTCCACTTTCTCGACAGCCTCACTAACACCTTCCACCACACTCCCATCCGCACCCTCCTCCACCTTCGCCTCCTCCTCGCCACCCTCCTCCGCGTCCTCCTTCCCCTCCTCCTTCCCACCCGCCTCCTGCTTCTGCTGCTGCTGCTTCCCCTTCTTCCGCCGGTCAAACACGCCGCCGCGCTTCTTCCCCGCGCCCGCCCCAGCGCCCTCGTCGCCCTCGGCGCCCCCAGTGCGCGCGAGCAGCTGTTCGCGCATGGCGGCCAGCCGCTTCGCCTCCTCCTTCTGCCTGCCCGTCAGCAGCTTGCCCTCCTTCTTAAGCTGCTCCTTCTTCTCCTTCTCCTTCTGCTTGCGCCGCTGCTTCGCCTCCTCGCGTTGCCTCTCCAGCTCAGCCAGTCGCTCCTCCTCTTCCCTCTCCTTGCGCTCGCGCTCCTCCTCCTCGCGCTTGCGCTTCTCCTCCGCCTCTTTCAGCCGCGCCAGCCGCTCCTGCATCTCGCGCACGTGCTTCGGCAGCTTCTTCAGGTCAACCGCCTTCCCCGCGCCCTCCGCCGCCGCCTCCTCCTCCTTCGCGCCTGCAGCAGCAGCAGCGGCGGCGGCTGCCGCGGCGGCCTTGGCGGCCTTCTCCTTCTCCTTCTTTTTCTTCTTCTTCTTCGCTGCAGCTGACTCCGCCCCTCCACCGCCCCCCCCTGCCTCCTCCTCCTCCCCCTCCCCCTCCGCAGCAGCATCACCAGCAGCGGCGGCGTCTGCCTTGCCCGCCTCCGCCTCAGCAGCAGCGCTGTCCGCCTTCCCATCGGCGGCGGGCGCCTGCCCTCCCGCGGGCGGGGCTGCGGGCGCGTCGAGCTCCGCGAGGATGCGGTCGAGCTCCGCCTCCTCCTCCGCCGTGCGCCCACTCTTCTTCTTCCCCTCCTTCTCCTTCTTCTTCTTCTTGCCCCCCCCGCCCCCCGCCTTGGGCGCCTCGAGCTCCTTGAGCAGCGCGTCAATGTCGTCCTCCCCCGCCGCCGCCTTCCCCCCCTTCTTCCCCTTCCCCCCTTCCTCCTCCTTGCGCTCCTCCGCCTCCTCCGCCTCCTGCGCCCCCGCCTCCGCCGCGTCGCCGTCGGCCTCCGCCATGAGCGCGTCGAGCTGCGCGGAGGTCATTTTCTTCTTGCCCTTCTTCGCCTTCTTCTTACCGCTGAACGCCACAGCCATCTCATCCTCCTCCTCCTCCTTCTCCTTCTCCTCCTCCTCCTCCTTCTCCTCCTCGTCCTCCTCACCCCCCTCGTCGCCCAGCGCCGCCAGCAGCTGCAGAGCGGAACTCGCCTTCTTACTCGACACCACCTCCTCCTCTTCCTCCTCCTCCACCGCCACTTCTTCCCTCGCCTCCTCCTCCTCGTCGTCGTCCTCCTCCTGCTGCTGCTTCCGTCCCTTCTTATCCTTCTTCTTGTTCTTCTTCTTACCCGCGAACGCCATAGCCATCGAATCCTCCTCCGCCTCCTCCTCGTCGCGCGGAATGCTCGTCACCACTGACTCCTCCTCCTCCTCTTCCTCCTCCACTTTCTTCCCCTTCCCCCCCTTCCCCTTCTTCCCCTTCTTCTTCCCCGTGAACGCCATTGCCACGTCATCCGCCTCCTCGGCCACGTCACCAGCACCTACATTGAGATCTTCCAGCGGCGCCCGATCCCCCACGTTGAACGCGCCCGCGTCCAGCTCGACCACCTCGGTGGCGGCGTCCGCCCACCCCATTTCGGCGCGCGAGCAGATCATCCCGAGGCTCTCCTCGCCCTTGATGCTCGCCTTCTTCACCGCCGCGCCCGTCGACGGCACGGCGCACCCCGCGGGGCACACGATCACGCGCAGCCCCGCGCGCACGTTGGTCCCGCCGCACACGATCGGAATGGGCGACGCGCCGCCGATGTCGACGAGGCACGCCTTGAGCTTGTCGGCCTTCTTCACCTTGCGCGCCGATTTGATCTCCCCCACCACCAAATACCCCGGCCCAACTGTCCCATCGCTGTCCCCCTCCTCGGGTTTAGCGGCGACGGGTTTGCCGTTCTCTTCCGCCGCTGCGTCCGCAACGGGGTCTGCGAAATCGTCGTCGAAGTCGTCGCGACGATTCTTGCCTTTCTTGCCCTTCTTTCCGCCCTTCTTCCCTCCCCCGCCCCCGCCTCCCCGCGCCTCCTCCTCGTCGTCCTCGTCCTGTCCTGCTTTCTTCCCTCCGTTGCCTCGCCCACCCCTCGCCCTCTCCTCCTCCTCCTCCTCGTCCTCCTCCGCATCCTCCGCCGTCCCGCCATTCTCTGCGTCCATCAGCGCAGCGAACCCGGACGCACCACTCTTGCCCTTACCCTTGCTTTTGACTGACGAGACTGGTTCATCATCCACGTCATCGGGCGGAGGCTCGTAGTCGTCATCGTCTCCGGCCCTCCCTTTGCGGTTCTTCCGGGCGGCCTTACCGCCCTTCTTGGTTTCCTGCTCTACGGCCGGGGCTTCTGCAGATGCCTCGTCCTCGTTATCGTCCCCGCGCTTGGCGCCTTTCTTCCGCGCCATAAGTGCGGAAACGAGGTTTGCTGACGTAAAACGCGGTGACAATGGAGAACAGTTGGACACGGAAAATGAAGAGCTATGTTTGGAGGCACAAACCCTTCTGGTGAAAACCTCCACGGTCCTAAACCCTTCAAATATAATATTTTCACGTAATTTGCCCAAACAAGGTAGTAATCGCATATGGAAGGTACATGCTGGCACTCTTACTACAATACCGAGTCTGTTTGCAAAAAGTACAGAGATGCAGCGGAGAGAATCACAAAAATTACTGTTGGGCCTTGAGATTGGCTGGAGTGGATTGTGGCCTCATCAGCACGTCAGCTCTGACGAGGCTCTGTGAAGGAAACTAATGCTTCCACGTGGAGTGGAACCAGTTTCCAGGTCATGCCCATCATGCTGACACTCCAGGATCCACGTCATGCGTGCCTGTCTGGTTACCGTTTGCTATGGTTAGATCTGACCCCGAACTTGTGAAAGTGTGGCACCATCAGATTTACAGCAAGTCACTTTACAAAGTTTTGACTTTCCTGCTGTGCATTTTCAAAATGAACTCTTCGATAAAAATAACTTACGTCGGTAACTCCCATGTTAACGGGCAGGTCTGGCAAGGACTTTCCCCTCCAAGCACAACATGCTGTGCCACTCCACGACGTCAAAATGCCAAATTTCCCTCAGAAGCGCCCATTCTGAAGCATTTTCATCCCTGTTGACTTCCACATTCCTGTCCATTCATCCAGCTGCCTAGTAGTCGTGTTCCTTGGTTTCCGCCATGACGAAGCTCACTCTCAAGTCGAAGTATAATTCTGAGACTGAAAAGTTTCAGGCCACTGTAGGCGTTTGGCTGGAAGATTTGAAGCTGAAGCTTTCATTGACGGACAAGACCTTGAGGGATGTTGGAAGTATCAAGGAGGATACAGAAGTCGCCGTGGAAAAGCCTGGTCATTTCATTTTGGAGCATCATTTCCACAAGAAGGTAGGCTTGAACCCATGCAGCCCATAAAAGAGTGTCCTTTCAGCTTTTGATGTCAGGGTATGAGCTAAAATCCTTCTTTCCCTACTCCTCGCTCTGCAGTCCACAAGGTTCCAATTCCACGGGCACACGAAAGTGGCCGATAAGTTCGTGCATCTTACCTTCGTCCACCACCACGGCCCTGGTGTGACGACGCTGGAGGCAAACACCGCACTGACCGATGACACTAAGGCGGTTGTGAAGCACAATTTTGCCAAGAATGGTCCTTTGGTGCGATTGGAGCACAGGTACAAGGACACCATCTTTAAGCCACTGTACGACTTCGGCGAGGGGAAATGGGCCTTGGGATTTCAGATCAAGCAGAAGTTGAAACGGGATCACCTGGAGGTGTCATACTGGCACCACAGGGAGCGGGCTGAAGTCGAGTACCACAAGCACACCGATGAAGGTGGTCCTTTCAAGGTAAGCGGCCATACAAGATCGCCAGTGATGTTGATGTTGTCCTGATTATTTCTAACCGATTTGTCCCCTTGATGCTTGCAGGTCACTGCCGTCTTCCACTGCAAGCATGGTGGGAGGCGCCCAGCATTGTTGCTGGAGAAGGAGTGGAAGTTCTCTGTTTAATTTCAGCGGCTGAGGCTGGTTGGATGGCTAGCAGCTCCCCAACTGTATTGCAGGCAATCGTTCATCCCCTTCCTCTCTTTCCCTGACCATATATAAAATAACTTAACAACATGCATGTGCCTCCGTCCCGCGTCGAGAATGGGTTGTAAGGTTGCCTAGTAGACTTTTCTGTTAGCTCGCTGATCATGTTTCGATATATGGCTTTCGAAAGTACATTGCGCATGCCATGGAACAAGTAGCGACATTACATGAGATGTTACCATAACACTGAATATCCTGTTACTAATCCACATGCAGTCTCACCATCATTTGGTCTTCTCCAAGCCTCATCATTTCTCTCGGCAAGTCATGGACCATTGTGGAGTACCACTACTCGTAGGGAAGCTGGTAATAATGAGCTAGCAATAACCTCACGCCTTGCTACTCCCCTGTCTTGCTTATTGATGGTGGCCTGGTATGTGGCAAACACGTGCTGTGTAAAAAAAAATAAACTTCCGAATATTGTGAACCTCCATCTCGCTGCATTTGCGGCTCCATGTGGCTCCTCCGTTGACATGTCCATTTCGTGTTCGGCATTTTTTTTGGAAACGGATGTCCAGAAACAGGTTTCTGTTGCAGTGAACTGTGGCTGCTGCTCGCGTGGCACCAGGGTGGCGGGAAATATTTCACGTGGCGAATTTTTTCGCCGCAATTTCCCCGTCAGCCAAAATCCGAATATGCAAAAGGCATCTTGCAAAAATGCCCACTCGCCATGTCAAATGTTTATATATTCTATATATTGTTAGATAGGCTACTGTGAGTTGCCCTCTAAAGGGTACAACACTTTAGGTCGACATTTGTATCTCCTTGTCCCTCCTTACTCAAACATTACTCTCGACACTTGTCTCCTAGCCTATCTTAAGATGGTATTAGAGTAGGTTTTTTACTCCCTCCCACGCTTCCGCTCCCTCCCTTAGCCGGTCCCGAGGCGCCCGTCCCTTAGGCCCCGTTTCGTCGCGGGTAGGACGGCCCCCGCGGGCCTCGTTTTCGTCGCGTTTAAGGGCCCCCGCGGGCCTCGTTTTCGTCGCGTTTAAGGGCCCCCGCGGGCCTCGTTTTTCGTCGCGTTTACAGGGCCCCACTGGCCCCTCGTTTCGTCGCGCTCCAGAAGGGACTCTCCCCCCCCCCCCCCGCGGGCCCGCGTAGTCGTTCTTAGCCCGCAGCAGCGCGCGCGTTAGCCAGCGGCAGCCGCGCACGCCACTGCAGCACGCGCATTGCAGCAGCAGCGCGTGCTTTGCTGCAGCAGCACGGCTAGGCAGCAGCGCGTGCATTGCAGCAGCAGCACGGCTAGGCAGCAGCGCGTGCATTGCAGCAGCAGCACGGCTAGGCAGCAACGTGTGCATTGCAGCAGCAGCACGGCTAGGCAGCAGCGCGTGCTCCTGCAGCAGCAGCACGGCTAGGCAGAAGCTAGCCGCCAGCAGCAGCTAGCCACCGGAACCTAGCCGCCAGCAGCTGGCGCCAGCTAGCCCCTCCCACCCGCCCACAGCCCCTTTCAACCGCTCACAGCCCCTTCCAACCGCTCACAGCCCCTTCCAACCGCTCACAGCCCGTTCCAACCGCTCACAGCCCCTTCCAACCGCTCACAGCCCCTTCCAACCGCTCAGAGCCCCTTCCAAACGCTCACATCCCCTTATCACGCGCGCACACCACCCAGGACCACCCGACCTCCGTTGGTTCGACACTCGCGTCACTCATACTCACAGTGTTTCGCACCGTCGCGGCTGGAGGCCGCTCCGCTTAGCTGTTTAGGCTAGTCCTGACGTTCGTTGTTAGCTAGGTCTCTCCTCGCTCCGCCAGCCCCTCGAACGACCCTCTGGCTCCTCGATCGGCTCGTCAGCCCTGCCTCCTCCAGCCGTGTGCTCCTAGGTCAGCTAACTCCCAGCTCCGTTCGTTACTAGACTGGCGTTCCTAGCTCAGTTTTCCTCCGTGCTCCAGCAGTACCTCGCCTAGTCCCACCTGGCGCTCCTCGCTCCTAGCTCCGTTTGCTCCGTGCTCCAGCTGTTCCTAGCCTAGCGTCCAATATGGACTCCTCCCGCCGCCTTCGTTTCGATGCAGAGGGGCGCCCGATAGAGTTCGGCACCTGGCTCCGCCAGACTCAGCGCTATCTCACCAGTCAGCGCCAGGACGGCGCCACCCTGTACGCCCACGCGTCCGGCGCCCTCCAGGCACCACCGCGTCCCGAGCCCCTCCCTGCCGTGCCCCCCCCGACTCCGGAGGCACAGGCGGACTACGCTCGTCTCGTCTTGGCGCGGGACGTTTGGGACTCCCGTGACGCTGCGGCTGCACTCGCGCTGACCGAGCTCCTTCCACCGACTGAGGCCGCTCACTTCGACCTGATAGAGACTGCGAAGGAGGTGTATGATGCTATTTCTGCACGCTATTCCACCCCTTCCTCTGCCTCCCTCAGCCGCATCCTCATGCCGTTCGTGTTTCCCGACCTCGGCTCTTTTGCGACTGTCTCTGACCTAGCCACACACTTGCGCTCCCTTGTCGCTAGCTACCGAGCAGCTTGCACTGAGGCTCAGCTTCTTGTTGCTCCTCCTCCTATTTGGCTCACAGTCCACTGGGTAGTCACTCGTCTCCCTGACCGCCTCTCCACTGCCCGTGACGCACTTCTCCAGCATCACCCCAGTGAGCTTACGATTGATCTTCTCGAGACCACTCTCGGGAAGATCGAGAGTAACCTCCTCTCTGTTGCCTCAGCCACTGACGCAGTTGCCCCTCGTTTGTTTGAGGGGTGTGCTGTCCCCCAGCTTCCTACCTTCAATGCTACACGTGCCTCTGCTGCTGTGTCGGTTTCTGAGGACACTGCAGCTGTTTCTGCCGCTGACAGGCAGAAACGGGGCAAGGGGGGCAAGAAAGGGGGGAAGGGGGGTGGCGGCGGTGGAGGAGGTGGCGGTGGTGGAGGCGGCCCTGGGGGCGGCAGTGGTGGCGGTGTTGCCCCAGGCGGAGGGAGCTCTGGAGGAGGTGCTGACCCACCTGCTGGAGGAGGTTCGACCAGCGGTGGTGCGGGGCCCCAGCAGCAGCAGCCACAGCAGCAGCAGCCACAGCAGAGACAGCAGCTGCACCAGGGACAGCAGCAGTGGCAGGCACCACAGCAGTTTCAGACGTGGGGACCCCCACTGCAGTGGGGTCCGCAGCAGCACTGGGGCCCTCCGCCACAGTGGGGACCTGGAGGACCCGGGAGCACTGGCCGCAGCAGCAGCACTACCAGCTGGGCCCCTCGCCCCCCGCGGCGCGACACCGGCCCCTGCGACCACTGGTGCGTCACCGGACCTGGCAGTCCCTGTGTCTGCGGCCGCGACGACCACTCTGCAGCGCGGTGCTTCCGCCGCCTCGACGACCTCTACCGTGCACGCTGGGGTCCTGAGGCGACCACCCCGCGCTGGGCTCGCCTGCTAGCCCGTAAGATTCCTGTATTTGAACTGTCTATGGACGATGCTCGTCAGTATGCTTTGTATGCTGATGTTGACTATAGTGCTGATGGATTTGTGTGCTCGCGTGTTCGTAGTCTAGGATGCTTGCCTCCTGTTAGTGTAGACCTGTGCCTCTCTAGTCTAGGTGCTTGTGTTTCTGCTCTAGGTGCTTGTGTAGCCTCCGGACCTGACACGCCTCCGGCTGAGGCGTCTCTGTCGTTCACGCTGGACTCTGGCGCGTCGCAGTGTTTCTTCCGCGACCACACGACCCTCACACCACTTCTTGCTCCGGTTCCGGTAGCTTTGGCTGATCCTTCTTCAGGACCAGCCGTTGCGCGCAGCTCCACCACCCTCCCGTGCCCTGTGGTCCCCTCTGGTGTCTTGCGCGGCCTCCACATCCCCTCGTTCACTCGGAACTTGGTGGGTGTTGGATACCTCCAGGACAGGGGGATCACCGTTACCTTTGTGGGGGGGGGGCGGACTGCAGTCTGTACTGACGCTACCACAGGTGCTGTTCTGGCCACGTTCACCAGGGAGCCCCGCTCCGGTCTCTACGTTCTCCACACCGAGCGCTCCCCGGTCGCGTCCTCCCCTCAGGTTGTTGCGTCCCCTCCGGCTCAGGTCCCCAGTCCAGTTGCTGTGTCTAGCCAGGTAGTCGTGTCCAGTCCGGTCGCTGTGTCCAGTCCAGTCGCTGCGTCTTGCTCCTGTCGCTCTCTCGCCCACCGCACCGTCCTGTGGCACCACCGTCTTGGCCACCCGTCGATCCCTCGCCTTCGTGGCATGCTCAGTCAGGGACTAGTCACAGGTCTCCCACGCACCTTCCCGTCGCTCCCTCTCTCGCTTGCCCCTCCTTGCTCTCCGTGCGTCGCCGGTCGCTTACGCGCCACTCCCCACTCCTCCTCCCTTCGTCCGGCCACCGCTCCCTTCGAGACTCTCCACTTGGACGTCTGGGGCCCTGCCCCGACGCAGGGGTCTGGGAGGGAGCGTTACTTTCTGGTGGTCGTCGACGACTTCTCCAGGTACACCACAGTGTTCCCTCTTGCGAAGAAGTCCGAGGTGACTGCTACGCTGATCAGGTGGCTTCTAGCCACTGAGGGCACTCGTGGTCGTCGAGTCAGTTGTCTTCACTCCGACCGTGGGGGCGAGTTTCGCTCCGGCATTCTCGGCGGATTCTGCGGCGAACAGGGCATCACCCAGTCCTGGACGCTGCCAGAGTCCCCACAGCAGAATGGGGTTGCTGAGCGCCGCATAGGCTTGGTCATGGACATCGCCCGCACGTCCATGATTCATGCCCGTGCGCCCCATTTTCTGTGGCCCCACGCGGTTCGCTACGCCGCACACCAGCTGAACCTCCAGCCGCGTGTCTCGCGGCCCGAGGCTTCACCGACCAGTCTTTGGACTGGATCCCCTGGTGTTGGGTCGGCCTTTCGAGTCTGGGGCTGCCTTGCACTTGTTCGGGACACCTCCGCGGACAAGCTCTCGGCACGCGCCGTCCCATGTGTCTTCCTTGGTTTCCCAGTGGACTCTGCTGACTGGTCCTTTTACCACCCTCCCCTCCACCAGTTCCTAGACTCCCGTGACGTCCGGTTTGACGAGTCCGTGTCCTACTACACCCGGTACCCCTGTCGAGGTCTCCCGGTACCCCCTCCCCCTCTCTTCCTCGCACCCTCTCCTCCTCCTGCTCCCGCTCCTCCGGTACCCCCGCCCCCCCCAGGTCCTGCCCCGTCTGGTGTGTCCCACGCTACCCCTCTACCCTCGGTCGCGCGTCAGGTAGCGTCTCCCTCCCCGCAGTCCTCCTCACAGTCCCCTCAGCAGCCTTCGGCACTTCCGCGACAGGTTACTTTGGACTCGGTTGGTGTTGGAGCTGGAGGTGCAGCCGCTGGCGGTGCTCGGTCTGGGGGTGCTCGGTCGTGGGGTACTGGAGCTGGAGGTGCTGGCGCACGTGACGCTAGCTCTGGGGGTGCTGGAGCTGGAGGTGCTGGCGCAGGTGGCGCTAGCTCTGGGGGTGCTGGAGCAGGAGGTGCCGGCACTGGAGGTGCTGGTTCTGGGGGTGCTGGAGTTGGGGGTGCTGGCACTGACGGTGCTAGTTCTGGGGGTGCTGGAGTTGGAGGTCCTGGCACTGGCGGTGCTGGTTCTGGGGGTGCTGAGTCTGAGGGGACTGACGCTGGAGACCCTGGTTCTGCGGAGTCCACTCCGCCTCCCCACCGCCACGACACGCGTCTCCAGGCTGCCCGTCGGCGTGAGCGTGAGGAGCAGGAGCGGTTGGAGAGGGAGCGGCAGGAGCTGCGGGTGCTGGACCTTCTGGAGCAGCAGCGGCAGCAGCAGCAGCAGCAGCAGCCGCAGCCGCCACCGCAGCCGCAGCAGCAGCAGCCGCAGCCGCAGCAGCAGCGGCCGCAGCCGCCACCGCAGCTTCCTCTGGAGCGGCGGTTGTTCCCACCTGTGAGTGGCCTGCGGGCCCTTGGCCTTTCCTCCTCTCCTCCTGTCCGCTCCCTGTCTCCTCCTGTGTTTGTTCCTCCGTTGCCTCCTCCTGACGACCGTCCGGCGGTCTGGTCTTCTCCTCCTCCCTCTGTCCGTCGCGACCTGATCACTCGTTGTCCTCCGCGTGCTCGTCACTCGTCCCCTGTTACTGACCTCCACACTGCCCTCCTTTGTTCGTCTCGTCGTCGTTCTCCTTCTCCTGTGTCCGTTCTCCCGTCTCCTCCTCCGTCCTCCCTACCAGCCCTCCCCACTCCTATCTCTGACTACTACCGCGTTGTTCGTCCTGTTGCCGCACGTGTCCTCGCCACTCTTGTCACCGACTCTCGTTTCCCTCCGTCGTCTGCCTCGGCTCTTACTGCCGCTGTCGCTGAGTTTGCTGCCGCCAGCCACCTTGACTACGCCACCCGTGTGGTGCCAGCTCCTCCCTACCGTCCTCTGTCCGTCGGGGGTGGGTTTGCCCTTGGCTGTGACGTCCTAGAGGACAGAGAGTCTGAGCTGGAGTACTGGGCAGCCGCTTCTCCCTCTGTGTGTGCCATGCTGCTCTCCCCTGAGGGAGACCCCGACGCCCTTGACATACCGACTCCTCGCACTTACCGCGAGGCAGTGTCAGGGGCGTGGGCCTCTCAGTGGAAAGCGGCTATGGACTCAGAGTTGGCGTCTTGGAGATCCACAGGCACCTACGTCGACGCAGTTCCCCCTCCCAGGGCGAACGTAGTCGATGGCATGTGGCTCTTCAAGGTGAAGCGGCCGCCTGGAGCACCGCCGGTGTTCAAGGCGCGCTACGTGGCTAGGGGCTTCAGTCAGCGTGAGGGAGTTGACTTCTTCCAGACCTTCGCCCCGACCCCGAAGATGACTACTCTTCGGGTGTTACTCCACATAGCAGCGCAGCGAGACTACGAGCTGCACTCCCTCGACTTCTCCACTGCGTTCCTCCAGGGCCGACTACACGAGGAGATCTGGCTGCGCCGTCCTCCTGGCTTCACTGACACCTTCCCACCTGGGACCCAGTGGAGCCTGAGGCGACCAGTCTACGGTCTCCGCCAGTCGCCCCGTGAGTGGCACGACACTCTTCGCTCCACGCTTCGTGACCTTGGGTTCAGCCCGTCCTCCGCCGACCCGTCGCTGTTTGTTCGAGCGGGTTCTACTCCTTTCTTTATCCTTGTCTATGTCGACGACTTGGTGTTTGCTACAGCAGACAGGGCAGCCCTGGCTCAGGTGAAGTCCGAACTGCAGAAGAGACACAAGTGCACTGACCTGGGTGAGCTGCAGCGCTACCTTGGCCTGCAGATCACCCGGGACAGAGCCGCTCGCACCATCACACTGACGCAGTCACACATGGTGCAGCAGATCCTTCGGCGGTTCGACTTCCAGTTCTCCACCACACAGCCCACTCCTCTTGCTGTTGACCACAGACTCACGGGCCCCTTTCCTGACGAGCCCTTTGAGTCCAGTGGACCCTACGCAGAGCTGGTGGGCTGCCTCATGTACCTGATGACTTGTACTCGACCGGACCTCGCCTTTCCACTCAGCATCCTTTCTCGCTTTGTTGCGACTGGGAGACACCGCCCTGTCCACTGGACAGCTGCTGTGAGGGTGGCGAAGTACCTGGCGACTACATCAGGCATGGGGCTTGTGCTTGGAGGGACTCAGCCAGTGGCGTTGACTGGTCACTGCGACTCTTCCTACGCTGACGACGTGGAGACTCAGCGTTCGACTCAGGGTTACTGCTTCAGTCTGGGAGCTGGTGCTGTGTCGTGGAGGTCTACACGGTCGTCGTCTGTGGCTACTTCCAGTGCAGAGGCAGAGATCTACGCTGGTGCCATGGCGGCACAGGAGCTTCGCTGGTTGACCTTCTTGCTCGCCGACCTTGGTGAGCGGCCTCGCTCTGCACCGACCTTGTACGCTGACAACAAGGCCATGATCCTCCTGTGTCGAGAGCCTCGACTGGAGAGCAGAGTGAAGCATATTGACGTGAGGTACTTCCTCCTGCGAGAGTTGCAGCGACGCGGTCAGGCACGTTTGGACTTTGTGGCCTCACAGGCCAACACTGCCGACGTCTTCACCAAGGCCTTGGCGCCTGGTGACCACCACAGGTTCTGTGTGCAGTTGGGGCTTGTTGAGGTAGGCCCTCGGTTGCTGTAGACTTGCTGTTTGCTCTACTTGTTGTGCTTCTATATATACTAGTAAACTCTTGAACTGGCCTTGTGGCCACTTGCTTGTGCTCGGAGTGTGTGGTGACTCTGAGCGCCACCCTGAGCTTTGTTTTTTATGCTTGTTCTTGACTGGTCTTGTGACCCCTTGTTTCCGTTGGTTGTTTTGATGCCCCTCACTTAGCCTATGGGGGTGTGTCAAATGTTTATATATTCTATATATTGTTAGATAGGCTACTGTGAGTTGCCCTCTAAAGGGTACAACACTTTAGGTCGACATTTGTATCTCCTTGTCCCTCCTTACTCAAACATTACTCTCGACACTTGTCTCCTAGCCTATCTTAAGACGCCACCACACCCTTCCTATCTCCAGACAGCAAAAACCTACCAATCAAAACCTATCAATCCTCCACCTCAACTCTCCTCCTATCCTCATCATCTTTCTCATCCCATTATCCACCAATCAAACAAAAGATTCCATACCAAGCCTTCCAATCCAAGCCACATTCATTCCACTCACCAAGCCTTAAAATCAAAGCCAAATACATCCCATTCACCAAGCCTTAACTTCAAGGCCATATTCATTCTCTTCACCAAGCCTTCACTTCAAGGCCACATTCATCACCCCCATCTTATGCAACTCAACCAATCACAACCATTCATCCTTTCCTCATCCTTCATCCAACATCAAGCTCCACCAAATACAAAAGGGTCCTCTTCATTTCTTCAAAAAAATATTCTTCAATGCTACTTCATACCCAAACTCTCAACAAGTTCTTCAAACTCCCTCAAGGCCAACCTCAAGTCCTCCTCCTTATGCTCCAACTCCTAAGGCTTCATCATCACCACCAACCTCTCCCAACCCAAGCTCATAGCCATATGCTCCAATTCTAGAGAAGTTTGTGCCACATAGTTTTACTTCTAGATCATCAAGGATAGTTGATCTCAAGATCCTACCATGTACCTCCCTTTGATTAATGTACTTTAAAGCTTCAAGCAAGATTGGTGTATTCTTCTACCCAAGGTCCAAGCTCCAACCTCAACATCCAAGCTTGGAGGTTTCTCTTCATTCAACAAACATTATCTACAAGTCAACATTCAAGATCAACTTCTCAACATTCAAGCTTTGAGGTTCTTCATTAACAACTAAGACAACATTTAAGCTTGAAGTGAAGATCAACTTCTACAACATAATAGTAAGAACTTTTTTCAAGTAAGTGGTTATCCCTTCCTCTCATTTTTCACCAAGTTTCTTTTACATCAAAGTTCATTTGCTATTATCAAGTTGTTTTATATTCAAGCTCTTTCCATAATAATCAAGTTCTTATTCTCAAGTTCGTTACAAGTTCCTTTCAAGTATCTTTCAAGCCCTTTACCTTTTCTTCAATACTTTCTTTTAAGCCAATCTTGTTTGGTCCCTTTTATCCCTATCAAGTCTATCTATCTTCTCCTTCAAAACTTTCTTCATTCTTAATTACTCCATACTTCAAGATTTCCTTTCAACTTGTTTTTGCTTTTCAACTTGGTTTTACTTTGATCTTACCTTTTCTTTCTAGGTGTTTTCTTTCTTTCTCCTTACCATTTACCCTCCCTCGTCTATAACTTCAATTTCAAAATGGTATCTGAGCCCGAGTTCATTCCTTTTTGCTGTTTCTTCCGTGCGCATCTTGTCTAGTTTTTTTTTTTAAGCCCGTTATTTGCCATTAGTGGCATCCTTGCACTTGGTCTTGCGCCCCCTTTTGGGTCCTCCTTTTTGTGTTTCCCCTTTTTTGTTTTTGTGTGTTTGTGTATATGTGTGTCTGTGTGTGTGTGTGTTTGTCTATTTCCCCTTCCCCTTGTGTGAAATTGTTTGATTGTATCAGGAGTTTTAATTTACCAACATGGATGAAAAGGACTCAAGTGTTCCTATGGGATCAACTTCACCAGCTGTAACCACAAACTCTTCAAACGAATCAGCACCTCCTACAACCAACACATCATCTCCATCTACACCACCTACTACATCTACATTTACCTCCTCCTTAGTCCCCAAATTGGAGCTTCCACGCTTCAACGGCAAAGGTTTTTCATCATGGAGCATCCGCTTTCAACAAGCCGCCACTCTTCTTGATCTTTGGCCTATCTACATCGGCCAAAACACTCCCCCTTCAACTGCTGCACCTGATCAAGAACAGAGCAACTGGATCAAGAAAAATGCTGAAGCTTATCTCTATCTCCTCTCTTCCATTCAAGACCCCTACTCTCAACCCCTCCTCCTCGTATCAACTCAAAAGGACAGTGCCAGAGCTGCTTGGGAGCGGCTCAAACGTCTTCATCAACCTATTTCCCAAGGTTCTAAGGCAGAAGTGTGGAACAAGATTGTCTCTCTCCGCATGGGGGAGAGTGAGTCCATCCCCGACTACTTACAACGTGGTGAAATGGTCCTTTACGAAGCTACACTTCTCGACATTGAGGTCCCGGAATCTCTCTTCATCACCATTCTTCTAGCCGGACTTTCATCTGGATGGAGCACTATGAGAAGCACCATTCAAGCCTTTCCTGAGGAGACAAGGACCCGAGATTTCATCTTCAACACGCTCATCACCGAACATCAGACAAGAGAACTTGCAAAGCTTCAGAGAAATCCTGGACCAGCATGGAGTGGAATGACAAGTTCCAACTATCGCCCTCAACAAAGTGTTCAACAACAGAGCAAGTTTCAGCAAGGTAAGTCCTCTCAAACCCCAACACACTCTCTTCTTGGACAACCCACACCAAGTCATATTTCTCAGCTTGCATCATACTCTAATCATATTCCTTATAAGCCAAAGTCAAGGTATCAATTTGAGTGTCATTATTGTCATAAATGGGGACATCCTTGGTTCAAGTGCAACATACGTCCTGCGAACTGGACACCACCTTCATCTCTGCTTTCTGACAAAGGAAGGGCCGCCATTGCTATTACATCCCATACCCCTCCAGAAAATCAACCAGACAGTGCGCATCATGGGGCATTCTTTCAGAATGCTTCCCAAGTCTCATCTCAAAACCATGTCTCTGCTTCCTCTATGCCACAACCTCACACACCAGAGGCGCCTCTTCAAGCCACCATAGGAGTCGTTTCATATGAGAGAGACTCTACTCAATCGAATGCACCGAGTTTCGCATTTGCATCATCCTCTTGTCTCCATGCATTTACACAGGATCCCAAGATTTGGTTTTTGGACAGTGGATGTGATCAACATATGACCCCTCATGCCTCCCTCCTTCACAGCCTCAAGCCCTCCAATGTGAAAGAAGTGGTTGTTGCCAGCAACCATTCGGTGCCAGTTCAAGCAGAGGGAACAATGACATTTCTCAGTCCAGAGGGAATTCATATGTCATTCTCAGGCATTTTACTTGTCCCCTCACTAGGGGCGAACCTTCTCTCAATTGGTCAAATGGAAGAGAAAGGTATTTCCATCTCTTTCTCAGATGGTTCTGTGCAGGTTCGTGCTCCAACTGGACATCACATTGCAAGAGGTGTTCGTAATGGACGTCTCTATCGAGTGGAGATTGATGCACAGCCACCTGCCAAGCCCTACAGCAGTCCCTCAGTTGCTGCTACCACCACCTCAGTAAGACTTCATCCTGGTACATCTGCATCTCCTTACACCTAGCATTGTCGTTACGGTCACCCTGAAGAGTCTAGCATCACACGCATGCAAGCACATGCAAGTGTTGATGGTCTTATCATCTCCAAGCAGTTGTCATCATCTCAGTCATCGTACCATACTTGTGTTGAGGCTAAGCTTCCTCGTCATCCTTTCTATTCTTCTGAGTCTGAAGTCTCTCAACCGCTTGAGCTCATTCATAGTGACCTGATGGGTCCTTCCCGTACACCAAGTCGTACTGGGAAAAGATATGTAATGTCACTCATTGACCATCATACAAAATTTGCTTGGATCTCTCTTCTTGGATCTAAAGATGAAGTTCCCGGTGTTATCCAGTCCTGGTTTCCTTATATTGAGCGTCAGTTGGGTCTCAAGGTCAAAATTTTTCGTTCTGATCGTGGAGGAGAGTACATGTCTAACTCTTTCCGCTCTTTTCTTGCCAACCTTGGAGTTGAACAGCAATTGTCATGCACAGCAACACCTCAACAAAATGGTACTGCTGAGAGGTACAACCGTACGATTCAAGAGATCTCAAGAGGTTTTCTTTCCCACATGAATCTGGATGACTCATGGTGGGGAGAAGCTGTTACACATGCTGCTTGGGTCAAGAATCGTCGACTGACAAGCTCCATTGCTGAGGGTATTACACCCTATGAGGCATTATATGGCATAAAGCCAAATGTGTCCATGCTGCGAGTATTTGGCTGCATGGGCCAGTACAAAGTGCTAGATGACAAACGCAGCAAGTTTGAAAGTAAGGCAGCATGGGGCATGCATCTGGGCATGGCCAAGGAAAGTAAGGGCTGGTTAATGTGGGATCCTCTCCTAAAAAGAGACATTGTGTCAAGGGACGTGATCTTCTATGAAGACATGTCCCCTTCTTCTTGGAAACTTTCTTTTCCTCTTGTTTCCTCTCAAGTTCCTCCCTTCTCTACCTTTGCAGATTTCGAACCTCCAACAATCATTCTAAGTGGAGTTTCTGCATCATCACTGCAGCAGCAACACGAAGACATGTCTCATGCTCAAGACCAACAACAACCGCCATCATCTTCTGCTCCCACCCCTCATCACCAAGAGCAACAGCAGCAGCAGCCGCCACCACCTCCATCACAACCAAACCAGTCAACCGCTCCACCTGTTCTTTCCTCTCATCCTCCTCCTCAGCCCCCAGTTAATTCGCTTCAGCAGCAACAACAACCATCTCCACCCGATTTACCTCCTCCTCTTCAATCTTCCCCCACTCACCAGCAGGACCAGCAGCAACAACAATATCCTCCTGGCTCTCACTCTCTTCACCCATCACTTCCACCTCTCGTCGTTCATCGACCCAGTGGTTATCGTCCAGCAGCCCTTCTTCACCTTCCAGACCATCTTCAACCCGTACCGTCAACCGTGCAGCCACCACCAACACAACAGCACACATCTTCCCATCTCCAACACCTGCATTCGACAACTCCGCCTGATAGAACTTCATCAGAAGACCATTCTCAACCGGTAGCACCACCTCCCTCACCCAACCGGATCGATATCAACTACCCACCAGCGATGAGCACGTCGCACTTTGCAGCACCATCTTCATCTTCTACTTCGTCATCTGCGAACTTCACCTCTCATGTGCCGGTGTCCACTTTCACCTCACCTCCAAGTCATTTGTGTAGTGGTCGCACCTGCTTCCAATGCAGGATTCATGCCACCTGTTTCGCCATTTCCCAACTTCCACCCGAGCCTCTCAATCGCAAAGAAGCTATGGCAGGAGCCTTTAAGGAGCAGTGGTTAGCAGCGGAAAAGGCAGAACTGGAAAGTTTACTCGACCGGGGGACTTGGACTTTGGAGCCACTACCCAAGGGAAAGAAGCTCGTGGGAGTAAAATGGGTCTACCGGGTGAAGGTGAAGGGTGATGGATCTTTGGACAAGTTCAAGGCTCGTTTGGTCGCCAAAGGATATTCTCAAGTTCCTGGAGAAGACTACAATGAAACATTTGCTTCGGTCGCCAAGTTCACCAGTGTCCGCGCTCTTCTTGGTATGGCAGTACGAATGGATCTCTACATCATCCAGCTGGACGTCTCCAACGCCTTTCTTTACGGCATTTTAGAGGAAGAAATCTACATGGCTCAACCTGATGGGTATCATGATGGTACTAAGAGAGTCTGCAGGCTACACAAGTCCCTGTATGGCCTGAAGCAAGCTCCACGGGTTTGGTATCACGCATTGGAGTCTGCCCTGCTGGCACAAGGTTTCACCCAGTCTGAGTATGGCCCTGCACTCTACATCCTGCACACGGAGGTGCATGAGGTACTGTGGTTGATCGTGTATGTGGATGACATCCTCATGGTGTCAGGTTCTCTCTCCCTTCTCACCCACATCAAAGGTATGCTCACCAAGGAGTTTGTCATGACAGACATGGGTGAGCCATCATATTACCTTGGCATGAACATCATTCGTGACCGTCCTTCTCGCTCTCTATTTCTTTCACAAGAGCGATACATTCACAAGGTCCTCTCTCGCTTCGGCCTTCTCACCTGCAATCCTGCATCTACACCTCTCCCTTCTAACTTCCAGCATTCTTCTCCTTCCACTTCTGACCTTCAGCCCTCTCAGTCTGCACCCCTTTCTGACTGGGACGAGTTTCACGAGGCTCTTGCGCCTTCATCCTCTTCTTTCATTTTTTCTTCCACCAAACCTCCCTCATCACTCCTTTCCCCCCTCGACATTAATCTTTACCAGAGCATTGTCGGTAGCCTCATGTACGCATCCGTCTGCACCCGCCCCGATCTCTCTCAAGCTGTGGGCATGCTTTCTCAATTCCTTTCCTCACCATCTACTCAGCACTTGAACGCTGCAAAGCGTGTCCTGCGCTATCTCTCCGGCTCTAAATCATTTGGTCTCCTCTTTCATGGACATGAGCATGGTAGTGTCTTGCATGGCTTTACGGATGCGGATTGGGCAGGTCCATTTTCAAAGCGTAAATCCACGGGAGGCTACATGTTTGTGATGGCGGGAGCAGCGATTTCTTGGCAATCGAAGAAGCAAGGCTGTGTGGCACTATCTTCAACGGAAGCGGAGTACATGGCTGTGACGCAAGGAGCAAGAGAGGCTGTGTGGTTGCGAGGGTTGCTGATGGAGTTGGGTCTTCCCCAGCTTGAGCCGACCGTTCTCCACATTGACAACACGTCGGCAATCGCCTTGAGCAAGAACCCGGTCTATCATGGACGCACCAAGCATATTGATACCCAGTATCACTACATTCGGGAGCTGATTAAGAACAAGGTTGTGACACCGGTCTACTGCAGCACCACGGACCAGGCTGCTGATTTTCTGACTAAGATACTTCCACGGCACCTATTCGTCCTTGGACGCCACCGTGTTGGATTGGTGCCGCTCGAGTCTCTTGAGTCCTTCTCCACTGCTGTCCCTTCCGCTCCTTCTTCGTCTCGCTCTGAGGGTCAGCAGTGCGGGGGGGTGTTGCAGTGAACTGTGGCTGCTGCTCGCGTGGCACCAGGGTGGCGGGAAATATTTCACGTGGCGAAATTTTTCGCCGCAATTTCCCCGTCAGCCAAAATCCGAATATGCAAAAGGCATCTTGCAAAAATGCCCACTCGCCACCACACCCTTCCTATCTCCAGACAGCAAAAACCTACCAATCAAAACCTATCAATCCTCCACCTCAACTCTCCTCCTATCCTCATCATCTTTCTCATCCCATTATCCACCAATCAAACAAAAGATTCCATACCAAGCCTTCCAATCCAAGCCACATTCATTCCACTCACCAAGCCTTAAAATCAAAGCCAAATACATCCCATTCACCAAGCCTTAACTTCAAGGCCACATTCATTCTCTTCACCAAGCCTTCACTTCAAGGCCACATTCATCACCCCCATCTTATCCAACTCAACCAATCACAACCATTCATCCTTTCCTCATCCTTCATCCAACATCAAGCTCCACCAAATACAAAAGGGTCCTCTTCATTTCTTCAAAAAAATATTCTTCAATGCTACTTCATACCCAAACTCTCAACAAGTTCTTCAAACTCCCTCAAGGCCAACCTCAAGTCCTCCTCCTTATGCTCCAACTCCTAAGGCTTCATCACCACCACCAACCTCTCCCAACCCAAGCTCATAGCCATATGCTCCAATTCTAGAGAAGTTTGTGCCACATAGTTTTACTTCTAGATCATCAAGGATAGTTGATCTCAAGATCCTACCATGTACCTCCCTTTGATTAATGTACTTTAAAGCTTCAAGCAAGATTGGTGTATTCTTCTACCCAAGGTCCAAGCTCCAACCTCAACATCCAAGCTTGGAGGTTTCTCTTCATTCAACAAACATTATCTACAAGTCAACATTCAAGATCAACTTCTCAACATTCAAGCTTTGAGGTTCTTCATTAACAACTAAGACAACATTTAAGCTTGAAGTGAAGATCAACTTCTACAACATAATAGTAAGAACTTTTTTCAAGTAAGTGGTTATCCCTTCCTCTCATTTTTCACCAAGTTTCTTTTACATCAAAGTTCATTTGCTATTATCAAGTTGTTTTATATTCAAGCTCTTTCCATAATAATCAAGTTCTTATTCTCAAGTTCGTTACAAGTTCCTTTCAAGCATCTTTCAAGCCCTTTACCTTTTCTTCAATACTTTCTTTTAAGCCAATCTTGTTTGGTCCCTTTTATCCCTATCAAGTCTATCTATCTTCTCCTTCAAAACTTTCTTCATTCTTAATTACTCCATACTTCAAGATTTCCTTTCAACTTGTTTTTGCTTTTCAACTTGGTTTTACTTTGATCTTACGTTTTCTTTCTAGGTGTTTTCTTTCTTTCTCCTTACCATTTACCCTCCCTCGTCTATAACTTCAATTTCAAAAGTTTCCTGGCTCAGCGGGCGTTTCAGGCGACCAGGAATGTTTGAGCTTCAAAGCACTCATGTTTGTGTTGGGGTGGGGATAGTGTTCCAGATAGTACCACTTGTGGGATGCCCTGAACTCTTCTCAACCTTACCATTCACCTTGGTGGGTCCGAGTGTGCTTGTATGCAGGGCCCAGAATGGCATCACCAAGCTGATGCGAGGGGTTGTCAGAAACAGCAAGTTCGCACGGGCGATGCGTCATCGCAAAAGTGCGCACCATTGTCGCCAACTCACGCCTCGCTCACTCTGGCACATCGGTTGTGACTATAGGCGTGGCCTTCACCAATCAAAATTGCATGCTCACCTTTTCTCCTGACTCTCGGCGTTACAGACCTTCACCATACAGAACCGCTCTAGAATGCACACCACATCACATCCATTTCTTGCCAAGGCAAGAAACCATCACAGTCATTCAGGTTTCGTAGTCATGTCATCTAGCATTCAGGCTGCCGCGAGTTACGGAATTTCAGATTCGTCTACCTCTACTCTTCTCCACTCCAAACAGTTAAGGGTTCATTAATAGCGGGAATAAAAATAAATGGTACGGTGCCCATGGAGTCTGCTGTTCAGCACGGGGAGCAAGAGTCGCCGTGTTCGGTAGACGGAGAAGCCGTGTCCATGCCTCGTCGATCTGACTTCACTTACACTTCTTGTTACTGGTGCGAGAAGCGGAAGCTGCCATCCAAGCTTCTGCATGTGTGGTTATCCACATGGATCGCTCTAATGTGCCAACCACCCCACCCTTATCTGGCCTGCCATTCATTGCAGTGAGGAAAACGCTTATTTGCTTTGTCGTTCGCTGGTTTCACGAGGCGTCGCTCACGTGGATGATTTGGCCGTCGTCTTCATTTCCAATCCTGACCGCAAGGTACACGGTTCACCTGGGATCATAATACTTCCATTTCATCCACTTCATTTCTCTTTCGTATGTCCCTTCACTCTGTTCCCTTTCTGTTGGTGAATAACTACCGAATCCGCTCACCCGCTCTCCTGCGCCATCCGCCTGCAGGTTCCCATGTGGTGTCAGAAGGCCGGCATGTGTCGTGCTGATGATAATAGTGGGAGCGAAGGGGGGGGTGGTGGGGAGGAGCAGGGTTTGGTGGTTTGGGACTACCATGTCATCGCTATCCATGTGAAGCACATCACTGGAGCGGGAGGTGGTGACAGGGCAGGATCCGAGGGGAGTAGGTGTCGCAAGTGGTATGTGTGGGACCTTGACACGGTATTGGCTTTTCCAAGTCTAGCAACGGAGTATGTGCAGCGGGCGCTGTGGGCCGGGAGAAGTTCCCTCCTTCCTCTTCAAGATACTTATCAAAGGTTGGCTGTGTGCTTGACTTGTGCCACCTTCGTTCCTACTACTCATACCTGATGCCTCAATGCTCATTGCTCAGCCTTGGGTACCTGATCTTGTTGTTTTCACCTTGACTGGAGGTGTGTGCAGGTTTTACAGAGTAGTTTGTGCTTCCAACTATTTCAGTTTCTTCGCATCTGATCGGTCTCACATGCGTGACACTATCACAAACACGTGGCTAGCCAGCCCTCCAAAGTACCCATGCATTCGTTCTCAAGGTCAGCATTGTAGTTCAGTCACACTGAGTATGTCCCTATTCAAGCAAAATTGGCAGCTGACAATTTGTTTCTGTGCAGATGGTGAGTCAAACAGGCTGGAGTCATACATCCAAATGTCTCCTGCTGACACTGTGGACATTAAGGTGGTATGTAAAGACTATACTGAATGCAGGGGTAGTTCAGAGGGCGTAAACTTGGCAGCTTGGAAATCATTGCTTTGTGCACACAATTTTGGAGTGGTACTGGATGAAGTATCATTTTGTCTGCTCCTTGGAGCAAGTGATTACTAGCTGGCACTTCAATAACGCTAGATCGTCTTTACTATGGCTGGAAAACTACCCACAACAGGACAAACGAATTATTCATGTAAGATCAATCACCGACAACAGAACTACCTAATCAGTCGTGCAAGATGAACAACACTGCTACAAATACTAATGTACTAGGTACGTATTGGATATATTGGATTGGAAACAAGGCGCAAACAAAATCATCCTGCTGGCATGTACATCAACGGGCGAAGTCGTTGCACATCCCACAGATCAACAGCAAAACTAAGATGCAGGTGCGGCCTTGGCCTTTGCTGCCTTCTTCTGGGCCTCAATCGCCTGAAATCGCCATGAGAACAAAACCTTTTAGAATTCCATGCACGTAGCCAAAAGTCAACAAACAAATCACCAAGCCGCAGTAGGCTCACCTGAGAGTACAGGAACGTTCCGAGAATGGCAATTGCCGCTCCAACGCCATTGATCAATCGGACTGGAGTTCTGAAGATGATGATGGACGCTACAATGACCGACACACGCTTCATCGTGTTTCCAATGCTGAATGTCAACGGTGAGATCTGATCCAGCGACATGTAGGACACTTGATTGTACAGGTGATAGAAAACGCTCTGAGCCGCAATCCACCTGTAATCCAAGATACGTGAGGTTCAGTTCACTTGGCGTACAGCTTTTATTTCAGTTTGGAATTATTGATTAGCTCAGCACTTACCACCCAATTCTTGGCCCAACCTCCGCGATAGAAGTCTGCCACCCGGCAGTCCACATCGGAAAGCCCTCTTGCCAGATGGCGAACGGAATGAGGATGATGAGAGACATGATTGACAGGCAGGCGTAGTAGTTGAGACCTCCGACCTTCTTGCCAGAGCTCATTCCCTTCTTCGAAAAAATGTTCCGGAAAACGAATGCCAGATTTGAGATCATGGCACCCATAAAGCCTGCTCACACAAAACAAGGACACTCAGACTTGGCCTGCAAGAGATTGCTACTGGCGATAAAAGATATTAAACTCACCTCCCATGTTGAAGTTTAGCTCGGTAAGAGCTGCGAGCCCACAACCAAAAATGATCGGGAGCAACGACAAGTAGACAGGAAGCGCAAAATGCTCGCCCATCAGGCTCTGGACGACAACGCTGAAGGCAGGCTCTGAGCTCTTAATGATATGAGTAAAGGAAACAGCGACCTTGGACATGCTCACGGTTGCAGCTACGTGACCAATTGTGTGGGCAACGGCGACCTGATGAGGTGAATCAGACCACAAGAGGATGAGAGTGTGCTTCAAGCAATGGCGATATTTAGCGAACGGCATAATGAAGGAAGCGATAAAGAGGGATATCTAAGGTAGGATGAAATACTGACAGGGAACAATGTCTTCCAGAAGTCCAGATCTGTGTCGGGGAATTCCACCAGACGCGTCGCCCAGGAGAGCAACATGATCGTGACTCCAGCAGCAAGGGCGAGAGTAGAGCATAGCCATGGAAAGGGGAAGGCGTTGAGCACTTTCTTGTTGTAGATGTTGAAAACAACGTTCAGCGTCCACCACAGTGCAAAATATCCACCAATCTTAAGCTTGAAAGCCGCGTCCTCTGCCTCAGTCGTTGACACTGCCTTGGGCTCCGGAGAGGAACCAGCGCCAGCACCTGCCTGGGCTTGTGCGACAATTTTCAGCCGAGAGGCGGACTCGGTCTTGACGACCTCGGGCCTTGAGAAAGCTGTGAAAGACACACCAAAAGATTTAGACGATGGAAGAACCCTGGTACGCTTGACCGACAGAGAGCTAGCCAGATTCAGTCGTCGAACCACGGAGTGAGACTGAGCGCGAACACCGAGCGGAACGGCGGCACACTCGGCCATTTGAGCAACAATCACTGCGTGTGCCATGGTGGAGGACAGGGACACAGAGAGAAGAGAGATTAGAGTAATGAAGTTAGAACAAGGTCGAAACAAATATGTTCACTTCCTCGACTGGATCAGGCTGACACATTGCCGCGCCAAAAGAGCACATGTGTGAGCCGGAACCGCCACGTAGCCGGAACTCATGGGAATGCAAAGAAGCGTGACGATCTGACATGGCCAGGTTCGCACGGTCCGATCAGCCACATTGAAAGATCTTCATCCAGTCACTTGCACATCGACCAGTACCGTGCGGGCAAACGCCTCATTGTCAGCAGCAGTTCGTGCGGGCACCTTGAAAAGATCCACCAGAGATCAGTCAACCAGTTGCGGGGAGCGAATCCACCCAACCGGCGAAATGGTTTTTTCGCACAGCTGGGGGTGGGGGGAACATTGTTGTAGGATATGCGGTACAGGAAGTCCATATCTGTCCACGTGGATTTGCTAGAGTACATTATAAGCAGGATTTGGAGAGACTATTCTAATCATCAACCATGAGTTTTAGTAAGATGTTTCCATAATAGCATTACACATCTTGAACCACCTTACATTTTCATCCAGAGTGCAATTTCCCGCGAATCAATATTGTGCCCACTCCCAGGCCATGATCTCCAAAACGTGGCCTAGCAACGTTAAGAATCTTGAGATCTAGTACTGCCATTCAGTGTCTCAGGTAAGTCTTCCTTTTTATGGTCATCAAAAACAATGGTCACCTGTAAGTACAAAACCACAGTGGGTATGCATTAAGCAATGACCGCCCCAGAAATATCGCATGCCCACAACAACCACACACACCCACGCCGCTTACACGCCCTCTCCCCCCCTCCCCCCCACACACACGCACAGAGAACCCATGCACACATCCACACAAAGAGTTTACGGAATATTTGTACGATTTGTTCAGTTACAAGCAACATGTGCACCATGTGTGCACAATGAAGGAGCATGAACACACGTGCAACAGATACTCCTGTATGAACGACTGGACACAAACGCCAACCACACATCAGTACGAACCCAAACTCCCCATCCATACACCCATTCGCTCCACAAATGGACCCTATGGCTACATGCGCCAACCCACCTGTGAGCCATCTCTGGCAATGGTTGTTCTGCTGTCGGCATCGTGACGGTGGTGCTCCGCCAACAGTGTGTACGCTCCCTTCTGTTTGGCCCTCGCCTCCACGTACTTCTCATACGCGTACCACCCCACTCCTCCTGAGTTCACTATCAGGCCTATGAGATTGGTGGGGCTAACCTGCACTCAAGTAGCAGCACAATGAAAGCAGATTAAAACCCGAGGGCCAAGAAAGCCCAAATTGGTTCAAGCTTCCTAACCACGGTTGACTGTGAACCTGGCACCCAAAATCTTGGCCAATTGCATTGCTCGCCCCAACCAACCTTCCTAAGGTTGAACTTCTTGGCCCGCGGGTTTTAATAACTGTTCTAGGCAGACACAGCAGAAGCTGTTCAGTAAAAACGGAGAGTATTGGGGAGAGTGAGAGCAACTGACCAGCACATCCCCGAATGCAAAGAGCCCTCCGAAGCCCTGCAAAATGGACTTGGTGCGGCCTGTGGGGAAGAGGGGGGGGGGGACACAGAGATGGACGAATGGAACCAGGAAAGCAAGCGAGCGGGAAGAGCTCTGCACAACAGACCGAGAGGAGTGGTAAGGCTGGGGAAGGCATAGATTGGCAGTGTGGGGGAGAGAAGGTAATCGGAGGAGGACCCACCAACAATGCTGGTAGTGAGGCTGTCGTTAACGAGTGTGCAGAGGTAGGTGGCGAGGTTGAGTATGAAAGCAGAGGCGCAGGACAGCGCGAAGCACACAAGGAACACAGCATCCCGTGACTGCAGCACTCGCTGCACAGCAGGCAGCTCGCCGTTGGCAGCGACGAGGAGGAAGGCGAAGGGCAGCGACCAACAGTTGTTGTACAGCAGCAGCGTGAACGAGTCCAGCTGCAGCTCCTCGCCCAGCTTCCCCACTATCACCACGTATGCTGCCGTCGCCAGCGCAGACGACAGCGCCAGCACGTACCCCGGCAGGTCGAACGTGAGGTCGCCCGTGCCCGCCACCACGCCCCCCAGCGCGGTGGTGTAGACGGCCAGCTGTATGCGCGGTGAGGCGCGCTTGGCGCGCAGGAGGAAGTCGAGGAGCAGCACGAAGGGCGTGGTGGCGGACTTGAGGACGCCGTACATGGGGATGTTCACTCGGGAGAGAGCCGCCATGTCCAAGAGGAGCTTCAGCAGGAAGGCAAATGACAGCAGCGATACCTGGCGGCATGGATGGAGGGAGGGAGGACGCCAAGACAGAGGGACAGAGGGACGTTGGTGGGGCTGATGCGACTATGGGCGAAGAGGAGACGGAATGGGAGGAGACAAGGAAAGGGCTGGCGTGCCAGTTGCCACACCAGTTGCTGCTCACACACCACTCATTCCCCCACACACTCACTCATAGGCCCTGACCAGTCACCAGAAGTCCTCATTCCCGCACACACTTACGCGGCGGAGGACGTGCAGGTGGAAGGGCGTGACGCGGATGAGGCGCAGCTGGCGCATGGCGGCGAGCAGCGCGAGAGTGAAGAGCGTCTGGAAGAAGACGAGCGTGTAGGGGAACTTGAAGCGGTACACGTGGAACAGCGCCTTGTTTATGAACACCGACGCCACCGACATCACCCCTGCCGTGCCCCACCCGGGGGGAGGAGGAGGGGAAACGCGGAGGGGGTGGTGGGAAGTGTTGGAGTAAAACACATCACTGGGTGGATTACGACAATGATGGTTGCGAGAATGACTGGAATCCCGTGCTCGCTACAAGAAATTGCGACCAGGAAACTACAAAGTGTGATTCACGAAAGGCGATGGGGGCACGTGGAGCAGCAATGAGTGATTTTTACTTAACGGACCGAAGATCCCGTATCGTACTGCTTGACGCACCCCTGACGAGACCTTGGAGGTGACCTGATGCCTACCGTAGAAAAGCGCGGCGAGGATGCCGGTGTAGTTCATGGCGGCCTTTGATGGTCCCTTCTGGACGATGCCTCGTTACAAGTGTCTCCGATACGGTGTGCACGCCAGCGCGACCACACCAGCGCACACATGCAAGCAGCTCGTCGCGGCCTACTCCTGTCCTTGCCTGCCTCTTGTTCCTGTCCACCCCCACCGCGCCTCCACTCCTCGTGCTCAATTGAAATGCGCTTGAGAGTTCGCAACCGTGCGACAATCCCAAAACATGGTGGTTAACTCGTGATCGAGAGCCAAGCGACGATCCTAATTCACGCCTAATTTACGCCAACGATTCTACCTCCGCAGCATACATTATCTTAATTATTCTTGATTGAAATGGTCAGTGAGCAGAAACTCGAATGGGTCAAAAGTGGACGCAGTGTCCACCATGAATTGTGCGGGACGAGTTCTAGGGAGAAGCACGGCCACCAACCTTGGGATCATCATTGTGGGCCGACGGCTCGGAAAATCGAGGTTCGAGAAGGTGTGGCTGAATCGGAGAGCACAGTCGCGGGGGTTGACTCAATCGCACGGGCTGTCGTCACTATCGAGGGGAGCCTGGTTCTACTTGAGTGGTTTCAGTTTTACGGAAATGAAGTTTGGCATACATGCTACTTACCGAATTCGAAGAGGCGTAAAACGAGTTCCTAAACCCCGACCCTCTTGCACTTTTTGGGAGGAAATTCGAGGGGGGGCATGAATTCATAAATGAGCAATTTTGAGTGTTGACGACAGACATATAGCTGCGTAGCATCAGTGTTGCCAGCGGCCCACTTGCCCTGAAAGCGCGGCGACACTATCCATCCAGCCACACTCGCACGTCATGAACCCTCTCGCAGTGCCTCCCGCCTGTAACGCGCACTGCCCACCTTCCCTTTCCGCCAGCGACAAAAATGGCCCCGCCGCAAGCACACTCGCGCGTCGAGCAAGCTGCTCCTTCGCGCACTCGCGCTCCCACAATGCGCCGCCTCTGTCTCCGCAGATCGCCCGCATGGGCGGATTGGAGGGATTACGAGGGGATGGGGAGTGGCGGAGCAGGGCGCTGGCGGTACCACGTGACACGAATGAGCCGCAATTACGCCAACAGTACGGACCACGATGCAGCGTGGTGAGATGCAGCGTAGTGAGATGCAGCGTGGTGAGATGCAGCGTGGTGAGATGCAGCGCCCCTCGCATCCACTAGCCCTCGCAGCCCGTCTTATCTTTCCACTCACCTCTGCCCCGTCCCCGGCTTAACCCCCCTGTTTCCGCGCAGTCTTCCCCCGCGCAGCGCCCCTACGTGGCGGTGCTGATAGTGCCCACGGGCGTGGGCGCGGAGATCGGGGGTTTCGCGGGGGACGCGCTGCCGGTGGCGCGCGCGTTCAGCAGCGTGGCGGAGTGTCTGATCGCGCACCCCAACGTGCTCAACGGCGCCATGCTCTACTGGCCGCTGCCGCGCGCGCTCTACGTCGAGGGCCACGCGCTCGACCGCTTCGCGCGCGGGGAGTGGGGGCTGCAGCCCGTGCACAGCAACCGCGTGGGGCTGGTGTTCGACCGCGCCATCGAGGACGACCTCCTCCAGCGCCACCTGCAGGTGCCGCCGCCATGCCGCCGCCATGGCACTGGGATGGGATGGGATGGGATGGTGCTGCATGCAGTGGCTCCTGCGACATTGCCCCTGTGTGGCTTTCTGGTCTCTTCGTCAGCTGCCTCGCTGCTGCCCCGCTCCGCCTTGCCCTTACCCCCGGTTGCTTTTGCCTTCATGTGCCCTCACCATGCTCCCCGCAACACACCCCCCTCGCCCCGCACTCCCCCCGCCCCTGCAGGTGGCGGACGCAGCGAGGGCAACACTGGGGATTGACATAGTGGGGTACACCGTCACCGACCGCCCCCTCAAGGTACACCGTCACCGACCGCCCCCTCAAGGTACACCGTCACCGACCGCCCCCTCAAGGTACACCGTCACCGACCGCCCCCTCAAGGTACACCGTCACCGACCGCCCCCTCAAGGTACACCGTCACCGACCGCCCCCTCAAGGTACACCGTCACCGACCGCCCCCTCAAGGTACACCGTCACCGACCGCCCCCTCAAGGTACACCGTCACCGACCGCCCCCTCAAGGTACACCGTCACCGACCGCCCCCTCAAGGTGACCTGCGCCCGTCTGCTCCTTCACATGCCCGTCACTCATTCTCGCACTTCCTGCCTCTCTCACAGCATGCGTGTGCCTGCGTGCGTCTCAGCAAGCCCATGTCCCCGTGGGCGTGTGTGGGGGGCGGGAAGCAGGTGCACAAGTGGGTGGACGGCGCCACAGGAGCAGCCACGGGGCGCATCGACGAGGCGGACTCCCTGCTGCGCGCCGTGCAGACGCTGCTGGACGCGCCCCTCGCCGCACACCCGCCCTCCCACGCGCACGCCCTCTCGCCCGCAGCAGCCCCTGCTACAGGTGGCCGTGGGGTGGACGCGGTGGGCGTGGTGGCGCGCTTCCCTGACGATGCAGAGGAGGTGCTGCAGCAGTACCGCGAGGGGAGCGGCGTGGACGTGCTGGCGGGCGTGGAGGCCGTCATCTCCCACCTCGTTGTCCGCCGCTTCCAACTCCCTGCCGCCCACGCCCCCGCCCTCGCCCCCCTGCCCCTCCTCCCCTCCATCGCCCCGCGCTCCGCCGCTGAAGAGGTGAGCGCTGACCCGTGCTGCTCACTGCCCACTGCAGGTCACTTGCTTCCGGCCCCACCTGATGCTGCCTCGTCCTCCCCTCCCCCACGCACACGTGCCCCTCAGATTGGTCACACGTTCCTGCCATGTGTGCTGGCTGGCCTCTCGCGCGCGCCCCGCCTCGTCACCCGCCACGCCCCTCCCGGCACCGCAGCTGAGCGCATGGGGGCAGGCGAGGGGCAAGAGGGGCAGGAGGGGGCAGCGAATGCGAGCAGCATTCCCACCATCATTGGGGGCGCATGGGACTACAGCGGAGATGCTGGCAGCAGCAGCAGCGGCACGAGCATGAGCATGAGCATGAGCATGAGCAGCAGCGGGGGAGGTGGAGGGGTGGTGTGGGCGGAGGACGTGGACTGTGTGGTGCTGCCCGTCGATGCCTTCGGGGGCCCTGCCGCCCAGGCCCTCGCTCACCGACCAGGCGGCCCGGTCAGTGCTGCACCCTGCCATGCTGTGCTGCTGTCAATGCTCTGGGCTCACAGCAACAGCTGCACTTGCTCTGCTGTATCTACCTCAATTCTCATCGTTGTACCTGCATTCCCTGCGCCCCTCTTTGCCCATCCCTCCACGTGCCTGTGGGCGCCCCTTGGTGCATGGCAGCCGCTGTTCATAGCGGTGGAGGAGAACACTACCGTCATGGACGACCCGCCCTCCAAGTTTGCCATCCCTGCTGTGAGTTTCGCATGCCATCGCCTTCCATGCTCAAGCTTCACGGCATTCGGGCATTAGGGCACATCAGCAATCCTCACTCCATCTGCTGCTCTCCATCTCTCTCTCTCTCTCTCTCTCTCTCTCTCTCTCTCTCTCTCTCTCTCTCTCTCTCCCTCCCTCCCTCCCTCGATCCCTTCCTCCCTCTCTCTCCCCTCTCTCTCTCCCTCCCTCGCTCCCCCTCCCTCGCTCCCCCTCCTCGAATGGTCCGTTGTATTAATTCAGCAGGGGTACAGACATGCAGTTCTATCCATGATAACCTCAATCCCATAAGCCCATCAACTCACCCTTCTTCCCCTCCCCTCCCCCCTGAGTGACCCTCTAGCCCTCCAGCGTGTGGAGGATGTCCCCCAGGTGCAGCGGCCAGGGGTCCGCTGCCATCTGGGGGTGTGCTGCCTCAATCCCAGCCCTGGCCTTGGTGTGCAGGGCGTTCGCCTGGGAGCGCTGGAGGGCCACTGACCAGCGCTGGCTGAAGTGGCAGGCCATCTTCTTGGCGGATTTCGCCAAGGGGCTGGCCCTGAAGCGGTTCCTAGCTGCTGCTGTGGCCAGCAGTTTCAGGAACGCCGTCGTGGGGGGCGCGTTTGCCCCATAGGTCTCGACGGCCAGGGCGCAGAACACCACGTGTTCAGTGTGTCGGTAGTAGTCCCTCTCCTTCCGCTTCTGTGCCTCCCTTGCAGCCCAACCTGGGGGTTTGCGGGCCGTGGGGTCTCGGTTCTGCAGCACAGGGTCAGTGATCGTGGTGTCTGTGATCCAGGTCTCTCCGCTGTCCGGGTCTTGTACAATCACATCTGCCTTCTTCGGGTCATCCGGAGGTGAGTACATCGCATTCTCCAGGTATACCACCAGCTGCGCCTCCCTCGCCATTTTAGCCATGGCGAAGGCCAGCTGGTTGTGTGTGCGCGTCCTGTCGGGGCCTGTGCTGCAGCGGAGTAAGTGGTTGGGTAGGCTGCAGTCGGCTACGAGTTCTCCGCACTCGCACATGGTTGGTACATTCTGTCGGATGCCCATGCGGAAGGCCAGGGCCGCTCGGAACTGTCCCGGTGAGAAGCAGAGGTCCGGGGTCAAGGGTAGTGCCTGCAGCCACGCTCCCGCTCCCTCTCCTCTCAGGCTGACTAGGCGGAGTGTGTGGCCCATCTCGGGGGCTGACTGTATTGCGCGTGACTCCTCTCTTAGGGCGTCGGCCTTTGCCGCGTGCACTTCCTGGGAGAGGGCGCGCTGCAGCTGGTCCTGGGACGGGGTTTGCTGCTCCTCCCGTAGGTTTTGTAGCGCCAGCGGTGGCAGTCGCCCCTCCATGTCCTGGATGGTCACGGAGTGCGCTGCAGACGGCTGCAGGGCGTTGCTGTCAGCCCCCAGCGGCGCGGTTGCCGGTAAGTCCAGGGAGCGGAGCAGGCGCAGCGCCTCTGTTGTAGATGCCAGGTAGGCCGGTGCTGCTTCAGTTGTGGGGTCCGTAAGGCCCAGTCCGCCTAGGGCTACTGGGAGAGTTGCCTGTCGGAGAAGGAAGTTGAACTCGGCTTGTCGGCGTGGCGGTTGAATGCTGGCGGCGGTCAAGGCAGTGTTCAGTAATTCGGCGCACCATGTGTGCCATTCCGAGAGCGGTAAGACGTCAGCTGGGGTAGTGCGCAGCAGGTAGCCGACTCTGCGGCTGATGCAACGAGACAGTAGCAGGAGGGCGTGATGTGGGTGGATGGACGCCAGAGAGCCCAAGGGGGCTGCCGCGTCTGTCAGGGTGGTGCGGACAAAATCAGAGCAGAAGCTCTGCGACCCCACTGGACTTCCCAACACCCGCACCCCCTCGCGGGTGAGGGGAAGGCCCTCGGGGAGTACGTCCCCTCCTAGCGGCACGGTGGACCACGCCGACGACTTCCTAAAGTTGTAGGTGAGACCGTCCCGCGCCAGCAGCGGCGTGAGCTCCCTGAGCGCTTCCAGCGTCGCCGCCGCGGGTCCAATCATGGTTATGTCGTCCGCGTAAGCGAGGACCGTGACTTCGGGGTGCTCCGTTGCTACGTGCCTGAGGTGCTGCTGGATAGACGCTGCGAATAACAGAGGTCCGAGGGGATCCCCCTGTCTGACTCCCCTTCCGCTGGTGAGTGCCGTGGAATTGAAGCATGGGTCCAGCAGCAGTGGTGAAGATGCTGCGTAGAAAGAGCGTGTGAAGGGGATTAGGGGAGCTAGTGGGGAGCCGATGAGTGCGTTGAAGAACGCGCTCCTCTCTACTGAGTTGAACGCGTTCTCAATGTCGAGCTGGAGTACTAGGGGGAGGGCTGCACCGTGGTGAGGTCTCGGACAGCATGGATGACAAATTCTGCACCTCCAGGGACTGCCACGCCAAATTGCTGAGGTAGGAAAAAATTTCGCGTTTCTCCTTGCAGATCTGAGAGCGCCACCTTCGCCGCCAGCGTAAGCAATGACTCTCCAATCGCAATGGGACGTAAACCCCCCCCTGGTTTGGCGAAGGCTATAAGGCGGGACGGGGCAAGTAGTGCTGCGACTTCAGTGGAAAGATTTGTCGAGAGAAGATGCGTAACGGCGGAGTGGAGGTGCCCTAGTACCTCGATGTTACTTAGCGCTGGATCGCGGTAGTGTTCGAAAGTTGACCCTGATGGGCCAGCCCCAATTCCCCTGGGGCATTCTCCAAGGACGTCGGAAAAGCGTTCCAGAGTGGTTGAGAAATGCGTGGGTGTGGTGTAGGAATGCACCCACTCGGGCAGGTCATTTTGGGGCTGGGGGTGTTTCGATTCCAGCTGCTGTAGTGTCGCAATTGTCGCAGTTGCTGAAGGCGAGGGTTGTAGGGCTGCTAACGCCTTTCGCAGGTTACCCCGTTTCACCAACCCCTCCGCACGTGAGCAGATTCCCAGTGGGTCACGTTGGTGCTGAGGTGGTCCGGCCAGGTGCATTGACCCCAAGTAGTTAGTGTACAGCTGGGTCCAGTGGCCACATCGGAATAGATGCATCTGTTCCCGCAGCAGTTTCCATCTAGAGCTGGATCTCCGGCTAAGTCTTAGCGTGAGACGTGGCAGGAACATGAGGACCCGCCATGCTCCTGCGCAGTTAGGCAGCTTGGAGATCCGAAGTAGGGCAGCCAGCATACAGGGGGAGTAGTCGCTGAGGATCTGCGGCGGCAGTCGGCGGACGATTGGTAGGTGGGTGGTGGAGGTTAGGAGTGTAAGGTCCCAAGTCATCGCGATCTGGAAAAGATCCTCCCGCGAGGCCAGCTGGGACGCCGATAGTGCCTGGTCCGGGGGAAGCTGAGCCCTGCGATGCTGTCTGCGGCCGGTTCCTCTCTCCTGTTGTTGCGCTTGCCCCTCTCCTTGTTCCGCGTGAGGTGAGGCGGGATCGTCTGGTTGCCTCAGATCTGACGGTATATAATCGTCTCCACTCCCCTCTGTGTTGATATCCCTGTTTCTCCCCGCTTGCGCTGGTGTTCCTCCCCTCGCCCCCCGCCTAGCGAATGACTGGCGCGTGACTCGTTCCGCCGGCTCCCCCAACCAGATTGGGCTCGGCAACTGGCAGGGCGGTCCCCTTCCCGCTTGGCCTGCGCTCCTCTGCCCTCCGCGCGCTCCTCGTCGCCCGCCTCTCCCCCGCGTGCTTCCCCGTCCGCTCCGCGGGGTAGCTGCCACAGGTTCCGCCTGTTGCGCCTGGGAGATCGGCGTTGTCGGCTCCTCGTGTGCCAGTGGAGCGTCTTGAGCGTTGGCCAATGGATTTCCTTGGCGCTCTTGGCCGCGACTGCACCGCGGAGAGCGATCCTGCTCCCCGTCCGCTTCCTCCTGCACGCCCTGCCGCGAGCGTGCCTGTTGCTCCGCCGGCGTCCGCTGATCAGATCCGCCGCCGCTTCGAGGACCAGCGGCGCGAGTTGGCTCCGCGCGCGGGCAGGTCCTTGTCACCGCGGGAGCCCCCGCGCGCGGGGTCCGTCTTGCGCTCCGGCGCAGAGGCTGTGGCGCACCAGGAGCGTTCGCCTCGCCGTCGCTCATCGGTAGCGTTCCCCCTCCTCTCTCTCTTTTTTTCCCTCTCTGCTGTTGCTTCCCGGGGTGTGCGTGCTACTTTCCCCCCGGGCCATGTGGATGGCAGGTGGTGGTGGGCAACTACTGGGAGGCGCTGGGGGTGATGGCGGCACACAAGGCAGGAGTGAGCCCGTGGTCGCTGCGCCGCCACGCCATCTCGCACATCCCACTCATCCACCCCGCCCGCTCTTGACGCCTGCCCTGCCACGGCCCTCGCACGCAACAGTGTGCCTCATTGCCCCCATTGCTATTTGTTCACGGATGAGCTCCAATCAAAGTAGCCCTAGGCATGAACGTGCTTGTACCTGGTAGTCTACGGCATGTCCTATCAAAGTTATCCATAGTGTCCCCAGACCCAGAACATGAGCGTCTTGTGCTGGCTACCTTATTCCCATATATGTAAACACCCGGGGGCGTTCAGGAGGGTTAGGAAGAATAAATAAATATTATGACACTGGAGTGCAACAATTATGTGTGAGCTTTCATTGCGCCTTTGTTTGTGTTCTGCATAACGAACTTGACTTCACACGTGTAATTTTATATCAATGCTCAACAACTCCCAATCCCAGGTAAACAAGTTGCCAGTATTTTTATGTGTTTCGTGTGTGTATGAGTGTGTGTATGAGTGAGTGTGTGTGTGTGTGTGTGTATGTGTGTGTGCGTGCGTGTGTGTGTGTATGTGTGTATGCGAGTGTCTATATGTGTGTATGTGCGTGCGTGTGTGTGTATGTGCGTGTGTGTGTGTGTGTATGTGTGTGTATGTGTGTGTGTGTGTGTGTGTGTATGTGTGTGTGTGTGCGCGTCTGTGTATGTGTGTGTGTGTGTTTTGTTTGTTTGTTTGTTGTTTGTGTATGTGTGCGTGTTTTTTTAATGGAAGTGTTTACTAGATCCTGGTGACATTTACATGCTGTACGAATGAGCTATATAGAAATAATCATTTAGTGCAAAAAATTAATCGCCATTGCCCATGATGCTAATCATAAACTAATCGAATATCGCGGAGGTTCGATGTACTTGGTGTGCGCGACTTGATTACTGTACTTCTTGAAGTGTGGGCTTTGGCAGCATACGCCCTTGAATGGAAAATATCATCGAGCGTGGTTGGACGCTGGGGCTGACCTCAGCAGCATTCTGGGTCCAGGTCGAGGAACTCTTTCGGCTAGGGGCATGTATTTGTTACCTGTTATCATTTCCTTCATCAATGTTTGTCGTTGTCCTAGCTTCTGGACACAAGCGTGAATCTCAAACCGCGCGTCGCAAATGCCAAAGCTGACGTGTACAACATCAGCTAAAATTTCAACCAACCAGCACGAAGATTGCGTCCTTGCTCGGCGCCCATAAGCTGTACAGTGCACTGTCCATTTGAAGTCCGACTTCACTGTGGGGGTTGAGCCAAAGACATGCTTGATCCCTTGCGGTTGACAAGCCGGTTGACAGCTGCACTGTTGGCCGGCTCCGGGACGGGGTTGGCTTGTGCAAGTGAGGAAAAAGTCTGGTCTTGATTTTTCATGGACTATATGCAACGGACAAGTCACTCCCCCCAAAGGCAGCATTGACATCGAGATGCTCTGGCGGGTCAGGGGCAGGTCAACCAAACCATGGAAACACAAATATGGAATGCTTCTCCAAACCAGTCCCAAGTACAGACCCCTTGATTGCCAGATTTCATTTGGACAGGGCTCAAGCACAGCAAGCAATTGTTCAAGTGACAGGGCAGTTTTTTTCGTCCCGACGGTCAAGGCTGTTTCGTGATGCGGCCTATCGGATTGGGGCAACTTGAAGTGAGCTTTCTGCATCGGTCTGGGAACACTTGCAGTGCTTTCCGTGCTGGTGTGCCCTGCCTTTGACTGCCAAAAGTTCGCGCGCTAGTGCTCTGTGAATTTGTTTGCGCAGGCAAGTTTCAATTGAGCACATGCCACGTGGTAAAGAACACAATTGCTGTCTGTAGTGAATGCTCAAACGTTTAGTTTTCGGCTGAAGAAATCGGGCGGGCCGGTGCACGCGTAATTTCATCCACATAGCCTCCATTTGACAACTTGCAATGTTAATTACCCTGCGAGTTGGAGTGACAATTCACGGGCAGCCAGCACTGTAAGATTCCTAGGGCAGCCGTACGAGGAACAGCTGGTTCCACGACCACCGGCGAGCGGCACACACGACAGCTGCTCGCAGCCGGGCAGAGCAAACCACTTGTGGGTGGGTCTCCCCGCACGAAAGCGTGGTGGAGGCAGTCATCAAAGCCGTTCCGTCTGTTCACTCCGCCCCACTCCACTCCACACTTGCCATCTTGCATAACCATCCCTGTGCACCGCCAGCACCAAACAGAGTGACCAAAATCCAACTCTGCTCAGTTTGCAATGGCAGGAGGAGAGGACAATCTCTCCAGTCTCTGGTCTCGCGTCCTTGCTTCCAGTGGCACTGTGATGCACAAAGGTCAACCTAGCAGCCTACACACAACTCCCACGACCCCAACAGCGCACATAGAGTCGGCTCTCGCTCAGCTACAGTCACAGCTGCATCAATCGACTCCTCAGTGAGCCTCGCATAGCTCCATACGCTCATTAAAATGCCGGACTAACATTCCCGGAAAATTTCCTCCGTTACGGTTCACGCCCCGCCGTGTGCACTTACTTATTACCCTTTTTGATCGTGTCCGTGTTCCGATCTCTCTATCCCCCTCCAGCGCACCCGAGCCGCGCCAACACACGCCAGTACCTGCGGCGGCGGGCGGCGAGGCGTTCAACATCGAGTCGGCGTCGGCGGGCCCGTGGGCGTCGTCTCGCGCGCCCGCGTCGGGCGGCACGGCGGCGGGGATGAGTGCGGCGCTGGGGGCGAGCGCGATGGACTCGCAGCTGAACCACATGGGCATGGGCATGGCGGCCTATCCATACCTCCTCTACTCGCGCGGCCTCGCTACTTCTGCAGCGGCGGGCGGCAGCGCGGCGGGCGCATTGCCGTTCGGGCTGCTGGGGGAGTCGTCCGCCACGGCGGGTGGCCTTCCCTCCTCCATTCCGTCCATCGACGCCTTTCTCGCCGGCAACCACGCAGCTGCGGCGGCGGCGGCAGCAGCGGGTGTGTCGGCGTCGTCCGACGTGTCGGCGTCTCGCGATCTGTCATCATCCGCGCATCCTGCGGCTGATCTCTCCACCGGAGCGGGGTCCCGCTTCAACTTCGCCGCGTTTCCTCACGCCTCTGGCGCGGACGGCACACCGCAGGCGGCTTCGGCGGCGCTGCTCAACTTCTCCGGCCTCTTCGGTCAGTCCGCGCCCACTGCTCGGGGCGCACCCAGCGGCAGCACTGCGCCGAGCGATGCGCGGCAGGGGCAGGGGCACCTGGCGGTGCTGCCGTTGGCTGGCTGCGAGGGCTCGGTGCGCAGCGTGGGCAGCGGCGGTGGCGCAATGGGCGCGAACGACGCGGCGTCGGGGATGCTGTCGTCGTGGCTGCAGCAACACTCAGGTGCGTCCAGAATCGGTCCCCGCTACTGCGCGTACTGTACGCATGCATGATTGCTTCCGCGAGGAACATGATTGTGCGCGAACCCCAACAGTGTGTGTGACTCGCGCTCCCCCCCGCGCGCCCGTTGGTTGCGGCAGGGCTGGCGGCGTTGGAGCTCGCGCCAAGCACCATGGAGCAGTCCGCCGCACCACGTTCCTCGCACCCACCGGACCACCCCCTGCCGCCCTCCCACTCCGCCTTCCCTTTCGCCCGCACTGCCTCCGCGCCCTCCCCCACCCACGCGCTTCGCCCCCCTTCCGCACCCCCAAGCGCGTCTGTCCCCGGCATCGACTTCAGCAGTCAACTGGGCGCCATCATGCGCGCCGGCCTCGCCCCCTCCAATGCGCCCCCGCTTGCCGCCTCCGCGCCCCTCTCCTCCCCGTCGCGTGGCGCCTCCAAGCCTCCCGGCGGGGAGTCAGCGGCGACTGCGCAGCAGAAGCGGGCGGCGGAGGAGCGCGAGATGCAGCTGCTGCCGCGCTCCAAGCGCATGGCGCCGCCGGGAGGGACAGGCGGACCGTTCCGAGACAACGAGGGCGGAGGAAAGGCGCACAGAACGGGCTTGGGGGGGATTTCCGCCGTGGCGGGGCCCGGGGCGCTGAATCTTGGGCGAATGGCGGCAGGGCTGGGGGAAGACGTGGCGCGGGCAGCGGCGAACGGACGACTGCTGGCGTCGGAGGATGGCGTGCTGTGTAAGATCCGCGCCAAGCGAGGCTGCGCTACCCACCCCCGCAGCATCGCCGAACGGGTACGAGGCCCTCTCGACGCTCCATTGCCGCCTTCCGCCATGTTTCACCGCTGAGCATGGCATTATCGTCACTATTGCGCTGCCAGCCTAACGTTGACTCCCCCCCAATTCTTACCCACGCCCCACCCCCACGGCCCTGTCTCCCTCGCGTGTGATGCCATGGCAGGTGCGGCGGTCGCGCATAGCGGAGAACATGAAACGACTGGCGGAGCTGGTGCCCAACACGGACAAGCAGGCCAACACGGCCGACATGCTGGACGATGCTATTGACTACATGCGCCACCTGCAGCAGCAACTGCAGGTCAGCCCCGTGCACGCCACAACAGGTGCTGGTCAGTCACCCCACCCACGTCCACCCGCAGCTGCAGGTCAGCCCCGGTGTACGTCTGCCCCGGTGCAGGTCAGCGAAGAACGCCCGTCATGCTCACCACCTCATGCTCCCTTCTCCCTCTCCCCTCCCCTGCTCGGCCCCCGTGCATCCCCCAGGCGGTGGCAGTGCAGCACCCCGACGTGGTGATCGAGCGCTTTGTGAGCCGCTTTGAGCGCCAGCGCGGCGCTGAGGACGGCGAGGCACGTGACGACCGCAGCGACGGTGGCGAGGACGGGGGCAGCCGGCGGGACGACGGTGGAGGCGAGATGGAGAGGGGCGAGTCGGACGGCAGCAGAGGCAGTGGCAGGGAGGGCGGGTATGGTGAGGGAGAGAGGGGGGACGTGATGGGAGAGATGGATCAGCTGGCGTTCACTCTGCAAGCAGACAAGGCGTTGGTGGGCGGTGTAGGCAGCAGTGGTGGCGGCAGCAGACAGGAGGAGCCCTCTGTGCTGCTGCAGCAGCAGCAGCAGCTGACCAGCCCACGTGGCTTTCACCTGTGACAGTGCATGCACACACCCCACCTGCATCCCATGTCCTGTGCCCTGCTGCCCTGCGTGGATCATGCAGCACTGCTTTCGCACCACCCTAGTCCGTCTACCCATGCATAGCATACGTACAACGATCCCTGACCTGCACTGCATATAGTAGCCTAGAAGGCCCGTGTAAAGTGGTTCTATATATATGACTACTATAAAATGCAAAACCATTTGGAAGCCACACTCTAAAGTGGGGAAGGAACAGGCAGGCAGCAAGAGAGCACACGCCTCATGTGGCTGGGCATGCCCCAAACGGGATCGTAGCCCGTGCCATGAGCTGGAATGTGGTGGACGGTGTGCTGAGAGCACTGCACGTTACCGTTACCCATTACCATTACTGTGACGATGGTTCATCCCATGTGGTGCACACATGCACCCCAAGAGCCCAACCTGCGGCTGACCCCACTCTGTGAAGGGCTGAGGCGGGGCAGCACGAGGCGGGGCAGTGTAAGCGGGGCGGCATGAGGCGGGGCAGTGTAAGCGGGGCGGCATGAGGCGGGGCAGCGTAAGCGGGGCGGCATGGAGCGGGAGGCAAGCGGTGGGTTGTGAGGCGGGGCGGCATCAGGAGGTGATGTGTTCGAGGAGAGCGAGGGCGCTGTCCAGCGCATCAGGGGAGGCGAAGTCCTGCAGCAGTAGCTGTGGTGGACAGTGGGGGTGCGGGGGTGCGGGGGTGAGGGGAACATGGGGGAGAGGTGGTGAGGGAGAGAAGGGAGGGGGAAGAGGGAGAGAAGGGAGGGGGAAGAGGGAGAGAAGGGAGGGGGAAGAGGGAGGCAGGGAGCCAGAGAGAGGGGGGAAATGCGACAGAGGAAACATAGGCAGTGGCGATCAGGGCAGGGTGGGTGGAGGGATGAGAGCCCCCCGCAGCACCCACCGAGCTGTGCGCCCCCGACAGCACCCACCGAGGTGTGCGCGCCTGAGAGGTCGATCTTGAGCTGGTCGCTGCTGTCGCCCCGCCTGGCTGCTTGCTTCCCCACCCCCGCCACCTCCGCTGCCTCCAGCTTTATCTGCCCCACCGCCCCACCCCAGCCCACACATGGCACGCCCCACCCCAGCCCACACATGGCACGCCCCACCCCAGCCCACACATGGCACGCCCCACCCCAGCCCACACATGGCACGCCCCACCCCAGCCCACACATGGCACGCCCCACCCCAGCCCACACATGGCACGCCCCACCCCAGCCCACACATGGCACGCCCCACCCCAGCCCACACATGGCACGCCCCACCCCAGCCCACACATGGCACGCCCCACCCCAGCCCACACATGGCACGCCCCACCCCAGCCCACACATGGCACGCCCCACCCCAGCCCACACATGGCACGCCCCACCCCAGCCCACACATGGCACGCCCCACCCCAGCCCACACATGGCACGCCCCACCCCAGCCCACACATGGCACGCCCCACCCCAGCCCACACATGGCACGCCCCACCCCAGCCCACACATGGCACGCCCCACCCCAGCCCACACATGGCACGCCCCACCCCAGCCCACACATGGCACGCCCCACCCCAGCCCACACATGGCACGGCCACCCCCAGCCCACACATGGCACGCCCCCCCCCAGCCCACACATGGCACGGCCCCCCCCAGCCCACACATGGCACGGCCCCCCCCAGCCCACACATGGCACGGCCCCGGGCAGCACCGAGAGGAATGTGGGGAGGGGAGTGGGCAAGGGCATGGAAGTGGGCAAGGAAAAGGAACAAGGGCGGGAATGGCGGGGGGAAGGGAGTGGGAAAATGGTGAACTTAATGGGGCGAGGCAAAGAGAGACGGGGTTGGTGAGCATAGAGGGGCTGCTGGATGAGCAGCAGGGCAGGGCCCTCACGGGGATGCGGCGTCCACTGTCGTCAAGGCAGAGGCAGACGTGCTGGTGTGTGATGTAGAGCGTGCCCCTGAAGGCCCTCCGCATGTCGGGCGTGAACGTGTTGTACACTGGTCGGTACAGCTGCAGCAGCCGACAGGGGAAGGCTGGGGGCCGTGGGAGAAGAGGGAGTGAGAAAGGGGGTGGAGTGGGAGGTGGGGTTGAGAAGTGAAGTGATGCGCAGAGCGGAGAGAAGGGAGAGGTATGAGGAGGGCGTACGGTGGAGAGGGTGAGAAGGGGAAAGAAGTATATGGCAGTGTGGAGTGTGAGGAATTCACGAGATGATGACTGCAAAAGGAATGCGGCAGGAAGGATGAAGGATGGGGGAGGATGGGGAAGGGAGTGTTGAGGAAAGGGGGCAACAGGCACAGCACCACAGCAGCCCAGCAGCACAGCATGCACGGCTCGCATGGAACATTCCACGCACCTTCCAGCAGGGTCTCATGGGTGGGGAGGCCAAAGATGGCCTGCAGGTCGATGGCTCTGGACGGGTGGGGCGACCGCGCACTGCCCTCCGCCCCTGCCTGCCCCTCCTCCTCCGCGCCCCCCGTCCCCCTGCCATCACTGCCCCCCCTGGCCTTGTGCGCCTCTGCCTGCGCTGCGCTGCTGCCACCCCCGGCGGCGGCGGGAGCAGTGGGCTTGTCGGAGGGGTAGGCGATAGCGGAGTCAAAGACACTGAAGAGCGACACAAAGCCCGTGCTCAGCCCTGTCACCTGCTCCACGCGCTCCCATGCATGCACACATGCACGCACACATGCATGCACACATGCACGCACACATGCACGCACACATGCACGCACACATGCACGCACACATGCACGCACACATGCACGCACACATGCACGCACACATGCACACACACATGCACGCACATGCACGCGCACATGCACGCGCACATGCAAGCGCACATGCAAGCGCACATGCACGCACACATGCACGCACACATGCACGCACACATGCACGCACACATGCACGCACACATGCACGCACACATGCACGCACACATGCACGCACACATGCACGCACACATGCACGCACACATGCACGCACACATGCACGCACACATGCACGCACACATGCACGCACACATGCACGCACACATGCACGCACACATGCACGCACACATGCACGCACACATGCACGCACGCATGCACGCACGCATGCACGCACGCATGCACGCACGCATGCACGCACGCATGCACGCACGCATGCACGCACGCACGCACGCACGCACGCACGCACGCACGCACGCACGCACGCACGCACGCACGCACGCACGCACGCACGCACGCACGCACGCACGCAGGCACGCACGCAGGCACGCACGCAGGCACGCACGCAGGCACGCACACATGCACGCACACATGCACGCACACATGCACGCACACATGCACGCACACATGCACGCACACATGCACGCACACATGCACGCACACATGCACGCACACATGCACGCACACATGCACGCACACATGCACGCACACATGCACGCACACATGCACGCACACATGCACGCACACATGCACGCACACATGCACGCACACATGCACGCACACATGCACGCACACATGCACGCACACATGCACGCACACATGCACGCACACATGCACGCACACATGCACGCACACATGCACGCACACATGCACGCACACATGCACGCACACATGCACGCACACATGCACGCACACATGCACGCACACATGCACGCACACATGCACGCACACATGCACGCACACATGCACGCACACATGCACGCACACATGCACGCACACATGCACGCACACATGCACGCACACATGCACGCACACATGCACGCACACATGCACGCACACATGCACGCACACATGCACGCACACATGCACGCACACATGCACGCACACATGCACGCACACATGCACGCACACATGCACGCACACATGCACGCACACATGCACGCACACATGCACGCACACATGCACGCACACATGCACGCACACATGCACGCACACATGCACGCACACATGCACGCACACATGCACGCACACATGCACGCACACATGCACGCACTCCCACATGCATGCACACACTCGCATGCATGCACTCATGCACCCCACACCCACGTGCAAACACACACTCACATGCACCGCACACTCACATGCACCGCACACTCACATGCACCGCACACCCACATGCACCGCACACCCACATGCACCGCACACCCACATGCATCGCACACCCACATGCACCGCACACACTCACATGCATGCACACATGCACGCACAGGCACACACAGGAACACGCATGCACGCATGCACGCGCACTCGCACTCGCACGCACGCACGCACACGCGCGCACACACACGCACACGTACGCACACACGCCCGCCCGCACGCACGCACGCACGCACACACGCGGGGAGAGGAGGGGAGGGGAGGGGCTGTGAGGGAGGTGGCGACGTGGAGGTGAGGCCGCAGGGAGGGCTTTAAAGAATGCCAAGAGTGCCGCACACTGTTGCCCCTCACCCGCTCCCCCGCTCGCCCCGCATTCTCTCGATCTTCCCCCGTCCGCCCCACTCCCCCCACCCACACTTTTTTTTTCCCCCGCCCAACCCTCCCGCGCGTCCTTCCCCTCCAACTCACCCGCTCGCCCAGGCTGCTCACGACGGCGGCTGCCTCGGCGCCCGCGCTGCTCGCGAGACCCGCCACGCCCGCCGCCACGCCCGCCGCCACCTGCCCCACAGCCGCCGCCACCTCGCCCTGCCCCGACCCCGCCGCGCCTCTCTCTCGCCCGTGCGCTTTCGACGGCGACACCAGCGCCGCTGCGGATTCCGCCTCGTCCTGCCCCGGGGGCTCCGCGCGTTCCTTCCGCGGATCGCCGGGCGCGCCATCGCTGCATGGTGGTTCCGCGGACGAGTCGTCCGCCTTCGACTCCGCCCCGCCAGCGGCTGCGCCCCCTGCGGCCTCCCTGTCTGCCAGTTCGCCAACCGTAGTCACATCGGACGGACCCGGTCGCTCCACGAGAATTGGAGAATCTGAGCCGTCCGATTGGGAGTCCGCGGCGTCTGAGTGGGTGGACGCCATGACAGCCGCCACGAGCGGCGCGCGGACCGTCGCTGCCGCGCCCGTGGGGCGAGGATTGGAAGGAGTGAGGAGCTTGAGACTCTAGGGGTTGCCGCGTGCCGACTCGAGTGCGCTCGCGCGCGACGATGGAAATGAGGCTGTGGCGTAGGAAAAGCTAGGAAAATGGTGCAATATGGGCAGCATCCGTGAGCGAACCCGTCAGTGGTTCGGCGGAAGTCGATGGAAGGTGATGGCGAAATAGTTTTGATTCAGTGTAGCTTTTGTGCAAATAGTTAAAAGAAAAGGTTAGAATATTTTGATTGAGATACTTGAACGGACTGTTGTCCTTTTGAGCCGACTAACTGATGTTAACATTTCATCTCTAATCCTGGTGAGGGCGGTCGGCCTGGGGTGGCAGGGCAGCGGGCAGATGGTCGGGCGGCTGGAAGCCAGGCAGCAGCGATGTGAGGAAGCCCACCACAAACACCTGCACCTCCTGTAGCCATCCCCGCCTCTGCTGCTGCTGCTGCTGCACTCCCTGCTGTGGTGGCTGCTGTTGCAAGGCTTGAACGGCTGCAGCACACAAGATGAGACGAAGGATGTGACACACAATGAGACTGAAGATGGGAATGAGGAATAACGGAGCATGAAAGGCAAGGCGAGAAGCAGCCAGTGAAGGGAGGGGTGGCACAGTCAAGCAACGGCATGCAAGCGGGGTGGGGCTAGGCAAGAGGGGTGGGGCAGAGAGCACTTAGCCTCGCACCTGCTTGGCCCTGCACACCACCTGCCGCCCCGCCGACACCTCCCTCCACCCCTGCCGCCCCTCCCCCATCCCCTGCAGCCCCGGCTCCAGCCTGAGGTGGCACAGCAGCGTGGGGGGCAGCAGCGGCGTGGGGGGGGTGGGGAGGCAGGCCCATGGCGGCCTGCGCGCGGTGGGAGAGCCATCGCAGCAGCGGCGCCAGCACGCCCGCTTGGTACCTGCCCATGGGGGAGAGGGCGCAGAGCGCAGAGAAGAGGGTGTGAGGAGGACGGGAAAGAGGTGAAGAGCTGACACAGCTGCCACATGCTGGTGTGAGTTAACGAAAAGCTGGGCGGCTCACAGGTAGATGAAGAGAGCAGCAGCGATGAGGGCAAAGAAGCGGCGGTAGCCCCCGCCCTGGCCGAACACATAGACGAGCAGCGTGAGCTTCAGCAGCAGCATGAGGTCGATGCGGATCGCAAACTGAATGCGCCGCACTCTAGGCGCGCCCTCCACTGCTGCCGCCCCCCCCACCCCCACATGCCCTGCTGCATCTCCTGCCGCCCTGCCTCCTCCTGGCACTCCTGCAAGCCCACCTGCGCCCCCCCTCTGTGCAGCAGCGGCGGCAGCAGCAGCAGCGGCCATGGCAGCGTGGTGCTCTGCCATCTGCTGCTGCCGCACTGCCTGCATCACCGCCTGCAGCCGCTGCTGCAGCTGCTGCTGCCACTCCTCCTCCACCCCTCCCACTGCGCCCGCCTGCCGCACATGCTGCTGCACGGCCGCCGCTGCTGCCGCCTCCTCCCCCACGGCACCTGGCGCTGCAGCAGGGGCGGCGGGATGGGGCTGTGCTGCCCCTGCCTGAGGCAAAGGTGCTGCCGCTGGTGCGGGCGGTGGTGGTGCGAGGCCCACAGTGGGTGGGTGGTGCGGGTGGGTGTGCACAGGCGCGCCAACAGGGGGGGCAGGGCTGGCAGCACACGGCAGAGGCACAGATGCAGGGGCACATGGTGGGGCGAGGGGATCAAGTGGAGAACAAGGATAAGAATGTGAAGGAACAGTTGCAGTGGGCTCAAGGCTAAAAGGAAAAAACTAAATCAGTCCAACTGTAAGCATGAAGAGATAAAGGAGCCTCTCGCACTGCTAAGATGCCTCTCGCACTGCTATGATGCCTCTCGCACTGCTATGATGCCTCTCGCACTGCTAAGATGCCTCTCGCACTGCTAAGATGCCTCTTGCACTGCTATGATGCCTCTCACACTGCTATGATGCCTCTCGCACTGCTATGATGCCTCTCACACTGCTAAGACGCCTAATGCACTCTAAAAAACAGCTCACCTGTTGCCGTTGCTGGCGAATGGGTGCGGAGGAGGCATGGTGGGTGGGAAGGCGAAGGGAGGCATGGGAGGGGCAAAGGCGATGGGTGCGAGGGGATCACCCGGCATGGGCATGGGCGGAGGGGAGGGCCAGGGAAAAGGGAAAGCGAAGGGGAAGGGCATGGGCGGCATGGAGAGGGGGAGCAGAGGGGAGTGCAGTAAAGGTGGGTAGAGGGCTGATGCAGGCATGGAAGAGTCAGCAGGCAGCATGAAGGGCGGCAGCGTGAAAGGCGAGTATGGCGGCGGAAGGGCCGGCAGGGGCGGCGCCATGAGAGGCGAGAAGGGCAGAGGCGGCAGGCCAGTGGGCGCAGTGTGTTGCAGCGCACCGAGCAGCTGCGAGGGGCCCAGGATGGAGAGGGGGAGAGAGGGGAGGACGGGGAGAGGGTAGGGAGGCGTGTGAACAGAGCAGACAGGAGAGAGGAGGAGCGAGGGTAGAGTGGAGAGGGGAGGGTAGAGAGGAGAGGAAAGGGTAGAGATGAGCGGCGAGGGTAGAGAGCGGGAAGAGGAGGGCGAACGTGGCAGCAGAAGCGACTGAATACTCACCTGAAGGATGGCTTGCTGCTGCTCTCCCCCCCCAGCAGCGGCAGCGGCCTGCGTAACAGCTGGAGCTGTTGTTGCTGCTGTGGGTGCTGCTGTGGGTGCTCGCCCTCCTGCCTCTCCCCCGCCCGCTGTAAGCCCCCCATCCGCTGCGCCAGGACCCGCGGCTGCAGCAGCCACAGCGGGCGCCGCAGCTGCAGCGGCCGGCGCTACAGCCGGCCCGTCCGCCTCCACTGCGTGCGCCTGCCCGGACCCCGGGACAGCGCCTGCGCGCTGCAGTGAGGCGGCGGCGGCGGGCGCAGGGATTGGCGCAGGCGCGGCAGGGAAAGGAGCAAGCGCGAGGTTGGAGGCAGGGAGGGTGGCGCGCGAGTGGGCGCGCGCGGAGGAGGAGGGCGTGGGGGAGACGGAGCGGCTGGAGTGAGTCGTGGAGGGCGCGGAAGAGGGCGCGGAGGACGGCGCGGAGGAGGTGCCGGGGGGAGCGGAAGAGACGACGAGGTGCATCACCTGGGGCTCGCTCAGGTTCTTCTGCGCGCGGAGGAGCGCAGGGGGGGAGAGGGAAGCGCAGAGATTGGTGGCACGTGAAACGAGTCACACTCAAGCACATCCTTTCCCCTGACGCACTTGCACGTGACGGAACAAGAAAATCATACTGACTGAATCTTTAGGCTCGCACTCCCGAATAACAAGAATTTCCGGCAGCAACCAGAGTCTTCCTCCCACCATGACTCTGATCGACGACTCTAGACGTATAGCTCCGCGACATGCGGCAATAACGATGAGAGAGCGCCGACCACGCGTTAAACGACTGAGACGGTCGGAACAAAGCGTGCGAGCGGACCTGTTTAAATACGTCGCGGACGAGGAGCGAGTCTTTCACGAGCTGGCCGGCGACGATCAGCTTCTGTCGCGACGGGTCGGGGTGTCCCGCGTACTCTTCCTGCAGCTGTCGCTTCACGTCGCCCACCGTGCCCGCCGCTCGCACTCGCGTCCTGAAGTCGCCTGGCGACGACGCGGAGGGGTTCTTGATGACGACCGTGACCATCGCCTCGCCCTCCACCTCCGGCGACTGCCCCCCCTCCGATGCCATCAAGAAGCCTGCTGCCGCTGACCGGGAAAAACGGATTAATCACTGACGACTGAGGAATCACAAAGATTTTATGTGCGGAATTGACGCGTGGGGTTGCGGATCGAAGGGCAAGCAGTTGATGAGAGAGAGGAGTGGAATGAGCAGCAACAAGAGGTGGTTCATTGATTCTGCCTAGTTTCCTTTCCCGCCAATACCACCATCCTGCCGTTTCTGGAATTCCGAAAGTCGTTTCGCCAGCAAAGATTTACACGCACTGGGCGAATTTTGCGAAACCGATGCAGGCGAAATCGTCCAATTTCTGGGAGTTGCACCGCACAGTACCACGGAATCTCCTTCCAGAAGTTGGAAGGGGCACAGCTGGCGTGGAATTCACGGTAGTGGCACCACGAATGATATCAGGCAAGAATTTCTGAATGTCTTTCTGGAAATAATGTCAGTGCGCTTCTTCAGTAAAACTATTAGCTTGTACGGATTCGTTATTGCAGGTAACATCATTGTCACCGAACGCAGAAGCACGCCTAAACGTGTGCGAGTGCTAATTGCGTAGGTCGCACTGGGTACGTAAGATTCCTTCAAGGGGAGTGATGTTGTGGGTCCACACACGTGTGTGACGCGCGGCGTGCGTGTGTGCGCGCATGGCGGGCAAAAAGAAGGCGCGCGGCCATCGAGGCGGAGGCGGCCGCGCGGGGGCCGGGCGGCATCGGCGGGACGAGGAGGAGGAGGACGAGGAGCTGCGCGCGCAGCAGCTCGACGAGCTCACCGCCATGTACGCCCCGCCGCACCCCTGTCAACGGACGTATGGCTGAAACCACAGGCCGTGTGTTGGCGTCATTTTTCATGTCTGGAGGCCTATCCACCCACATGGCTGCACTCCAATAGCATTTGTTGCTCTTTTGACCTGTCGCCCCTCCGCCTTTCCCCCTGCCCTGGGCAGCTCCGCCATCTTCGCGGACGACTTTGAGCTGCGCGCGGAGCGGCCGCTGGTGGAGTATGCGCTGCTGCTGCGCCCGCACTACTCCTTCGCCGCCCACGCCAACCTCGACGCCGTCTCCCTCCACCTCGTCGTCAGGCAAGCCCCTCCCCAGGCAAGCCCGCCCCCAGGCAAGCCCGCTCCCAGGCAAGCCCGCTCCCAGGCAAGCCCGCTCCCAGGGAAGGTCGTGGTGTGGCAGTATTGCGGTGAGGCAGTGAGGTGTGGGGTGGTCGTGGAGGGGTGCAGCGGGAGAGGTGGCCGCGTCCACTCCCTCATTGCCTCCCCTTCCCCTGCCCGCGCCCCTCGTGCAGGTATGTGGCAGGATATCCGAGGCGGGCGTTGAAGCTGCGAGTGGAGGCGCGGGAGGGGCTGGAGCAGGAGGACGTGGTGGAGCTGGTGGCGCTGCTGCACGACCAGGTGGGGTCAGGCCAGGGCACAGGGGGGTGAGGGACCAACAGGCGCCTCTCTGCTCTCCGCACTGCCACTCCCCGTCCCTTGTCTATCTCCCTCCTTGCTTCCAACCAAGTCCGCCTTTCCAACGTGGCTGGGTCCATTGTTGTGTGCCTATGCGTTGCGGCTTTGCCTTGAGCGTTCACCTGACCATGCGTGCTGCACACGGCGTGTGGCAATGCAGGCAGCACGGGCAGCACGGGAGGGGCGAGTGACGGTATTCAACCTTGCCGAGACGGCACAAGAGTTCCTCTCTCGCCGCCTCTCGTCACTGTCACCCGCCACACACCACCCTCTTGCTCCCACCCAGGTGCGCTTTGTTCATCGCCCTTCACCTGTGTGCTGCATGTGTCTCTGCATTTCTAACTTCATTCCCCATCGCCGTCACAGCTCTCGCGTTGCGTGCGCTGGCGTCTTAACACTCCATCTTGGAGTGCTTGCAGGCGGGCAGCGATGGGGAGGAGGCAGAAGGCGAGGTGGCGGGCGGGGAGGAGGGGTGGGAGGAGGAGGGGTGGGCGTGGGAGGACAGTGTGGACGCGGGGCTCTTCTCCGACCCCCTCTCTGCCCTCCCCCTCGCCCCCGCTGCCTGGCCCCCTGGCCCAGGCACTGCAGGCGCAGGCAGGGGCAGGGGCAGAGGCAGGGGCGCAGGCAGGGGCAGAGGCGCGGGGGGCAGTCAGGAGGGCGGAGCTGGGAGGGGCGAGGTGGGGGGTGGAGGGCGAGGGAAAGGAAGAGGAGCGAGTGCAGGAGGAAGAGGGGGCCTCGGTGGCAGGCCAGGGGGGGAGGGGCGAGGCACAGAAGCTAGGGAGGGAAGGAGTGGAGGTACCGCTTTGGCTGGTGGTGGCGGTGGTGTGGGGAGGCCGGGTGGCGTGGGTGGTGCGGTGAAGATGCAAAGGCAGCAGAGTGAAGAAGCAAGCGAGTCGTCACACGAGGGAGAGGAGGGGGATGACGACGAGGAGGAGGAGCAGGAGAGTGGAGAGGAGGAGAGCCAAGGCAGCGGCGGCAGAGGGAGGCAGAGGGGCAGGGGGCTGTGGCAGCATGGGGGCGACAGTGCATCCGATGGCTCTGCCTCCCACACCACCACCCCCTCCACTGCCCCCTCACCATCCAGCAGCGCGTGGCCGATGGGGTGTTCTGCCGTGACCCTGTCAGCGTCGGGGGGCGGGGAGGAGGACACTCAGGGGTCGGTGGGCGAACTAATCCGGCGAGTGAGAGAGGGTCGAGGTGCGTGGTGGACTGACAAAGGGGAGCAGGTTAGGGGTACAACAGGGCTCTCAATCTCTTTGCGTTCAGTGCTTAACTTCTGGGCTTTAAGTTCCCCCAATGAACATCTGCTCCCTGCTTCCTGCTACCTGCTCCCTGTGTGTGTGTGTGTGTGTGTGTGTGTGTGTGTGTGTGTGTGTGTGTGTGTGTGTGTGTGTGTGTGTGTGCATGTGTGTGCATGTGGTGGCATGTGGTGGCATGTGGCAGGTGGAGCAGCTGGTGGGGCATCAGAGGAGCACGGCGAGGCACAGGGGATCAGGGGGCGGGCGCACGCAGCAGGACGGTGGTGGTGATGGAGGGGATGAGGAGGAGGGGGAGGAGGACGAGCAGAGTGAGGAGGAGGAGGAGGAGGATGATGAGGAGGAGGAAGAGAGTGAAGGAAGGAGTTTTTCAACGGATGGAGGGACGGCAGTGGGTGCAGATGGGAGGGATGCAGCGCAGGGAGCCACTGCAGCTGCAGCTGCGGTGCTGGCCTCGGCATCGGCCTCAGGAGCGCAGCGCCGTGGGTCGCGCGACATGTACACGGGCATGATCCAGCGCGACCTGCTCCTCGTACCCCCTCCCTCACCCTGCGCCCTGCTCGCTCCGTGCATTCCCCTGCTGCCCTCCTAACAAGCATTCCCTTCATGTGCATGCAGGCTCACCTACTGCGCATGGTCACCAGCCACAACGGCCCTCTGCCCCACGCCCTGCCTGCCCTCGCCTCTCAGCTGCACGCTCTTGAGGTAACCACGTGTCTTGTGGTAACCACATGCCCTGTGGTAACCACATGCCCTGTGGTAACCACATGCCTTGTGGTAATCACATTCCTGTGGTAACCACATGGCTGGAGGTAAGCACATTGGGTAACCACAAGGCTTGTGGTAAGCACCTGTCATGAGGTAACATCATGCAATGAGGTAACCGCATGCAATGATCGCTGCAGGATTAGTTATTGCAATGAAAACAGTGAGAGATGATGCAGCTATCTAACGTGTGCATGCGTGTCTGTGTGTGTGTGCATGTGTGCGAGTGCGAGTGCAACATGGGCAGGTGATACCGCAGTGGGTGGCGGATCTGCTGCACCATGACCCGCGCCTCATCGACCGTGCCTTCCACCGCGTCTTCAGCAAGCCTGCCCGCTGCCTCACTGCGCACGCCCATGCAGACCCATCCGTGAGCTTTCCTGCCATGCCATGTGCGCCACCTGTCCCTGCTTTCTCTCACGCTCCCTCCACCCATCCTGCCCATGCATGTGTGCATGCACCGGTCCAGCCGTGCTGTGTGTGCGCTCTTGTATGGCTCCTGCCTTGCCTGTGGCAAGGGCATGGGATCTAACGGGGCATGCAAGGGGTGCGGCTGTGCTGTCACGCCACTCTCACACTCACAGGTGCAACGGGCGCTGCAGCGGTTCTGGTCGGCCAGTGCGGAGGGCGAGGGCAGCGCTGCAGATGCAGCAGCACAGGCGTCGGGGTCGCGCTACCTCTCAGACTTCGAGGAGGTCGCCATGCTGGGTGGGTGAGGCGATGCCATGCTGGGTGGGTGAGGCCATGCCATGCTGGGTGGGTGAGGCCATGCCATGCTGGGTGGGTGACGCCATGCCATGCTGGGTGGGTGAGGCCATGCCATGCTGGGTGGGTGAGGCCATGCCATGCTGGGTGGGTGAGGCCATGCCATGCTGGGTGGGTGAGGCCATGCCATGCTGGGTGGGTGAGGCCATGCCATGCTGGGTGAGGCCAGTCCGTGCCTTTCTTGCTCTGTATGCCGTCTCCCCTGGTGACTCTCATCACTGCCTCTCATTAGTTCCCTGCCATGAACCCCTCCTGGTCGTGCTGCCCGTGTGGGTGGAGCAGGCAAGGGCGGGTTTGGGTCGGTGGTGCTGTGTGTGAACAAGCTGGACGGGCGCAAGTATGCCATCAAGAGGATTCCCCTCCGGGGCAAGAGCCCCGCCCTCAACTCCAAGATCCTCAGGTGCCCTGCCCCTCCCACCCTCCTACGCTTTCACCCTCTCACCCTCTTGCCCTCTCAACTGCTCACACTCTCAACCTCTCACCCTCTTACCCTCTCACCCTCTCACCCTCTGACCCCCCTTGCATGTGGGGCGGGGCCATGGCAGGGAGGTGGCGACGCTGTCACGGCTGCAGCACCAGCACGTGGTGCGCTACTACCAGGCCTGGTTCGAGACCGGGGCCGGCCGCTCCACTCGCCACCTGCCCGCGCACACCGACACAGACAGCATGGAGGGCAGCGCGAGCCCCACTGCGAGCACGTCGCTGGCGTCGGCATCGGAGTGGCTCACTCGCGATGCAGACCTCACCCACTCCCACAGCTTGCCGGGGGGGAGGGACGGCAGGAATGGGGGTGAGGCGGAAACGACGTACCTGTACATTCAGATGGAGTACTGCCCCAGGTGCGTTCAGATGGAGTACTGCCCCAGGTGCGTTCAGATGGAGTACTGCCCTAGGTGCGTTCAGATGGAGTACTGCCCTAGGTGCGTTCAGATGGAGTACTGCCCTAGGTGCGTTTTCTGACACTGCTTTCCCCTCTTCACACCTTCTGCTCTTTGCACGTCCGCCTTTTGCGGTTGTGATGGAAGAATGTGCACCTATCCGTTCGTGTTTCGACCATGCACATTACATGCGCGTTTTCACCCTGAGCCCTCTTCTTCTTTCGCCTGCCTGCCCTTGTCCCGCCCTCTCCGCGCCTGTGCCTGCCAGGACGCTGCGGCAGGTGTTGGAGGCGAGGGGGGGGGACGAGGTGGATGGCGCGTGGGCGTGGAGGGTGGTGCGGCAGGTGGTGGAGGGGCTGCTGCACGTGCACGGGCAGGGCATCATCCACCGCGACCTCACTCCCAACAACCTCTTTGTTGACCCGCGTGGGGACATCAAGATCGGCGACTTCGGCCTCGGTATCACAACACGCCTTGCATGCGCGCTCACCTGCATGCTGCATCTGCATGACTTGATGGTTTGCTTGTTTTTTCCCTTTTGTTTTGCTCTGCATACCGTTAGTTTGCCTGTCTGATCTCGTCTGTTTCTTCTCCGTGATCCTGCTTGTGTATCTTTTACTCGTCTGTCCTAACTCCCCTCCCCCCCCCCCCTTTACCCCATGGGGCATGACACGGCAGCCAAGTTCTCGGAGCTGGGGGAGGGGGTCGATGCTGCAGACGCTGGAGAAGAGGCAGAAAGGGAATTGAGTCCCGAAGGGGGTGCAGAAAGGGGGGGGAGGGAAGGGGGCCCCATGGGGGAGAGGCGGCAGTCGGCGACGGGGCAGGTGGGGACGTACTTCTACACGGCACCCGAGGTGGAGCAGGGGTGGGCGCACGTGGACGACAAGGCAAGTGCACGCAGCATCCGCACCCCTGGCCTGGCACCCCACGCACCCTGTCATCTCGTACCTCTCTCCTGTGCCTGTCCATGCCCTCACCCGTGCCTGTGCATCCATATGCCGTGGCACGTAACTAACATCCCCGTGTGAGCTGGGTGGGGTGGGCAGGTGGACATGTGGAGTGTGGGCGTGGTGCTGCTGGAGTGTTGGCACCCCTTCCACACGGCCATGGAGCACGCTCACACGCTCTCAGCCCTCAAGCTGCACCGCACCATTCCACATGAGTGGGCGCTCAAGCACCCCCAGGTGCGCCCTGCCACACGCATGGGTGCTCCACCACCCGCCTGTGTGCGTCTGTGTGTTTCTGTGTGTACCCAAGTGCCTGTATGTGCCTGTGTATGCCTGTGTGTGCCTGTTTGCACCTGTGTGTATGTGTGTGTGTGTGTGTGTGTGTGTGTGTGTGTGTGTGTGTGTGTGTGTGTGTGTGTGTGTGTGTGTCACACTCTCCACAGGTGGCAGAGCTGGTGAGGCGGCTGCTGAGTCCGCTACCCAGTGACCGCCCGTCAGCAGCAGAGGTGTTGCGATGCGACCTCATGCCGCCGCGCATGGAGGATGAGGCGCTCAACGGTGGGTGCTTGCACACCACAAACGGTGGGGGTGGGGGGTCACTCTCACTGCCCGCGCTCCTTCTAAACTCCCATGCTGCAACCTTTCCTGCCTGCACACAACCTTCCCTGCATGGCTTCCCTGCTGGTGTATCCTGTGTTCACTCCCATGACCGTCGCCCTTCCCTCACTCGTGTGTGCCGCTGCGCCCCCCCCCCTGCACTGCGCTGGGGGCGAGCAGGCATACTGAGGGCCATCCAGGCGCCGGGGGACGACTCCTCCTCCTCCTCTACTTCCTCGTCGGCGGTGTACGACCGCGTGCTCGCCGCCATCTTCGCCCGCCTCCCCGCCACGCCTCCCTCCTCCGCGCCCACCCCGCCACCTGTGCGCACGCTGCATGGGGGGGCCGGGGAGGAGGAGGAGTGGGAGCGGGGGGCGGTGCAGTGGACGGGGGCGAGGGAGGCGTTCATGGCGGGCGTGCAGTGCATCTTCCACCGCCATGGCGCCCTGCGCTCCGACACACGTGTCGTTGACTTTGCCTATCCCGACCGCCGCACCCACGAGTACGCCAACCCTAACCCCTCAATGTTGTGTGTGTGCTGACCTTCTCGCTATGCTCTCTCATTGTCTGCCCGTGCATTTTCTCTCATCTCTCTTCCGCCCCTCCTACCTCTCCGTGCGCCCCTGCCAGGCTGGCGGTGCGGGTGGTGGACGCACAGGGCTCGCTGCTCTCACTGCGCTACGACACTCGACTCACCTTCGCCCGCTGGGTCGCTGCCACACAGGTGATGCACGTGATGCCGCTTGAATGTCCCGATACTCTCATGCTCCTCTCTTTCTGTTGTCGACCCATTGCCCCTTTGCCATCCATTTGGCACGTGTGCTGTCCCCCCTGTCCTCCCCCTCCCAGACCTCGTCTCTGAAGCGCTTCCAGTTCTCCTCTGTGTTTCGCCGCGCTCCCGGTCGCCGCCCCCCTCATGATTATCTGCAGGTGTGTCGCCTGACCCGTTGAAACAAAGGGGTGATGGAACAGGGTGAAACTGGGTTGGTGGCAAGAGTCCAGGGCTTAAGGGCATGGGGTATAAGTAGCGAGTGTTGCTCGCCACGTGTGCGGCAATCATGGTCGGTGTGCAGCATTCTCAGGTGAGTGCTGAACAAGCGTGTATGCGAGCTAGCTCCTTGGGGCCTCACAGCAGTGCATGGCAGGGTAGGGTGCACCTTGAACTTTGCCCAGAAATGGCCTAACCAACTGCTTATCTCTTCCTCTCTTGCTGCCACCCCCTGTCCTCCACCATGCCCCTGGCCATTTCGATTTTGCTCCGTGCCATGCGATGTGGTGCGGGCATGTGCATTGCGGTGGAGGTGGGTGGCAGGCAGACTTTGACATTGTGGGAGGGACGCCGGTTCTGGCGGATGCTGAAGCCATCAAGGTGCGTTCTCAGGCAGCGCTTTGCTCGTCCATGTGCCTCACACACATGCGTCACTTCCAAACCCTTCCACACACAAGTGCCCACTTGCACACTAACAAGATTCATGTGCCCCAGTGCTGCAACAGAACAGTGCCAGCTTTCCCTTTTCCCCGCCTTGCCTCTCTACCTGCTGCCTCGCACCCTGCTGCCTCGCACCCTGCTGCCTCGTGCCGTGCTGCCTCGTGCCGTGCTGCATGCAGGTGGCGGTGGAGGTGGTGGAGGGGAGTGGGGCGGCATGGGGGGCGGTGGAGGTGCGGCTGAACCACCGCGACCTGCTGTGCGCCATCTGGCAGTGGGCGGGGGTCACACGCCCGCAGGTCGCCAGTGTCGCCCAGGTCACTCCCCTCCCCCCTGCCGCCTGCTCCTCTCCCCTTCAACCATGTCCTGCAGGCGGTGGTGGATCGCCTGCAGGCGGTGGAGAAGCGCTTCAGTGGGCCGGCAGACGATGCCATGGCGCGCCTCGCAGGGGCGCTGCCACCAGGTATGCGCTCACAGGGGCGCTGCCACCAGGTATGCGCTCACAGGGGCGCTGCCACCAGGTATGCGCTCACAGGGGCGCTGCCACCAGGTATGCGCAAGGAACATTTACTTCAATGTTCTGCCCATCCCTCTTATTCCTCCCACTCATGTCTTTCCATTTTCCCTTCCATCTCCCCTCTCATCCTCCCCCCCGGGCCAGGCCCACTGGTGGCGGCGGCACTGGGCGAGCTGGGAGAGCTGCTGGCGCTGCTGCGAGTGTGGGGCATCCACCCCGCGTGCACCACCATCGACGCCCTCATGGCGCCCTCCCACCACTACTTCTCCAAATGCTTCTTCCAGGTCTCCCCCACCCCCTTCTTCTTTCCCTTAAGCGCCCTCTTTGATTTTGCTGCTCCTGTTTCCTTCCGTGCATGTGACATGCAGCCATGGAATGTCTCCAGTTCTTATTTCCAGCCTTGTTCACCCTGCCTCCTGCGTCGTTGTATCTCCTGCGTGCGCTGCACCTCAGGTCCACGCAAGGCACCTGCCGTCTCAACCTCCCCATCACCAGCACCAGCAGCAGCACCCCCTAAACCCTATCAGCACCCAGCGCACCACCCTGCCCTCTGATGCTTCCTTGCCTGGCGCTCGCTCGCTCTCCGCCTCGCCCCCATCCGCCCTGGCCGCCCCGTGGTCGTCCTCGCCGCCCCTCTGCGTGGCTGTGGGCGGCCGCTACGATGCCCTGCTGCTCCACCTCTCCTCCGCTGCTGCCGCTGGGAGAGGAGCGGTGGGTTGTTCAGACGGGGATGCATGTTAGGGGCAGGAAGTCGAAGTGCGTGGCATGGTCTGGCAGTATTGGGGACTTGTGACCTCCATGTTTGCAGGAATGGGCGTGTGGTGAGGTGTGGGGTGTCAGACATGGGTAGCTCCACTGCAACGTCCCCATATTCCCCTATTCTTCTTTCTTCATTCCCTGTTTGCATGTTGTTCCTTCTCCTTGTTCTCGCCTGTTAGTCTGCTGCTCCCTGCTGTAACCGTCAAGTGTTGTTGTGTGCCTCTTGGTTGGTCCCTTGCCTGCGTGTCTGTGTCTCTCGTGTATGCGCATGTCTGTGTCTGTGTCTCCTCCCTGTCATTGCGTCTGCGTAGCCTGGCCCTCTCCTTGATGCTTTGTGCCGTGTGCTGCATGCCTCCTCTGCTGCTTTTTGCCGTGTGCTGCATGCCTCCTCTGCTGCTTTGTGCCGTGTGCTGCATGCCTCCTCTGCGTGTGCTGCACGCCTCCTCTGCTGCGCAGAGCTCTCGGGCAAGAGGGGCAGGAGGCAGTGGGGGGGGCAGTGGGGGGGGGGAGTGGGGCGGTGGGGTTCAGTGTGGCGCTGCACAAGCTCATGGCGCCGTCACACCCAACCACCCACCACACTTCCAGGTGCCCGCTCACACGCATCTCGCTCCACCACCTACTTCTTTCAACCCCTCTCACTTGCTTGGCACACCCTTTGCTTCATCACTTTCCTTCCCTCATCCTCTCCTGCACCACTCTCCCCTCACCCCTCCACCCGCACCCCCCTGTGCGTGTGTGTGGGGGAGCAGGCAGGCAGCGGTGGATGTGCTCGTGTGCGCCAGGGGAGGGGCGGGGCTGCTCAGCGAGCGGATGGAAGTTTCTGCGCGGCTGTGGGCGGCAGGAATCAAGGTAGCTATGGGCGGCTGGAGTAGTAGCTTTGAACGGCGGGGATAAAACAAGCTCTTGGTGGCAGGAAAACGTTCCTGGTGGGCAGTGGAAGATTTCATACACTACACTGTTTAGTGAGGGATGATATGCTGATAGTGACAACGTGGAATCCTGTCCCCACTGCCCAATGTGCGGTGCATGTGCGGCAGGCGGAGTATGTGAGTGTGCGGGCACCCAGCCTGACGGAGCAGTATGAGCACGCACACGAGCACGGCATCAAGTGGCTCGTGCTTCTCACCGATGCCGGCCTGCACACCCACTCTGCCAAGGTGCGTCTCGCTCTCACATGAGAGGTTGGTAAGGCAGTCACAAGGGTGTGCGGGTGGGGGAGGAAGAGGGTGAGGGTGAAGAGGTGAGAGGGGGGTGGAAAGCAAGAGTGCATCCTTTGTTTTGAGTGTGAGAGAGGGGAACATGAGTGGAGAGGAACAGAGGAAAGGGAAGACATAGGAGGGAAGGGAGGAGGGGTGAAAGATGGAGAGAGAGTCAATCTGTGCCTCTGGTCTCTCTGTGCACATCCGTGCTTGTATCAGGTACGGCATCTAGATTTGAAGACGGAGGAGGAAGTGAGCCTTGATGATTTGGTCAAGTTCTTCCTCGACGCCCTGCCGTCTCTACCCACTTCTCGCCGCCGCGGGGCCACAGCACCATCTGGTTCTGGCGCTGCTTGACTTCTGGCTCACCATAGTTTGAGCAAGTAGGGCATAACTACACCATTGCCATTTAAGACTCGTCTTTTGTATGTCAAAGGTGCTAAAAATAATAATAAGAATGCTTTCTTCTTGTATGATAATGTATTGCTTCCAAATTGTTTTGTACCCTCGCTACATAACGCACATGTACACATGAAGGCGCGTGCAAGGACTGGTCCCCTAATGGCCTGGTCCGCTAACTTCCTGGTCCACGAACTTCCTAGTCCGGCGGAAGAAAAACGCACGGAACGAGTGCTTCCAGCCCCAAAACGCGGAAGGATCCTGCACATATGCAGGAAGTGCAGCGGGCGCTCTTCATTCGCGAGCGCCGATGACCGACGATGCTCGCAACCCTCCCATGCCCTTTCTGGCTTGGCAATAGGCCCAGACAAGCACAGCCACATGACCGGTGGAAGAAAAACGCTCGGAACGAGCGCTTCCAGCCCCAAAACGCGGAAGGATCCACACATGTGCAGGAAGTGCATTAGGCGCTCTTCATTCGCGAGCGAAGATGGAAGATGATGCTTGCAACCCTCCCACGACCTTGCTGGCTTGGTAATAGGCCCAGACAAGCGCAACCACGTGACCCGGCGGAAAAAAAACGCTCGTAACGAGCGCTTCCAGCCCCAAAACGCGGACGGATCCTCACATTTGCAGGAAGTGCAGCGGACGCACTTCATTCGCGAGCGCCGATGACCGACGATGCTCGCAGCCCTCCCACTCCCTTGTTGGATTGGTAATAGGGACAGACAAGCGCAGCCACGTGACCCGGCGGAAGAAAAATCGCTCGGAACGAGCGCTTCCAGACCCAAAACGCGAAAGGAGCCTCACATGTGCAGGAAGCGCAGCGGGCGCTCATCATTCGCGAGCGCCGATGACCGATGATGCTTGCAACCCTCCCACGTCCTTGCTGGCTTGGTAATAGGACCAGACATGCTCAACCACGTGACCCGGCGGAAGAAAAACGCTCTGAACGAGCGCTTCCACCCCCAAAACGCGGAAGGAGCCGCACATGTGCAGGAAGTGCAGCGGGCGCTCTTCATTCGCGAGCGCCGATGACCGACGATGCTTGCAACCCTCCCATGCCCTTCCTGGCTTGGTAATATGACCACACATGCGCAGCCACGTGACCCGGCAGAAGAAAAACGCTCGGAACGAGCGCTTCCACCCCCAAAACGCAGGAGCCTCACATGTGCAGGAAGTGCAGCGGGCGCTCATCATTCGCAAGCGCCGATGACCGATGATGCTTGCAACCCTCCCACGCCCTTGCTGGCTTGGTAATAGGACCAGATAAGCGCAGCCACGTAACCCGGTGGAAGAAAAACGCTCGGAACAAGCGCTTCCACCCCCGAAACGTGGAAGGACTCGCACATGTGCAAGAAGTGCAGCGAGCGCTCTTCATTCGCGAGCGCCGATGACCGATGATGCTTGCGACCCTCCCATTCCCTTGCTGGCTTGATAATAGGACCAGACAAGCGCAGCCACATGACCCGGCAGAAGAAAAACGCTCGGAACAAGCAATTCCACCCCCAAAACGTGGAAAGACTCGCACATGTGCAAGAAGTGCAGCGAGCGCTCTTCATTCTCGAGCGCCGATGACTGATGATGCTTGCAACCCTCCCGCGCCCTTGCTGATTTGACAATATGACCAGACATGCACAGCCACGTGACCCGGCGGAAGAAAAACGCTTGGAACGAGCGCTTCCACCCCCAAAACGCGGAAGGATCCAAACATGTGCAGGAAGTGCAGCGGGCGCTCTTTATTCGCGAGCGCCGATGACCGATGATGCTTGCAACCCTCCCACGCCCTTGCTGGCTTGGTAATAGGATCAGACAAGCGCACCCACCTGACCCAACGGAAGAAAAACGCTCGGAACGAGCGATACCACCCCCAAAACGCGGAAGGAGCCTCACATGTGCAGGAAGTGCAGCGGCGCTCTTCATTCGCGAGCGCCGATGACCGATGATGCTTGCAACCCTCCCACGCCCTTGCTGGCTTGGTAATAGGACCAGACAAGCGCAGCCACGTGATCCGGCGGAAGAAAAACGCTCGGAACGAGCGCTTCCACCCCCAAAACCTGGAAGGAGCCTCACATGTGCAGGAAGTGCAGCGGGCGCTCTTCATTCGCGAGCGCCGATAACCGATGATGCTTGCAACCCTCCCACGCCCTTGTTGGCTTGGTAATAGGACCAGACAAGCGCAGCCACATGACCCGGTGGAGAAAAAACGCTCTGAACAAGCGCTTCCACCCCCCAAAACGCGGAAGGATACGCACATGTGCAGGAAGTGCAGCGGGCGCTCTTCATTTGCGAGCGCCGATGACCGACGATGCTTGCATCCCTCCCATGCCCTTGCTGGCTTGGTAATATGACCAGACATGCGCAGCCACGTGACCCAGCAGAAGAAAAACGTTCGGAACGAGCGCTTCCACCCCCAAAACGCGGAAGGAGCCTCACATGTGCAGGAAGTGCAGCGGGCGCTCATCATTCTCGAGCGCTGATGACCGACGATGCTTGTGACCCTCCCACGCCCTTGCTGGCTTGGTAATAGGACCAGACTAGCGCAGCCACGTGACCCGGCGGAAGAAAAATAGCTCGGAACGAGCGCTTCCAGACCCAAAACGCGAAAGGAGCCTCATATGTGCAGGAAGTACAGTGGGCGCTCATCATTCGCGAGCGCCGATGACCGATGATGCTTGCAACCCTCCCACGTCCTCGCTGGCTTGGTAATAGGACCAGACATGCTCAACCACGTGACCTGGCGGAAGAAAAATGCTCGGAACGAGCGCTTCCACTCCCAAAACGCGGAAGGAGCCGCACATGTGCAGAAAGTGCAGCGTCTTGCAGCGTGTGCAAAATTGCAAGAATGAGGGCCTAGCGTGTGCAAAATAGCAAGAACAAGGGCCTAGCATGTGCAAAATTTCAAGAACAAGGGCCTAGCATGTGCAAAATTTCAAGAACAAGGGCCATGCGTGTGCAAAATTGCAAGAACAAGGGCCTAGCGTGTGCGAACTTGCAAGAACAAGGGCCTAGCGTGTGCAAAATTTCAAGTACAAGGGCCTAGCGTGTGCAAAATTGAAAGAACAAGGGCCTAGCGTGTGCAAAATTGCAAGAACAAGGGCCTAGTGAGTGCAAGATAGCAAGAACAAGGGCCTAGCGTGTGCAAATTTGCAAGAACAAGGGCCTAACGTGTGCAAAATAGCAATAACAAGGGCCTAGCGAGTGCAAAATTGCAAGAACAAGGGCCTAGCTTGTGCAAAATTGCAAGAGCAAGGGCCTAGTGTGTGCAAAATAGCAAGAACAAGGGCACAGCGAGTGCAAAATTGCAAGAACAAGAGCCTAGCGTGTGCAAAATTGCAAGAACAAGGGCGTAGCGTGTGCAAAATTTCAAGAACAAGGGCCTAGCGTGTGCAAAATTGCAAGAACAAGGGCCTAGCATGTGCAAAATTGCAAGAACAAGGGCCTAGCGAGTGCAAAATAGCAAGAACAAGGGCCTAGCGTGTGCAAAATTGCAAGAACAAGGGCCTAGCGTGTGCAAAAGTGCAAGAACAAGGGCCTAGCGTGTGCAAAATTTCAAGAACAAAGGCCTAGCGTGTGCAAAATTTCAAGAACAAGGGCCTAGCATGTGCAAAATAGCAAGAACAAGGGCCTAGCGTGTGCAAAATTGCAAGAACAAGGGCCTAGCGTGTGCAAAATTTCAAGAAAAAGGGCCTAGCGTGTGCAAAATTGCAAGAACAAGGGCCTAGCGTGAGCAAAATTTCAAGAACAAGGGCCTAGCGTGTGCAAAATAGCAGGAACAAGGGCCTAGCGTGTGCAAAATTGCAAGAACAAGGGCCTAGCGTGTGCAAAATTGCAAGAACAAGGGCCTAGCGTGTGCAAAATTGCAAGAGCAAGGGCCTAGCGTGTGCAAAATTGAAAGAACAAGGTCCTAGCGTGTGCGAAATTGCATGAACAAGGGCCTAGCGTGTGCAAAATTTCAAGAACAAGGGCCTAGCGTGTACAAAATAGCAAGAACAAGGGCCTAGCGTGCGCAAAATTGCAAGAACAAGGGCCTAGCGAGTGCAAAATAGCAAGAACAAGGGCCTAGCATGTGCAAAATTGCAAGAACAAGTGCCTAGCGTGTGCAAAATTGCAAGAACAAGTGCCTAGCGTGTGCAAAATTTCAAGAACAAGGGCCTAGCGTGTGCAAAATTGCAAGAACAAGGGCCTAGCGTGTGCAAAATAGCAAGAACAAGGGACTAGCGTGTGCAAAATTGCAAGAACAATGGCCTAGCGTGTGCAAAATAGCAAGAACAAGGGCCTAGTGTGTGCAAAATAGCAAGAACAAGGGCCTCGCGTGTGCAAAATTGCAAGAACAAGGGCCTAGCGAGTGCAAAATAGCAAGAACAAGGGCCTAGCATGTGCAAAATAGCAAGAACAAGGGCCTAGCGTGTGCAAAACTGCAAGAACAAGGGCCTAGCGTGTGCAAAATTTCAAGAACAAAGGGCCTAGCGTGTGCAGCATTTCAAAAACAAGGACCTAGCCTGTGCAAAATAGCAAGAACAAGGGCCTAGCGTGTGCAAAATTGCAAGAACAAGGGCCTAGCGTGTGCAAAATTTCAAGAAAAAGGGCCTAGCATGTGCAAAATGGCAAGAACAAGGGCCTAGCGTGTACAAAATTTCAAGAACAAGGGCCTAGCGTGTGCAAAATAGCAGGAACAAGGGCCTAGTGTGGTAAAATTGCAAGAACAAGGGCCTAGCGTGTGCAGAATTGTAAGAACAAGGGCCTAGCGTGTGCAAAATAGCAAGAACAAGGGCCTAGCGTGTGCAAAATTACAAGAACAAGGTCCTAGCGTGTGCAAAATTGCAAGAACAAGGGCCTAGCGTGTGGAAAATTTCAGGAACAAGGCCCTAGCGTGTGCAAAATAGCAAGAACAAGTGCCTAGCATGCGCAAAATTGCAAGAACAAGGGCCTAGCGAGTGCAAAATAGCAAGAACAAGGGCCTAGCATGTGCAAAATAGCAAGAACAAGGGCCTAGCGTGTGCAAAATTGCAAGAGCAAAGGCCTAGCGTGTGCAAAATTTCAAGAACAAGGGCCTAGCGTGTGAAAAATTTCAAGAACAAGGACCTAGCGTGTGCAAAATAGCAAGAACAAGGGCCTAGCGAGTGCAAAATTTCAAGAGCAAAGGCCTAGCGTGTGCAAAATTTCAAGAACAAGGGCATAGCATGTGAAAAATTTCAAGAACAAGGACCTAGCGTGTGCAAAATAGCAAGACGAGGGCCTAGCGTGTGCAAAATTTCAAGAACAAGGGCCTAGCGTGTGCAAAATTTCAAGAACAAGGGCCTAGCGTGTGCAAAATTTCAAGACAAAGGGCCTAGCGTGTGCAAAATTGCAAGAACAAGGACCTAGCTTGTGCAAAATTTCGAGAACAAAGGCCTAGTGTGTGCAAAATAGCAGGAACAAGGGTCTAGCGTGTGCAAAATTTCAAGAAAAAGGGCCTAGCGTGTGCAAAATTGCAAGAACAAGGGCCTAGCGTGTGCAAAATTGCAAGAACAAGTTCCTAGCGTGTGCAAAATAGCAAGAACAAGGGTCTAGCGTGTGCAAAATAGCAAGAACAAGGGCCTAGCGTGTGCAAAATTGCAAGGACAAGGGCCTAGCGAGTGCAAAATAGCAAGAACAAGGGCCTAGCGTGTGCAAAATAGCAAGAGCAAGGGCCTAGCGTGTGCAAAATTCCAAGAACAAGGGCCTAGCATGTGCAAAATTTCAAGAACAAGGGCCTAGCATGTGCAAAAATTCAAGAACAAGGGCCTAGCGTGTGCAAAATAGCAAGAACCAGGGCCTAGAGTGTGCAAAATTGCAAAAACAAGGGCCTAGCGTGTGCAAAATAGCAAGAACAAGGGCCTAGCGTGTGCAAAATTTCAAGAACAAGGGCCTAGCGTGTGCAAAATTTCAAGAAAAAAGGCCTAGCGTGTGCAAAATTGCAAGAACAAGGGCCTAGCGTGTGCAAAATTGCAAGAGCAAGTGCCTAGCGTGTGCAAAATAGCAAGAACAAGGGCCTAGCGTGTGCAAAGGTTCAAGAACAAGGGCCTAGCGTGTGCAAAATTTCAAGAAAAAGGGCCTAGCGTGTGCAAAATTGCAAGAACAAGGGCCTAGCGTGTGCAAAATTGCAAGAATAAGTGCCTAGCGTGTGCAAAATAGCAAGAACAAGGGCCTAGCGTGTGCAAAATTTCAAGAACAAGGGCCTAGCGTGTGCAAAATAGCAAGAACAAGGGCCTAGCGTGTGCAAAATTGCAAGAACAAGGGCCTAGCGAGTGCAAAATAGCAAGAACAAGGGCCTAGCGTGTGCAAAATAGCAAGAGCAAGGGCCTAGCGTGTGCAAAATAGCAAGAGCAAGGGCCTAGCATGTGCAAAATTTCAAGAACAAGGGCCTAGCGTGTGCAAAAATTCAAGAACAAGGGCCTAGCGTGTGCAAAATAGCAAGAACCAGGGCCTAGAGTGTGCAAAATTGCAAGAACAAGGGCCTAGCGTGTGCAAAATTTCAAGAACAAGGGTCTAGCGTGTGCAAAATAGCAAGAACAAGGGCCTAGCGTGTGCAAAATTTCAAGAACAAGGGCCTAGCGTGTGCAAAATTTCAAGAAAAAAGGCCTAGCGTGTGCAAAATAGCAAGAACAGGGGCCTAGCGTGTGCAAAATTGCAAGAACAAGGGCCTAGCGTGTGGAAAATTTCAGGAACAAGGCCCTAGCGTGTGCAAAATAGCAAGAACAAGTGCCTAGCATGCGCAAAATTGCAAGAACAAGGGCCTAGCGAGTGCAAAATAGCAAGAACAAGGGCCTAGCATGTGCAAAATAGCAAGAACAAGGGCCTAGCGTGTGCAAAATTGCAAGAGCAAAGGCCTAGCGTGTGCAAAATTTCAAGAACAAGGGCCTAGCGTGTGAAAAATTTCAAGAACAAGGACCTAGCGTGTGCAAAATAGCAAGAACAAGGGCCTAGCGAGTGCAAAATTTCAAGAGCAAAGGCCTAGCGTGTGCAAAATTTCAAGAACAAGGGCATAGCATGTGAAAAATTTCAAGAACAAGGACCTAGCGTGTGCAAAATAGCAAGACGAGGGCCTAGCGTGTGCAAAATTTCAAGAACAAGGGCCTAGCGTGTGCAAAATTTCAAGAACAAGGGCCTAGCGTGTGCAAAATTTCAAGACAAAGGGCCTAGCGTGTGCAAAATTGCAAGAACAAGGACCTAGCTTGTGCAAAATTTCGAGAACAAAGGCCTAGTGTGTGCAAAATAGCAGGAACAAGGGTCTAGCGTGTGCAAAATTTCAAGAAAAAGGGCCTAGCGTGTGCAAAATTGCAAGAACAAGGGCCTAGCGTGTGCAAAATTGCAAGAACAAGTTCCTAGCGTGTGCAAAATAGCAAGAACAAGGGTCTAGCGTGTGCAAAATAGCAAGAACAAGGGCCTAGCGTGTGCAAAATTGCAAGGACAAGGGCCTAGCGAGTGCAAAATAGCAAGAACAAGGGCCTAGCGTGTGCAAAATAGCAAGAGCAAGGGCCTAGCGTGTGCAAAATTCCAAGAACAAGGGCCTAGCATGTGCAAAATTTCAAGAACAAGGGCCTAGCATGTGCAAAAATTCAAGAACAAGGGCCTAGCGTGTGCAAAATAGCAAGAACCAGGGCCTAGAGTGTGCAAAATTGCAAAAACAAGGGCCTAGCGTGTGCAAAATAGCAAGAACAAGGGCCTAGCGTGTGCAAAATTTCAAGAACAAGGGCCTAGCGTGTGCAAAATTTCAAGAAAAAAGGCCTAGCGTGTGCAAAATTGCAAGAACAAGGGCCTAGCGTGTGCAAAATTGCAAGAGCAAGTGCCTAGCGTGTGCAAAATAGCAAGAACAAGGGCCTAGCGTGTGCAAAGGTTCAAGAACAAGGGCCTAGCGTGTGCAAAATAGCAAGAACAAGGGCCTAGCGTGTGCAAAATTGCAAGAATAAGTGCCTAGCGTGTGCAAAATAGCAAGAACAAGGGCCTAGCGTGTGCAAAATTTCAAGAACAAGGGCCTAGCGTGTGCAAAATAGCAAGAACAAGGGCCTAGCGTGTGCAAAATTGCAAGAACAAGGGCCTAGCGAGTGCAAAATAGCAAGAACAAGGGCCTAGCGTGTGCAAAATAGCAAGAGCAAGGGCCTAGCGTGTGCAAAATAGCAAGAGCAAGGGCCTAGCATGTGCAAAATTTCAAGAACAAGGGCCTAGCGTGTGCAAAATAGCAAGAACAAGGGCCTAGCGTGTGCAAAATTTCAAGAACAAGGGCCTAGCGTGTGCAAAATTTCAAGAACAAGGGCCTAGCGTGTGCAAAATTTCAAGAAAAAAGGCCTAGCGTGTGCAAAATTGCAAGAACAAGGGCCTAGCGTGTGCAAAATTGCAAGAGCAAGTGCCTAGCGTGTGCAAAATAGCAAGAACAAGGGCCTAGCGTGTGCAAAGGTTCAAGAACAAGGGCCTAGCGTGTGCAAAATAGCAAGAACAAGGGCCTAGCGTGTGCAAAATTGCAAGAATAAGTGCCTAGCGTGTGCAAAATAGCAAGAACAAGGGCCTAGCGTGTGCAAAATTTCAAGAACAAGGGCCTAGCGTGTGCAAAATAGCAAGAACAAGGGCCTAGCGTGTGCAAAATTGCAAGAACAAGGGCCTAGCGAGTGCAAAATAGCAAGAACAAGGGCCTAGCGTGTGCAAAATAGCAAGAGCAAGGGCCTAGCGTGTGCAAAATAGCAAGAGCAAGGGCCTAGCATGTGCAAAATTTCAAGAACAAGGGCCTAGCGTGTGCAAAATAGCAAGAACAAGGGCCTAGCGTGTGCAAAATTTCAAGAACAAGGGCCTAGCGTGTGCAAAATTTCAAGAAAAAAGGCCTAGCGTGTGCAAAATAGCAAGAACAGGGGCCTAGCGTGTGCAAAATTGCAAGAACAAGGGCCTAGCGTGTGGAAAATTTCAGGAACAAGGCCCTAGCGTGTGCAAAATAGCAAGAACAAGTGCCTAGCATGCGCAAAATTGCAAGAACAAGGGCCTAGCGAGTGCAAAATAGCAAGAACAAGGGCCTAGCATGTGCAAAATAGCAAGAACAAGGGCCTAGCGTGTGCAAAATTGCAAGAGCAAAGGCCTAGCGTGTGCAAAATTTCAAGAACAAGGGCCTAGCGTGTGAAAAATTTCAAGAACAAGGACCTAGCGTGTGCAAAATAGCAAGAACAAGGGCCTAGCGAGTGCAAAATTTCAAGAGCAAAGGCCTAGCGTGTGCAAAATTTCAAGAACAAGGGCATAGCATGTGAAAAATTTCAAGAACAAGGACCTAGCGTGTGCAAAATAGCAAGACGAGGGCCTAGCGTGTGCAAAATTTCAAGAACAAGGGCCTAGCGTGTGCAAAATTTCAAGAACAAGGGCCTAGCGTGTGCAAAATTTCAAGACAAAGGGCCTAGCGTGTGCAAAATTGCAAGAACAAGGACCTAGCTTGTGCAAAATTTCGAGAACAAAGGCCTAGTGTGTGCAAAATAGCAGGAACAAGGGTCTAGCGTGTGCAAAATTTCAAGAAAAAGGGCCTAGCGTGTGCAAAATTGCAAGAGCAAGGGCCTAGCGTGTGCAAAATTCCAAGAACAAGGGCCTAGCATGTGCAAAATTTCAAGAACAAGGGCCTAGCATGTGCAAAAATTCAAGAACAAGGGCCTAGCGTGTGCAAAATAGCAAGAACCAGGGCCTAGAGTGTGCAAAATTGCAAGAACAAGGGCCTAGCGTGTGCAAAATTTCAAGAACAAGGGTCTAGCGTGTGCAAAATAGCAAGAACAAGGGCCTAGCGTGTGCAAAATTTCAAGAACAAGGGCCTAGCGTGTGCAAAATTTCAAGAAAAAAGGCCTAGCGTGTGCAAAATAGCAAGAACAGGGGCCTAGCGTGTGCAAAATTGCAAGAACAAGGGCCTAGCGTGTGGAAAATTTCAGGAACAAGGCCCTAGCGTGTGCAAAATAGCAAGAACAAGTGCCTAGCATGCGCAAAATTGCAAGAACAAGGGCCTAGCGAGTGCAAAATAGCAAGAACAAGGGCCTAGCATGTGCAAAATAGCAAGAACAAGGGCCTAGCGTGTGCAAAATTGCAAGAGCAAAGGCCTAGCGTGTGCAAAATTTCAAGAACAAGGGCCTAGCGTGTGAAAAAATTCAAGAACAAGGACCTAGCGTGTGCAAAATAGCAAGAACAAGGGCCTAGCGAGTGCAAAATTTCAAGAGCAAAGGCCTAGCGTGTGCAAAATTTCAAGAACAAGGGCATAGCATGTGAAAAATTTCAAGAACAAGGACCTAGCGTGTGCAAAATAGCAAGACGAGGGCCTAGCGTGTGCAAAATTTCAAGAACAAGGGCCTAGCGTGTGCAAAATTTCAAGAACAAGGGCCTAGCGTGTGCAAAATTTCAAGACAAAGGGCCTAGCGTGTGCAAAATTGCAAGAACAAGGACCTAGCTTGTGCAAAATTTCTAGAACAAAGGCCTAGTGTGTGCAAAATAGCAGGAACAAGGGTCTAGCGTGTGCAAAATTTCAAGAAAAAGGGCCTAGCGTGTGCAAAATTGCAAGAACAAGGGCCTAGCGTGTGCAAAATTGCAAGAACAAGTTCCTAGCGTGTGCAAAATAGCAAGAACAAGGGTCTAGCGTGTGCAAAATAGCAAGAACAAGGGCCTAGCATGTGCAAAATTGCAAGGACAAGGGCCTAGCGAGTGCAAAATAGCAAGAACAAGGGCCTAGCGTGTGCAAAATAGCAAGAGCAAGGGCCTAGCGTGTGCAAAATTCCAAGAACAAGGGCCTAGCATGTGCAAAATTTCAAGAACAAGGGCCTAGCATGTGCAAAATTTCAAGAACAAGGGCCTAGCGTGTGCAAAATAGCAAGAACCAGGGCCTAGAGTGTGCAAAATTTCAAAAACAAGGGCCTAGCGTGTGCAAAATAGCAAGAACAAGGGCCTAGCGTGTGCAAAATTTCAAGAACAAGGGCCTAGCGTGTGCAAAATTTCAAGAAAAAAGGCCTAGCGTGTGCAAAATTGCAAGAACAAGGGCCTAGCGTGTGCAAAATTGCAAGAACAAGTGCCTAGCGTGTGCAAAATAGCAAGAACAAGGACCTAGCGTGTGCAAAGGTTCAAGAACAAGGGCCTAGCGTGTGCAAAATTTCAAGAAAAAGGGCCTAGCGTGTGCAAAATTGCAAGAACAAGGGCCTAGCGTGTGCAAAATTGCAAGAATAAGTGCCTAGCGTGTGCAAAATAGCAAGAACATGGGCCTAGCGTGTGCAAAATTTCAAGAACAAGGGCCTAGCGTGTGCAAAATAGCAAGAACAAGGGCCTAGCGTGTGCAAAATTGCAAGAACAAGGGCCTAGCGAGTGCAAAATAGCAAGAACAAGGGCCTAGCGTGTGCAAAATAGCAAGAGCAAGGGCCTAGCGTGTGCAAAATAGCAAGAGCAAGGGCCTAGCATGTGCAAAATTTCAAGAACAAGGGCCTAGCGTGTGCAAAAATTCAAGAACAAGGGCCTAGCGTGTGCAAAATAGCAAGAACCAGGGCCTAGAGTGTGCAAAATTGCAAGAACAAGGGCCTAGCGTGTGCAAAAATTCAAGAACAAGGGTCTAGCGTGTGCAAAATAGCAAGAACAAGGGCCTAGCGTGTGCAAAATTTCAAAACAAGGGCCTAGCGTGTGCAAAATTTCAAGAAAAAAGGCCTAGCGTGTGCAAAATAGCAAGAACAAGGGCCTAGCGTGTGCAAAATTGCAAGAACAAGGTCCTAGCGTGTGCAAAATTGCAAGAACAAGGGCCTAGCGTGTGGAAAATTTCAGGAACAAGGCCCTAGCGTGTGCAAAATAGCAAGAACAAGGGCCTAGCATGCGCAAAATTGCAAGAACAAGGGCCTAGCGAGTGCAAAATAGCAAGAACAAGGGCCTAGCATGTGCAAAATAGCAAGAACAAGGGCCTAGCATGTGCAAAATTGCAAGAGCAAAGGCCTAGCGTGTGCAAAATTTCAAGAACAAGGGCCTAGCGTGTGAAAACTTTCAAGAACAAGGACCTAGCGTGTGCAAAATAGCAAGAACAAGGGCCTAGCGAGTGCAAAATTTCAAGAGCAAAGGCCTAGCGTGTGCAAAATTTCAAGAACAAGGGCATAGCATGTGAAAATTTTCAAGAACAAGGACCTAGCGTGTGCAAAATAGCAAGAACAAGGGCCTAGCGTGTGCAAAAGTGCAAGAACAAGGGCCTAGCGTGTGCAAAATAGCAGGAACAAGGGCCTAGCGTGTGCAAAATTGCAAGAACAAGGGCCTAGCGTGTGCAAAATTGCAAGAACAAGGGCCTAGCGTGTGCAAAATAGCAAGAACAAGGGCCTAGCGTGTGCAAAAGTGCAAGAACAAGGTCCTAGCATGTGCAAAATAGCAAGAACAAGGGCCTAGCGTGTGCAAAAGTGCAAGAACAAGGGCCTAGCGTGTGCAAAATTTCAAGAACAAGGGCCTAGCGTGTGCAAAATAGCAGGAACAAGGGCCTAGCGTGTGCAAAATTGCAAGAACAAGGGCCTAGCGTGTGCAAAATTTCAAGAACAAGGGCCTAGCGTGTGCAACATTTCAAGAACAAGGACCTAGCCTGTGCAAAATAGCAAGATCAAGGGCCTAGCGTGTGCAAAATTTCAAGAAAAAGGGCCTAGCGTGTGCAAAATTGCAAGAACAAGGGCCTAGCGTGTGCAAAATTGCAAGAACAAGTGCCTAGCGTGTGCAAAATAGCAAGAACAAGGGCCTAGCGTGTGCAAAATTGCAAGAACAAGGGCCTAGAGTGTGCAAAATAGCAAGAACAAGGGCCTAGCGTGTGCAAAATTGCAAGAACAAGGGCCTAGCGAGTGCAAAATAGCAAGAACAAGGGCCTAGCGTGTGCAAAATAGCAAGAGCAAGGGCCTAGCGTGTGCAAAATTGCAAGAACAAGGGCCTAGCATTTGCAAAATTTCAAGAACAAGGGCCTAGCGTGTGCAAAAATTCAAGAACAAGGGCCTAGCGTGTGCAAAATAGCAAGAACCAGGGCCTAGAGTGTGCAAAATTGCAAGAACAAGGGCCTAGCGTGTGCAAAATTTCAAGAACAAGGGTCTAGCGTGTGCAAAATAGCAAGAACAAGGGCCTAGCGTGTGCAAAATTTCAAGAACAAGGGCCTAGCGTGTGGAAAATTTCAAGAAAAAAGGCCTAGCGTGTGCAAAATAGCAAGAACAAGGGCCTAGCGTGTGCAAAATTGCAAGAACAAGGTCCTAGCGTGTGCAAAATTGCAAGAACAAGGGCCTAGCGTGTGGAAAATTTCAGGAACAAGGCCCTAGCGTGTGCAAAATAGCAAGAACAAGGGCCTAGCATGCGCAAAATTGCAAGAACAAGGGCCTAGCGAGTGCAAAATAGCAAGAACAAGGGCCTAGCATGTGCAAAATAGCAAGAACAAGGGCCTAGCGTGTGCAAAATTGCAAGAGCAAAGGCCTAGCGTGTGCAAAATTTCAAGAACAAGGGCCTAGCGTGTGAAAACTTTCAAGAACAAGGACCTAGCGTGTGCAAAATAGCAAGAACAAGGGCCTAGCGAGTGAAAAATTTCAAGAGCAAGGGCCTAGCGTGTGCAAAATTTCAAGAACAAGGGCATAGCATGTGAAAAAATTCAAGAACAAGGACCTAGCGTGTGCAAAATAGCAAGAACAAGGGCCTAGCGTGTGCAAAAGTGCAAGAACAAGGGCCTAGCGTGTGCAAAATAGCAAGAACAAGGGCCTAGCGTGTGCAAAATTTCAAGAACAAGGGCCTAGCGTGTGCAACATTTCAAGAGCAAGGACCTAGCCTGTGCAAAATAGCAAGATCAAGGGCCTAGCGTGTGCAAAATTGCAAGAACGAGGGCCTAGCGTGTGCAAAATTTCAAGAAAAAGGGCCTAGCGTGTGCAAAATTGCAAGAACAAGGGCCTAGCGAGTGCAAAATAGCAAGAACAAGGGCTTAGCGTGTGCAAAATAACAAGAACAAGGGCCTAGCGTGTGCAAAATTGCAAGAACAAGGGCCTAGCGTGTGCAAAATTACAAGAAAAAGGGCCTAGCATGTGCAAAATTGCAAGAACAAGGGCCTAGCGAGTGCAAAATAGCAAGAACAAGGGCCTAGCGTGTGCAAAATAACAAGAACAAGGGCCTAGTGTGTGCAAAATTTCAAGAAAAAGGGCCTAGCGTGTGCAAAATTACAAGAACAAGGGCCTAGCGTGTGCAAAATTGCAAGAACAAGGGCCTAGCGTGTGCAAAATAGCAAGAACAAGGGCCTAGCGTGTGCAAAATTGCAAGAACAAGGGCCTAGCGTGTGCAAAATTGCAAGAACAAGGGCCTAGCGTGTGCAAAATTTCAAGAACAAGGGCCTAGCGTGTGCAAAATAGCAAGAACAAGGGCCTAGCGTGTGCAAAAGTGCAAGAACAAGGTCCTAGCATGTGCAAAATAGCAAAAACAAGGGCCTAGCGTGTGCAAAAGTGCAAGAACAAGGGCCTAGCGTGTGCAAAATTTCAAGAACAAGGGCCTAGCGTGTGCAAAATTGCAAGAACAAGGGCCTAGCGTGTGCAAAATAGCAGGAACAAGGGCCTAGCTTGTGCAAAAGTGCAAGAACAAGGGCCTAGCGTGTGCAAAATTTCAGGAACAAGGCCCTAGCGTGTGCAAAATAGCAAGAACAAGGGCCTAGCATGCGCAAAACTGCAAGAACAAGGGCCTAGCGAGTGCAAAATTGCAAGAACAAGGGCCTAGGGTGTGCAAAATAGCAAGAACAAGGGCCTAGCGTGTGCAAAATTGCAAGAACAAGGGCCTAGCGTGTGCAAAATTTCAAGAAAAACGGCCTAGCGTGTGCAAAATTGCAAGAACAAGGGCCTAGCATGTGCAAAATTGCAAGAACAAGGGCCTAGCGTGTGCAAAATTGCAAGAACAAGGGCCTAGCATGTGCAAAATTTCAAGAACAAGGGCCTAGCGTGTGCAAAATTTCAAGAACAAGGGCCTAGCGTGTGCAAAATAGCAAGAACCAGGGCCTAGAGTGTGCAAAATTGCAAGAACAAGGGCCTCGCGTGTGCAAAATTTCAAGAACAAGGGTCTAGCGTGTGCAAAACTGCAAGAAGAAGGGCCTAGCGCGTGCAAAATTTCAAGAACAAGGGCCTAGCGTGTGCAAAATAGCAGGAACAAGGGCCTAGCGTGTGCAGAATTGCAAGAACAAGGGCCTAGTGTGTGCAAAATTGCAAGAACAAGGGCCTAGCGTGTGCAAAATTGCAAGAACAAGGGCCTAGCGTGTGCAAAATTTCAAGAAAAAGGGCCTAGCGTGCGCAAAATTACAAGAACAAGGGCCTAGCGTGTGCAAAATTTCAAGAACAAGGGCCTAGCGTGTGCAAAATAGCAGGAACAAGGGCCTAGCGTGTGCAAAATTGCAAGAACAAGGGCCTAGCGTGTGCAAAATTGCAAGAACAAGGGCCTAGCGTGTGCAAAATAGCAAGAACAAGGGCCTAGCGTGTGCAAAATTGCAAGAACAAGGTCCTAGAGTGTGCAAAATAGCAAGAACAAGGGCCTAGCGTGTCCAAAAGTGCAAGAACAAGGGCCTAGCGTGTGCAAAATTTCAGGAACAAGGCCCTAGCGTGTGCAAAATAGCAAGAAAAAGGGCCTAGCATGCGCAAAATTGCAAGAACAAGGGCCTAGCGAGTGGAAAATTGCAAGAACAAGGGCCTAGTGTGTGCAAAATAGCAAGAACAAGGGCCTAGCGTGTGCAAAATTGCAAGAACAAGGGCCTAGCGTGTGCAAAATTTCAAGAAAAAGGGTCTAGCGTGTGCAAAATTGCAAGAACAAGGGCCTAGCGTGTGCAAAATTGCAAGAACATGGGCCTAGCGTGTGCAAAATTGCAAGAACAAGGGCCTAGCATGTGAAAAATTTCAAGAACAAGGGCCTAGCGTGTGCAAAATAGCAAGAACAAGGGCCTAGCGTGTGCAAAATTTCAGGAACAAGGCCCTAGCGTGTGCAAAATAGCAAGAACAAGGGCCTAGCATGTGCAAAATAGCAGGAAAAAGGGTCTAGCGTGTGCAAAATTGCAAGAACAAGGGCCTAGCGTGTGCAAAATTGCAAGAACATGGGCCTAGCGTGTGCAAAATAGCAAGAACAAGGGCCTAGCGTGTGCAAAAGTGCAAGAACAAGGGCCTAGCGTGTGCAAAATAGCAAGAACAAGGGCCTAGCGTGTGCAACATTTCAAGAACAAGGGCCTAGCGTGTGCAACATTTTAAGAACAAGGACCTAGCCTGTGCAAAATAGCAAGATCAAGGGCCTAGCGTATGCAAAATTGCAAGAACAAGGGCCTAGCGTGTGCAAAATTTCAAGAAAATTTGCCTAGCGTGTGCAAAATTGCAAGAACAAGGGCCTAGCGTGTGCAAAATTTCAAGAACAAGGGCCTAGCGTGTGCAAAATAGCAGGAACAAGGGCCTAGTGTGGCAAAATTGCAAGAACAAGGGCCTAGCGTGTGCAAAATTGCAAGAACAAGGGCCTAGCGTGTGCAAAATAGCAAGAACAAGGGCCTAGCGTGTGCAAAATTGCAAGAACAAGGGCCTAGCGTGTGCAAAATAACAAGAACAAGGGCCTAGCGTGTGCAAAATTGCAAGAACAAAATCCTAGCGTGTGCAAAATTTCAAGAACAAGGGCCTAGCGTGTGCAAAATTTCAAGAACAAGGGCCTAGCATGTGCAAAATAGCAAGAACAAGGGCCTAGCGTGTGCAAAATTGCAAGAACAAGGGCCTAGCGTGTGCAAAATTTCAAGAACAAGGGTCTAGCGTGTGCAAAATAGCAAGAACAAGGGCCTAGCGTGTGCAAAATTTCAAGAACAAGGGCCTAGTGTGTGCAAAATTTCAAGAAAAAGGGCCTAGCGTGTGCAACATTTCGGTACTGTCCGCCCAGGTATCGTCCGCCCAGGTATTGTCCGCCCAGGTACCGTCCGCCCAGGTACCGGCGTCCGCCCAGCACTCAGGCACCGATGTGCATAATTTTACATTACTTGGCGGGTAGAAGTCCGTAAAGTCTCCTTTCCTGCCCTTCGCCCCGCCGTCATCATCGTCGCGTTATCCCTGTTGTGCCTGCTTGCTCCGCTTCTCCGCCCCCCTCTCCCGTCGCTCTTCAGATCGACCTGGCCGGCAAGCTTGTCTCATGCGGTCAAGCGCATCTCTTCTCCCATTGGCCGGAGATTGGAAGCAATGATGACGACAAGCGGCGCTTCTTCGAGCAGGTGAGGGAAGGCAGGAGGGCGACACGGGCGTCCCTCAAGCACCAGGCCCATTTGTCTCCGCGCTGCGAGTCTTGTCCGCATCATGCCATTGCCTCCCCCACCACTCTACCCCTCTCCCCCTCTCCCCCTTTCCCCACTCGACCTCTCCCGCTCTCCTTGTTTTCCCCTTGCCCCCAACCTCCTTCCTCCTCAATCTGCGCTCTTCCCCGCCCCCTCCCGCTCCCCCCCAGGTAGCACGGCTGGATGCGAGCCGGGGGGCTGCCGCGCTACATCAGCAACGCCAGACGATTGCTCGCGGACTCGCGGGATGGAGTGAACCCCTTCCATGGCTCCACGCCCGCTGTGCCCTCGGACGTCGCTTTTGAGTCACCCCCGGCCTCTTCCCCTCCCCCCCACGTCCCTCTAGGCCGCGCAGCTGGATGCGAGCTACCCGGGGGGTCTCCCGCGCTACATCAGCAACGCGAGGCGGTTACTCGCGGACTCACAGGACGGAGTGAACCCCTTCCATGGCTTCACCCCCGCTGTGCCCTCGGGCGTGCGCGTCAGGTTCGGCGAGCCCGACTTTGACGAGTTTGAGGCTCGGGGAATGGCGGAGGCTCGGAATACGGCGTTTGTGCTGGCGGCGGGCGGCCTGGGGGAGAGGCTCGGGTACAGCGGCATTAAGGTGAGGAAGGGAGAGGAAAGGAGAGAGGAGAGGGGAGGGGAGGGCAAGGTAGGGGTGGGGAGGGAAGGGGAGGGGAGGGAACATTACTAGGCTGACCAAGTTCCTTCCCCTCGCCGCCTGCCCATTCTGCACCCGCCCTCCTCCTCTCTCTCTCACAGACTCTATCCAACCTCTGCGCCTGGTTTCACCTCCCCTTGAATGCGGTGCCGTGCAGGTGGGGCTGCCAGCAGAGAGCACCACGGAGCACTGCTTCCTGCAGCTCTACATTGAGAGTATCCTCGCGCTGCAGCACACCTCCAACGCCCTCTCGCCAGGTCAGCACTGCATCACTCCTGCAAATTCTCCCTTAAAGCCCAAGACCCGAATTGCTAAAAAAGAAAGGCAAACTGTGCACAGTTTGCCTCCCGCAGCCCACAGTTTTGCCCCGCATTGACTCTCGTTGCGCAATTCAGGTTTTGGGCTTTAAAAAAGAAAAGAGAAAGAAATAGAGCATGGAGTGCATTGGCACTCACGGACCTGTGGCACCTGCTGAACCCATGTATTTGCATCTGCTGGTTGCTCCACTCATCCCTCTTTAGGCGAGCCTCCGCGGCGCATCCCCCTGGCTATCATGACATCGGACGACACGCATGCGCGCACACAGGAGCTGCTCAGCGCGCACGGCTACTATGGCATGCGCCCCTCCCAGCTCACCCTTCTTAAACAGGTCCGCTCTTAGTTCTCGTGTGAGAGGGATGAGCGGTTGAGAGGGGTGGGAGGGCTGCTCAGCGCGCACAACTACTATGGCATGCGCCCCTCCCAGATCACCCTTCTCAAACAGGTCTGCACCGCGTGTGATGGCTTAGTCTCCAGAGGTGTGAGGGGGTGTGAGGAAGCATGAGAGGTGTGAGGAGGTGTGAGGGGCTGTGAGGGATGTGAAGCTTCTGGTTGAGATAGCGTGATATATGTTGGCGTGATATATGTTCTGTCAGCGCTGTTGAGCGCGAGAGGGAACTGGCCGTGACACACTGTGTAAATCGCGGCACTGCTGTCCCTTGCGTCCCCTGCATGTGTGGCATGGCAGGAGAAGGTGGCATGTGTGGCGGACAACGATGCACACCTTGCTCTCGACCCAAAGGACCCCTTCCTCATCCAGGTGCTCCTCTTATCGCTCCCCACATGCCTCTCACATGTTTCTGCTCATCTCATCGTCCCCAATCGCAGTTACGCGTAGCTTTTCTGCGTCACATTTGCCTCACTTCCCCACTTCCTTTGCGCCGTTCCCTACGTTTGCTCCATCTGCTCCACTCTGCCCTCTCTGCCTCTCTGTATGCTTCCATCCCGTGCGATGTGAATCTGGCAGACGAAGCCGCATGGCCATGGTGATGTGCACATGCTGCTGCATCAGAGCGGCCTCCTTCCCACATGGTGTGTGCGCCCTCATGCCACGCCACGCCCTCATGCCGCACCATGCCATGCCATGAAGTTTTGCAATAATTGTGAAGCCATTATGTTTTCCTGCTGAATATTGGCCCTGGATTTGGGATCGTCCTATGGTCTCCATGTGATTTAGCTGGGGTTTTCAATGAAAGTAGAAAGCCACATGTTTGGCACATGCACATGCACACTCACATGCACATGGCATGTGGCACATGCAGGAGAGCAGCGGGAGTGGAGTGGGTGCTCTTCTTTCAGGACACCAACGGGCTGCTCTTCAAGGTACTCCACACATGCACCGCACCGTACCGCACTGCACAGCACTAGGATAAGCATGGCGTGCACGTATCAAAGGCGTGTCCATTCAGCTCCAGCCCCTGGTCACCGCTGTGCCATGCACGTAGCCATGCATGGAGAGTCATGCAAATGGCAGCTGTTGACTCTCTGCACAGCACCACCTGCTGTCAGTCAGCCTACCCTCTCTGCCTCCTCTCTTTGCGTCCCCCTTGTATACCTCCCCCTACGCCCATCTCCTGTGCGGCGTGCTGCCATGCCAGGTGGTGGCGAGCTCGCTGGGGGTGAGTGCGGTGAGGCAGCTGGACGTGAACTCACTGGCCGTGCACTAGTGGGTCACCTGCATCAATTGCACACCTCCCAACCCAGTTTCCGCGCCTCATTAGACTCCAACACCTCTCTGCCTGCCTCCTCGTCTCCCTTGCCAGGTGGTGCCCAGCTCGCTGGGGGTGAGTGCGCTGAGGCAGCTGGACGTGAACTCCCTAGCCGTGCCGCGCAAGGCCAAGGAGGCCATTGGGGGCATCGCCAGACTCACGCACTCCGATGGTATTGATTGAGAGAGGGGTAGATAGGTTGCGGTAAAGGGGAGGGAGTACGGGATTGGCTGTTGGGCATGGGCATGGGCATGGGCACCCAAGGCTGTGATGGGTCTTAAATTCATCCATCCATCCGTCGATGCATGCATGCATGCATGTGCCACACCATGCATCACACCACACAGGGCGCAGCATGGTGGTGAACGTGGAGTACAACCAGCTCGACCCATTGCTGCGGGCGTGTGGGCATGGTGACGGCGATGCCAACGACCCCACCACGGGCTTCTCACCCTTCCCGGGGAACATCAACCAGGTCTTTCTTTCCACGCCATGTCATGACACCCCATGCCATGCCAACCTATGCCACCCATGCCATGACACCCCATGCCATGCCAACCTATGCCACCCATGCCATGACACCCCATGCCATGCCAACCTATGCCACCCATGCCATGACACCCCATGCCATGCCAACCTATGCCACCCATGCCATGACACCCCATGCCATGACACCCCATGCCATGACACCCCATGCCATGACACCCCATGCCATGCCAACCTATGCCACCCATGCCATGACACCCCATGCCATGCCAACCTATGCCACCCATGCCATGACACGCCATGCCATGACACGCCATGCCATGCCGTGCATTCCAGGTTAGCCCGCACACCTCCACCTTTCCCTTGCACCCCATAGAGCTACCCCAGACTCTCACTCCCCTCTTCTCCCCACTGCCTCTCCTCTGCAGCTGGTGCTGCGCCTGGGCCCCTATATAGAGGAACTCGCTAAGACACATGGAGTCATCGGGGAGTTTGTCAACCCCAAGTGAGTCAAACGGCAAGCAAGGGATAGGATAGTGGGCAGTGTGTTCTGTCGCTGCATGCATTGAAAGTCTTACATTTTGTCTCATCCATGACATAACACTGCATGTTCACCTGTCTTTCCTCTCCCCTCACATCCGCCATTCTCGTCCCTCACCCCGCTCTACCCACTTCACTTGGCACTTTCTCCCTCTCCTCTCCCTCTCCTCTCCCTCTCCTCTCCCTCTCCTCTCCCGCCTCCCCCCCCATCAGGTACACAGATGCCTCGCGCACGGCATTCAAGGCGTCCACGCGCCGCGAGTGCATGATGCGATGCAGGACTTCACCCAGGCCATCTCATGAGTGCACTCACGCGATTTCTCCTCTCCTTCTTCCTACTCTCCCTCGTCTCCGTATTCCCCCCCTCCCCCCCCGTCAGGTATACAGACACCTCGCGCACGGCATTCAAGGCGTCCACGCGCCTCGAGTGCATGATGCAGGACTTCCCCCAGGCCATCTCGCCCTCTCGCTCTGTTGGCTTCACGGTCAGCCAGCCCCTCTCTCTCATGTCATTCTCTCCCTCGCTGAAATCTCCACCCCTCCCCCTCTTCTCCTCTGCCTAGACCCCTGTTTTCTATTACCGTCGCCTTCAAAGAACTGTTACTTGCTGCCTCTACTTTATGTTCTATCGCGATTGTCGAGCGAGGAACCTTGCTTGACACACCCAATATGCTCATTTATCTTCCCTCAGTTTCCCCTCGTCTCTCCCTCCCTCTCCTTCTCCCTTCCCCCCCCTCCCTCCCTTACTCCCTCACTCCCTCTCCCCTTCCCAGGAAGCTGACGTGTGGCTTGCCTATTCGCCCGTGAAGAACAATCTCCGCGACGCCATCGCCAAGCTGGCAGCCGGCACGCCACCGCACAGCGCCACGTCAGCAGAGCTCCACCTGTACCGCGCCAACTGTCTCATCCTGAGGCACTTAGGCGTCCACGTGGCAGGCCCTAAGGTCACAGTCATTGGCGGGCAGGAGGTGGAGGTGTGGCCTCGTGTGGTGTGGTCGCCCCTCTGCGCTCCCACCCTCGCTGCTCTGCGCTCCCGCTTCCCCCACCCCGAGCAAGTGCGGATTTCTGAAGACTCGACTCTGGTTATTGAGGTGGAAGGGGGGGCAGATGGAGGAGGTGAGGGAGAAGAGGTGGGGAGGGAGGGTCAGAAAGGGGATGGGTCAGCAGGGGAGGCGGGGAGGGGGGAGAGGAAGGGGGAGGGTCAGCAGGAGGGGCGGGTGGAGGTGCAGAGCTTGCAACTGGAGGGAGCGCTGTGGGTGAGGGCAGGAAGAGGCGTGACAGTGGTGCTGGAGGAGCTCCAGGTGTCGAACCGTGGTTGGCCGATTGTACAAGTGAACCCGGAGGATTTGGACATGCCTGAGTGGGTTCGAATCCGGGGGTTCAGAATTGACAGGCAGGAGTGCAGGCGGGTGGAGGAGAGTGCAGGAGAAAACAGGCAAGTGGTAGTGAGGGAGTGAGGACAGATGCAAGACAGCGTGCTTACAGGTGTTTCCCGAAGCATTTCATTGTGTGCCATGTCATGCCATGCAGTGCCTGCAAGCAGTTCTCCTCTTGAATGCAAGTAGATGTAATGTGATATGGGTTTGGCTTCAGGCATGCAGGAGTGCACACACATGCATCTTTTAGGAGAATATATTACATGTAGTGTAGTTTTAGATACAAGTGAACAACTGTACACTGCCTCTCATGCAATCAGTCAGAGTCGAGAGCAAAGATGTCGCCAAAGGGCAGAGGCGGAGAGTCCCCTTTCTGCAATGTGCACAACACCTCTCTCCTTGCACCCGCTGATACACGCGCACCTGATGCTCCTTCTGCACTTGCCTCCCCGCCTGCTGCACCTACTCTTGTTGCCCTTTCTCTCCGAGCAACCACAGCAGAGGGTGGCACATGCACCCTCACACCTCCCGCGTGGGCTGTATGCACCGTATCCGCACTCGGGCTGCGCGTTACTCGCGTAGTAGCAACACTCGGAGAGCCAGCCGTCACCGCATGGTGCAGTGGCTGCTGCTGCTGCTGCTGCCTGTGTGCTTCTGGCTTTGACTGCTGCCTTTCTTGCAAATCCCCCCATGGGATGCTGCCTCTTGCTTGCATCCCTTCATGTATGCCCCCATGCATACCGCCATATAAACGCCCATGCATGCCTGCATGCAAGCTACCATGCATGGCAGCATCCATCTGCTCTAACAGCATGCTGCTACCCATGCCGCCACCATCACCCATGCCATCCCCCTCCCCCATGCCACTCCCCTCCCTCACACCATCCCCCTCACCCATCCCCTCCCACACACCGTCACTGCAGCTGAGGCTGCGGGTGGGCTGCATGCCTCGCTGCACCACCCACTGCGACCCCTCTGCACCGCTCGCCACTCCAGGCACTGCTGCAGGGCGCATTGATATCGTTGGTGGTGGTGACTGTACAGGGTTGTGACAATGAGAGGGTGATTGCAGAGGGGCAGCATCTGCAGTGGCCACTGGGGCAAGGAGAGCTTGCGGTGAATGCGGTGGTGGGGAAGCGAGAGCAGGGAGAGGGGATGGGGGGGTGGAGGCAGCACGGTGATGTGTGTGGCAATGAGGGTGGGGAGCGGGGAAGGCAAGAGTGGTGGGTGCGAGAGGGGTGTCAGTGGGTGGTTGGCGGGATGAGGAGAGGTGAGTGGGGCTGGACGCAGGGGATAGGAGGACGGAGGAGTGATGAGGCAGGGGACCGGAGGTGTGGTGGTTACGACTCCTGATGAGGAGTGACGTTGGGCAGTCGGTAAGTGTGGCTGTACAGAATGTGCCTGTAAGGGAAGCAGATCATGCATGCTCTTTCTTTGCTGCTGGTACTGCATCACCTCCTCCTCCTGCTGCTGCTTCTGCCCCTCCTGCTGTTGCTGCTGCTGCTGCTCCTTTTCCTGCTGCTGCTGCAGAGCAAAGGGCGCTGGAAATCGCTGGGCTGAAGCATGGGGCTGCCATGATGGGTAGCTGGCGCAGAAGCTGTTGTATGCACGGCAGCACAAGAAGAGGGAGGGAAAGAGGGGGAGGGGGGGAAGGGTAGAGGAGCAGTGGAGTACAAGAGAAGGGGACGGGGGGGAGGGAAAGAGGGATATTGCAGGATGAGGAGAGAGGAAGGGGAACGGAGAGCACGAGAGCGCCAGAGCCAAGCAGCAGGATGCTGGCAATGAAACGGCTGGCAATGAAACGGGTGTGCTAGGAATGAGGAGCCAACCACACCACACCATCAGCCAGTGCGCACCCTCACTCAAGCACCCCCATGAGCAGCACCACACCCACCTGGCAAACGAAGCCACTGCCTTGCTCTCACTGCTAGCCACTGCCAGCAATGCGCCATTTACCCCCCCTCTGTGGCCCCACTTCCAGCCTCCTTGTCCATCCTCCAAACCAACAGCTATATCCCCCACCGTCCCTCCACACACTCCCACCCCACGCCCATCCTCACACTCCCCCTCTCGCACACCCCCCCTGCTCCAACCTCCCCCTTCGCCACTGCCGCTTGCGCCATCATCACCCTTGGAATCCGCATTCCATGCACTCTTCCCGCTGCTGCTGGCACGCCGCTCCCCCTGTGACTGGAACGCACTGTGGGAGCACACGTGGCCCAGCCCCTCCTGGTACGTGGAGGCGGTGCGCAGGAAGGCGAGAATGGCGTCCGCCCTCTGCGGGATTGGCAGGTGGGCCGATGGGGTAGACAAGGGCAGACTAAGACGAGAAAGGTGACGAGAGGTGACGGCAGTCATATGAGACGGAGTTCGGGTGGATACGAGGAGCCGGATGGGGAAAGGGAGGGATGAAGAATGGGATGGAGGGAAACAGTGGGATGGAGGGGGCAGGAAGAGGAATGTAGCAGGGCGGGGGGAGGCAATACCTGGGGCAGGATGAACCAGAGCATGAGCGGCGTGGTGAAGATGGCGAGCACGTCCGCGAGGAAGAGCAGCGGCTTCAGCTGTCCACAGACGTGCACACGCGGGGAGGGGAGAGGAGAGGAGAGGAGAGGAGAGATAATGAGTTGAGAGGAGAGGAAATGAGATGAGAGCAGAGGAAATGAGATGAGAGCAGAGGAGAGGACAGGAGAGGGAGGGGGGGAGGACGAACGAGGCAAGAGAATAAGCAGGAGTGGGTGACAATGAAAGAAAGGAGGGTGCTACAGGGGAGTCACACACACTAGCATAACCGTCACACACACGCCACTCACAACAAGCACACACCTGGTAGAGCGTCTGAGTCTTTGACTCGCTGTGTGTGCGCCTTGCAGCACCACCGGGTGGGCAGGAAGTGTGTGTGCTGCACGGCCCTCAGCAGTGCGCCCAACCAGGCCCTCAGCAGTGCGCCCAAACAGGCCCCTCACAAAGCACACGCCCCACACAACACACTTTCACCTGGTAGAGCGTCTGAAATTCGTCCCTGACTCTCTGTGTGTGCGCCTTGCTGCGCCACCGGGTGGGCAGGAAGTGTGTGTGCCTTGCGGCCCTCAGCAGCGCGCCCTTGGGATCCACACTGCCCGCCGCCCTGTCCGCCTGCGCCACCGGCCGTGCTGCTGCCAGCACCGCGCCCAGTATGGCCGCGTACCACACCAGGCCGCGCCCAAAGAGCTGGGGAACGATGGGTGCACGAGGGGAACAAGACAGAAAAGGAGGTGACGTTTCGAGTTGACTCAAGAGGACGTGCTGCTGCCAGCACCGCGCCCAGTATGAGCAAGGGAAACTGCGACCGGGTGAGAAGCCTCACCTCCTTGGGCTCACCTCCTCCTCAGTGCCTCACCTGCGCTTCCAGCAGCTTCTCATCCGCGAGAGCCAAGGCGAGCAGCAGAGCAGCCAAGGAGCCAGCAACAAAGGAGAGGAGCTTGGCGGCCAGGGCGAGCAGCGGCGAGGGGAACTGCGCCAGGTACTCGTCCGCGCGCGGGCATGCCTCGTCCAGGCGCTGCGAGGTCAGATGGTCCACCTGAGGGGGACGTTGGGGGGGAGCAGGGCACGTCGATGGGTCTCATTGCCGGACTTAGGTTTGAAACCAGGGCAGTTAAACGGGAATGTGTAGCAGGTCGGACATCTCGAGAGATACGCAGCAGGCAAGCAGCATTTACCTCCTTGCAGTGCTGAAGACCCCTCCTCACCTCGTTGCACCCCTTAAACGTCCCGCCTCACCTCATTGTACTCCTTGAACATCCAGCGAGCGAGGTTGGACCAGGAGCGCACGCCCGCAGCAGCAGGCTCATGGTACAGGTGGTGGGCCTTGCGGAGCAGGAAGAAGGAGAGCACAAAGAGCAGCACAAACGGCGACAGCAGCGCCAGCAGCCACCCCGAGAGGATAAATCTTTGCCGCAGCGCTGCAGGGTCGTCCAGGAAGTGTTTGTGCAGGCGACCGTGGCGGTCCAGCAAGGGGTGCAGCACACACCAGTGCACCACCCACTCCAGCGTCTTGCTCAGCACCGTCACCCGCACACACCCCTCCTCCCTCTCCTCCTCTCGCTCCTCCCCTCGCCCCGTCCTTCCCTTGCGCCGCCTCCTCTCATGCACCACGTGGAAGGACAGCAGCGGCCCCACGGCACTCAGCAGCGCAGCAGCGAGCGCAGCACCTGTGCTTCCCGATCCCCCATGTCCCCCCCCGGCAGGCACGCGCACAGTGAGCAGGCGCGAGTCCACGAGCGCCACCAGGTAGTTGTCTCGCCGTGTGATGCGCGCCGCCACCTCGTACGCTGACAGCCCCCCCACCCGCGCCCTGCCTCCGCACATCCTGCCTGCCCCTCGCCCTCCTATCCCTCGCACCACTCCCATTCCTGAAATCCCTCCTCCCCCTGCTGCGTCTGCCTCCAGCCATTGCCCCAGACCCCGCTCTCCCTTTTCCTGTGGCTGCTCCCCCTCCTCCTCGTCCTCGCTGGAATCCTCCTCCCCTCCGCCACCTGCACGCTCCCCCGCACTCTCCCCCATCTCCCCCGCGCCCTCGTCATTCCACGCGCGCACCAGGCGCGCCACCACGGCGGGCCAGGGCGTCATGAGCAGCTGATGGTCCGACAGGCGCAACCTGCGCGGATGGGGGGATGGCGGGCATGGGGGGATGGTGGGGATGGGGGGATGGTGGGGATGGTGGGGATGGGGGGTCAGAGGCGCAAGGAGGAAGACGGACAAGAGGAGAGAGGGATGCATTGATGGGGGATCCAGCGCAGCAGCCCTACAACGTCACGGGCAAGCGCAGCACACAGCACAGCACGCACCTGTGGCGGTACACGCGCAGCACGCACCTGTGGCGGAAGAGGGCGCGCGTTTCCAGCAGCGCGGGGAGGCGCAGGAAAAAGTGCGCGAAGCAGAGGAGCCAGTACAGGCACAGCAGCGCCAGGTACGCCGTTACTGTCACCTCCCACACAGTCACACGCCGGAACACGTCCCTCCTTATGGCGTGCTTCAGCACGTTGCATGCGCCCTCCGCTGCCCCCTCCGCTTCATGCATCGCCGCCTCTGCTGCACCCTCTGCTGCGCCCTCTGCTACTCTCCCCTCCACCACTACCCTCCCCCCTGCTAACCCCCTCTCTGCTTCCGTTCCCGCTGCTACTCTCTCCTCTGCTGCGCTCCCCTGTACAAGCCTCCTCCTCCGCTCCCCAGGGATTATCGCATCCTGCAGCGCGCCTGCTTCGACTCTCGACCCATCCCCACCACTATATACACCTACGTATGAGCCTCTATATACAGGACTATTTACAATCGTGTCTGGCCCAACACCGTTCATTGCCCCTGCACCCCTACCCTGTGTGCCTCTCTCCCCATCTCGCTCGTACGGACGTCCCTCGCGCCACTCCCTTTCGCCCCGGAGGGGGATGGGGGAGGGGATGACGGGCGGGGAGGGGGAAGGGGGAAGGGGGAGGGAGAAGGGTCGCGGGGAGAGAGTAAAACGGGAAGAGCTTACGAGCTTGCGAGAGGGAAATGGAGGATGGGAGCGGAGAGTTGACGAGCACCGGTAGCCATAGGGACGTCGTCACTCACACTGGTGACGATGCACACGAAGCCTCGCCCGCAGTAGTACTCGTACACGCCTCGCATGAACCCGTCCACGTCGCCAACTCTTCGCCAATCTTCGCCCACTTCTTCTCTCGCTCCCTCCTCTGTCAGGTCCGGCGGGCCAAGCTGCACGTCAAGCTCGGCCGCACCGAACCTGCTGTTCAGGTTCGGATGTACGTCAATTTCAGCAGCTCCAAGCCTGTGCTGCAGGTTTGAGGTTTGGAGACGGCTTTCTGATGGAGTACGGGCTTGACTGTCCTGGTCCAGAGCGGCTTGGAACTCATGAAACTCGTGAAACTCGTTATAATCACGTTTGCTACGAAACCCTAATCCGGTAGAAGAACGTTGGCGTGGGTCCCTGGCAGTCGCACGTCTACTGTTCGCCGGCTCCGGCGGATCCTCGATCTCTAGCGGCACGTACGCGACGCCGCGTAACGCCTCCTGATCGGCGTCATATGCCATGATGCTTCCGCGAAGGTGGCTAGCTTGTCGTAGAGACAGGGTTAGCACGGAAGTCTGGCGGGAAACGCCAGTGCACGCGAAGTCTAAACCTAATCATGGATGAACAGACTATCACAGCCTAAAAGTCGACGGAACATCTTCGAGTTTGATGTCCGTCTCGGTATATGAATGAACGAAACAGTCGTCGATGAAGCCGTGGGACGAAGCGGACAGAAGAACTCAACAGGAGCCCAATTCTTCGCATTGAAGCTGTGATGACGCGAAACAGCATGAAAAGACGACCGCCAGACCACACTCTCCAGCAGCCGTGGACTGGCTGGAGAGGAGCTGGAGGAAGGCGGATAACGAGAAGAACAAGAGGTTGATAGGGAATGTGGTGCGACGTGGCTGAAAGTGAAGGGTTGATATCTCGACATTTAGCTTGTAGCGCGTACAAGAGTGCTAGTACCGTACAATGCAGCGGTTCTGTTTGATCAATGAGTGAATCAGTCAACCTCAAAACATAATGGTTTCTGCATACCTGTTTGCTATTCTGTGTTGCCATTGCATGGATGCAGTGCTGCTGGTATTTCCATCTTCCTGAATCATGTACTGCCGACATAGTACAGCACTAAATTCCCTGTACTGCCTCTACTAGTGCAGTTCTGTATTGTCTGTAGCATCACGTGCTGTCTCAACTACTGTAGTTCTGTCTTTTCTGTAGAATCCTGTACTGCCTCCACTACTGCCATATTGTTTTGTCTGTAGAATCCTGTACTGCCACTACTACTGTACTGTACTGCAGTACTGTACGGCATTGTCTGTAAAATCCTGCACTGCCTCTACTACTGCAGTACTGTAGTGTCTGTAGAATCCTGTACTGCCTCTACTACTGCAGTACTGTATTGTTACCGTAGTTAAATCCTGCACTGCCTACACTACTGTAGTCCTGTATTGTTGCAGAATCCTGTGCTGCAACTACTACAGCAGCATTATTATGTTACGAATTTCTGTACTACTGCAGCATTATAGTGTTACAAAATCCAGTACTGCCATTGCACTTGGAGGGGTCTTCCTTGCTTGCTTGGTAGGGCCCCTCTTGGCCGCCAGGGTTGCCCCTGACGTTACACCCAAACACCACGGTGAGGTGGAGGCCATCGTTTGGGACCCTGTTGGGGGGGCTGAGAAACAAAGAGAGGAGACAAGCTATGAGGCAAACAATGCTCCTGCCCCCGGGGCAGGAGATAAGGCAAACGATGCACCTCAGGCAGACAGTGCTGTCCCAGGCTCACTGCACCTGCGGGAGGGAGGGACGCGGGAGCAATGCAAGCAACATGCAAGCACGGTCGGCACAGGTTCGACAGGGCACGGGCGCACGAACAGGTTACGGTCGGCACAGGTTCGACAGGGCACGGGCGCACGAACAGGTTACGGTCGACACAGGTTCGACAGGGCACGGGCGCACGAACAGGTTACGGTCGGCACAGGTTCGACAGGGCACGGGCGCACGAACAGGTTACGGTCGGCACAGGTTCGACAGGGCACGGGCGCACGAACAGGTTACGGTCGGCACAGGTTCGACAGGGCACGGGCGCACGAACAGGTTACGGTCGGCACAGGTTCGACAGGGCACGGGCGCACGAACAGGTTACGGTCGGCACAGGTTCGACAGGGCACGGGCGCACGAACAGACCACTAGCCTGGTGCCGCCGGGGCTGATGTTGGTGCTGCTGTTGTCACTCCTCGTGCTGCTGTTGTCACTCCTCGTGCTGCTGTTGTCACTCCTCGTGCTGCTGTTGTCACTCCCCATGCTGGTGCTGCTGGTGTTGGCACTCCCGGTGCTGGCGGTGGTGCAGCCACCATGCTGCTCCATGCGCTCTTGCCGCTCCTCCAGGGCTGTCCAGTCCTCACCAGATCCTTAGTAGCCAAGATGCATCCTGCAGAGGAATCCGGGAGGAGACTAAAGAGGACAAATAAGTTGCTGATGAAGAGCGAGTGAAAAGAGAATGCAGAACAAAACAAAACAAGGAACAAGAAAACAAGAAACAAGGAACTTGCGACAAGGAACAAGAAAACAGGAAACAAACAACGATGCTGCCCCCAACCCCATACTCCCTTGTGAAAGAAGCCGTTGCTGGTGGCAGACGGCGCTCCATCCTCCTCCGCGCGCCAACCGCCCTCCATCCCCCCTCCCGAGTACGCTGCCGCGCCTCTCGTGCTGCTGCTGTCCTCTCCAGCTCTCCAATCCGCCATGCCGCGTCCTATAGCAACACGGGAATGCAGGAGGGGGAAGCTAAAGAGGAAAGATGAGTTGCTGGTGAAGTGTCAAGCGAAAACGGAATGAAAGCAGAAGGCGAAACTTGCGACAACAGAAAGAAACAAGAAAACAAGAAAACAAGAAACAAACAACGATGCTCCCCCCAACCCCATACTCCCTTGTGAAAGAAGCCGTTGCTGGTGGCAGACGGCGCTCCATCCTCCTCCGCGCGCCAACCGCCCTCCATCCCCCCTCCCGAGTACGCTGCCGCGCCTCTCGTGCTGCTGCTGTCCTCTCCAGCTCTCCAATCCGCCATGCCGCGTCCTATAGCAACACGGGATGCAGGAGGGGGAAGCTAAAGAGGAAAGATGAGTTGCTGGTGAAGTGTCAAGCGAAAACGGAATGAAAGCAGAAGGCGAAACTTGCGACAACAGAAAGAAACAAGAAAACAAGAAAACAAGAAACAAACAACGATGCTCCCCCCAACCCCATACTCCCTTGTGAAAGAAGCCGTTGCTGGTGGCAGACGGCGCTCCATCCTCCTCCGCGCGCCAACCGCCCTCCATCCCCCCTCCCGAGTACGCTGCCGCGCCTCTCGTGCTGCTGCTGTCCTCTCCAGCTCTCCAATCCGCCATGCCGCGTCCTGTAGCAACACGAGAATGCAGGAGGGGGAAGCTAAGGAGGAAAGATGAGTTGCTGGTGAAGGGTCAAGTGAAAACGGAATGCAAAACACAAGCGAAAACTTGCGATGAGGAAAACAAACAGGAAAACAAACAGGAGAACTAGAAACGAACTAAATTGCTACTCCCTTCTAAAAGAAGGCGTTGCTGGAGCAGGTTGCTCCATCCCCCTCCGCTTCAACCCGCCTTTATCCTCCCTCCCGAGTATGCTGCCGCGCCTCTCATGCTGCTGCCATCCTCTCCCGCCATGCCACGACCTGTAGCAACACAGCAATGCAAGAGGAGGAAGCTAAGGAGGAAAAATGAGTTGCTGGTGAAGGGTCAAGTGAAAACAAACAGAATGTTAAAGGAAAACAAAACATGCGACAAGGAAAAAACAAGAAACTAACGAAGTGGTTCCCATCAGCCCCATACTCCCTTCTGAAAGTAGGGCGTCTCTGGTGGCAGCTGCTGCTCCATCCTCCTCCCTCCACTGCTGCCGTCTGCTGGCACCGCACCCCACCGCACCGCGCTCCCTCCATCTCCTCAACTCCGACCATGCCTTGCTGTCTGATAAAAACATGAGAAAGCAAACAGCATTAGACGGTGGAAGGAAGCCAAAAGCGGAATGCAAACTTACAGAAGGGGATGGAAGGCCGCCGTAGGCGTTGCACTCACATGCAGAGAAGGCGGCCGTAGGCGTTGCACTCACATGCAGAGAAGGCGGCCGTAGGCGTCGCACTCACATGCAGAGAAGGCGGCCGTAGGCGTTGCACTCACATGCAGAGAAGACGGCAGTAGGCGTTGCACTCACATGCAGAGAAGGCGGCCGTAGGCGTTGCACTCACATGCAGAGAAGGCGGCCGTAGGCGTTGCACTCACATGCAGAGAAGGCGGCCGTAGGCGTTGCACTCGCATGCAGAGAAGGCGGCCGTAGGCGTTGCACTCACATGCAGAGAAGGCGGCAGTAGGCGTTGCACTCACATGCAGAGAAGGCGGCCGTAGGCGTTGCACTCACATGCAGAGAAGGCGGCCGTAGGCGTTGCACTCACATGCAGAGAACGCGGCCGTAGGCGTTGCACTCACATGCAGAGAAGACGGCAGTAGGCGTTGCACTCACATGCAGAGAAGGCGGCCGTAGGCGTTGCACTCACATGCAGAGAAGGCGGCCGTAGGCGTTGCACTCACATGCAGAGAAGGCGGCCGTAGGCGTTGCACTCACATGCAGAGAAGGCGGCCGTAGGCGTTGCACTCACATGCAGAGAAGGCGGCCGTAGGCGTTGCACTCACATGCAGAGAAGGCGGCCGTGGGCGTTGCACTCACATGCAGAGAAGGCGGCCGTAGGCGTTGCACTCACGTCCAACGTTGACGAAAAGAGGAGTGCTGATCAGGAGGGCGTCAGAGACGGAAAGAGGAGTTACCAGGAATAGGGTACTGAAGTAAAGTGGTCAGGGAGGAGGAGCCAACGGTGGGGCAAGCGGGAGGATGAGAAACCCCAATCGAAGGTGGCCAGCCCCCAATCGAAGCAACGCATCCCGACACACGCTTACCGCGCCGCGGCTCAGCTGGGCAAGAGGGAGAGTGGGAACTAACGAAAGGGGGGGCCAGCCCACAATTGAAAGTAACACCACCCCGACACACTCTTCCCGCAGCTCCGCTCGGCAAGAGGGAGAGTGAGAGCCAACGAGAGGGGGAGCCACCCCCCAATCAAAGGATCACCCCGACACACTCTTTCCGCAGCTTTAGTCCCCTTCCACATACGACATCATCCCTCTCCAAGTTCCTCCTCTTCCAACCCATCAACCACTCCCTCTCACACCTCCACCTCACCCCACGGGTGCAGCAGGTGCAGAGCACACGCATGGGCAAAGACAAGCTTCGTTCGCTCCGTCCTTGCTCCATCCGCCTCGCCTCGCGAGCCGCCAGCAAGCGGGTGGTCAGCAGGGCGGGTAGGAGGCAGCCACATGCTCGTGGCTGCCGGCCGTGCGTCGTCCCACCACGTTGCGCCACAAACAACCTCTCGTTGCGCCACAAACATCTCACCTCTCTCAATGAGCAGCAGGATGCGTCCATCCTCGTTGCATCCACCGGGCCTTGGGTCCTCCAGCCGCAAATCGCTTGCTCAATCCGTGAGCACCGTAGAATCCAGTCAGCACACACATACCAGAGCGGCACCATGCACCCACCCACCAGAGCAAGTCCTTGAGCTCGCTCCTCTCCCGCTGGATCCGCTGCGCCTTGGATCCTCCTGAAAAGAGCCTCGCTCAATCCGCCCCAGGGGAGATTGCGCTCCACACCGCCTCTCTCCAACTCGCCTCACCTCGCCTTGCCTTGTCTCGAGCTCAAGAGAGAGAGAGAGTAAAGGGCTCAAGAGAGCTCACATCCAGAGAAGGTCGTTGCCGCCTCTATCGATGAAGAGTTGAAAGACAGAGGAGAACGCCAGCGAGATACACGAAAAGAGAGAGGGAGTAAAGGGCTCAAGAGAGCTCACATCCAGAGAAGGTCGTTGCTGCCAAGATTGTCGATGAAAATTCCAAAGACAAACGAGAATGAATGACAAAGAGATTAAGAGGCAGAGTTAAGAGGTGGGGGTAAGGAAACTCAATTAGAGTCGTTATCGACTGCACCAGAATGGAACCCGCCTCCACCAGAAGCACCGCCTCCTCGCACACGGGTGGTCAGCAGGGCGGGTAGAGGCAGCCACGGGTAGAGGCAGCCACACGCCTGTGGCTGCCGGCCGTGCGTCATCCCACCGCGTGCGCTCGTCCATCCGGGATGCATGCGCGCCACCCACGGCCCGTATGCCTCCGTTGCACGCGCTCTTGCTGAGTGTGCTCTGCTCCCTGAGAGGCGAGCAGTGGTCAGCAGGACGGACAGCAGCAGTGTTGCCTGGCGTGCGTCATCCCACTGCCGCCCTCTGCTGGCTCTGCATGGGGAGCAACAAAAACAGAGAGAGGATACAGAACGGAACTCGCCACGGGCGAGAAATTAGGAAACATGAGAGCGGAGAGAGCGAATGGCAAACAAGAATGAAAGGCAAACAAGTATGAATGGAAAACAAGAATGAGTTGCAAACAAGAATGGCAAACAAGAATGAAAGGCAAACAAGTATGAATGGAAAACAAGAATGAGTGGCAAACAAGAATGAATGGCAAACAAAAACGAACGGCAAACAAGAACAAAAGGCAAACACGACTAGCAGAATACAGATCGACGATTGACGAGAGAGAACAAGAGAGGTAACCGGGGGGACCTTCTGTTTTTTACCAAGGGGTAACCTGATGTCTCACTCACTTCGAGAGGAGGTGGTGGTGGTTGCGGGTGTCGCTTTGATCGAGTGTCGATAGAAATTCAAAGACAAAAAGAATGACAGCGAGAGAGCTCAAGAAAGAGAGCAACGAGCGGAGGGCAAGGGGACTCAGTGGGTCTGAAGGTCGAATGCAGCAAATCGCTCCCTCCACCAGCAGCACCGCCTCCTCGCCCTCGCACACGGGTGGTCAGCAGGGCGGGTAGAGGCAGCCACACGCCCGTGGCTGCCGGCCGTGCTTGTCACCACGCTCGCCCTCCCCTTGCATGCGCGCCATTTGCATTGTCCTCTCCCCGTGCACGCACCGGGCACGCACCGCCCTCAAGATTGTCCTGCCAAAGAGCCATGGGAGGCAGGAAGAGCCACGGGAGATAAGTAGATGGATACATGGATGAACAAGGCACCAAGACAAGTGCACCAAACAAGGAAACCGCGGTAATGCCAAACAAGATTGAGACAGAAACAGCAAACAAGTTAGAAATAATCGCAAACAAGAACAGCAACAAGCAAAAAGCAGCAGCGTTTGAAGGGTTAACCAAGGGGACCTTCTGTTGTACCAAGTTTGAACCAGGGGGACCTTCTGTTTTACCAAGGGTTAACCTTGCAAACCTGATGATGCACTCACGTCCAGAGAGGGTGCTGGCCGTGGGTGTCGCCTCTATCAAGAGCGTGGATGAAAGCATTGGAGGCAAGGAATAGGACAGCGAGAGAGCTCAATAGAGTGAGTAAAGGGCTCAAGGGAACTCAGTCACTCACATCCGGAGAAGGTCGTGATCGTGGGTGTCGCCTCTATCAAGAGCATCGGTGAAAAATTCCAAGACAAAAAGAGAGAGAGTGAGGAGGCGAGGGTAAGGAAACTCAGTTGCTTTGGTTGTCGACTGCAGCTGATCGTTGCCTCGCGTGGCTGCAGGCCAGAATTACACCGCCTTCACCACGCCAGCCCCTCCATCCGCCTCGTGCCATCCGCCTTTGCCTCTCTCTGCCTTCTCGCCTCGCTCCATCCGCCAGCAGCGTCGCCTAAGCGGGTGGTCAGCAGGGCGTGTAGGGCAGCCATACGCCCGTGGCTGCCGGCCGTGCGTCATCCCACCATGCTCGCCTCCCCTTGTACACGCGCTGTCCTCATGATCCCCCTGCCACAGAGCGAAGGAAGGGATTAGAGCCAAGGAGGATAAGTAGGTGACCAAGGGCTACCGGGGGACCTGCCGTTGAGCAACGTCGATGGAAATTTCAAAGACAAAAATATAATACTACAATGAGATAGCTCAGGACAGAGAGAGTGAAGAGCGGAGGGCAAGGGAACTTACTAGCTGGTTTGATTTGTCGACCACAGCTGATCGCTCCATCCGCCAGCAGCATGTCTCTTCCATCCGCGCATGTCTCTTCCATCCGCGCATGTCTCTTCCATCCGCGCATGTCTCTTCCATCCGCGCATGTCTCTTCCATCCGCGCATGTCTCTTCCATCCGCGCGTGTCTCTTCCATCCGCGCGTGTCTCTTCCATCCGCGCGTGTCTCTTCCATCCGCGCGTGTCTCTTCCATCCGCTCGTGTCTCTTCCATCCGCGCAAGTCTCTTCGGCCCACAAAGTCTCTTCGATCCGCGCAAGTCTCTTCAATCCCTGCAATTGAAACCAAGTAGTTTATTGAGATAATAAAATAAGAACAAGAAATGAAAACGGAAAAAGTCTGGACGGACGCAGGAAACATCGTCATGAGCTCGCAGAGAAGGGAGGGTCATTACTAGCTTGGAGGGAACGCAGCTTCACCTGGCGACACGCAAGTAGGTCCATTTCGATCCGCGACGGCCTCTTCAATCCGCGACGGCCTCTTCAATCCGCGACGGCCTCTTCAATCCGCGACGGCCTCTTCAATTTGCGACGGCCTCTTCAATCTGCGACGGCCTCTTCAATCTGCGACGGCCTCTTGGATCCGCGACGGTATCTTAAGAGAAAGGTACGTCCCTTTCGATCCGCGAGGGCCTCTTGAATCCGCGACGGCCTCTAGGATCCGTGTCTCGAGTAGCAGGTCGAGCGCCGCGGGGTAGCAGGTATAACGTCTCAATTAGCAGGTCGAGCGTCGCAAATGGTTGGTCGAGCGTCGCAAGTAGCAGGTCGAGCGTCGCACGCGGCAGGTCCACGTCGCAAGTAGCCACATGAAGCGTCGCAAACAGCGAGTGTCGCGCCGCTAGCAAGATGCACAGAAGAAACGACGTGGTCGAGAGAAATAGCTAGCAGCAACGTCGCAGCCGTAAACAAAACACTTCAATCCGCTAGTCTTCTATCCACCATATCAGCACGTGCCGCGTGGCGAGTGATTTGCGCTGAAAAAACGACTTGGACGGGAGAAATAGCCTTTTCGCAGTGGCGTCGCAGCCTCCATGTCGCAGCGACGTCCTTTTGCGAAGACACTCAATCCGACATAACCGCTCATATCCACGACAGTAAGAAACTCTTCGATCCGCGAGTCTTCAATCTACCATGATGCTTCAGATCCACTATGGTAGGCGGTATAGAATGGCTAGAACGTCAGGTTACTGAAAATCTTAGATCCCATGCTATATGATAACTCGAGCAGATCGTTCACCAACAATCAGCTTCGTGTTTCTACTAGGTCGTGTCGATTCCGTAAGAACGCACCAGGAAGCACGAAGTTGCCTACAGCCAGGCGTGTTCAAGGAGAATATCAATAACCGGTATTAGTGCTACTCAGATACTCCGTGATTAAGCACCACTAAGGACGAGGCGACGCGAAGGAAGCCATGGCCATGAAAACGCCGAGCTAAAACAAAAAGCCGACAATGAATCTGCAGAGGGGAGTGTCTGAGGAAACTTGCTGATTGAGCTGAGAAACTGGGAGGGATGCGAAGGATTGCAGGAAGGTTTCCAGGATTGCCTGGTTGGAGAGATGCCGCTGGAGCGGAAGGAGGAGGGGAGGGGAGGCGAAGGGACAAGTGACAAGACAAGTGACAAGTGAGTTGGGCAACTCCTAGGGGGACGCCGCACCACGGCAATGTGCTGACAGGCGGGGGAAAGCCTGCCAGCGCTTTCAGCAAAATGGGGGGGAATTTGCGGAACGTGATGGAGTCAGCGGCGCGGCTAGAATAGTTCGACGAGGAGTCGAATGTTTTCGCCAATACGGAGAACGTAGAGCGACCAAGAGTAGCTTATGCGAAGGGTAACCATGATGTGCACATCTCACTGACACCTTTCCGCCTTCGAGGACAGCGCGCTGTCATGTGCGCGATACGTCCCTGAACAAACCATTAAATAAAATAATATCATTCGACTGTACAAATGCACATACGAGCCACTGCAGCGCAAACCAGAGAGTACAGTTACAGTATGTTCAAATGTTCAAACATATGGTGGAGAAAGTCATTGGCATTGGAATTCATAATCACGTCGCATGACCATCTCATAGTCCATCACAAAGTAATTCCATCACCTGACATACCTATGAACATTAGCATAGCATGCAAAGTACGGACTGAATTGGGAAACAAGCTAGTGGTGTGAAGAGAAGATGCGCTCTAGCCTGATTTCTTTTTGTGGAATTGACAACAAGGGAAGTGAGTGGCTTGCACTTCTCAATCTGTCGATAGCGGAAAATCCAGTCTACCATATGCGCTGCAACCACTGAGTAACAGTCTCATGAGATTGACACTAAAAAATGCCACAAAGCTCCTGAATGTCCGATCCCTTAAGCCAAAAATGGTCATAGGGTGATTTATGGCGAGGGCACGGTGTATATGGCTTTTATCACTGAGGGTCCTTGGAGGTTGTCAGTGTATAGAGGCTAGCACCAAACATGTCATGGAATTTTATAGTGAAGGATTGCTGCGTTACACTTGCAGAGACAAAGCCCTGTCGAGAATGATAGAACATGGAATTGTTGTCACCGGTTACTGTGCGATTCCGGTCCACCTTAGATCCACCCCCGCTTGTGACAAAGAACATACCACTGCACATACCAGGAAACAACGGACAGGAAACAAAATAAGAGTCAAAAGAAATGGCAGATTTTGGCCGAAAGCTGAAAGCTGCACCATGGGAGCTCGAAAACACGCCCTGTCCCTCACCCACCCCCCTCCTCCCCTCCAGCACAACATTGTGTGACGGGGCGCACCTGTTGACGTCCTTGTAAAGCTCCAGGTTGTGGTCGTGGCCGTTCATGTATATGTCCACGTTGTAGCGCTGCAGGTGGTGCAGACACAGCAGGCACAGCAGGCACAGCAGGCACAGCAGGCACAGTGAGCACACATTGAACACACAAGGAGGTGTAGAGGGAGTCGCAAAGGGAGCAGAGGCAAGGTCAGCTGCATTTAGAATATCGACAATAACACAGGCAGTTCACGCACGGCGAGATGGCAAGGGGGCGCGGAGAGGAGGAGCAGAGACGAACTGAATGCTTTCCTTCAAGAGGTGCGCATGAGGGAAGAAAGAGCATCAAAAGGTGTCTACCAAAAAGTGAGGGATGCACAAAGAGAGGGGTGCAGGTTTGAGGTGCAGGTTGGAGGTGCAGGTTTGACGTGCAGGTTTGACGTGCAGGTTTGACGTGCAGGTTTGACGTGCAGGTTTGACGTGCAGGTTTGAGGTGCAGGTTTGAGGTGCAGGTTTGGGGTGCAGGTTTGACGTGCAGGTTTGACGTGCAGGTTTGACGTGCAGGTTTGAGGTGCAGGTTTGAGGTGCAGGTTTGACGTGCAGGTTTGAGGTGCAGGTTTGAGGTGCAGGTTTGAGGTGCAGGTTTGAGGTGCAGGTTTGAGGTGCAGGTTTGACGTGCAGGTTTGACGTGCAGGTTTGACGTGCAGGTTTGACGTGCAGGTTTGAGGTGCAGGTTTGAGGTGCAGGTTTGAGGTGCAGGTTTGAGGTGCAGGTTTGACGTGCAGGTTTGACGTGCAGGTTTGACGTGCAGGTTTGAGGTGCAGGTTTGAGGTGCAGGTTTGAGGTGCAGGTTTGACGTGCAGGTTTGACGTGCAGGTTTGACGTGCAGGTTTGACGTGCAGGTTTGACGTGCAGGTTTGAGGTGCAGGTTTGAGGTGCAGGTTTGGGGTGCAGGTTTGACGTGCAGGTTTGACGTGCAGGTTTGACGTGCAGGTTTGACGTGCAGGTTTGACGTGCAGGTTTGAGGTGCAGGTTTGAGGTGCAGGTTTGGGGTGCAGGTTTGACGTGCAGGTTTGACGTGCAGGTTTGACGTGCAGGTTTGACGTGCAGGTTTGACGTGCAGGTTTGACGTGCAGGTTTGACGTGCAGGTTTGAGGTGCAGGTTTGAGGTGCAGGTTTGAGGTGCAGGTTTGAGGTGCAGGTTTGAGGTGCAGGTTTGACGTGCAGGTTTGACGTGCAGGTTTGAGGTGCAGGTTTGAGGTGCAGGTTTGAGGTGCAGGTTTGAGGTGCAGGTTTGACGTGCAGGTTTGACGTGCAGGTTTGACGTGCAGGTTTGACGTGCAGGTTTGACGTGCAGGTTTGAGGTGCAGGTTTGAGGTGCAGGTTTGAGGTGCAGGTTTGAGGTGCAGGTTTGACGTGCAGGTTTGACGTGCAGGTTTGACGTGCAGGTTTGACGTGCAGGTTTGACGTGCAGGTTTGACGTGCAGGTTTGACGTGCAGGTTTGAGGTGCAGGTTTGACGTGCAGGTTTGACGTGCAGGTTTGACGTGCAGGTTTGACGTGCAGGTTTGACGTGCAGGTTTGAGGTGCAGGTTTGAGGTGCAGGTTTGAGGTGCAGGTTTGAGGTGCAGGTTTGAGGTGCAGGTTTGACGTGCAGGTTTGAGGTGCAGGTTTGACGTGCAGGTTTGAGGTGCAGGTTTGACGTGCAGGTTTGACGTGCAGGTTTGACGTGCAGGTTTGACGTGCAGGTTTGACGTGCAGGTTTGACGTGCAGGTTTGAGGTGCAGGTTTGACGTGCAGGTTTGACGTGCAGGTTTGAGGTGCAGGTTTGAGGTGCAGGTATGAGGTGCAGGTTTGAGGTGCAGGTTTGAGGTGCAGGTTTGACGTGCAGGTTTGACGTGCAGGTTTGACGTGCAGGTTTGATGTGCAGGTTTGAGGTGCAGGTTTGACGTGCAGGTTTGACGTGCAGGTTTGACGTGCAGGTTTGAGGTGCAGGTTTGAGGTGCAGGTTTGAGGTGCAGGTTTGAGGTGCAGGTTTGAGGTGCAGGTTTGAGGTGCAGGTTTGAGGTGCAGGTTTGAGGTGCAGGTTTGAGGTGCAGGTTTGAGGTGCAGGTTTGACGTGCAGGTGAGGTAGAAGGAGGCAGACTAAACAAGGGGGAGACGAAAATGAGGGAGAGAGAGGCACCTTGAGAAGCGGGTAGAGGAACTTGATCAGCTCAGGCGTGTTGCCGTGGCTGCCTGTGCTGTGGATGGGATGATGGCCAACCACCACCTTCCACGTGGCAGTTGATGATTCCAGCGCTGCACGCAGCAACTGAGGATGGACGGAGGGAGGGGCGGGATGGAAGGGGTGAGACGGGCAAGCATGAGGGCTGGAAGATTTGCAGGAGCATGCAGGATGGATGAGCAGGCAGGATGGATGAGCAGGCAGGATGGATGAGAGACAAGCAGCAATACGCAGTACATACAGTGTAGGACGACCAAGGAGAGAGTAGGAGATGGGACACGCAGAGGTGAGACGAGGAGAGGAAGAGGCAGACAGCACCGTGAGCTGGCAGTGCAGGGTGAGGGAGGCGCCTTTTGAGACGTCTCAAAAATAGTCACCGTGAGCTGGTAGTGCAGGGTGAGCGAGGCGACTTTTGTGTCGAATCAAAGGTCAGAGGAGAGGAAGAGGCAGACAGTACCGTGAGCTGGTAGTGCAGGGTGAGGGAGGCGTCTGGGAGGCCTGTGAAGTTGAGCTTCTCAAACTCGTGTGGCTTGCCGTGCCAGTACCCCGCCACCAATGGAGACGTGTCGATGAAAAACAGCTGCAGCAGCGGGTTGCACTCGACTGATGGACCCAGTTAGTGGGGACGGCGGGGACAGGAGGGGAAGGAAGATACGGGGAAGGGAGAAGGGGAGACTGAGCTGATTACAGGGTGAAGAGACAAGGACGGAAAAACTGGGAGATGAGGGCTGGCATGAGCAGTGAAGGTGTTGTCAGTGGTAAACAGGTGGGAGATGAGGGCTGGCATGAGCAGTGAAGGTGCTGTCAGTGGTAAACAGGTGGGAGATGAGGGCTGGCATGAGCAGTGAAGGTGCTGTCAGTGGTAAACAGGTGGGAGATGAGGGCTGGCATGAGCAGTGAAGGTGCTGTCAGTGGTAAACAGGTGGGAGATGAGGGCTGGCATGAGCAGTGAAGGTGCTGTCAGTGGTAAACAGGTGGGAGATGAGGGCTGGCATGAGCAGTGAAGGTGCTGTCAGTGGTAAACAGGTGGGAGATGAGGGCTGGCATGAGCAGTGAAGGTGCTGTCAGTGGTAAACAGGTGGGAGATGAGGGCTGGCATGAAGGACAGAAATGTGCAAGGAAAAGGTTGTGCCTGGCCCATGGCTTCAAGCGCATGATAACTTGATAAATCCTTCCCCTGCTCACCGCGCAGCGACTTGGGGCAGGCAGGGCAGACTCACAGTAGCGGAACTTGGGGCAGGTGTCGCGCACGACGGTGTAGGTCTTCTCACAGCGCCACCGTGGGTCCCTCCGCCTCAGCGCCGGGTCCGTCTCCGCATCGGGGTTGCGGTGGTAGTCGTGGTTCCCCAGCACTGCCGGTGGGCGGACAGTGATAGGAGGTGAGGGGAAAGTGGGGCGAAAAGGGGGAGGTGGGGGAGGGTGGGGTGTCAGCGCCGGGTCCGTCTGCGCGTCGGGGTTGCGGTGGTAGTCGTGGTTCCCCAGCACTGCCGGCGGTAGGAACACGGGGGGAATGGGGGGTGCGATTGCGGGGTGAAATGGGGAGGTGGGACGTGAGTGCGTGACTGCTGGCGTCGGGGTTGTGGTGCTAGTCATGGTTGCCCAGCACTGCCAGTGCAGGAGCGGCGGAGGAGAACGTGGGAACAGGGTGGGAGGGGAAGGGAGGGAAGGTGGGGGAGTGGGGGATGTGATTGCCTGGCTGCTGGCATCTCGCGGTGCGGTGATGGTTGTGATTGCCCAGCACTGACAGCGGCATTAGAGGGAGTGCATTGGGGGCCGTACCTGCAGACCAATGCGTCTGTGTTGTTGTCACATACCTGCATACCAATGCGTCTGTGTTGTTGTCACATACCTGCAGACCAATGCGTCTGTGTTGTTGTCACATACCTGCATACCACTGCGTCTGTGTTGTTGTCACATACCTGCAGACCAATGCGTCTGTGTTGTTGTCACATACCTGCATACCACTGCGTCTGTGTTGTTGTCACATACCTGCAGACCAATGCGTCTGTGTTGTTGTCACATACCTGCATACCACTGCGTCTGTGTTGTTGTCACATACCTGCATACCACTCTGCGTCTGCAAACTGGGCGCTTGGTAGATTTCAGAGGAGGAGGAGGCGAAGTTGGGGTCATTGATGTCCTGCAGCCCATCTAGGGTGCGGTGGTAGTCGTGGTTGCCCAACACTACCAGCAGCAGGAGAGCAGGAGCTAAAACGGGAGGGCGTACCTGCGTACCACTGTGTCTGCAGGCTGGGCGCCTGGTAGATCTCAGAGAAGGAGGAGGCGAAGTTGGGATCATTGATGTCCTGCAGCCCATCGTCATAGAAGTTGTCTCCTGTCGACACCACGAAGCTGCTGTCTATTGCCGCTGCCACCTCGCCCATCTGAGAGGCACGGGGGGAGAACCACAAGACACAAGTCACACTGAACGATGTCCTGCATCCCGTCATCGTAGAAGGTATCCCCCGTGGACGCCACCACGAAGCTGCTGTCTATTGCCGCTGCCACCTCGCCCATCTGATGCATGGGGAGGAGAGAGAATGCAAGATACAAGTCACGACCAGCTTGACATGGCACTTGAGATTCACAAAATCGTCCCTCGTGGAAGTTGTCCCTCGTATTTAACACTACCAAGGCAACTGTCTAGAAGCATGACATATCAATCCCGCGAGCAGGGACTGGTTCAGTGGCCCGCCATTGGCAGAGCGTTCTAGTTCTTCACATATCAATTCCGCGAGAACGGACTTCCTGGGTGTACGTACATACCGATTCCGCGACGATGGATTGGTTGTAGTCGCCGTTGCGACCCCAGTCGCCCACGACCAGGAACGACAGTTGCGACTGAGCGTCCGCCAGCGCGTCAGGGGAAGCGTTGGTGGAGATGAAGCGGAGCGAGGAGGCGGGGAAGAGCAGCGAGAGCAGCGCGCCGATGCCGAGCCCCACCCCGCAGCCCAGCAGCAGCAGCGCCGTTGCCGCCACGTACGAGCAGAGCGGCCCGCGCTGATCGGTCGGCTGGGGAAGAGAGCGCGACGAAAGAAAATGTTCGTTGATACTTGCGTACGAGCGAATGAAGAATGTTAGGAGGGTCGAGACATAAGCAACGCAAAGATGGAAGCATTGACGTAATAGTGCGCTGACTGACGGGAGCGGATGCGCGACTCACCTGAGCGAATGCGCGACTCACCTGAGCGGATGCGCGACTCACCTGAGCGGATGCGCGACTCACCTGAGCGGATGCGCGACTCACCTGAGCGGATGCGCGACTCACCTGAGCGGATGCGCGACTCACCTGAGCGGATGCGCGACTCACCTGAGCGGATGCGCGACTCACCTGAGCGAATGCGCGACTCACCTGACCGGATCGCAGCCCTAGCGTCTCGTCCTCCCCATCGATCTCATCTGAAAGAGAATCAATCGGGACGGGAATGAATGGCTGGGTTGAACTCGACCGGACATGGGTCACCACGTGTCGAAGATGCAGAAGTAGGGCAGATCGCTACAAGGGTGAGATGACTTCGTGGCTACACTGTTGCGATCGCGAACGTGATACCAACGGCCACGATGGTCTTGATTGCTCCTGTGCAACGCTTCAGTGTGCCTTATCCGACGCGTGAACCGTCAAGCAATGAGACCACAACCGACTATCACGGAAAAACTGGATTCACCAGCTTAGGATTAGTACCAACCGACCTAATATGACTGCAAGAAACCTACGTACCTCGAGTGGGTGGCATCCTGACGAGACTCATGCCGACACTGCTGGCAACCACGTGGAGGCGGACTATCGATGAGCAGCTGAAGATGTTCCCAAGAATGAAGGGGAGGTGATCCCAAGAAACAGCACACCAGCAAAAACGGGATTCTCAAGAATTGCTGGGAAGTTGGGAGGAATTCAAGAAAGCGTGGTGTGATTGGATGCAACAGGGATAAAAACAATCCAATCCCGAGGCAGAAAAACTCAACCACGACGGGGATCGAACCCGCGACCTTTGGATCCGAAGTCCAACGCGCTAATCCACTGCGCTACGCGGCTACGAAACGTAGGAAAGTGTAAACTAAAGGACAAATTTTGTTTGTGCCAGCTTGTCTACTTCACTCAAAAGGTGACCGCATTTTCACTTCGGGACCGCATTTCCCGTCCCTCGTCTTATGCCCCTAGTCCGTAGAAGCCATGTATCTCTATAATCTTACGCTCCAACGGGCGACGGGCATAAGTCACGTCATATTCGGCAACTTCTCAGGGACGAAGGAGCAGGAAATAGTGGTCGCGAGAGGGAAGATTCTCGAGCTATTACGGCCAGATGCCGCGGGAAAACTGCAGAGCCTGTACGCGGTGGAAGTATTTGGCGAGATTCGCTCGCTCGTCCAATTCCGGCTCACCGGCTCCTCTAAGGACCTCATTGTCGTGGGATCAGATTCTGGCCGAATTGTTATATTGGAGTACAACCGAGAGAAGAATCTCTTCGATAAGATACACCAGGAGACCTATGGCAAGTCGGGATGTCGCCGGATCGTCCCTGGTCAATTCCTGGCCGTGGATCCGAAAGGACGAGCGGTCATGATCGCAGCCTGCGAGAAGCAGAAGTTCGTGTACGTTCTGAACCGCGACAGCTCGGCGCGCCTCACGATCTCATCCCCGTTAGAAGCGCACAAATCGCAAACCCTAGTCTTCTCCGTCGTGGGCGTGGACTGCGGATTCGACAACCCCATTTTCGCCGCCATAGAGCTCGATTACGCCGATGCCGATCAGGACCCGTCAGGCCAAGCAGCAGCCGACGCGCAGAAGCAGCTGACCTTCTACGAGCTTGATCTGGGCCTGAACCACGTCGTGCGGAAATGGGCCGAGCCGGTCGACAACGGCGCGAATCTCCTCGTTGCGGTCCCGGGCGGCGCGGATGGGCCGTCTGGCGTGCTGGTGTGCGCCGAGAATTTCGTGATCTACAAGAACCAGGGCCACCCGGACGTGCGCGCCGTCATTCCGCGCCGCGCCGACCTCCCCGCGGAGCGCGGCGTGCTGATCGTCGCGGCCGCGACGCACAAGCAGAAATCGATGTACTTTTTCCTCCTCCAGTCCGAATACGGCGACGTGTTTAGGGTTACCCTAGAGCACGACCCCAAGGACACGGACCGCGTGACGGAGCTGAAGATTAAGTACTTCGACACGATCCCCGTGGGCGCGGGGCTGTGCGTGCTGCGCGCGGGGTTCCTGTTCGCGGCGTCGGAGTTCGGCAACCACGCGCTGTACCGCTTCCAGGGCATCGGAGACGACGAGGAGGTGGAGTCCAGCTCCGCCACGCTCATGGAGACAGACGAGGGGTTTCAGCCCGTCTTCTTCCACCCGCGCCGCCTCAAGAACCTGGTTCAGGTCAGCGCGACTCCGCTGGTTCACGTTTGCTCTGTTTGTATGTTTTTTTTCATCGTTTTCATTTTGGTAAGTTGAGGGGCAGGATGTGGGAATTGGGTTCAAGGAGGGCCAGAGGTGCATTGTGTTTCATGTGGGCATGCAAACTGTCTTCGCCCCTCAGCAAGCCCCCGCGTTCTCCCTCCTCCTGCTCCCCCTCCTGCTCTCACTCCTCCCGCTCTCCCTCCTCTCCGTCACTCGCCCCAGATCGACGAGGTGGAGTCGCTGATGCCTCTGCTCGACCTCAAGGTCTCCAACCTCTTCGACGAGGAGACCCCGCAGGTCTTCGCGCTCTGCGGCCGCGGCCCGCGCTCGTCCCTGCGCATTCTCCGCCCGGGGCTGGCCGTGACGGAGATGGCGGTAACGCAGTTACCAGGCGTGCCGAGTGCGGTGTGGACGGTGCGCAAGAGTGCGCAGGACGAGTTCGACGCGTACATTGTGGTGTCTTTCGTCAACGCCACCCTCGTGCTCAGCATTGGCGATACAGTCGAGGAAGTTAGTGACAGCGGGTTCCTGGACACCACGCCCTCACTCGCCGTTTCCCTGCTGGGGGAGGATTCGCTTATGCAGGTCAGTGCGGTGGCCGGGGGGCAGTGTGGGTTGTTTTGCTTCTGATGCGCCTCAAAAGTAAGCCCATGTCCGTCTCTCCTGCCTGCACCATCCCATCCCATCCCATCCCAATCCCAGGTGCATCGGAGTGGCATTCGGCACATCAGGGCGGACGGGCGTATCATTGAGTGGAAGAGGCCTCGTGAGGCACCGTCAACAGGCCTGTGTGAATGCGCCCATGTTCATCTATGTTGCCTGCACCATCCCATCCCGCGTGCAGGTGCACCCAAGCGGCATTAGGCACATCAGGGCGGACGGGCGTATCAACGAGTGGAAGACGCCCGGCAAGAAGAGCATCGTCAAAGTCGGCTGCAACCGCTTCCAGGTCAGTCCAACTCAGTTTAAATCGTCGTCTGGTGAATTGCCGTTTGTTGTAACCGCTTGGGGGTGACAAGAGGTGTCAACCGCTCTTTATTCTGACCATTGCTCATTCCTGCACTCTCCGTCATCTCACCCCACCCTCCCCAGGTGGTAATCGCCCTGTCAGGCGGCGAGTTGGTGCATTTCGAGATGGACGTGAGGGGGCAGATGGTGGAGATGGGCAAGAAGGACATGCCGGGGGACGTTGCCTGCCTTGACGTCGCCCCCATCCCCGAGGGCCGCCAGCGGGCGCGCTTCCTGGCCGTCGGATCGTACGACTCGACCGTTCGGATCCTCTCGCTCGATCCTGATGAAAACATGCAGGTGAGAAGGGGGAAGGAGATCTTTGGGTGTAGGGTTTAGGGTCTTGGGTTTTGGGGTTCTCGGGTAGGGTGTTGCACCATACCCGAGGGCTGTCAGAGGGCGCTCTTCCTAGCAGTGGGAGTGTACACTGCACTGCACTCCACTGTGCGAAGTCTTTCCCTGGACCCCAACACGAAAGGTGGTACGGGGTAAGGGGGGTAGGGGGGACGGGGGGAATGAGAGGGTGCTTTGGTGCAAAGTCTGAGGGTTTGGTTTTTGGGGGGTCTACCTCCCTCTCCTCATCTCCCACTCTCCCTCCCCGGAACTTCCCCCCCACGCCCATTTCCCTCCCTCCATCCGGCTCCCACCAGGTGCTGAGCGTGCAGGTGGTATCAGCCCCACCAGAATCTCTGCTCTTCCTCGATGTCCCCACGGGCCCCGGCACAGACGGCCCCTCCTTGCATTGCCCAATGCCTTCCCCCCCATTTCCCTCCCTCCATCCATCCCTCAAACAGGTGCTGAGTGTTCAGGCAGTGTCAGCCCCACCAGAGTCCCTTCTCTTCCTCGACGTCCCCACCGGGCCCGGCACGGACGGCCCCTCCTCCACCGCAGCCTCCTCCTCCGCTGCTGCCGCCCACGTGCCGTCCAGCCTCTTCCTTAACGCCGGCCTGCAGAACGGTGTGTTGCTTCGCACAGAAGTGGATAAAAATTCCGGGCAGCTTTCCGATTCGCGCACGCGCTTCCTCGGGCTGCGCGCGCCGAAACTTTTCGGTGCCCAGCTGAGGGAGCGGCGCGCCATGCTGTGCCTCTCCAGCCGCCCCTGGCTTGGGTACTCGCTTCTGGGAAGCTTCCATTTAACGCCTTTGTCCTATGAGGCTTTAGAGTATGCTGCTCCGTTTGCGTCGGATCAGTGCCCAGAGGGTATTGTGGCGGTGGCGGGCGAAACGCTGCGGGTTTTCACGGTGGAGAGGCTTGGAGAGGTTTTCAACCAGACGGTTATTCCGCTAAGGTACACCCCGCGCAAGGCAGTGCTGCATCCGCGTTATAAGAACATTGTGACGATCGAGAGCGACCAGGGCGCGTTCTCGGCGGAAGAGAGGGAGGAGCTGCGGAAGGAAGCGATTGAAGTGACGGGTGCTGCAGAGCGGATGGAGGAGGAGAGGCGCGAGAGGAAAGAGGCTGCAAGAGCAGCGAGAGGGGCCCGAGGGGAAGACGGAGAGGAGGGGATGGAAGAGGAGGAGGAAGAGGAGGAAGAGGAGGAGGACGAGAAAGCCAAAGACCCGCTACCGGACGAGCAATTCGGGTACCCGAAAACGGTCCCGTCGAAATGGGCGTCGTGCATCCGGGTGATAAACCCCAAGGCAGGCGAGACAACGTGCCTCATGGAACTCTCAGACAGCGAGGCTGCCTTCTCGCTCTGCACGGTCAACTTCCATGCTGATAAAACCGAGGGCGGGGCAGCAGCCGGGCAGTACCTGGTGGTCGGCACCGCGAAATCCCTCCAGTTCTGGCCCAAGTGGAACCTTCTGGGAGGGTTCCTCCATGTGTATAAGTTCAAGGGGGAGGACGGGAGGGAGTTGGAGTTGGTGCATAAGACGGCGGTGGAAGGGGGGGTGCCCACTGCCCTGTGTGCGTTCCATGGAAGGCTTTTGGTGGGGGTGGGGAATGTGCTGCGGATATATGACCTTGGGAAGAAGAAGCTGCTGAGAAAGTGCGAGAACAAGCAGTTCCCGCATGCGATCGTGAGCATCCACGCGTGCGGCGATCGCATCTACGTGGGCGACGTGCAGGAGGTGAGTGGCTGGGGTGTAGGGGGCGGGGGGGGGGAGGGGATACGTTGGCAGGCGGCAGGAGAACCAGCTGTACGTGTTGTGTTGGCAGACGTCGTCAGCATTGAGACTTCTCAACGCCCCTCTTCCCGCTAGCCCCCGCCCTTCCCCCACAACCCCACCCTCCCCTTATGATCCCCAGTCATTCCACTACGTGCAGCACAGCGGGCAGGAGAACCAGCTGTACGTGTTCGCACATCATACGGTCACACCTTGAGACCTATCAACCCTCCCCCTTCCCCCCTGATTCCCACCTTCCCCCAATCTACCCCTCCTCCCCTCTCCCCGTCCCCCAGTCGTTCCACTACGTGCAGCACAGCCGGCAGGAGAACCAGCTGTACGTCTTTGCAGACGACATCACCCCGCGCTGGCTGACCTCCGCCCTGCGCATTGACTTTGACACGATGGCGGGCGGGGACAAGTTTGGCAACGTGTGTCTCGTGCGCCTGCCGGGGGAGATCTCCGAGGAGATTGAGGAGGATCAGACAGGCGGGCGTGTCAAGTGGGACGCCGTGGGAGGGGGGCGACTCAACGGGGCGCCTAATAAGCTTGAGCAGGTGGGGCAGTTTTCCCTGTTCTACCCTTGCGTTGCTGCATGCACATATGGCCTAACGTGCTGCTCGCCTGCAATGCTGTGTGGTGACAGGATTCTTGTGCGGCTGCTGGCACAGCTGTTCTGTGCCTTGCTGTCGCCCATGCTGTTGTCTCACCGGCACATTTTGACCCTTCTCGTATGTCACCCGCCCACCTTCCCTCCCTCCACTGCCGCTGCTCACTCTCGTGACCGGCCGGCCGTGCCCTACAGGTGATTCAGTTCCACGTGGGGGACATTGTCACTGCCATGCAGAAGACGTCCCTCATTCCAGGTGAGGCCTGCAGGGACTGGGTTCAACTCAATCGTTGCAAGTAGTGCCTCACTTTCTGCCTCACTTTCTGCCTCCCCTGTGATGCCTGGTGCCTGGTTCCTGTACCACCGTTGTCGGCTTCCCTTTAACCATCCTGCAAGTATCGTCCTTTTCTTCCCATCTTGCTTTCCCCCTGCTGTCCGCTCTTTTTCACCCCCCTCCCCTCTCTCCCCCACCAGGCGGCAGCGAGTGCGTCATCTACAGCACGATGCTGGGGGGGGTGGAGGCGCTGCTGCCCTTTGTCTCACGGGAGGACGTGGATTTCTTCTCGCACCTCGAGATGCACCTGCGCCAGGAGCACCCTCCCCTCGCCGGCCGCGAGCACGTCGCCTACCGATCCGCCTACTTCCCTGTCAAGGTCAGCCACCCTGCTTCGCTGCTGCACTCACCTTTCTTCTTGCCAACTTCTTCGTATACCATGTGACCTTGACGTGCCCAAACGATAATGGTTAATGGCTCTACTTTTGCTGTTCTGCTTGCATGTTGTCGTGTTTATGCCTTCCTTCCAGGATGTAATTGATGGGGACTTGTGCGAGCAATTTCCATCACTTTCGCTGGAGCTGCAAAAGAAGATTGCGGAAGAGCTTGATCGCACGCCAGGAGAGATTCTCAAGAAGCTAGAGGACATAAGAAACAAGATTCTGTAAACTGGCTGCAGTTTCCTCTCTAGCCAGGTTTACTTGCCTTGTGGAATGAAAATGCTTTCTTTGTCACAAGTTAACAACCGGAAGCTTTATTAACATGTGTACACTGAAACGCGTAATAGAAGCTTTTGTGAGGGTGCCGCCGCACATTCGTACACGTGTCGGTCGTGTTGCTCTGCATGCCAACGCTCACGCGCGTCAACGCAGTGACTGGTTCTGCATTGGGAGAGTACATGCCAGGTCCTTAGTTTTAAATATATTTCAAATTTACTAACGAGTTTACCCAAAAAGTCCAACTTTGTGGAATTTTGCTCACGCGAGGCCAGATTATGTTCAGAACTGGTCCTGCAGAGCCAAAATTTCGACACGTGTCCACTTCGCACCGATATTTTATTAACGGGGTAAACAAAACATAATCACCCAAGGGAGACGGGGCACATTTCGGGAGGGATCAAGCCTAAACACCGGGCGGGTTCCCGTGTTTAGGGTTGATGCCTCCCTAAAGTGTCCTGGTTTCGCTAGGGGTATTATGTTTTTTTGCCCCGTCGAGAAATTCTTGGTGCGAAATGGAAACGTGTCGAGATTTGAGCCCTGCAAGACCTGTTTTGAACATAATTTGGGCCTCGCGTGAGCAGAATTCCACAAACCTGGACTGTTGGAGTGAACTTAGAGGTAATTTTTAAAGAATTCTGAAAATATGGAGCTAACATGTACTTTCCCTTCTGCATTTCCTGGTCCGCTTCCCTAGAAGTTGCACCGTGATTATGCGGTTCTGTGCGGTACAGCTCTCCTCGCCTTCAAATCCTCGAGTTCTGCCTGAATTCAGTAACAGACAGCCTGAAACCTTACTGAGGGCGTGTTACAATTTTCAAACTCCCTGAAAGTCCGGACGGCTGTCCGAACGCGTGCGAAGGTTGCGACGTCGTACGGTCACGTTGCGACCAATGCGATGTCGTAAGGAGGCAATACGAAGAATACGACGTCGTTTAGACCCTGACGAACTTACTGCCGAGATTTAACGAGTTCCGTAACCACAGAATCGTCCGGACGGTCGGCCGTCCGGACGGAAAAAAATAAAAATGTAACACGCCCTGAGTGTCCTCCTGTGCCACTTATTTGTCGGATTTTGCGATTAGGGTTTCTTCGTGGAGTCCTGCTCGCCATGGATGTGGAATTGCCTCCTCCTGACGGCGCAAGTCGGAGCGAAGTCGGAATAACAATCAAGACTCTCGATAACCGGACTTACGATGTCCGCGTGGATCTCGCGGTGCGTGCTAGCGTAGGGAGTTACTGACGGCGCGTGCTAGTGTAGGGTGTTAGTCGCGGTGCGTGCTAGTGTAGGGTGATCGCTCTCTGTGGGTCCCAGGAGCAGCTGCAGAGATTGTTCTTTTGAATTTCGGATCCGCACTTGTCAGATCGACGCGAGTCACGGCCTAGGATGTTGGACGGTGGCAAACCTTTAGTCCGACGTAGACCGGTTATCAGACGTCGTTAAACTGTCATCTTTTATTATCGAGACGTGTCTTTAGAGTTCAGATTTGGTCAACAAGAGTTAAACTTCATCAACTCCTGCACTGCAGTAACTTGGTCGACTCCTTTCAGCTAGTACCGTTGCTGACATCTTCAACTTTTCTTCTCGAGTCTGCTGGTCGTGCATCCTCCCCAGCCTCGCGTTTCTCTGTCCTCGATTAGCGCCTTGTATGTTTATTTTGTACGCCTAACCGTTGCGCTGTTATTCCAGTCGTTTCTCCCTGTCTCTTGATCCCTCCTCTCTCTCACACACCTCCCCTCTCTTTCTCGTCTCGCCTCTCTCTCTCGCGTCGCCTCTCCCCACCTCTCTCTCTCCTCCATCGCCTCGCCTCTCGCCTTCCACTCCCCCCGCAGCTGCTCGTGAGCGCGTTCAAGGAAAAGATATCCACGCAGGTGCAGGTTCCAGCTGGCAGCCAGCGATTGGTCTTCCGAGGGAAGGTTCTCAAGGACGATCAGACCCTCGCATCCTACGGTTCGTCTTACCCCCCTTCACCTCTCCTTCTCTCGTCTTACCCCCGTTCACCCCGGATTCTCTCGCCGTACCCCCCTTCACTCCCGATTCTCTCCTTTTAACTCCTTCACCCCGGATTCTTGTAGCATGCCTTTCCCAAGATCTTTCTTTGCTACTTCTCTCTTGACAGGCTCGCTGCTGTCTGGAAAGGCTTTTCTCTTGTGCCTAGGCTACGCATGGCACACATCTAGATGGCCACCCCCCTCCTGCGCCTCGTTCCTCTTGTTCCGCTTGTTCCCCTTCCCCGTGCTCCCCTCCCCTCCCCTTCCGCCGTTCCCCCGCTTTTCCTTCCCCAGGCATCAGTGCGGGCCACGTGGTGCACCTGGTCTCGCGCCTCACGGGGGACTCCTCCCCTTCTTCCGCGCATGGCGCGCGCGCGGGCGCGGAGGGGGAGGGGATTCGCGGAAGGGCAAGGCTGTTGCGCGGGGGACAGGGGAGGGGCGGAGCAGGGGGAGAGAGGGGCAGCGGCGGCGGTATGGGCGGGATACGCATCGTTCCGGGGGGAGGCTTTGGGGGAGGCTTGGGTCATGAGCAGATTGGCGGCCTGCCTGCCTCTGGAACCGTTCATCTGGGCACGTTCAACCTTCAATCGGACGGCTCTCAGGGCCTTCCGGACTTGAACCATGTATGTGTGGGTGGGTGGGTGCGTGGCTGGGAGGGTGGGTGGGTGCGTGCGTGGGTGATTGGGTGGTGGGTGGGTGGGTGGGTGGGGTGCACTGAGAGGGCTGTCAGATTCAGAGCAAGCATGCGTTACACTCCCATGGCTGGTTCCTCGTCATCCCTGCCGCTTCTCTCCCTCCGATCGCTCTTTCTATCTCTCCTCCCAGTCTTTCCCTCCTTTCCCTTTCCCACTCCCCTTCCCTTTCCCCTCCCATTTCCCCTCCCTCTTTCATCATCCCATCCCCGCCTTCCGATTTCCCCCATCCCGCCCCTCCCCCTTCCTTCCTTCCCCTTTCAACCCGTGCCTGTCTCACTCGTCTCCAAGCCACCCCCGCCCAACCCCCCCCCAATCCTCTCCCCTCCTCCCACCCCCCCCCCCTGCGCCAATCAGATCGTGTCGGGTGTACTTTCATCCATTGGCCTCGGGGCCTTGGGGCTGGGGGGCATGGGGGACGGCATGGGGGGAGGCATGGGGGGAGGCATGGGGGGAGGCATGGGGGGAGCTTTGGGGGGAGGCTTGGGGGGAGGGGAAGCAGGGGGTGGGCGAGTGGGGGGGGGGTGGAAGCGAGGCAGCAGGTGCCAGTGCGAATGTCACGATTGACATCGCTCCCATCTCGGTACGCCGTGTGTCATTTCATGTCTCCATGCATGCCTGCCAACACGCCTTCTCCAAGTAGCATCTCATTGAAATCTTGTTCAACCGACAAATGAGCTCAGCTCGAGTCTGCCTCTTTGGTCTCCCTCTTCCACTGCTGTCTGTTTTCTCATCCACCTTGCGTTGCGCTGCCTGCCATGTGCCATGTCCCCCCCAGATGAGAGCCGCTCAGGCTCTCAGACGCCCCTCCCCTGCACCAGACGGTAACACTGCCCAGGACACTCAGACCAGCAATGCTGCTGCTGCTGCGGATGGAGGCGCAGGCAGGGATGGGGGAGGAAGGGCGGAACAAGAACAAGCAGGGGAGCAGAGAGCAGGGACGGAGCGAGGTGGGAGTGAAGCTGGGGAACGGAGGGAGGGGGCGGAAGGGGCAGAGGGTAGAGGGAGCGGGGTGCCAGAGGTACAGATTCACATGGACACGTGGCTGCCTGTGGGTGGCTTTGACATGCCCGTGGGCATGGCAGGGCCAGGCATGGGTATGGGAGGACCAGGCATGGGAGGTGTGCGAACAGGCATGGGAGCAGGCATGGGCATGCCATCAGTGATGGGCATGGCAGCGCCAGGTGGCGTGGCTGTGCCGGTGGGCATTCCCCTGGGCGGCTTCCCCATCCCCGTGGGCGGCAGCATGGGTGTGGGCGGCAGCATGGGTGTTGCTGGCCTGCCTCTCATGATGGCTCTTGGCGGCATGGGACCAGGGGGGATGGGGGGCCTGGGGCACCATGGGGAGGAGCAGGAGGAGCGAGGTGCACGGCAGCAGCAGCATCAGCAGCAGCAAGGAGCGAGGCACGCAGGGCGAAGGGACGCCCTTTCCACGGTGGACGAGTATATATCACGCGTGGAGGGTCAGCTGAGGCCGTCAGGTGAGAGCAGCACATGGCTGCCTGTCATGTGGATCCGGCACACTTGTACCTTTTGTGGGTGGCTTGGGGACTTCAGCTCTGGCATTATTCGGCATTTGAGGGATTCAAGCCTTGGTTGTCTTGTCGGGGGCATAAAAAGTGATTGAAGGCTTTAAGCAGGTCTTTTTCCCTTAGTCGTGAAACTATGCTTCTTTACCTCCCCTGCCTCCGTGCGCCAATCCCAGTGAATTCAGCACCTGCGGCAGCAGCAGCGGCAGTGGCAGCGGTAGCAGCAGCAACAGCAAGGAGGGAGCTGCCATCACTGCAGCGCCTGGCGACCACCCTCAGGCGCTCCAACAGCCTCCTCACCGGCCCCCTCTCCTCCTCCCTTCTCGTCAGTCCCTGCCCTTCCCTCGCGCCCTCTTGATTTCGAGTTTCATTGCTTCTGCTTTATGCACCAATGGTCATGAGTTAAGTAGTAGTCCAGCTGGTTAGGCAGGCCTTCAATGTGCTAGCTCCAGCTCCATGCTTCAAGCACTGTCTGCCTGTGTTTTTGAGTCGACCCAAAAATAAGCACTGTCTGCCTGTGATGCACTTCTCCTGGTTCTTTCCCTCCACCCCCCCTACCCTCCTCGCTCCCATGACCTGTGCTGCTCGAGCAGAACCTCGCAGATCAGCTGGAGCACTTGCCGCCTGTGGGTGCTGCTGCTGTGACTGCCTCAGGAGCAACAGCCACAGCAGCAGGACGAGGGGCAGCAGGAGGAACAGGAGGAGGAGCAGCAGCAGGGGCGCGAGCAGGAGCAGGAGAGGCAGGAGAAGCAGCAGCAGCAGAGGCGGCGATGAGAGAGGCAGTGGAGGGCACGGTGCGGTGTGTGTCCCTCATGGCGCCCTTGCTGCTCGAACTTTCCCACCTCTGCCGCGCCCTCCACTGGCCTGCCCCTGCTCGCCCTCCTTCCTATGGCGTTACTGCTGCTGGTGGCACTACAGCTGGTGCTGCTGCCACTGCTGCTGCTGGTACGAGCAGCGGGCAGCAGCAGCAAGGCCCGCGCCTGTCCCCGGTGCCGCCGGTCTTCATCACTGCCCGAGGGCCCAGCGCTCTCTTCACCCATGTGCGCTCACATCACACAGTCGTGCCGTCTGGGTTTGGGGCTCTATGTCTGGGTTTGGGGCTCTATGTCTGGGTTTGGGGCTCTATGTCTGGGTTTGGGGCTCTATGTCTGGGTTTGGGGCTCTATGTCTGGGTTTGGGGCTCTATGTCTGGGTTTGGGGCTCTATGTCTGGGTTTGGGGCTCTATGTCTGGGTTTGGGGCTCTATGTCTGGGTTTGGGGCTCTATGTCTGGGTTTGGGGCTCTATGTCTGGGTTCGGGTTCTAGGTTCTGGGTTCTGGGGGGGAGGGGTATGGATGTGGGGGGGGTAGGGAGGTGAGGGGAGGGTTTTGTGAGTTATGAATGGCGAATAATTCTTGGCTGATCGTTCTTGAGAATTTGCCTACTGCGTTCTGCCCAAGCTCATCCCTCACCTGCAATCTGGCTTCTCTCAATCGCCTTCCACCTGCTCTCATCTTGCTTCCTTTCTCTGTCACTGCCCCCCTCTCTCTTCCCTGCCATGCCTCCCCTCCGCCAGCAATTGCCGTTGCTGCAGCAGATGCACTTGCAGGCACAGGCACCAAGTGTGGCTGGCAGGGAGTGGGCGAGAGGTGGGGTGGTGGAGCGAGGGCGCGGAGAAGATGGGGGAGGAATGGGGGGGAGCATCAGATTTCCTCTGTTCGGAGGCCAGCAGCAATCTGCAGCAGCAGTGGGACGCACCGCAGCAGCTGCTGCGGCAGGCACAGGAGCAGCAGCAGCGCCATCAGCATCAGTGGCCGCGCCTGTTGCGAGCTTTTCTTTCCCAGGCGGGGTGCACGTGGGGCTCTTTGGCGTTCCTGGTTTCGCCGCACATCCGCCTCGCTCCGCCCCCTCTCGCCCTGCTGCCCATGCCCGCCCTCCAGCTGACAACGCCACCGATGCTGCAACTCCTCCTGATGCTCCTGCTGCTGCTGCTGCTGTTTCCACTGCTACTGCTGCCCATGGACAGCAGCAGCAGGGGCAACAGGAGCCACAAGGACAGGCTGGGGGGCAGCAGGAGCAGCAGCAGGGGCAGGGGCAGCAGGGGCAGGGGCAGCAGCAGGGGCAGCAGCAGGGGCAGGCGGGGTCACTGGTGGAGCAGGTGAGGGCAGCAGCACGGCTGTTCCACATGCAGCAGGTTCTGGCTGAATACAACTCCCACATGCAGGGCCGCGGGCAGAGAGCGCAGAGGGAGCAGCAGCCGCAGGGGCAGCAGGGGCAGGAGGTGCAGGGGCGGCGGGCAGATTACGAATCTGAGATGCAGGAGAGGCGAGAGCGGCAGGAGGGGCAGGGTGCGGGGAGGGAGGAGAGAGGGCAGCAGGAAGCGCAGGTACAGGAACTGCAGCAACGGGAGGAGCAGCAAGAGCAATCGCCACAACAGCAGCAGCAGCAGCAGCAGCAGCAGCAGCAGCAGCAGCAGCAGCAGCAGCAGCAGCAGCAGCAGCAGCAGCAGGAGCAGCAGGAGCAGGCATGGTTTGCAGGGCAGCAGCCGCTGCTACAGTTCCCTGCGACTGTAGCACTGGTGGGCGGGTCTGGCCCGTTCCCCACCATAGTCATGCGCCCCCAGCTGCTGCCAGGGGCGGGCGCAGGGGGGGAGGTGCAGGCGCAGGGGGGAAGCATAGCGAGGGGGATGGGCACACAAGAAGGGGTCCCGGGTGCACAGGCAGGGGGGGTGGCTGCACAGGCAGGGGGGGTGGCTGCACAGGCAGGGGGGATGGGCATACCTGCCGGGGGGGGTGGGGGTGCAAGCAGGGGGGCTTGAGGCGCTGCTGGGAGGGCTGGGAGGCTTGGGTGGTGTGCTGGCAGGCTTAGGGAGGCTAGCAGGCGAGGGAGACGGGGAAAGGTCAGTGGATGCTGGGGGGCAGGGAGGGGTGGTGGGGGGAGATGGAGAGGATAGAGACGTGCAACAGAAGGAACAAGAGCAGCAGCAGCAGCCGCCACCAAACCCCACCCACCAACAGCAGTCACAGCAGGAGCAACAGCAGCAGTCGCAGCAGCAGCAATCACAGCAGCAATCACAGCAGCAGCAGCAGCAGCAATCGCAGCAGCAGCAGCGCGTGCTAAGGAGTGTGCTGGGGCAGGGCCTTGGCGCCCTGAGACGAGTGCTGGGCGGGGCAGGTCGAGAGGGAGCAGCACGGGTGGTGGGCAACGGAGGCGGGGCAGCAAGCAGGAGTGTAGGTGGGGCGGAGGGGTGTGGGGCGGGTGGAGCAATGAGGTCCAGTCAAGGGGGAGGCACGTCTGCCAAGGAGAGAGGCAAGGCCCTTTCAGATGCTGTTGCTGCTGGAAATCTGAGCTTGGTGAGTTTCTGCTGGGAAATGAATGGTGCTTAGTACAGGTGTTGAGAGGGGTTTAGAGGTGATCTCTGGAGCATGGCACAAGAGAGAGGTGGGAGTATGGGCATTGTTTGGGTGTGCCTAGGGTTGCATGATTGCAGCTTCTATGGCACCTGCGGCATCGCTGGTGTGTCTATGTTGGTGATTCCTGCAACGCTGAGTGCCTTTATGATGCTGGTTCATCTGTGTGGTGTGTTCCTTATGTCGACATGCCTTTATGGATGGCATGGCATGGCATGGCATGGGATGGCATGGCATTGATGGCGCATGTGTTGATCTGCTGGCAGGAGGAATCAAAGGAGTGGGAGAGGGTGATGGAGGCGGATGACGTGGCACAGCGCCACATGGCGCCGCAAGAGGGGCTGTCGGAAGCATATCTGAGCGGGAGGTCGAGGAGGACAGGCAGAGAGGTAGGCGGGGAAGGAAGCATGAAGCCAGGGGCCCGTTTCATAGTGGACTCTCAGGGTGTGTGTTGCAGAGTGCTGCTGGTGGGTGTGACACATGGTTATGCCATGCTGAGTACTGTTACGTTTCATCGTTTCCTGCTATCATTCCATGCTAACACTTCATGCTTTTGTTTCACGCCTTTCGTGCATGTACGGTATTTGTGTTGCATTGTGTCACTGTGGCCAAACAGCTCCAGCAACACTTGGGCTCGCCTCAACCGCGCGTCGCAAACATCAACGAAGCATTTGAAAGGCATGGGGTCCCTGCTTCTTGCGAAAAGCAGATTGCACGGGACGATGGTAATCCTCCAGCCAGCTCTTCGGGAGCAACAAATTCCGTTCAGGTGCCTTCGCGCCGTCGGTTGCGGGAGGAGAATGGCGCTCAAGATGAGGAAGATGGTGTGAATCGTAGCTTTAGGGGCTCCAAGCATCACAAGAGCATGGAAAGTGCATGATGGTGAACATGATCCAAGGGGCCTCTTCCATCGCTCTTCCTTTTTTTTTTTTAGTCCTTTCCCTAGTGCATTAAGAAATTGGATAGGGTGGTCTAGTTTCTTGCAAGGGCGTCATTCGTCCGAGTTCTGATGCCAACGTCGGAACACCCTTCAAAGAATACATTTCTAATGCACCGAGAAGTCCACGACTGAGCCCGGACACTTGACGTGTCCTTTCTGCAGCAATCCCAAGGCAACGCTCCTCTGAACAAGACCTGAATTACTCAACGGAAGTCAATGCTAAAAACTAGGTTCGGGAGGCAGGCACGGAGAGGTTAGGTTGGGTTGCGAGAGACTTTCACTCGCGAAACCAATTTGCGACAAAAGTTTCTCGCTTCCCATGATGGGTGGGGTCCTTCCCACAACCAGAAAAGCGCGAGCACAGCAAACTGTGCACAGTTTGAGATAAGGCATAGACCATACTCGTAGACAGGGCAGGGCGTCGGCGTTCACTCAACAGGGATCAGATGGGCCTTACGATGTGGGTGGCGCGGATTTCGATGATGACGCGCAACCCTAGTGTTCGCTGGGTGAAGTTTTTTGTGTCGAAATGCAGGTTATTGTGCAACTACTCCGTAGCGTAAACTCGCGGCGAAAATCGAATCGCCCAAACGTGACCCCTCCCGTCGCCCTCGCTTTCCTTTCCCTCGCTTCCGCTCTCTGTCGCCCGCGTCGTCGCCATCGCTTCCGCAGCTCGTCGCGTTCGCGACCCCAGCCCGTCGCCTTCGCTCCGCCCGTCGCCTTCACTCCCCCCCCTCCCCCCCCTCTTCCGTTGCCTTCATTTCCCCCTCCCCTCGCCTTCACTTCCCCCTCCCGTCGCCTTCATTTCCCCCTCCCGTCGCCTTCATTTCCCCCTCCCGTCGCCTTCATATCCCCCTCCCGTCGCCCTCACTTCCTCTCCCGTTGCCTTTATTTCCCCCTCCCGTCGCCTTCACTTCCCCCTCTCGTCGCCTTCATTTCCCCCTCCCGTCGCCTTCATTTCCCCCTCCCGTCGCCTTCATTTCCCCCTCCCGTCGCCCTCATATCCCCCTCCCGTCGCCCTCACTTCCTCTCCCGTTGCCTTTATTTCCCCCTCCCGTCGCCTTCACTTCCCCCTCCTGTCGCCTTCATTTCCCCCTCCCGTCGCCTTCATTTCCCCCTATATCCCCCTCCCGTCGCCCTCACTTCCTCTCCCGTTGCCTTTATTTCCCCCTCCCGTCGCCTTCACTTCCCCCTCTCGTCGCCTTCATTTCCCCCTCCCGTCGCCTTCATTTCCCCCTCCCGTCGCCTTCACTTCCCCCTCTCGTCGCCTTCATTTCCCCCTCCCGTCGCCTTCATTTCCCCCTCCCGTCGCCTTCATTTCCCCCTCCCGTCGCCCTCATATCCCCCTCCCGTCGCCCTCACTTCCTCTCCCGTTGCCTTTATTTCCCCCTCCCGTCGCCTTCACTTCTCCCCTCCGATGCCTTCGATTCCCCCTCCCGTCGCCTTCCACGCCTGCCGCACTCGCTTTCCCGCCCGTCACACTCGCTTCCCCACCCGTCACCTTCACTTCCCCTCCCATTGCCTTTCACTCTCTCCTGCTCCCTCTCTTTCCCCCTGCTCACTCTCTCCCCCCCCCACTCACTCTCTTTCCCCCTGCTCACTCGCTTCCCCCCGCCTCATTCTCTTTCCCTCTGCTCACTCCTCTTGTTCTCACCCCGCTTTCCCCATTTCTCACCCATTTTCCCCCTTCACGCTCTCTTTCTCTCTCTCCCCCCGTCGCCCTCCCTTCCACTCCTCGTTGCCCTTGCCATCCCTCCCTTCTCCCTTCCCATCTCGCACACTTGTCACGCCCCCTTTCCAACCCGCACATACACCCTTCCCTTCTTCCCTGTTTCCCCGTATCCCCTGCGCTGCTTCCTCCTCCGACTTGCTCCCCCCCATCCCCTTCCCTGCTTCCCCCTTCCCCTCCCCTGCCTCCCCCCATCCCCTTCCCTGCTTCCCCCCATCCCCTTCCCTGCTCCCCCCCATCTCCATCCCTGCTTCCCCCCATCTCCTTCCCTGCTTCCCCCATCGCCTTCCCTCCTTCCGCCTGTGCCCTCCCCTGCCTCCCCCCATCCGCTTCCCTGCTTCCCCCCTTTCCCTTCACTGCTCCCCCTCATCCCCTTCCCTGCTTCCCCCCATCTCCTTCCCTGCTTCCCCCCATCCCCTTCCCTCCTTCCCCCCATCCCCTTCCCTGCTCCCCCTCATCCCCATCCCTGCTTCCCCCCATCGCTTCCCCCCATCCCCTTCCCTGCTTCCCCCCATCGCTTCCCCCCATCCCCTTCCCTGCTTCCCCCCATCTCCTTCCCTGCTTCCCCCCATCCCCTTCCCTCCTTCCCCCCATCCCCTTCCCTGCTCCCCCTCATCCCCATCCCTGCTTCCCCCCATCACTTCCCCCCATCCCCTTCCCTGCTTCCCCCCATCCCCTTCCCTCCTTCCCCCCATCCCCTTCCCTGCTCCCCCTCATCCCCATCCCTGCTTCCCCCCATCTCCTTCCCTGCTTCCCCCATCGCCTTCCCTCCTTCCGCCTGTGCCCTCCCCTGCCTCCCCCCATCCGCTTCCCTGCTTCCCCCCTTTCCCTTCACTGCTCCCCCTCATCCCCTTCCCTGCTTCCCCCCATCTCCTTCCCTGCTTCCCCCCATCCCCTTCCCTCCTTCCCCCCATCCCCTTCCCTGCTCCCCCTCATCCCCATCCCTGCTTCCCCCCATCGCTTCCCCCCATCCCCTTCCCTGCTTCCCCCCATCGCTTCCCCCCATCCCCTTCCCTGCTTCCCCCCATCTCCTTCCCTGCTTCCCCCCATCCCCTTCCCTCCTTCCCCCCATCCCCTTCCCTGCTCCCCCTCATCCCCATCCCTGCTTCCCCCCATCGCTTCCCCCCATCCCCTTCCCTGCTTCCCCCCATCCCCTTCCCTCCTTCCCCCCATCCCCTTCCCTGCTCCCCCTCATCCCCATCCCTGCTTCCCCCCATCTCCTTCCCTGCTTCCCCCCATCCCCTTCCCTCCTTCCGCCTGTGCCCTCCCCTGCTTCCCCCCTTCCCCTTCACTGCTCCCCCTCATCCCCTTCCCTGCTTCCCCCCATCTCCTTCCCTGCTTCCCCCCATCCCCTTCCCTCCTTCCGCCTGTGCCCTCCCCTGCCTCCCCCCATCCCCTTCCCTGCTTCCCCCCTTCCCCTTCACTGCTCCCCCCGGTCCCCTTCCCTCCTTCCCCCCGTCCCCTCCCCTGCCTCCCCCCATCCCCTTCACTGCTTCTTCCCAACCCCTTCCCTGCTTCCCCCCATCCCCTTCACTGCTTTCCCCCTTAACCTTCCCTGCTTCCCACCATCTCCTTCCCTGCTCACCCTTGCTCCCTCTGTTTCACTCTTGCTCCCTCTGTTTCACCCTTGCTCCCTCTGTTTCACTCTTGCTCCCTCTGTTTCACCCTTGCTCCCTCTGTTTCACCCTTGCTCCCTCTGTTTCACCCTTGCTCCCTCTGTTTCACTCTTGCTCCCTCTGTTTCACCCTTGCTCCCTCTGTTTCACTCTTGCTCCCTCTGTTTCACCCTTGCTCCCTATTTTTCACCCTTGCTCCCTCTGTTTCACCCTTGCTCCCTCTGTTTCACCCTTGCTCCCTCTGTTTCACCCTTGCTCCCTATGTTTCACCCTTGCTCCCTCTGTTTCACCCTTGCTCCCTTTGTTTCACCCTTGCTCCCTCTGTTTCACTCTTGCTCCCTCTGTTTCACCCTTGCTCCCTCTGTTTCACCCTTGCTCCCTCTGTTTCACCCTTGCTCCCTCTGTTTCACCCTTGCTCCCTCTGTTTCACCCTTGCTCCCTCTGTTTCACCCTTGCTCCCTCTGTTTCACCCTTGCTCCCTCTGTTTCACCCTTGCTTCCTCTGTTTCACCCTTGCTCCCTCTGTTTCACCCTTGCTCCCTCTGTTTCACCCTTGCTCCCTCTGTTTCACCCTTGCTCCCTCTGTTTCACCCTTGCTCCCGCTGGGTGAAGTTTTTTGTGTCGAAATGCAGCTTCTTCTCCTCCCCTCTGCTCATTCCGTTTACTGTCTTTCCCACTTCACTCACCCCCATATCCCCCAATGCAGGTACAGGTGCCCAGCACCAGATGTGGCTTTACCACGGCCTGGTTTTTTTGCTTGCAGTGTAGCAGACTGGCAAGACAAACCGGGAAGCAACATCACACACACACCCCCTAGCTTTGTTCCCTTCTCGAGTTGGGTGATTCCCCTTACTTTACAGATACGGTAATATATTAATTATTGAACTCCTTGGTATTGGTCATATGTATGACTGCTCTGAGGCTCATAATAATCCTGTATTATAAAAAAAATCCAATACATGGCATGGCTATACATCATGTTACTATCAGACAGCCTAGGTTATTCACAACCAGATGCAGAGCAGGCCTGTCCAAACACAAACCAAGAAGTCAGATGTGACGTGGCTGAAATATAAGGGAAGCAAGCATTCAAAAGAATGACAACTGGCAAATGAGCGAGGAACAGAGGAAGGGAAGAAGTGATGAATGCAGGAATGAAGGGAGGAAGTGATGATGGGAGGAAGGGAGGCAGGGAGGACGCTTGGGGGAGAAGCAGAAGGGAGGGGAGGAAGAAAGGCTGGGGAGGAGGGTGGGGAGGAGAAAGGGTGGCAGGGAGGTAACGAGGATGGAGGATGGGAGGAACAGATGGAGGTGAGGTACGGCAGATGGGAGACATGGAGGAACGGGGCGGGGAGAGGAGGGAATGAGAAAACGAGAGGAGGGAATGAGAAAACGAGAGGAGGGATCGCGAGAGGAGGGATAGGGGCAGGATTTGGGGATGGGATGGATGGGGTGGTGAAGAACAAACCTTTTGGCGAGGCGGAAGATGGGAAGATGGGAAGAAGCAGGGAGGAGAGGGGTCGGGTGGAAGTGACGGGGAGGTCGCGGGATGGGGTATGACCGTATGGTGGGATGGGAAAGTTGGCTGAGGGAATGATGGGATCGGGAAAGGAGGGATGGGGAAACGAGGGAATGGGGATGAGGAGTAGGATGGCATGGCGGAATGGGGTGGGGCAGAATGGGGTGAGGCGGAATGGGGAGATGAAGGATGGGGAGATGAGGGATGAGGAGATGAGGGATGGGGAGATGAGGAATGGGGAGATGAGGGATGGGGAGATGAGGGATGGGGAGATGAGGAATGGGGAGATGAGGAATGGGGAGATGAGGGAGGGGGAGATGAGGAATGGGGAGATGAGGGAAGGGGAAATGAACGCATATGCGACGGAAGCGGAGAACGACTTGTCGGTCGAGGGGAGGGTGCGTGCGTGGGTGACAGGAGGGGAATGAGCGAGCTCGTTCGAGGGAAGGGAGGAGATGGGGTGAGGAGGAGCTAAGGATTGGATGGATGGGAACAAGACGGGACGGAGGGAGGACGGGAGGAAGGGAGGACGGGAGGAAGGCAGGACGGAAGGAAGGGAGGACGGGAGGACGGGAGGAAGGGAGGACGAGAGGAAGGCAGGACGGAAGGAAGGGAGGAAGGGAGAGGGAGAGGAGGACGACTGTGGGGGAATGACGGAACGGAGTAAGGGGGGAGTGCAGGAGGTAATAGTGTGGCAGGGTAGGCACCCTCTCTCCCTAACCCCTGGCTCCCCTGCCCCGCCTCCCCCGCTCCCCTGACCCGCCCCCTGCAGCACTGCACTCCTTGCTGCCCGCCTGCACGCGCTGCCCTGGCTGTGCCCCCAACACTCTGCTCCAAAGCCTCATCACCACCTGCCATGCGTGCAGGGTTGGTGCGAGAGAGGGGAGGAGGTCAGTGCAAGAGAGAAAGGGGTGGGTGCTGCTGACCACGCACCCTTCCACACCCCACAGCGAACGAGTCACGACCCCATCCCTAGCTCCCAGCCCAGCCCGCCATACCTCCCCGTCCAGGGTGGGTGAGAGGCTGAGGGGGAGGGAGAATGAAAGAGATGGAAATAAGGATGCAAGGGTGGGGTGGTAACCATGGACGATGGTAGGAGTAGAGAGGGTGGCAATGGGGAAAGCGAGAGCGACCAAACGAGGCAATGGGGAAGGGACACAGGGGAAGCGATGGTGAAGAGGGGGAACGTGATAGACAAGGGAGTGATGACGACGCGGAGAGAGGTGGGAGGGAAGGGAGGTCGGCGGCAAGGCTAAGCGAGGGCGATGGGAGGGCAAGCGCGGGCGACGGTGGGGGTGGGCGAAGGTGGGGGTGGGCGAAGGTTGGGGGAAGGGTGGGCGATGGTGGGGGAAAGCGTGGGCGACGGTGGGGGAAAGCGTGGGCGACGGTTCGGGCTGTGTGGGCGACGATGGGGGGAAGCGTGGGCGACGATGGGGGGAAGCGTGGGCGACGATGGGGGGAAGCGTGGGCGACGATTGTGGGAAGCTTGGCCGATGATGGGAGGAAGCGGGGGCGATGAGCGGGGAAGCGTGAGGGAAGATGGGGGAAGGCGTGCGCGACGGTATCCGTGAGGGCAGGTGGGGGAAGGCGTGAGCGACGGTGTGGCGAAGCGGTTATTTTTAGGAGTAAGGGCGACGGGGAAACGGGGGAAGCGAGGGCGACGGTACGTCAACGGGGAGGACGATGTGAGGGGAATTGAGTTTGAACCGCGTCGTGGAATAATATGCGCTTTGTGCTCGGCTAAGCTTGGGATGAGGGTAGGAAGGAAGGGATGAGGCGGTAAGACGATGGGAGGTGGAGAAAAGACTGCGGATGAAGAGACGGCGGCAACATGGGATCCACGACGTGGAAGGCTAGGCATGAGATAGGGGCAGATCGGTGTGTAGCGCAACCGCGGTGTTTATCAACGGCGATAAGGCGATCGCATACTACGGGAATAGCACGACCTGAATTACCAAAGAAGCCCAAACTGTGCACATTTTGAGCTCTTGTTCCTTCAGGACGGTGTGGTAACCGCCAACCAAACCCTTTCTGCTCTACAACTCTGTTTTTTAGAGCGACGTTTTTTGGTAACCAGCCTGGCTCGGGAGGTCAACTGTGGGTTCGGTAGGCAAACTGTGCACAGTTTGCCTTCCTTTTTTTGTAATTCAGGTCTTGGGCTTTAACGGGGCAGTCGTGTACTGTACACAAGATGCCCAACCCCTGCACGCGAATTTGCTCTGCCCGCGATGGAAACTCTGCACCAGTGTATTAGGGTACCAGCCAGTTGCACCCCATTTATAAGCACCTCGAGCAATACGAACCACAAAAACCGAAGTTTGACAGATGAGACCCATGTCAAACGGTCAACAGCGAGTTACAAAATCTTTTAAAAGCCCTTTTTGCTAAGTGCGAATTGACGAAAGCTTAGCGAAACGCAAGAATCACTTAAGAGCCCTATTCACAAGGCAACCTTGGGTTAGTCAAACGGGCATCGTGTGTACTTGTTAGGACGTGGGCCCAATCGACTTTGATCGGTTCGGATCTGATCGGGTTGGATTGGATCGAATCGAATTGCTTGCGATCTTTTTTCTCGTGCCGCTCGATCAGAATTGATTTTCCTCGAGTATTCTGCGCTCTTGCATAACAACCGGTGGCCCATTACCTGGTACCGTAGTTGCACCCCAACTTTGGCGGGATGGGCGAATCCAAGTTGTTGATGTCAGAATATTATGCTCTAGCCTGTAGTGGGGTGCTCTATAGCGAGTACAACTCTTCTAGGGTTTTGCTATTTGTATCCCCATTCTTGCTAGTGCAACCCTCTTCTTTCTTCTAAACTTTAACATGCTATCAGAGCAGGTCGATCCCCTTGGATCGATCCTGTGGGTGGGCTCACCACCTTGTTGCTTCCGCTGCAACTGCTACTGCTACTCTCTGTGCCGCACGCCCCGTGGCGTGCGGCAGTTTTTCTTCCCGCCGTGCGCCCCGAGGCGCGCGGCGGTTTTCTGCCCGCCGTGCGCCCCGAGGCGCGCGGCGGTTTTCTGCCCGCCGTGCGCCCCGAGGCGCGCGACGGGTTTCTGCCCCGTCACTCGCCGCGTCGCCCCCGGGAGGCGCTGCGACGGGCGACGGGGACCCGTCGCGCCGCCCAGGGGAGCCGCGCGCGGCCCCTGCTGCCCCGTCGCGCGGCCCTGCTGCCCCGTCGCGCTGCCCAGGGGAGCCGCGCGCGGCCCCTGCTGCCCCGTCGCGCGGCCCTGCTGCCCCGTCGCGCTGCCCAGGGGAGCCGTGCGCGGCCCCTGCTGCCCCGTCCCGGACCTGCCCCGGCCCCGACCTGCCCCGGCCCCGACCTGCCCCGGCCCAACTCCCGTCGCCCGTCGCGGCGCCCTGGGGGGGGCCGCTCTACAGGGGGCCGCGCGTTGCCCCCCCCCCCCCCTACCTCCCTACCCTGTTTTTAGGGTTTGGGGGGTGGCGGTTGGGGGGTGGCGGTTGGGGGGTGGCGGGTGTGTGGCGTCGCCTGCTCCTCCTCCTCCTTCGTCTCCCACTGCTGCAGCTATCGCTGAGGGGGGTGGATGTGTGGGAGTGTACGGAGTGGTGCTAGGGGGGTGGAGTGTGAGTAGAGCTAGGGTTTGAACAGGGGGTGTGTGAAATGGGGGTGGGACAGTTGGGGGAGGTTGAATGGAGGCGGTCGTCGTGTCGTCAGCAGCAGCAGCAGTCCGGAGGCTACAATCTCCGGTAGTCGCCAGTCGCCCGTGGGTCCGTTGCTCGTCTGCCGCTACTTTTAGCCGCGGGGCCAGTTACCCCAGTAGTCCGGAGCGCTGTTCCGGTAGCCACTGAGCCAGCAGCTCGTCTGTGTGTCTGCAGCGTCAGCAGTCGCCTCCCATCTTCTCTCCCCCACAGTCTCTCCTCCTCCTCACTTGCCCTCTGTGATAGCCTCTAGCTTTGCTTATATTTGTTAACTATAAAACTGCTACCTCTTGTACTTGTGCTCAGAATGTGTGGTGACATTGTGATCCACCCTGAGCTTGTTTTCTTTTGCTTGCTCTGCTGATTACACCCCACTTTGGCTATGGGGGTGTGTCAGAATATTATGCTCTAGCCTGTAGTGGGGTGCTCTATAGCGAGTACAACTCTTCTAGGGTTTTGCTATTTGTATCCCCATTCTTGCTAGTGCAACCCTCTTCTTTCTTCTAAACTTTAACAGTTGAAACAACCGAAAGGTTATATAAAGCATTCGCGAAGCTGCTCCACTGTACCAGTACCGCAATAGCTCATATAGAGCATGCGGAATGTCGAGGGTCACCCGAAGGTCAACCGTCTGAGGAAGTCAACGGTCGTGACCTTTGACGATCCAGTAACTGCGCGACATTTAATTCACTGCAACATGGTAACTTTCGAGGATAGCAATAGTCGCGGTTACTGTAGCTATGCAATACAGTTAATAAGGGAATGTACCCCTCATAGTACATGGCTAGCTAGAAATCTATTTAATCTCTTGTACTCCTATCTTTCAATTATCTTGTTCTCTTTCAATTATTATTCAACAAGGTCACTACAGAGACTTCCTTGTCTCCTCTCAGACTTAACGGATCCTATCCTATCTACTGGATCCTTTGGTTGTATCGGCATGGTATGAGAGCTAGAGTGGATTATAGGATCCGTCAAAGTCTTTGTTCTTCTCATAACAATCCCTTTATAAAGTTATTCATTACACCTCAAAGTCTGCAATACTATGGCTCCTAAAGGAAAAGCTACTGCAGACTCACCGGGCCCACCACCAGCAACGACTAACGCGCCATCAGCGGTGACCTCCGTCAGCGCCGCTGTCGTTGAGGAGCTAGTCGCACGCATCAACGCCCTTGAAAGCCATCAAGCAATGAGCATTGACGGCTCAAGCTACACACGTGGCGTTGCTGGACTTCCTCTCCCTGGAGAAGACCACCGCATCAACTCCGAGAGATCCTTCACCTTTGACAATCGTCAAGGGTCAGCTCGTGCACAAGACAACCCACAACGCTCACAGTCAGACATCGCTTCAATGCAAACCAAATTTGTATTGACTTCAAAACTGAAGACCTCAATTCCTTTCGTCGGAAAGGAGTTTCGAATTCGAGCTTCTCGCGACAACCGCTCAGATCTGGATGTACTACGACGGAAGCCTACCTTTTCCTTCGGAAGGCACCATCCAGGAGAAGCATCAATACTACCACGAATCTCTCCTCGCATACACCGCTCTCCTTCGCAACCTCTCACCTGAAGAACTGGCATTCGTCCTTATAAGATGGAATGGGCTCCCGCGCACGCGTTCTGGGAACACTTGCGCAACTCATACATGGCAACAAATCCAGTTACAATGAGTCGTCTGCTCAGCCAGCTGACTTCGGTTAAAATGAAGCAAGGGGAGAAAGCGGGACCGTATGTCAACAGGTGCCGCAATCTGCGCGACCAAATCAAGAAATGCGGTGGGACTGTCCCCGACGACATGTTCATCTCGATGGTCATCTCTGGCCTCGGCCCCGACTGGCGACAGTGCCAGTCACTCCTTCGCGCCCGAGCAACCATATCGGAGTCGGCTCTGTGCGCCACGCTTCTTTCGGAGTAGAAGGAAATCGACCTGTACAACGAGAAGAATGTCAAGCGGGAGAAATTAGTCTTCTACACAGGAGCATCACAAGGGGAGCAACGCCGAAAGAAGGGAGCTTTCTGCAAATACTGCAAGAAGTCTGGCCACACTATCGACCAGTGCTACAAGCGTCAGGCCGCTGACGAGCGGCGCAACACCTCCAACCAACAACCATCGGCACAGACAAAGCCTTCCGCCACAACCTCCACTGTGTCGCCTCCGTCCGTCGCCAACACTAATCTCCTGCACTCATCACGGCGAAGGACAAAGGAAAAGGGACAATCATAAGCTGCATGGCTCGCCGCAACAGAGGGTTCCGTTACTGGGATTGAGTAACATTCGCTCGCGACAATCCCATCAACCCCGTTGCGCCCAGTCTAGACAATGATTCAACAGTCTTTACCTGGTCCACTCGCCCCTCAGACATTACTCCTGACTTCGAGCTCCCTCCTCCTACTCCGGAATCGCCGCCGAGCGTTTCCGCAAACAGATATTTCGCCCTCTCACCGTACACCGGCGACTTTGATCGCATCGTCACACCCAAGATCGCCAACCTCGCCCGCCAGCGCTACGAGGATCTAGACACGTGGTACCTCGACAGTTGTTGCGGACAACACATGGTGGGATCGCCAAAGTTCATCAGCAACTCACGGCGTATGCGACGACCCTGCGAAATCACCGCCGCCAACAACGGAAAAATGAAGGCATATGAGATTGGCGAAATCTACCTCGAGGCCAATGACACGAAGTTCACCATTCACATCGGAGACGTCCTCGTCGCACCTGACCTACAATATATCTTACTCTCATCAGCTCAACTCATGCGGTGCAGAATCGACATTCGCAGCAATCGAAAGGAGAAGACCTTCGAGCTCTTCCACAACGAAACTTACATCGGAAAGGCGATCGATGACGATGGAGTCTTCGTGTTGCAATTTTCGGCTCAGGGCACCACCGGCGATTCCCACCGCACACTGCTGCTGAAAACAACTCCCACGGAACCGCCAACATGGTCACATCCCGACGAGATGGATCTCGAGCGACCTGCCTCCGACGGCCTTCTGCACTTGCGCACCGTTCCGACTGCCTCGACCTCCAACCCTGCAGAAACCGGACCAGCCACAATGGAAGAAGACAGCGGCACGTCAGGACCTGCAACACAACCAACCGAAGAAAACAAGACGGCGGAGACACGCTGGACGGGCTGGAACACTTCCGAGCCCGCGCTCGGATCCTGGGGAGAAGTTTTAACAGAAGAAGCAGCCGCAAGCGGGTGGGGCGCCGTTTCAACGAGAGAAGTTGGCGCGACCGGCTGGGGGACTCCCCCTGCCCTAGCAGAGGAAGTTGGCGCAACAGCAGGAGAAGCAGTCGGAGAAGCAGAGACAACTGGAGACACATGGGGCGCCGGAGGAGGATGGGTCACCTCGGCCGAAGCAGAACAAGGGCACGTCGAAGCAGCTGGTTTTCCTCCTGCGGAAGACGCCGTCGTCGACCCATAATGGGCAACTCGCGGCACCTGCTGGGGAGGTCCACCTCTCCCAGATTAATACGCCCCTGATACACCCGAGCCAATGCCAGAAGAGTCAGAAGAAGAGGAGACCTACGAATTTATGGGAGAACCAACGGAGTTACCCGAACCTACCGAGGAGCCGGAGCCGCCAGTACAAGGACCACAAGAAATTGAGGTCATCGGCGCTGAATACAGTTACTTCAGAATCCCCATGACGGGACTCCCAGTTTGGGAGTGGCCCAACCAGTGCCTGCTCATTACCGGAGACCAAGTCGAAGCCGGCGACACCGACGACATCATCGGTATTCCCCGCGCGCTTCTGGAGCAAAAAACAATTCGCGCGCTCGTCGCCGATACCGACAACGTCGCCGACGCAGGACCTGAAGGGGAGGCAAACGACGAAGCAGCGCGACAAAAATATTATCAGAAGACAGTCGGTTACCGTGCGGACCCAGGAACATGGCACCAACGGCTCGGACATTCCTCCCACGCTACGCTCAAAAACTTGCTCAAGGCTTGAGTCTTCGACAACGAAGCGCTCCTCCTTCCACGAGACGGTTCCCTCACCGCGGACTCGCCTAACCCGCCGTGCATCGTCTGCCCAACCGCGTCGCTCAACCACCAGCCGTTCCCTGATCTGCCCCCAGGGTACGAATGCTACAAGCCGCTGGACAAGGTTTACAGCGACTTTATGGTGCTCAGCCAGGAAGGGCTCGACGGGGAGCAGTACACACTTACCTTCATCGACGCATCTACGCGCTACGTCTGGGCCGTCAACACCGACTGCAGGTCGCTGGCCTTCGAGTGCTTCATTGCGTGGATGAAGCGGGCTGAGCGACAGTCCGGTCTAAAACTCAAAGCCTGGCAGACAGACGGAGCCCTGGAGTTCTTCTCAGACGAGTTCAAGGAGCTCTTCAAGCAGAAGGGGATTGAGCACCTGGTGTCCCTGCCCTACGCACACCAACAGCAAGGAGTAGCAGAACGGACAAACAGAAGCCTCGCCACGCGGATGAGGGCTCTGATGAAGCAGTCGGCCATCCCAACAAAATATTGGCCATTTGCGATGAATCACGCTGTTCGGCTGCACAACTTGCTGTCCTCGCGAAGCCTCGAGAACAACAACTCTCCCTACCGGGCATGGACGGGCAGAAAAGCAGATACACGCCTCCTTCGGGTGTTTGGCTGCATGGTACAGTACAGACCCCACACTGCGAGAACCGGAAAATTTGCTGACCGGGCACGATGGGGCATCCACCTCGGGATCGAAAAGGAATTCAAGGCGTGGATCGTGCTGGACTACGCGACACACGAGGTGACGAAATCACGTGACTGCATCTTCTACGAGAAGCTGACTCTGCCCCTTTTCAAGGAGCACCAGGAAGCCGACAAACTGCCCGAGAGGCTCTTCGAGGGCCACCGCAGCTTCGCCACGTGAGACGACGAAGCTGACCTGGCCGAGGATGCAGACGCACCTGATGTCACCCCAATGGACTCCGCTCCGAGCATCCCCCTCACAAGCCAACTCGGGACTCCGATATTCGTACCTCTACACCAACACAATCCTGACGATATAACACGCGAGGCTCGTGACTACAACAGTGAGGTGCGCCGATCGCCTGATGCCGAGTTACCACAACCCAACACGTCGCAGGATACCCTCCGCCTCGGCAACGACAGCGATGACGACGTGGTCGAAGTTACCAGCTTCCACGACTACGACCGCCCTCACTACGAAAAGTCTGACGAAACCGGTCTCCGCGTTCTCGGCCTCGCCGTCGCTGTTCGCCACACCTCGCCCAAGGAACCAACCACCGTCCACCAAGCCCTGTCTGGCCCTGACAGTGAAAAATGGAGAGCAGCCATGGCCGCCGAAATCGCGTCGCTGAAGAAACGTGGCACCTGGAAGCTAGTCCCTCGGTCATCGGCAAAGGGAAGAAAAATTCTCAGCGGCAAATGGGTTTTTTGCATCAAAACTCTCGCAGATGGCTCGGTCGACAAGTACAAGGCGCGTTGGGTGGTGCGGGGATTTGGGCAAACGCACCTGGTGGATTTTACTCTCACCTACGCTCCAGTCGGCCGCCACACCTCGGTGCGCATTCTCCTCTGCATCGCCGCCATCAAACAGCGACCGCTCCGGCAAATCGACGTCGGCAGCGCCTTCCTATACGCTCCCGTCGATGCCATAATCTTCGTCGAGCAGCCGCACGCATTCGAAGAAAACGATGGCGCCGTGTGCCTCCTCCAAAAATCCCACTACGGAATCAAGCAGGCACCTCGTCTGTGGCAGCAGTACCTCCATTCCGTCCTCCTTGAGCTCGGCTTCTCTCAGCTGCCGCACGACCTCGGAATGTACAGGCGGGAATCGCGCGGGAAATTCATCCTCCTCGTCGCCTATGTCGACGACCTTCTCTACACCGGCGACGACACGGAGCTGCTGGACCAGTTTGAGGCTGACATCAAGGAGAAGCTGGAGGTGACAGTAAACCACAACGTCACACAGTTTCTCGGCCTCAATGTGACTCAGTCCGCCTCCTCCATTCACCTCTCCGCCGCCAAGTACGCCGAAACACTCGCGAAGCAATTCGCCATCGCACCGATCAACCTCACCACCCCCTATCGCACTCCTCCTCCTAACCACGAGCCAGACACCACACCGCTCTCTCCCGACAACCATCGTCTCTATCAGCAGCAGCTGGGATGTCTCCTGTTCGCCGCCGTCACGTGCCGGCCCGATCTCTCCTACGTCGCAAGCCAGCTCGCACAGTACCTGAATCGACCTGAAGGGGAGAATCTACAGGATCTACGCCGAGCACTACAGTACTTCATCTCCACCCCCGACGTCGGTCTCACCTACAAAGCTAACCTCACCGCTACTCTAAAGCTCCATGGCTACGTAGATGCCGACCACGCTGGAGATGTTGACAACCGACGCTCCCGCACAGGATTCATTTTTCAACTCCAACCTGCGGGACTCATCTCCTGGAACTCTCGGAAGCAGGAACTCATCGCTCTTTCGTCAGCAGAAGCAGAATTCATCGCAGCTAGCGCAGCTGTTCGCGAAGGACTGTACCTGATGGAGCTCCTGCAAGAGGCGAAAGTGACGATGAACGGGCACTTCACGTTACTCTGCGACAATCAGAGCGCGATAAAGATCGCGAACAAGCCCGGCTTCGTCAACCGCACCAAGCACATCGCCCTTCGCTACTTCTTCGTGAAGGCTGAAATCGACAAGGGGAAAGTCAAGCTGACGTACTGCCCGACCGGTGACATGGCAGCTGATTTCCTGACAAAGAAGCTGCCACGTCAGCAGTACCAACGCTGCGCCGACCTCTGCGGGATCACCAAGAAATCCCACGTGGCCCACCTTCAGGAATGAAGGGGAGTGTTGAAACAACCGAAAGGTTCTATAAAGCATTCCCGAAGCTGCTCCACTGTACCAGTACCGCAATAGCTCATATAAAGCATGTGGAATGTCGAGGGTCACCCGAAGGTCAACCGTTTCAGGAAGTCAACGGTCGTGACCTTTGACGATCCAGTAACTGCAAGACAGTTAATTCACTGCAACATGGTAACTGTCGAGGATAGCAATAGTCGCGGTTACTGTAGCTATGCAATACAGTTAATAAGGGAATGTACCCCTCATAGTGCATGGCTAGTTAGATTTCTATTTAATCTCTTGTACTCCTATCTTTCAATTATCTTGTTCTCTTTCAATTATTATTCAACAAGGTCACTACAGAGACTTCCTTGTCTCCTCTCAGACTTAACAGATCCTATCCTATCTACTGGATCCTTTGGTTGTATCGGCATTGTCAGAATGTTATTATCTAGCCTGTGGGTGCTCTATAGCGAGTACAACCCTGTTAGGGTTTGCTATATGTATCCCAACTACTGCTAGTGAAACCACTCCTTTGTTCATTTCTCTCTTGCCTAGCTAGCTAAACCCTAGCTATGGCTCCCCACTGTGCTTACGATTCTAACATGGTATCAGAGCAGGTCGACCCTCCTGGGTCGTTCCTGTGTATGGGCCCACCACCTCACTGCTTCCGCTGCCACTGCTACTCTGTGTGTTGCACGCCCCGTGGCGTGCGACGGATTTTTCTTCCCGCCGCGCGCTCGGAGCGTGCGGCGGTTTTCTGCCCGCCGTGCGCCCCGAGGCGCGCGGCGGTTTTCTGCCCGCCGTGCGCCCCGGGGCGTGCGGCGGTTCTCTGCCCGCCGTGCGCCCCGAGGCGCGCGGCGGCTTTCTGCCCCGTCGGTCTGCGCGTCGCCCCCGGGGGGCGCTTCGACGGGCGACGGGGACCAGCCCGTCGTCCCCGGTCGCCCGTCCCGGCCAGCGCGGGCTGCGCTAGCCCCGAGCGCGGCCCGTACGGGCTGCGCCCGGCCCGCGCGTGGCTCGGGCCGCCTACGCGCGGTTCGTCTGGCTGTGCCAGGCCCGTGGGCGGCCCGTTCTTCTCTGCCCCTGAGCTGCCCGCTGTCCCCCATGCTTCTGACGGCGCCCCACCCCTGCTGCTGCCCGTTCTCCTGAATTAGGGTTTGGGGGTGGGGGGTATGGGGGTGCAGTTTCTGTGCGCCGTTCCACTACTCCTCCTCCTCCTCCGTCTCCCGCTGCTGCAGCTGCCGCTCAGGGGGGTGGGTGTGTGGGAGCCGAAGGAGTGGTGCTAGGGGGGTGTCGTGGGAGTGGAGCTAGGGGTGCAGCAGGGGGTGTGTGATAGGGGCGTGGGGCAGCTGGGGGAGGTTGAGTGGAGGCAACCGTCGTGTCGTCAGCAGCGCCAGTAGTCCGGAGGCTACAATCTCCGGTAGTCGCCAGTCGCCTGTGGGTCAGTTGCTCCAGTCAGGAGGCTACAATCTCCGCGGAGCCAGTTACTCCTGTAGTCCGGGCCCTTGCTTCGGTAGCCACTGAGCCAGCAGCTCCTGTGTGTCTGCAGCTTCAGCAGTCGCCTCCCATCTTCTCGCCCCCACAGTCTCTCCTCCTCCTCACTTGCCCTCTGTGATAGCCTCTAGCTTTGCTTGCAATTGTGAACCTGCTCTATGACTGCGTGCTCTGCTGATTACACCCCACTTTGGCTATGGGGGTGTGTCACAATGTTATTATCTAGCCTGTAGTGGGGTGATCTATAGCGAGTACAACCCTGTTAGGGTTTGCTATATGTATCCCAACTACTGCTAGTGAAACCACTCCTTTGTTCATTTCTCTCTTGCCTAGCTAGCTAAACCCTAGCTATGGCTCCCCACTGTGCTTACGATTCTAACAGGCACAAGTATCGTAGTAATGTCGCAAATATCGCACTACGCACAGGGTCCGCTCCAGAACAGTTCTCGCTGGTCTGTATGTACCATGAGCGAGGATTTTAGAGACCTCATGGCGAGACGTGTTACATGTCGCTTACATCGCCCAGGGCCCCGATCACATGCAATCAAGTGATCGGGGCTGATTGTGTCTGATCGGGTTTGATCGGGCTGTTCGAGGCGGTTGATCGAGTTGGCGCGATCAGCTGATTGCCCCCGATTGCATGAAATTGGCTTCCCGCCTTCCTCGAAGTTATTGATCGCCTCTGATCGCGCCCATCAAAGTCGATTGGGCCCACGTCCTTAGCCGTTGGGAACATTTTTTTGCAGAAAGTTGTAGCAAATGTTTTCTCGGCAACTATAGTAGGATGCATTTTTGTCTGAATTGCTTAATGACGTTATTATCTATACTGTCCTTGTTTTCTAAACTCGAGTTGGGTTGCCCGCTGCCTGGTCAAATCTCCAATCCGAACTGTTGGGCTGTACACAACAAGCGCCGTTCCAGCTCAGTGACTCAGTCCGAACTGTGAAAAGTGTTCGACCACCCCAGCCCAATCCTTGACGCCAAGTCACACACGTTGGGCAGATCCTTTGACAGCCTGGCTACCCATGGCCTGAGCCTAGATGGGATGTGAGGAAGGTGTGGAGCGGAGTGGGATTTTGTATGGTAGTGAAGGACTGTACAGAATCCGCCACCGCCAAGCGAATTTCAGTTTCCTCACTACAGTAAACTTCAGAATTTCTGGCGCATTTCGCACACGGTTTCGGTTGTAACGAATGTTCTGCATTGAGTTGACGGCTGTATCTATTCTGGTACACCGTCCTTCCTGCCATGAAAACAACTCACATACAAACTGTTCTGGTGGAATTGATGGTTGCGGGGGGAGGGGTGGGGCGGACACCAAGATTCTTTATCAACGCCTGCCAAGCCATCAGAGTGTTGCTAGCTGCTCACTCGCTATCCACTCCCTCACATGTGGCCGCTACACACACAAATACAGTAATCCATGACACTGCCTCCACCTCTAATGCCACTGGCCTCTCCCCGCCAACTTCACTAGGGCCAATTTCACCGGCATACAGACAGAACTTGACAGCCTCAACATGGCGTCCTTCAACTTGTTCTCGCTTTCCTCGCTCCGATTGATCTCCTCGCGAGATAATCGCCGGGTTTTGTATGACAAGGCTTGCACCGCTACGCTATCTGGCGAGAACATTGAAGTTTTATTTATGAGCCACCTCGCTCTGTTGTTCGTCCTGAGCACGTCATTCTCAGTGACCACAATCAACATTCTCTATCGCGCGCCATACGCTGTCTACCGTGGACTCCCACACGTTCCTCCACGCCTACCCCGCTAGAACTGCGCTTCGATCGTGACTCACGGCGGAGCCATGGCTCTCGTCGACCGCACCACGGACTCTCCGCTCTTCGAGCTTCTCCTCGGCTTGAAAAACGCGTCAACAGACGCTACAGCCGCCACAGTTGCTACAGCCGCTGCCACGGCCACGCCGCGTGTCGCGGTGATAGGTACGACGCCTTTTCTCCAACCGCTGCTGCCGGCGTCCTCTCACGATCGCGCCAGCTCCGTCGAGAAGGTTTCCTCCGCCACCGCCGCCGCCGCCGCATCAGCGTCGTATGGAGAGACCGAAACCGGCGGGGCGGCATCCAGTTGCGTCGACGCTACCGCGCCTCGGCTGCCTGACGACCAATCGGTTGGCCTGCTACTCCGCGCTGAGACGACTGACGAGTTTTCACCGGCAATCGCGGGCTCTCTGACGGCCGCTCCACCTCCACCTGGGAGACCCATGGCGCCGCCGTCGCTAGCACCGTCGGTCTCCGCACGCGACGCGTGCCAGTCACCACCGGCGGGTTCGCTGACCCAACAGCAGCAGAACGCGGTAGCAGCAGCTGCGCTGATAGCGAGCGTGCTTCACGCGGCGAATGCAGCGTCAGGGAGATGCGAGAGGACCCCAATCGCATCATCCAACGTGGCAGGTCAGGCGGACTGCTGGCAGAATGAGATTCCAAATCGCAAGCTGGTTTCCTTGCCGCCGGAAGGTGGGGGTGATGCCTCCCTCCGGAAACACCTGGTCGTGCACGCTCAGCGCAATTCTTGGGAAAACATTCCCGGAGCTGTCAGTTCCGGAGGAAGCCTTTCGTCCTCTCCATCCGGCCGCGTCGCGTCGCTGACGCGTCTCTCCTCGCCAGCTGACGTGTCAACATCGTCGCTGCCCGCATTCCTGGCTGTACCAGGGCCCACAAAAGCAGCAGAGAGGAGTTGTTACAGTGAATCGCTTGCCATGGCGCTTCGAGCAGCTAACGAGGTAACCAGGATCAACATTGGTGGAAGGGAAGACATGAGCAGTGGTGAGCTTGTGGATGGTTTTGGCTTTGGGCAGCAGGAAAGATCATCCCAGAGCAAGAGATGTCCCCAGTGTGGAAGAATTTTCTTGTCTGGGCAGGCACTAGGCGGTCACATGCGGAAGCACTGGAAGGGCCCAAAAAGGCCGGAGCATTCTCCTCGGCATGCGAAAGACTCGCTCGGTGTAACCAAGAGCGCTGGTGCTCAAGGCGGCAAACACGGTCAGAAGTCGCCTGTGCGAGGCCAGCTGAAACTCACTGGGCGGTACTCAAAAGAGTCGATGGAGGAAAGGAAGCAAGTGGAAGCCCAGGAAATAGATTTAGACCTGAGGCTGTGAGTCATGTGATGCCTAAGATAAAAAAAATCACCAGCCTTGTACCATTAGACAGAGTTGGCTCAATGCAGAACACAACTCCATGCATGAGCTGTGCTCTGTGGTGGTACCAGTACCCTGTAAGAGTGGCATTTGGCCTATACTTGGCACTTCACTACTACATGCATGCTGAAAACCTTGGTGAAGAAACAATAGGGAGGGTACCTGAAAGTGTGTGCAGCACTCAAAATGCCGGGTATGTATCAGAACTCTGAAGTGTAATGCTCATGACCAGCTGGCTAAGCATAGCACTTGTGCTGCTATATGGAAAAGCCGTTTGAAGTAAAACCCGGTTTACTCGGATCTGCCTGGATCAACCACCCTTAGGGGGTGTGTGTGAGAAACAGATTGACGTCCAATTATTCAACAATGATGCTAATCTACCTATGAACACCTACAACGCTAAGGACTCCCAGTCCATATAAGCTACCTTCAGAATTCATATTTTCAGGTTCAGATCAATATCAGCGACCACAAGAGGCCTCGCAGTAGACTCCGCTTCGTTGGCCCGCCTCTGCTTGCCATCGTGCTCAGGCGAGGCGAGATCCGACTCGTGGCTGTGGCTCCCGCTGTGCGCCGGACTACTGGTCCTCGAAGGTCCCACTTCCGCAAGAAGCTGCTTCGTCTGCACTCGAATGGATCCATTCCAGTGCTTCCGCATGTGTCCCCCCAGAGCCTGACCGGTCGCAAACTTCTTCCCGCATTTCAGACAAGTCTTCGTCTGCTGCTGCGCGGATCGTTTCCGCTTGTGACTCGTCTCAGCGGCGCCACTGCCTGGAACGAACTGATCGGAATCCGTAGTGCGGTTCGTCAATCCCGGAAGTTGGACCGAACCGTCGTCCGAAGATTGAGCGAGAGTGGCCGGCGGGCTGTCGGACGGACTCGTTGGCTCCGCGTTCAGGTCGAGATGCTTCTCGTCGATTCCGTGGACTTCCATTTCCGGCGGTGCACTCGCCATGCGTAGAAGCAACAAATCGGAGGCTCCGCGACACAAAAGCTCTTCTTCCAAGTTTGCCAGCTCAGCTTCGTCCGAGTGAGTGACGGAAGTCGCGCCGTAGCCAGAGTCGCTGGGAAAGCTCTGCTGCGATGTGTGCGTGATGTTGGATTCTGATTGGAGATGTTCCTCTTCTTCGACCTGCCTTCTCCCGCATGCTGACGCAAATCGCTCATCTGAGTCGACAAGGCGTCTCTTTTTCGATGCAGATGCGCTTTGGAAGCTACAGGGGTACGGCTTGAGTAACGGATCCCGTGCCGCGTGGTTCTCCTGCTGCTCGCGAAGAAAAAACTCCACAAGGTTGCTAACTCTGTTGCGATTTATGAAGTGCAGCGCCATGACGAGTGTGCTCTACCGTTTCTTGCAAAACAAGCTACAACGGAACAAGGTGGGTGAGAAACAAGGTAGCTAGATGTTGAGAATGAGCAAGCCTCAGGGCGTGTCCAGCGCGTACATTTACAGTTCATAAACCCATTCAGTTACCACATTTCCTATTGTAACACTGCATTTTACAAAAAGGTTGGACACGATCAGCTTCCGTTCACAAGACGGCACGCCCGCTGCGCGTACGACGAATCGTCTAACACACGTTACTGGAATCAGTGTGCGCGCGAACAAGGGTACAGCATTGCGTCCTGCCCGCTACAGTAATTTTCGTTCAAGCGTGGAATTTTCGCTTGTGCGTGAATTTCTGTGCGATGATAGACGAGGCAACCAGTTACCTCGTTTTCCACGAACTGTAGAAATTTGTGTGCAGAGGGTTGTGTCCGCGCGCTGGAAGGCCCAACCCTTCGGACTCGACTCACCTTATATACGTTTTTTGGTACAGTGAGATTTTTTGAGCGGGGAAACGTGTGAAGGTACTAATATTCCCAAAATAGACCAGTTTGGTTGGTTGGGTGGGTTTGAGCGGCGAGAGTGAGGGGGGGAGTGAGACTCTCACTTGGCGTGTGGCGGAAAGTGCCAACTTGAGCTGACGTGAGCCCAGAGGGACGAGACGAATGACCATTCTGCTGCAGCAGGTTCGGCGTACTGTTCAAATCATGTTCGTGAAGGGTGTTACAGCTGCGTGACGAGGCGAGGTGTTTCGCCTGTGGGTTCGATGCTGGACAGGTCTGCAATCGCCGACCATCGCGGCGAAAATCAACGCTTGTGCTGTCGTTGCTTTTCAGTTCCGCGAAATTTACAGATTGTTTGTGTGTGCCCGAGCTGACGCGGCTCTATTGGCTAAAACGCATCTTAACCATTGATTCTCCGGGTCACCACTGCCAGCGCGGATTGAGGTTCAATCTCCACGCTCCAAGAAATGCTGACGCGTGCCACGGAGCACACAGTGATGTGCTGGCGAACATGCCGACAAACTGACTGGATTGGTTCTTTTCCGTATGATGGCAAATTTACCTGGAATTGCGGTCGCGTGTGTAGGTAGGGGGCAAGTGAGGTCAACAAGATCTGCCATCACCCACCCACCCACAGCTGCCCAGACCGGAAACGAAATGAGATTTCTATCCATCATCATTCGCGACATCCACGTGACATGGGCTTGTGGAACCACGAAAAAGATGGGGTTACTTTCGTGTAGTTACACGTCTTTCGCACGTCCTAACCTGCTCACTAACAGCAGCATTCAGCAAACTCAAATACATTATTCCTAACAAATTAGGTGAGAATTTGCAAGGAATTTTCTCGATATTCCTTAGCGGGCCCTGCAACATCGCGTACAGCAGCAGCCGTTGTTCGCCCGTTACTGCTAACGGGGCTTCGCCGACTTCGCGCGCACTATTTCACCAAACCTCGCACTGCTGGCCTGGCCGTATTGGCCCATGCTTCGGGACTAGCCCGAACCTCGCTTCCAGCATAGCACTAGCTAGCTCGCACGCACCGCGTTACCGTTTGCATGTTTCGCGTATAAATGTTCGCTCATGCCTTCGCGTGTGTTGGAAGCAAGGTGGTGGTGGGGCGTTTGTATGCCCCCAACCCACCGAATGTGTGACTTGTGCTCACCTTCGAGTGAGTTGCAGGTTTGCGTGGGGTTGAGGATTGACTTCGGAAGACCCATTCGATTCGGTGCCACATGGCAGCACCAGGAACATTCGAGACCCAAGGAGAATTCGGATCGGTGAAATTCGAGAGTCGAATTTCACCCTTTCGATGTTACTCGAACATTCGCGAGTGTAGCGGTTCGAGGTTACTTGTGCGATTCGATCTTGTTTGCATGCTATAAATCTGTTTTCTTTGTATTGCATGCCATCATAGTGAAACTCAGAGTTCTTTGTACAAGGTACATTCGAACACAAATTCCAGAGAGCTCCTATCCTTCAATCTAAGAGCACTACCTAGCACATAAACGGCGATATCTCGCTCGATACTTAGGCGATCGAGGTGATCTACGGCTCGTTGGAAAGCTAGCAGAGTGCTCTACTGCTTATAACACTTCCCAGTTCCTGCAAAGTAGAGGAGAGTCCTCTACATCAAGCGCGCCCTGCAACATCGCGTACAGCAGCAGCCGTTGTTTGCCCGTTACTGCTAACGGGGCTTCGCCGACTTCGCGCGCACTATTTCACCAAACCTCGCACTGCTGGCCTGGCCGTATTGGCCCACGCTTCGGGACTAGCCCGAACCTCGCTTCCAGCATAGCACTAGCTAGCTCGCACGCACCGCGTTACCGTTTGCATGTTTCGCGTATAAATGTTCGCTCATGCCTTCGCTCACATTTTGTACTCGTTTGACACCTTAGTGCAATTCTTGCTACTTCGATTCATTGCACCCATAACACTTGGTATTCAGAGCCTTTCTTTCCGGACCGCGCATCTCCGCACCCAAGGAAATCAACTTTTGATTTTTCACTCGAAGGGACTCACGCACCTTAGCCCTTAGGAGTCGTTGTCCTCGCGTTCTCACGTAAACGCGTGCAGCCACGACTGCGCCTAGACTAAGCCGAGCCGACGTCCCTCGTAATGGCTAAGCATATCGATGTCGCGACTCTCACGCAGGAGCACTTGAACGAACTGCTGCGGCAAATCCGCGAAAGCTCTGAAGAAATCCCGGCGCTGACGGCGGAACGCACGTCCCTGCAAAATGACCTCGCACGAGCACAATCCCAAGCACCTGGCACTCCGATTCAGCCCGCACCACATACATCGCAACACGGAAGTGTGGGGCAACCCGCGAGCGCCGCAAGTGATGGCGTCGTCCGCCATGACGGAGACGACGACCACGGCACGACACACCCCGACGCGACGAATGCGGCCAGGAATCAGCCTCGAGTCACCATTTCAGTGTTGGCCGGTGAATCAACCCTACCGTCGCCGATGCCGCTGAAGCCGCAGCGTCCGCCATGTTTCGATCCAAGTCAGCGGGGTGGTCCTACCGTTCAGGCGTGGCTCTTCACGTTGAACGTTTTCTTCGACGCGAACTACGTCTCAGAGGTATACGGCGAAGATTCGTTACGCCGTGTCGTAGCTGCGAGGACCCGCCATGGACTGGTGGCGTGTCATCGTCACGAAGCCGGTAGACTACGCGACTCTACCGACACGGGAAAGACAAACCGGACCCTGGGCGCCGTCGTATTTCGTGGAGGTGCCCCAGTATCGCACGTGGGACGCGTGGTGCGCAGGTCTGCGCGCTCGTTTCGAGCCAATTGTGGCTTCGATCACGGCGCGACAGAGGCTCCGCACTTGGCGCCAACTCGGTTCCGTCCAAGACTACACGAGCGGGTTTCTGGCGCTATGCGAGCAAGTGGGTTATATGCACGAGAGCGAACGCATCGACCGCTACATCGGCGGCCTGAAGTAGGACATCGCTCAGGAAATCCAGCTTCGCGGCGTCACCGATTTTCAGGAGATTCTCGCCATGGCGGAGAAACTCGATTTCTTCCGCCGACCGAGACCGGGGTTCTACGGAAGCAGTAATTGGGGACATCGGCCTCGTGGGACGAACGAGGGCGCTACGATACGTGCCGTCGCCGCAAATGCCGCTGCCGCACCGTTCAAAGGGCGCTGCTTTGCGTGCAATCGGCCGGGACACCGCAAGAGCGAATGCCCGGAAAATGCTAAGGGAAAGGGGGAAGCTGAGCAGCAGAAACAGACCAAGCAGCAGGGAAACGCTAGGAGTCAATAGCAGACGGGCCCTCTACTGACAGGTCACGCCGCTCGTCCGACCCAACCGACCCTCACCGAGTGATTGTGCCGGTTCACGCAATCGACCACACCCGGCCGAATAAGGAGGGTACTACGGTAGACAGCCCTATACTGCTTAGTGGGAAAATCGGGACGGAGTTAGTAAAAATCTTCGTAGACGGAGGGGCCAGCCAGAGCCTTATCAACACTGCCACAGCACGAAAACAGCGACTGCCACTGGACAGATGTTTACCTGAGATCGACGCAAGACTGGTCGACGGCACGCCACTGGCGATACGGGAACATGTGGACCGAGTTCGGATTCGATGCTGGGGTAACTTCACGTTTAGCCAGGAAATGCTCGCAATCACCCTCGACGGAATCGATATTTTACTCGGGCGTGATTGGCTGCGACGACACAATCCGCGAATCGACTGGACGACGGGTGACCGCGCTGTGCGAGTGAACGGTAGCAACATTGCCTTACCTCGCTGGGGCTCGCCTGAGTCTTCCTCGGTGCGTGTCAACGCGATCACGATGAAACGCGCCGTAGCGGCAGGAGCTGACGTGTGTGCGGTTGACATTCGGGAAGCCGAGGCAGCAGACAAAGGAGGGGATTTACAGAAACTGCTAGCCGACGTACCGAGTAACCTGGCAGCACTGTTGAAGCAGTACAGCGACATTTTCCCGGACGATTTACCGACGGGACTGCCACCTCAACGACCGCACGACCACAGGATAGAGTTAGAACCGGGGGCACAGCCAACAATACAGCGACAGTTCCGATTGACCCAGCCCGAACTGGACGAACTGAGGAAGCAGCTCGATTACCTGCTCGAGAAGGAGTTCATTCGCCCTAGTTCGTCGCCTTTTGCAACACCGATACTGTTCACACCGAAAAAAGACGGGGGATTTCGCATGTGCATAGACTACAGAGCACTGAACAGGGTTACCATCAAATCCCGTTACCCCATCCCGCGAGCCGACGAACTGATCGACCAACTGCGCACAGCCCGGGTTTTCTCGAAAATCGACCTTCGAGGGGGTTACCACCAGATTCGCGTCAACCCGCCCGACTGCCCTAAGACCACATTTCGCACACGCTACGGATCCTTCGAATACACCGTCATGCCCTTCGGAATGACCAATGCCCCCGCCACTTTTCAAATGACCATGAACGAAGCCTTCCGCCCGCTTTTAGATAAGTGCGTCATCGTATACCTGGACGACATACTGATTTACAGCCCTGACAGAGCACAGCACTTACAGGATATCGAAGCAATTTTTAAGATACTGAGTGAGAACCGCCTACTGACAAAAGCGTCTAAGTGTGAGTTTTTACAGAACCGACTGGAGTTTCTGGGACACATTATTTCAGCTGCAGGAGTGGAAATAGACCCGAAAAAAATCGCGACGATTCAAGCATGGCACGCACCGACCAGCTTGACCGAGCTGCAGAGTTTTTTGGGGTTCGTCAACTACGTGCGCCGGTTCGTCCCCGACATGGCGAAGCTGACTGCCCCGTTGACCGACCTGCTGAGGAAGGGGGTTGAGTACACGTGGGGGGAGAAAGAGCAAGCTGCCTTCTCGGCCCTAAAAAAACTTTTGTGCTCACCGCCCGTGCTTCACATCGCAGATCCGCACCGTCCGTTCGAGCTCGTCACCGACGCTAGCGACATCGCTGTGGGAGCAGTACTGTTGCAGGACTTCGGGAACGGCCTCCAGCCAATCACGTACGAGTCACGTAAGCTTCACCCGCCCGAACGCCACTACCCAATGCACGACCGTGAGATGCTGGCGATCGTGCACGCGTTCAAGGTGTGGCGATGTTACCTCACGGGAGCAGACGTGACAGTACGGACAGACCACTGATCTCTACAGTACCTTCGCGCCCAGCCGAATCTCAACCCACGACAGATCCGCTGGTTGGACTATCTGGAGTCCAACTTCCACTACACGGTCACATACAAAAAAGGCGCATCCAACATCGCCGATGCACTCACACGCCCCACCGCCCAACTCCACGCCATCCTACTCGCCCAAACCAACCCACTGATAACAGGCCTATTCACCTACGGATACAGTACCGACCCATTTTTCACGACCGGAAATTCACAGCAACTGGCAGAGGTCAGGGGAGTCTATTACGTAAAAACAGGCACCAACCGCATCTGGGTACCCGCGTACTCACTACTGAGGGAACTGTTACTGCATGAAGCACACGACGGGATTACCTCAGGACATTTCGGGGTAGAAAAAACGCGACAGCAGCTGCAGCGGTATTACTACTGGCCGGAGCTGTTGACCGACGTACAGCACCACGTGGGCTCGTGTCCTACGTGTCAGGTGATGAAGAGCTCGCGAAAAAGAAAGGCGGGTCAGTTGCAGCCGATTCCACCGCCTGAACACGCCTGGCAGCAGGTTACCATGGATTTCGTCACAGGGTTACCTTCGAACCCTGGGGGTAACGACGCAGTTATGGTCGTCGTTGACAGGTTGACGAAGATGGCACACTTCGCTGCGTGCAAGAAATCGATCTCAGCCGAAGAAACCTCTCGCCTGTTCATCGCAGCCGTCGTTCGACTACACGGGATACCAGCCGCGATAATCAGCGACCGCGACACGAAGTTCACCAGCAAGTTCTGGAAGAACCTCTGGGAGCAGTTCGGGACAAGGCTACAGTTCAGCTCGTCGTACCACCCCAAGACCGACGGTGAAACGGAGCGGACGAATCAGACGATGGAGCAGTTGATTCGTGCCACGTGCGACGACCCGACCACTTGGGAGCAGTAGCTGCCGCTGATCGAGTTCGCGTATAACAACGCCACATCAGCGACGACGCAGCAGTCCCCTTTCTACCTGAACTACGGGCAAAATCCTACAGTGCCCATGACGCCGAGTCTGGACAACCCAACGCCACGTGCACAGCAATTCGCCGAAATTCTGCAAGCTGCCCGCACCAGAGCCGCAGAAGCAATTCAAAAAGCCAACGTCATCGCTAAACGCGACGCTGGCCGCCACCGCCGCCCAGTCACGTACCAGTCAGGAGATTACGTACTGCTCGACACGCAAAACTTAAGACTGCCCGTCGTACCGAAATTACGACCCCGCTACTGTGGACCATTCCAAATCAGCCACATGATTACCCCAGTGACATCTCACCTACTGTTGCCGACGGACTGGTACGTCAGCCTACTTCGCCCATACATCCAAACCACAAGCCAACTGCCTCGTCACCGCCCGCCATCCATGACTCACCCTGCATCGGAGCCGATGATCGAGCCCGAAAAAATATTAAGCCATCGGAGAGGATTGAATTCCTCGTTCGCTGGAAGGACCGCACGCCAACTGAAGATAGCTGGGTGCCCCTGGCCAACATCGAAAATCATTTTGCCCTGCAAATAGACCTGCGGAGCCGGGGTTTCCGCGATATACTCGCACTCGCGTAGCGGAGGGGGCTTCTTGAGGGGGGTGGGGGGGGGGGGGGGGGGGGGGGGGTAGCGTAAGGAATTTTCTCGATATTCCTTAGCGCGCCCTGCAACATCGCGTACAGCAGCAGCCGTTGTTCGCCCGTTACTGCTAACGGGGCTTCGCCGACTTCGCGCGCACTGTTTCACCAAACCTCGCACTGCTGGCCTGGCCGTATCGGCCCACGCTTCGGGACTAGCCCGAACCTCGCTTCCAGCATAGCACTAGCTAGCCCGCACGCACCGCGTTACCGTTTGCATGTATCGCGTATAAATGTTCGCTCATGCCTTCGCTCACATTTTGTACTCGTTTGACACCTTAGTGCAATTTTCGCTACTTCGATTCACTGCACCCGTAACAGAATTAGAAATACGTGTGCCATTGGAAAAAAAATGGAGCATGAATCAAACATAGATAGCCATGGACCTAGATGAAATAAAGCGCATTTATTTTCCAAGTTTTCTATGACCACCATGATACTAAGCATTGGAAAATATATTGGAATTTCATATATGAGTTCCCTTGGTGTGTTAAAGTAACATATGTAAGTGTGAAGGGTTCTCTTGTTCATGTTCAAGTTACGTTGTACTGTACCTTGTGAGGGGCCTGTTCTGTGGGAACATGAATATTACACCAATGCACGTCTTAGAACAGTAAAGTGGCTTTGTCGGGGAGAACCCATCGCAGTTCCAGGGCATCGTGCTGACGTTGCTTGGTGCGGTACTTCCTCCACTGACGGGCGAAATTTCCGCATTTATCCAGGAGGAATCGGGATCTGCTGTTCTCACTGCACGTTGAGCAAAAACCCGCCCACTTGCCTGCCCAGTTCGTCACTTCTGTATGCTGGTCATGCTGTCAGTCGTCTGCAAGCTGACGCGTTCGTCCCAACCCAACCTCCATTGCGGCTGGCCTGCTGATCGACCACTGCATTGCGGTGACGGCACTGGATCGTATCTCTCAATGCTATGATGAAAATCCTTCAGAGCGGCGTTGTTTAAACATTAAAAGCTCCCAGTTCTGTAAAGGTGCATGTTGAAGGGACCGGGTCCAGGGTTTTAGTGGTGTCGGATGAAGTATTCACTCTAAAACTGTATGAAGTTTGCGAGATATGGGGCGCGTTGGAGCTGGTTGCAATGTGTTTGTTTGGTTTGAAGTTACAGAAACACTCATGCATTATTTCTCACCGAATTCGGAAGATGTTTGTGAGTGCAGTGTCGGAATGATGTGCCACAGTCGTGTGCCCACTGGAATCTGATGGCGGTGTCACAGTGCTCCCGTCAGCACGCGACTCACGTTTGCTCGAAGTTACGTGCGGAATTTCTCACGTGTTCATCACCACACGGATTGACGATCAATCACCCCCACCATCTCCTAGAATCATGGTCGATGCGGTGATCCTCACGTGAAATTTGATTCGTGAAAATCTAACCGCGCCCCAAAAAAAAGCACTCTTTTAGTTCTACCACTTCATCAATAATTTCGCACTGGCCTAGTTCTATATCTCGTACAATAGTTCTATATATCTGTAAACATAAGCAAAAGCGCAACCCATGCGAGTTTCAACAATGCTAAGGACTTGTTTCAGTTCGCCTTTGATTGCCTCGATCAGACCCGATCTATAACTTCCAGGAAGTTCTGAAGGCGATTTCAGGCAATCGGGGGCAATCACCTGATCGCGATCAGCTGATCGCCCCAACACGATCTACCGCCTAAAACTGCCCAATCAAACACAATCCCACACAATCACCGACGATCACTTGATTGCATTCGATTGGGGTACTAAGCGACGCTGGCGAACTGTTACATTGTTCGGCATTGATTCGTGAATACACCGCCGTCGTGAATCTGGAACTGCAGCGTTTCTGGGCACCTGCTTTCGCTAAATTTCCATGCCGAGGCGTTCGCAGTCGCCAAAGTGGGCCTGAAAGAGGCAGGAAGAGTCTGACGCTTGCTGTATACCCTCCTGGAATATTCGAAGAAACTTTTAACTGATCGAGCGGCGCGAGCTATTCAAACAAAGGCAACCCGATCAGATCAGCCCTGACCAGATCACAGCCGACCAGACCCAAACCGAGACACTTCATAAACACAATTTTGTTTGATTTACAGAAGAATGTACTAATCTAGTATGTTACCTCCAGGTTTGCCAATTGTACAGTTCCTTCTCCGTACGGAACGTTGGACAACGGGAACTCCCTGCCCAGACTCTAGGCTGGGCTGGACCCTGACAGCTGCATCACTGTGACTTCCTTTCAGTGGTGGTTTGGGGGGGACAAGTCTACCTAGACTTGTAGACTTGTAATCACGTGAACTGTTTGGTTTCAAACACCCTTTGTTCGCTTTCGGGTAATGAGATGGGCACCAAGAGACTTCAAGGCTATTGTTTTGCAGCCAGAAGCATTTCAAAGAAACTCACACTAGTGCTCCGAAATAGAGGGCAGATCGGCATTGACCGGGTTGACTGCCGTCGTCTCACAAAGGTTATGATAGATTATACCCTGAAAAAAATCAAAACTACTCGTATAAAAAAGTTTGACCAAGGAGAAGTACCCTCGCGCGGTTAAGATAGCGGCAGTTAAAATACCGCGGAAATAGGTGTAGGCAGGCGAATGGGCTGAGATGGGTTTTGTGTGACGGGTGTCCCTTTGGTTCGCCAAAGGCCAACAGTGAATAGTGCTGCTGAAAGGCCAAAGGAATGGGAGTGGATGGGACTCATCACAGAGGTCATCTCATCTCACTCGTCAGCCTTCCATCCAATCCGCTTCTGCCCCATCCCCAACCCCCCCGCAGCTCCGCTCCACCCCACCACCCCCACTCTGACGCCGCTGTGCTCAACATGATTGTCCGCGAGGTGTGATGTGGTTGGCTGTCATGTCACGCGGATCAGATCGCACACCTCACAACCTCACGCACGATGTGGGTGGATCCAGCACTTCCACCAAACCCAAACGCGGGTTTCAGCGCAGTGCGCAGGAACAGCGGCAAAATCGGGGTCGAGTGGGGGATGTCGGCGCGTACTTGTGAGATTTTGCCAGCGCCGAACCCCAGGCAAGTAGCCGTCACCTATGTTACGCCTGGAATGCTGTGTACTCGAGCAGAAAGCACACCACTCCCTTGCTTCAACTGTGCTGCCCATCCAACTGAGGTATAAAGACTGAGGCGTGGAATCAGGACGTCATTCCTCAACACTTTCCTCGCTCTGCATCAGTTTACTCCCTCACAAACAGCTTCCCTCCTTAGCTTCGCGTTAACTTAGGTCAAGTCAACCCTCTCGAGCATCAATCAGCTCCGAGTATCCTTCAATCGCCTTTCAAGTACGCAATGAATTTCGCGGGCTTGTCTAGTACCACCGGTTTCAACAGGCTCGACCAATACGCGAATAGTGAATCTTTCGCCCGAAAGAGCCGCGCCGCGGTGCGCATTGTTCGCCCCCCTATCGACGTCGCGGCGGACGCGTCGCTCGCGGCGTACCTCCCGTTGTTCCACGCCCTCTCTCAGATTAAGCAGCAGCAGTCGTCCGCGGTTTCCGCTATTGATTCTCCGTCGCGCGATAACAACGCGTGCAGCCCACGTCTCTCAAGCATCAGCCACGCCACCAGCTCTCACAGCAAGACCATCCCGGCGCGTCGCGAAATGCTGTCTTCTGCTGCGGGCTCTCGGAAACGCGCGAACAGCGATATCGACGTAGCTTCTGGCGCCAACGCTCTGCTCACGCTCCGCGTCGCCTCCGCGTCGTGCGCTGCGGAAGATAGCACAGACAACAACGCCGTTTCCGGCGTCGACGCGCAACGCTCGCAAAACTATGCCGCTCCGGCGACCGCGTCGCCCAAGCGCAATTTCGTGGATTTAGACCTAAACGCCTCCCCCGATGCGCAACACGAGGTGGAGCAGAAGAGCGCGTGCACCGCCGGATCGGCGGAGGAAGAAAAGCCGCAAAAGCGGAAGCGCGGCGGGCAACAACCGATCAAGACTTGCCCTAAATGCGGGAAGCAATTTTCCACAGGGCAGGCGCTCGGCGGGCACATGCGGAAGCACTGGGACGGCCCTCTAAACGTGAAAACGAAGCAGCTCTTGGCGCATACCAACGGCACGAGCGTTAGCGATACGTCGGAGCTCGTTATTGCGGCTCGCGTGGCGAAACAGAGGAAGCTCAGCGACAGTGGCGATGTGAAAGGCGTGAAGAATGTGAAGAGGGACCTTGACCTCTCCCTTAGTCTCTGACTTCAGCTGTAGCTATGGCTCTCATCTGTGCACTTGTTTATAAGAAGTGTCTTAGATACTAGCCTGTTCTTTCTAACGCGTTACAAATATTATTTTACTACATCCTCCATGCACACGTAACAGCATCATCACACGTCTGGTGCAAGCTCTAGCATCCGTGGGGTCATCTCATCTCCCCATGCCCCCCACCCTGTCGGGCAGAGAAAAGCCTTCAACACAACCAAACATACGGTATGCCACAGGCTGATGAGGACTCGACATGGTCTCACACTGGTGAAGATGTGGGTGGTAATCCTGCCTACAATGCTTTCCTCATGCTGATTCTCAATCTGGTTGCTTGAATGGTGAGGACGCCAGCCAAGTGTAGTATACACAACCCATGTTGGGTGGAGGACACATATGAAGGCAAAAGCTACAGTGTACAGGTGGTGAAGCATGCGCTAGGGCCAGCCAGGCGAGTCGTGAATGTGGAGCTTCCCCATCCGAATGACACTCATGAATCCAAACGGCATTGGCCAGTTGTACCAGCTATAGTAGAACGTATCCGGAACTCTCTTCGGCCCGACCTTGCTTCTTGGGCAGCTCTTGAATTTTGGGAACTTCTTGTAGATGACCGACTCCTTGGAAGTAATCTCGAAGTCGTTTCGCCAGTAGTGGGCAAACTTAGCCCTCGCAGGCCTGGAGATGTTGACTTTTAAGTAAGTGTTGAGTCTCCCGCTCTCCACTGTAGGCAGCCTCTCGCAGTATCTGAAGTCAAGGTCGTGGTCTGAGGTCTGCACTGTGATCAGCTGAATGGTATTGTTTGTGGGCAGACCGCTACAGTAGCCGGTCTTTCGTCCTGACAAGGTCCCTTGTCTGCCTATGTTGCATAGATACCCGTTGATTGCCCTCTCCTTGCATACGGTAGGAAACCATGGGTACTCCTGCAATGCGGGTCACATGGGAATCGGGAGAGTGAGGTAACCGGGAAGGAGGGGAGGGGTCGAGAATGAGGGGAGAGGATTGAGGAAGATAAGTAGCTGCTAAAAGGTGGGGGAGAGAACGACGAAACAGGGGGGATGGAGTGACAAAGGGAAGGGCTCAGGGGGTTTATCAACGAAGGGCTCAGGGGATGGAGTAACGGTGAGACACACCTTCAATATCGCGGGTGAATTGTAGTATTTTAGCCGCATTTGCTCCCAGTACATCCCAGAGTGTGTGAGGCAGTTGTTGCTTGTGGGCGTGAAGCACGCCACCCAACCAGGCGTATTCTGCGTCCCCTTCATAATCACGTCTGTTATAACGTTCCTGCAAGCACGATTACAGTTCCAATCAGAGAACACATTCAAGCACACGAGTTTCTGAAATGCGTTGGCGTTAGTTGGGAATACACACCACAGGAGGAGAGAAAGCATCAACATGAGCATCGACCAAGGAGAGAAAGCATCAACACGAGCATCGACCAAGGAGAGAAAGCATCAACATGAGCATCGACCAAGGAGAGAAAGCATCAACATGAGCATCAACCAAGGAGAGAAAGCACAAATGTCCGCCACTCACCATTTCCCGTTGTTGACCTTCATCCCATCAAACGTGTTCACACACGCTCCTCCGCGTATCTTGATTCCCGACGAAACGTAATCCAGATAATAGCAATGGTCTCCGTTGAAAATGTAGTTGCACTCTGCAACATTCCCCGGATTGAAGAAATGTGTACAGTAGTAAATCCCCGCGGCGTCTTGATCGCCCGACATGTTCCGTCCAGACGCGACGATTAGATTGTTGCTGATCGTCGTCAGCATGCAATCCCCCTGGTTGTGCACATCTGCTCCGCACCGAATTCCAGCGAATAAGAAGTCGTGGATGTAGTTTCTTCTGACCATCACCCCGACTGCGCCGTTCAGAAGAATGATTGGCTGATCCACGCCTGGGTGGAGGAGGAAGTGGGGGGGGAGAAGAGGACATGTGCTGTGAGGCGAGAACGGAATGGGAGAGAACGTTGGGTGACTGATTCCAGAAGACTGACATAACCCAAAAGTAATGAGGTGAGTGATAAGCCACTCACTATGTAAGGTAGGATATACCCTTTGGCCCATGTAACCCTGCGAGTGGTAAATACCCTTACCATACACTTCATTGTTTGTAATCGCGACCCATGACTTGAGGAGAGCAGGCCCGTACCCCGAAAAGGACACTCGGATGACGCCAGGGGACTTGACGAACAGTGGTAACCCGGTACCCTTCATGCTGTCAACACGCGACGACATGGCTCGGAGGACATCAATACGCCCGTAGAAAGAGCCCTTGGCGACCTGCGTGTTGTGCACGCGCCACAGCATAATTGTAGGGCACGTGTTGCCCGACCCAAGATCCGTGTACAGGAAATCAGTACACTCCGGAGACCGCATTGTTACACCCATCCAGAAATTAATGCGTAGGATGACCACGTTGCTGGTGTTCGCTATAAGCAGCAGTGGCTGCGTGTCCCCCATATAAGCAATTTTGTAGTTTGCTTTAGCTGCGCCCGACCGGAAGATGGTGCACCGATACGCAGCGCCGAAAACAAGTCCCTTGGAAAGCGTAATGTCGTTGGCCAATTCTAAGATAACGGTCTGATTGTTGGGGTACTGTGTCCGCTTAGCAATGTCTTCTTCGGTTGTGACTGTAATGAGTATGGCGTCAGCGAGCGGAGTGCAAGGGCCCGCCGCATCCCCTACTGCCACTGCAGTGAGGGAAGAGGTGGGCGAGGAGACGGGAGAGGGAGGGGGAGGCGAGGGGAGGGGAGAGAATCAGGGAGAGAAGGAAGGAAGGAATGTGAGGGGAGAATTCGGTATCTGAACGGAACGAGGAGGTAGGGTGCCGAAACAAGAAGAGGAACGGACGCGCGGAAAGGGGAGGGAAGAAAACGGGAAGAGGAAGGAGCGACAGGGAAGGGGGAAAGGGAAGGAATGAGCGGGGGAGCAACGAAGGAGCGAATGAAAGCAGGAAGAGTGGCACTCACGCTTTCTCCTTCTCCGCGAAACGATGCCTTCTGCCACGTCATCAGTCACCTCCTGTATCGCCTCGTCTCCAGAAGTTGAAACGTACGCCTGGCCGTCCGCGTCATGCCACCACCCGCCACGTCGGCGCAGCACGCGCGCCACGTCAGCAGCCTCCGCCGGATCGGCGCTGAGGTAGCGCCGGTGCTGCAGCAATGTTGACGTGGACGAGCGAGAAGTTACCGTGCGGTGCCATTGCCGCCACGTCGTCACGAAACGCTTCAGGAAGTTGGGTTGCTGGAGGCTTTCTGAGGAGAGAGGGAGTGGGGGAGAAGGGGGGAGAGAGGGAGAAGGGGGGAGGGGGAGGGGGGAAGAAGGGGGGAGAGGGGGAGAAGGGGGGAGGGGGAGAAGGGGGGAGAAGGGGGGAGAGGGGGAGAAGGGGGGAGGGGGAGGGGGGGAGAAGGGGGGAGAGGGGGAGAAGGGGGGAGGGGGAGGATGGGAAAGAGAGCGAGGGAGAAAGGGGGAGAGGGGGAGGGGGAGAAGAGAAAACGGCAAACGCGGAGAGGGGATGGAGAGTGGAAACGGGGGCATTCTGAGACCAGGATAAGGGGAGATGGGAGAAAGGGCGAAGCGAAGTTTGGCAGACGGGACGCAGGGAAGAAAGGCGGAGATTGGAGAACATAGAGGGGGAGGTACGGGTAGCGGAAACGCGGACGGGACGACGCACGGCGAGTTGCGGAGGCTAGGGAAACGGTAGAGAAAGAGGAGCTGAGACAAGAGAGGGGCCGAAACATTGCACCAGCACCGCACCGCACCGGCTCCTGAAGCTGAACATGGGATGGTAGCGAGGACGAGGAGAAGGAGCGCTGCGAAAAGGAAGCGGTGCTTTTGCCCCATCGTAACCACTCCGTAACCTGTTTGCCGCTCCGTATAACACTTCTCCGTTATCTGGGATGGGTTGCCTAAAACCTGTTCGCCACTCTGTATAACGCTTCTCCGGAAAGAGCTGATTCAGCTGCTCCCAGTGGCGGCGTGAGGCGCTACGGAATTACAAAGCTACCATGTCAGAATGGCGTACTAAAGGGGCGCAAGGAGGTGTTTCCGCGGCAACAATGAGAGTGAAGGGGCGAATAGCGCAACTATTGTTCCGCAAGATGGGGTGTTGCACGTCGACGTTGACTATCGAATGGAACGACCAGCTACGTGTGCGGTACTGATGAGAGACTTAGTAACGTAGATACTGTGCAACTCCGCTTGCCTGAAACATAAAGCTGAGATAATATTTTAATACTGTGGGAAAGATATGCTGGTCAAGTCTAGACACCTTGTCGAGCTCGATGGATAGGCTGTGACTTGACAGGCATGAAGATGTGGTTGTGCTCTCGTAGTCTTAGCATTGGGAGTTGTGCCTACCATTAAAACCGCTACTTGTGACTCACGGAAAAATGCAGATAGGAGAGGAAGCGCAAGGTGGAAAATCCGCGAAGTAGGTCGAACATTCTGCAGTTAGGAGGGGAGGCGAGTTTGGAGGTGAGAACGCAAACGGGAGGAAAGTGGAGGGAGACGCACGACAAATTTTGATCAGCTGAGCGAAAATCGCGATTGCATCAGTTCAGCTGCGTGCGACCGAACTGGCGAATCTTGGCGAGGAATCGGAGAGAACTACTGTCGAGCCTGGATCAGTGATTGATTCTTACTCGCGTGGCCTCAAATTACTGGAGTGGCCACCAGATTTGGTGATAATTACTCGAGTGGCCACGCCAGGGGATTCATGCTGGTTTTTTTTTTACCCTGCGCATTACCCTACAAGGATTTGTATCCCTGAAACCTCTGTACTGATTAATGCGCGATCTTCAATATCCGAAATTTATGATCGTGACCCCATATGACCGCGCCTGATTGGACGCGCATTGCAAAACAAAGCACCGCGCATATAATCGACCAATCATGCGCGGTCATTAAATGTCCCGCGCATTGATATATGATCGCGGAAATATATGATCGGGCATTAATATATGATGTGCCCGACCATTAATGACCGCGCATGATTGGTCGACTATATGCGCGTCCAATCAGGCGCGGTCATATAGAATCACGAACATAATTTTCGAATATAAATCATCGACGCGAAAACATCCATTATAGATCATCGTGTAAATTTGAAAATCACGCAATTATCAATACAGAGGTTTCGGGGATACGAACCCTTGTAGGGTAATGCGCCAGGTAAATAAAAGCACCGGGAATCCCCTGGCGTGACTACTCGAGTAATTATCACCAAATTTGGTGGCCACTCGAGTAACTCGATGCCACGCGAGTAAGAATGAATCACCGACCCAGGTTCTACAGTAATTCTCTCGAAGAATCGATGGCAGGTGAGAAGTACACCCACCTATCGCGGCTCAATCCCCGCAGCAGGCAGAACCTCTTCTGATTGTGCCAAGGAACGCATCGCAGGTGATTTCGGAACTTCGTTTCCGACTTGAGCGTCCTCCGCGGAAATTACACGGACTCAGGGGAAACGGCTCAAATCGCAGATAACCTACTTGGGCTTCGACCTGAATTTCCGTGTTTCGGGAGAGGAGTCTCCGCGCAGCAGAACATTTTCACGATTTCAATCGGCTAATAGCAGCACCGTTGCGTGCAGGAAGCCCTTACATTGTTGCCAAACTTGTCAAACACAAGCAATCCATATAATACAATGCGGAATACCCAATCAAGGCCACCCAGGAAGGTCATGGATGTGCAGCTTTCCCATTCTAATGGTCGCCATGAAGCCCCATGGCATGGGCCTATTGTATGAATTGTAGTAGAACGAGTCAGGGACACGTTTCGGCCCCACTTCAGACCGTGGGCAGCTCTTGAACTTGGGGTATTTCTTATATATTATGGAGTCCTTTGAAGCGATGCCCAAGTCATTCTTCTTATAGTCGTTGAAGGCTGCTCGTCTTGGCCCTTGGATTCTCACGATGCTGTGGATGTTGAACTTCCCAGTCAGCACTGTAGGGAGCCTCTCACAGTATCTGTAACCCATTTCATAGTCGGTGGTATTCACAGCAACTAGATTGACGGTGTTGTGGGTGGGAAGGCCGCTGCAATGCCCAGTTTGAGCGCCGGTCAGTGTACCCCTTTCATCGGTGTTGCACTTCATTCCATTCACAGTCCTTGCTTGACAGATTGACTTAAACCATGGCCACTTCTGCTCGTCAACAATTAGAAAGAGTGAGGATTGGAAGGGGAGAGAAAAAAAGGGCGATTGGAAAGAGATTGAGTTGACATGGTTGATTCAACTGCCTGTCACCATACAGGATGAACAGGTAAAGAAAAGCAGACATACAGCCACTGCAACTGCAAGAAAAGGGCAGAACAGGGACTGACAGCCCACAAAGGACGCAGGCTAGCATGAATGAAACGACAGAACGAGCCACGTAGGAGCACAGCTGCGCACTCACCTGGTTGATGACGGGTGAGTTGTAGTAGTTGATCCGCATCTCCTCCCAGTAGGTCCCCGGCTTCCTGGCGCAGTTGTTGATAGTGGGCGTGTAGCACTGGCACCACCCCGGCATCCCAATCGTGCCCTTCAGAATCACATCCTCAATCACATTCCTGTGCCGGGAAAACACAGAGAACCGGGAAAGACGTTGTGAGCCTCGAAATCTTTGAGCATGTTTTACGGCGCTTCTGGCAGTCGCACGATAAGCGGACGCATGGTCCTCGGAATTGGAGTTATTTGCGTAGTGTGCGGGCGCTTACCAGTGGCCGTTGTTGACTTTCATGCCGTCGTATGTGTTGATGCACGCGCCACCGCGGATAATTACCCCCGACGTGGCGTAGTCCAGATAATAGCAGTGGTCGCCGTTGAAGATGTAATTGCACTCCGCGATGTTCCCTGTGACGAGATGCCAGGAGCGGGATCAGCGTGAGAGGAGAACACCGAGGAGCGACAGAAAAAGTTGTCACATCCATCCATGGCTGGGCCCAGCTGCTTCGGGAAGCTATGCTACCCCGTGCTAGCGTAAGCCAACCCAAATTCCAGCCACACCACACGGAAGCCTATCTTTCTCACCAGGGTTGAAAAAGTGCGTGCAGTAGTAAATCCCTGCCGCGTCGTGGTCGCCCGACATGTTCCGCCCGGACGCGACGATCAGGTTGTTGCTGATCGTCGTCAGCATGCAATCCCCCTGGTTGTACACGTCCGCATCGAATCCCCGCGAATAAAAAGTCGTGGATGTAGTTGTTCCTCGCTATAACCCCCACCGCGCCGTTTTGAAGCACAATCGGCTGGTCTACACCGTACAACTCGTTATTCGTCAGCGAAACCCAGGCTTTTAGCAGCGCAGGGCCGTAACCTGAAAACGCTACGCGAATGACTCCTGGCGACTTGACGAAAAGCGTTAACCCGGTACCCTTCATACTGTCTACACGCGTAGCCATGGCACGAAACACGTCAATCCGACCCCAGAAGCTCCCTTTCGCGACCTGAATGTTATGCGACCGCCAGATGTGGATCGTAGGGCACGTGTTGCCTCTGCCTATATCGGTGTCTAGTAGCAACTCGCATTCACCCGACCGCGCCGTCACGCCCAGCCAGAAATCCAGCTTCAGAATAACCACGTTGCTGGTATTCCACACGCGAATCACCGGCTCCTTGTCTCCCATTAAAGACACTTTGAAGTTTCTCTTTCCCTGCGCTGACCGGAAAATTGTGCAGCGGAAGGCGCCAGAGAAAACGAGGCCCTTGGGAAGGATGAGGTCGCGGGTAACTTCGAGAATGACGGTAACGGAATTGGGGTACTGTAGCCGCTTGTCGATGTCGGATGGGCTTGAAACGAGGATGACCTTGGCTTCCGAGAGGGGGGTGCAAGGTCCCTTTTGCGTCTTCTTTTCTGTCATCATGACAGGGTGAGTGAAACGGAAGTGGCCGAAGTGAAGCGATAAGGGACAGAGTTGGAGGAGGAGGAGGTAGAGAAAAATTAATGGGCCGGGTAACGGACAAGGAAAAAAAACAAAAAAAAACGTCATAAACAAAACGGGAACGGAAGAGAAAGCTAGTGGAAGCGGGACGGTCTCCATGCCACGTACGCAGTCACCGACGCCGTCCGAGAGGCGTTGCCACGTCATCAAGCGAGTGGTCGGTAGGATCGATGCCAGGAGTTAGCGAATACGGCCCGCCGTCCCCGTGGTATTGCGTGAATGACGCCAAGTCAACGTTCGCGTCAACGTTCGCGTGAATTCCCACTAAGGTAGCGCCGGTACTGAAGCCATAGCGACGTCCGTTTAGCCGCGCCAGCCGCCGATCGCGGCGGATGATGCGCTGCATGCCAGCTTCGCAGGAAGCGCCAGAAGAGATTCGTCCGAGGCGGGGAGGACAAAGGTGATTCCTGACTAAGAGACAACGCTGGTGATACCGACGACGCGGCGTGGATGTGGAGAAGGGCGACGAGCATAAGAATACTCATCCTGGTAGTAGCAACCATGGCTGAGTTGAGCCATCCTCGACTCGCCATCGCCGGGACTCGTGTCAGCTCGACTCGATAGCCAGAGTCCGTCCGTGGCGGATGGAGGGCTTGCTGCACTCGAATGGGCATCAAGCGTCGACTACTGAGGTGGATGAGGAGCGCCCGAGGTGAATCGCGGAAGAATTTTGATTCTTTGCGTGGAAACGTGACAGCATGAGGACTATCTTCAATCTTCAGTAACAAACATGGATATTTCGTAAAGCGGAAGTGGAAGTAATCCGTGTGGAAGCATACGACTGTCGAGTCAGGCAACGACGAGATGGTAACATCGTCGCTACGGTTGACAGAAGCCTGTTGTGCCTGGTGGCTTGGTTTGGTATGGAGTCGTGACGTGATTCATTAATGTGTTTCCAAACTGACCATCGAGAGAGGCACAAAACCTTCTCTCGTGTTCTCTTCTACAATCGCACGAGTCGCACGGGGTCGCTAGTTCCTCCCCACCTGGAGGAGGTGTCTCGGTCAGCTGGCAGTACTGCCGTTGGCGAAAAGAATACACGATCATGGAACATTCAGCGGCCATTATCTCCGATACTCAGATTTTGCCTGAGCGCGTTCTCAGGTGTAATCACCAACAGAATCACGGTTTCTCGATAAAGTGGGAAGCCTTGCATGTTTGTATACAGTCACTCAATAGAAATGATTCCAGCGCTTGCAAAAAATATAAAACCCGTAGCGAACCTATATGATTTCTGGGAAGGATCAACCCTAAATACCGAAAGCCGCCCAATATTTTGGAAAACATATTGCAACCCACTTGACAAAAAAAAAAATAAAACCCAATCGGAAAGGGATGCGACTCGGGAGGCATCAGCCCTAAAAACAATGCCCATTCCCGTATTTAGGGTTGACCCCTCTCGAAAATGCATCCAGGTTCCCTAGGGGTTTTATTGTTTTCTGCCATGCCCGAATAGTTCTCGGTAGCGTCGTCTAGTGCTTTCGGTAGCGTTGTTTAGCGGTCGGTTGCGCTACCGAGCACTACCAAGTGAATTATATGGGCTTCATTCTCTTACTACCTAAATTTCCGTACTATATCCAAGTCGGGAGGGACTGGATGGTTCTGTTTTTGTCACTTCCTAATGAGTTCGACCAGCGTGAGAAATGTGACTATAAATCAATGACCAATCAACGTTGAAAAAGTCCAGGTTGATTACACCTGAGAACGCGCTCAGGCGAAATCTGAGTATCGGAGACAATGGCCGAACATTCAGAACTGTCTGACAGAGGATTTCCAGCACGAGAGGAGGGTGGAGGGAGCCGCGCGACAAACTGATTCTTGAGGGTGGTTCGCATAATGATAGAACAGGCCAATCCAGGCGAGATGCCGAAAGCTCGATGTTGCCTGTGCCTGCATTCGGAGCGCAGGTGATATTCTGAACACTCGCGCGGATATTACTCCCAGGTGGGAGGATGCTTGTTGCAAGCTGGAATCGCAGACTCTACCAATCGGGCTTCCAATCCACCCACATATTCCTTCTTTTATCTGTTCCACGCTAGTGTGTCCTGGGTACAAAACGTAGCTAGAGACAAAAATTATGAGAGTGGATGTGCGGTGTAAAAATTCCAGTGTTTTTATGGTATGTGGTTAGCAGATAAGCTAGAGAATTCAACTATACATTATACTCTGAAGCACCCTATAACAAACAGAGCAAGGAATCAAGGCCAACCGGGAAGGTCATGGATGTGCAGCTTTCCCATTCTAATAACCGCCATGAAACCCCACGGCATGGGCCGGTTGTATGTATTATAGTAGAACGAGTCAGGCACGCGCTTAGGCCCCACTTCAGACCGTGGGCAGCTCTTGAAGTTGGGATACTTCTGGTATATTATGGAGTCCTTCGAGGCAATGCCCAAATCATTCTTTCGGTAGTCAATAAAGGCTGCGCGTCTTGGCCGTTGGACTCTTACGATGCTGTGGTCGTTAAACTTTCCATTCGGTACTGTTGGGAGCTTCTCGCAATATCTGTAGCCCATCTCGTAATCAGTTGTGTTAACAGCGACTAGATTGACAGTATTGTGGGTGGGAAGGCCGCTGCAGTGCCCAGTTTGAGCGCCGGTCAGTGTTCCCCTTTCGTTTGTGTTGCACCTCTTTCCTTTCACAGTCCTCGCCTCACAGATTGATTTGAACCACGGCCATTTCTGATTGCCCATGACATTGAATTGGATGGCGAGACGAAGCGCGAGGGGTGGAAGGGGAGAGAGGAACGAGGGCAAATGGGAATAAATACATATATGATAACCTTTGTTGCTGTAAGAGATAAAGAGGGCAAGAAACACAGACATACAGTGACTGAAACAGCAAAGACATGGAATGAAACGTGGATTGACAGTGTCCAAACAAATAGCAAACATGAACAATACAACAAAACGAGGCACGTCAGAGCAGGGCTGTGCACGCACCTGGTTGATAACAGGCGAGTTGTAGTACTTAATGCGCATCTCCTCCCAGTAGGTGCCAGGCTTCTTGGCGCAGTTGTTAAGAGTGGGCGTTAAGCATTGGCACCATCCCGGAATGCCCACCGTGCCCTTTAATATCACATCTTCAATTACATTCCTGGGACGCACACAGACGTTGAAACATGTCCTAAGCCCCGAGAGCAAGGTCTGACTTAGGCGTGATACATGGAGCTTCGGACAGTGGGCATGATCAGAAAAGGCATAACTTGCGGGGATACAGAACCATGGGAAACGGACCGTCGCTTACCAGTGGCCGTTGTTGACTTTCACGCCGTCGTACGTGTTGATGCACGCACCACCGCGTATAATCACTCCCGACGTGGCGTAGTCCAGATAATAGCAGTGGTCGCCGTTGAAGATGTAATTGCACTCCGCGATGTTCCCTGTGACGAGAAGCCAGGAGCGAGACGAACGTGAGAGGACAACACCGAGGAGCAAGAACAGAGGTCATTGGCCCGTCTCGCTCAACCATGACCAGGCAACGCTGCCACTGGCGGTTGTGCAACTGCCATGCTGCGCACCACACCTCATGTATGCCAACCTGCCCATCTACTCACCAGGGTTGAAAAAGTGCGTGCAGTAGTAAATCCCTGCCGCGTCGTGGTCGCCCGACATGTTCCGCCCGGACGCGACGATCAGGTTGTTGCTGATCGTCGTCAGCATGCAATCCCCCTGGTTGTACACGTCCGCATCGAATCCCCGCGAATAAAAAGTCGTGGATGTAGTTGTTCCTCGCTATAACCCCCACCGCGCCGTTTTGAAGCACAATCGGCTGGTCTACACCGTACAACTCGTTATTCGTCAGCGAAACCCAGGCTTTCAGCAGCGCAGGGCCGTAACCTGAAAACGCTACGCGAATGACTCCTGGCGACTTGGCGAAAAGTGTTAACCCGGTACCCTTCATACTGTCTATACGCGTAGACATCGCACGGAACACGTCGATCCGACCCCAGAAGCTCCCTTTCGCGACCTGAATGTTATGCGACCGCCAGATATGGATCGTTGGACACGTGTTATCTCTGCCTATATCGGTGTCTAGTAGCAACTCGCATTCACCAGACCGCGCCGTCACGCCAAGCCAAAAGTCCAGCTTCAATATAACCACATTACTGGTGTTCCACACTCGAATCACCGGCTCCTTGTCTCCCATTAGAGACACCTTGAAGTTTCGCTTTCCCTGGGCTGACCGGAAAATTGTGCATCGGTAGGCGCCGGAGAAAACGAGTCCCTCGGGAAGGACGAGGTCGCGGGTGACCTCGAGAATGACGGTGACGGAATTGGGGTACTGTAGGCGCTTCTCGATGTCGGACAGGCTTGAAACGGGGATGATCTTGGCTTCCGAGAGGGGGGTGCATGGTCCCTTCTGCTTCTTCGTTTCTGTCATCATGACAGAGTGGGTAAAACGGAAGGGGGCCGAGACGTGTGAGAAGAGTTAGAGGAGAGGAGGTAGGGAAGACGTATGGACCGGTGAATGGGCGGGAAAGACAACAAACACGCAAGAATAAGAAGGGAACGGAAGAGAAAGCTAGTGGATGCGGGAGGGTCTCCATGCCACGTACGCAGTCGACGACGCCGTCCGAAAGGCGTTGCCACGTCATCAAGCGAGTGGTCGATGGGATCGATCCCAGGAGTCAGCGAGTACGGCCCGCCGTCCCCGTGGTATTTCGTAAACGATGCCAGGTCAACGTTCGCGTCAGCAGGATTCCCACTCAGGTGGCGCCGGTACTGAAGCCATAGCGACGGCCGCTTCACCGCGCCAGCCACCGATCGCGGCGGATGATGCGCTGCTTGCCAGCTTCGCAGGAAGCGCCAGAAGAAATTCGTCCGGGCCGCATCAAGCGGAGGGGATTCTTGACCCAGAGACGAAGCTGGTGATACCGACGTCGCGGCGTGGAGGTGGAGGAGGAGGACAAGCATAAGAACGCTTATCCTAGTAGTGGTAGCAGCCATAGCTGAGCTGGCACGGCCTGGCAGTCGCGCCATCATCCGGAGTCGCCTGCACTCGACTCGACGGCCAGAGTCAGTCCGCAGCCGAGCGAGGATCGCGGCACTCGAGACGACCCAAGCTTCAACTACCAATGGTAACGTCAGGCTAGGTATCTGAGGTCGAGGAGGATCGTGGATGCTCGATCTCTCGAGGTGGGGAAGGGTGCAGCCGACGACAATCGTCAATTACCAATACCCCAGCCGACGACAATCGTCAATTACCAATACCCCAGCCGACGACAATCGTCAACTACCAATACCCAGATGTGGGCTCTCCGCCGACACCGCAATAGCAGGAGGGAAGTCTGCCGTGTGATGTCGAACCGTGGCTGTCGAACCGTCCTGAACTGCCTTACTGTGAGACGGCGGAATTGTTACGTAAATGGTTACTACCTTTTCGAGAAGCCTGTCGCACGACGGAACCAATACTGCAAAATGTAAATGTGATTTCAAAGAGGACGTGCACAAGCGTCGAAACAGATCTCGCTAGGTAGGGTTAAAGCCGGAAGCCCAAATTGCACAAGTTTTAAAAGGATGACGCGAGGGGTTTTTTCTGGTTTGGGTTTTGGCGATTGATTTCGATTTCGGGCATTTCGTTTTTTTTCGCCAAACCCAGCCAGCCCACGTATTTCGCCCTGGGGGTTGTGTCAGCACCCGAAAGTCCCAAATTGCAGGTGCGCTACTTTTCAAAGCTTGCACACTGCACTTCGTCAAGTTTTAAAATCATGACCCACGCGCCTCGCAATTTGGGACTCGGGCTTTAAGACAGTCGTGATGGCACTGGAAAAGTTTACGCTGCGGCGCTCGACACAGGCTTGAGTTGGTGACTCGCGCAAGGATAGCTTGGAGCTTTTGGAATTTGGAATTGCTCCTCCCGCGCGGCGTCTCACATTTACGAGTCGCGAGGAATCGTCTCCTCCTCGGTTCCTCCCCACCTGGGGCTTCACCTAGCCGGGGGAGGTGTCTTGGTCGGCTGGGTGGGTGAGTGTGGTTGGCGAAAAAACTTCATGCATCCATCGCCCCAGTGCCCCGAGTCCCCGACGAGGCGACGTGTACAGTAAGAGCATGGGTGGGAAGAGAACCGAACCAGTGAAGGCAAGCCCCACACATCGCGGGAACGAGGGCAGACCAAACAAGACGTACAGTGTGCGACGCGAAGCACAGCAATGGCGGTGCATCCATCGTCCCCCCCAATCCAATGTTGTGGCCATCCTTCTGTGCTATTCAGTCAGCCTCGGCTTTGCTCCTCGCAACCTTCCCTTGGCCACAAGTTTTGACAAGATCCATGCAGGAGAACTTACATAGGTCTGTGGTCGAGACACCTGACCTGATATACGCCAAGACCTGCGGACTCAGCTGGAAAAATAGCTGCGACCTGGGATGGGATGCATCAAATTTGACACGAAGAGTCCCGAAGCAGGCATATATACACCCTCTTTCTGGTTCAGCTTATCACGCTTTAAAACAAAAAAATCTGTTGGTACTCTCTCTACTTGCATTTGACAAGCGCCCCAGCCCAGCAAGCTATGACTGCTGAAATTGATGCGAAGGTCATGAATGTAAGATAATTTATAATCAAACATTGATAACAAATATATGGTAACGATAGCACGTGATCTGTTGAGGTGCCGACACGGAGGCTTACGAATTAGGGGATCATCTGTGGCATAGGGCTGTGATAACCAAGCCATTTTTCCTTTGTCTCCTCTGCAGGGTACACAACAGCCATTGGGAAACATGATCATTCTCCAAGCATCCCCACACCCTCCCCTGTTTTTGCAGAGGAAAGAGAAGGTGGAGGGCGAAAGGGGGAGGAACTGGAGGGGGAGAGGGAAGGAAGGTTGGAGGAGGGGTGAGGGGGCGGGCGGGAGATGGTCTTCCAAGGAGTATATTGGATTCATTCCAAGTTCTCAATTCATAGACAGTGTTTGAGCAATGTGTCTTACTCTTGGCTGTAGCCGTAACGATGGTTTGCATATAGCCTAGCCTACTCGACATGTACTTTGTCCAGGAGGAACCACCAGCACCAGTTTGTTCACCCTGAGGCATGCTTCGCACTTGGGACTGCTTTCAGCCTACTCCCCTGACATCCCAGACGGCATTGCTTCTTAGCTGAAGAAGCGAACTAAAGAGGGCAGTATGCATAATTCCAACATCTAAACGGAACAATCCGTAATGAATGCCTAGCTCACAAGTTCCAATGCTCAGTGCCAAGTAGCATAACAGCAACGACGCTTTCACTAAATACGAGGATATCTCGTGTTGGCTTCAGGAAGTTCCCAGCATCCACACGAACCTACTTTTTGACTCCGACAGCCGGCTAGTAACCCTGGCCGATGAGGTAATCGCCCATGTTCTCAACAACCACATTCGTGTCACCTGCCGTTGCAGGCTCTTCGAAAATGCCGAAGACCAACGCACTGCCAGTCTTCTTGATGCAGCAACCACCGGCTTTCCGGCCCTGCAATAAAACCAACGAAGTGAAGGACTCCGATTCAGAGAAACAGTAAACAATGAAAGCTGCGACGGCGATAGGGACGCGAAAGAACGAATTAGTACCTTTGCCTTGTCTTCGCCGTTTCTGCCACGAACGACATTGCCAGGGTCACCTGCCACCATCATGAACTTCTCTGTACCCAGAAATAGACCATTTGACGCAAGCGGCGTCTGTGGGTTGTCGAACGCGTCCACAATAGCGTCGAACTGCGTTTTAGTCACCTGATAATTGGGGGGGTGAGTGAGTTAGTTCACGCGTCAGCAGAGATTAAAACCAGAGCTATACGATGATCTGATCTTACCGCAGGCATTGCAGCGCTCTGCGCCCAACAGGTACCATCCTCCAGACCATAAAGTGCAGCCGCCTTCAACGTCCCTCCGTGCGGAAGGGCACACATGAGGTGATCATCGACGTAGGATTGCCAAGACATGGTTGGATGAGGATAGAGAGTAGGGCTGGTGTGGTTGTTCGCAAGAATGTCAGATGTAGGAATCCGCTGGAGGAATTTTGGTGCTGGAATGTAGGGTTTGAGAATGCTGGGTGATGATGGAAGACCTTTCTTCCCCCTCTCCGCGCTCGAGAAATCCCACGCAGCCCCACCCGCCCCATGCGCGTGCTTTGCGGGGCCATCTCCGCAAACCCAACCCGCGAGCGGAAGGCTTCGCCTGAGGGGCGGAGAGCTTCACCCAAAAGGCCAAGAAATTCCAGAGCGGCGAAAATCAGGGGTCCCGTCCCGTTGATGCAGCACGGGGCTGGCCATGGTACGGTAATCTGGGCAACATTGCCACGCGGCAACCAGTGAATGGTGTTGTCCACGCCAGCATCCAAGATTCTGCTGACCACACCACCAATGACTAGAGCTTCCAGATGGCACCCTCCTCCAGAAATCTGAACATGTCCAACTACCATTCACGACATAGGTAAAATTGCAACGATAAAAAATGCCTCAAGGTCTTCATACAATACATCCTTAACAGCACATATGAGCTGGCTCCTCGTGTTTATAAAAAAAAAAAAATCAATAAATCCATCTTTGACCCCATCTCTCAGCCTGCGCAGCAACATGGGCAGATTGTTCGCAAGGTGAGTTTTTCAGCCAAGGAGAAAGAAAAACGGAAAGATAAGAATTGCAAATCCCTCTCGGAGCAACGTACGGTAGAGAGTGCAGATCAATTCGCTCAACGCAAAACCCTATGGTTGCTTGGGAGGGAGCTTTTGGCATTGGCTTAAGCAACAGGGAGTCGTAAAGCTACATATAGCGATGCGACAGAGAGGTAGGGAGGGGTACTTGTTTAAATCACTTGGGGCTGGTATTGGTGTGGCTTTGCAGATGTAACTCTCGGGGTCATGAGCACTTCTGGCGGATGGAAGACGGGAAGGAGCAAAGACCAACTGAATGGCATCGTCAAAGCAGGTGTAGGCAAAGCCAATAACATCTGCGCCAAGAACAATGGGGTCGGTAACGAGGGAGGAAATGACATGGGAGACCGTAGGGCGTGCGGCAAGAAGAAAGCCAAAGAACAGAGGAGAGGAGACTACAATGGAAGACGTAAGAGGCGACAAGAGGACAGGGGGTTGCGGAGCACAAGAAACGCAAGAACGGAAAGTAATAGGTTGGACAATAGAAAGAGGAGACACGGGGCAAGCAAGAGAGGGACGACGGGGGTGAAAACAATGCGGAGGAGGACGATCCGAAGACTAGACCTGCGGAGGAACTGTGGGACCATAGACTGAGAGAGATGGTGGGGGAGGAGCAGGAGGTCGGTCAGTCGAGCCAAAAGATAGATGAAGAAAACAAAGTTGCAGCCGGTCGCGGCAAAGGCGGCTGCTGATGCTGCGGCAACGAATGTGGCCGCTGCGGCGCCGGACGTCCAACGCTTGCGGCACCCCAAGTACCAGTATACATGCAGCAGCACACCCAAAACCAGCACCCCGAGAGCCGACACCTAAAACGGCATTACTCAAAGACCAACATGCCCAGCGGCTGCACCCGCAGAGTCTACAACGACCGGCCGCGGTGGCTGCGGCAAATGCGAAGATAACATTAGAAGCAAAGTCAGTACCCTCAGACATACGTGCACGCCCCAATGTACCAACACCTTTACCTCCTCCACGACCCCGACCACCCTTATGCCATCCTTGTCCACCAAAGGGGGCAGAAACGGCAGTGACCTCCATTGTGTCTGTAGGCTCAGCAACAGCAGCAAAGGCAGGTGGGGTAGGGAACTGGGGCGGAGCTCACCTCCCAAAGATGGGGGGGGGAGGGGGGGGTGGTCTATCGCACAAGTGGTGGAAGCGATGGTGCGGAAGAGACGAGTCCCAAAGATACCGATAGTAAGGTTTCATGAGGTGCATGGCGAGGAGGGTGACGAGGACAGGCGGGAGGCAGGCCGATAGAAAGTGCAGGGTGTTGTGAATGGTAGCTAGTACTTAGTAGCCATAGTTAGGGTTTTGGGTACTAGCAAGAGAGAAGAACAGCAGAAGGGGGTTTCCACTAGCAGCAGATAGGATACATATGGCAAACCCTAACAGGGTTGTACTCATTACAGAGTACCCCACTGCAGACTAGAGAAATATAACATTCTGACACAGGGTGGCATACATGGGGGGGGGGGGGAGGGGGGGGGGTTAGCAAGGTCGTCAGCAGTGCAATTAGTGCGAAAGCTAATGTCATTTGAGCGCAGGAGGGTTGATAGTTCAACAACAGTGGAGAAATCATGGAGATTAAGAAAGAAAAAGGGCATGAGGAGGTGCCATAGAACAGCTGAGGAGGGGGTGGAGTAGCGAGCAACCATATCATCAAGACAAGCATTTGCCGTCTCGACCTGGCGAAAGAGCACCCGCTCCTGCAAGCCGTAGGGAGCGACTAAGCGCAAGGCACATAGCATCTTCACGCAACTCCCAATTCGAGTACACAAGCGGGGCCATGCAGTAAGCCTTCTGCTCCTCCAACATGGGCTTAGTAGTAAGAGTAGCCGGACGCTGAGAGCCAGATAGCTCACACAACACGCGGCCATATAGGGAGACGTCGTTCTGGCGCTGGCTCCGCATGTGGAGCTTGACATCGAGCAGCCACGCGTCAAAAGTCGAGCCCGCCTCTCCACATCAAGCCACGTGACGAATTCAGACGCCATGACAGGAGTGAGCAGGGGCATAGCTGCAGTGGATGAGAGGGACCACTATAGGCGGAGGAGGAGATGGTCAGAAGCAAGCATGCAGGCAGCAGGCGACGCGGCCTCGCGAGGGCGGTAGTGTGTTCGTAGTTGAAGGCGCGACAACGTCGAGCAGCAGTAAGCGCAGCGGTGGGCAGCAATTGCAGGCGCGGCTGCGTGCAGCAGCAGCAACAGGTGCAGCGATGACGCGGCGACGTGCAGCAGCAGCAGCAGGTGTGGTGGTTTACATCAGCAGCAGGCATGGCGATGGGCAACAGCAGCAGGAGGCGCAGCGATGTCGAGCAGCAGCAGGTGTAGCGGCTGGCAACGACTGCAGATGTGGCGGCGGGCAGCACCGGCAGGCGTGGCGACGTTGAGAAGCAGCAGGCACGGCGGTGGGCAATAACGACAGGTGCGGTGTCGTCCAGCAGCAGCATGCGCGGTGACGTCCAGTAGCAGCAGGGGTGGTGAGTAGCAACTGCAGACACGGTGACGGGGCCGGGACGGGGGCGTGACACGGCGAATGGGGAGGAGGGGGGTGGGAGGGAGAGGGGAAGTGGGGGGGGGGGGGGGGTCTCAGAATAGGAATGCAACGGAATGGTGGAAACTAGAAAGTGTGAGAGTACAAATATGCAACCCTAACAACTGTACTCCCTATTGTGCCACTCACTATAGCCTACAAGCATAGAATTACATTTGACACACCCCCATAGGCCAAATGAGGGGCATCAAAGCAAGCAAGGTGAACAAACAGTCACAAGACCAGTCAAAGTAAGAAACAAGGCAAGCTCAGGGTGGATCTCAAGGACACCACACAAATTCCGAGCGCAAGCAAGCGGCCACAATGCCAGTTCAAGAGTTCACTAGGATATAAATAGGAAGCACAACAAGCAGAGCAAACAACAAGACTACAGCAACCGAGGGCCTACCTCAACAAGCCCCAACTGCACACAGAACCTGTGGTGATCACCAAGCGCCAAGGCCTTGGTGAAGACGTCTGCAGTGTTGGCCTCTGAGGCCACAAAGTCCAGGCGTGCCTGGCCGCGTCGCTGCAGCTCTCGCAGGAGGAAGTACCTCACGTCAATATGCTTCACTCTGCTCTCCAGTCGAGGCTCTCGACATAGGAGGATCATGGCCTTGTTGTCAGCGTACAAGGTCGATGCAGAGCGAGGCCGCTCACCAAGGTCGGCGAGCAAGAAGGTCAACCAGCGAAGCTCCTGTGCCGCCATGGCACCAGCGTAGATCTCTGCCTCTGCACTGGAAGTAGCCACAGACGACGACCGTGTAGACCTCCACGACATAGCACCAGCTCCCAGACTGAAGCAGTAACCCTGAGTCGAGCGCTGAGTCTCCACGTCGTCAGCGTAGGAAGAGTCGCAGTGACCAGTCAACGCCACTGTCTGAGTCCCTCCAAGCACAAGCCCCATGCCTGATGTAGTCGCCAGGTACTTCGCCACCCTCATAGCAGCTGTCCAGTGGACAGGACGGTGTCTCCCAGTCGCAACAAAGCAAGAGAGGATGCTGAGGGGAAAGGCGAGGTCCGGCCGAGTACAAGTCATCAGGTACATGAGGCAGCCCACAAGCTCTGCGTAGGGACCACTGGGCTCAAAGGGCTCGTCAGGAACGGGGCCAATGAGTCGGTGGTCAATAGCAAGCGGAGTGGGCTGTGTGGTGGAGAACTGGAAGTCGAACCGCCGAAGGACCTGCTGCACCATGTGTGACTGCGTCAGTGTGATGGTGCGAGCGACTCTGTCCCTGGTGATCTGCAAGCCAAGGTAGCGCTGCAGCTCACCCATGTCAGTGCACTTGTGTCTCTTCTGCAGTTCGGACTTCACCTGAGCCAGTGCTGCCCTGTCTGCGGTAGCAAACACCAAGTCGTCGACGTAGACAAGTATAAAGAAAGGAGTAGAGCCCGCTTGAACAAACAGCGACGGGTCGGCGGAGGACGGGCTGAACCCAAGGTCACGAAGCGTGGAGCGAAGAGTGTCGTGCCACTCACGGGGCGACTGGCGGAGACCGTAGACTGGTCGCCTCAGGCTCCACTGGGTCCCAGGTGGGAAGGTGTCAGTGAAGCCAGGAGGACGGCGCAGCCAGATCTCCTCGTGCAGTCGGCCCTGGAGGAACGCAGTGGAGAAGTCGAGGGAGTGCAACTCGTAGTCTCGTTGCGCTGCTATGTGGAGTAGCACCCGAAGAGTAGTCATCTTCGGGGTCGGGGCGAAGGTCTGGAAAAAGTCAACTCCCTCACGCTGACTGAAGCCCCTAGCCACGTAGCGCGCCTTGAACACCGGCGGTGCTCCAGGCGGCCGCTTCACCTTGAAGAGCCACATGCTATCGACTACGTTCGCCCTGGGAGGGGGAACTGCGTCGACGTAGGGGCCTGTGGATCTCCAAGACGCCAACTCTGAGTCCATAGCCACTTTCCACTAAGAGGCCCACGCCCCTGACACTGCCTCGCGGTAAGTGCGAGGAGTCGGTATGTCAAGGGCGTCGGTGTCTCCCTCAGGGGAGAGCAGCATGGCACACACAGAGGGAGAAGCGGCTTCCCAGTACTCCAGCTCAGACTCTCTGTCCTCTAGGACGTCACAGCCAAGGGCAAACCCACCCCCGACGGGCAGAGGACGGGAGGGAGGAGCTGGCACCACACGGGTGGCGTAGTCAAGGCGGCTGGCGGCAGCAAACTCAGCGACAGCGGCAGTGAGAGCCGAGGCAGACGACGGAGGGAAACGAGAGTCGGTGACAAGAGTGGCGAGGACACGTGCGGCAACAGGACGAGCAGCGCGGTAGTAGTCAGAGATAGGAGTGGGGAGGGCTGTGAGAGAAGACGGAGGAGGAGACGGGAGAACGGACACAGGAGAAGGAGAACGACGACGAGACGAACAAAGGAGGGCAATGTGGAGGTCAGTAACAGGGGACGAGTGACGAGCACGCGGAGGACAACGGGTGATCAAGTAGCGGCGGACAGAAGGAGGAGGAGACTGAGGAGGAGGAGAAGACCAGACCGCCGGACGGTCGTCAGGAGGAGGCAACGGAGGAACAAACACAGGAGGAGACTGGGAGCGGACAGGAGGAGAGGAGGAAAGGCCAAGGACCCGCAGGCCACTCACAGGTGGGAACAACTGCCGCTCCAGAGGAAGCTGCAGAGGCGGCTGCGGCTGCTGCTGCTGCTGCTGCCGCTGCTGCTCCAGAAGGTCCAACACCTGCAGCTCCTGCCGCTCCCTCTCCAACCACTCCTGCTCCTCACGCTCACGCCGACGGGCAGCCTGGAGACACGTGTCGTGGCGGTGGGGAGGCGGAGTGGACTCCGCAGAACCAGGGTCTCCAGCTCCAGTCTCCTCAGACTCAGCACCTCCAGAACCAACACCTCCAGTGTCAGGACCCCCAACTCCAGCACCCCCAGCTCCAGCACCCCCAGAGCGAGCGCCACCTGCGCTAGCCCCTCCAGCTCCAACACCCCGCAAACGAGCACCCCCAGACCGTGCACCGCCAGCGGCTGCACCTCCAGCTCCAACACCAACCAAGTCCACAGGAACTTGTCGCGGAAGTGCCGAAGGCTGCTGAGGGGACTGTGAGGAGGACTGCGGGGAGGGAGACGCTACCTGACGCGCGACCGAGGGTAGAGGGGTAGCGTGGGACACACCAGACGGGGCAGGACCAGGGGGGGGAGGGGGTACCGGAGGAGCAGGAGCAGGAGGAGGAGAGGATGCTAGGAAAAGGGGGGGAGGGGGTACCGGGAGACCTCGACAAGGGTACCGGGTGTAGTAGGACACAAATTCGTCAAACCGGACGTCACGGGAGTCTAGGAACTGGTGGAGGGGCGGGTGGTAAAAGGACCAGTCGGCAGAGTCCACTGGGAAACCAAGGAAGACACAGGGGACGGCGCGTGCCGAGAGTTTGTCCGTGGAGGTGTCGCGAACAAGCGCAAGGCAGCCCCAGACTCGAAAGGCCGACCCAACACCAGGGGAACCAGTCCAAAGACTGGTCGGTGAAGCCTCGGGCCGCGAGACACGCGGCTGGAGGTTCAGCTGGTGTGCGGCGTAGCGAACCGCGTGGGGCCACAGAAAATGGGGCGCACGGGCATGGATCATGGACGTGCGGGCGATGTCCATGACCAGGCCTATGCGGCGCTCAGCAACCCCATTCTGCTGTGGGGACTCTGGCAGCGTCCAGGACTGTGTGATGCCCTGTTCGCCGTAGAATCCACCGAGAATGCCGGAGCGAAACTCGCCCCCACGGTCGGAGTGGAGACAACTGACTCGACGACCACGAGTGCCCTCAATGGCTAGAAGCCACCTGATCAGCGTAGCAGTCACCTCGGACTTCTTCGCAAGAGGGAACACTGTGGTATACCTGGAGAAGTCGTCGACGACCACCAGAAAGTAACGCTCCCTCCCAGACCCCTGCGTCGGGGCAGGGCCCCAGACGTCCAAGTGGAGAGTCTCGAAGGGAGCGGTGGCCGGACGAAGGGAGGAGGAGTGGGGAGTGGCGCGTAAGCGACCGGCGACGCACGGAGAGCAAGGAGGGGCAAGCGAGGGAGGGAGCGACGGGAAGGTGCGTCGGAGACCTGTGACAAGTCCCTGACTGAGCATGCCACGAAGGCGAGGGATCGACGGGTGGCCAAGGCGGTGGTGCCACAGGACGGTGCGGTGGGCTAGAGAGCGACAGAAGCAAGACGCAGTGACTGGACTGGACACAGCGACCGGACCGGACACGACTACCTGGCTAGACACCGCAACTGGACTGGGGACCTGGGCCGGAGGGGACGCAACGACCTGAGGGGAGGACGCGACCGGGGAGCGCTCGGTGTGGAGAACGTAGAGACCGGAGCGGGGCTCCCTGGTGAACGTGGCCAGAACAGCACCTGTGGTAGCGTCTGTACAGACTGCAGTCCGCCCACCCCCCACGAAGGTAACCGTGATCCCCCTGTCCTGGAGGTATCCAACACCCACCAAGTTCCGAGTGAACGAGGGGATGTGGAGGCCGCGCAGGACACCAGAGGGGACCACAGGGCACGGGAGGGTGGTGGAGCTACGCGCAACGGCTGGTCCAGAGGTAGGATCAGCCAGAGCCACTGAGACAGGAGTGAGGAGTGGCGTAAGGGTTGTGTGGTCGCGGAAGAAGCACTGAGACGCGCCCGAGTCCAGCGTGAACGACAGAGAGGCCTCAGCCGGAGGGTCACCTGACCCAGTCGCTACACAAGCACCTAGAGCAGCAACACAAGCACCTAAGCTAGACAGGCACAAGGCTACACTAGCAGGAGGCAAGCAGGCTAAACTACGAACACGCGAGCACACAGATCCCTCAGCACTAAAGTCAGCATCATCATACAAAGCATGCTGACGCGCATCGTCCATGGACATATCAAAGACATCAATCTTACGGGTTAACAGACGAGACCAGCGAGGCGTGACCGCCAGGGGGCCCCAACGAGCCCGGTAGAGGTCGTCGAGGCGGCGGAAGCACCGCGCGGCAGAGTGGTCGTCGCGACCACAGAGACAGGGGCTGCCCGGCCCGGTGAGGCACCAGTGGGTGCAGGGGCCAGCGTCACGGCGAGGGGGGCGAGGGGCCCAGCTGGAAGAGCTGCTGCTGCGGCCGGTGCTTCCAGGGCCTCCCGGACCCCACTGCGGCGGGGGACCCCAGTGCTGCTGCGGACCCCACTGCAGCGGGGGCCCCCACTGCCGGAACTGCTGCGGTGCCTGCTGCTGCTGCTGCTGCTGTCCCTGCTGCTGCTGCTGTCCCTGCTATGGCTGGTGCTGCTGTGGCTGCTGCTGCTGGGGGGCAGCACCCCCACCGGTCGGGCCACCACCTGTGGGTGGACCTGTCTGTCCTGCGCCTCTTCCTAGGCCCCCTCCCCCTGGTGCACCACCGCCGCCGCCGCCGCCGCCGCCTCCACCACCACCGCCGCTCCCACCTCCACCGCCCCCTCCACCGCCACCTCCTCCGCCCCCACCTCCCCCCTTCCCGCCCTTCTTGCCACTCTTGCCCCGTTTCTGCTAGCCTGCGGCAGAAATGGCAGCGGTGTCCTCAGAGACCGACACAGCAGCAGAAGCGCGGGTAGCGGTGAAAGTGGGAAGCTGAGGGGCGGCACACCCCACAAAGAGACGGGGGGCCACCGCATCAGTGGCGGAGGCAACGGTGAGGAGGCTGCTCTCGATGGTCCCGAGAGCAGTCTGAAGGAGGTCTATAGTGAGTTCTGTGGGGTGCTTCTGAAGAAGCGCGTCGCGGGCAGTGGCAAGGCGGTCAGGGAGGCGGGTGACTAACCAGTGCACAGTGAGCCACATGGGGGGGGGAGCAACAAGGAGCTGTGCGTCGGTACAGGCCGAACGAAAACCGACTTCAAGCGAGCGGAGGTGAGTCACTAGGTCGGAAACAGTCGCAAACGAGCCTAGGTCGGGAAACACGAACGGCATGAGGAGGCGACTGAGGGAGGCGGAGGAGGGGGTGGAATAGCGAGCCACAATAGCATCCCAAACCCCCTTGGCTGTCTCCACCTGGTCAAAGTGAGCGGCCTCAGTCGGGGGGAGAAGCTCCGATAGCGTGAGGGCGGCGGCCGCGTCACGAGAGAGCCACACGTCCCGAGCCAGGACCCGACGGTCGTAGTCCGCCTGGGCCGTAGGAGTCTCTCCGGGGCGGTCGGCAGGGCGGCGGGGGACGGGGGTGCCGCGAGAGCACCCGACGAGTGGGCCCACAGAGTGGCGCCGTCCTGACGCTGGCTGGTGAGGAAACGTGTGGTCTGGCGCTGCCAGGTACCGAACTCGATCGGGCGTCCCTCAGCATCGAAACGGAGGCGACGGGCCTCCATAGCGGAGCCCATGCTAGAGGCGACTGGAGCACGGCGGAGGCGAAGCTAAGAACGAAGAGGAAAACTACGGAGAGCTAGGGACGCCAGCGGGGAAAACGACGAGAGACAGTCGGCGAGAAAATAGTCGTGGGGCGGGGCTCTAACCGAACCTAGGTGGCGCTACCGGAGGGAAGAGCGGCTGCCAGCCGCTGAGCCGGGAGCCAAGTGAAGTAGGAATGGCGTGGGACCGGTGCACAGGTGAAGGGGAGAGAGATGAAGTAAGCGCACAGAGTGATGCGGTAAGTGTACGCAGGTGTGCGGAAAGCGCACACAGGTGTGCGGTAAGTGCACGCAGGTGTGCGGGAAGCGCACGCAGGTGTGCGGGAAGCGCACACAGAGTGATGCGGTAAGTGCACGCAGGTGTGCGGGAAGCGCACACAAAGTGATGCGGTAAGTGCACGCAGGTGTGCGGTAAGCGCACGCTGGTGTGCGGGAAGCGCATGCAGGTGTGCGGGAAGCGTTGGCGGAGGAGGGCGCACGACAAGCGGAGGGGAGGGCACGCGACGGTCTAAGGAGGGCGCGCGACGGTTGAGGAGGGCGCGCGACGGTGAGGGAGGGCGCGCGGCGGTCTAAGGAGGGCGCATGACGGTTTTGGAGGGCGCGCAACGGTGGGAGAGGGCGCGCGACAGACTGGACTGCGCGGGAGGGCGCAGGCTAGGCGCGAGGAGGGCGCGGAGGGCGCGGAGGGCGCGGAGGGCGCGGAGGGCGCGGGAGCACGGAGGGCGCGTAGGGCGCGGAGGCTAGCTAAAAACGAACGAGGATTCAACTTACTCCTGATACCATCTCAGAATAGGAATGCAACTGAATGGTGGAAACTAGAAAGTGTGAGAGTACAAATATGCAACCCTAACAACTGTACTCCCTATTGTGCTACTCACTGTAGCCTACAAGCATAGAATTACATTTGACAGGGGGGGGAGGGGGGAGAGGGTGGGGAGCGACGGGGCCGCGACGGGGCCGTGAAGGCGGGAGGGCCATGACGGAGCCACGACGGGCCGCGACTTCGGGGCCACGATGAGGGCGTAATGGGGCCGCGTCCGGGACATGACGAAGCCACGACCGGGTTTGCGGCGGGGCGCTAGAGGACGGGGGTTTGGAGGAGAGGGGGGGGCGGGGGGGAGGGGGGGGGGGGGGCTAGAGTTGGGCTAGAGGGAGGCCGCTAAAGGGTGGGCCGGTAGAGGGGGCCGTGAGGGAACAAGGGGCGGCTAGGGATGCAGGAGGGGTAAGAGCGAGGGACCTAACCTAACCTACTGTTGACCTTGCCACACTCCTTCACCTCAATGTCTCTATTGACTAGAGTCTACCTCTACAGGCGCAGCAGTCCCTACCCCTTTAACAAACGGGGGAGGAGGGGGTGAGGGGTGGGGGGGGGAGTGCCCGTGGATGAAGGTAGCTTTCGTGCGTATCGTGAGAGACAAGAGTGCCTGTTTACATAATATTATGTTTTAGATCTGGATGGCAGGCAAATGCACATATTTCGAAGAATGAAACACAGCCAAGCTCTCAATGAATCACAAACAGATCAATACTACTTCTCAATGGTTTCTGAGATGCTGAGATACAGGAACTCACAACAAAATTATATCAGCAGATACAACAGAAGCATTTATAGTTTTCCAGTAGCAGCACCCAGCATGAACATACTCGTTTGATTAGAATCCAGAGTTGTTGATTTCTCGAGCTGCTTCAGCAACAAGCATATTCACGTCGCCCGCAAGGACAGGCTCCTCGAAGGTGGCGATCAGAATATTATTAGCGGACGTTTTATGGATGCAGCAACCACCAACTTTCCGGTTCTGCGGGAATAGCAACGACGTCAGTGTGTCTTAAAAAACAAAACAGAAATAGTAGAACCGATGCAAGAACCATTGAAGGGACGGTGAATCAAGTTGGTTGTACCCACCTCGTCTTGCTTGTTTCTTCCACGAATGATAACGCCAGGAACACCTTGGATGACCAGAAACTTTTCGTTACCCAGGCATAGCCCATTCGCCGTAAGCACATTCACGTCGTTAAACCCGTCCACAATAGCTCTAATCTGATCCTCGGTAGCCTGAAGATTCCGGGAAAAGGAGCCATAACCGCATAGCAATGTGAAATGAAAATCACATGATATACTGTGGGGAGATGGCATATGACACATTATCCATCTCACCTCTGGGAAGTTATCGCTTCGACCCCGAAGAGAGCCATTCTGACCATAAGCTGCCGATTTAATACCATCATATCGGCGGCCATTCGAATCGGACCCGTCTGCCCTTCTCAACCCAATCTTCGATTCGAGCAAATGGTTGAAGTAATTCTCGGGCAGCTCCATGTCCCCCATGGAGGCTGCGGCACGAACCTAATTGGGCTGGCACGTTGAGAAAGGAAATCGCAGCCTGTTGCGGCTACTACAAACTAAAACTGGTAGCACTTCGGGATATTGAATCGCAGCAAATGCTCTAGTCTCACTATGAGCAAACTGAAGCGTCCTTTCGTTTCCCTTCACACACCCAGCCCACTTCACTCCCCTCCCCCCTCCCCCGCCACCCCCAGACGAGCCCCCCTAGATGCAGGATCGCGGACCGCGCTTGGACCATTATCCTGGACAAGTGATGACATCAGTGTTCGATCAGGAGCGACTGTAACCACATTTGGGATCTCGCCAGCTGTAATGGTACCACATTGTCACCGTTTGCGATACTTCGTCGTGTAACAGAATGGTCGACCAATTTTATCGCCAACGGGAGATCACAACAAGGCTGGACGTCGGCGGCAGGAGGGAAATGCTGGAGCAGCTGGATTTGACGAGTGCCCGTACCCAATCGGAAAAGGATGCGACGCTACTGGCCCGTTTTGGTCAACTACGCGGAGGGGGGGTGCGGAAGGGTTCACAAGAGGTGCGCAAGCGCCATGCTCGCTTGAGGGGCGGAGAGGAGGAATGCTCCATTGCGAAAGTCAAGAAGCCACTGTGGGATGGGGGGGCGGCTTGCATATGCGGGCGAAAATGAGCAGCACTACTGGTCCGTATGCGGGCGACGTTTCCACGTGGTAGAGGTTGAATGGTTTTGTCCACGCCAGCTTTCAAGATCTTGAACAAACACTGATGGTCTGGCAGAACAAATGCCATTTAAAAAATAGCATAATGTAAAATTCTTGCATTCTGGAATGTTAGCTGGTTGTACCTAAACTGAAGTATAGAAACCGTGGTCAATGGTATAACCCTAACCTGGATCATCGCCCGTAGTCAATGGTCGCTCCATCCGAGCTGGAATCATCTCCTGAGTCACTGGTGCTGTCATCCCCAGTAGAGTCCCCTCCACTGGAATCACCCCCATAATCACCTCCCCCACTCTCATCTGCACCACCAGTGTCCCCACCAGAATTGCCATCTCCGCTACTGTCCTCTTCGCTACCATCTCCCTCCGTGTCTCTGCACTTCCCCCACTGACACTTACGCGAAAAGCACGCCTTGACAGGCCTGGCAGTCATATTAGCCGTGAAGAGTTGACAGCTGAGTCCCGAGAAGGTGTACATGAGGCAGGAGGAATCCTTGATACAAGAACCCTCGCACTTCTCCACATTCCCCGTGAAGAAGAGGTTACCGTCCATCACCATCAGCTGCTGCCCCTTGTGTTTCTCACATATCATCTTCGGCACAGGAGCCGCAGGAGGCGAGCTGGCAGGTTCACCCTCACTCGTGTCTGCTGGCGGGGGTGGCTTTTTCTTCTTCCCCGTGCTTGGCTTGGCGGGAGAAGAGGGAGGAGAAGGTTTTGCATCCGAGCCTGATTTCTCCGAACCCGAATCAGCCTTCGCCGAATCCGAGTTCTTATCCTTGCTGGGCTTTGAGCTGCTAGTTGGGCCGCTGGACGGCTTCGGCGCTTTGCTAGCCTTGGAGGCATCTGAGTCAGAGCCTTTGGGCGCTTTCGCTGGGCTCGACGTGCTTCCTCCCGAGGGAGACGCAGGCGGCTTCGTTGGCTTAGCGGAATTCGATGACCCTTTCCCTTCAATGCCAGAGCCCACTTCCTGGCTGTGTTTCGTCGTCTTGCCCTTCTTGTGCGAACGCGCGGAAGTTGTGGCGGGAGGTGCGGATCCCCCACGCGAGCCGGACTTGCCCGACGTTGGCTTCCTCTTGCCCCCTCCGGACTTTGAGCCGGAGTCAGCTGGTGCCGCAGCGGGGGTGCGTCTCTTCTTTCCCTTTCCAGACTTGCTTCGTCCGCGCTTGGACCCTCCAGAGCTACCCGACGCTGGCGAAGTCGTCGCGGCCTTCTTCGCTAGTGGCGCGTTCGCCGTCTTTGCCTCAGACTTCTTCACAGAGGTTTTCTTCGTGCCCTCGCGAGCCCACTTATGTCCGCCCTTCGTCCTCTCACCAGCAGACCCCGTTGTGCCTTCGCGAGCCCACTTGTGCCCACCCTTCTTCCTCTCGCCAGACGACCCAGCTTTGCCCGTTTTGCCCGATGAAACAGCCGTCTTCTTTCCTTTCTTCCCCGCCTTTTTCTTTCCGCTCTGCAGCGAACTGCTCGCCTCACTTGCTTTCGCCGCACCCCCCGCTTTCCCCTTTTTCCCACCCTTCCCCCGCTTCCCCCGTTTTCCCCGCTTCCCCTTCCCAGAAGCGGACGACGAGAGGGCTGTTCCGGCTCCTGCTGACGTGGCGCCCTCTGACGCCGATTTTCCCGACTGCTGCAGTTTCTTGCCGCTGCCCTTCTTGTCGGAGGCTGGCGCGGAGCTTGCGCGGGCGGGGGAGCTTGCGCGGCCGGAGGACTTCGTGGGGGCCGGGGTGGATTTGAGGAGGCGGTAGGGAGAGGAAAGCGCAGGCGATGTTGGGAATAAATCCTCTATGAGCGATAGAGGCGAGGAATGCGGCCATGCGTCCCGGTCGCCTGCGGAAATGCGACGCAGCCGAGAGAATACGGAAGGTTAGGGTCAATGCGGGGAGCGGAAGCGCGAAAACGAAGTGTTGTTACACGGGTTACAGCAGTGATTTACAGCAGCGAACAGAAAACGGAACACAATAGCCCTTAGAACCGTCGAAGTTGTATACATAGGAGAGCTTACCGTCCTCGATAGCTAGTGGTTCACGTGGAGAATCTTTATCAGGCTTCACCGCTGGTGCCGCGAGAAGGATGAGCAGCGACACGCATGCGATCAGCGCAGCCGGGCCAAACCGGCCCATTCTGGCGCTTGCGGTTCACGTGGTGCCTCAGGAAGAAATCTCAAGAGGCGAGAACGATATCCAGCTGCAGCGCGGCGAACTTGGCTCGGAACTTGAAGTTATGAAATACTGGTCAGACGCGACATAGATAAAAGGCTGGTACGGTAGTTGAATGCAGGGCGAAGCGCTACAGGCCTGAATGTGACCTTGAGTATGGGTGTGTATCGAGGCGACAGCATATGACGTGGTTAGCAAAGCTCGAAGGAGCTGGTTTGGAGTGAGAAGTAAACGTTGGAAGCTGGAGCTTGGAATTGGCAACCGCAGTTGACTCATCATTGTCGGTGAAATTCGCCCCCGAAAATTCGAGCCGCGATGCTGTTTTTGGATTTCGCGACATTTTTACAAAATTCGCACATTTGTGTCATGCCGATGAGGAAGGGGGACGTGCGCACGAAAACATGCCCATGACTGATGTTCGTTCAGATCTGGCAGAATGAGGTTGCGATTTCGCATTTCAATCTACAGTACATTGTCCTACTCTTCAACAATTTTATGAGGTGCTTCACCTATCACTACTGAATATGTTATCTAGGACGTCCAGACTATTACAACGACAAACAGTATCCATTGCCCAGCCCCTTCTACAAGTGATCACTTGTCATCTTCAGCAACTGAGGGAATCCAAGCGGAACAGGTACGTTGTAGAATCCCAAGTATGCCCGGGCTGGCCGAGACTTCAACCCAAGCGAGTCCAATTTGCAGTTCATGAACCGGGGCCATTGCTTGAATATAGGAGACGTCGGCTTCACCTCCAGGCTCCCAATCGTAAAATTCACAAACTGCAGGCCCGGAACATTGGAAGAAGTGTACCGGATGCTCGAGAATTTGTTCACTGTAGGCACTGAAGGGGTCTTTTCGCAGCCCTGAAAGCTCAGCGGGAATTTGCTGCCGTCCAGCAGGGCGAGATCAAGGATGTTACTGGTCGGGAGGCCGCTGCACTTGCCGGTTTGCCGTGCGTTGAGGGACCCGGCTGTGGGGACATTGCAGGGCACCGTGCCAATGCTTGCGTCCTTGCAGATGTTGCTCAGGAAGGGCCAGCGCTGGAAGTGATGGTTCGCAAGGGTGTGGAAGACGAGGGGAAGGGGGGGGAGACACAAGTGAGAAGGGGAAGCTCTCGGGCTACATATGCAAGAAACAGGGTATCAACAACTGCACAGGGTATGTGGTTGAGGATACTAAGAACTATTCATGGCAAGTACCTTGTTAATGATCGGGGAGTTGTAGTACTTGATCCGCTTGCTCTCCCACAGCTTGCCCGTGGGCGTGTTGCAGTTGATGGTTGTGACTGTGGGACACGTCGCTGACCCCGGGACGGCAGTGTAGTCCTTCACCCAAACGTACTGTATCCGGTTCCTGTTTTTGTAAAAAAAAAGAATAGTCAATGCATAAAAAAGGAGGAAAAAAGTTTGAAACAAACACGAGAAAGTCTGTCCAGCGATATTTTCAATCGACCATTCTTAGAGCTGAAGACGCAACCAATATACAAACAACAAAAAACGTACTCTTTGCCATTCTCAATGTTGACCCCGTTAAAAGCACCCATGCACGCGCCCCCCAGGACGACAACACCGGTGGTGTCAGCCTCTAGGTTGAAGCAGCTGTTGCCACCCAGCATGTAGTTGCATGACGCCGCATTGCCTGATGGGAACAAGCGGGGTGGGGGGAGCAAGTAGGGGCTGAGGTGAGCAAGAGGGGTGGGTATGGGTGCGAGCATGCGGTGTATTCAGAGAATCACAGGGAAGCGGATGTTGGCGATGGCGGTCTTGGCGGTGACGGTGACTTTGGGGAATAAGAACCAGTTGCGGCCTATGAACGTCATCACGCAGCTAATGTTGAAAGCGGCCAACCGATATGGCATGTGCATGTGACGGTGCGTGCGAAGGCGTGCAACCCGAGCCTTGTGCGCGAGAGAGAGGGAGAGAGACGAGTCACTCTGGTGGGTACAGGGGGGCGAGTGCGCGCACCGGGGCTGATCCAGTGCGTGGTGAAGCGGATATTCGAGATGTCGGTCTTGGCGGTGATGGTGACGTTGGGGAAGAACCAGTTGCGCCCGATAAACGTCATCATGCAGCTCCCCGCGTTGTTCACGTGCGTCCCGCACTGCACGCCGCTCCCCGTGTACTGGTGCAAGAAGTTGTTCACGACCTGCACAGGGGTGGCGAGGGGTGGCGAGGAGCGGTGAGGAGTGGAGAGGAGTGGAAGAGAGGTGGTGAGGCGCCAAGTCCAGGACACTTGAATTGGAGCACGAAAGTGGGCCGAAGGGGGGGATAAGAGAGGGGGAGGGGAGGGAGGGAGGGAAGACGACACTTGTGCATGGTGCGGTAATAACGAGAGAAATAAAAAGCACATGGTATCATAGTGACTGTATTCAAGTGTAAGGTGGTAAGATTTGACTGCTAGCCGTCAGACGTTACCTGCACGCCGACGGCACCGTTGGTCAAGTAGACGGGCGTGTTGACGACTGCAACAGAAACACGGGGAATGGGGGTACGGGGTAACGGGTGAGGGGATGAAATTGGAGATGGAAATGGAGGGGAGAGGAGGGAGGAGGAGGGAAGGGGAGGGGAGGGAGCGAAGAACGCACAAACGGCGGGGGAACGTGGAGTTAGGAGAGCAAGATTAGGAGGGAGAATGGGCATGCGCATGCGCGCGCGTATAAGCTGCCACGCTGTGGCTCCTCAGGGATCGGAGAAGAGCGAGGAAAGGGAGATGAAGAGGCGATATTACAGAAGGAGGCAACGCGTGTGAAGGGGCACGTGGCAGGCACGGCCGGCGACTCACCGTAAATGTCGTTATTTGAAAGCACGATGCCCGACTTGATCGCCCGGGTGCCGACCCCGCTGAATGCGACGCGGATGGAACCCGGGCTTTTGGCGAACGGGAACTCGCCCGTGATCGCCATCCCGTCGACTAGCGAATTCATCGTGCGATACAAGTCCAATCGCCCCCACAGGTAACCCTGTGCAATTTGGATGCCGAAGGATTTGTACACGTGAATTGTAGGGCAAACCGCCCCCGCTCCGAGCTCCGGTATCCCCTTGCAAGCAGGGGAAGTTGGAAGAACGCCCATCCAGAAGTTGATTCCCCATACAATCACGTTAAAAGTCTCGACGATTCGGAGGATTGGCTGATCGGCTCCGGCTAACGAGATCGTACGGTTGCCCGTGACGTCCGCTTGCAGGATCGTGCACGAGTAGTAGGGGCCAAAAGCGAGGCCTTTCTTTAGCATTATGTCCGCTTTTAGCGTCATCAGAACCGTCGTTTTTCGCGGATACTTGAGGCGCTTCACGAAGTCAGCCTCGGTGGTAACCACGATGCGCGGACTCGCGGGAGTAACCGGGGAGCACACGCCTTTTCGCTGCGCCAGTGAGTATCTCGGCCCCCCCCTTGCTCCCGCGCCCGCCGAACCGCCAGCAGCAGCGGCAGAGGCAACACCTGCACCGTTAGCCCCAAGCCACCCGTCATTTCCGGGTGACGTGGCCGCCGCCTCTGCCACGTCAGCTTCCCCATCCGATGGGTCTGTTGGAATGAGAGGCTTCCGATTCCCCAGCATCCAGGGAAGGGTGTACTCGCTAGGAGGCATCCAATGAGGACGTGACACGCCACCACCGCTCAAAAGCCTGCGGCGAGCGCTCTCTTGGCGGCGCAGGAAGGGGAGGTTTTGCCAGTCTGGCGGAGGCACGGGGAAAGGATCGGCCGTGAAGGTCCGCGGAGACCAGGTATCTTTCTGCGCGGCATCGGCACACGGCAAGAGGAGGAGCGCCACTGTGGCCGCCAGGAGGACCGCGCCGCTTCCGAGTCGCCGGGAGAACCCGGCCTGTTCTCGCGGAGACACCATTACCAGCTACGGTGACGGGACGACTGCTAAAAAGCTGCTTATAACTTCGCCTCAATTATTCAGGAACGGACGCGCGACAACAAACGCAGACGTGCGGCGAGTTGACTTGCGACCTAGTGAACCATCTAAAGCTGTTGTCTATCTCGGGGAAAAGACACGTCCGACTTCAAATTGAGGATGGGTCTGAACAAACAGGTGTCGCATTTTGGAAAAGAGCAACCGCCGAAAGGCAGGAGGGACATAGCATTTCAGCGCGAGCAGAGCAACCCTTTCCCACACCCTCCTCCCATCCCCCTCCTGCAACCACCACGTCTCGCTGGTTCGGAAAGAGTGGTGGTGGTGGTGGTGTAACCACCAAACGAAAGCGCCCCTCTGCGCATGCTGTAACTGCGCCTCTTCTGCACGAAAAGCTGCACTTGCCTTGGATTTGCTGGCTGCGCTGCGTTGACCTGCTCGTAGGCTCGGCTCGCCCGAAACCGTGCCAGATGGCTTTGGGCACCTGACACCAAACCTAGGAGTGCGCTTTGTTGGGCGTTACCGCGTCTCCTATTGGTGCAATCTGGTTCTGTGAGTGTCTGGTTTGCTGGCCCAGCCCAACCTTCACAAGCGTTAGCGGTGCGGCTTTCTGCCTTACCTTCTCACGACAAAAATGCATGATTGGCCTGAAGTGGGGCTCAGCGAAGCGCGCCCTACCCAGATAGTCGGTTGTGCGGTGCTTCGGAAGGAACCCCGAAGGGCCACGTTTTGGTTGTGTGTGATGGCTGGACTGTGTGTTGGCTGCCCGATTATGAAAGTCGTCATAATAGACGTCAGATCCGTTTACATTTCTTACCTCGACGACTCAGATTTGGCGTTTCTGCCCGCAAGCAGCACACAAACCACAGGTCAACTTCCACCGAAATATTCCGAATCTGGAAACATTTCTGACGCTCACTGAATCATATGAGGCGCTTACACATACTTTGGCCCGTTTTCACTTTGTGATGAAGTAGCTCCAAACGGGTATGGGGACACAGCCACAACTGCAAATTTGCGCCCTAGCAGAACCAGATTCCAATCAGGGATACTCTAATCTATCGCTGGTTCGTTGCGAATACGCCGACCTTGTAACGAGGACAATGGCCACAATGTGCGCCGTGTTTCCCGCCACGATGGAAATTCAAGCATTCAATCAAAGTACGAAACCTCCCACAGAAATCTGCCGCGCATTGTCAGAGTTCTCGAGGGAAAAATCACTCCGCAAATGGCAAAACAGACCAGCGAGCAATGTAGACCTTCTCGGCGGTAATAGCTTCACATGCAGTCGACGTAAACGAAACATTCTCGCAAATGGCGGAATGCTCGAATGGGGAGAATCTCCCGGCGCGTCTCTAGCAGCTGTGGCTGCTGCCGCAATCGGCGGAGCGGCAACCATCGCGATGGCGGGCGGATTCGGCGGAAATCGAGAGGCGGCGAGGGCGGCCGTCCGACGTGGCATGGAGCTATTTGTGGAGGTAGATTATCGGAGGGGCGAGAGAGTGGACTCTGGCGGAGGGAGGGCGGGAGAGAGGTCTCTAACACCCCTAGGGCGGGAGAGAGGTCCCTAACACCCCTAGAGTAGCAGTGCGATGGGCAAGGCTCATGCCTCGTGCCGTGTCATCACCATAACCCACCCGCCAATGCGCCATGACTGATACACTATTCCCCATGCCCCATGCTCCATGCCCCCCACGCCCCATGCCCCACACCTGGCGTGCCATCACCACCAGAACGACGTGCAAGGCTCGGTTGTGGAGTTTGACAGAGCGCTACAGCTGGACCCCTCGCAGGAGCCATGTGAGTGCCTGTTGAGGCGTCTGAGTGCCTTGTGATTGCCGTTTGAGGCGTCTGAGCGCCTTGTGATTGCCGTTTGAGGCGTCTGAGTGCCTTGTGATTGCCGTTTGAGGCGTCTGAGTGTTTTGTAATTGCCGTTTGAGGCGTCTGAGTGCCTTGTGATTGCCGTTTGAGGCGTCTGAGCGCCTTGTGATTGCCGTTTGAGGCGTCTGAGTGCCTTGTGATTGCCGTTTGAGGCGTCTGAGTGCCTTGTGATTGCCGTTTGAGGCGTCTGAGTGCCTTGTGATTGCCGTTTGAGGCGTCTGAGTGCCTTGTGATTGCCGTTTGAGGCGTCTGAGTGCCTTGTGATTGCCGTTTGAGGCGTCTGAGTGCCTTGTGATTGCCGTTTGAGGCGTCTGAGTGCCTTGTGATTGCCGTTTGAGGCGTCTGAGTGCCTTGTGATTGCCGTTTGAGGCGTCTGAGTGCCTTGTGATTGCCGTTTGAGGCGTCTGAGTGCCTTGTGATTGCCGTTTGAGGCGTCTGAGTGCCTTGTGATTGCCGTTTGAGGCGTCTGAGTGCCTTGTGATTGCCGTTTGAGGCGTCTGAGTGCCTTGTGATTGCCGTTTGAGGCGTCTGAGTGCCTTGTGATTGCCGTTTGAGGCTTCTGAGTGCCTTGTGATTGCCGTTTGAGGCGTCTGAGTGCCTTGTGATTGCCGTTTGAGGCGTCTGAGTGCCTTGTGATTGCCGTTTGAGGCGTCTGAGTGCCTTGTGATTGCCGTTTGAGGCGTCTGAGTGCCTTGTGATTGCCGTTTGAGGCGTCTGAGTGCCTTGTGATTGCCGTTTGAGGCGTCTGAGTGCCTTGTGATTGCCGTTTGAGGCGCCGCTCCGATGCGGAGTTTGACCGAGCGCTACAGCTGTGAGTGCTGTGCCGGCTGTAGCAGGAAGCACTACAGCTGGACGTACCCTTTCTTGCTTCTCCCTCTCTGCTTCGCTCATCCTTCTCCTCCCTCCATGCGTGTCCCAGTCACCCGTCCTGCTCATTCCTCTTACCAAATCTTTTTGCTCCTGTATAGACCTGCTCCTGCCTGCCCTCCCTCTACTCCGCACCTTCCCCTCTACAGGCTCTTACTTTCTTTCTCTCCCTCACCTCCTTACCTGCCCTCTCTCCCCTCCTCCGCACCTTCCCTCTCTCCCCCATCAGACCTTTGGCAGCGAGGCCTTTCACTCTACTACCTTGGAAAATTCCAGGAAGCAGCGGAGCAGTTTCGCAAGGACGTGGCGGTGAACCCCAACGACACAGAGGAGGTGCGGTGCATTGTGGTGTGGTGAGAGTGAGGTCAGGTGAGATGCGGTGTTGTGAGGTGCAGTGCGGTGACTCATGTTCCATTTGGCCTTTACAGGCATAGGCTCACTGTATATGCTCCAAATGAGAGCCACCTTCCAGACAGGCAGAGAGAGCGTTATTCCCCTTTTCTCCTTTACCTCCCTTTCTCTGCCCTCTGCGGCATGTCATTTCTGCTCAAAACTATTCTCACTCCACGTTTCCTCTTTGCCCCCTGTGCTGCGTGCGTGGCAGGCCATCTGGTGTTTCTTGAGTGAGGCGCGCGTGGTGGGCGCACAGCAGGCGAGGCAGCAGTTTCTGCTCGTGGGGCAGGACCCTCGGCCTGTCATGCGCGCTGCCATGGACGTCTTTCAGACGGGCGGTGACCCTAAGAAGGTAGGCTATAACGAGGATACAAAACTCACGGCCTATTTTCCCAGCTGCCGTGTAAGGCCTCTCAGATCATCTCAGAAACTTTATTCATTAACCGAGTCTGCCCCCACTGTGTGATTCCCCTAGCCTCCTTCCCCAGCCTCCTCTCCAAGCCTCATCCTTACGCCTGTCCCCTTACTTCCTCCCGTGCCTCCCTTTTGTCTGCATGTTCAGATCCTGGCAGCAGCGGCGGCTGACTTTGGGCGGCCATCTGCACTGTTCTATGCAAATCTCTATGTTGGTCTGTTCCATGAGAGCGAGGTGAGACCCTCTTGAGATGTCAGTAGCACACACACGAATACACACACACACACACACACACACACACACACACATGCGCATGCTTACGCTGTTCCATGGAAGCGAGTTGAAACCAGCTTGAGTCCCCTCGATACAGGGTAGAGGGGTGAGAGAGGGACGTGGGATCGTTGGGGGTGTAAAATCTCAAACTAGACCACACACTGTTCCATGCATAGCATACACACACCTGCTGCATCGCACTCATTCGCACGACATTGCTTTCGCGCCCCCTGTAATATGCTGGGCTGCAGGGCGACCAGGATCAGAGCAGGCGTTACATTCTCGAGGCTGCACAATCCCCTTATGGGCTCAGGTAAACAGGGTTTTCTTCTTTCGCTTGTTTTTTATTTCTTTACGTGAGAACACACTAGCCGTGAGACCGGCCCTAATGCCCGTGTCTCCCTTTAATTGCCTCCGGGTCCTCCTTTCCTGCTCACTTCTCTTCCTTCTCTTTTCCGCTTCTCCCATTCGTCTCTTCACCTCCTTACCTTCTCACCTCATCATTCCTCTGACATGCCAGGTCAGGGGATTACATGGCAGCACTGGCCAGAGTGCATTGCCTGCAACGCGGCTGGCTGTGATGCTGTGATGCTGTGATGCTATGTCCGTGCCCGTGCCTCCCTGCAACTATCCTTTGCTTGCTGCGATACGGTCCTGTCGCCTGGCTGCAGAGGTGGTGGCACTGACTTGCTTCCATGCCCGCCTCCATGCTCACTCTACGCAAACCCCTCTTGCACTGCAGGCATGCAGGCACTGGCATGAGCACAGTAGAATATTATTCCATTTCTGATGTAGCGGTGAGCTGCTACTGTGACCGCAGCCACAAGTCTCACTAGCACAATCTGTACAGTCGTGAGTGGCAGTCATGGCTAGCTAATCAATGAAATATCATAACTCCAGCCCACCCCATGGCCCAGTAGCACCTCAGTCGTCCACGTCTTCACCCATTGCAACCTCTGCAGCATCCCTTACAGGTTGGTTGAAAAATCTCAAAACCCAACAACACCAACTTTCTGTAAGCACTGAGCACCCTCAGTCATACATTGCAACCCCATTGCAACCTCCCATTAAAGGCCATGCAGCCCCCCTTGCAGCCTGGTCCTTTCTGTGAGCACTGAGCAGCACCTCAGTCATCCATGTCCTCATCCATGGCTGCCTCTGCTGCATCCCTCGCTGCTTTCACTATGTCATCCGGGACCTGTTGTGGAACATTGCAAGAAAACAAGACCAATGCGAGATGGGTGCGGAAGGGGACATGAACGTGAGACACATGTGCTACGCTGTGGACAGGCAAGGCAGGAGCATGCGAGCAGCAAGGGAAGACAGACTACAGTTGTGCTGCAAAGCAGGGTTGTTGGGTCGAGGTGACTTTTGAGTCGACTCAAAAGTCCCAGGAGCATGCGAGCAACAGGGGAAGGCAGGCCGGAAGTGTGCTGCAAAGCAGGGTTGCAGGGATCGTACTCTCTGGAATTGCCGGTTGGACTCCTCGCAGCACCACCCCATCTCCAGCTCAAACGCCTTGTCCTTGGCCTCGTCATGCACTCCAACGATGCTGCTTGTAAAGGGGATGGAAAGGAGGGGGTTAGCAAGTGAAAGTGTGTGTGTGTGTGTGTGTGTGTGTGTGTGTGTGTGTGCGCGTGTGTGTGCGTGTGTGCATGTACACATGTGCGTGCGTGCGTGTGTGTGTGTGAGATGCTCACATCTTGGCAACAGCGTTCACCCCCTCTCGACACGTCATCTCGGATAGCTTCAGCTTCTCTATCTCGCTGCCAAGGGGTCATACCAGGGCAGCAAGCATATGGGGAGAAGGGCGTCAAGCATATGGGGAGAAGGGCGTCAAGCATATGGGGAGAAGGGCGTCAAGCATATGGGGAGAAGGGCGTCAAGCATATGGGGAGAAGGGCGTCAAGCATATGGGGAGAAGGGCGTCAAGCACATGGGGAGAAGGGCGTCAAGCATATGGGGAGAAGGGCGTCAAGCATATGGGGAGTAGGGCGTCAAGAAGGACGCGGCAGGAAATGGGGAGGGGAGCCGGAAGACGGGTGAATGAAATAGGAGAGAGCTGGAAACAAGAGACATGCATGTGAGTGCACAGAAACAGAAGCATGGTGGAAACCATGTGTGCAGGGCGAAACAGAAAAGGAAGAAAAGGAGGAGCGAAAGGGGGTCATGCGGGGAGGAGGGGAAGGGGAAGGGGAAGGGGAGGGGGCTCACGTCTTTGCAGCTTGCCTTCCCTTGCCCACTGCAGTGCCGTGATACCGCTGCAGTCATGACCCCATGTGTGTGGAAGGGTTGCGGGGGGAGGGAGGAAAGGGCGAGACAGTTGACATCATCGTAGTTGGTTGCATGGTGGCACAATGGAACGGGCGGACGCGAAAGGGTGTGAGACAAGAAGCAAGCACGAAATAAGCACCATCTTAGCTGGCGCTTACATAAGTGACGCCCGAGGGTTCGATGCAGTAGAGCTGAGGGCCGTCCAGGTCATAGCCAGCAAGCAGCACGGAAGAACTAAGGAAGAACGTATTAACGCGCCTCAACGCTTGCTTACATAAGTAACAGCTCAGGCACTATCTGGCGCTTACATAAGTGACGCCTGAGGGCTCAATGCAGTAGAGCTGCGGCCCGTCGCGGTCATAACCAGCAAGCAGCACGGAGGAGCCGAGGGGGCGCGTCCACCAGTAGAGCGTGAAGTAGTGCGCGTAGCTTGCCATGCGATCTGCCAGCACCTTGAGTGGGATCATATGCGCAAAGAAACTGGAGGGAAAGAAGGGGGGGCGGAGGGAGGGGTAGAGGGTTGTCAACAATAGAGCATGATGACGTGGTGATTCAAGTAAACCGCAAAGCTCGCCATGCAGTCTGCCAGCACCTTGAGTGGAATCATGTGCGCGAAAAAACTGAGGGATTGGGGGAGTGAAAGGAGGGGGGGGGGGAGGCGGGCGGGGAAGTGGGGGGGAAGCAAGGGGAGATATGGTTTGACTTTTGGAACGTCGCAAAACTCTCAAGTGGAAGCATGCATGGAAATTGTAAAGGGCAGCATGCCTTGCATGCAGGATGCACACATGACGCATGCATGCTGCATTCATGATGCACCCATGCCTACACACGCCTTGCACGCATGGTGCAGGGAAGTGGAAAGGAGCAGCATGCCTTACCTCTTGTAGTTGACAGCCTCGTTGCGCGCGCAGTTGACCACCTGGCGGCCATCCGCCACAGCAGTGCCCGAGTGCTGCCACACCCATCCCACACCCATGCTGCACCCCTTGCATGCACCCCTTGCACGCATCCATACCTCTTGTAGTTGACAGCCTCGTTGCGGGCGCGGTTGACCACCTGGCGGCCATCCGCCACGAGCCCTGCCACAGCGATGCCAGCGTGCTTGTCCACTATGTGGATTCGCCGGTTGCTGCCCTGCACCTGCATCTTCGATACCAGCAGCTTCTCCACACCCTGATTGGTTGGAGTGTGGCAATGCGAGGGGGGGCAGAAAGGTGGGAGAGGAGGCATGAAGTGTGTTAATTGCTGCCCTGCACCTGCGCCTTGGATACCAGTAGCCTCTCCACGCCCTGGGAGGTGTGTGGGCTTTGGGCAACGCAAGACCGGGGCAGTGCAAGGGGCTGAGGGGTGGGAGCGGAGGCATGTAGTGTGTTGGATGGCAGCGTGCTTGTCCTATGTGGATGCGACTTTTGAGTCGACTCAAAAGTCCACTATGTGGATTTTGAGAATTCTAAAAAACCATGCAGTGTGTTGGATGGCAGCGTGCTTGTCCACTATGCGGATGCGTCGGCTGCTGCCCTGCACCTGCATCTTGGACATCAGCAGCTTCTCCACGCCCAGTAGGTGTGCGAGGGAAAGAAAACGGAAGCAAGGCAACACCGTGGCAGTGCGAGGGAGGCAGAGAGGCATCAAGTGCGTCGATTGCTGCCCTGCACCTGCACCTGCACGTGCACCTTTGAGAATTCTCAAAAGCCACACTAACAGTCTCACCACGCCACGCCCTGGTGTGATCGTAGAAGAGGGTACAAGGAATGAATTACCCCAAAACTCGGGTGTTGCGGCAAATCAATCGCTACCTGCACACAACATTCTCGCACCCCAGACCCCGTCATGACCTTCACCGGTTACGAGTCCCAACTGTGACCCCTTCGTTGTAAGACTCACCCCGTTATAACTTGTAATTATCACCCCTTCATATAAAGCTCATCCCGTCACAAAACTGACACCGTTATTAGACTAACACCGTTATAAGGCTCACCATCACAACGCCGTCCTTGCACCTGAGACCCACAGCCGTGCTGCCAGAGGGGAACGCGGGAGAGAGGAGGAGGGGAGACGGGGGAGGGAGGAGGGAAACCAGGAAGAAAGGAAGGAAATCGTCGATGGTGGAGGGAAATTATGCAGGGAGGAAAGCGAATGTTGATAAATAGAGAAATTAGGGAAAGCATGAGGGGAAGGAGATAGGGGGAGAGTGGAGGAGGGGGGAGAGAAGGAAGTGAGGAGAACAGAGACGAAAAGGAGAGAACGGGGGAATGAGGAAACACGGCAAGCAAGGATGACCTGTTGATTCAGAGTGACGTACCCGCTATTGTCAACCGCCTTTCCAGCGTACTCGATCTGAAAGATTCGGCCATCAGGCGAATAGGTTGTGACGGACAAATCGTACTGTACGGGATTCAAACAAGACGACAAAGCAGGAGACACGGAAGGGGAGGCAATGAAAATCGGCAATCCCAAGGGAGAAGCTCCTCGTAAGCCGTCTTCACGGTTTTACCTACTCCTACTGCCGTTTCGCCAAAAGCTCTCTAACTTCAAGTGACTGAATCTAGACGCCGTCGACAAACAAATCCAGGCTATGACATCAGAAGCGAGGCTAACACGTCGCCATCCACGCAGAATCAGCGAGATCAAGTCTAGAATTCCACGAAGAGGAGATCAGGCTGACTGTATGCCGGCAATCGCGAACTAAAACGAGCTAATGCAAGAGCACTTGCTGCTAGCCCCTCACCCCAGTTCCGATGCTGCTCATGGCGACACGACTGCGATCACAAGGCGACTACGACGCCGTGTTGGGAGCAAATTCTAACAGATTTCCGATCGACCTTAGAAACGAAGGAGCAGGATCGGGAGATTCCAGTATCAGAGGTGAATGGCGAACGAAATGCATTTCCGTGGCGAGATGAAGGTAGAAAGGTGCAGGCAACGCGGTGAGGAAACCGAGGTCGATATTGACGCACTCGATTACTGACACCCTACAGACAAGGAAAGTTTCGTATTACGGTTGAGACAAACACAAACAAAGTAGACAGTGTAGTTTGAGTAATTACACTCTCATTGGAGGCGGAGAATCTTTCTTAATTAGAAGAGGCTGTAGCTTCACATAGAGTATTATCATCTACAACAGTTCAATCTAGCTTGGCAATAATCGCATCGACATATTCTTGCGTGGTCGAATCCCCTCCCATAGCAGGCGGGCGCACGAGTCCCTCAGCAATCACTCCGTAGATCGCATGCTCCAACCGGTCGGCGAATGACGGGAACTGCAGATGCCGCAGCATCATGGCTGCCGAGAGAAGGAGAGCCGTTGGATTCGCCTTCTTCTGCGCGTTGATGATGTCGTTCCCCACGTTGCCTGCCGATGCCCCTTGCTCGAAGATGGCATGCTCATAGCCCACATTCCCTGTTGGAAGAATCCCAGAAGCACAAGGTAACAAGGAAAAGGAAACTAGCTTTAAGTACCAGTTTCATGAGAGTTTCATGAGGCGGTGTCAAGACGTGAAGGGCCAGCAGGAAGCGTTCATATTTACAAACGAGTCCACACCACACTCGTACTGTGGAGCAATGGCAGCGAGAACGAGACTTGAGCAGCAAGCATACCTCCGGGCATGACAGTGGTGCCCCCAGCGATGCCTGCAGCTGTGTTTGAGATGAGCGTGCCATAGAGATTGGGAGTCACCTGGATGGGGAGGGGCAATGCAAGGCAGGTCGTGTGGGAGTGGAAGGGAACGGCAAGAGCAACGAGATGAGCGGAGTCACTGATAGGAGAGCACACAACGATGAGAGAGCATGGATGTTCAGACTATGACGTCCCCATACGCTCCGAACCAATCCAGACAAACAGAACGAATCAAATTTCACAAACCTCTCCCCCCCCCTCCCTTCCGTTTCACTCCCCTGTTTCCCCCACCCTCCCCTTCCTGACCACCCTTTCTCTCCCAGCACTCGGCAACGATCAAATGTGCCCTCTTTGTCCCCACACACTCAATTAAATGCCCCCAGCAAATGGCCAGTTTCGAAGCCCCCAGACACTCCACCAAGAATCGGCCACACTCAACCACCCTTGAAGGCCACTATGGCCCCAGTTTCTCGGCTTGCCATGCAGCCCCTGTGTTGCCCATATCCTCATGGTCCCCCCCACCCCCTCCTCAACCCACTCCCTATCCCACCTGGACTCGACCACTGACTGTTTGGCATAAGCTTAAGTTCACGGGTCATTTAGTCATCCATTCAGTACTCCAAGCCAGCTCCACGTGCCACTCTGAGCCCTCACTCTCCGCTCTGCCACCTCGCCGCCCACCTTGTAGCCCCCGCTCCCCTCCCTGTTTCTTCCCCCCTCTTCTCCTCCCCTGCCGCCCCTGCACACATGACCAATACGCCATGCTCGGCTGTCCCTGGGCTTATTTCCCTCAGCACTCGTCCGTCCCCCCTGTGCACCTCCTGCCTGCCCCCCTCCTCTGCTGCATGCAGTGCTTGTCCCCTTGCTCCCCGCACGCAGCATAAAGTCCAACTGCTGGGGCTGCATGCAGCAGTTAACATCCCCCCTGCACCCATTACTACGTCCACACCACCTCATTCCCGCTGCTTCACTTGCCCGAAACACCCAACGCACCAACCCCCTCCTCCTTTCCCCCACGCACCATCACGTCAAAGTCCAAACCATGCTCCGGTTTGAACGCGAGCTGCACGCAGCAGTAGCCAACCCCCCTGCACCCACTCCATTGTACACAGCACCTCAGTCTCCCCCCCTCCACATCATCTCTCCCCCCATTCCCTTGCACCCACCATGACGTCAAACTGTTCGGGCTTGGAGACGAGCTGCATGCAGCAGTTGTCGATGATGACCTCGTTGTAGTTGAACTGCGGGTACGCCTTGGACACTCACCCACTGCATTGTACACACCACCCCATTCCCCTGCACCTACACCACTGCAGTCCCCTTCCCCACGCACCACCCTTCCACCACCTCATCTTTTCAACCCACCAACCCACCATGACATCGAACTGTTCGGGCTTGGAAACGAGCTGCATGCAGCAGTTATCAATAATAACTTCGTTGTAGTTGATCTGCGGGTACGCCTTGGACACCTCGCGGCACGACTCCAGGAACTGCCCGTCCGCGAGCTTCATGATGTTCGCCTTGTGCACCGCCGTCACCGTCTTGCGGTTGTTCAGATACGCGTACTCGAACGCGTATTTCGCGATGCGTTCCGAGCAGAACTTGGTAATCACCTGGGCGGAACCCCGGAGGAGGTAAGGGGGAAGGTGGAAGGGGGGAGGGGCTATGCGGAATGAGCGAGGGGGAGAGAGCAGGCGGGAGGGGAAGGAGGAGGAGAGAGGCGGCACGAAAGGGAGGAGGGACTGGCCGTCGGCGAACTTCAGAATGTTTGCCTTGTGCACGCATAATCTGAGCCGCTTCAGCGCCACGTGGCATACCTTGAGGCTCTCGACAACCCCGGGGGTGACTTCGTGCTCGAGTTCGCTGTACTCGCACTCCGTGTTCTCGCGGGTCACTTTTGAGTTGACTCAGAGTCCCCTCGCGTGCCATACCTTGAGGCTCTCGACGACCCCGGGGGTGACCTCGTGCTCGAGCCCGCTGTACTCGCCCTCCGTGTTCTCGCGGATCACCACGATGTTCACGTTGTCGTGCCGCGTCTTCAGCCCCGGGAAGTTACTGCAGTAGGCGAGATGCGCGAAAAGATCGAACTCCTTTCGCAGCTGCACCGTCAGCGAGCTGACTCCGCCTGCGACGGCCGTTCGCACGCCTCCCTTGATCCCCACCTGCACCGAAAGTGGCGATCGGCCGTTCCCATGAAATAACAGAAAGAAGACATTAAGCGCTTACCGACTGCCATTTCATGACAAGTCGCGAGATGGGGATGGTATGTGAATCGGGAACACAGGTTATTGGGATTGAAGCTGGGAATGCGAGGACATGTGATTTTGTTTGTTTGTTTGTTTGTTTTTTTCTCAAACAAAAGTCTGACCTTGTTTCGGCGGAGCGAGTCGAGGACCTCATTGGGCACGGTGGGCATGGTGCCCTTGAGATCGTACGTCTCGAACACCACGGGCGCGTGGATGGCTTTAAACACTTGCTCCACCGCGTTCGTGCACAGCGGTCCGGCTCCGTCTCCCGGGAGCAGCGTAACAGTGCGCGTCGCGCCCTCGCCCGGCTTGGGCATGTACGTGACGTTTCGAGTCGGCTGCAGGTTGAACGCGTTAAGCGCGGCCCTCGCGGCGTGTGATCTGGACCGCGACGCGATACGCGAGACGAGAGATGCCATTGTGGGTGGCGAGGAGTGAGTGGATCGGAAAAAGATGCGAGATGGGCGAGATCGATGATATCGATTGTGCGCGTGCAAGGACGCGTTGATCGGATGGTAGGAGATCGGACGGTGGGAAGGGATGTGCGGTGGGACGGGAGATACGATCAGGCGAAGGACGTTATGCTGAGGAGCGAAGCGGCGGACAAAGACGGAGCAAAGAGCGCAGCGACCCACTAAAGACCTGCTCGAGCCAGCTTCAATTAGCTTTTGGGAATATCAACTGAGGGTGGAGCAGACGAGCCAATTCAAGGTGTGACGGACTGATCCCGAGGCTAGGGCTCGTTCACACCAAGCCAGAACAAAAGAATCACAAACCTGGAGCGGGTCTTTCTGACTGTGAAAGGATCAGTGTGGCTTCAGGAAAACAATTTTCGAGACGGTGAGGGATTGGTCCGTTTTCTAGCAGCCTGTATCACGTGGCAAATTCCTCGAGTATCATTCGCTAAAAATGAGGTGACATGGCGCTTGTCCTTACACTTGTGTCCCACGCTCTATAAGAACGACCAGTTGAGGAAGGCAAGTCTGCGAGTTTAGGATTAGTAAGTGGAAATGCTTCCAATCAATAATTGTACACCTCCCTCATACCTTATCACCCCAGATATCAGCCCCCGATAACATTGAACGGGGCGATAAGACCAATGATGATTACACGCCCGTATTTTCTTCAATATATATTTATGATACAGGAACATGTAGTTCGTATTGAGTGAGCACACTTAGGAAAGGACTGATTTGTATTTAGGCTGTAATTACATCCTCATTGTGCTTGTACCAATTCAACATCAACGCCTATTATATATCATTCAAAGAGTTTAAAGTAGAGGAAGCGCAAATCCCATGAAATTTGCAGCTTTCCACGTGTCAGTCTGCTATTTCCTGCGTGTCAAGCCTGGCAAGGCCGAACCTTTCCATGGCGGCTCGGGTGGTCCCAAGCTTCAGCTCTCAAGACCTGGCGCTACGGCATTCTCGAAGCAGCAGGTCCCCATGGCGCCTCGAAAATGACACAGGCGGGCCATGGGGAATTCAATTACAGGCGTCTCTCTCACGGTTCTCCTCACATCACCTTATCCCTAGCTCCCAAGCCGCACTATTCTCGATGCTCATCCTGACAAAAAGAGGCTCCTTCCTGCTGCTGCTCTCTAAGCCTGAATAGTCGACCCAGGGCCCCCACAGGACCACTCATAGTAGGCCCAAACCAGCCTCGGGTTCCGCACTTTTCCAGAGACTTGTTTCTGACGTCTCCTACTGTCACGTGCTCCTCGTGAAGTTTGTCATTCCCAATGCGCGTCAGTCTACTTTCTCTTCTCTTCCTCACTTGACGTCTCTTGGTTGCCTCTTTTTCGACAAGTCCGATCTCGAGTCAGATCTCGGCGTGATCGAGGGGAGCACAGCAGGGATCTCTACGGAAAGGAGATCGTAAAGGCCACTGCTTATCGGTCTTGAGCCTCTTCTAACAGCCGTGGATATCGGAGGATAAGGTTCTTTGGTTGGCATCCTCTGGATCTTACCGCTGAGGTAGATTTCTCGCGCCTTTGAGCATTCTTTGGAGATTTGCAATTTGGTCTCTACTTAATTTTCTCGCGCCTTTGAATCATTCTCTCATTTTACCGTGCATTGAAGGATTCTGTGAAGACTCAAGGTTCTATAGTCGCTTGCCTTTCTGAGAACAGCGAGTATGTCTGTGACAGGGGTCCTCCATGTAATGGACGCGTCCGTGCCGCACACCCAAGTTCAGGAGCACGCGTCGACTGCAGCGGAGGCACTCATGGAGCTCGGATTCCGCTCGACTTCGTCGGAAGAGATTGACGACGATTCTGAGAGGACAGTTGAACGGGCTGTTGCTGAGCCCGAGTCAGGGAATGATGGTGCTGAGCGTGCAGATGAACGGGCGAATGAAACGGATGAGACCCCGACAGCTAAACCAACGGCTGGAGGCGGCACTGAAGCAATGACACCTCCAGGAGTGGAAGCGGCTATGCTGCGGGAAGGTGGCGAGGGAGAAAGAAATGAGTTTGACTCAGAGCACGGCGACTTTGAGAAGGATTTGCAGGCTCTAAACGTCGCGGAGGAGGATGGGGAGAACAATCAGGGGCGTGATCAAGAAGGGATGAACGATAAGATGGGTGGTGAGGAGAATTTTGGGAACGTCGCCACGACTGGGGAAAAGCAACGTAGCACGAAGGCGTCATCCTCGCCTGAGAAAGCATCACCCGCGCGTGGCCACGTAGAGAGCGGCGTGCGGCGCGCGCAAGAGCACCACGTGGTGACGCGGAGCAGCAACAGCCCTCTCACTCCTGCCGGGGCGCAAACGCCGCAAACGGCGGAAGTCAAATCCGTGCAGACGCCTGCCACGCAGCCGCCGCAGCAGACGCAGTCCGGGCTGACGACCGTTCCTGGAGTGCCGATTCAGCCCCCCCTTCCGTTACATGGTAACCCTGCAAACCCAACCTGGCCGTTTTCCGCGAACCATCCTACCTCGTCCTCCGCTGGCCAAGGCCATCTCAGCCGCCAAACCGGTATCAAAATTCGCCTAGATGGCACTACTGGACCTCTGGTTTCCGATTGACACCCCCGTTGTTAGCTAATTCGATCATATCACCTGTCTCCTTCGCCTTGTGCGTGTTTTCCCTTGCCAGCTCCGGACGGAGCGCTGGTGTCGCTCGTCCCCGCCGCTTCCGAGGACGGCCAGCTCCAGTGGATCCAGCCGCCGCATTTCTTGGCGGCGCCGCAATTTATGGGCGGAGCGCAATTCATGGGCGGAGCGCAATTTATGGGCGGGGCGCAACTTGTCGGCGGGGCGCAAATTGTGGGCGCATCTGGACACGGCGGAGGGATGATGCCCGCAGGGCCGGTTTCGTTCTTCCGCGCGTCATCCTTCGCTGCGCCTGTGTCCGCGGCAACGGGTATTGAGGGAAGCTTTATGGGAACCGATGGAGTCAACGGAGTCAACGCCACCGTGCGCGGCGTTTCCGGGGATCTGTTCGGCGGGAACGCGGGCGACGAGATGATAGAAGGCTCGTGGGACGATCTTATCATCTGCACTCCCACCGGCGGGTTTCCCGGCGGGTTTCACGGGCAGATGGGATGGGGAGGCGAGCGAACGAGCCGAGGAGGCCGCCGCACGCAGCTATGGGAGGGCGACCCGCAGCTGGTCTACCGGCTGCAACAGAGTTACCACACAGACGACTCCGCCGCCGCCGAGGTGAAACCCGACTTTTCAACGATTGCCATCCCCGGCGCCGAAAACGCTGCAATTAGAAGCGAATCGATGAGAGGCGACGGAGACGAGGAGGGGGGATTGCCCGCGGAAGCTCGAGGCAATCCGGAGACCGCCACGCCCCCAGCAATCATGGGACCAGAGTCCCAGGATGCCGTACAGTCGACGGCGACAATGGAGAGTTATCGAGAAACTATCGCGAGCGGTCAGTTGCCGCTGCACGTGAAAGTGGAGTTTCCGACGCCGTCGCCTAGAGGCGGACTAGCTTCCTCGTCGCCCAGCAATCGCGGCGGGCTGGGGTTCTCGTACCACTCGCCGATCCCGCTGTGCTCGCCGTCGCCGCTGCGACTGTGTGCGATGGAGCTGGGCGACATGGCGGAGCCGAATTTGTGGCTATCGCCGCCCGCGAGCACCAAGTACACGCTCGACAAGCTCGGCGACTTCCCGCCCTTCTCGCCGCGGCTTCCGGCGATCGTGCGCGGCTACAGCGGTGAGTGCTGTGACGTGTCAGCATTTCAGCTAATTTTTCTTCAGGTATTTTCTCGTTTTTATTTCTCCGTTAGTTGTGTATGGCAGCAGGCAAGCAATTCATTCGACTCATACGTCGTTTCGTGTGTCTGTTGGTTGGGTCGTGTGTGGCAGCAGCAGCCCTACCGTACCTGGATCCCGGCGCGCACCAGCAGCCTTCCAGGATGTCGCCTTCCAAGGGAGAGCCCCCCGGATCCGTCCCCCCAGAATCCGCCCCGCCGCAAGCGCCTGGCGGACCAACCGCCGACAGCGCAGAAAATCCGGCAGTTTCCGCTTCCGCCATGGTTTCCGCCGCTCCCCAGTCCGGTTCACCGCGGGCAGCCAGGCGGGGAACGGCGGAGGAGGAGGGAGACGCTGCGCGGGAAAATGGTCAGGCTGCGCGGAGGGAGGACGAGGCGATTGATTTAGCGGGCGCGAGGCGGGAGAGTGGGGCGGCGGGATCGGCGCGATTGGTTAATAGCGGTTCGCCGGGTAGCGGAGTGAGATACGGCGGGATGCGCGGGCGGTCGCTGCTGCAGCAGTGCCTCATTATGGGCGCGGAGCAGCGCGCCATTCGCGCCGTCTCCGCCGCTGGCGCCGGTGGTACCGCTGCTGCGGGTGCTGGCGGTAACGCTGCTGCTGTTGTTGGCAGCAGATATGATGCTGGTGCCGGCGGTAACGCTGACCCCGATGTTGAAGGGGAAGAGAAGAATGAGCAGGCGGAAAATGCTGAGAAGAACGACAAGAACGAGGACGAGAGGGGCGAGAGGTCTGGTGGTGATGCAGACGACCGTGCGGCGGGTTCGGGTCCGTCAGTGTTGAGATGGAGAGCGGTGGGGTGCGATGGCCGTCGGCTTGTCGACCGGCGTGACGTGCGGTCAGAGCAGGAGAGGGCGGCTCTTGGTGCTGCAGACTCGAATGCCCCGCACGGCTCTGCTCCACCGCTTTCACCTCCGCAGGAGGCGCCTGGAGAATTTGTCAGTGCAGCTGGTGCTGGGGTTCGTGCCAGCAGCGAGAGGGAGATGAATGGTGGTGGTACAGATTTTCCCAGCACGGAAATGCGTGGGCACGAGTCTCAGCAGCACGTTGGTGGGGCGTCGGGCGAGGTGTTCCCTCGCGAAAGCGATTTTGCGAATCGTGGCGACCGTTTGTCGCGAGCTGATGTTACCACGGGAGGGAGGTCGTTCGTGGTTGGCTCGTTAGGCTCAACACTTACGGAACGCGTGAGTGTACTGGAACTCGAGAACAAACAAACAACGCGTGCGGACAATAGCGAGGATGGCGCAACCCAAATTGCGAATTCTGACGTACCCAACTCCAGCGGCAACAGCCGTTCGTCGTCGAATCTCGACAGTGGAGGCGCGGAGTCGAACGACGAAGGAACCGGTGAGGACGGATCGGGAGTGGTGGAGAAGGAGGAGGGCGCGCGAGAAGAGGACGGGGGAGAAAGCAGGCTATCAGGAAGAGTTGCGGCGGCGAGCAGCGCTAAAGACGGCGAGGATCGGCATGATACGAACCCGGGTGATAAGGGTGACAAGGGTAATGGGGGCGATGGGGGCGATGGTGACAATACACGAGCTTCGCAGACTGAACGAGCGGGGCTAACGGTAGAAGAAGGTGAGGCGTTGAAATCCCCCGCGCACGCGCAGCAGCCGTCATTTTTACCGGCGGGCGCGGAACGTAGGCGCGCGGAGCGTACGGGCACGGAAAGGGAGGGCGCAGAAGGTAGATACGCGGAAAGCAGCCCAGAGAAGGGCTCCGCTGGCTTGGTGCGGCCGCAGCCGCGTAGGGCGCGGAGCGGCGATGCAATCTCTCCGTCCTTCTCGATTCCCGCTTCCCCGCTTTTCGAATCGCCCCGCTCGGCGGCTTTTGAGCGGAATGCGCCCCGGTCCGCAGGCGAAGAGCGCGCGTCGGCGCAGGCGCCCCTGCTGCAGCCTGCAGCGAATGTGCGTCAAGTGCAGGCTGCGGCACAGTCACATTCGGGGAAGCACCAAGAGCATGGTGAAGCGGGGGGGCCGGTTTTCGAGTCGACTTCACAATTGAGTGGCGGGAGTGAGGCGGGTGGGAGAGGTGCGCGTGAGGAGGGCGTGACGTCAGACGAACCAGGGGCGAAGCGCACCAAGTCTCAGCAGTCTGGGGGAATTGGAGTGAATGCAGGAGGCGGAGGCGGGGGAAGAGGTGGGGCTGATTCGGGGAACAGACGTGGTACGAGCGGGACTGCAACAGCGGGTGGGAGTGGGTCCATTGTTCCTTGGCATCCCGGCAGCTCACCTGCAGCTGTTAATGGGCCTGCTTGTATGGGGTTTCCAGTGTACTCGCCCCAAATGCCCCCCATTGGCAGCTTCTTTGTAATGAGCCCTCTCACACAGCAGCATATTAGTCCCATGCAGCAGCATCAGCAGCCGCAGCAGATTCAGTTCTCCCTGCCGCAGCAGCATCAGATCTACCCAATGGCTCCTCAGCAATACTACGCTCTCCCGCCCCAGCAGCAGCAGTACATACGCCCCCCGCCGCATGCGCAATCCCCGCCTACGCGCCTGCCCCCACCAAGGCCCCTCCCCATGGTCGTGCCTTCTCCCCTTGGCCACACCTCCCAGCGGCTCTCAGGCTCTCGTGGGGTGCACGGGCAGCGCGGGCAACATGGCATGGGTACAGGGGGTCCTGTTGTTACCGTCGCACCAGGAGCGTACTCCCAGCCTGCTGCTGGTGATGCTGCGGCTGCCAGTGGTGCTACCGGTGGCGCTGGTGCTGGTGCAAGTGGTGCTTCCTCAGGTGGTGCCTCTGAAGGCCGGGAACGGGGAGGAGAAGGGGGAGGGCGAGAAACAGGAGGCGAGGGAGAGCGAAGGGAGGGAGGGCGAGGGGGGGAAGGGCGAGCGGGCAAGGTGTCACGAGGAGCACGAACCCCGTCCCCTCAAACCTCTGCAAGCGCATCTCTGCGTCCTTCCCCCTTGCAGCCCCCCCCTCCCCCTGTCTACTCCCCTGCTGTCGCCTCCTGGGTGCCCTTCGCCCTGCCCCCTGCTGCCTCTGCTGCCCCGGAGGTGGGTAAACTACCTGTTTACCCTGTGAAGCCTGGGGTACACAAGGCGCGTGTTGGGATGTGGAATGTTTTACCGGATGGGCATTCGTCACGCGAGCAGCAGCAAGCAGAGGGACAGCAGCGGCAGCAGCAGCAGCAGCAGCAGCAGCATCAGCAGCATCATCACCAGCAGCAGCAGCAGCAGCCGCCACAGGCGCAGGTTTTTCAGCAGCAGGCGGTGCTGGTGCCAAGGCCAACGGCAGTGCTGGGAAGTCAACCACAGATGCGAATGGCACCGATGGTCGCACCTGCACCACCACCGGCAGTAGCACCACCACAAGCAGCCACAGGAGCAGCTGCGGGAGCAGCAGCAGCATCCCGGCCAGTGTCTCTGGCGCTGTCTCTGCAAAGCACCAGCAGGAGCGGTGGTGGTACGACTCTTCAGTCCCTTGGGCCTCAACCAGTACCCAGGCTCGGCACTGCTGGGGGTCAATGGGCTCCCAGATACTCCCAGCCGACCGTTGCTTCTGGGGTGACTTCCCCCAGTGGATTTGCTTTGGGCGTGCAAGTAACGCCCCCTGGTGCGGTGCAGAGTGGTGCCGGAGGTGTTGTGCAGGATGGTGGTGTGGTGCAGAGTGGTGGAGGGGGTGTGGTGCAGAGTGGTGCGGCAGGTGTGGTGCAGTGTGACGCTGCAGGAGAGGCATGGAAGCAGAAGCAGCTGCAGGCGCATGAGCTGAGGCGAAAGAGGGTGGTGAAGATGCATCAGCAACAGCAACAGCAGCAACAGTATGTGCAATCCCCCACGCATTTCCCACAGTTGGCTGACTTGCAACAGCAGATTCAGAAGCAGCAGCAGCAGCAGCAGCAGCAGCAGCAGCAGCACGTGCAGAGCCAGAGGCTCCAGCTGCCGACTCAGCAGCAGCAGCACCGCCGACCATCACAGCAGCAGCCCGGGCAGTTGCATGGGCAACAGCAGCAAGGGCTTCTGCAGGTGCAGCAGCAGCAGCAGCAGGTGCCAAGGCTTGTGGTGGGTGTGAAGCAAGAGATGGTTGAGCAGGGCAGGAGCGCAGACTGGCACTATCACCCACACTCACAGACAGCTAGGCAGGGAGACAACCAGGGGCTACCTGGCAGGCAGGGGCAAGCAACCCGCACGCAAGGGCAGGGGGGAGTGGGGGGAGAGGCAGGGGCGGGGGGGGCGCAATGGGGGGAGGGAGGGGGAGGGCAGCAGGCGGGCAGGAAGGAGGGAAGTCTGCGGCACCTGAAGAGGAAGAGGGCGTTGAAAGAGGTGGAGGTGGAAAGTGGGAGAGGGTCGGCTCTGAGGGCTTGTAGCAGCGAAGGGGAGTCGGGCGGTGGGGCTGCTTATCAGCAGCATTCGGGTGCTTCTCAGCAGAATGTGGGTGCTTATCAGCAGAATCCGGCTGCATATCAGCAAAATCAGGCTGCTTATCAGCAAAATCAGGGTGCTTTTCAGCAGCAAGTTCTTCCTGCTTATCAGCCTATCCTGCCGGCTTATCAAAACCAGCTGCCAGCTTATCAGCAGCAGACTCCTTATCATCAAAATCCAGCTGTTTTTCAGCAAATTCCGACTGCTTATCAGGGCCAACAGGCGGTTGGAGGGATGGAGGCAGGTGGCATTCCCTCTGACGTCATGGAGGGGAGAGAGCAAGAAGATGACGTCATGAACATGAACATTGAGTTAGAAGGATTGGGAGATGAGGGCATGTGCGGCCTGGGGGAAGGGGGGATATGCGGCATGGGGGATGGGGGAGGAGAGGGGGGAGAGCGGGGGGTGGGGGGAGGGGAGGAGGTGAAAGAAGCAGTGAGCGTGGCAGCAGCAGGGGTGGTGGGAGGAGCGGAAGGGGAGAGAGATCCCCCTGTGAAGTCGAGGTTCAGGGGCGTGAGTCATCACAGGTCAGTGCTGAGTCATCTCAGGTCGGTCCTGAGTCATCATAGGCTCTCTTCCTGTTGTCGCCTGGTCTTCCGGCTCTAGCTCTACCTCACTCTGCCGTCCATCCTCCCGTTTTTTATTTCAATTTACCTCACCCTCCAGGCTGACCAAGCGGTGGGAGGCGTCGCTATGGACCAACAAGAAGCAACTCTACCTGGGTGAGTGGGTGAGGGTGAGAGGGTGAGTGGGTGAGAAGGTGTGAGGGTGAGTGGGTGCGTGTACCAATCTCACTCACAAGTCCCTCCTATGTTTAGTGCTCACGCACATCGATCCCTGTCCTCACTTCACGCAGGTGGATACGACGCTGAAGAGAAAGCAGCACGGGCGTATGACATAGCAGCCCTGGCGTGCAAGGGAGCAGAGGCAATCACCAACTTCCCAAGGGAGAGCTATGCGGACAGCATTGGGGAGTATCTTGGGATCTCCTGCGAGGCGCTCATCGCGAAACTAAGAAGGGAGAGCTCGTAAGTTACAACCTTAGTGCTCTCGTGTGTCTCTTTTTTTCAACTTTGATACACAATGTGCAGGAAAAATGCAAGAGTTAAGACGATGCCTTAACAGTCATGTTGCCCTGCCCTTCTCCCGCTCCCATCGTCCCCCCTCCTCACGCGCTCAGGGCCTTCTCCCGTGGTCGCTCCAAATTCCGCGGGGTGTCAGGGCAGGAGGGGCGGTGGGAGGCGCGCATCGGGTCGTATTTCGGGCGGCGAAACGTGTCTTTAGGCGTGTATGAGACGGAGGAGGCGGCAGCAGAGCAGTACGATCGCGCGCTGATCATTCAGAAGGGGACAAGGGCCAAAACCAACTTCTGCATTTCCAAATACATTGCCGAGCACCTGCAGCACGTGAGTGTGAACTGTGGGTGTATCCGAGTGAGTATGAGTGTGAGTGCGAGTAAAGGTGTGAGTGAGAGTGAGTGCGAGCTGACCATTCAGGGCACGTGGGCTAAGACTAACTTCTACATCTCCAAGTACACTGCCGAGCACCTGCAGCACGTGAGTGTGAGTACGAGTAGGTAAGTTTACGACTATGACTGTGACCATTATTCTGGACAGCATGCGTCAGAACGGGTACGCTCGACGCCTTCGCTGTCTTGACTATTGTATGCACCTGTATCCACATGTATTCACATGTGTACATCCACATGTATGTACATGTATCCATGTGTATATTCACATGTGTGAATCCACATGTATGCACATGTTTATACACATGCCTGCTTGGGTACATGACTTGTGCATGGTGTTACTCTTGTGGTGTCCTTTCAGGAGCAAGGGCAGGAGGGAGCGGTGTTTCCGAGCCAGCAGCAGTCGACGGGCAGCAGAGCATGTCTTTCCACCACCACAGGAGCAGAAGTCAACCCTTCACTAGCAGCAGCCGCATCACCACCATCGTCTGCTTACCCACTGTCAGCCGCAGTGGCAGCAGCTGCAGCAGCAGCCGCAGCAGCAGGAGGAGGATCAGCGGCTGCGGACGGGCATGGTGGGGTGAGGTTCGGAGGGGTGAAGAAGGGTCGAATCACTCCGGGGTTTGATGCGCTGTATCGCCGAGCAATGGCGGAAATAGTGGCTGGCTCAGCTTTGCCATTCCCTGTTGACGACCCAGAGGGTAGACCTGCTGTGGAAGAGTGACTTGAGTTGAATCAAAACATTCCAGGGTTTGATGCGCTGTACTGTGGAGCAATGGCGGAGATAGTGGCTGGATCAGCCCTGCCGTTTCCTGTGGACGAGCCAGAGGGTAGACCGGTTGTTGAAGAGTGACGGCCCTGCCCGGGTTGGGTTCGGTTGGGTTGAGCTGGGTTGAGTTGAGTGGCTTCAACGAGAGTGGCTAGTGAGGAGTTGCTTAGTGCTCCTCTGCTCCCTCTCGTTCTGCTAAAGATCCCGGCATTACTGTGGAGGAATGATTACTGCATGTACGTCTGGTTGGGAAGCTGAAGTGGTTTGTTGCACTGGGCTGAGCTATGGCTGACTGGCTTTCATTGACACAGTACCGTATGCCCAATGTGGCTGGCATTGTGCCCTGCCCAGCTCCTGCCCGGTATTTGCTGCTAAGGGGATGGCAAGCCTGCTGTGGAATGATGACTTCTCTGCAGATGTTGGTGGCATGGCAAGACAATAAGTCCTCATCCAGGACAGTTTCACTCACACCCAGGGGTTTTTTTTCGTTTTAGAGTACACTGGTTTCCAGAGGCGTTTTTGGCTGTACTCTGAAATTCAGAGTGTTTGGCGAGCCTTCCTCTTAAATGCCAGTGTAACACAGGCTGTCAGTTTAAGAACCCTGGCACCTCAGAGTAATTTCTATCGTTAACCCTGTTGTGTGTGTACGCGTTGGTTCTTGTGCTGTTGCATAGTTAACAAATATAATTCCTAGACACGTTGTACACAATGTCCTATCCTATCCTACTACTACGGCTCACTCATCCTCTGCCACGTCAGCCTCCTCCTCGTCGTCCGCACTGGCCTCAGACTTGTTCTTGTCAGCCGCTGGTTGGAAGGGTGCAGGGGATTTTGTCGGCCGCCTCTTCTTGTGCTTGCGCCAGATGTCCACGACATCTTGCCACTCCACGTTGTAGTCGAGCATGTGGATGCTCATGAGTTCAGTGAGCCGCGTGTCGTTGAGAGTCGTGCGCTGCCAGCTCTTGATGATGTTCAGGCGTGAAAATCCACGCTCGCATTCGACGGTGCTGAGTGGCAGGACGGCCAACGCCTGCCACAGGGTCATGATGTTGGGGTAAGTTCGCGGCCAATCGCGTGACCTCAGCATGTTCGTCAGCGCCTGGTAGAAGTCCTCGTCCTCGTGGTGCGTCCTCATGATGTGGCAGAAAGTTTTCAGTTCTAGTTCGGCTGCCCGCAGGTCGAATCCTGCCAACACAGTACGAACAGCACAGGGATTTCTTTGTACGGGAACTTTCGGTAGACATTTACATAAGGCATTTTCAGAAGAAAAGCAAACAAACACGAACGAAATTAGATTTCCAAATACTTGGCAGCTGGTGGCTGAAGAGTTGCGAGTTCTCACGGAGCCATGTGGCACATCGTCTCGCACGCGTGTCCAGATTCGATGGCCACTTGTCCACCCTGAACAGCTTCATGCCGCCCATTCGACGAAGATCTCGCATGCGGTGCTTCAGGTTGTACACGACCTCACGGGCGAACGCCTTGCCCATCTTCACGCAATCTACCAGGGATCCGCCGAACTTGTGCTTTTTGTCCGGCAACTCGCTGAGCTCGAAGGTGTGCCTGACGGGTCTGCCGCTAGCGTCCACACCGTCCACCTTCACCTTCTTGTCCCCTTTCTTGACACGTGCCATGAATGGAGACAAGTGGGTGCTCAGACCCGCCCCGAAACCACCCTCGTAGTCGATGTAGCGGTGCTCGATGAGGGAGACCACACGGTCGACCTCCTCTGTGACTTGCGTCACCTCCACCTGCCGGACCGACACGGGGTAATTTTTTTTTGTTAGTCTCTGCGTTAAAAAGAATAATGAACACGGTTAAACGTGTGTATCAACAAGCCTTTTAGGCCCCATTTACCTTGCGTCGTTGGAAGAAACGATTCAGGGAGTTCAACTCCCCCAAAATGTCTGCCAGGAAGTACAAACAGAAATGAAATTTCAGGGTCTTCACAACCGCGGCGATCTTGTGATTGTACTCCAAGAACAGCACGATTGCCGACCCCAAAATCATGACAAGACGGTTGACAGCATCGGCACGGGAGAGCCAGCGCACGTCGAACAGTCCCTGGTGCTCGAGGTTGGTGCTGTGGATCACGAGTTGGAGCTCTTTGAACCTCTCGTACCACGGCGTGGATCTCCCCATGATCTTGCCAACTGCACGGATGGCCTTGTCTACCATCCCAAAATCTTTGAACTGCTCGTCACCGGCAGTCTCCTTCACAGCAAGTGCTTCGCTGCAAGCAAAAGTTGGAAACAATGAATAAGATTGTTACATGAATAAGTTGGAAACACAAAATAACGTTAAACCAGACACTCTATTTCGCAGGCAAGACAAACGTACCGATGCGCAATGCAGTGGCAGCCGACAAGGTGGGGAACGTGGACTCGCAGTCGTGTGACGAGGCCGGACGTGCCCCCGATCATCACCGCCGCGCCGTCCGTGGACATTCCTGAAATCTTCTGCAAGTCGATGCCCACCGTCTCGAGATGCTGGAGCAGTGCGTTCATGAGCGATGCCGCATCACATTGCTGGACGGTAAGTAACGCGATGAACTCGGTTACAACCACGCTGTTCTTGAGGAACGTGACAAACACAATCATGTGTTTGCCACGGGTTCGATCGGTACTCTCGTCGCACATGATGCCGATGAAGGGCGAGGCGTGGAGGTGGCGCAATTGTTCTCTGGTCAGATACAAGGTGAGAGCCCTGGCCATCTCGGAGAAACCGTACCTGCGCAGACACATAGCACAACGCATTAGCATACATAAACATAAACGGTTGCTTCAAGAACAACAGAGACAAGAACAAACCACTGTGTGATGTACACTCCATAGCTCTGTCGCGGTATGTTGGCGACCCCCTCCTCTGCGAGAAGCTGCACGATCTGTGGGTACATGTGGATGGGTGTATCGGTACGGCACACAAATCGCATGGCTCGCATGAGTACCGCGACACGACAGCCTTCTGGATCTCCCTTCCCGAAGTCTTCAATCTTCTTCTGGTCGGCGATCTTCTGCAGAAGGTTCGCCTGCTTGTTCATCGCGTCCTCGTGCTTCGCGCTGTTCTCGTGCCACCGCATCGACCCGATTTGCAGATCACGACCGCCAGCGCCATTGCGACCGTAACGCGTGTTGTCCTTCCCGTGCTCCGTGCAGACACTGCAGCGCAGACACGGGTCACCCTCAGGGGTCCTGTCCAGAATCAGCCAGTCAAACTTCGGTAGCCAATCAGACGTGTAGCTCTTCTGCGCCTTCAGATAGGCCTTCTCCTTCTTCTCCTCGTCTGAAAGGGGACGAATGGGGGGTGGGGCAGGACGGGGAGGTGGAGCAACAGGCTTCGGCGGCGGTGTTCCCCACTGCAAAACCTGCTGCGTTAATCGTCGCTTCTTCACAGCGACTGAACCAGTCGACTCAGTAGTGGCCGCATCGACAACCTCCGTTGCAACCGTTGCAGCCGGCTCTGCAGCAACCTCGTTTCGCGGCGAGGCGATCCACTCCTCAACACCGTCTGACTCAGCAGCGTCATTCATCGGGCGCGGAGATGGACACCAATCGTCGTTCGCATCTTCCATGTCGCCAGATTCCTTGCGTGGACGTCGCATCCATTCGGTACCGCCATCGCCCAGCGCCTCTTCATCGCGAACGTAATCTTCACGCACAGAGCGGAGGAACTGAAGCCCAGTCGCAGGGGGTGTGCTACATGTCGGCCTGTCGTCGGCATCAGCCGCGTCTCCCTCGGCGTCGCTAGTATCCATGGTATTGACGGCACAAAAAAGGTGCAGGAGGAGGGGCTGTGGCTGGAGAAGCCCACTATACACTCGCTATACTGAAACGTTGAAGAGCAGTGCAGTGGGAAGAAACATAATGGGAGGACAGGATGGGGTTTGGTGGTGACCCCGTCTGTCAGCCGAGCAACATGTGTGAATGTGCGCGCCGCGCACGAAACCATCGCACCAAAGGAAGCTGCCGTGTCATGCCCGAAAGTAGGAGTTGTTCATTGCTGATGGGGTACGCAAAGCCAGCGATGTATCTGGTGGGTGGCCAGATGCGTGCGCTGGCACGAAATATGCAATTCCGGCCAATCAAAACCTCAGGTAGTGCCAACACACGAGCGATCCAAGACTGATATCCCCTGCGCTCCGGTCAAAACCGGCAACGAGGGGATAAGGGGGAACGTGGGGGTTCGGGGGTACATGTATCCCCCGTACAGAGTAATCTCACTATCCGGGAAAGTAACATTGGCGCTCCGGAGTGAACTTAGACAAAAACCCTGACTGATCAGAGAACAAGTAACTCTCAAAAAAATTACCCAGGAGGTACAGAGTGACCCCCCAAAAACCACTCTGATTTTCAGAGAAACAGAGTAAATTACACTGATAAAAAAACCCCGTCAGACCATCATGATACCGTGCTTCCAATACAGCGTTACTGTAAGGCATTGGAGAAGGCATTGTGCATTTTTTTTGCTGCTTTGTTAGATTTACAAACTACGGTGGTTTCCTAATGTACGGTACATATGGTTATTAATTTTGATAAACACTGCTCAATACACTATTGCACAAATGGTGGACTTTGAGTGTTTTCTCCTGTAGAAAGTGGTACAGCCAGCTACCATATGTTGCTAATATTGAGTCATCCATATAATGAGAAAGGATGATGAGATTGATGCTGGGTAGTTCCAACACTGCTGCTTCTACTTCCTGCTTGTGTATCCCAGTGCTACTAAACCATGAAAAAGTTCCACGTTGCCAGTATGGTAATCCCCAAATGCTTATTCTCCTTCGGCCTTGAGTATAGGCACCACAAGGGGATGCATCTGTGCCATGTACACAATCGCCCACCTGTCACATTCAGGTTCAAGCACATAAAATCAGATGCTCAATAAGACAGAGATACAGGAGATGCAGGATTATGCAAATATGACGCATGAATACAGACGATAAGGGAATTTGCTGATAAGAGGACTACAATACGTTATCCAGGCACATGACACACACTCAAACATGCCACCTGGCCGCATGGGACTCAGAAACGTGATTTAGGCATGAGACACATAATTCAGGCATGGGACACATGAATTAGGCGTGAGACACATGAATCAGGCATGATGAGAGACATGGAGGGAGGGCGGAAATGGTGTGGGGAGCATAAGCAGGCTGGGACGTTGTTAAGAACACGACTAAGGGAGGGACGATGTGAGCTGCGTGAAACTAGCAATGTGAGAATCGTCAAGCGGTAGAAAGAGAGGGCTCAGAGAGCCGAGAGAAAACGCGTTGATACTACTGGCTTGAGAGCACTCACGAGAGCCAGCAGCAAATGAAATTCGAGCGGAATCAAATGTCAACTCGCTACACTACTGGTTTGAGAGCACTCACGAGAGCCAGCAGCAGATGGTTGCGGTGATGACCAGCGTGACATGCAGCCTGGCTCGCGAGCAGACGAGGCCAAGGGCAGGAGAATGAAAAGAACGAGAGGGAAAGGGATGAGAGCAGGAATGGTGAGACGAAAATGTTAGCGTGTCAAGAAGCTGATAGAGATCATAGGAGAGCAGAAACGCCTGTGAAGGGAATGAAACATGTGACAATAACGGGAGCGAAAGTGGACGGGGTTGGGTGAACGCACAGGTTCGTTGACGGGCCTTTATCGTAGAGAACCCTAACGAGCACGCAGCCTAGGAAGCCGAGCGCGAAGAAAATGAGCGTGATGACGAGGAACGCTGCCATGCTGGTAACTGCGTAACCCTCGCTAGGCCGACTGAGGAAACTTAGATCAGGCTCGCACGGTCAGGAAAGAATCAGCCTGTGATCAATGAGCACGGGGGACCAAAGAAACGCGACATTGCGTGTGACTGTCCGCTAGATCCGAGTACGATGTCGGTAAAACGACAGCACGAACCCGTGATTAAAAAAAAAACACACAAACGATGCTTTGAACTCGTCAGTAAGAAGGAAACCGCTAGGCCTTAGAAGACGAACCTGCGAGGAGCTTGCCACGTCCTTTGCAGACTACACTTTCCCACGTCAGAGATAACGGGGAAAAAAAGGAATTTACGGCTTTCGAAGCTGGAATCAGTTTGAAAAGCAGTCGAGAGCCACCGTCAAATGAGGTCGCAGTAATACGGGGAGAAACGGGAGGTGACGAACTTCTGTGCTTTGCTTGAATCGTAGCTATCTGAGGAGGGTGATAGAAACAGCGCGTGCCTGATCGTGGAATGCGGCAATACCTATGTCAGCTGACAAAGCAGCAGAGCAGAAAGCAGCATAAGGCGGGTATTGTACGCGGTAAAAACTCGGAGATGTCGGAGAAGGCGTTCGACAATATTTGTGGATGTCGGAGTAATGAAATTGTTTTGAGAGTCAGGGCAATTAGATTACCCAGGAGATGATTGAAAAAATGTTTTTTTGTGATAAAACCAGCACTGCTTTGATGTGGGTAATCAGACAATATCTCACATAGTAAGTTAAGACAGATTTTTGGGCGAAGCGAAATTTATACACGCCAGTAAAATCCTTGCCATGACATCAAGCCAGCAACAAGTGACCAAAACAGTGCTTTGGAACCAGCCGTTACGATTGCTGCCGTTTTGGAGTCGTGGCCCATCCATAGCAGCAGATTATGTAGAAGCGACACCTGGACCAATACACGCATCGATAGCGGGGGAGACCACAAACAGGGATGAAACAGATAAGGGATGGGGAAGCAGACGTGTGTGGGGCGGGAAAGGGAATGTTGAGAGAGCTATGGGAATGATGGATGGTTCATAGAGTGTGTGCAGGAGGGAGGTGGGAAGAGGTACAAACTCACAAGGTTTTCATGTGGGTTCTCCCAGTAGAAGCCAGCAGCGATGGAGGAGAGGAGCGGAGTGGCGCAGGCGAGGAAGAGGAAGAGGGAGTTGCGGCCCATCCATTCAAAGAGCGTGTAGAAGCACACTCCCGCCGCGTCCACCTGGGAGAGATGCGTGCAGGGGACAGGAGAAGCAACAGAAAAGAATGTGCGACTGTGATTTGGGAAGGATTGATGTGAACATACGTTTGCCAGACAGAGCTACTACATCAAATCACATATGTTTGAGCTCGTTGGTGATGGGAGGGTGCTTACAAAAAGGTAGATGAGGGCGAAAAGGAGTGCGGCAGCTCCTGCTGTTATGAGGACATAGCTTAGCGAGTACAGCTGAGCATTGAAAGGCAGACCTGAGGAACGGGGGGACAAGAACACAGCAGGAGAGAATAAACAAGGGTGTTAATTGTCGTTTTGGGGGTGATAGGTTGCTGCAACGGAAGCACTGTGCGGAGAAACATGAAACAAACGAAATGCAACTGTACCAGGGTAGGATATGTCAAGCCACTCGGGGATGTTCGCATGGGGGATGGCGTGGTGGAGGGAGAAAGAGAAAGGGAACTGGAGGAGGAAACCGGCCGCCACGAGGAGAGCAGAGAAGAAAAGGCAGTTGATGATGCGCGCTGCATGGCTCTGTGGTGGACCATGGAACACCGGAGAGGGGGTGAACGGGAGAGAAAGGGAAGAGAAGGGAAGAAACAGAAGACATGGATGAGAGAGGAGATGATTTGGGAGGAAGGCGAGATTAGAAGCAGGACACATAGAGAGACGAGAAGGCTAGTCTAGACGCGAGAGAAGTTAGTGAAAAGGAGAGTGCAATGGGAGGGGAGATGGCCGAATGGGTATTGACTGGGAGCGTGGTTACCTGGAAGCTGGTGATGATGTGGCCCAGGTGCAAGCCCATGAAGGCTGTGAGTGTGGCACCCAATGTGCTGGTTAGAAGAGCAGGGGAGAGGGAAGGCGGAGAGAGGAGTGAGTGGACACGAATAGACTTGTTCAGAGGCGCCAGGTCTACTGGGAGCAGGGGAAGGAGAAGGTAAGAAATGAGGAGTTGGAGTGTGAAAAGGGTGGAAGAGGGAAAAACACCCCCACCCTCACACGCCGAGCCCCACCACCCCAACCCTCCGCATGCCCGACCCCAACCCACAAATGTCTCCTTCATGCCCTGCTCTCACCTGAGCAGCCCCACGGGCTCAAACGGTGCAGAGCACCACACAGGGGGTGCCTGGTCGCCAGAGGATGGTAGGGCGAGGAGTGAGGGCGGCGAAACGAGAGTGGAGGAAACACCGCACTCCTGCAGCAGGGACGAGAAGGCAAAGTCGAAACGGACGAGGCAGAGATGGGACAAAGATTCTGCGTGCTGGGGCGAGGATGGGAGAGGTAGCGAGGCTTCAGGCATGTAGAATGGGCGAGAAGAAGCTACACTGGTACACAAACGTACACAAAGACAGGCACATGTTTGAAGTGCCTGGTCATGTGCGGAAAGCTTACAGGCAATTGGGTGTAGGGAGGCAAGGCGAGGAGGTGATTGGTGGTGAGCAGCAGTCGGTCGATGTAGCCCGCAGCACTGCAGGCAGGGGAGAGGTCTCCAGTGCGAGAGCACACCACCTGATGGGCATGGAGAATGGTGGACAGTAAGGCACGGAGTGGCAGGCAGGCAGGCAGGCACACTTTGATGAAGCGCGAAGGAGGATGTAGGTGGGAAGGTAGGGAAGTGGAGTTTGACGAAACGAGGTGAGCTGGCCGAGAGAACGGGATTCAGTGACGTTAGATGGGTTATGGCAGGACGGGAGAAGACAGAGATGGGTGTTTTTACTGACGACCGCGGTTGCGATGCAACTGTGGCATGCGCTTGACAGGGGGCATGCTATTTTCCGAACGCAAGTTATTTGCCAAACTCATTCTATCTTCCAGTTGCATTCTACTTTCCAATTCAGTGTGGGCATTCCCTCTTGCAACCATTCACTGACCAGCAGGTCTTGAGACGGGCTGCTGACAGCTGACGCAGCGCGGGGAAGGAAGGTCGAGTTGACAGCAGAGAGGGAGGCGGAGGAGGTGGGGGGAGTGAAGGTCCAGTCAGGCACGAAGAGGAGGAAGGTGAGGGCGAGGTAGATTGCAGCTAGCATGAGCGATGCCTGCCTGGAGGGGGGTGTTTCATGCGCCCATGTAAGGTATGAATGGTGTAACATGGGAGGGAAGGAGGAAGGTGAGGGCGAGGTAGATTGCAGCTAGCATGAGCGACGCCTGCCTGGAGGGGGGTGTTTCATGCGTCGATGTAGGGATGATGAGAGGGAGGCGAAACATGGGAGGGAGGAAAACGGCTTAGGGCGGGACAAATTGCAGCTAAGAGAGGAATGCAAAACCAGAAAATCTCGTGGTACTTCATGATTCCAGGGAATCATGCATTGGATTGAACCTGAGAACGGACTGACCAGGTGAGGAGGGAGAAGGATAACAAGCCGGATAGCCCCTCTCCATATCCCTCTGTGTGGCTATCCTTGGGCGCGGATAGCAGCACCTGCGCCAGTGCTACCACTGTGTAGGCCACAGCTATGCGCTGCAGCGTGCCGCAGATGCGCATGCGCGTCAGACTGATGCCAAAACTCAGGTCCCCTGTTCTGTGCAGGAAGCCACCTGGAAGGTGCCGGGAAGGTGGAGGGAGAGGCAAGGAGAAAGTCGAGGTGTGGTGATGAATGGTGTCCGAGAGTGAGAGGAGAAAGTTGTGAGTGAGAGGGAAGGGGTATGACTGAGAGGACGGGGAAGAAAACCTGGGTGAGTGAGAAGGAGAGTGCAAACAGGTGAAAGCCACAAGTGACGTGCGAGCGATACGGTTGGCTGATATCCAAAGCAGGCAGAGACACGCTGGCAATGTTCGAGAAACAAGTCAAGAAAGTTTGTTGTTGATGGTAGGCAAAGGGAGGGGGAGAGTGGCAACCTTCAAGGAAGAGGCCGAGGAGAAAGAGGCAGCAGGCACGTCCGAGAATCCTATGCACGGCCGCAGTGCGGCTGTGCACGGCTCTGAAGGTGAGCGCCGCTGCAGCGCCCGAGGCGAAGAGGAAGAACGGAGCGACGAAGTCTCCCAGCTGTAGCCCGTCCCAGGGAGACACTCCCACCCACGGCACTTCCTGACCCACGTCCAGCGCCACTATCATTGCCTGCAGGGAGGAAGAGGGGACCCTTGAAACGTCTCAAGAAGCGAACGATGAGGTCGCCTAGCTGCAGCCCGTCCCAGGGGAACACTCCCACCCATGGCTCCTCCTGACCCACGTCCAGCGCCACTATCATGACCTGCAGGGAGGCGAGGAGAAGGAGAGGAAGTTGGAAGCGATAAGGTCTCTCAGCTGCAGCCCGTCCCAGGGGGACACTCCCACCCCCAAGAACATAACCTGCGAAAACGCTGTGGGGATTTGACGGAGTTTGAGTTGGAATGCGACAGCCAGACAGCCAATGACTGTGCGAAGCATTGGAAACATGGATTTCAATGATGGAGCTTCGCAATGCTGTCGACATTGGCGTGGGGTTGGGATGCTCGACATGGCTTGGAATGTGATTGCGAGTAAGTGGTGCTGGAGATTGCCCGGAACGACGCGACGAGCCCGCAGGTGTGAGTGGTGATCGTTGAGTCGATTTGAGGCCAGATTGGCGTACTCACGACGATGCTGATTCCGCGGAAAACGTCAAGCGATGCTAGCCGCACGGGATGATGCGACACGTGCGACGTGCTGTCATCGCAGGGAGCGTGATGAGACGGGAGGATGGGACCCATGCGACTGTCCGAGCGAAGTAACGGCGAGATTAAGCCGTCCTCCATGGCTCTGCGACACTCAGCGAAGCTCTGCGATAACTGCGACGCTTTGCGACCAGGCTACCTAGCGACCGGCCTGAAATTTCCGCGACAACGACGCCTTATGATAATGACGCCATGAGAGCACGAATCTTCAAGCCAGAAGCCTGGAGAATGGAAGATAGAGAATAATTCTTATCTTGGACAACGGGATTGTTGGCAAGGCGGATTAGACACCGTATGCTACTGGTGCTCTGGTGACAGACAGAGCGATGATGGGTATTGGTAACACTCGTGAATCCTAGTGTCCTGCGTCAGTCTGTCTAACCTCTCAGAGCCCGCATCACTGGAAGAACTATCACAAAGACCAGTCCGTCTGTCTGACAGCCTCGTAGACAGTAGCGTCCGAGAGAATCCTTGAAAATACCATATCTTGGCATGATAATGCATGGATTTCAGGTTTCAGCACATTTTGCTCCAACGGCTTGCTCGATTGGAGGTACCGTTTTGAAAAAAACCCTGGAATTCCCGAAGCTCCGCCTTCGGAAATTGGGTCGCAATTGAGTCTCCCAGGTAGATTTCGGTTTGGCGCGAACCTCTCCAGGCTGCCTCGGGAGTGTCGAATCACATCCTCCACTATATTAATATAGTCTTGAACTATCGAAATTACAAGGTACAATTTTGATGGAGATGACTGTAACGCGTTTGGTTCCCAATCTCTACCTTCCCCTCCTAGCGAAGGTAGAATGTTTTCCACAACGCTGGGTTGATGAAAGCGGGGAAATAGTCGGCTTCCTGTGGGATAGATCTGCCTGTTGCGGGTACTCGCTCACGTTATCGAAATCAATGCCGGTAATTTCCGTGAAATCGGGCACGAAAATAGCTTCCACCGCATCAACATGGAGTCGCACTTTCAGTCATCATTCGTCAGTGTCACTGCATTCGCTGCTCCTTGTCTCGCCATTGCTTCTCATCCTGCTTCTCATACCACGCCCAGCGCCTCGCGAAAACCCCACCACCTCCGTCGCTACTCGCGAAGATGTAACCACGGAGCGGCGAAAGCTCCTGTTTTCGCTACGGAAGCCGAAGGAGTGTGAGGGGCCGAACGGCACGATGGTGAATAAGATAATCCCCATGGAAGCCGTTGCGAGTCAACGCAAGCTGGTGGGGGGTTGGCGTCCGCGGAAGGGGAAATACCTCCTGGCGCTCTGCACCACTGGACGACTGACCAATCAGGTACCGGGGAAAGGAGACTGACCAATTAGGTGCCAGAGGAACGGAGACTGGCCAATCAGGTATGGAAAAGTGAGTCATCTCTCGTTCGGCTCCACCCCACCCAGAACCTCTCCTTTCCTTTCTCTACCTCTCCTCTATGTCCTCCCATTTCCCCCTCCCTCCTTAACCCCCTCCCACTTTACCCCCTCCCTCTTTCCCCCCTCTTTCAACCTCCCTCTCCCCATCCCTCTCCACATCTCTCTCCCCATCCCTCTCCCCATCCCTCTCCCCATCCCTCTCCCCATCCCTCTCCACATGTGAGGCATCTCAAAGCTACCTTCCATCCACCCTTTTCCCTCCCCTTCTCCCGCGTCCGCAGAGCAGCAGGAGTGCATAATGACCTACTTCATCTTCGCAGTCCTCTTAAACTGCACGCTGCTAATCCACCCCCTCGCCGTCTCCTGACTCAACTAAAAAATCGCCTCTCTCTTCCCTTCCCCTCCTTCCCTCCCCTCGGCCCTCCCCACACCCCCGTCGCCCCCGCCCCGCAGAGCAGCAGGAGTGCATAATGACCTACTTCATCTTCGCCGTCCTCTTAAACCGCACACTGCTCATCCCTCCACTCGCCGTCGCCCAGCACACCGGCCTCAACCTAATCTGGCCCTGGACCGCCGTCTTTAATCTCCCCAGACTACATACCTGCCTCGCCCCCTCCTACGGCCCCCTCACCACACTCCTGCTACCAGACTACCTCTCCCGCTCCCACTCCGACCATGCTTACGTGGCACACCTGGTTTGTCTCAAGCCCACGTGTAATCACGAGTGGACGCTGCGAGTGCTGCTGCGAGAGGTGCCTGGGATCAAGCTAGCGGACAAGAAAGGCCGCCCGATAGCTGTGAATCAGAGCCTGGTGGATAGGATGGGGAAGGTCCGGTTGGAGAAGCTTCTAGAAGCTGTAGAGGTGGTGGAGGGGGAGGAGGAGAGGGCGGAGGCGGGGGAGGTAGGAGGAGCGGAGGAGCGAGAGAGTCAGACTGACTCTTCAGGGGGTGAGCAAGGCAAGGAGCAAGTAGGAGGGAGCGGAGCAGTGGGAGGGGAGGCATCAGCAACAGCAGGTGCAAGTGAAGCTGTGGGTGCGGCAGCAGGAGTCAGTGGCGGGGAGGGAGCAGCGGCACGGAGAAGACTGAATGAGGTGGGAAGTGGTGCAGAGGGGCAGGGCACACAAATAGACGAAGGTGCTGCTGCAGCATCTCAGGCAGCACCGGGTTTGGCTAGCCAAGCATCGGCTATAGCAGAATCATCAGACGCAACAGCAGCAGCTGCAGCAGCAACCCTTGACCCAGCTGCTGCGGCACCATCTGCATCACCTGCTGCAGCCTTGGTTACACCATCTACAGCAGCGCCAGCAGCAGCACCACCAGCAGCAGCAGCAGCTGAAGTGACAGCACCACCTCCTGCTGCTTCAGCAGTAGCACCACCACCTGCATCTGTGGCAGCAGCGGGAGTTTCAGAAGCACCACCATCAGCTGCTACAGTCGGCACCACCACCTCTGACAGCAATGATGAGGAGCCCAGTCTGCCTGCCGGCCACATCCTCACCTTCGGGGATTTGGCGGGAACGTCTGTGATTGGCCATGACTGGCTGTTGGAATCAGCACTGCCACTCGTGACCGTCCCTCCGGACTGCAGCAACCTGTGGCGGCCGCACGCTGCTGTGATGGAGTTCGTGGATGGCTTTATTGCAACGCACCTGCCATCTCCCTTCATGGCCGTGCACCTCAGGCGGTGAGTCCACAGCTGTGCACCTCAGGCGGTGAGTCCACAGCTGTGCACCTCAGGCGGTGCGTGAGTGGGTGCTGAGTCAGTCAGTGCTGTACTGCCCATCATCACATCACAGTCCCTGTGGCGCCCGCATGCTGTATCACAACGCACCTGCCATCTCCCTTCATGGCCGTGCACCTCAGGCGGTGAGTCCACAGCTGTGCACCTCATGAGGTGGGGGAGTGGCTGCTAGAGGCAGTGCTACACCGCCCCTCGTCTCGAGCCTCGTCTTTCCAGAGTTGTGCACCTCAGGGGCGAGTGATAAGGTAGCTGCTGCACTCACCTCCTTAACCCCCCACACCGCCACCATTATCACCCCTATTTCTTCCTCCAATATACGAATCAGGGGCGATTTCTCGGGGCATCTAAAGAAGCAGAGCTACAAGCGGCATGTGTTCCTGCCCATAGAAGCAGTTGGGACGTTCATTCTCTCCCGCGCCGCTGCTGCCAGCCTGCACACTGTGCTGCTCGCTTCTGATGGCACTGAAGCTGAAGTGTCCATGCTCTCGCACATGCTCACAGGTAATGAAGTGTCTCAATATGGGACCGTCAGGTGCTGCAGCCTGTGCATGGGCTCACAACTTGCAGTTGGTTTGTCATACATTTGACGCTGCTGCCAAACTGCACACGGTGCTGCTCGCGTCTGACGGCACTGATGCAGAGGTCGCCATGCTGACACAACTGATCACAGGTAATAATGTGTCTCAGTGTGGGGTTATGAGATTGCTGGGCAAATGCGCGCTGCTGCTGCCGACCTGCACACCGTGTTGCTCGCCTCTGATGGCACTGATGCAGAGGTCGCCATGCTCTCGCACATGCTCACACAATGAGTCTCATGAATCTACATCGCACATAACCATGAGTTTATCCTATCTGCCCCGTTCCCTTGCCCTCACCCCCTCACCCCATGCAGCCAGCAACGCCACCAGGCTGGTGACGTTGCATGAGAGCCGCTTCGCATGGGCCGACACACACAACGAGCCCTGGGGGCGAGCTCTATTGGCTCTAGAGCAGAGCCTACCCGAGGGGGGAGGCAAGGGGGTGGTGCGGGCACTGGCAGAGAAGTACATCTGTGCGCGGGCTCACGTGTTCTATGGCACGGTTTACTCGACGTTCTCCACGGATATCGTCAGGATTCGGGCGGCAGAAGGGGTGGCAAACTGCATGGATGGGAAGGTGGGGGAGGACGGTTAGCTAGCTGGTGGCTTGAGCAGGGTTGGTCATCCGGTGCTGCAGCTGCTGTTATAAGGACGTGGCTGGACCATCTGAGATGTTCCTCAAGACATGGCTGTACATGCTCTGTACGGGCTGAACAGAATGTAACACAAGAGGCTTGCCCAATGGCCTACATACCGTAGCATCCATGCAACTATGCATCTACTTGTTGCCACTTACCGTCATCGCCCGGATATAAGACATATATGTCTTATCTCATACACTAAAAAAAATGCTTGGGTTATCTTGTATTTGGGGAGGTTTTGGGTGTCTTATAAGTCTTATAAATGGAAAGTTTTTTAAACTACTTAGAAATATTTTCACGCATCTTGAAAAGAGTTTCTCATTAAGAGTGTGGAAGTTGCGAAGGTGCCACTTCGGCAACCATTGTTCGGGACGCCACGTCATCCCGAATACTTGCAGAGGCAAATCTGGTAGTACGTGAGTCAGCACGTGGCAGAATTCGCGTGTCGCAAGGGTAAAAATGTACGCGGTATTTCAATTCTCACTATAATACATTGCAGTTTCGATTATAAGACACATATTCTTATCTCGTACACACAAATAGGTGTCGTATAAAAAGGCTAGCCTGTTTATAAGAGACACCCGTATAGTAGACAAACCCCTGTCTACTATTCAACACCGTCTTATATCCGGGCGATGACTGTACAATACAAAATGCATGCCTGGCTTTTAATGCAATTTTTGTGACATTTAGCAAACTGGCAGTCTTCTATATGAGTCCAACATTTCACATTCACGCTAAAAAAGAAAGTTCTTGTTTGTAATTGATACAATCTGAGATGCATATTTTTATGCGTGTGAATATGTTTTCTTTTTTTTAGTTACCTTGCGAGTTGTGATACAATACAATCACCACCCTCCCCCCCTCCCCCTAATCCCGCACTCACCAGCCAGCAATGCCAGGTACCCTCGCCAATTCGCCAGCCAAAGTGTACACGAGGATTTTTTCACGAGGATTTAGGCTCGGGTTCTTCATGGGGGCCTGGAATTGTACTAGCCCTGAAGCCCAAAGGGCCGAGTTTCGGCTCAACATCCTGCTACGCGGGACCCCCAAATTCGTCAGGGTACCCCAAAACCAATCGACAGCCCTCTTGACGTTCGGTGTGAAAAGCTGTGGTTTCTTGATGTTTGGATGTTTGGTTTGGGGTGGACAGTTCAGCCGTGCTTTGGTGTGAAAAGCTTTGGCTTCTTGACGTTTGATTTGGGGGACGGCTTGACAACGACTGAGGTCAGGAGCTGGTATTGTTCAGAGGGGAAGGGGGAGAAGGGTTCTGGACTGGATATACCACCGGACTTTCTCATTGGCCATGTTCGATAGCGAGGGTGACCACGCCCGAAAACCATTGAGGTAACCTTGTTGGTGTGGCGGGAAACGGTTTGCGACCCCATGCGATGTGAAAAAACTCCCGCCAGCGCGAACGACCCCCCTGCGACCCCCAAGGTTTCCCGCGCTACTGCAAAAACTTGGCGGGTATTATGGGCCGTTGAGGTGGTGGTTTTCGGCCATGTTGGCCGTTGTATTTGGTTGATTGAGCTGGCAGTGGGACGGTCGCAATAATTTTACTGTCGGCGCGGCTAAACCACTTGCATTTTGTCGCGACGCTGAACCATTTGGGCGACAGAGCCAAACCAAATGGTTGCATCGAGGGGGCCCAAAGTGCTATCGAACAGGGCCATTGTTGCATTCGGAGCACCATATTTCCCACTTTTGGGAATGCCATTTTTCGAAATTATCTCACGAGTCCTAGGTTCCATCCTCAGCCACGATGATCCCGTGGCAGACTTATGTCGATGAACATCTTATGTCCGACCTTCCAGATGGAGGGAAACTGAAAGGGGCTGCTATTTATAATCTACATGATGGCTTCCTATATGCTAAGAGCGCAAGTTTCCCAGAAGTAAGACGGTAATTTGTGTAGGAAGGATAGGTGTAGCACAGTGCTTCCTGACTATTCAAGCTATGTTCTCTCAAAGTTTGCCTTTTTTTTAGGATATTATGATTAGAGTGTAAACTATTTCTTCTACAAACTTGTACAGGTGCCTGGAGGGCAGATTGAAGATATTGGCAGGAATCTTGCAAGTGAGAAGATAACTTTGGGAAAGGACAATTATATGGGGAAAAGCATTCAAAGTGGAACTTTTTTTGGCAGAAGTAGGGTAAGACAAGACACTACAGTACCAATATTACGCCGTGGACTTGCATATCCTTCGCTCTTTTTTTTCTTGAATGTTGTGCCCTAACGCGAATTTAAGCTCCTTGCAGTTTGGTGGTTGCGTTATCATGAAGACTGGCTCTCTTCTTCTGATCGGCCTCTTCGAAGACCCTGTTGAATCTGCTCAAGCCTTTAAGGTTATCAGGGACCTCGTCTTCCAGCATGAACTCGTCGATTATTCCTAGTAGGCTGCTGATGCTGATCGAACGTGGGATTAAATTCGCTGTTTGCGTGAGGCGCTTTGTGTTTCATTCTGTGCACCTATCCGTTTGGTCTCTAAAACAACCATCACCTTGGCGCTAGTAACAATGCTGCAACGCGTCACGAAGTCTCAGTCGCACGCTGCACCAGGGACCAAGAACACTCTGTGACTGGGAATGTTGGCATTGAAATACACGGAACTCGAAAACCAGCGCGAGCTGGCGAAATGAAGTTGTGGGCGGCGTACTAGAAACTTTCAGTCGCCTTTGTGTGTGAAATATAAGAACTTTAGATGAGGCGAAACCGAAACCGTCCCTCGAGGGAAAGTTGATGTGGCCAGTGTACTCACCAAATCCATTTTAGGACGTCGCCCGGAACACCTCACACACACACGGGAAGGGAACCAGGCGTTGGGCCGTGCTGGGATGGGATGATGCACGCACCAAAGGCTTGCGATTTTCGAACTGTTGGTTACCTGTCAAGATTATCACGCGGGGTTTTTGGCGAAGGAGTTGGTTGATTGCGACTTTTTCCTTTGGGGGGTGTCAATCAAGAAATTCTTGTGGCGATCAGGTTGGTGAAGGTAGGTTCCAACACTTGAAAGGATACTTGATTTTTTTTCATGGGCAGAGACGCATGCCCTGGGGCGAGCTGGGGCGCCCCGGCATGCCCCGGCCAGGGTCGCCTTGATGCACCCGCTCCACGTCTTTATTTTGCCAACCCAAAGCCACAGGCTCTAGCAGAGGTACAAATGAACGTGTTCTATAAGGGTGTATCCCTGGCTGGTGGCAGGGCAACTTTTCACGTTGAGTTGGTGGAATGCCCATTTTCCGCCCCCCTGTGTTTTTGGGAAAGTTGCCACCAGGTCAACGCAGAACAGTTGCCCTGCCACCAGCCAGGGATACGCCCTAACACGGTTTACTCAACCAATATATGTGAATTTGGGGGGCGGAAGGTGTGGAGAACTGCATGGATGGGAAGGTGGGAGAGGAGGGCTAGGGGTACTTGGCTTGGGCATGGTTGGTGACCCATTGCTGGAGCTGCCACTGTTATGCAGACACAGCTACACCATTCAAGATGTTCCTCAAAACTGTACATGCCTTACACAGGGCACACCTGAATGTTGTAAGAATGCATGGGCATGGCCCATGAACCTGCAGACCATGCGTGCATGCGTGAATTTACTTGTGCACGGATGCCTTTGGAACAAACACGCCATTGAGCGTACTCAACCCACTGTATTTCCCACTCCCCAATGTGCTCATCGCACTGTACCATGCTGTTGCAAAGCACGTACTTTTGGATTCGTCCGCTCTGTTCTGCTGCCACGCACCCACCAAATGTCGGTTGGCCCGTGGCTACTTCTCGGCTGCCTTGCCCACCACCTTGGGCATCTTGTGTGCCCCGGCTGGATCCACAAAGAGGAGCCGAGAGGATGGGGAGTCGAGAGAAAATGGGAACATAAGGAGAAAACATAGGAGGATTGGAGCTGAGATGAGCAAGTGAGAGGAGGCAATGGGAGCGCCCTGGACCTTGCACCTACCCAACCTAGTTCACACACTCACACCTAGCTTCACACACTCACACACACACACGCACGCACGCACGCACGCACGCACGCACGCACGCACGCATGCACGCACGCACGCACACACGCACACACGCACACACGCACGCACGCACGCACGCACACACGCATGCACGCACGCACACACACACACACACACTCACTCACTCACAATCTTCCGCGTCTTTAAGCTTCTTGTACTGCGGTGCAATCTCCACGAGCCATTAAGGCTTAATCTCCACGACCTGTCGCATGAACTCCTTGCTCGTGATATACCACCCACCCCACACCTTGTCTGCCACTCTGCACACATCATCACACCTTTACTCTTCTCCAAATGCCTAAACACCCCTTCTTTCTTCCACTCCACACACACACACACTCACAATCTTCCACGTCCTTCAGCTTGTAGTAGTGCGGTGCAATCTCCACAAGCCACTCAGGCTTGATCTCCACGACCTGGCGCATGAACTCCTTGCTCGTGTACACCAGCTCGTGGTATACCACCCACCGCGGCAGCACCTGCGCTAGCCCCGAGCTCGGGTGGATGTGCACCGTCTGGGGGTTCTTCACGGTGCGGTACGTGCGATTCTTCTGAAGGCGGGCCGTGTGGTAGAAGTAACCTGCCAGGGAGGAAGGAAGGAGAAGGGAGAAGGGAGCAGGGAGAGAAAGACGGGAGAATTGAACTGGAGTTGCACCTCTCATATGGCCTGCTTAAACATCCAGGTGCATTCAGCAACGCAAGTTCACATAATCACACTCGCACTCGCTCTCACCAGCAGTGATGGCTTTCTTGATGGCATCGAGGTCACCGCTGCTGCTGCTGCTGCTGGGTTCGATCTCCACTCTAAGCTCACCCTTCCACGATCACACTCCCTCCCTCTCACCAGCGGTAATGGCCTTCTTGATTGCGTCCAGGTCACCACTGCTACTGCTGCTGGGTTCAATTTCCACTCTAGCTCACTCTTTCACGACCACACCACACCCTCTCACCAGCGGTAATGGCTTTCTTGATTGCATCCAGGTCACCACTGCTGCTGCTGGGTTCAATCTCCACTCGCTCCAGCAGCCCCATCAGCTGATCGCGCACATCCCGTGCCATCTTCATGCTTCGCACCTGGTGGGAGGATGGATAGGGATGGGGGAAGAGGAGGGGGGTGGAGAGGAAAGGCAGGGAGGTGGATATAGAGAGGAGGTCCCATCGGGCAACAGCCTCATGAGCTGAGTACAGTGACCTGTTGAGGGGTTGGTTGAGACATATGGAAGATTACGGTACGGCGAGCAGCTGTCAACACACTGTTCGTGAGCACATGGGCAGGAAGCAGCTCTGTTGTGAGCAACAACCCCATAAGATGTTCATGGCATCTATCGGGATGCGAGCTGGTCCGTCGCAACTCGTGTCACCTTCATGCCATTTTCTTCATGCCATATTCTTCATGCCATCTACTTCTTGCGTCACACTCACCTGAATGTAGTTCTCGTAGCAGAACTGGGAGGAGAAGCTCGTCTCGGCCCACTGCTCGTACACCCTCAGCAGCGCTATGTGGTCGCCCACGTTGCCCGTGTGGAAGTTCATGCGTGCATTGTCTGCGTGCACCTGCTTGTCCTTGGGGCGGTAGAAGACAGCGTTGCCCACCGATAGCATGGCGCATATGGTGGCCGCTTCCTCGGAACAGCTGGTGGGGTAGTGTGGGGGGGCATGGGCGACAGGGGACAGAGAAAAACAGAGGGAGACACGGGAGAGGGGTTAGGTGTGTGAAAGTTCATGCGTGCGTTGTCTGCATGCACCTGCTTGTCCTTTGGGCAGTAGAAGACGGCATTGCCGACTGACAGCATCGCGCACATGGTGGCTGCTTCCTCGGAACAACTGGACGGGTAATGGGGATGAGGGACAAGGTTGGGAAGCGAGGAGAGGATGAAGTTTGGTGTGCGGAAGTCTTCATGCGTGCGTTGTCTGCATGCACATGCTTGCCCTTTGGCTGGTAAAACACGGCATTGCAAACTAAGAGCATGGCGCATATGGTGGCTGCTTCCTCGGAGGTGGGACTGATAGGTGGGACTGATAGGTGGGACTGATAGGTGGGACTGATAGGGGGGACTGATAGGGGGCACTGATAGGGGGGACTGATAGATGGGACTGATAGGTGGGACTGATAGGGGGGACTGATAGGCGGGACTGATAGGCGGGACTGATAGGCGGGACTGATAGGCGGGACTGATTGGGGGGACTGATAGGTGGGACTGATAGGTGGGACTGATAGGTGGGACTGATAGGTGGGACTGATAGGTGGGACTGATAGGTGGGACTGATAGGCGGGACTGATAGGTGGGACTGATAGGGGGGACTGATAGGGGGCACTGATAGGGGGGACTGATAGATGGCACTGATAGGTGGGACTGATAGGGGGGAGGCGGGACTGATAGGCGGGACTGATAGGTGGGACTGATAGAAAGGACTGATAGGTGGGACTGATAGGTGGGACTGATAGGCGGGACTGATATGTGGGACTGATAGGTGGGACTGATAGGTGGGACTGATAGGTGGGACTGATAGGCGGGACTGATAGGGGGGACTGATAGGTGGGACTGATAGGTGGGACTGATAGGTGGGACTGATAGGGGGGACTGATAGGGGGGACTGATAGGTGGGACTGATAGGGGGGACTGATAGGCGGGACTGATAGGCGGGACTGATAGGTGGGACTGATAGGTGGGACTGATAGGTGGGACTGATAGGTGGGACTGATAGGGGGGACTGATAGGTGGGACTGATAGGTGGGACTGATAGGTGGGACTGATAGGTGGTACTGATAGGCGGGACTGATAGGGGGGACTGATAGGCGGGACTGATAGGTGGGACTGATAGGTGGGACTGATAGGTGGGACTGATAGGTGGGACTGATAGGGGGGACTGATAGGCGGGACTGATAGGCGGGACTCATAGGTGGGACTGATAGGGAGGACTGATAGGTGGGACTGATAGGTGGGATTGATAGGCGGGACTGATAGGGGGGACTGATAGGCGGGACTGATAGGGGGGACTTATAGGTGGGACTGATAGGGGGGACTGATAGGTGGGACTGATAGGTGGGACTGATAGGGGGGACTGATAGGTGGGACTGATAGGTGGGACTGATAGGTGGGACTGATAGGTGGTACTGATAGGCGGGACTGATAGGGGGGACTGATAGGCGGGACTGATAGGGGGGACATATAGGTGGGACTGATAGGTGGGACTGATAGGTGAGTGCCCAGCTCCCCGCGGTCGATGCGTGTCCCCCGCGCATACTGCATCTTCAGCGCGCAGCAGTGTCTCCGCAGGGGCCGGGTGGATGGGACCAGGTCACCAGGGCAAACCCACCAGCACTCACAACTCAAGCCATGCCTCAAGCAGCCCACCCACTCACAGGTACTTATCGGAAGCCACAAGCAGCTTCGTCATTTGAGGGTCCAGCGGAAATTCCGCCATCTTCCTCCCGAGCTTCGTCAGCTCCCCGCGGTCATTCAGTGCCCCCAGCGCATACAGCATCTCCAGCGCCCGCAGCAGCACAGATGGGACCAGAGAAGAACCAGAGCACGGAGACAGTTCCTTTTGACTTGCAATCCCCACTCGAGGCAAAACCACCAGCATTCCAAAGGACCACCCACTCACAGGTACTTATCGGAGGCGACGAGAAGCTTCGACATCTGCGGGTCGAGAGGAAACTCTGCCATCTTCCTGCCCAGCTTGGTCAGCTCCCCGCGGTCATTCAGTGCCCCCAGCGCGTACAGCATCTCCAGCGCCCGCAGCAGCGTCTCCGCAGGGGGCGGGTCCATGAAGTCGAAATTCAAGAGATCATTTATCCCAAGAGACTTGAGCATCAGCACCACATTCCCGAGGTTTGTCCTCTGAATCTCCGGCACGGTATTATCCTCCAACTCATTCGCATACGACCATGCTGTGTACAGCCGAAAGCATTTCCCGGGGGAAGTTCTACCCGCCCGCCCCGCCCGCTGGTTCGCCTGTGCTTTCGACACGGGGGTGACGATAAGCGACTCCATGCCGGTGCGCGGGTTGTAGCTCTTCTGCTTCACAAACCCCGGGTCGATCACGTATTTGATCCCGTCGATCGTGAGGGAAGTTTCTGCGATGTTGGTCGCCAGAACCACCTTCCGGGCTCCCTCGGGCGTCTTCTCGAAAATCTTCGCCTGCATGTCCGTGGGCAGGTTCGCGTAAATCGGGCAGATGATCATTTCGGCAATCTTCGTCCCCAGCCCCTTGGTCCTATGCCTGAGAATCTCCTCTGCTGCCTCAATCTCCTCCTGCCCGGTCAGGAACACCAGCACGTCTCCTGCCGGCTGCGTTACATGGATCTGTAACACGGTTACCACCGCCGCATCTAAATAATCCGCCTCAGGCGCCTTCGTGTAGTGTATATCCACGGGATACCTCCTCCCGGGAATCCGGAAAATCGGCGCAAAGTCGAAATACTCGCTGAACTTCTCTGCGTCGAGGGTCGCGCTCGATATCAGCAGCTTCAGATCCGGCCGAAACCTTGCAATGTCCTTCACGAGCCCAAACAGCACGTCCGTGTGAAGCGTCCGCTCGTGTGCCTCGTCCACCATCATGACGGAGTAGCTCGCAAGGTCTGGTTCGCTGAGGAATTCTCGGAGGAGCATGCCGTCGGTCATGTATTTGAGAATGGTCTTGTCGGACGTGCAGTCCTCAAAGCGAATGGAGTAGCCCACCTCGTGCCCCAGCTTGCACCCCACCTCCTGGGCGACGCGTGCAGCCACGCTCATGGCTGCTACTCTCCTGGGTTGGGTGCACCCAATCTGAAGGGGTGGGTGTGAAATAGAAGAGGAGACTAGTTGTGAGCAGCGCCAATGAAAAATGTTCAGCTTGCCCCCCACCTCCTGGGCCACCCTTGATGCCACACCCATCGCTGCTACCCTCTACGGCTGTGTGCACCCGATCTGCGGGCGGGACAGGCAGGCAAGGATGACGATCTGCGGGCGGGACAGGCAGGCAAGGATGACGATCTGCGGGCGGGACAGGCAGGCAAGGATGAGTAAAAAAATGTATAACCAGGTTTGCTAGACAGGGTTCAACTTGCATCCCACCTCCTGTCCAAGCTCTCACCTGGCCTCACCTTTCCACACCTTGCCTCACCATTCCCCACCTTCGCCTCATCTTGCCTCACCTTTCCCCACCCCTCATCTTGTCCCACCTCCTCTTCTCCCCCCACCCCTCACCTTGCCGCGCTTGCCGTATCCCGTTCGGACAGATACTGTGGGATCTGAGTCGTCTTTCCCGACCCTTCACCTTGCCCCATCCCACCTTGCCCCACCGTGCCCCACCGTGCCCCACCGTAACCCACCGTTCCCCACCGCTCACCTTGCCACGCTTGCCGTATCCCTCTTCATACAAATACTGCGGGATCTGAGTCGTCTTGCCCGACCCCGTCTCCCCTACAATCACCAGCACCTGCACTCACACAAATCGCACAGAAGACACCACACAGCACGCACACCACACCACACCACACCGCACCACACCACACCACACCGCACCGCACGCACACCACACCGCATGCACCACACGTCACACAGCATGCAGCACACACACAACCCACAGGAGCAGGTCAAATCCACAGTCATATTACAGAATCGTGAGACAAACGCCTATAGAGCGACTTTTACGTTTCCATTTTCTGCACGAACTGAATGCATGGCCGCTGCTCTTTGAGCGCCTCCCAACCATCATCAGCAGTAGTACCCACCTGGTGGTCGTTTATGGCTTGCAGCAGCTCCTCCCTGTATCGGTACATGGGGAGGTTCTTCCTCTCCGCCTGTATCGTGTGAGTCGCCTCACAAGCCATGAGTGCCTCGTAATTGCTGAGACACCTCCCAACCCCAACAGTGCCTACCTGGTGGTCGTTTATGGCTTGCAGCAGCTCCTCCCTATAGTGGTACATGGGCAGGTTCTTCCTCTCTGCCTGTATCATGTGAGCCGTCTCACAACCCATGGGTGCTTGGTAATTGGTGAGGCGTATCCCAACCCCCCCAGTACCCACCTGGTGGTCGTTGATAGCTTGCAGCAGCTCCTCCCTGTAGCGGTACATGGGCAAATTCTTCCTCTCCGCCTGTATCTTGTCAAACGCTGACTTGGCCTTCGATACCTCCACCTGCCGCTCCCTCTCCTCCTCGTCCTCTGAACCTTCCTGCACCCAATCCCACCACATACATATAAATATAAAAAGAATATCCAATTGGCACACAAAGATAAGTGAGCTAGTTTCCACCACAGAATCACACGTAAACAAAGCGAAGGCAAACACACGTAGGCCATCCAATGAACAGCACTGTACCCACACTGTCACTGCAAGCTGTCCTGGGGTACTCACCCTGTCTCTCCAATATACAAAGGGGTACTCACCCTGTCATCTCCCGCCATGATGGTATCTTTAATGAAGTCGATCTGATCCTCAAACACATACTCGTACTGCTCTGAGTCCACCTTACGGTCCTTGGACCCAAAGTTCACCGTTGCCTTGCCTGCCACACACGATGCACAGGACATGGTGGATGCGACAAGACATGGTGGATGCGACAAGACATGGTGGATGCGACAAGACATGGTGGATGCGACGACAAGACATGGTGGATGCGACAAGACATGGTGGATGCGACAAGACATGGTGGATGCGACAAGACATGGTGGATGCGACAAGACATGGTGGATGCGACAAGACATGGTGGATGCGACATGACATGGTGGATGCGACATGACATGGTGGATGCGACAAGACATGGTGGATGCGACAAGACATGGTGGATGCGACAAGACATGGTGGATGCGACAAGACATGGTGGATGCGACAAGACATGGTGGATGCGACAAGACATGGTGGATGCGACAAGACATGGTGGATGCGACAAGACATGGTGGATGCGACAAGACATGGTGGATGCGACATGACATGGTGGATGCGACAAGACATGATGGATGCGACAAGACATGGTGGATGCGACAAGACATGGTGGATGCGACATGACATGGTGGATGCGACAAGACATGGTGGATGCGACAAGACATGGTGGATGCGACAAGACGTGGTGGATGCGACAAGACATGGTGGATGCGACAAGACATGGTGGATGCAACAAGACATGGTGGATGCGACAAGACATGGTGGATGCGACATGACATGGTGGATGCGACAAGACATGGTGGATGCGACATGACATGGTGGATGCGACAAGACATGGTGGATGCGACATGACATGGTGGATGCGACATGACGCATCGAACATAGGATTCTGATTCATGCATGTTCACTACTCGTACTGCTCTGCCTCCACCTTGCGATCCTTAGACCCATATTTGACTGTCGCCTTGCCTGCTACAAACCCATGAGACATGGTGCGTGCATGCGACAAGGCGTGTGATATGATGTATGCATGGAAGATTGAACACGATGTGCTTTAGAATGCTTCAAAGTCGATTCGTTCCTCAAACTCGTCCTCGCACTTCAGTCCATTTGGTTGCAGCGTCATTGATAATCGGCCTGCCACACCACAGCGATCCATCCCCTACCTACCTATTTGATGATTCTCCCACGCCTCCTGCTCTGCACGTGGAGTCACCTTGTCATCGCCCTCCACATCCCTGCCCACACAATGTGGCATGGGTAGAGGGAAAGAGGGGCGATGGGTGACAAGAATGAACGGAGAAAACAAACAGTGCCTGTGCAGTCCTCTCCTCTGCACACACACCCACACTCCTCCGTGCACGCACATTTGCACCCCTCCATGCACACGCTCACACTCTCCCACCGCTGCACTCACACCCACACCCTTCCACACTCTCCCACCCCTCCACTCACACCCACACCCCTCTCCACCCACCACACCCTCTCCCTGCACACCTACACCCCTCTCTACCGCACTCACTGGTATCGTTTCATGGCCACGGCGAATCTCTTGTCCTGCTGCACCTTCTCCTCCTTGTCATACGCCTCTGGCAGGTGGTACTGCCACGGTGAGTCAAGCAGGGAGAGAGGGATGGGCAGAGGTTGGCAGAGCATGAAAGGGAAAGCATGAGGCCGAGACATCAGCATGTGCTTCATGCGTCGCTGCCTTGACCTGCTGCACCCGATATTCCTTGTCTTATGCCTCTGGCAGGTGATGCACGCAGTAATGCAGCGGAAGGCGCATGGATATCGCATGTGCACTCACCTCGAGCACCTTCCCCACGTCCTCCGCCTGCTGCTTGGCCAGCGCCAGCACCTTGCGCTTGTATTATAGGAGGTGCATGTGATGATGGTGCATGTGATGATGGTGCGTGTGATGATGGTGCATGTGATGATGGTGCGTGTGATGATGGTGCATGTGATGATGGTGCATGTGATGATGGTGCATGTGATGATGGTGCGTGTGATGATGGTGCATGCGATGATGGTGCATGCGATGATGGTGCATGCGATGATGGTGCATGTGATGATGGTGCGTGTGATGATGGTGCATGCGATGATGGTGCATGCGATGACAGTGCATGCGATGACGGTGCATGTGATGGTGCATGTGATGATGGTGCGTGTGATGATGGTGCATGTGATGATGGTGCATGTGATGATGGTGCATGTGATGATGGTGCATGTGATGATGGTGCATGTGATGATGGTGCATGCGATGATGGTGCATGCGATGATGGTGCATGTGATGATGGTGCATGCGATGATGGTGCATGCGATGATGGTGCATGTGGTGATGGTGGATGTGATGATGGTGCATGTGATGATGGTGCATGTGGTGATGGTCACGTGTTCACAATGCATGAGCTTATGCATGCAAGGTAGGCTCACCTCGAGCACCTTCCCCACGTCCTCCACTTGCTGCTTCGCCAGCACCAGCACCTTGCGCTTGTACCGCTGCTCCGCCTGCTCCCTCTCCGTCAGCTTCACGTCGGAAAACAAATACTCCTCGTCCACCAACTCATCCCTGCGATACAGTCACATTGCAGATACGCACAGCCAGTGAGCAAAGAAACTTGTGACGGGGATTATAAATCGTCGAGACGTTGCTTCGTCCACCAGCTCATCCCTGCAATACAATTATTGCGGACAGGCAAAGCAGAGAGGAGACAAGGAATTTGGCACATAGAGCAGGAAGCGCTTACTCGAGCTCCTGCAGCTTCTTGGCTTCTCGCTTGGACAGATACTCCTGCCGTGAGATCTCCCTCAGGCTCGGCATCAGCTCCCGCTGCTGCTCCGCCTCCTCCCTCCTCCTTAGCGCCTCTGATGGGTTGTGCACGCACGACATTATACAGTATGGCAGGCAAGGGGAGAGAAGGGAGGGGAAGAGCAGGCAGAGGAAGCGAAGGAGATGGAAGAACAGGCAGGGGAGATTCGGGAAGCGGGGGCGAAGGAGAAAGGGAGGGTGGATCTGTGACAGAACGGAGAGTTGAAAGGCAGGAGAGTGACAGTATGCAGAGTTTAAAGGCAGAGATGTGACCAAAACAGAGGCGAGAGGGAGAGGGACGGGAAGGGTGGACGAGGAGCAGCAGGAGGGGAAGGAAGAGCGTCATTGGGCAGGAATGATAGCGGAGGAAAAAAAAAAAAAAAAAAAAAAAGAGAGATAGATTGAGGGACAAGCAGTGGTGACGGTGGCACACATGCAATGGCATGTGAAGTGTGACGTGTGGCAGATGACGTGTGTGGACGGTGACGTGGAGAGTGTGACACGTGGCACCACGTGACTGACCTTGCTCCTTCTTGGAGAGCTTCGGCTCTAGCTTCTGCGAGCAGAAAAATGGGATGTGGAGGGGTGTGGAGGCATGTGGAGGGGAGGAATACAATGGAAGGAAGAAGACAATTGATGAAGCTTACACGGAAGGGCGAGAGGAGATGAGGGGAGAGGATGATGATGGGGGCAGGAGAGGGACGAAGGGGGCAAGGGGAAGTGAAATGGGAAAGATTCGAGGGGAATGAAGCAGGGACGAAGGGGGATGAAGGGACGCCGAAGCAGCCAGATATTGACGAGAGAAGACAGAGGAGCAAAAACAAGGTGGGGGTCAACCCCACCTTGGTGCGCTCCTCATCGCGCTGCTTGAGGCGCTCCTCAAACTCCTCCCTCTCCAGCTTTGAGTCACCTCGCAACTCGACTCATTTGGGCGAAACAGCAAGGCAAAAACAAGAAATGAAAGAGAGAGGCAGGGGAATAAGGGCCCACCTTGGTGCGCTCCTCATCTCGCTGCTTGAGGCGCTCCTCAAACTCCTCCCTCTCCAGCTTTGAGTCACCTCGCAACTCGACTCATTTGGGCGAAACAGCAAGGCAAAAACAAGAAATGAAAGAGAGAGGCAGGGGAATAAGGGCCCACCTTGGTGCGCTCCTCATCTCGCTGCTTGAGGCGCTCCTCAAACTCCTCCCTCTCCAGCTGATCCCGCTCCCTCTCCGCCTCCCTCTGCCTCTCCAATGCCACCTGTCAAGCACCCAGCAGCACCCAACAGATAAAAAAAAAAAAAATAAAAACACAGATCACAACCCATGAGAGAACAAGGCAATACACATCTGTAGGGGCGCCTCTCTGTATGGCCGCCTCTCTGTAGGGGCGCCTCTCTGTAGGGACGCCTCTCTGTAGCGGCGCCTCTCTGTAGGGACGCCTCTCTGTAGGGACGCCTCTCTGTAGGGACGCCTCTCTGTAGGGACGCCTCTCTGTAGGGACGCCTCTCTGTAGGGACGCCTCTCTGTAGGGACGCCTCTCTGTAGGGACGCCTCTCTGTAGGGACGCCTCTCTGTAGGGGCGCCTCTCTGTAGGGGCGCCTCTCTGTAGGGGCGCCTCTCTGTAGGGGCGCCTCTCTGTAGGGGCGCCTACAATACAAAGAAGAGCGTTCAACGCATCCTAACCGTCCTATCCCACCCACTTCACCTTTTGCAGCTCCACGCTCAAAGCCTCCTAACCCCTTATGCGACGCTCCCTACAAAGAAGAGCGTTCAATGCACCCTAACCGTCCTATCCCACCCACTTCATCACTCCAGCTCCCCTCCCTACCTCTTCATCCTCCTCCTCCTCTGCCTCTCCCTTCCTTCGCCCGCTCCTGTGCTCGCCTTGCCGACCTTTCTTGCGCTGATACTCTGCCAGGGCCTGGTGGGGGAGGAAGTGAAAAAGGGGCAGGAGGAAGTGAAGAGAATGAGCTGGAGAAATCAGATGTGCTCGCCTTGTCGGCCTTTCTTGCACTGATACTCTGCTAGGGCCTGGGGAAGGGGGAGGGCAGCGGCATGAGGAAGAGAAACCGGAGCGAGTAAGTGGGAAAGCGGCATGAACAGGTGAACAGAAGCAAATAAAAGGTGGCTGCAACATAGGGAACATGAGTAGATGAGACTACGAACACGGGAAACGAGTGCAGGAAGTCAACAGTCACTACCACCTCACCTGAGCAGTGGCATCATCATCCGCATCATCCCCGCCGTCCATCTCATCTCTCCTCCTCCTCAACTGCCTCCTCTTCTTCCCCTCCTTCCCTCCCTCCCCCACCCCCGGCCCCCCTCGCCCATCCCTCTCCCTCTCTTCCTCCTTCCTCTCCCTCTCCTCCCGTTCCCTCCCCCTCTGCCTCTCCCTCTCCCGCTCCTCCTCCTCCTCGTCATCATCCGCGTCTAGCAGAGCGTACTGCTGCTGCCGGCGAGCAAACTCTATGGCTGCTTTCTCTTCCGTCTTGTATGCCTGCCACAGATTGCAGCCAACGATAAGATAGGCGAGAGAATGCAGGGAGAACGGGTCACGACACAGGGGGGGAGGGCGAATCTGAGTGCAAGGTTCTAACGAGAGTCTAAATTGCTAAGAATGCTAATGCGGGAGAGCATCCATACATAACCTACCGCAGATTGCCCAAGTGCTTCCCAACCTCCCCACCCAATACTAGGTAGGTCCTACAAGTACTTCTTACCCCACCCGCTACTAGGTAGGTCCTACAAGTGCTTCTTACCCCACCCGCTACTAGGTAGGTCCTACAAGTGCTTCTTATCCTCCCAGCCGCAACCCTATCATAAGCAGGACCTACTGAAGGGCCTTTCTTGGCGCTCGGTATTCTCGAGGCCAGCTGGCTGGCGAAGGCTGACGTGGCAGGCGACGCCGGAAGGCCATTGGACGAGAGGCTGGATGTGAGAGCGCTCACGCTGGACGATCTCTTAGCTGTGGAGAGGACACGTGGCACGAGAGGGACAGGAAGTAAGGCAAAAACCACTTCAGAAACTCGTGATGTGACCACCTTTGACTAAGGAAGCATTCTAGAGGCGTGAAATTTGGAATGGAACACTGGAATTAGTTTCTAGCTTGAACGAATAGCGAGTCGCGACCATATTCACACGCTCTGCAGAATATTCACTACCTATCACCAGAATTCGATTGGATTCGCTATAAGCGACGCACCTAACGCGATAACGAAGGTAACGAGGCTGGACTCGGAGTAGCCGAGGATTTGATACAGCTGATCCGACACCCACGTCTTCAACTCCTTCTCCTCCGCCATTCCTCGGTATTGCCGCTAAGAGACGTCAGGACTCTACGTAAGGTCACGCGTCCGCGACAGCGGTGAAAAGGGAGATTTACGGGTCGAACTAAAAGCGGACCTCACCGCCTATTTGCATCTATAAGGTCAAAAAGACTGGCAGAAAACCGCGTCTTATCGTGAGTTGAAGTATTCTAGAACCACAGAAAGATGGCAGTAGTGAGCTTGACGTTTACGGAACCTGCAACTCTTGTGAGCAGAAATCAACATGAGAAACCGCGATATCGCCGAATCCGATGAAGTTAAATTTCTGATACACTGCGTTTTTCTACGAAACCCAAACCAATACAGTCTCTCAGTTTGCTGAAACATTTCGAATCCCATCCCAGAGGGTTCTCGTAGAACCCTGAGCTTGCGGCTCGTACAGTAAGATCCCTAAATTCCTTGTCAGTGTCGAGTGGAATTTAGGAATAACACCGTCTATATTCTGCTTCTCTTTTGATCATTTGATCACCTGATCATCCCTTCTCTCGCCTTTAGCCGCTAGGGTTTGCTACTTAATCCTCTTCGTGCAATACGCCCCCCCAGTAGTTTCGAGACGCTTGCCTGTTGAAAGCAGTTGCTCGTTGTTTTTTGGGTCTCGATCCCGCATCGTCGTGTCTTCGATTCGCTGCCTCAAGAGTCAGGAGGAATGGCGGACGCAGCGCAGATTGACGAGGCGTTAAAGCAGTTGACGGCGATCCAAGACGAACTAGACAAGGTGCAGACTACGTTAAGATTCCGACGGATTCCGTCCTTTAACTTTCGCATTTTCGACAGCACGGAGGCACATGATTCTGCTCTCGTCAGAACCCCCCGAGCCTGATTTCCGCCTCTACCATTCCTCCATAGCCTTTTCCACCACCGCTAACACCATAGACTTCAACCCCTTCTCTCCCTCCATTCCCTCTTTCCTGCTCGTTCTCTCCGTTCTAACCTCGGTGGCATTTTCTCTTCGTTCTCGCTCGTCTTAGGTCAACGAGGAGGCGAGCGACAAGGTGTTGGAAGTAGAACAGAAGTACAACAAGCTAGAGACTAAGTCTACTATTCCTTCCACTCCTCATCGTACTCTCCTCATACCCTCTTCTTCGTTCTCGCTCGTCTTAGGTCAATGAAGAGGCGAGCGACAAGGTGTTGGAAGTAGAACAGAAGTACAACAAGCTAAAGCGGCCCATTTACGAGCGACGCCAGCAAGTAGTATCGGAAGTTAACGACTTCTGGATGACAGTGGTACGCGGTTGCTCTTCTAAGTCGACTCAGTATGTTGAGTCGGCCAAGCGTGTTTTTCCACCCTTCTGGTCTCTCCTTTCGTCGGTGCTGTTACGTTTTCGACGTTCCCGTTCCGCCGTTCTTCCCCACTGACTATTTCGCGCATTGTGTCTGTGTCAACCTTTTTTTTGTTGTTGATCGCAGCTTCTCAATCACGGTCTTCTTCACGCGTTTTTCACAGAAGAGGACAGACAGGTGAGGGAAAACAGTAGTAATATGCTCACTGGAACTCTTGAATGCCTCCCGGTTCTTGTGCCTCGCACTTCCCCTGAGTACGCTCAATGTCTACTTCGCTCCGTCAAGTTCTTGGCCGTCAGATTTCGCTTTTCCATTCTCTCCTTCCTTCGTCCTCCCATACCAGTCACCATGTCATTCGTACGGCTCCCTCACTTCCCCAACCCCCCCGTACTACAGTCTCCCCCCTTGTTACACTCAACCCACCCTCCGAATTTCCATGCTCTCCCCGCTCCCTCCTCTCCTGCGCGCTATCCTGCAGGTGTTGGAGTATATGAGGGGGTTAGACGTAAAGGATTATAAAGACATCAAGTCGGGTTACAGCATCACCTTTGTGCCACGCCACCCTCCTTCCTGCACTCCCCCCCTCTCCCTATGCTCCATCCGTCCCTCCTCTCCTGTGTGCCACCCGTGCAGGTGTTGGAGTATCTGAGGGGGTTAGACGTGGAGGACTATAAAGACATCAAGTTGGGTTACAGCATCACCTTCGTACGTTCTGGCAAACCCTTAGGATCTCACCGGTTAGTACTTTAGCTTCTCCCATCATCCACCCATTCTTCTCGCTTACTGGTAATCTACGTGTCAGCTTGTCAGGCTTTGAAGCAGAGGGTTCATGTGTCTAGGGTAGGTTTTGCCCCCGACGTGATTGTCCCTCCATAAAGCCCTAAACCTCGTTAAGGGGAACCGGCATCCAGGTGTAATTGATTCGCCTCTAAAGAATGCATGTTTGATATTTTTGTTTTTTTAACTGTACATCTAAAAGTGATGTGATTTATTGCCTTTCTCTCTATCATCCACATCGAATTCGTCACCCCTGTTCGGTTGGACTGGCAGACATTCGCGGAGAACCCATACTTCTCAAATAAGGAGCTGACCAAGAGCTACAAATACACGGAGGAGGGCACTGCCAACGTGGAGTGGACCCCAGGCGATTGGGATTCATCTTGTCATTTCCTTCCAACCCCCGCCTGTCTCGCTGGAATGACAGACATTCGCGGAGAACCCATACTTTTCGAATAAGGAGCTGACCAAGAGCTACAAATACACGGAGGAGGGCACTGCCAACGTGGAGGGCACCAAGATCGAGTGGGAGGAGGGCATGGTGAGACGAGTGGGAGGAGGGCATGGTGAGACGAGTGGGAGGAGGGCATGGTGAGACGAGTGGGAGGAGGGCATGGTGAGACGAGTGGGAGGAGGGCATGGTGAGACGAGTGGGAGGAGGGCATGGTGAGACGAGTGGGAGGAGGGCATGGTGAGACGAGTGGGAGGAGGGCATGGTGAGACGAGTGGGAGGAGGGCATGGTGAGACGAGTGGGAGGAGGGCATGGTGAGACGAGTGGGAGGAGGGCATGGTGAGACGAGTGGGAGGAGGGCATGGTGAGACGAGTGGGAGGAGGGCATGGTGAGACGAGTGGGAGGAGGGCATGGTGAGACGAGTGGGAGGAGGGCATGGTGAGACGAGTGGGAGGAGGGCATGGTGAGACGAGTGGGAGGAGGGCATGGTGAGACGAGTGGGAGGAGGGCATGGTGAGACGAGTGGGAGGAGGGCATGGTGAGACGAGCGGGATTGGTGCTGTGTGTGCATGGTCTTGTTTCTAATGGACATGGTGGGATAAGTGTCAGTCATATTCTTAACAAGGTTGATGTTGCCTTGATCCACTCTCTTTGATCCCTCGCCTTTATCCCCCCTCCCCAAAACCTCCAACTCGCTTCCCTTCCCCTCTTGTCTTCACCCATCCTGAACATCTATGCCCTTCACCTTACATCCCTCTTCGTCCACTCCCTCTCCCTATTCTGTCCCCTCTCCCATCATCCGCCCCTCACCCATCATCCGCCCCTCTCCCATCATCCGCCCCTCACCCATCATCCGCCCCTCTCCCATCATCCGCCCCTCACCCATCATCCGCCCCTCTCCCATCATCCGCCCCTCACCCATCATCCGCCCCTCTCCCATCATCCGCCCCTCACCCATCATCCGCCCCTCTCCCATCATCCGCCCCTCTCGCATCGTCCGCCCTCTCTCCCACCCTCCTGCCCCTCTCTCGCGTGTGCTGCTCTCTAGGACCTGACGGCACCAAAGCCGAAGCAGGACAAGGCAGGCAAGAAGAGACAACTGGAGGAGCAGGAGAGGTGAGCTGCTTTGTCACTTACCTGAGAGCCGAGCTGCCTCTCTCATTCGCCGCTCTCAGTCGCTTTCAATCTCTGTGTTGTACTCTTGTTAGAAAGCATGTTGTTGGCTGAAAAGGGCAGAAAACCACAAGTGCTACAGTGCTGCCCCCACCCTCTTCGCCCCGACCCCCAGTGTCTGTGCCCCCCTCCCTCTCCTGCAGCGTCTTCCCGTGACGTAGTTTTATATGAACTCTTTCACTCCTCTCGTCTCCCCTCCTCCTCCTGCTGTGCCCCTCGCCCGCAGCTTTTCTTTCTTCCAGGGTTTTGAATGAAGTGGTACGGAACAGGCACATTGATTCCCTCCCTCTTCCCGGAATCCCACTCCCATTTCCCCCTGGCCTGCTGTGCTGCAGCTTCTTCAAGTGGTTTGAAGTGGACGAAGCCACCCAGGGCACCTCACCACCCGATGATGTGAGTCAGAGCGGTGGGAGGGGGGGGATCATGTCAGTCAGAGCGGTGGGAGGGGGGGGATCATGTCAGTCAGAGCGGTGGGAGGGGGGGGATCATGTCAGTCAGAGCGGTGGGAGAGGGGGGATCATGTCAGTCAGAGCGGTGGGAGGGGGGGGATCATGTCAGTCAGAGCGGTGGGAGGGGGGGGATCATGTCAGTCAGAGCGGTGGGAGGGGGGGGATCATGTGAGTCAGAGCGGTGGGAGGGGGGATGATGTGAGTCAGAGCGGTGGGAGGGGGGATGATGTGAGTCAGAGCGGTGGGAGGGGGGATGATGTGAGTCAGAGCGGTGGGAGGGGGGATGATGTGAGTCAGAGCGGTGGGAGGGGGGATGATGTGAGTCAGAGCGGTGGGAGGGGGGATGATGTGAGTCAGAGCGGTGGGAGGGGGGATGATGTCAGTCAGAGCGGTGGGAGGGGGGGGATCATGTCAGTCAGAGCGGTGGGAGGGGGGATCATATGAGTTATAGCGACAGTGATAGATATGAAGGATGATGGGGATTTTTCCCCGGCCCCACTCCCTGCCAATCGGCCCATCACTCTTCCTCACTGCTCCATGGCAGTCCAACTATTTTCTCGTGGCACCTGGAAGGAAAGAAATAAACGTTCTCACTGCTCTGTGCCGCTCCGCTCTGTCGCTCTGCCGCTCTGCCCCTCTGCCTCTCTGCCTCCCTGTCTCTTCCACACGAATGTGCCGCTGTGCCTCTCCTCCGCTGTGCCTCTCCTCCGCTGTGCCTCTTCTCCGCTGTGCCTCTTCCCCGCTGTGCCTCTTCTCCGCTGTGCCTCTTCTCCGCTGTGCCTCTTCTCCGCTGTGCCTCTTCTCCGCTGTGCCTCTCCTCCGCTGTGCCTCTTCTCCGCTGTGCCTCTTCTCCGCTGTGCCTCTCCTCCGCTGTGCCTCTCCTCCGCTGTGCCTCTCCTCCGCTGTGGCAGGTGGCAGAGCTGATCAAGGACGATGTGTGGGTCAACGCGCTGAATCACTACCTGCAGGTGCGATGAGGGGGCGGATGTGCGATGAGGGGGCGGATGTGCGATGAGGGGGCGGATGTGCGATGAGGGGGCGGATGTGCGATGAGGGGGCGGATGTGCGATGAGGGGGCCGATGTGCGATGAGGGGGCGGATGTGCGATGAGGGGGCGGATGTGCGATGAGGGGGCGGATGTGCGATGAGGGGGCGGATGTGCGATGAGGGGGCGGATGTGCGATGAGGGGGCGGATGTGCGATGAGGGGGCGGATGTGCGATGAGGGGGCGGATGTGCGATGAGGGGGCGGATGTGCGATGAGGGGGCGGATGTGCGATGAGGGGGCGGATGTGCGATGAGGGGGCGGGTGGAGGGTGACTGGGGAGGCATTGCGGTGAATGGGGAGGGAAGGGTGGCAGGTGGCGGAGCTGATCGAGGACGATGTGTGGGCCACCCCGCTGCAGCACTACCTGCATGTGGGGAGGGAGGGCAGGTGGGAGGGCGGGGGTGGAGGGGGCGGGGGAATGGGGAGGATGAATGGGGAGGATGAATGGGGAGGATGAATGGGGAGGATGAATGGGGAGGATGAATGGGGAGGATGTTTGGGGAGGATGAATGGGGAGGGAAGGGTGTATGAGTGAGGAACGAAGAGCTCTTGAGGTGTATCAGAACATCAGTTGCACTGGTTGTTATGTGGGAGTGTGATATTCTCACATGCTAACTCCAACCCTTCCCCCCCCCCCCTCTTACCTTCCCCCACGCCACCTGTTGTATGGCAATAATTTCGCGTCAGCTCCGTGGGTGGGGAAGATAATCCTCTTCTGTGCAGAATTAGAAGCATTACTGCTCACTGTGGTTCCTCCCTTGCTGATTATGCTCTCTCCCTCGTGCCATGGCGTTGCAGGAAGGGGAGGATTTTGAGGGAGATGAGGATGAGGATGATGAGGAGGGGGGTGAGGGGGAGGAAGGGGAGGAGGACGACGATGAAGATGGCGATGGGGAGGAGGTGAGTTGCCCGTGCATCACGTTTCATGTTGAAGGTTCGTTTGTTGTTTGCTTGTTTGTTTTTTTCAAAGTGAGCTTCAAGCCTGCTAAGATGAGCTTTCCTTGTTTGGAGGTTGTCAATATTCATGGGGTGAGTGGAGTGGGTGAGTGCGATATATAGTATGGTGGATAAGTGAAACTGTCTTCTCGTGGGTGTCGTCATCACCAGCCATTCCATCTAACAACCATTCGCATTTCCCCCACCTCTTCTGTCCATCGCAGGAGGCAGAGGAAGATGAGGGATGAAGGCTGAAAGCCTTTTCACCTCTCATGTCACTCTATGGACAGGTGCTGGTTCTTTTCCCCAGTGGGGGGGATTGGAGATGGGGCTCAGTAGACCGCTGTCAGCGGCTGCTATTCCAAGAAGTGGATAGGGTTGTAGAAAATGTGCACTCTGCACTCCTACCTTCCCATCCCATCCCACCGCTCACTCTTTCATCCTTAGGACGTGCTATGCCATTCGCAGTGCACAGAAGGGTTGCCCTTGGCCTGGTACTAGTATGGCTCTGTGGTGCAAATCCTAGATTGAGCCAGAGGGCGCATGGCATGCTGCCATGGGGGAATGGGTTACTGAAGTCACTGGTTCAATTGTGAAATGCATGGCAAACAGACAACATACATCTGTATTACTAAAGCAATCTTTTCTCAACAGCTTCCTGACTGTACAATGCCAGCACACAACTGCCTCTTCTACATTCTAGTCTACCAGTTCTTCCATACACCCCAGCCCAGGGGAACCTTGGCAAACTGCCCTCGGGCAGACCCCGCAGACAGGCTAGCAGAGGAAACAACAGAATAGAAGTTCTTAGGCTTGGCAGAAGCCTCGAACACTGCCTTGTAGCTCTTTCCATTGGCTGTTGTCAGACCACTCACGTTCTGCCACGTGCCATTGAAGCTGTAGGTGTAGACAGGCACGGAAGCAGGCTTGGCGCCGATCCCGGACCTCCTTGCACCCTGCCCCCAGGCGTTCCCTGTCGCGATGGCTCCCACGGTACCAGTGACGTTAATCCACGTGGCAGAAGGTGAGAGTTCGAGCACGACAGCGCCTGAGGTCTTGGCGGCCCCGCTGTTGATGGTAACCGTGGTTGGGATCTCTGGGGAAGAAACCTGGATGGTTACATTGTAACGGATGTCGAAAGTAGAGGTGTTGGTTTTGATGAGGGCGAGGCTGACGCGTCCAGCAGAGCTGACGTCGCCGGTAACTTGGCCGGTCTGGTTGACGATATTGACGCCCAGAAGAACCGCCTCTACTGCGCCTGCAATCTTGGGCGGGAACTTGTACTTGGCGCTGTTGTTGTTGGGTTTCTGGCAGGCGACTTGCGAAATGGCAAGTAGAGATAGAAGGACGACAGACAGGGCGGTTTTGCTGAAACCCATAGTTAAGATACTCGTTCGAGACGTTTTGGGGAAGTTTAAGTGAGGCTTGCAGGGCTATGCTTGGTGACAAGAGCTAGGAAGCTTGCAGAAAGTTGGTAACTAGTATTGATCGGGAATGAATGCTCTGCTGTGTTTGGTGATGACTGGAAAGTGTGGTGGTTCCAAATTTATAGATGTTCTCAAATGGAGCAATTTCTATCCCGAGTCGGGCTGTTGAAAGCCCGCGCCGCATGAAGCTGTGCTGTACACAACAACATGGGACCCCCACCGTCCGCGAGTGGGCGATTTGTTGACGGTGACACGTTACCTTTGGATGGAAACTAGCTTCGCAGAAGGATGCGAAGCTCGCAGGCCACTCGTTCAGATTGTCGCGACGTCAAAGCCACCACAATGTAGCTCCCGTTTCCGGTTGCCGACAGTCGGTCTATGTCGCCTCGCCAACAATGGTGCTGTAAATTCTTCGCTCGGCGCCGGCAAACCGTTCGAGCAGGGTAACTTCGCAATAACCTCGTTAGTGCCAACTTCGTATCCTCACCTGTTACTGTAACGAACTCGCATCTGCGATGTGAATGTCGTACGTGGCGTAGTGTTATCGAGTTAGATCCCTATTCCAATCTCATTGGGTGGTATTAAATCCACGTGTCCTATACTGGATGGACAAACATTGCTTTATCTGCGATTCCGAAATTGTGTAACTTTATGTCCTCGCGTGCTTCGCTAGCCCCAGCATCGACTGTGTAACACGATGTGGTGTGAAGATGCGAAACCGAGGCAGGCCAGAAACCCTCTAACTAAACCCCCAGCTGGCCAGGAAGTCTGCGGAAGCCACTCCGCCACACGTACGACTCGAGGTTGTCGTCAGGCCAATCATCTTTCGAGAGTCACTTCTGCCGAGCCTCAACCAAATCAGCCTATCTTTGGGCAAACAGGCTCACCTTCTGATCTTCCCGAACCAGACCACTTGTGGGATTTGTGGCTGTGTGTGCAATCACAACAAAGCCGTACCTCGTTCGCGGAATCATTCCGAGTGTCAATGTCCGAACCTCATCCGTCAGTCACAGTCGCGGAGAGGCAGCTCCTCCACTAGATGCACTGGCTGGAGGGGTTTTCATGACAGGTAAGGTGCGGTTGAATTTGGTGAAGGAATCGTACCGCTTTAAGGAGCACAGCATCGTACTCAACCGTTGGTACCCAACGAAGAAGTGACACGCCTGATCTGCTCGATTTCTGATTTAGGAAGCTGTGGCTCTCTTGACAGTGGTCTTCTGATTCAGCATCCCAGCAGCAGCCGCCTTGGGAGTGTCACTTGTGTGGCTCTTATCTCGGTGATTCTGTGCCGATCCCGCTGAAGCAGCTGATCGGTTTATTTCTTCGCACTGCTATAAAGTCCTGAATTATCCGGATAACGTAGCAGTGTGCAGCAATTGCTCCTTGTCGCCGGGTTTAGTTTGTTTCAGAGCCTGTTCATTCTCGTCCTAGGTCCAGAGAGCATCGTATCGTATCGACCTAATCAGCGAAATCTCAACCGACCGTCAAGATGGTTGGGATGCAGATCGACGAGCTTCTGACCTCAGACGAGCATGCCGTCGCCAAGACTAAGATTATCTGCACTCTTGGGCCGAAATCCCGAGAAGTCCCTATCCTGGAGAACCTGCTTCGCGCGGGAATGAGCGTCGCGCGCTTTAATTTCTCCCACGGTTCGCACGACTACCATCAGGAGACCCTGGACAATCTTCGCACAGCGTCCGCCAATACCGGCATCATGTGCGCCGTGCTGCTGGATACCAAGGTAAATTAAAACGTTGTTAGGTTATTAATGCTTATGTATCGATAGCGACCCTTTTTCAAAGGTCACCTGTTTGATTCCTTCATCATGTGTTTCAGCAGCATATATTCATCGATTTTTTTCTCACATCTGAACATTTATTGGTATACTATCCGGCTTTCTATTGGCTTTATCCAGCAGTGGCCATGTTCTATAAAATTCTTATATAGCCTTATACTCCCGGCAGCAATTGCCTTCCTCGGCTCGGCGCAGAGTGCTACATATCAATCGCCATCGCTCTCGACAAATGTCATTTCCACAGGCCCCCTTCCAATAGCATTCTGTCTGCGACATTCAGGCCTCCGGTGAGCTTGCGCAAGAGCGGAGGCTCGTATAGCTGCGCACGGGGCCCACCAGAACCGCACAGCTATGCGAACATGACCACGCGCGAACCCTATCCCCCCCAACCCCATTCGCATCCCCGACTCCGTCCACCCCCACTTCAGGGTCCTTGGAACATTATACTTAATTCCAGATTTATTGTCTCTTGTTTCCCATCCATTCCATCCAACCCCCCCATTTCCCGCCCTCCCCTTCGTCCCTTCCACCTTACCAGGGTCCGGAGATATTCACGGGGTTCCTGAAGGACGCCAGCTGGTGAAGGGGAACGAGGTGACGATAACGACGGACTACGACGCGCTGGGCGACGAGACCACCATCGCCATGAGCTACAAGAGCCTCAGCCTGCCTGGACTCCTGGGTCCGTCGTCAATTTCAAGGCTAATTAAAAGACACCCCCCACCCCTTGTTACCCCGTCCACCCCCACCCCGCATCCCCTCCCTCTCTTTCCGCTCTCCCAGGGTCCGGAGATCCGCACGGGGTTCCTGAAGGACAGCAAGCCGGTGCAGCTGGTGAAGGGGAACGAGGTGACGATAACGACGGACTACGAGGCGCTGGGCGACGAGACCACCATCGCCATGAGCTACAAGAGCCTTCCCAGCGACGTCAAGCCCGGCGGACAGATTCTCTGCGCCGACGGGTCAATCACGCTCAGCGTGATCTCGTGCAACCCCACGGCAGGGTGAGAAGCCGGTGCTACTTGTGGGGGATAATGGATGATATTTAGGCGCTTCATAGGTTGCCCCGATTTCCGAAGTTTCTTTTGGGATGCCTCAGGAGAGGTTGAGCGGGGGGAATTGGTTTTGTGTGCGGATGGGACGGGTCCATCGCGTTCAGGTAAGAGAGGGTGAGAGGTTGGTACCAGTCGTGGTAATGATTGCCTCAACTATTGTTTTGAGGCGCTTCAATAGGCGTGAAGCTGGAAGGACAAATTGAGATCGCCGACGGGCCCATCCCGCCAGGCTCAGCGTGATTATGTATCCCCAAGGAAGGCTGAGAGGCTGGTGCCAGACGCAGGAAGGGCGGGAATTCGGTGCTGCTACTGGGGTAGTGCAGGGCGAGCGGAAGAATGTGAGGTGGTCACGCTTCTCCGCTGTGCGGTTCCCTTCTGCCGCCATCCCCCTTCCCTCCCCCTCCCTGTTTCAACTATTGGCAGCATGGTGCGGTGCTGGTGTCCCCTTATCCACATCACTTCCGCTCTCGTCCCCCCATCCCCCACATGTGGCTGGCAGCACGGTGCAGTGTCGGTGTGAGAACACGGCAGTGCTGGGCGAGCGCAAGAACGTGAACCTGCCGGGAGTGATAGTGGACCTGCCCACCATCACGAGCAAGGACGAGGAGGACATCATGCAGTGGGGCGTGCCCAACCGCGTCGACTTCATTGCTGCTTCCTTCGTGCGCAAGGGGTCGGACCTTGGGATCATCCGCAAGCTGCTGGGACCCAAGTTCAGCAAGTCCATCCAGATCATCTCCAAGGTGAGATGAAACGCACAGGTGTTCTGTACATGAGTCCGAGTTGGGATGTACTGGAACACAATTTCATTGCAAAACGTTCACTATAGACATGCAGGATTGGATGGATGGGATGTGAGTGTCATGGCATTCTGCAAAAACGAAATGGCAGAATGGGGGACCTTTTTGTAAGTATTTATTCCCATGGCACCTTGTGTGCTCTCGACATCCCTGACAGCTGGGGAACCAGGAGGGGCTGGTCAGCTCTGATGACCTTCTGCATGAGTGGCAAGCATTATGTGGAATCTGGGTATAGTACTTAGTGCGTTTGTTACCCCGTGTGTTGCATCTCTTATTCCCCTTGGTTCCTCCCGAACAACAGGTGGAGAACCAGAAGGGACTGGTGAACTTTGATGACATTCTGCGCGAGTCAGACGGCATCATGGTCAATTCATTATGTAATACTCTGTCCTTTGCCACCCTGTGTGTTGCGTCTTTGATTCCCCTTCCTCCCCCCTGAGCAGGTGGAGAACCAGGAGGGGCTGGTGAACTTTGACGACATTCTGCGCGAGTCAGACGGCATCATGGTGGCTCGAGGCGACCTGGGCATGGAAATCCCCATCGAGAAAATCTTTCTCGCGCAGAAGATGATGATCCACAAGTGCAACGCTGCAGGTGAGCGATATGCTTGTAGTGAAGCGTACGTTAAAGGGTGTGTAGTGTAAATTTTGGAGATCCCCATCAAGAAGTTCTTTCTCGCACAGAAGATAATGATCCACAAGTGCAACGCCGCAGGTGAGGCAGGGCTTGTAGCGGGTGGGGCTTGTGGCATGGGGCATTGTCAAGGGGACGGTCATTGTAGTGGCAGGACGTCAGATGAGGAGAACGGGAAAGGTGGAAATAATAAGCACGCACATGCTTCTACCAAGGCAATCCATAACCAGCATCCCTTCCTCAAACCCCAACCTCCACCCTTCACCCTCTGCTCTCCTTCCTCCATCCGGGCAAGGCAAAGGTGAGAGCCACACAGCTGCTCGAGTCCATGACCAAATCGCCCTGCCTCACACGAGCCGCTCACATCACATGCACCACGTCCCCGATCCCACCTACCCCCGACTCCCCCCTACACCACTTTCTTGCTGCGCACTCTCTACCTCTCCAGGCAAGCCCGTGGTGGCAGCGACGCAGATGCTCGAGTCCATGACCAAGTCCCTGCGCCCCATGCGAGCCACTCATATGCACCACCTCACGTCCCCACTCTTCCCAACCCCCTCTCCCCAACCCACTCTCTCCCCTCGTCTCCAGGCAAGCCGGTGGTGACGGCCACACAGATGCTTGAATCCATGACCAAGTCCCCCCGCCCCACGCGTGCGGAGGCGACGGACGTGGCGAATGCAGTGCTGGACGGCACCGACGCCGTCATGCTGTCGGGGGAGACGGCCGCGGGGTCATGGCCCGTGGAGGCCGTCACCGTGATGGCACGCATCTGCCGGGAGGCAGAGGCGTCGCTGGACTATCACTCCATCTTCAAGACCATCATGGCCGAGGCTGCCATGCCCATGAGCCCCCTGGAGAGTCTGGCGTCTTCTGCTGTGCGCACCGCCAATAAGGTGAGCCGTGTTTCATGTTGTGTTGTTCAGGCGCCTTAAAAAGGGTGTGTGGGCAGTGGAGGCGGTGAGGCAGAGGCATCGCTGGACTACCACTCCATCTTCAAGACCATCATGGGCTGAAGCTCCCATGCCCATGAGCCCGCTGGAGAGTCTCGCTTCGTCCGCTGTGCGCACTGCCAACAAGGTGAATTGTATTCCCTGCTTTTCCCCGCCCGTCAAATGCCACTATCCTCCTATTCCTTTCCACCCTCCCTTTTTTTTGCCTTCTCCCTTCCAGATCCTCCCCCTTTCCCCCTGCTCCCCTTCCCCCCCTTCTCCCTCCCCCCGTTCCCTGAGATTTTATACTCAGCTCTGTTATGTCAAGTGCCAATTTGTGACTCACTTCGAAAACACACTATTCTCCACCCACTTCACCATCATCCCCAACCCATGCAACCGTTCCCCCAGGCGCGTGCGGTGCTGATCATTGTGCTCACCAGGGGAGGCTCCACCGCCAAGCTAGTGGCCAAGTACCGCCCGCCCATGCCCATCCTCTCTGTAGCCGTCCCCGTTATGACGTCGGACGACCTCACGTGGTCCATTAGTGACGAGTCTCCTGCTAGGCACGCGCTTGTGTGCCGTGGTCTTGTCCCGTTGCTGGCCGAGGGGGCTGCCAGAGCCACGGATTCAGATACGACTGATGAGCTTATCTCTGCGGCGTTGAGAGCGGCCAAGCAGAGGGGGTTCTGCCGTGAAGGGGAGTCGGTGGTTGCTCTTCATCGCATCGGGAATGCGGCTGTGATCAAAATCATCTCGGTGAAGTAATTTGGACAGGGTGCTTTCTTTGAATGGTTTATTAGCTATTTTCTTGCGCTTTGAACTATCTCCGGAACTTAGTCCGGAAATTGTAGTGTCCTGCAAATCAGGCGTGCTTGAGTTTGGAAGCATTGGAGCGAAGATCCAATAAATAACTTGTCAAAGTCAGTTTGCTCTCAGCACTTTCTATAAACTGATTTTGAGTCTATTACAGAGGATTTACCCGTTTGTAGAACATACTCGTCAGAAAATCACATTACATAATTTTTGCTTCATGCGTCCTTCAACTCTGACGGCTAATGCTCGACGAACCAGTTACATGGGAGCCTGCATTCGCACTTGCCCTGGCAAACTTGCGTCGCCTCTTGTCCCCCCAACTTTTCGTCAATTCGCATGCACGATCCTCATCCCACCTCAGGAGATGGCGGCGACTCGTGTCGACAGATGTGAGGGGCGGGCACAACAAATGCGAGCCACCGACATGGAAGGCGACATGCGAGGAACCAGGCAACGCACGACCGGGAATGCGAAATCCCACTTATGTTTCGCGAATTAGTGATACCCGCCCCTCCTCCACAAACCTATCCGCGAATCCATCCGCTGATTTTCCGCCAAAAGAAAATGCGGAGCGCGCGAAATGACGCATCCAACGCGATTCGGGGGATTTATCGCTTTTCTCCCCCAACCCCAACCCATCCCATCTCCACCAGAATTTCCCATCCCCCGCAGAATTCGCCTCCAGAAGCTCATCAATAACGTTCTTTGAAAAATTGCCCTAAGTCAACTTCAGAATCTCTGAATCACTGGTCTCCTGAACCTGCGGTCTCCGGAATGCGGAATTCCACCATGGCTATCTCGAGATGGACGCTGTTAGGCATCGTCCTTCTCCTCCTGCTTTCAGGTACCTGAAACAATGCCTGAACGCTACTCGCGTATGGTACTGAAAATGAGTCTGCGACTACCGCTGCTCGTGCTCTCTGGCTCTCATCTCGTTGCGCTTATACATCCTCTCATTTCTGCAGGCTCCTTAGCGAAAGGGGGCGGAGGAGGCGGCGGGAAGGGGAAAGGCAGTGGGAATGCTAAAAAAGGCGGGGCCAGCAAGGGAGCAGGGAAGGGCAAGGGCGGCAAACTGCTTGGCTTCTTTGGCGGCCGAACCCGCGTTCTCGGTGAGTGCATTTTCCGTTTTCGTGAATATCATGTGCGTCAATTTTCCTGGTCGCAACCTTCCCTATGTCGCATCCTTCGCACAGCGATACTGCTTTGCACAATGGGTCTCTTCAGTATGATTATGCGCGTTGGAAGACCTGTATCAAGCAATGCTGTTTTCGCAAGCGAGTGTAACGCGCATCGCGATATCCTTTCACGACGTGGTTCGGCGCGCAGGCTCGGTGCAAGCGAAGCTACAAGGAAAATTCGTGGTGGACGATATGGGCGCCAGCGCGGGTGCCCGAAACGCGATTGGCACACTGACTCTGGTTTCACTTAGGTACAACCGAGATTCTAGTAATTTGTGCCGTATCTTGCGCTTCTTTCAATCGACTCAAAAATCACTGGCTCTGGTTTCATTCGAATACAGCATAGATTTAAGCGATTCCTGTCGTTTGCCCCACAGCAGTGGTCGCGATTCCTTGAATTCGGTGCTTAGTTAGTGATGGACAACTAATTGACGAGGGATGGACGCTTAAATGCAGCCGGATCACCGCTTCCCGCGCCCACCGCTCTTCTCCTTTCACTCTGTCCCCTCGCTTCCCTCTCCCTCCCTCTCCCCTCTTTCTCGCCTCCGTTCTCCCTCCCTCTGCGCTCCCTCACGCCTTCCCCTTGCCTCCCTCCTCCAGCAACGGAACCATCACATTCTCAGCGCGACTTGAACTCTCCCAGCCCGAGCTCCCTTCCTCCATCTCCATCAACACAGCCGCCAAGGGCGCCACGGGTGACGTCCTTATTGACCTCTCATCTGATGCCACGTGGCAGAACGTTACTGACATGGTCATTATAGCGAAAATGGCGAGGCCTGGGTTTGGTTTGGATCGGCCGGACCGGAATCCGTACGTGTATGTTTTCAAAGGTTCGTGGAGGAATGCAGCAGCGTTGACTACTACAGACGGAACTACTTATAAGGAGGTATTTGCTGATATAAGCAAGTCGCCTGCGGCATTCTATGCGACGGTTGAGACAGAGAGATTTATATACGGTGCTGCCCGCGGGCAGTTTGCAAAGCCTAACCGTGGGTTGGGCATATTCAGAAAGGCTGGTAATTGAAGAGTGTATATTTGCATGTTGTAGGTTCTTATTGGCATGCCAACATGCCTGCCATTTCTTTCACATAAGGTACCGTTGAATTGTTATGTTTCTTGTGAATCGGTGCCTGTGAATTAGTGGTACCGTACCATGCACTGCATAGCTGTCCTGAATGTTATTGCACTTTTAGGCAGCTTTTAGTGGAAGGCTACTTCTGCCCTACAGGCGAACTCAATGCACATCTAGGGAGACTGCACCGTTCGCACATGAGCAGCAGACGCCACCTTTCGTCAACCTAATTTCAACTTCAGTAGTGTTGAAACTTTGCCATTCTAGACTCGGGCTTTAATCAAATAATAGACAGTGCATGCAGAGATCCAGCGGCATAGCATGTGAGAGTGTCATGGCATGTGGTTTGATGCTACGCGGGAGTTGCAAGGTAGGTAACTGTGCTGCAGAGATAGCAACACATTAGATGCCAACCGCATGCTCGCTCACTCCCATCCCATGACCGGCCACCACAACTGATGCAGTGAAGTCGCTTTTTAATTTGTCTCAGGTGCGGCCGCCATTGTCACTGCCACTATCACTGCTGCTGCTACAACCGTTGCCCCCCTATTCCCCCTGGCCCCCGTTCTCCTTATTCCCCCCGCCATCCCTCGACTTCTTTCATTTCCCCTTAAACTCCCCCTTAACCCCGTTCTCCCCATTTCCCGCATTCCTGCTAGCCCCCGGTCACACAAATCCCCTCATTATCTCAGTCCCTCTGTTATCCCGGCACGTGCCATTCCAGCCCCCATTCCCATCCCACCCGTTCTTCACTCCAACCCCATTTTTCTCCCCCTTCTCAACTTTCTACTTCCCCTCATGATCCCCATTCCCCCCGTCATCCCCATTCCCACTGGTATCCCCATTCCCCCCGTCATCCCCATTCCCACTGGTATCCCCATTCCCCCCGTCATCCCCATTCCCACTGGTATCCCCATTCCCCCCGTCATCCCCATTCCCACTGGTATCCCCATTCCCCCCGTCATCCCCATTCCCACTGGTATCCCCATTCCCCCCGTCATCCCCATTCCCACTGGTATCCCCATTCCCCCCGTCATCCCCATTCCCACTGGTATCCCCATTCCCACCATTATCCCCGTTCACCCCATCCCCCCCATTCCCCCCACCCCCCACCTCCCCCTCGTGCAGGGTGACTTTGAACACAAAGGTGCCCCAGTTGCTCCACTCGGTGCGCGGCTGCCCCGCCACATACTGCACTGCTGCCCACGCATTGCCCTCCTCATCCACTGTTGCCGCCATGTAGTTTGAAAACAGCATCCTGTCACTCAGGTACCCTGGGGGAGAAGAGAGTAAATTTCTGAAAGGGTTCGGGGGCGGGAAAGAGAGGGGTGGGGGGTGTGTTCTTTGAGGCGCCTCAAAATCTGTCTCACGTTATGAGGTGCCTCAAATGCAGCCTCTGCACTGCATCCCGACGTTAAACGTTGCCAACAGACCTAAGGGAGGTAGGTTTTCTCAGCCCGGAATTTTCCCAGCCAACAGAGCTTGTCTTACAAACTAAAATACCAAAGCGCGCAACAACCACACGCCAGGAAGCGGACTCACCAAAGAGCCGTCGAGAGGCAATTTTTGAGGTGCATAAAATACCACGCGCCACAAAGCGGACTCACCAAAGTAGTCATCGAGAGGCGCTTTCCCCGCACCAACAACATTGATGCGGCCGACATCCACATTGGCGTTGAGAGTGGCATAGGCAGCTGAGGGGTAGAAGGAACGCCCTGTCAGTGATGCTGCCATGATGCCCACGCCTTGCCTGCGCCAGGGGAGTGTGGGAATGGGCAAGAGAGAAAGAAGACGGGCTGATTAATGCTGCTATCATGCCCACGCTGTGCCAGGGGGAAGGAGTGAGGAGATGGTAAGACAGTCTTGATGCGCTGCTGGGGATTTTTTTTTAGTGCAAGACAGCCGCATTCTGCATTCTGCATTCTGCATTCTGCATTCTGCATTCTGAATTGCATCTCAAGTGCTCATGCAATCGCTTCCTTCTCCCTCCTTGCCCCTCCAACCCCCCTCCCTTCTCCCTGCATCTCCACCCCCCCTCTCTCCCCCACTGCCGCTCCACCCCTTCTTCCCCTCTCTCCCACCTGTTGAGAGCGATGTTCGGCTGAATGAGGCTGTTCCCTCCGCCCACCCCCACCGCTTTGAACCGCTCCAGAAACACCCGGAACGGGCGCCACTGGCGCTCGAGCCTCAAGGACAAGCGAAGGCGAGCGACCACAGCAGAAGCACTCATGTCCTTGCCAAAGGCCGACATAAAGCTGATCCACATCTGCCTCCTCCTTGGAAACACCACCACGCTTCTTGCAGCTACATATCCCGGGCCAATGGGTCTCATCGTGGTGTTCATCGCCCAAGCCAAGGGAACAGGTCCGGGTTTCTGCTCTACAGGCCCGGGAACAAAGTACGGGGGAGTGTTGACGGCAGCGCAGTGTGGCTCAACCACAGTCTCGGCTTCAGAGGTCCCCAGGGCGCTTGTACCCGTTATAGCAAAGGCCCCCATTGTGGTAAAGTTGGCGACAAGCACGGTTTCGTTAGGAGCTCCGGGGGTGGGGTTGACAGCAGTCCAGCCGAAGTACATGGTGCCGCCGTGACGGTAGTCGTAGGCCCCGTCTGCTGCGACCTTCTGAGGGAAGATGGTGAAGGATGGGCTAAGAACGCTCGCAGTGTAAGGGACGACGAGGCGGAGAATGGTGGCATTCTCTGGCCTTTGGAGCTGTGGCTTGGCGATTGCACTGGTTGGGGAGGAAGGGCAGGGGAGGAGGTAGTGGGACAGGAAGGCGCAGGAAGGGGGAGGAGAGAAGTGGAGTGGGAGGGGAATGAGGGGGCTAGGTGAGGGGAGAGAAGGGGAAGACGAGGGGAAGAGGGGAGAGATGGGGACGAAGATGATGGGAAAAGGATGGGGAGCTGATGGGGGAGGGTGTAGGCTCACCCCATAAAGCCAGCAATGCTTATCCCACCTGCAAAAACCTGTGTTCGATGTGCGTTTGAGAGACGAAACAATCACTATAAGCTCGCCCCGGTGTCTCCCCAACAGGTTTGCTAAAACGGTTTTTGAGGCGCCTCACAAAGCACTCACTATATGCTCGCCCCAAAGTAGCCCGGTGTCTCCCCAAATTGGTTTACTGAAACGTAAATTCCTGGGAGAAGGGGGTTGCAAGCAGGTGGAATGCACTTGAAGGTCTAGAATCTCTAGAGCACTTGTACCCGTTATAGCAAAGGCTCCCATTGTGGTGTTTTGTACAAATTGCAGTTCCTGTGGGGTACGGGGGGTGGGGTTGACCCCGGACCAGCCGAAATACATGGTGCCGCCGTGGCGGTAGGCGTAGTCCCCATCAGCAGCAACCTTCTGAGGGAAAATGGTGACGGCTGGATTGCTGAAGGCGGATGATTGGGGCACGGCGAAGCGAAGAACGGTTGTGTTCTGAGCGCATCGAAACGCACCACCCTTGAACTCGATGGCGCAATACTTGCAAACGCGGACAGCCCCGACGGTGTCGGGGCAGATGGGAACCTTGAAATGGTTGAAAACGAAAAACATGCTAAGAGTATTGTGGAACATAGGATGAAACGCCGTTAGATGTAACGCGGTGGGATGTAACCGTGTGATCAGGCCATTGGATGCCGGTCCAGAGGGCAACGAGTCCATCAGCTCGCAGCACGACAGCAGTGGCAGAGTAAGGGGCGATGCAGGGCTGCTGGGAGTCCAGATGGAGAATGTCGGTGAATGGGGGACAGGCCTGGAGGAACAGGGGGGAGAAGGATGGGGGGAAGGGGGGAGGGGGCTGCTGGGAGCTGCTGGGAGTCCAGGTGGAGAATCTCGGTGAATGGGGGATGGGCCTGCAGGAGGGAAGGGAACAATGTGGGAGTGCAAGCAAGAACTGCGAGTAAGAGAGCGGTGACAGAGGAGGAGGGGGTGATGCAGGGCTGCTGATAGTCCGTTTAGAGTATCTCGGTGAATGGGGGATGAGCCTGGCCTGGAGGAGGGAAGGGAACAATGCAATGCGGGAGTAAAGGGAAGGAAGATGGATGCTGCGAGGTGTTTTTGAGAATTCTCAAAAACTCCCTGCAACGTCAGGGAAGGAAGATGGATGCTGCGAGGCAAAGTGAACAAGCCCTGTGAATGGAGGTCGCACCTGGGGGGGGAGGGAGCACTTGTTGGGGGGAGAACACACCTGTTGGGGAGGGGGCGCACCTGTTCGGGGGAGGGCGCATCTGTGGCAGGGAGGGCGCAGGTAGGGGGGGAGGGCACACCTGTTAGGGGAGGATACGCACGTGAGGGAGGAGGGTGCATGTGGGAGAGCAGGAGTGTAGGGCGCACCTGGGAGTGTGGGAGTGTAGGGCGCACCTGGGAGTGTAGGCCGCACCTGGGAGAGCAGGGCAGCGACAGCAGAAGCATCCACGTCCCACAGGCGCGCGAAGACTCCAGGGAAGCCACCTTGTACGGTCTGTGGGGAGGTGAGAGTGGGGGAGGTGAGAGTGGGGGAGGTGAGAGTGGGGGAGGTGAGAGTGGGGGAGGTGAGAGTGGGGGATGTGAGAGTGGGGGATGTGCAGAAAACTGTTGAACATCATACATGAACAGTAATTATGCATTGAACATTAGGTATGAACATTATATGAGAACGATAAGAGTGTACAGTAGGCACATACAGTGACGCAAAAAATCCGTTCGTTAAGGGAGGATTCCAAAACCCGCTCCCACTGGCTGATGGTTAAGGAAATCGACGGCTCTCAAATGCTACCTCCTCTTCTCTTCAACCCTCTGCCTCCTCCCTTCACTCCTCCACTTCCTCCACTTCCTCCACTTCCTCCTCCTCCCTGTCCCGCCATTCCTCCCCTCGTTGCACCTTTATCCCTACTCCCTGCCGCCCCATCCTGTCCTCCTCCACTCTCAAAGTTATAAAGGAGGATATCCCCAAAAGTAGACCCGATCAGAAGCCGCCAATTGTACCGCTCCGAGTGGCTGAAAGCGACATCTGTGACATTTTCAAATTTCACTAAACGGGGTTAAACATCCACTAGGGTGTGACTGGAGCGAAGGTGCTGCAAACGAATGATGCAATGGCGGGGACATTCTCCTCCCATGCCAGATGCTCCCTCAGCCTCGTGCAACAAGTCAGCCTCCGCCTGAAGAAACTCCTCTGAGCGCTCTTCCCTAATTGCTACACTGGATGCAACACCAGTAGCAGCAGCAGCATTAGGTGCGGCGCCCTGGTGCTGCTGGTCTGTGCGCGGCCACACAGGAATGCTCCCCATGACCACCAAGGTCGTGTCACTAGCAGAGAGGATTGATGCTATGGGGGGGTGGAAGTGAGGCACGGATGCAGCAACAACCCCTGTCTGGGGATCGAAGGCTAAAGCCTGATTGTATACACACTCCAGCTTGGCCTGTGCTTGGGCATGCGTTGGTGACTGCTTTGACTATGTTGACTGCGTTGACTGCGATGAATGCATTGAATTCTGCTGAATATAAAAGACGAACAGCCAGCAGAGCCCAAGTCCCACAGGCGCATGCTGTAAGATGAGAATATGTCTGTGCCCCCATCCCGCCCCTCCACCAGCAAATACCGAGGCCGAGGGCATGGCGTCTCTCCCTTGCACGTGCGACGCTCGGTAACAACCCCACCCTCCCACCACTCCCGTGGCCCTCGCTTGCCTTTCCGCGGCCTCCACCGCACCTGCTCCCCCTCTCCCTCCTCGCCCTCCCCTCCCTCCCCTCCCGCTCCTCCCTCTCCTCCCTCCGTATTCCCCTCGCCCCTTCCCACCCTCTCCAGGTCCTGCCACAGCTGCTGCTCGCCCATCGCCCCCTGCACGAACCAGAGCGAGCACCAGGGGGCTGCACAAGGCACGATGGCAACGCACGTCCCTCCGAATCCTCGGCGCTCTGAAGTGCTTCCTGCTAGCAGTGCCTCAGCTGAACCTTCTTGCACCACTTGGAACCCTGCTGGTACCACCTCCGACCCTGCTGGTACCACTTCCGACCCTGCTGGTACCACTTCCGACCCTGCTGGTACCACTTCCGACCCTGCTGGTACCACTTCCGACCCTGCTGGTACCACTTCCGACCCTGCTGGTACCACTTCCGACCCTGCTGGTACCACTTCCGACCCTGCTGGTACCACTTCCGACCCTGCTTCTCTTACATTTGCCCCTGCTTGTAGCGCTTGTGGCGTTGAGCTACCATCCCCCCTTGTGGGCCAGCGGGGCAGGCTCCACACACACACCGATCCGTCCTCTGCCGCACTCGCCACCAGCCTCGACCCATCCTCGTTACAAGCACACCAGATATCCTCGTTACAAGCACACCAGCGATCCTCGTTACAAGCATCTGCAGTGACAGCTCGAGAACATGAATCAGGACCCAGGGGGGGGTCCCCCAGGCTCTCAGAGAGAGTGAGGCGGGAGAGTGGGAGGGGGAGGGGGTGGTGGAGGGAGGGGAGGAGGGAGTGGGAGGGGAGGTGCCACACCTGCAGGTGGCCGTGAGATGTGCCCAGGAGGAGAAGCGTGTCGTCCACTTTCATCACTGAAATGGTAACAGGTGGTGCTGCTGGTGCTGCTGGTGCTTCTGCTGCTGGTGCTGCTGCTGTTACTGGTGCCGATGGTGTTGATGGTGATGCTCCTGCGCTCCCGTTCCCCCCTTCCCCCATGCTTCCCCTCTCCCCCCATGAATCCCCCAAACATCGCACTTACCCACTCTCCAATTCCTCCCCACCTCCACTCTCTCTCTAAACCTCCTCTCCACACACCGCTCTCACTCACTCCCTCCCTTTCCCCTTCCCCTGCCCCTTCCCCCTCCCCTTTCCCCTCCCGCACTTCCCCTCCTTTCCCCTCTCCGCGTGGCTGTTCCGCCCTGCTCCAGTGCGCAGCCCTTTCCCCAAACGTCCGCTCAAACACCTTCCGCCAGAACGCCTCTCCCCCTGCGCCCCCCGCATCCCGCTCCTCCGCCACCACCGCATCCCGCCAGTCCCTGCGCATGGGGGAATCGGCGGAAGGCGGGGAAGACAGAGAAGAGGCGGAAGCGGGAATCGCGGGCAGGGGCGGTGAATTGAGCAAGGGGGCCTCGGGGAGGGAGCAAGTGGGGGTAGGGCAGGAACGAGAGGCGGAAGCGGAGGGTAGAGGGAAAAAATCGCGCCTACGGGGAGCATGTGGGGAAAAATCCGCCTTGGGGGGGGGGGGGGGCGGGGGGGGGGGGGGGGGGGGGGGACGGGAGGGGGGGGTGGGGAGGAGCAGGGGAGAGGGCGGGGGAGGTGGGCGCACCTGCACGTGAGCATGGCGCAGATTATTCCGCCAGGCCCTTCAGCTGGTAGGCGTTGGAATATTTCCAGAAGAATGGATCGCGGAAGTTTCGTAGCCTGATGAGACAAAGCGGAATCACTTATCGCCTCGTCTGGAGGCCCTTCGGTAACCGCCATTTCCGCGCACTTGCCGAGTGGAAGTCGAATTTGCTATCAAGCAGCCAACTCAGACCCGGATTTTGAAATGGGGTGAACAGTTTGAGAAATATAACACTCTCAGACTCTACCAAGTGTACACCGCGAAACGTACCCATACGTTATGCGAATCAATTTCTACTGGGTGTGCTCCATGGTATTCGGATAGTTGGGGTCATGCTTGATGACGGCGTCGCAAACACCCATGCGAAGCCTTTGGCGAAATGTGTCTCCAGTCCAGTTCCGCACAGTGCATTGTTTCGCACCTGTCTGTTTTCAGACGTTTGGCTTGGCGCCCTCAGTGCTGGTGGAGGGGCCATCAGCAGCAGCTTTGCCTGAACATAAACAAGATTTCGTGATCAAATCGGTCAGTTATGGTATGGAATCCTAAATACGGGTTGTAGAGCAGGAACCTGTTCCACTTCAATAAGTGGGAGCAATCACTTCCGAAATTGCAGGGCCTGGTGTAGAAAAAACCTGGGAGACTGGGAGAATTGTTGAGCTCAGCACTTGTTAGGGGGGAATTGTTTTACAAGCCAAGGTGCTCAGGTGATCAAACAACGAGCTACATTTGTTGACCGCGGAATAACGTGGGTGGGAGCATCTGACATCTCTATGTTTCCCGCACCTGGCAAGATTCTACGCCTGAACTCTCGAAATGCTGCTCGCATCAGCCACATTTCTTCTCCACGCGGGGCTACCCACCATATTCCGTACAGTGTTGGTTTTCTACATTGCGCACCGCTTCTGCACGGTGCTGCTCGGTGCTTGGTTGTCAGAGTGCATTGCTTCTCTCATGCCCACCACCACCGCCCATGCTGTAGGGTAACTTGCTGCCGATTGCTGGACTTTTCCATACTGATCACCTTCTCGGAAGTCCGCTATGAGTATTGGCCACAGTCGTTCTGAGCATGCCTTTGTAGCACTGTTCACCCCCACTTATTCAACACCAATAGGTCGGTCGGTCCACTCCACTCCACATCACCGCAAACACCATAGTCCTACAAAATAGGAGGCTATGGTGTAACGACACCGCAAACATGGGGTTTCTGTGCTGTAGTGTCGTTACACTCTGGCTGGTAGCTAAGACCAATCCAGCATTGCCACGACGATGAGTTACCACATCAGCTTGCAGCATCTTGAAGATTCTGTGTTGGAGCATCAGCGGCCGGCCAGGGCGTCAGTAGTGGGCCCTACTAGGCGACGAAATCGGCCAAAGAAAGCTGCTTCCTCCGCGACGAAAGGCGTTAAGACGAGCCCTCGCTTTTGTCGGCGCCAGCCTGGCAGTCGCAAGGGCGTGTGCGAGGAAGCGGTTCGCGCAAGGACAAATTAGGAGCAGAATTTTTGTTCATCCGCACGACGGGTGTTTGTCGGTCTTGTCTTGTTTCCTTGCTTGCAACATACAGATGTTCTCGTTTATAGTCCGACGGATCAACATCGCCGCGCGCGGACTATGTGGCAAAACCTTCGAACCCCAGGCAAAACGCGATACTTTTAGTCCCGTTCAGGAAAATTGCATGAAGAGTGGTTGTTTTGCTACTAGTTTCTGGAGTTTGGCATTTACGTAGATTTGGACCGCGCTTGCTTCAACTTCCAGTCGCACGGTTTTCCACGCTGATCAATGTCGCATGACTAACGGTAAAAAAAACAGAAACAAACAAAATGAACCATGGTTTGGGGGTCGAATAGTAACCCAAAACTTATTTTCTACCCAGTAAGCGAGATAGACTAGAGAAGTATTCGCGGTCAAGAGAAACAATTACTTACAATTTAGAAGTTAAATATCGAATCGATGATCCCTTCGTTGTTTTCCATTAATGTTGGGCTGGTTTGATCTGGAGCCTCTGATTGGCTGCGGAGCTGATAAGCGTTCAGCCCGCACTTGCTGCTCGTGAGCTTCATTTTACATCGCAATCCAGCCTCTGGATTTGGCTGCATAATCACCACTTTCGTAGCAGCTTCAACATTGATGAGAAAAGCAAAATTGCGGCGTGTCAAGGGCCTCAACACGTCACGATGACAGCTTTACAAGCGAGGAAGGCGGGGTGAGAGGAGAGATGAATTTCGCTGCTGTTCAAGTATCACTGGAGCTCGCAATAGAGGTCAAGGTTCTTGCTCATGGCCGCTATAACAAATTCCACTACTAGTAGTACCAAGCATCTATCTTTCCCCCCGCTGTTGCCGCATGTTCTTGTCGAAGCTGCTGCCAGCACAATGGGTTCGGATAGTGATTCTCTGGCCAAGGAGGAACTCGCTGCTGCAGAAAAATCCAAAAACGCGTCAGGTCGTTTCGCCATGGCTGCGAATATCTTAGACGGAATTAGCGGAGGATTTCGCGGTTCACAGCAATTTTCCACGAGGCCGTCGCACACGGGTTCCCGAGAAAGACAGGAAATGCGTCCCAGATGGGGCTCGATAGGTTTAGGAGCGCGAGGTTGCGAAGATCCAGCTTCCACTGGCAGTCCGGCGAGGGATAATCGCTATGCCGCGGTTTGCGCCGATGAAAGCGGCTCGTCTAGCGCCGCCGGATTTGGACGTCAAGGAACAATAAGGTCGTCAATGACCGACGAACTGAAGACGGTAACGGACGAGCTGAACGCAATCCTGCAATCAGCTCCAGACCGACGTGACCTCATGGATAAAGCGGGTCTGCGAAGCGCGGCGGAAGTCGCGGGCTGTTTCGGCGACGGCAATCGGGAGCTGGTAACCAAGCAGTCGCAAGAACAAATGTTGCACCAGCAGCAGCAGAAGCAGCAGCAGCAGCAGCACAAGCACGAGCAGCAGGAACAAGGTCAGCTGCTTGGCGATCTGGCGAAACGCTACCACCAGCTTGGTAACTCGTACCCAAAGGCTCAGCTGCTGGAAACCCGCCCTCTGCTCGTGCGAACGCTGGCGAAGCACAACCGGGAAGATGATATCAGGGGCAGTAACACTGAGATGAGCAAAAGGACGAAATGGAGTTCATCGGACGGTGGAAAAGGTGCAGATTGGGTTCGTTGGTCCAAAATTTCAAATGACACAAATGTACAGCAGCCAGAGCTATTGATGAGGCAGCCAATACTGCGGACGAGTCCAAACCCAAAGCCAAGCCAGCAGATGGAGCAGCCAAAAGTGCTCCCACGGCCGAACCAGCTTGTGCCTGCACTTCTGGTGCAACTACCCAGTAACGAGGATAATTTGTACAGTGCAACTACAAGACCGCTTGATTCTTTGCAGCCAGATACAGTGAAGTTGGAAGGGGCGGGGGGAGGAACAAATGGATTGCTAAGCCAAGCACAAATACAGCAGGTGCTGCTGGCCGCATTGATGGACGAAACTCCCTTGCCTCTGCCGGACAATGAAGCCGGCACCTTTTTCCCTGACTCTTGTCGTCAGGGTTCTGTCACTCTCGCTGCTCGTCCACCGCCTCCTGCTGCGAGAACTACTGCGTTTGTTCCTGGTCCCTTTTTTGCCAGACATGGCAATGGCGATGCCATTGGTCCGGTTACAAGTGTCGCTGGCGCTGCTGCTGCTGCTGGTGCTACTTTTGGTACACCGAGACTCCCTGTTTCTGCAGCAATATTACCGGCTGCTTTTCCAGCTGATTGCTCCGATGTTGCCGGTGCGAGCACAGGTGGTGGTGCTACACGTACGCATGTTGCTTCTGCTACAAGCATGGATGTTGCTGCTACAAGCATGGGGGCTGCTGCTACAACCATGGGTGGTGCTGCTACAAGCACGCATGATGCTGCTACAAGCAAGGGTGGCGCTGCTACAAGCTCGCCCGTGGCTGCTGCCAGCACAGGACTCCCAGGAGGACACACAACCGCAGTGGGGAATGCTGATAGGAGGTTGCTGCATGAGACATCTCGAACCACAGAATCCAAGTCGGGGACGAAAGGAGCGACCGGGGGGGCTTGGGGAATGTGGGGCGGAGGTTGCTGCGTGAGACACCTCAACCGACAGCATCCAAGTCAGGGAGCGAAGGGGCCGACCCGAGTGCTGCGGGGAGCGCAGGCAGGAGGTCGCTGCACCCCCGCGCTGCAAGGGACAGAGAGAGGAGGAGACAGATGGCGTAAGTGGCTGGCTGTGTGTATCACCCGCCAAGGGCATGCACTATAATGGGAAGGCATCTCTTTTGTCCCAGGGTTCCTGAAAGGCTCCCCTTGCTACAACCTCATTGGAACCCTTTCCGGCTTCTCGTCTTCTTCCCGGTTCATATCTGAGTATCTTATGACTCATTTGGTTTTGGTGTTCTGACTTGTCTGGTCCGCATTCCCAATGTGTGTGCTGCAGTGAGTCGCTTCAATCACTGAGGGCCGTCCTGCCAGCTGGCATCCTCGGGGGGCAGCAAGACTTTGGCTCCATTATCAGCACTGCAGCACAGTATATAAGGAGCATGGAGGTGAGTACAGCTACGCACAAGTAATCTTATACAATACAAGTGTAATACGGTAGGGGCAGTGCCTATTGCTCTCTCGCATGCAACTCATTCCCACATGGTCTTCACGAGGTTGCATTGCTTGCCTTGCCACATTGTGGTTGAAATGATTATCTGTAACTCTGCAGGCACGAGTGCGAGAACTGGAAGCCAGTGAGATGAACCAGAGCATGCCACCACACGGTCACCTATGAGTTTATGTATGTCACCCTTTACTTGTACATAGATATGCATTGCCATTCATTGTACTGCATATACCATGTATCATATAGTTCCTCCAATATCTGAAGAAGAAGCCAACTGCTGCATTGAATTCTCTTCCCACATTCTGGGCTACGGTATATCGATACCGGCGGAGATACTTGAGATACCGTACCACAGGTGGTGTCTCATCAGTCAAAGCATACTGGTAGTACGTATGCCACCAGCCACGTTCAACGTGCAGAATTGGATATTTATCATGCAACAGCCACCGCCGATTCACTACCGTATAATGACACTGCTTGGGCACACGTGCACCGTTTCATTCAAAGTGGATAGTGGGATACATTCATGCTGCGTACGCCAATGTTACAGTATGTTGTACGGTCATCAAATTTCTCAGATATGCATGCACCGTCTCACTCGAAGTGCATGGTGGGATACTCATGCACGAGTCGGTTGTAATCGTAGTAAAGCCTCTCGCCCTTGGCAATCCGCCTCGTGGCAATCAGCAGCGCCCGGGCCTCCCCATTCACACTGAAGCGCACACAGCGCAGATTGATCTTCCTGCGACCCTCCCTGGAGGAAGAGGGAGGAGTGGGATAGGGGACATGAAATGCAGGAGGGGACAAAGGGAGGACCCAAGTGAGGGCAAGAGCGAGAGTGATGCTTTTCTTGAAAGCAGTGAGCAGACCAGGCCTCCTCATTCACAATGGGGAGGGCACTCATTCACAATGGGGAGGGCACTCATTCACGGGGAAAAAGGGGGAGGGGTCAAACAGGTTGACGATAATGAGGGAAAGAGGGACAACAGCAAAGGACTGTGCTTGAAGGGCGGGCTTCGAGGGGCAGTAGACACAAGGGTATTGGAATGAAGACCGCAGACCCAAACACCGACAACAGGGAATTTCGGTAATGCATTTGCACAATCTGAATTTGTCAGGGCCAAATATAAACTGCACAAAGTTGGTTTGCCCTGGGATGCTGGTTAGTGGTATGAACCAAACATTTGATCAGACCCGTACCGGTGTCATCGTCCACTTGCACCCAACTCACTTGGTGTGGTTGTTGATTCCCGAGATGAACCGTGCAAAGTTTGCCGCCTCATCCGGGCAGATGACGAGATCCGTCTTATCCCGCCCCGTGAACAGCAACCCCATCATGGCATCGCACGGATCGTGCCGCCTCCGCGCCATGCTGTCAACCACCCCGCCATACTCCGTGACGATCGTGCGATCCGCTATAGGCGCATCCGCTTCCACTACAAAGCTGCCAACAATGGAAGGAAGTGGGGAGTGGGAACAGAGGTGAGGTGTGGGATGGAGTGTGTAGTAAGCAGGTGAGGTGTGGGGAAGGGATGTATAGAATGCTTATTGTGCACCCTAGACCTACAAATGAGAGACGACTTACCCTTGGCAAGGGTCGTGCTTGACAATCAGCGGTGGAGGCGCTCCGTCCCTCCACATCTCTTTGCACCGCTCCAAAACACCCACGTTCTCCCGGCTCAGCACCTGCATTCCCCCCACCTCCCTCCCGGGCTCGTTCATCCCCCTAGGCACGGCTTTAAAGGGGTATTCCAGCCCATCCACGAACCGCGCCCCAATAGCTGTCAGAGCGGTGGCTAGGGATCTAAGCTGCTCCAGGCGTCTCTCAGGATCCGGGACAGGCCGATGGGGGAACAGCTTTCTACTCAGCTTCACTCGGGTCTGCCTCTTCCTCCTGCCGCTGCTGCCACTGCTCGGGACTCTCCTTTTCCCGCCGCTGTTGCTGGCGTGGGAAGCGATGCTGCCGGTGCCTGAATTAGAAGTTAACCTAGAACCGCTAGTGTCTGTTACCATGCTCTCGTTTCCACTCCCGCCGTTATTACTGCCGCCACCAGCCGTTGCGTTTCTGCTGGCGGTGCTGTTGCGCTTCGTTCTGCACAAACTGCCACTGCAGGCGCCCAAACCGCTACTAGCAGAAGCGCCTGTGTTACTAGGGTTACTCGCACCTAAGTCTTTAGAGTTAGCACCTACGTTTCTAGAGCTACCGCCTATGCTAATCATAGCAGCATCTACGCTGCGAGTCTGACTAGCTCCTACGCTCCTACAGTCAGCATCTGCGCTGCTCCTGCTCCTACTCCTACCACCGCCGGCCGCCGCATCACCAGCACCCAATACGACGCCGCTTGATGCTTGTCGGCTGTGCTCCGTTCGCCGTGTGGTAACTCCGCTGCTCTGCCCGCTGCTATCTCCCTCGCTGCTCCCCGCGACGACAGGTTTCTTTCCGCGTACCTCATTAGCAGGGGTTACATCAGGTTTGGCGGCGCTTCCGCCGGCCGCGGCAGGTGTTTTCTCAGGTGTGAGGCCAGGGGGGCGCTGAATGCGGAAAAAGTCGACGATTGAGCTCTGCACCAGGGGGAATTCTGGGACCGCGGGGAAAGGTTTTGGGGAGGCGCAGCGGCGGGAGAGGGGGAAGTCAGGGAGTGAGTAGAGGAGGGAGAGGGGTGGGGAAGGGTTGAGAGGAATGGGTGTGTGAGACTGCGACTTAGCGGGATTCGAGAGCGTGCAAGATAAATAGTAGACGAGTGTGTGATACGGGCGAGTTACTAGTAGAAGGGTTACTCAGTGTACGATGAAGAGAAGGTCAGTGCCGTACCTCTGGCTTCGGTTCGGAACCCGTACCTCTGATTTTGGCTGGGCGGCGGCAGTCTGGGCAGTACCACTGGCCGAGGGGCACGGCGACGAGGATTGGTCGCAGGCACCAGAGGTGGTAACCACGGTTACACCCACGTCCGTCGCACACAAGCATTCCGTCTTCGCCGTCTTCCCGGTCGCACACGTGGCACTTCAAATCGTCCAGCCCAGCGTCTGCAGGCGCCTCAGAGCGGCCGCTTCTGTGAAGTTGCTGCTTCACCTCTCGCACCTTTCCTTCCACCACCACCACCTCCTCCCCAACCCCCTCGTTCTCATCGTCAGAGCCCCCCTCGTCGCTGTTCTCCTCGTTTTCATCGTCGCTGTCCTCCTCGTCGTCCTGCGACGATCTGTCTTCTCTGATCGCATCCAGGCCGTGACACTCAGTAACATCGTCCGCATCTTCGTACAGCTCGTCGTCGTCTTCGGCAAGATCCACCACTCGCGGTTCTCCGGCGTCGTTTGCGGATCCACGGTTGCTCCTACTCGCCCTCTCACGTGCCTCTGAAGCGGGCTTGAATGTCCATGTCATCTTGTCGCCAAGCCCTCCTCTCTCTATAGCTAGTCGTGTCTGTGCGATTCCGCGTCCGGCGCCATTCCCGTTGCGAATTTCGCTTAATTTCACGGGAATGCTGCCTGACGAGTTCCTAAGATCTGTCTGTTTCTTGGCTACGTGGCTTAAAGCCCGAGCAGACAACGGTTTCGTGACGGTAAGCAGCGAGTGAATGTCGACGCATTTCTTCTTCCTCGCGCCGTCGACATTCGCGAAGGTGATGTTGCCAGCATGGCCTCGCTTGTTGCCAGTCACCGCCATTTCGCTGCTGGCCTGAATTATTAAAAAACCATCGAGAGCAGTGTAATTCGACTCGGCAAGCACTAGATGAGATACAATAGGACAAACGCGAGAACAAGCAATAGCTGCTCGCAATGCGCTGGTAGTTGGTCTAGGAGACGAGGCTGGAGAAAACCACCCCGTATTTGCTGCCGGACAAGCCTATTTCACCAACTACTAGCTTAGAAAGGCTCACAAAGAAGAAATGAGGAAGAATGGCTACTTCGAGGCCAACGTTCGAAGTTCATACGATGCATGAAGGGGTATGCCCACGAGCATGGATGGTAAAACATGGAGGGCTGGCAGGCAGCGAGCAATTTTCCAGGAGCCCAGAGAGTTGCCAAATGCCGATCCATCCCATCCCAAGGGGCTCTCAACAAGCTGAAAAGTGCCCCCCCATTTCCGCGCCAAACCAGCAAACTCCCCGCCGGAGTGTTTTGTGTGGGCCGCTGTCCAGATGGGATGGGACCTGCGTGACAATCTCAGCGTGGGGGCGATTCGATGTGGTTGCGGCGGCGTGCCAGCTTCCCTCTACGCTTGCGCCAAATATTTGCGCGTGCCACTACACAACGGCCTCCCATCAACATTCAGCCGTTGATAGAGTAAAGGAAGTCGTATAGAACGTCTGGTGCTGATCACGGACAATTACAGTACAATACAAAAAGCACTGATAGCGCGTATTGAAGCAGTCCACCCACAGCTGCGTTGTCTCATCATCCACGTGGCAGCTTCTGACAGTTCCTCCGACACCTCCCCATCCATGACATGGCATCCAGGGATTCGGGCTCCAGTAAAGTTGGTGAGGATAGCGCCTCCTTGGCGATTGCGATTGTATGAACTCGAGGAACCAGCTTGAAACGAGTATCCTTCTGTCATCACCGTAGCGAGTGGCCAGGAGAAATTTGACTAGGCAGTAAGCAGCCGGGAGAATCCGAAGGCAGGAAGCTTTGTGCCTTTCCACCATACTGTATGGTTTTTACCACGCACTAAATCGTTTCGCACCGTACTAGCTGTTCACCCAGCAAGGAATTGTAATTTCACAACCTTTTTATCTGGTTCATTGCTCATTTCTCCGCCTCTCTCCTAGTTTCGCCTAGCGAACATCACCTGGTTGCTGTTGGGAACGGTATCACTCCGATAAGTCACGCTACGGTACTCTGTAGTTCCCTAACAGGCTAAAGAATATTCCGTTCCTTGACCGTCTCTTTTAGCTTCTATTGGAAGGGCAGTTGACAGGCATGGAGTCGCTCCTCCTAAAAGGAAGCACAACGCGGCCGCTTCCAAGCTTTCAAGGCCTTCGTGCCACGCAAACACCTTTCCGCCAGAGCTTTTCCGCCACGTCGTTGCCAGCTCAGCAATGGAGCAGCGCGTCGAGCAAAACCCTAGTGCGTGCAGCAGCAGCAGAGCAGGCCGATGCTACTCCCAGCAGGAGCTCCGGCGGAAGCGTTTTCGGCCGGGAGGTGGAACTCTCCGGCGTTCCCAGCGTCGTTAAGAGCATGCCGACGCCGGTTAGATACGCCGTTTGCGGCGCGATTATCGTTGGTTCTGCCGGCGTGGGGTTCGCGGCCGGCAGCAAGTTTCAGCCGCCTGTGGGACAGGTCGCTGGTGCCGTGGTGCTCGGCGCGCTTGGCGCGGGAGCCGCGCACGTGGTGAACTCTGCTAGTAAGGAGGTCGCTGCGGCGGATTTGCACAACACGCTTGTGCGTTTATCGGATCCGCTTCAACTGAGACGAGGCGAGGCTGCGGATATCGCAAATAAGTGAGCTGGGATTTGAAGCGTCTTTTCTGTTTTTATCCAATCCGTCGTACCTTTTATTGCGAAACAATGTCCATTTACTGTACATGGTTTCTATGAATCGTTGTAAACATTTCTCAACATTTCACACTTCGTTGCTTTGTTCGTCTCCGTGTGTTTGCAGGTATGGCGTGAGCCTGGAGGACGAGAGGTACCGGGCGGAAATGAAGGATCTTTACGAAAAGTAAGCATCCCCTTTCCTCACTCCTTCCCACCTTTTCCCCACTTGGCTGACCCCCTCCTTCCCTTCCCCTTGTCCGTTTTTTCTCACAACATCACAAATTGAGACTCACGGGAACAAATTGTACTAATACGGAGGTTTCTGGGGCCCATGTTGTGTGATTTTTCATTCACTGAGACGCGTTCCGGCCCTCACTTCTCTTTCCCTCCCCCTCTCCCGGCGCTCCAGATTTGTTTCGTCCGTGATTCCGCCCGGCAACGAGCCGCTGAGGGGCGACGAGTCGGATCTGATTTCCCGCTTTAAGGCTTCGATGGGCCTCGAGGACGAGGATGCTGCTGCCGCTCATATCGAGGTACGCGACTGCGTATACCGAGTACATTGCTGTTCTCTTACTGATTATATATCAACTGTCTATAACGAGGTATGCCGCCTGCACTGTTTATGTCGAGCTGCTAACATTGTTCGTATCAAGTTAACGAGCTCACACCGCTGCTCATATCGATCTAACAGCACTATTCAGATCGAGCTAACAGCATATCGAGCCGACGTTGTTCTTATCCAGCTAACATCACTGTTCGTGGCAATCCAACGGTGCTCTGCGCATGCATCAAGTACAGCCACGGCATCGCACGCCGATAGCCGCTCGTGCGTGTGTTTAGACTCAAGGCCCGTGCGCTTGTGTGTGAACATGTGCGTGTGTGTTTCCATGTTACCGTGTGCATGGTGCGTGTGTGTGCGTGTGCATGTATGCATGTGTGCGTGTGCATGTGCGCATGTGTGCGTGTGCATGTATGCATTTGTGCGTGTGTGTGTACATGCGTGTGAGAATGTATGCGCGTGGGTGCATGGTGTCTGCAGGTGGGGCGACGCATTTTCCGCCAGAGGCTGGAGACGGGCGACAAGGAGGCCGCCTTCGAGGAGCGACAGGTAGGCGAAGGGTCGCGAGGTGGGCGAAGGATTTCGAGATGGGCGAAGGATTGCGAGGCGGGCGAAGGGTTGATAGACAGGCGAAGGATTGAGAGGTGGGCGGAGGAACGAGGGGTGGGCGAAGGAGCGAGAGGCTTTGCGGAGGAGCAAGTGGCCTTGTAGGACTGGAAGCGGTACGCTCGTAGGCTTGTTAGCGGGTGGATGGTAGGTGGCGAGTAGGTGGCATCGCGGAGAGGTGGTTGACATGTGATTGTACGTGAGTACTCGCTTGTGGTGAAGGTTCACTTATGGGATGATTGATACTTCAAGTTTAGATTCAGATGGATGAGGCATGTGAGGGTTCGGGGTTTAAGCATTAAACTATGTTCCAGCATCACCTTCAGAGCTTCGGTCGCGCCTGCCCACGCCTCTTCCCTTCCCCTAACCCCCTTCCCGTTCCCATCGTCCTCGCTTCATCATGATCACTGCCCTTCAGTAGCTAGTGTTTTGCGAATCCAATTTCCTGCTGCAGTCTATGCGCCTAATTCCCCCTCCTCCCCATTCCGCTCCCCCTTCTCTCCTCTCTCTCCTCCGTCACTCCCTTCCTCCCTCTCACTGCCTCTTCCATGCGACTGCAGGCGTTTCAGAAGCTGGTGTACGTGTCCAACCTGGTGTTTGGCGAGAAGTCCAAGTTCCTGCTACCGTGTATCTGGTTTTCAGGCTCCTAACTCCTCTCCTTCCTCTCTCCCTCCCCACGCACAATCCCTTCGACCGCAGGCGTTCCAGAAGCTGGTGTACGTGTCGAACCTGGTGTTTGGCGAGAAGTCCAAGTTCCTGCTGCCGTGGAAGCGCATCTTCAAAGTCAGCGACGCGCAGGTCGACATTGCTGTGCGCAACAACTCGCAGGCGCTGCTGCAGGCGCAGCTCGACGCCACCAAGGGAGGTGAGACTGATGTGGCATGGTAGGATCGTGCAGGCACGGAGGGCTTGACCGTGTGCATGTTGCCGTGCGCATCGCCGTGCGCAACACCTTGCAGGCGCTGTTGCAGGCGCAGCTCGACGCCACCAAGGGAGGTGAGACTGATGTGGCATGGTAGGATCGTGCAGGCACGGAGGGCTTGACCGTGTGCATGTGGCCGTGCGCATCGCCGTGCGCAACACCTCGCAGGCGCTGCTGCAGGCGCAGCTCGACGCCACCAAGGGAGGTGAGACTGATGTGGCATGGTTGGGTCGTGCAGGCACGGAGGGCTTGACCGTGTGCATGTTGCCGTGCGCATCGCCGTGCGCAACACCTCGCAGGCGCTGCTGCAGGCGCAGCTCGACGCCACCAAGGGAGGTGAGACTGATGTGGCATGGTTGGGTCGTGCAGGCACGGAGGGCTTGACCGTGTGCATGTTGCCGTGCGCATCGCCGTGCGCAACACCTCGCAGGCGCTGCTGCAGGCGCAGCTTGACGCCACCAAGGGAGGTGAGACCGGGCTTCCTCCCACTTTCACCTTGTAAATAAAGCACCAAGGGCGTTTCAGCTGCCTTTCTTCTAGGCGCCTCAGTACCTTTCTATGTGCATCCCTTCACAAACCCCCCAAGCCCCCACCCCCCACCTTCCCTCCCCGCTCCTCCCGCCCTGATTGGTACTGCTAAAACATTCAACGAATAATACGTCTTTCATTTTTGGTTCCGTAAGTATGAAAAATAAACGCTATATTTGTTCAGTCACTGACGACTCTGTTGGTCACTGCCTTTTGCGGTTACCAACTTGTCTGTTTCTGCCGCTCTCCTTCACCAATCAGATTTCACTGTGGAGAACCTCAAGGAGCTCCGGGCGATGCAGAAGAAATACAAGCTGTCGGACGATGTGAGTGACTCGTTATAGTGAATTCTCGATATAAGAACTTGTGCTGTTAGCCAATGTTATCCACCCAATTGATCCCACTGCGTTTATTTGGAAAGGAAGCTCATTGCAACAATGATTAGGATTGTAATGTGAACCGAACTCACACCTCTGCCACACAATCTCGTTCCCCTCTGCCCTCCAAACCTCTCAGCTTGCTGCGGACATGGTTCGGGCGGAGGCTCGGAAGCGAGTGGAGGAGTACATTAACGAGGCGCTAGAGGTGCTCAAGGCGCGCACACGCGTCAAGTGAGTGTGACGGCCGTGGGGGTGGGGGGTCACATGGGGAGGGGTGTGTGTGTGTGTTTGAATCAACTCACACAAGGCTTGGAAGCGATTGGAGCAACATCTGCGTGTTGTACGACGCACATCTGCCTAAGATCAACTCACCGGTATGCCAGACCCCTCACCCTCAGATACCCATCCCCTCCCCTCCCCTCTCCCACTTCCCCCCCTCCTTGTGCTTGTGATCCTTCTCTTCCCCCACCCCCCCTCCCTCCTCCCTTCCCCCCCCCCCCCCCCGTTTCCATCACGGCAGGGACACGGCCAAGGTGGTGGACGATCTGGACGCTATGAGGGCCTACAACGCACGCCTGGCTGCGCTCACCAAGGCTGCTGCGCCCGATGACCTCCTGCCCGGCATCGGCCCCGTCTCCGTCTTTGGTGCGCCCCTCTGCGCCGCCTGGCCGCTCTTCCCTCTCCCCCCCCTCCCCCCCCCCCCCCCCCCCCCCTCCCTCCTCCCCCCTCCTTTTTTCGCCTTTTACTCGTTTTTGGGAAGCGTTACGTGAAACAGGAGGCCTTTTTTTGTGCTCCCTTGTGCATCGCTGTTCGGTGGACGAATGGACCATCAGCTCGTACGTGTTTCACGCTGTTTTGTGCCACTTCCCTTCCCATGCATTGCATGGCGTCGAATTGCATCCCATCTTATTGAATGGCTTCTCTTTGCATCCATCCGCACCGCACTGCACTGCACCAGGTGGTGGGTACGACACGGACAGGCAGATGGACGATCTAAAGCTGCTCTACAAGACATATCTCTCAGAGGCACTCAACGCCCCCCGCCTCACCTCCGCCCAGGTGAGTCCGGATGCAACATGGTACTCGTATTGTATCTATCTCCACCGCACTGCACCCCACCAAACCAGGCAGATGGACGATCTGAAGCTGCTCTACAAGACATACCTCTCAGAGGCACTCAACGCCCCCCGCCTCACCTCCGCCCAGGTGAGTCTAGATGCAACATGGTACTCGTATTGTATCTATCTCCACCGCACTGCACCCCACCAAACCAGGCAGATGGACGATCTGAAGCTGCTCTACAAGACGTACCTCTCAGAGACCCTCAACGCCCCCCGCCTCACCTCCGCCCAGGTGGGTCCTGTTAGCACTTGGTACACGTTGCATTGCATTGCACCCAGCTCCACTGTACTGCACCGCACCACCCTAGGCAGATCAAGCTGCTCTACAAGGCGTACCTCTCTGCTCTCCCCCTCCTCACCCCCCTTCCCTCCCTCCCTTCCCACTGTGTAGACCGAAGCACTGGCGGAGTTGAGGAATACCTTTGGGATGGGCAAGAGGGAGGCGGAGGAGGCATCAGATGAGGTGATTGATGTGGTGTGACTGACTCACCCATGCCATTACGTCCCGTCCATGCCCTTTCATGCAGACTGAGGCGCTGGCGGAGCTGAGGAATACCTTTGGGATGGGCAAGAGGGAGGCGGAGGAGGCATCAGACGAGGTGACTCGCAAGGTGTACCGCCGCAAGCTGGCGAACCTAACCCCTTCTCACACACCCTTTACCTCTCCCCACTTCCCCCCCCGCCCCTTTCGTCCCCCTCTTCCCCCTGTCTCCCCCTCCTCACCCCCCTTCCCTCCTTTCCCTCGGTGCAGACGGAGGCCCTAGCAGAGTTGAGGAATACCTTTGGGATGGGCAAGAGGGAGGCGGAGGAGGCGTCAGACGAGGTGACTCGCAAGGTGTACCGCCGCAAGCTGGCGAACCTCGTCACGGGCGGCGAACTGGACCGGGCGGCAAGCAAGGCGGAGGTGCTGCAGGAGCTCTGCGATTCGCTCAAGTTTGACCCAGAGAAGGCTGCCCAGATCCATGAAGGTGCGGTGAGGAAGGTTTTGTTGCGGTTTGGTGCGGTATGAAGTGGTGAGGAAGGTCTTATACTGAGAGGGCGGCAAGCAAGGCCGAGGTGCTGCAGGAGCTCTGCGACTCTCTCAAGTTCGACCCGGAGAAGGCTGCCCAGATTCATAAAGGTATGGGGTGGTGTGTTGAGGAGTTTTATTGCGGTTCCGTGCGGTATGAAGCGGTGGAGTGTGTGGCTGGCTGGGTTTATACTGAGAGGGTGGCAAGCAAAGGCCGAGGTGCTGCAGGAGCTCTGTGTTTCTCTCAAGTTCGACCCCGAGGAGGCGGCTCAGATCCACTGAGGTATGGAGTGCGGTGCTCTGCGGTGGATAGGCATGAAGTGCAGTGTCAAGTGGTGCTGCAGGAGCTTGAATCTGACAAGCTTAATCAGTCCAGTGCGTTTTTTTCTGGGTAGGGACTAAGGCGCGTCAAAGAGCGATGAAAATCTCTTATCAATTCACCCCACTCGACCCCATTCCACTGCATTCCCCCCTCCTCCACCTCTCTCCCCCACCTCCCCCTCCCCCCCTCCTCTCCTGCAGAGATTTACCGGCAGAAGCTGCAGCAGTGTCTGGCGGACAAGTCTTTGAGCGATGAGGACGTATCAGCTCTGAACCGCCTGCGCGTGCTGCTGTGCGTGCCCAAGTCAGCGGTGGACAAGGCGCATGGAGACATCTGTGGAGGCATCTTCACCAAGGTGGTGGACGATGCCATTGGCGCCGGTATCGACGGCTATGACGGCGACATGCGCGATGCTGTCAGGGCCGCTGTCAAGGGGCTCAGACTTCCTCTCCAGTCCGCTCTCGACATCGCCACCAAGGCGGTGAGTGCGCTCGGTGGGGGTGGGGAGCGTTGGGTGTGGTTGGGCTGGGTTGGGATGGGTTGGGATGGAGCAGCAGAGGGATGCTGTGCGTGCTGCTGTGAAGGGGCTCTGGCTGCCGCTGCAGTCTGCTCTTGACATTGCGACCAAGGCGGTGAGTGGATGCCTTATCGCAGTAGGCAGGAGAGAGGGTGCATGCAAGGGAGCTTGTATGAGTATATGCTCGTTCGCTCTCACCTCACCTTCCCCTTGCTCCCTCCCAGAGGACTGACGCTTGGAAGTGAGCTGATGAACCAGAACCTTCTCTTTCATCCCTCCCTCTCTCTGTCGTGCCCTCTCTCCCCCGCCCTTCCAGGTGTGAGCTGTCTTCCTGGCGTACATCAAGCACGCCCGCGGCACTATGAGCCGCGCAGAGGGAGCAAGGGAGCTGGACAAGATGGTCATCATCTCCAACCTCACCTCTTGCTCCCCCTCTCCTCCCCCGTCTCTTGCCCCCTTTCTCCCGCGTTCCCAGGTGCGAGCTGTCTCACTGGCATTCATCCAGCGTGCCAGGGGAACGATGAGTTGTGCAGAAGGCGCGAGGGAGCTGAAGAAGATGGTCATCTTATCCAACCTCACCTTGCTTTCCTCCATGCCTTTCCTCCCCTCCCTTTCCTTCCCTCCCTCCTCTTCCGCTGTCCAAATATCCCTCCCTTGCAGGTCCGTGCCGTCTTCCTGACATACATCAAGCGTGCACGAGGCACCATGAGCCGAGCGGAGGGAGCGAGGGAGCTCAAGAAGATGGTCATCTTCTCCAACCTCACTGTCTCCCAACTGCTCGACGACATCCGAGGCAAGACCGACGAGCCTGCCGCCAAGCCTGCAGGCTCGGCAGCCACCGGCGAAGGCTCGGGCCCAGCCGTGACAGCCGAGGCTGAGAAGGAGGAGGAGAAGGAGGCAGAGGAGGAGGGGTATGACGATGAGATGCCGCTGCTGCAGTCGATGAGGAAGACCAAGGGGCTGCAGAAGGAGGGCAAGGCACAGAAGGAGGTGTCTGTGAAAGAGGACCTGGATCTGAGGGAACGCCTGGACCTCTACAAGTCGTTCCTGCTGTTCTGCCTGCAAGGGGACACCACCGGCATGCCCATGGGAACCAGCCTCACTGTCCAGAGGGACACTTCGGATTTTATCCGCCTGTCGCAGCTGGGGGATATTCTCGGGTTGACCCCTCAGGAGGTCTCGTCTGTGCATCAGGGTCTGGCGGAGCAGGCGTTTAAGGTGCAAGCGCAGACGCTGCTGGCTGACGGGCAGCTGACCAAGGCCCGTGCAGAGCAGCTCAAGATCATGCAGCGGGAACTGGGCCTGCCGGACGCTGCTGCGCAGAAGGTGGTGCAGTCTATAACGAGTACGAAGATGGCGGGCGCGATCGACGCGGCGATCAAGGCCGGGCGGCTGAGCGTAGACGAAGTAAAGCAGCTCAAGGAGAGCGGGGTGGATATCGGCAGCATGGTGGCCGAGAAGGTTCGCCTGCAGATGTACACCAAGCTGGTTCAGAAGGAGTTTGACAAGGGCACGGGGGATTTCGACGAGAAGGAGCTGCTGGAGAAGCTGCCGGGGGATCTGGGGCTGGAGGAGGAGGTGGCGCGGAAAACGGTGAAGGAGATTGCGAGGGAGCGGCTCAAGGGGTCGCTGGTGCTGGCCGTGTCGAACCTCCGGCAGAAGAAGCCCGACCTCGTGGTGCGTGCTGTGCTGGGATGGGGGGCAGTGGGATGGGGGGTGCTGGGATGAGGGGAAGTCTGGGATAAGTGGTGGTGGATTGGGGGTGTTGTGATGAGGGATGGTGGGATGGGGGTGGTTGGCTCAGTGTTGGTGGGAGTGGAAGGCTGTTGATGGTTTTCTCTGCTCCTTCTCGCACTAATATCGATTTCTTGGTCCTCTCACCAACCCTAAACCCCGGGCCACTGCGGTTTCTTGTCATCCCTTTTGTGTGTGTCTCATGCACATTGCTTGATAGTCACCTGTCTCCCCATCCCCGGTTGCTGTGCTGGACATTATGCTGGCATGTGACAAGGCAGACACTACTTTTAAGCCCCTCATCCAACCCCTCCCTCTCAATCACATGGCTTGATTGGTTACTCCCCTGTCCCCCCTTCCCCTCTCCCAGGTGGCGGTGTTGAACAACATGCTGGCGTGCGACAAGGCGGACTCGGCAACGGAGGCGCTGAAATGGTCGGTGAAGGAGGAGCTGCTGGATCTCTACTCGCTCTTCCTCAGCAAGCATGATGCTCAGAGCAGCGCCGCCGGCCGCATGCGGGAGCTCCTCGGGATTGACGATGAGACGGCCGCGTCGCTCTCGGAGATTGTGTCCAAGGGAGGGTTTAATCTGGATTTGGACTCGTCTGTGGAGGAGAACTTCGTGTTTTAAACTGGGAGGGGAGTTGGTTAGATGATGTGCAATGGGTTTGTGGTGAAACGCATGCACTAGAACTGGTGGTGGTGGTGGAAAAGATGGGAGGGCAAGAGTGTTATGAGAAATAACTAATATTTGTTAGAATCCCAATAGAGATTAATGAAATATTGAATTACTACCATATTGATATTGATTGTTTGAGGTGTGGATGTCTATCTAGTTCCGCTGTACGATGTTATTGAGTATGGATCGCTTCAATGAGAATGCATGATTGATCTGTACCCCACGGCCCAGCCTTCTTTTGCATCTGATTGTAGACGCATGGCGCAAGGAGCCCTCACACTGTACCCAATCCAGCCAGGGGAAAGGGGGTGTATCATACCACTACGGTTGCTTACGAGGTTTGGTTCAGTATAGTCGCTTGGGCTGATTGTAGCTTCTGTGATTTTCACGTCCCCACAAGCTGTGGGTAACGGAGACAGAACGTGAGGCTGGTTTGAGATGGTTCTCTACGGGTGGAGTGGAGTTGACTGTCAATCAGCCGACAAGCGAGGTCGCACCATCCCACCAAATCCATTGTTCTCGATCGTCGCACCCTAGTGTGCAGGACAGCTCAGTCCAATGCATGATCGCAGAATTCCCTTAAGTTTGGTTTTTATTGGTCGGAAACCCGATCGGCTGCGCAGATTGGCTGCGATGAATTTAGTGCAAAGATGAGGCATCTGTTGTGTTCTGACTCCAAGATTTTGCTCGAGAAATGGATCGTCCGATTGCCGCCTATTTCCAAACTGTAGCACGCTGTCAAAATAGCAAGCATGAATGCTAACAGAAAGAAGAGGGTTTGAACTAGCAGGCAGGTGGGATACAAATAGGAAACCCTAAAAGGGTTGTACTCACTGTTGAGTACCCCATTACAGCCTACACAGCATACCGTAACATTCCGACACACCCCCATAGGAAAAATGGGGTATAGTCAATACAACAAGCAATCGCAGGACAAGTGCATAAGCAAACGCTAGTGGCAGAAACAGAGGGCAAGTGAGGAGGAGGAGGGACTATGAGAGGAGAGGAGATAAGAGGCGGCGGCTGAAGCTGCTGGCACTCAGGCAACTGGAGCAACTGGCACACTGGCTACCGGAGCAAGGGCATCCGGGCTGCTGGAGTAACTGGCTCCGCGGCTAAGACGAGCGGCTGGAGCAACTGACCTTACGGACGACTGGAGCGACGGGATCACGTGCTACCGGAGCAAGAGGCATCCGGACTACTTGCGCTGCTGGCTTCAAGTCGGCTACCTCCGTTCAACCTCCCCCATTGCCCCAAACCCCTGTTTTACATACCCCTCTGAATCCCTAGCACCACTCTCTCAGCTCCCACACCATCCCCCCCTCAGCGGCAGCTGCAGCAGTGGGAGAGAAAGGAGGAGGAGGAGCAGCTGCGTACGCACTCCCGTCACCCCCATATCCGCCACCCCAATGCCCTCCCCCCACAGAAGGGGGGGGGGGGGGGGGGAAGCTGCCCCGCGGCGCACGAGGGCAAGGGCGGCGCGCGGGAGCCACAGGGCAACGCGAGGGGGGCCGCGGGGCGGCGCGCGGGTCCCACGGGGCGGCGCGTCGGGTGCACGGGGGCCACGCGCGGCTCCGCAGGGCGGCGCGCGGGTCCCACGGAGCGGCGCGCGGGTCCCACGGAGCGGCGCGTCGGGTGCACGGGGGCCGCGCGCGGCTCCACGGGGCGGCGCGCCGAGCACGCGGCGGGCTAAAAAATGTCGCGCGCCCGGGGCGTGCGACTAACAGAACAGCAGCGGAAGTAGTAGGGTGGGCCCATCCACATGATCGACCAGGGAGGGTCGACCTGCTCTGATAGCATGTCAAGATAGTAGCTAGAATGTTAACAGAAAGAAGAAGGTTTGAACTAGCAGGCAGGTGGGATACAAATGGGAAAACCTAAAAGGGTTGTACTCACTGTTGAGTACCCCACTACAGCCTACACAGCATAACATTCTGACACACGCAACCGCTTTTTCAAATGTGGAGGAGATCAAAGAGGCGGACACAGGCACTGCTTTGACGTTAGTTAATAGAGCCATTTGGTTTTATTAGAGAGCAAGTCGATGCTCCAGCTCCCCTATTCAATAGTGGATGGTCCAAGATGGAGGCCATCAAGTTGCACTCTGCATCCGGCGCAATGGCTCATCCGCATGCCTCCCCGCACCTCTGCCGCTACCGTCACGCCGCACTGCCGCTCGCGCTTCTGCTGCTGCTTGTAGCTCTGCCGCGAGAAGCGAATGCGACGTCGCTCGTCGTGATTGCGCCGATGCTCAGATCGAAGGACCGCGTGGAGGTGTTCAAGCTGGCGGAGAACCGCTGGTTCGCCGGAACCGCGCAGCTTCCGCCGTTTGAGGGCGCGACGAGTTAGAATGGCAGCGACGGCAAAGGTGGGGGCAACAACGAGAATCGGAGTAAGTGGAAGTTGTAAGATGCCGCTGCTAGCGCGCCCGCGCCCGCTGTTGTTTTCATGGTGGGCTTGTCAGCCCACTATGCTACCGACTGGGTTGAAAGGACATGTTTGTATGGTGGTTAGCACACCCATTACCCCCCAGGCCGCGCCTGTAGCCCTCCCTCACTCAACTCGGGACGATCCCAGTGCCCCACCAACAATCTCGCCCTCACTTGGGCCGTCTCCCCCTCACTTGGGGCTCGTTTGGGCACTGGCGCTCTGAGAAGAATGAAGAACGAGGATGAATGAACTATGAATGAGGTGAGTACATATAGAAAACCCTAATTGGGTTGTACCCCCTATGGGATACCCCACTATAGCCTACACAACAGCATAAGCTATATAATGTTCTGACACACCCCCATAGGCAAAGTGGGGGAGAACAAGGGGTCACAAGACCAGTCAAGCAAAGCAGAGCAAGCTCAGGGTGGATCACAACGTCACCACACAGTCCGAGCACAACGACAAGGCCACAAGGCCAGTTCACATGCAGGAGTACACATATATATATAGAGCTAGACAAGCAAGAGCAGGTATATATATGTGACAGTACAAGTAAGGTCAAGAGGAGAGCAAGTGAGGCAAGACAGGTACAAGACCCAGCTGAGTGCAGAAGCGCTGATGGTCACAAGGCGCAAGTGCCTTGGTGAACACATCAGCAGTGTTGGCCTGAGAGGCCACGTACGCAAGTCGCAACTGACCACGCTGCTGCAGCTCACGAGCAAGAAAGTAACGGAGAGCAATGTGCTTCGTTCTGTGCTCCAAGCGCTGCTCTCGACACAAGGCCAGCATGGCCTTGTTGTCTACGTACAGCACTGGAGGAGAACGAGGCGGCTCTCCAAGGTCAGTCAGCAGGTAGGTGAGCCAGCGAAGCTCCTGTGCAGCCATGGCCCCGGCGTAGATCTCAGCCTCACAACTGGAGCCGAGAACAGAGGACGAGCGAGTAGCTCGCCACGAGACAGAGCCGGAACCAAGACTGAAGGTGTAACCCTGCGACGACCGCTGCGTAGCCTGGTCGTCAGCCCAAGAAGCGTCCGCGTGCCCAGTGAGGACCACTGGACTCCGCCCTCCAAGCACTAGTCCCATGCCCGACGTACTGCACAAGTATCGCAACACCCTCTTCGCTGCAGCCATGTGCTCTGGTCGGTGTCTCCCAGGAGCAACATAGCGTGCAAGAATGCTAAGAGGGTATGCAAGGTCAGGTCGTGTGCAGGTCATCAGGTACATGAGGCAGCCAACAAGCTCTGGATACGGGCCACTCGACTCTACGGACTCATCCGAAGGCAGAGCTGAGAGTGAGTGGCGAGTAGGCAGAGGAGTGGCCTGAGGCGAGGAGTACGTGAAGCCGAAGCGCTGAAGGACCTGCTGCACCATGTGTGACTGAGTCAGGGTAATGGTGCGGCGTGCTCTGTCCCGGGTGATCTGCAAGCCAAGGTAGCTGCGCAGTTCACCCAGGTCTGTGCACGTGTGTCTCTTCTGCAGCTCGGACTTCACGTGGGCGAGTCCAGCAGTGTCAGCTGTGGCAAAGACCAAGTCGTCGACGTACACGAGGATGTAGAACGGCGGCAGAGAGGTGTCGGTGCGTAGAAACAGCGACGGGTCGGCAGTAGAAGGAGCAAACCCAAGAGCCGCAAGCGTAGTCCTCAGTGTGTCGTGCCACTCACGTGGCGCCTGGCGGAGACCGTAGACTGGACGCCGGAGACTCCACTGGGTACCAGGAGGGAAAGACCCAGTGAAGCCAAGTGGGCGGCGCAGCCAGATCTCCTCGTGCAGGCTGCCCTGCAAGAAAGCAGTGCTGAAGTCGAGAGAGTGCAGCTCGTAGTCACGGTGAGCAGCAACGTGTAGCAGCACCCGAAGAGTGGTCATCTTCGGGGTGGGGGAGAAGGTCTGAAAGTAGTCAACTCCCTGTCGCTGACTGAAGCCACGAGCCACGTAACGTGCCTTGAAGACAGGCGGAGAACCCGGCGGCCGCTTCACCCTGAAGATCCACATGCCACTGACGATGTTCGCCCCAAGAGGGGGGACAGCGTCAACGTAGGTGCCTGTGGACTTCCAGGAAGCCATCTCTGCATCCATAGCTGCCTGCCACTGAGAGGAGTAGGGACCCTCTATCGCCTCCGCGTAAGAGCGCGGAGTCGGGATGTCAAGTGCATCCGGGTCTCCCTCAGGGGTAAGCAGTACGGACACGAGATGAGGTGAAGCAGCTGCCAGACACTGGAACTCCTCCTGCCTGTCCTCAAGGACGTCCGTGCCAAGGGCACACTCACCCCCGACTGACGGAGGACAGGCAGACACAGACTCAGCGACAAGACTAGCAGCGTAGTCTAGGCGACAGCGAGCAGCAAAGTCGACGAGCTCAGTAACTAGGGCAGACGCAGCAGTAGACTCGAAGGAAGGGTCAGTGACGACAGTAGCAAGGAGACGCGTGACAGTAGGACTGGCAGCACGAAGAGAGTCCGACGCAGGGTCGGGAAGAGCAGGAAGAGAGGACTCAGGAGGAGAAGGCAAAGGGGCACGCAGAGGAGCAGTAGACGGACGCAGAGACATCCTGTGCGTGCCAGGGACAGGAGGAGGACGCTGACGCGAACCACGACCACTAGCGCGAGCAGCACGGACAGGCGACGCAGGGCGAGACGCAGGCTCACGACGCTCAGTAAGACCTCCAGTAGGACCAGTGTAGGGAGAAGGAGCAGGCAAAGGGGAGGTAGGCTGTAGCAGTGACCGCGACGGGACAGGCTGTGGACCCTCCAAGAGAGGAGGAGGACCAGGAGAGGGCGGAAGACCAAGAACCTGCTGCAGGAGTGGAACGAAGTACGGTCGAGGCCGCGTAGCTACGCCAGAAACAGCAGGGACAGCACCAGTACCCCCAGCAGGAGCACCCGCTCCAGCAGCACCTCCAGTAGCTCCAGAACCTCGAGCAACACCAGGAGCACCCCCAGCAGGACCGCCAGTGGTAGTCTCAGCGCCAACACCCTCAGCAGCACCAGCTCCAGTCGAACCCGCAGGCCCAGCAGCTCCAGTACTCCCAGGACGAGCACCTCCGGGACCCGCAACAGCAGCACCCTCAGTAGCCGACGAACCTCCAGCACCAGCAGCACGGCTCCAGCGCCGGGCAAACCACTCGCGCAGCTCCTGTGGAGAGAGTGGCTCCCGGCGAGACAAAGCACGCGTAGAAACTCGAGGCGGAGGACCTCCAGGCGCAGCACTCCCAGGTCCAGCACCCCCAGGCAAAGCACCCCCAGGCGTAGCACCCCCACACTCAGCACCCCCAGGCTCAGCACCCCCAGGCTCAGCACCCCCAGGCTCAGCACCCCCAGGCTCAGCACCCCCAGACTCAGCACCCCCAGACTCAGCACCCCCAGGCTCAGCACCCCCAGGCCCAGCACCCCCAGGCCCAGCACCCCCAGGCTCAGCACCCCCAGCAGCACCAGAGTCACCAGTGACCTCGACAGGCTCGACTGCGTCTACCTGGGACACACCTGAAGGGGCAGGACCCTGAGGGGGGAGGGGGTCTACCGGGGGGGGACCTGGTACAAGGAAGAGCGGGGGCGGGGGGGGGGACGGAGTGCGGTAGGGGAAGAGGCGGTAGTAGGGTACCGACTCGTCGAACGTGACGTCCTGAGAGGACAGAACACGGCGAGAGGTGGGGTGGTAGAACTGCCACCCAGGCGCGTCTGGGGGGAACCCCAGGAAGACGCAAGGAGCAGCACGAGGGGACAGTTTGTCCGCAGACAAGTCGCGGACAAACGCCCGAGATCCCCAGACCCGGAACGCCGACGCATCGCCCACCTTCCCGGTCCACAGCAAGGCTGGGGAGGTCTCCGGCCTGGAGACCCTGGGGTGAAGGTTGATCTGACGTGCCGCGTACCTCACCGCAAACGGCCACAGAAAATGGGGGGCAGCCGCATGCATCATAGACGTACGAGCGACGTCCATGACCATGCCAATGCGGCGCTCAGCAATCCCATTTTGCTGCGGAGAGTCCGGGAGCGTGAAGGTCTGACGGATGCCTCGTGCACGACAGTAGGCTCGCAGAAGGCCAGAGGAGAACTCTCCGCCTCTGTCCGAGTGCAGACGCAGAACAGGAAAGTCGGAGCCAAAGCTCTGCCTGAGCTGGAGACGAGCTGCGCGGATCCAGTCGATCAGCACCTCAGTGACATCACCCTTGCCGCGCAAGGGGAAGACTGCGGTGTAACGCGAGTAGTCGTCAACAACGAGCAGGAAGTAGCGCTCGTGACCCTGCCCACGGACGCGGGCTGGGCCCCACACGTCCATGTGGAGCGTCTGCAACGGGGCCTCTGTCGGAGGAAACTGGGAGGAGTGAGGGGCAGCACGCTGGCGCCCCTCGACACAGGGGACACAGGTAGGGCCAGGGCCCTGAGGAAGGGGAGGGAGGGACCGGGGGAGACCAGACACTAGAAGACGGGAGGCCATGCCTCTGAGCCGAAGCAGAGAGGGGTGACCAAGACGGTGGTGCCAGAGAAGAGTCTCGTGAGACAGGAGACGACAAGAACAGGGGGCAGACTCAGGACCAGACCTGGACGCAGCAGCAAACACCTGACCCGACGAAGCGACTCTACCGGACTCAGTAACGGGAGGAGACGCAGTGGTCAGTGTGTACAGGCTCGACCCCGGCTGACGGGTAAACGTAGCCAGGTGTCGGCCTGTGCGAGCCTCTGTACAGTGCGTCACCCGCTGACGCGCAGGAGTGAACTGGTGTACACCCGCATCCTGTAGGTCAGCACCACTCACCAGGTTCGTAGAGAACGAGGGGAGGTAGAGACCAGACAGGGTGCCAGAGGGAGCCGCCGGACACGGGAGGACTGTGGAGAAGCGAGACAGGACAGGACCCCCAGAGGGGTCAGCCAGAGACACTGCAACCGGTCGACTCAGCGGTGTGAGTGTGGTGCGGTCCCTAAAAAAGGAGCGAGACGCCCCAGAGTCAAGGGTGAAGGTGAGGGAGGCCGAAGCCGACGTAGTACCTGAGAGCGCAGACTCACCAGTACCTGAGGACGCAGACACACGAGCACCTAGGGCAGCAGCGTCGCAAGCACCTAGGGCAGCAGCCTCACCAGGACCTAGAGCAGCAGTCTCAATACCCGGATCGGGCGGGAAACACCGGTAACAGTCACCCTCATCACTAATAGACACAGCATACATGGCAGAGAGAATAGCATCAAAGTCAAGATCATAGATGGCAACACCCGCCCTGGACAGGTCACCCCAACGAGGGATCTCTGAGGCCTCCGGGAACTGGTGACGCCACGCGTCCGTCAGGCGGCCAAAGCAGCGCTGAGTGGGGTGGGGACCCCCACACTGCTCACCCGCACGGTCGCCGGTGCGCAAAACGTAGGAGCACGGACCAAAACCCCCACCTCGCTGACGCGCAGTGTACCACTCACGAAGCTGCTGAGGGGACAAGGTGTCACGACCACGCTGCTGCTGCTGGCGCGAGCCACCACCGGAGCCACTCCTCTGCGAAGACCCGCGACCAGCACCACCTCCACCCCCGCCGCCTCCTCCGCCTCCGCCGCCTCCGCTACTGCCGCCGCCTCCACCGCCGCCTCCGCCGCCGCCACCGCCGCCACCCCCGCTCCCACTGCCACCGCCGCCGACACCTCCGCCTCCACTGCCGCCACCGACTCCTCCACCCCCACCTCCACTCCCACCGCCACCCCCACTCCCCCCACTGCCGCCACCTCCACCTCCACCGCCCCCGCTCGCTCCTCCAGCGCCCTTGCCCCCCTTGCCCTTGCCAGAGCGGCGTCTCCCACTAGGGGCAGACGCCACACCGACCGACTCAAGACCAAGGAGGTCGGCCGCAGCAGCAGAGGCAACAGAGGGCAGAAGGGGGGAGGGGGAACACCCCTCAAAGATGGGGGTGCGCGGGTCACCACGAGAGGCCCCTACAGCGACTATGCTCTTCTCGGCCGCTAGGAGGGACTTCTCGAGGAGGTCAACAGTGAGAGTGGTGGGACAGACAGAGAGAAAGTGGTCCCTGACTACGCGAAGGGAGTCAGGAAGGCGAGTGACTATGTAGTAAAGAGTGATGTACATGGGGGGGGGGTTCTTGGCGCAGAAGTCAGCAGGGAGTGCAGCGCGGTAGCGAGTGTCACTAGTGCGGAGGTGCGTAATGAGGTCAGCGACTGTGGGAAAGGCAGCAAGGTCAGGAAAGAGGTACGGTAGCATGAGACGGCTCAGTGCAGCAGTGGCAGGGGAGGAGTAGCGCGCAACTACAGCGTCGTACAAGGTCTGAGCACTCTTGTACTGACTAAAGTGTGCACGCTCGGAGGTAGGGAGGTGGCGACGCACAGCAAGACGTGCAGCAGCGTCGCGCGTGGCCCACTGGGAGCGAACAGTGGCGTCGGCGTCAGCAGCAGGGGCAGTGGAGGCGCCAGAGGTGAGGTCAAAGAGAGAGAGACCATCTGCCCTATCGCACTGTAAGAACAGCTGCAGGTCATCCACCCAGACCTCAAAGTCAATGGCCCGACCCTCAGCGTCAAAGACTAGAACACTAGGGGTAGCCATGACCCTAGACGACTGGCAGCGCAAACAGTAGGGTGAGGGCAGTGCAGTGAAAGGGCGCTGTGCTCACCAGACTGGACAGGTCGGGCGGCCCGGAAGGAGGGCGGCGCGGCGGCTCGGGGGCTCGGCTGCCGGGCGGCTCGGCGGCTCGGCGGCTCCGCTACTGGGCGGCACGGCTGCTGGGCGGCTCGGCTGCTAGGCGGCTCGGCTGTTGAGCGGCTCGGTTGCTGGGCGGCTCGGCTGCTCTGCTGTCGGGCGGCTCGGTTGTGCTGCTGAGGGGCAGCACGGCTCGGGCTGCTCGGGCGGTGCGGGCGGCTCGGGCGGCTCGGGCGGCTCAGCTCCTCAGCGGCACAGGCGGCGTGGGGACCGAGACGGCGGCGCGCGGCTGGGACGGGCGGCGCACGGGCGGCGTGGGGCCGGGACTGCGGTGCGCAGCCGGGACGGGCGGCTCACGGGCGGCGTGGGGCCGGGACGGGCGGCGCGCGGGCGTCGAGGGGCCGGGACGGGCGGCGCGCGGGCGTCGAGGGGCCGGGACGGGCGGCGCGCGGGCGTCTAGGGGTCGGGCCGGGTGGCGCGCGGGCGTCTAGGGGCCGGGACGGGCGGCGCGTGGGCGTCGAGGGGCCGGGACGGGCGGCGCGCGGGCGTCTAGGGGCCGGGACGGGCGGCGCGCGGGCGTCTAGGGGCCGGGACGGGCGGCGCGCGGGCGTCTAGGGGTCGGGCCGGGTGGCGCGCGGGCGTCTAGGGGCCGGGACGGGCGGCGCGTGGGCGTCGAGGGGCCGGGACGGGCGGCGCGCGGGCGTCTAGGGGCCGGGACGGGCGGCGCGCGGGCGTCTAGGGGCCGGGACGGGCGGCTCACGGGCGGCGAGGGGCCGGGACGGGCGGCGCGCGGGCGTCGAGGGGCCGGGACGGGCGGCGCGCGGGCGTCGAGGGGCCGGGACGGGCGGCGCGCGGGCGTCTAGGGGCCGGGACGGGCGGCGCGCGGGCGTCTAGGGGCCGGGACGGGCGGCGCGCGGGCGTCTAGGGGCCGGGCCGGGTGGCGCACGGGCGTCTAGGGGCCGGGACGGGCGGCGCGCGGGCGTCTAAGGGGCCGGGACGGGCGGCGCGCGGGCGTCTAAGGGCCGTGACGGGCGGCTAAAGGGGCCACTAGGGGCCAAGAGAGAGGGGAGCGCGACTCGGGTAGGGGCAGAGTGCGCTCCGGGCAGGAAAAAAAAACGGTGGGCCCTAGGAACAGTTCCCACGAGGGAACCTGCTCGATACCATGAGAAGAATGAAGAACGAGGATGAATGAACTATGAATGAGGTGAGTACATATAGAAAACCCTAATTGGGTTGTACCCCCTATGGGATACCCCACTATAGCCTACACAACAGCATAAGCTATATAATGTTCTGACACGCTCGCTTGGCACACACTGGGACCCGAACCGGAGACTTTTCGCTCTGATACCAGATGTCAGTCCAGTCTGCTACCGACTAGGTTAAAAGGACATGTTTGTATGGTGGGTAGCACACCCATTACCCCCCAGGCCGCGCCTGTAGCCCTCCTTCACTCAACTCGGGACGATCCCAGTGCCCCACCAACAGGGCTTGGTCTTTAGGTACAAGTTCAAGTCATAGTACTATGCTTCACTTGCTCTAGATAATAAGTCTAGGTGCGTTTTCAGACAATTTCTCTTAATGCATCTATGATTCGACTCTTCTTTATATTTTTTTCTAGCTGATTGCAGTGCAAAATAATGCATTGCGCTTGCGGATACAATCGCTTCTTGCAAAGCACGGCATTAAAAAAAAAATATTCCGCCCTTTTTCAAAAATAGGAGCAGCGATTGGCGAGAAAGGGGCTCCCACCCCTCTTTCCTCCCGTGCACGCATCACACCCTCACTACCCTGCTCCGGTACTTGAACGGCTGCAGGGGAGCTGCGCTGCAGCGACTACATGGTTGTGTTTTGAGTCGATCCAACAATCCCACCCGTCTCTCCTCCCTCGCACACCCCCACCCATCTCTCATCCCTCACATACCCCCACCCGTCTCTCCTTCACACACCCACCCTTCCCTGCCTCGGGTACTAGAACTATGTAGGGGAGCTACGCTGCGGCGAGTACACAGCTGTCTTCCCTGTTTTGGCGGTATTTTTAGTCGATTAAAAACACTCCCACACACGCCCACCCCTCTCTCATGTTTAGGGCATGGGGGTGACCGGTGTGGGTAACCTGCACCTCCTCCTCCGTCTCCCACTGCTGCAGCTGCCGCTGAGGGGGGTGGGTGTGTGGGAGCCGAGGGTTTAGGGTTTAAGGGGGGGTGTCGTGGGAGTGGAGCTAGGGGTGCAGCAGGGGGTGTGTGATAGGGGCGTGGGGCAGTTGGCGGAGGTTGAACGGAGGTCGCAGTCGTGTCGCCAGCAGCACCAGTAGTCCGGAGGCTACAATCTCCGGTAGTCGCCAGTCGCCTGTGGGTCAGTTGCTCCAGTCAGGAGGCTACAATCTCCGCGGAGCCAGTTACTCCTGTAGTCCGGGCCTTTGCTTCGGTAGCCACTGAGCCAGCAGCTCCTGGGCGCCACGAAGGAGCAGGGCGCGGGCCCCCCGAGGGCGCCACGGCGGGTAGCCACTGGCGCAGCCCGTACGGGTCGCGCGCGGGCCTGGCGCAGCCCGTACGGGCCGCGCGCGGGCCTGGCGCAGGTCGCGCGGGCCGCGACGGGCGACGGGGGGCGACGCCACGGTCGGCAGGGGGCGACGCGCGGTTCGACGGGGCAGAAAACCGCCGCGCGCCCCGAGCGCGCGGCGGGAAGAAAAAATCGTTGCGCGCTCGGAGCGCGCGGCGCGCAGGAAACAGCACGCGCCCGGGGCGCGTTAGAGGCAGTAGAGCAGCGGAAGCATTGGGTGGGGCCCACCCTCAGGATCGACCGAGGAGGGTCGACCTGCTCTGATACCATGTCGAAAGGTAAGCAAGAAGTTTAGCAGCAGAAAGAGAGGAGTTCACTAGTAAGCAGGGCAGTACATATAGCAAACCCTAATTTGGGTTGTACTCACTATAGAGTACCCCACTGCAGACTAGACAATGATAACATTCTGACAACTGAGGCACCTAAGTCTCCTTACACGAGGGGGAGGACAGGGAACGGGGGGAATGGGGGGAATCGGCTCAGTGAAAGGGGTAGGAATAACGTAAGGATGGGTATTCAAAGGGGAATAAAGTGGGAAATAGGGTCAAGGAGGGAGTTGGGGAGAAGGATGCATTGACAGGGGCGATGGCAATGGAGGAGATGATGGTGCTAGTGGAAGGGAGAATGGGGAGAATGCGAGGACACGGAGGGAGGGGCGGGTAGGGGGTTTGAAGGTCAAGATGAAATGAGAACGGTGGTCATGGCGATTGTGGTGGTGGCAATGGTGGCAATAGTGGCAATGGTGGCAAGGACGGCGGTGATGGCGGTAGTTGCAGTGGTGGTGGTAGCTGTTGGATGGGCATGGGGTTGGCATCATGGCAGGTGTGGTGTTGCTACCTCAGTAGCACTGGCTGTCATCCTTCAACTACAGCTATGACTAACAGCCCATCGCATGATATGTCACACTTTCTTATATGCTGTTACTTACCTGAGAGCACTGCAAATGTATTGATCCTTTAGTGATTGTGAATTATCCTACAGTATTTGGGGAGGGATGGGGTGGGGAGGGGGAGGGGGAGGGGGAGGGGGGGAGAGGGGGTTGTTGTCAACGAGGGTTCTAAGGGCATGTTCTTACGCTCGTATCAGGCAAACCTCTTGTCAGCCTTGCCTGGTAAAAGTAGTGAGGGTTTTTGGGTTTAGGGAATTTTCAGTGGTACGGTAATAGTAGCGAGCTTGATAAGAGGTTGGCCTGGTAAGGGGCCGTAGGAACTGTTGGGCTGAGAAAAGCCCTTAGGATCTTTGCAGGACTAAACTCTGAGTAGGAACAATGTAATAGCGGAAGCGTTTAATGATAAGTCTGTGAACTACCTTGCGCTGGTATGTGAGGGCAAAGTAGATTGATTAAAACAAAGAGATACATGTTTTTATAAGAGTACAAGGGAATATGAAGGGTTATATCTAATAACTGTTTTGTTGTTGCTGTTGCGGTTCGATACAGTGACGACTCGGGAAACTGCTGTTTGTCCTTGCTGTCGCGCTGTACTTGTCAGGTCAAAGGTCGCTGACCTTTGACTTTCGCGTAACCTCCAGCAATTGTTCAACCTCCGAGGGTTGACTCGCCGATGCTTCGCTGTGTTTCGCCTCGTTTACGACTTAGTGCTTCGACACGACAGTGGCGCTTAAATTACTTGTTTCCAACACTCCCCTTCGCTTCTGGAGTGTCGCTGCTGGTGACGTGGCTCTGTCCAGTCAGCAGCATGTAGTACTCGAACTTCTGCTTTCCGAGCTTCTTGGTCAAGTAGTCAGCTGCCATCTCGGATGTGGGGCAGTAGGACAGTTCGAGTCTGCCTTTCTCGATCTCGTCCTTTACGAAGAAATATCGCAGGGCGATGTGCTTCGTCTTGTTCGCGAATCCATTTTTGTTGGCTATGCGAATTGCTGACTGGTTGTCGCAGAACAAGGAGAAGCTGGGTAACTGAGCCAACTTCGCTTCCTCCAGGAGTTCGCGAAGGTACAGTCCTTCCTTGGTGGCTGAGCAGAGTGCGATATATTCTGCTTCGGCTGAGGAGAGGGCGATTAACTCCTGCTTGCTCGATTGCCACGAGATGGGTCCGATAGGTTCGAAGCGATAGATGTAGCTGGTGCGCGAGCGTCTGTTGTCGGAATCGCCGGCGTGATCGGCGTCGACGTAGCCGATTAACTTAGGTGTCGAGGTTCCGTTCTTGTGATAGGTCAGGCCGATCGTCGGAGTGCTGACGAGATAATGAAGAGCGCGGTCGAGCTCCGCCATATGTTCTGCTTCGGGCCTTTTGAGGTAGGTGGCGAGTTGACTCGCAGAGTACGATAGGTCCGGACGGCAGGTGACGGCCGCGAAGAGGAGGCATCCCAGCTTTCTCTGGTAGTCGCGTATGCCGGCGGGCTTGAGCGGGGCGGATTCTTCCTTGTGATTTCCTGCGGTGTAGCGGTATGGCGTAGAGATGGAGATCGGGGTGAGTCCGAAGCGTTTGGCGATAGTGTCGGTATATTTCGCAGCGCTGAGGTAGATCGCGTCGTCTTCTTCTTGAATATTGAGGCCGAGATACTGCATGACGGTGGACGAGACCGTGAGCGTGAGGTCTTGCTGCAGCTCCCCTTCGAACCAGGTAGTGACGCCGTCGGTCGAGCCGATGTAGAGCAGGTCGTCTACGTAGACGATGAGTAAGAATGTAGTTGTTGCCTTTTGTGAGTCGGTACATGCCCTGGTCGTGCGGTAGCTGACAGAATCCGATGCGAATGAGTCTAGCGTGCAGGTACTGCTGCCACAGTCTCGGTGCTTGTTTGATGCCGTACAGGGACTTCAGCAGCTGACAGACTTGGTTGGGTTCTCCGTTTGAGCCGTGTGGTAGTTCGACGAATATCTCTGCGTCAACGGGTGCGTAGAGGAAGGCATTAGCGACGTCAATTTGCCGCAGTTTCTTCTTCTTCATGGCGGCGATCGCGAGGAGAATTCGAAGCGAAGTGTGTCGGCTGACCGGGGCGAACGTCTCGGTGAAATCGCGTCCGTGCTCTTGGTCGAAGCCACGTACGACCCAGCGCGCCTTGAACTTGTCGATAGTGCCGTCTGCCTTTGTCTTCACACGGAAGACCCATTTCCCGGTGAGTATTGTCTTGTTTTGTGCCATGCTGATGGGAACAATTTTCCAAGTGTTGCGTTCCTCCAGTGCTTTCAACTCCCTGTCCATGGCTTCGCGCCATTTCTCCTATACTCCCCCCCCATAGCTTGCTGAACCGTGGCAGGCTCCTTAGGAAGTGCTGCGCCGTGAACCGCGGTGACGAGGCCGAGTATCTGGAGACCACTCTGTGTGGAGCGGGGAAGTGTTGTGTCCTCGGGATAAGCTGCTTCGTCTCCTGCTTCTGGGTCAGGTATGAAATTGGGCCCTATGCATTCTGCTTCGTTGGTGTTGACTCTTGCAGGTGTAACGTAACCGTTGTCGGCGAAGTGGTAAAATACTTCGGCGTTGGCGCTTTCGCGAGGATTTTCGTCATCCATTGGGACGTCGACAGAGCAGTAAGGGAGAGGTCCGGCTTCCTCCGAGGCTTCATCCACGTTCTGCTCATCCCAGTCAGCTTCGTCTGCTGCCATGGCGAAGGCTCGGTCACCATGGAAACCACCAGTGGGGTCCCGGTCTTCGTCCAGGTTGGCAAGGTACGTCGGAAGTGTGAGTCGCTCGTAGAAAATGACATCACGTGCTGCTACTGTTTCCTTTGAGTGGACGTAAAAAATCTTCCACGCGTTGTAATTTCTTTCGATGCCCAGGTGTAGTCCCCACTGTGCGCGTTGGGAGAATCGGCCGGCTCGTGCAGCTGAGGGTCGGTACTGTACCATGCAGCTGAAAACTCTTAGCATTTTTGTGCTGCCCTGTTTTCCTATCCACAGCAGGTGCGGTGATGCGTTGTTCGGGAGCGATGATGACGAGAGCAAGTTGTGCAGCATGACAGCGTGGTCCATTGCTTCGGGCCATTGGTGGTTGGGTAGCCGCATGCCACGTAGTAGCTTGCGCATGATGTTCTGGAGAGTCCTGTTCATCCGTTCTGCTACGCCTTGCTGTTGGTGAGCGTAGGGAAGGGAGATGAGCCGCTTGATCCCTCTTTCTGCCAAGTACTGCTTGAACCTCTGTGAGGTGTATTCTCCTCCTCCGTCTGACTGGAAGCTCTTTAGCTTCACGCCTGATTCTCGTTCTGCTACTGGGAGCCAGGCGACGAAGGCCCCGAAAGCCATGTCTTTGCTCGGAAGATTGAGGTGCCAAACGTAGCGTGTGGCGGCATCGATGAACGTGATGGTGTAGCTGTATGCTCCTTGTCTAGGTTCACGATTGTACAGGATGTCGCTGTACAATTTCTCGAGTGGTGCGTAAGCTGGTGCGCTAGGGTTATGGTGAGAAGCGAACGGCCGATGTGGTAAGTCGGCTTCGGGGCAGGTAAAGCACGTTCCGCGAGCTCGTCGAATTTCGCTTCCGTCGGTTAGAAGCAGTGAGTCTTTGTCGAGCACGCCTGCTCTGATTGTGTTATTAAACACCGTGTTGCTTGGATGTTCCATTCGTGCGTGCCAGATATCTTCGCCAGCTCGATGTCCGGGTGAGCGACGGTACAAGTCGGAGTTGGAGTAGAAGCTTGCGGTGAGGTTTGCGCTTCGATGTACTTCTCGTGGTGTTGGATTCAGTTGCTGCGCAGGAGTCGGTAGAGTGTCGTCGTCGATTGGGGCTGGTGCAGTTGAAGGACCCGCGATTGGTGCCGATGCTGTCTCTGCTGCTGCCGATGTTGTCTCTGTTGCTCCCGATGTTGTCTCTGCTGCTGCCGATGTTGTCTCTGCTGCTGCCGGTGTTGTCTCTGCTGCTGCCGATGTTGTCTCTACTGCTGCCGATTGAATTGTTGCTAATGCTCTTGTTCGTTCTGCCTCAGGGATGGTGTGCGAATACCAGAAACCTTCGGGGCTGAAGTCAGGATCGAGATCCGGTGGGTGCGTCCAGGAGGTGAAGGTGACGATTCCATCGCTGTCGGCGGTGCCTAGATCTGGAACGAAGTCAAGGACGAACACGTTGTTCTTCAGCACGGCCTTGCCGATGTAGAGGCCTCCTCTTCCGTGGTATAGCTTGAACTCCTGTGTTGTACTGTCTGCTTCGAGGTGGATACCTTTCGCCATCAGCTGACTGACACTTAGTAAGTTGTAGCCGAGTCCCTCCGCAATTAAAACCTTTGACATTTGTAGTATGACATTTGTCTCTCGTGACTGAAGTTGCACTACGCCTTGTCGTCGTGTATGCAGGTTCTGGTTGTTGGCGGCGGTGATGATGACTTCGCACTGAAGTTGGTGTTCGCGTTGAACGAAACGACCCGGAGAGCACATATGCTGTCCGCAGCAACTGTCCAAGAACCAAGTGTCTTTCCCGGATGGCTCGCTTTGAGCAATGGCTGCATACGTCGGGTTCGGTTGAAGTGACTCGCGACGAGGGGTACTGTTGTCGAGTCGCTCTTCCGGTGAGAAGTGTGGTGGTGACTCGGTGATGCAGGAGTCAGTCAATCTTGCCATGCAGCTGACGATGTTTCTTGCTCTTTGTGCAGATTGTGTTGACGATGTCGTTGAGGGCTGCAGTTGACTCGTGGAGTGTGCTTGTGTGGACGCCACTTGACTGCTTGAAGGACGAAGTTGGCGTTGCGGCGGCGTTGACTGCTGTCGATTCGGACAGTGTGTGCGAGGGTGCCCTGAAGTCTTGCAGAGATGACAGAACGGAGGTACGGGGTTTGGTTGATGCCGGTTGTTGTTGTTGTTGTTGTTGTAGCGCCGCTGAGTGTGAAACGCAAATTCGGGTACTGACGTTTTCTTCTTGTGCCGCTCCTCTTGCAGGTCCATGTCTTGCTGCTCAGCGTGAATTTTGGCGCATAGTGTTGCTTCGGAGATCTTCCCGTGAGCTCGGAGTATGGCGCGAGTGGAGCGCCAATGAGGACCAAGACCGCCAATGACAACTGTGACGAAGGCGTCTTCCGATATCGACCCTCCACATCGAAGGAGTTTGTCGCGCAATTCGCGACAGCGACTGATATACGCCATCCCCTTTTCGCCCGATTTCATTTCCACTGTTGTCAGTTGTGCCATTAACCGACTCTGATTGACGCTGTCTGTTGCCTGATACAGGTTCTTTAGGTGGTTGTACGCGAGCTCGGCGGAGTTCCCGTTTCCCCGGTAAGACCGAATGTTCTGCTGCTGGTTCGGTGTGACGTTGCGCAGTAGGATTGTGTACGCCATAATGGATTGATATGGCTTGTCGTATTGTGTCCCGTGCGTTGGATATGGCAGAGACCCGTCGAAGAAACCAAGAATCTGCGCGCCTTCCATCATCAGCTCGAATTCGAACGACCAGGTAAAGAAGTCTTTTCCGTCGAACGGTCTTGATGTCTGCAGTTTTAAGACGTGCGCAAACTGCGACTGGACTTGAAGTGCATCCAATGTCTTTTCTTGCTCAGGTGAAGGCTGCTGACGCGGCATGAAGCTGACGGAACCGCGCTGAGGTTCGTACGAGGCGAAGGTAGGTTGTTGTTGCTGATTTCCTCGCGCGTAAGATGAACCGTTGAGGCTCATCGGTGTCACGTTGTTGTTGTTGTTGCTGTTGTTTGACTGCGCAGGTGCCCCTTGCTGGTGTTGTTCGTAGAAGGACATGAAGGAGAAGAACTTCTCCATCATGTCTGGGTCGAAGCCCGCAGCTTGATTTGCGGGAGTTTCGGTAGACCCAGCTGCCGGTCTTGTTGCTGTGCCCTCCTCTGTCTGTAGGCCAGAGGCAGGAGGTGGAGTAGGAGTAGTACCGGGAGAGCCGTTAGAGGAGCTTCTCTCCTTCTGCGTTGCCATGCCTTATGATGTTGTAGGTGTCTTGATAGTAGTTGAGTTTGCCCTGATAGCTCTCATACCATGTTGGGCTGAGAAAAGCCCTTAGGATCTTTGCAGGACTAAACTCTGAGTAGGAACAATGTAATAGCGGAAGCGTTTAATGATAAGTCTGTGAACCACATTGCGCTGGTATGTGAGGGCAAAGTAGATTGATTAAAACAAAGAGATACAAACTTTTATAAGAGTACAAGGGAATATGAAGGGTTATAGCTAATAACTGTTTTGCTGTTGCTGTTGCGGTTTGATACAGTGACGACTCGGACAACTGTTCAATAACGAGTCAGTTGTTTGTCCTTGCTGTCGCGCTGTACTTGTCAGGTCAAAGGTCGCTGACCTTTGACTTTCGTGTAACCTCCAGCAGTTTTGTTCAACCTCCAAGGGTTGAATCGCCGATGCTTCACTGTGTTTCGCCTCGTTTACGACTTAATGCTTCGACACGACAGTGGCGCTTAAATTACTTGTTTCCAACAGGAACATGCCCTAAGACACGGTTGCTTCCATTTCAGCATAGATTCTCATTCCATGGTGCTTATTTTTTGTTCAATTGATTGTGAAAGCGAGCTAATGAGGTAAAACGTTTCAGATGGATAGCTAGAGTAGGGTTGCATCTTCCACCTTAGGAAGTTTGTGACATGCACTATAATAACTCATCAGACAAGTTGAAATATTAAACATTTATTACAGTTCACGCTTTTCGTGACTAGATGTTTCTTTCGTGATATAGCACACCTCCAATGCGAATGGCCTCAAGTTTCACATTCTCGAGCCGCACGGCGGCGGAAAACCTCGCAAAACTTTGACCATCGGAACTTGTGGCTTTCTCGTGGGCATATTGCTGTATGTGGACTACTGGTGTGGGTTTTAGGAAAACACTTTCCCGTCAACGGGAAAGCAGTACATGGTCAACGGTCAGTGGTGGTAACGACCCACAGGCCACGACAATAGACGGAAACCAAACAGAACACAAAGAGTTTCGGAAATGTTTAAAAACTGTGGCTGTGGTGGTAGTGTCCCAATTTGTCCCTACCGACTCCTACCGCGAGTGAGGAAAGGGTGATTTCTGAAAACAAAAGCAATTTTGTTTCCTTCGGTGCCACAACTTCAACATGACAGACAGTGGGGCGTGGCTCGTACAGAAGGTGTTTGTCAACGTCAAACATCACCCGGAAACCTCCCCACCGAGCAATGTCCACATGCGGTTTAGTGTGCGAGACACTCACCCACGCACACCGCACCGCCGCCCCCACAAACAAATTAACAGCAGAATGCTCCTCTATTATGCCCCCCATGCAGTCCCATCAGAGTTGTATGTTCACACAGCTTCCCCCATTGTTCACTTCTGCTGCGAGCCGCGCGCAATGGCTCCTCACCAGACCTTCCCTCGCCTCTGCTATCACGCCGTTCTGCTGCTCGCGCTTTTACTGCTGTTAGCTCCGCCGCGAGGAACGAATGCGGCGTCGCGCGTCGTGATTGCGCCGATGCGCGGGTCGAACGACCGCCTGGAGGTGTTCAAGCTGTCGGAGAACCTCTGGTTCGCCGGAACCGCGCAGCTACCGCCGTTTGAAGACGCTGGAAACGGTGGGAAAAGCGAAGGAGATAACAGCGGCGGAGATAAAAGCGGCGGAGATAACAGCGGCGGAGATAACAGCGGCGGAGATAAAAGCGGCGGAGATAACAGCGGCGGAGATAACAGCGGCGGAGATAACAGCGGCGGAGATAACAGCGGAAACAACGGCAACAGCACCGGTAATGACAACAGCGGAAGCGATTCGAGCGCGGGGTTCGCGGATGATCCGCGCGACTCGATGGAGTCGCGCAAGGAGGAGCTGCTTGCGCGGCTCCGCGGCGGCGGAATGGAAGCCGCAAACGCCGACTCCAGGAGCTCCGCGTCTGCGTCCGCAGCCCCAGCGAGCGCGCCGGCTCCCGCTGTGGATCCGCTGGAGCAACAGACGGTAGGCTCGCGACTCCGAGTCGGATGCTAAGGTTCCGTCACTGGGTGCGATTTTCGGACTGTATATACCTCAGTCACTGAGATATGGTGTCTCAGTCACTAAAGAACGGTTCTTTACCTTCCACACTACAGTTACTTTTATTACAGTCACCCCTGCCAAACCTGTCAATCTCTGTAGCATTCGCGTGGCCGAAAGCATGTGTTGTGCAGTTCTCTTTTAAGCCACATGCCTCCCACAATGGGCAAAGTTGTTAAGGTTTTCTTTCGTCCCGCGTTCCCCAAAACAGGAGCAACGAGTGGCGGAGGTGGGGGAGTTCTCCGCGCGCACGACGGAGCTGAAACCAGTGGTGAAGCGGAAACCGGCGGTTGGGTTTCCCGGGATCAACGAGTACAGCGGAGTAATGAGCGGTACACCACCTAAATACAACAATACAGTTGTAAGAAACGTGTTTGAGTATACAGTGCGGATTTTGGACGTGCATGAACACTAAATATGCTCCTTGTTACGTTTCAGGTCCGTGTGAGCCCTCCTGACGTCGCTCTGTGTGTGGGCAATGGATACATCCTTCACACTGTCAATGTTGGTAAGCCATTCTTTCACCTGCTTCCTCTTGCATTCACTGCCGCGCTGCTCCATTCCTTTCAACCACTTTCACCCCCCACACCCACTTCCTCTTCCCCCACAACCACTCCCTCTTCCCCCACACCCACTCCCTCTTCCCCCACACCCACTCCCTCTTCCCCCACACCCACTCCCTCTTCCCCCACACCCACTCCCTCTTCCCCCACACCCACTCCCTCTCCTCCCCTCCTCTTATCCCCATTGGCAGCGATGGTTGTGTATGACAAGCAAGGGAAGCAGCTCACTCGCATCATCCCACACAACGAGGCAAGAGCTTGAGCAATCATAGTAATCGCTATCTTTTAAGGCGTGAGTGCAGACATGTGCACATCCTCTTGCACCTCCACATTCCCAGTCAGAGATACTATCATTTCTGTCTCCCCACTCTCTTCCCTCCTTTCACCCGTTCCCACCATCGACGTCAGAACCGTGCTGCTTTCCAGTCTCCCTCCCACCCCCTCTCCTTCCCCTCTCTCAGCCTCTCCTCTCCCCCGGCCCAGCACCAAATTCTCCACTCCTTGCTGTCAGTTCGTCAACGTACCATCCATACCATTCCACGGTGGTCCGCCAACAAGGTAACACATTCCCACCAATCCCACCATTTCATCATCCTCCCTCCTTCCCCAATCCCCTCGCCAGTTCGTCGCGGTTCTACCAGCGGTGGTGCTGAGAGGAGGGAGCCGTTGAACGCATCAGTGGTCCAACTAATAAGCTGACGCCATCCCACCACCATCCCACAATCCCACCATTCGCCCCGTCTTTCACGACCCTCACGCCAGTTCTTCAGGGTGCTGCCGCCAGTGGTGGAGTGGAGGGGACCTGTTCAACACATCAGTAGTCCAAGTAGCAGACTGACGCCATTCCACCATCCCACCATTCCACCATCCCACCATTCCACCATCCCACCATTCCACCATCCCACCATTCCACCATTCCACCATCCCACCATTCCACCATCCCACCATTCCACCATCCCACCATCCCACCATTCCACCATCCCACCATTCCACCATCCCACCATTCCACCATCCCACCATTCCACCATCCCACCATTCCACCATCCCACCATTCCACCATTCCACCATCCCACCATTCCACCATCCCACCATTCCACCATGCCACATTACCCATCCGCCGCTCTGTCCACACACCCCACGCCAGTTCTTCGGGGTACTCCCATCAGTGGTGGAGACGAGGGACCCGCTCAGCACACATCAGTATTTTTTTTTGTCGACTCAAAAGCCTCCATCCGCCGCTCCGTCCACACTCCCCACGCCAGTTCTTCGGGGTACTGCCATCAGTGGTGGAGCTTAGGAACCCGTTGAACACATCAGTGTTTGGAGACAACATCGGTGACATGACCTGCACATATGACCCGCGCGCCAGGCGCTTCTATCTCTCCACCTACTGGACTGTGAGTGGATGGGTGTGGGGGGTGGAGAGTGTGGTGCTGCTGGGTGCTGCTGGGTGCTGCTGGGTGCTTCTACCTCTCCACCTACTGGACTCTGAGTGCTGAGCCGTGCCTCAATTCCCCCTCACTTCCTTGCCTCAATTCCCCATCCCTCAATTCCTCTCTCACTTGATTCCTCTCTCCGTTGCTTCCTCCCTTTCTTGATTCCTCTTTTTGTCCTGTCTCCTCCCTACCGCACCACCCGCCCCCCTCGTCTCCTCGTCCTCCCTCTCGTTTTCCTCCGTCATTCTCTTCCCGTTTTCCTCACCCCTTCTCTTCCTTCTCATTGACCTTCCTTCGACCATACTCTCCACATGCCCTCCTTCGCATTCCCACATCTCCTCACGTGCAGTCAGGGGGTGGCAACAACACGTATGACAAGTTTGGGCAGACGAGGAGGCGAGGCAACACAACAGTGGGCTCGGGGCTGATAGTGGCAGCATCAACCACCGACGACCCCACCCGGGACTGGAATGTCTTCTTCATTCCCGGCTCGTACGCTCGCCTCTTTTTTTCACCTTAATTCTCTCACGGTTTCTCACATTCCTCTCTTTTTTCTCACCCTTTGCACCGTCTTTTTTTCTCGCCTAGTCACAGTTTTCCACCCCTTTCTCACCCCCTTCTCACCCTTTCCTCACCTTGACTCGCTTCGTTTCACTCTCCACTGTCATCCGCTGCTCTCCTCGTGCGCCTCTTTTGAGGCGCCTAAAAAAAAACTCCTCGTGCGCCTCCCTGCAACAGCAGCCCCATTCCCCAATCGGCCAGATTCCGTGTCCTGTCCTTCTCTCCTTCCTCCCCATCTCCCCTTCTTCTCTACGCCTCCCTAACTTCCTCTTCTCCTTCCTCCCCATCTCCCCTTCTTCTCTACGCCTCCCTAACTTCCTCTTCTCCTTCCTCCCCATCTCCCCTTCTTCTCTACGCCTCCCTAACTTCCTCTTCTCCTTCCTCCCCATCTCCCCTTCTTCTCTACGCCTCCCTAACTTCCTCTTCTCCTTCCTCCCCATCTCCCCTTCTTCTCTACGCCTCCCTAACTTCCTCTTCTCCTTCCTCCCCATCTCCCCTTCTTCTCTACGCCTCCCTAACTTCCTCTTCTCCTTCCTCCCCATCTCCCCTTCTTCTCTACGCCTCCCTAACTTCCTCTTCTCCTTCCTCCCCATCTCCCCTTCTTCTCTACGCCTCCCTAACTTCCTCTTCTCCTTCCTCCCCATCTCCCCTTCTTCTCTACGCCTCCCTAACTTCCTCTTCTCCTTCCTCCCCATCTCCCCTTCTTCTCTACGCCTCCCTAACTTCCTCTTCTCCTTCCTCCCCATCTCCCCTTCTTCTCTATGTTAAAATATATATTGTGTAGCATGCCAACACATGTGACTGTACACCAATTGTGGTGTACAGTTGGGTTGGGACTACACCCAACTTTGGGTGTAGTCTTGCACTTTGGGGTGCCAATCCACCCAATTGTGGTGGAGCCCCCAAATGCAACCCTCTTGACTTGTGGGTACCTCACTTCCCACAATTGAGGTTACCCCAAGCCAAGTGGGCCTAGGGTTGCCTCACTTCTACAAAGTGTGGGAAACCCAACCCACTTGACCTATGGTTCCCTCACTTCCCCAAGTGAGGTCAACCCAACCTATGGTCACGTTCATCCTTCCCTTCCAACCTTCCCTTCCAACTATGTATGCTAGGTTGTTCCTCTAATCTGATGACTTGTTCAATTTGCTACTTTCACATGGTATAGAGCTACTTGTTCCTAGGCCTTACCTCTCCCTCCCTTCAGTTTTTTTTTTCCCATGGGCCCACCCCACAGCTACAAACCCTTTCCTACGCGTGGCTCAACTAGCCATCACTAACATACTCTCGCCGCGACCTACGCCGTCGCCGCCGTTCCCCCCCCCTCCCGCCGCGATTACGCCTTCCTCGCCTGCGGATTCCACCGCCGCGAGCGCAACGCCGCTGTCCCCTCCTCCCCCCCGCCGCGACCCCCTGTCGCCGCCTCCCCTTCTCGCCGCCGCGCCTGATTCGGCGCCGCCTGCGCATCCTGCCGCCGCGACGCCTCGTCGCCGCCTGCCCGCTGCCCGTCCCTCCGCCGCGACGTCACGTCGCCGCGTTCCCGCCGCCGCGCCTGCTACGGCGCCGCCTGCGCATCCTGCCGCCGCGACGCCTCGTCGCCGCCTGCCCGTCCCTCCGCCGCGACGTCTCGTCGCCGCGTTCCCGCCGCCGCGCCTGCTTCGGCGCCGCCTGCGCATCCTGCCGCCGCGACGCCTCGTCACCGCCTGCCCGTCCCTCCGCCGCGACGTCTCGTCGCCGCGTTCCCGCCGCCGCGCCTGCTACGGCGCCGCCTGCGCATCCTGCCGCCGCGACACCTCGTCGCCGCCTGCCCGTCCCTCCGCCGCGACGTCTCGTCGCCGCGTTCCCGCCGCCGCGCCTGCTTCGGCGCCGCCTGCGCATCCCGCCGCCGCGACGCCTCGTCGCCGCCTGCCCGTCCCTCCGCCGCGACGTCACGTCGCCGCCTCCCCTTCCCGCCGCCGCGCCTGCTTCGGCGCCGTCTGCCCGTCCCGCCGCCGCGACAGCTCGTCGCCCCCTGCCCGTCCCGCCGCCGCGACCTAACATCGCCGCCTGCGCATTCCGCCGCCGCGACTGCTCGTCGTCACCTCCCCGCCCCCACCCCCCCCCCCCCCCCCCCCCCCCCCCCCCCGCCGCGATTTCGCATTGCCGCCTCCCCTCCCACCGCCGCACCTGCTTCCGCGTCACCCACGCATCTCGCTGCCCCTTCTGCATCGCCACCCTCCCGCAATTTCCCCCGCCGCAACTGCAACATCGTCGCCCCGCGGTTCCCGTTAACGCCACTGCGCCGCCGCCGCCCTACCGCCGCGACTGCTTCGGCGCCGTCTGCCCATCCTCCACCGCGACCGCGCCATCCCCGCCCACACTTCCTGCCGCCGTGACTGCCCCGTCGCCGCCTGCAGATTCAGCCCCAACTGCACCCTCCCTTCCTCCTCTCCCTACTCATCTCCCCCCCCCTCCCCCTCCCCCTGCGCCCCTCGTTGCCGCGGCCTGCCTGCCGCCGCCGTCCCTCGTTTCGCCACCGCGGCCCTTCCGCCGTCGCCTGCGCCCCTCGTCGTCGCGGCCTGCTCGCCGCCGCCGCCCCCGACTTTGCCACCGCCTCCCCTTCCCGCCGCCGCACGTTCGCACAGCCGCCTGCGCCCTTGTCACCGTCGCTCCCTGCACCTTGAACGCCTCTGCCCTCCACCGCTGTCTCCCTCCTTTACCCCCCCCCCCCCCCCCCCTCCCTCCTCCTGCCAGCGGCAGCAGCAGCGGCAGCAGGGGAAGTGCAGCAGCCTCCGCAGCAGCAACTTCACCCTTGGCCGCCGCGGGTCCACCCGCCGTCGCCCATCATGACTGCTACCCCCCCTGCCCCTCTCCCCCCTCCTCACTGGAGCAGTGTTACTCCTCGCCCCTCCCTTCTCAACACTCCGACCCTCCACTCCTCCCCCCCCCCTTATCTCCGCCTGCTCACCCCCTCCCCCCCTCCCCATCTGCGGCGTTTCCAGCAGCTCCAGCATCAGCAGCAGCAGGACTTCCAGCAGCGGCAGCAACCACAATTTCTCCAGCCGCACCCCCCACATCTCCTCCAGCCGCGGCAATCGCAGCAGCAGCAGTTCTTCCAACACCAACAGCAGCCGCAATCTCTCCAGCCTCACCCGCCACAGTTTCTCCATCCCCAGCAGCAGCAGTCCTTCCAGCCGCAGCAGCGGCAGTCCTTCCAGCAGCAGCAGCTGCCACAGTTCCTTCCACCGCAGCAGCAGCAGTCCTTCCTGCAGCAGCAGCAGCCACAGTCTCTTCAGCCGCAGCAGCAGCAGTGCTTCCAGCAGCAGCAGCTGCCACAGTTCCTTCCGCCGCAGCAGCAGCAGTCCTTCCAGCAGCAGCGGCAGCCACAGTTTCTTCAGCCGCAGCAGCAGCAGTGCTTCCAGCAGCAGCACCAGCCACAGTTCTCTCCATCCGCAGCAGCAGCAGTGCTTCCAGCAGCAGCAGCCACCACAATCTCTCCAGCCGCAGCAACCGCGGCAGCATTGGCGGTGCTTCCAGCAGCAGCAGCAGCCCAATCTCTCCAGCCGCAACCGTCACAGTCTCTCCCACCGCAGCAGCCGCAGCAGCAACAGTACTTACAGCAGCAGCACCCGCCGCTCTCTCCCTCTTCTATCCATGAAACAACTCTCCAGTACTCTGTGTTCCCTCCCTCTCCTTCCCCCCCCACCCTGGACTTTGTCCTTGACAGTGGGGCCACCGAAACCGCACTAAAAGACGCTGGCACCCTCACCCCCCTTCCACTTCCCACCCAGGTTCATGGTGCCGACTCCAGCTTTTCCATCCCCTGCACTCACCTCTCCACCCTTCCTTGCACCGCCTTCCCATCCGGTACAGTCACCGGTCTCCACATCCCTACCCTTCGCAATAACCTCCTCTCCCACCGTGAACTCCAAGGCGTTGGCATTACCGCCATTTACCCTGGCTTTGCTTCCTACTGCGATCTCTACCACACCGCCTCTGGTCGTTTCCTCCTGCGCATTCCCCTTTGCCCTCGCACTCGCCTTTACACGCTCCGCACACCCCGTCCCTCCTTTTGTCACGTCACCACTCGTGCTGGTACTTCCACCGGTCCCCTTCTCCCTCCCCCTCACCCTCCCCCTCCCCCTCCCCCTCCTCCGATATCCTCCTCCTCTACTCCATCCGCCTCCTCCTCCCCCCCCAACTTTTCCCCCACCCCATCCCCCTCCTCCTCTACTGCCCTCTCCCATCCTGCAGTGCTCCTACATCACAGACTCGGCCATCCCAACTTCGCCGCACTTCGCTCCACCGTCACCTCTCGCCTCCTTAACAGCCTTCCTCCCACCTTACCTCCCCTCCCCTCCTCCCCTGCTCCCCCATGCCCATCATGCATTCATGGCAAGCTCAAACAGTCCCCCCATCACAGTCATCCCACCTTCGCTCCCGCCCCCATTGACCTTGTTCACATGGATCTCTGGGGCCCTTATCCCATCCGCTCCCGTCAGGGGCACAGGTACATGCTCGTGCTCGTCGACGACCACAGTCGGTACTCCACCGTCTTCTTTCTTCACACGAAAGACCAGGTGCCGGCTGTGGTCATCAACTGGGCTGAGCAGTGCCGCAACCACTTCAAACGTCCCATAGGCCGCCTTCACTCTGACGGTGGGGGTGAGTTCATCAATCATACTCTCTCCACTTACTGCAAATCATACGGCATTCAGCAGACCACCACCCTTCCCCACTCCCCTCAGCAAAACGGCATCGCTGAGAGTCGCATCCGTGAGATCACCAAGATTGCGCGCTGCCTCATTGCTCACGCCTCCACGCTATGCCCTCATTCATGCCGCCCTCCTCCTCAATCTCCGCTCCCACCCTCAGCATCCCTCCTCCTCCCCCACAGAACTCTGGTCCAAGGCCAAGCCTGACGCCGCAGGCCTTCGTGTTTGGGGCTGCAAGGCGTTCGTCCTCATTCCACCGGCCGACCGCTCCCGCGCTGCTGGCAAGCTCGCTCCTCGCGCTCTGGAGTGCGTCTACCTTGGGCACAATCGTGATTCCCCAGGCTACCTATTCCTCCACCCTCCCACCAATCGCCTCATCCGCAGCATTGACGTCGTCTTCGACGAGTCCACTCCCTACTACTCCACCCCTCCTCCTGACCCCCTCCCTCCTCCCACTCGCCCCCTCGCTTGGACCGACACCATCCTCCCGCCTCTTATCCCTCCAGCGCCTCTCCTCCCACCTGTCGCCGCCCCACTCCCGCCTTCCTCCTCTGCCGACGTCTACGACCCTGCCGCACCCGCCTCCCCCGCTCACTCAGCTGCACCCCCTCCCCCCTCTCCCTCCTCCTCTCATTCTCCTCCTTTCCAGCAGCCGGATCAGCAACAGCAGGGGCAGCAGCAGCAGCAGCAGCAGCCGGATCAGCAACAGCAGGGGCAGCAGCAGCACCAGCAGCAGCAGCAGCAGCAGCAGCAGCAGCGGGAGCAACACCAGCAACGGCAGCAGGGGCAGCAGCAGCAGCAGCCGGGGCAGCAGCAGCAGCAGCAGCAGCAGCAGCAGCAGCCGGAGCAGCAGCAGCAGCAGCAGCAGCCGGGGCAGCCGCATCAGCAGCAGCCGGGACAGCAGCAGCAGCAGCAGCATCAGCAGCAGCAGCACCAGCAGCAGCAGCGGCGCCGTGCCACTTCCCGCTCCTCCCCCTTCCTCCTCCCTTACATCCATACCCGCTCGGTGGACAAAATCCTTGGGGCTCCTCCTCCTGCCTCCATTCAGCTCCTTGAGGACTCCCATGAGGAGTTCCTCAACATTCGGGAGCACACTCCATTCCTTGCCGCCCTCTACCTTGACTTCCTGGGCTTTCCTGTCCTTGGCGCCACTACTACCCCCACCATCTTCACTCCCTCCACCTTCCAGGAAGCCATCACCTGCCCTGATGCGGATAAATGGATAGCAGCGATCTTCCTGGAGTGTGAGGCCTTCATTCGCAATGACTCCTTTGTCGATGTCCCCCTCCCTGCTGGCGCTAATCTCGTTGACGGCAAATGGGTCTTTCGGGTGAAGCAGCTGCCGGGCGAGGAACCAGTGTACAAGGTCCGCTACTGCACCAAGGGGTTCACGCAGACTTGGGCTGAGGACTACTGGTTCACCTACGCCCCCACCGCCAAACCACCCACCCTTCGCGCCGCCATGGACATTGGTGCACGTGACGACATGGAAATCGACTCCATGGACGTCTCCAATGCGTTCCTGCAGGGCGACCTGCATGAGCGCATTTTCCTCCGGCGACCCCCCGGGTTCCACGCAGCCTTTCCTGAGAACACTGTCTGGCAGCTGCGTCGCCCCGTCTACGGCTTGAAGCAGGCACCACGTGAGTGGCATGCGAAGCTGACTGCCACCTTGGGGTCCCTCGGCTTCTCTGCTTCCCACTCCGACGCCAGCCTCTTCATCCGCTCCTCCCCCCGCCGCTTCTTCATTCTGGTATATGTCGACGACATGATCCTGCTCTCTGACACCAAGGCCGACATGGAGCAGGTGAATCTGTCCCTGCAGCAGCGGCTCAAGTGCAAGGACCTTGGCGCCCTCACTAACTACCTCGGCATGACCATCACGCGCAACCGCCCTGCTCGCACAATCACCCTCTCCCAGTCCCATTACATCGGCCAGGTCTTGGAGAAGTTCGACATGGCGCAAGCCAAGCCTGTTTCCACCCCGCTCCCCTTCGGTCACCAACTCGCTCCACCCACCTCCCCCACCTCCTCCCCCCACCCCTATGCCGAGCTCGTTGGGTCCTTGTTGTACGCAATGATGTGCACCCGCCCCGACCTCGCCTACCCCATCAGCGTGCTCGCTCGCTTTGTCGGCACCGGTCGTCACTCTGAGGAGCACTGGAAAGCTGCCAAGCGGGTCCTTCGCTACCTTCGCGGGACCAGGGACCTTGCCCTCACCCTCGGCGGCCCTTCCCGTCCCCTTCTCTCGGGCTTCAGTGACTCCTCATGGGCTGACACGCAGCCGGACCGCCGCTCCTCCCAGGGCTACGGCTTCACCCTTGGCAGCGGCCTCATCAGCTGGCGCTCCACCCGCTCCTCCGCCATCTCTCTCTCCACCTGCGAAGCCGAGCTCTACGCTGGCACCATGGCCGCCCAGGAGTCGCGCTGGCTCTGCTTCCTTCTTGCGGAGCTTGGCGCCCCCCAGACGTGCCCCACTCTCTGGTGCGACAACGCCAGCACCATCCATCTCACTCAGGACCCCGTCTATCACTCCCGCTCCAAGCACATCGAACTCCGCTACTTCTTCGTTCGCGAGCTCGTCCAGAAGGGCCTCATTGCCGTTCGCAAGATTGCAACCGAGGCCAACTTGGCCGACATCTTCACTAAGGCCCTCCTTCGCCCCGCGCACTCTGCCTTCCTCCGCCTCATTGGCCTTGCTCGCCCGGGCGCCCCTTGATTCAGGGGTTGTTCTCTTCTTGTGTTAGCATGCTAAGGGGTTGTGTTAAAATATATATTGTGTAGCATGCCAACACATGTGACTGTACACCAATTGTGGTGTACAGTTGGGTTGGGACTACACCCAACTTTGGGTGTAGTCTTGCACTTTGGGGTGCCAATCCACCCAATTGTGGTGGAGCCCCCAAATGCAACCCTCTTGACTTGTGGGTACCTCACTTCCCACAATTGAGGTTACCCCAAGCCAAGTGGGCCTAGGGTTGCCTCACTTCTACAAAGTGTGGGAAACCCAACCCACTTGACCTATGGTTCCCTCACTTCCCCAAGTGAGGTCAACCCAACCTATGGTCACTTTCATCCTTCCCTTCCAACCTTCCCTTCCAACTATGTATGCTAGGTTGTTCCTCTAATCTGATGACTTGTTCAATTTGCTACTTTCACACTCTACGCCTCCCTAACTTCCTCTTCTCCTTCCTGCTGTTTCCTCCCTCTCCACCTCTCCCAGCAACGACGGAATCAACTCCAATCCGGATTAAAAAGCGCCTCTGCACTCTCAAGGTCCAGGGAGTGCTGTTTCCTCCCCCAACCCAAACCCCCCTCCGTCCGTCCTTTCCCCCTCTCCCCCCCCCCCCTCCCAGCAACGATGGCATCAACTCCAATCCGGACTGGAGGGCGCCTCTGCACTTCAACTCGTCCCGACTCACCATGTTTTGTATGCCGGGTCGTGTCGCGGATGGTGGTGTGGTCGATGGTTCTGTGATGGTGTGGGTGATGGTTCTGTGATGGTGTGGGTGATGGTTCTGTGATGGTGTGGGTGATGGTGGGTGATGGTGTGGGTGATGGTTCTGTGATGGTGTGGGTGATGGCTGCATGATGTTGCTAGACGCGTCCTGCGTCTAGGACGCATGCGTCCAGACGCAGCATCTTAGACGCAGGACGCTAGAGGAGGGCCTTTAGGACGCATGAAAAGACGCATGCCCGGGCAGGGCAAAAAAACCCCCCGGGCAGCCGAAAAATGATGTTGTAGGGTATGGGAAGGGGGGGGGGAAGGACGATGCACACATTTGAGGCAAAATCGTCCTCTTCAAATTTCCAGGGTTTAAAATCGTCCTCTTCAAATTTCAAAATCGTCCTCTTCAAAATCGTCCTCTTCAAATCGTCCTCTTCAAAATCGTCCTCTTCATTTAGGGTTTACGAAGGAGAATTGTCTTGGTAAACCCTCTAGGGTGTTTTTGATGGTCGAAATGGGTTAGGGGGGGTCGACATGACGCGAAATTGACAGTCGCGTCGAAATCGTTAGGGTCGATTTCGCGCTGGGGCAACAATTTTTTTTCCGGTCAGTCCGGAAAAAATATACAGGGTGCGTCCTGCGTCTGGACGTGCGTCTTGCGTCTCTGCGTCTGGACGCAGCGTCCAGACGCAGGACGCAGCAGGACGCGTGCGTCTTTCTCCACTCAGTGCTTGCATGATAATGATTATGATGTTATGATGAGGTTATGGAGATAAAACATTTACCAGCTTTTGTTTCCCCAGTGCATCTAGGTGACTTTTGAGTCGACTCAAAAGTCACCTCATTTACCAGCTTTTGTTTCCCTAGTGCATCTACTGTCAAAAGTGAGGTTGCTTTTGCCACCGAGTGTGCTTTTGCCACCGAGTGTGCCTTTGCCACCGAGTGTGCATTTGCCACCGAGTGTGCCTTTGCCACCGAGTGTGCTTTTGCCACCGAGTGTGCTTTTGCCACCGAGTGTGCTTTTGCCACCGAGTGTGCTTTTGCCACCGAGTGTTCTTTTGCCACCGAGTGTGCTTTTGCCACCGAGTGTGCACATAAATAAGCCATGTTTACGTGATTTTCTCTCCTCCTATGAGATTGACCTCTTGCCTCATCCTCCCATGAGATTGACCTCTTGCCTCATCCTCCCATGAGATTGACCTCTTGCCTCATCCTCCCATGAGATTGACCTCTTGCCTCATCCTCCCATGAGATTGACCTCTTGCCTCATCCTCCCATGAGATTGACCTCTTGCCTCATCCTCCCATGAGATTGACCTCTTGCCTCATCCTCCCATGAGATTGACCTCTTGCCTCATCCTCCCATGAGATTGACCTCTTGCCTCATCCTCCCATGAGATTGACCTCTTGCCTCATCCTCCCATGAGATTGACCTCTTGCCTCATCCTCCCATGAGATTGACCTCTTGCCTCATCCTCCCATGAGATTGACCTCTTGCCTCATTCATCCTCCCATCGAGATTGACCTCTTGCCTCATCCTCCCATCGAGATTTTCTCTCCTAACCCTGTCACTCGACCTGCTTCTATTGCTGCCCACTTGTGCTGTCATTTGTCTGTTTGAGATAGCTTCTTTTCCCCTCTTGTCCTACTCTACTCCTCCCTTCCTGCCTTTCCCACCCCCATCAGTGGACTACCCTCAGATCGGCACTGATGCCTATGGTATGTGCACTCATGCCCATGCTTTGTGCTTTCTTGTATCTGTCATGCTTTCCCATGCCATGTGCGAGCCCCCATCAGTGGACTACCCTCAGATCGGCACCGATGCCTACGGTATGTGTGAGAGTGACAGGTCGCAATCCTGATGCCTATGGTACGTGTGTCAGAGATAGGTCGCAATCCTATGACACCGATGCCTATGGTATGTGAGAGTGACAGGTCGCAATCCTAAGTGTATACTTCTTTTCATGGTTCACCCTGGTGTAGATCATTGTGGCTTTTGTATCCACCCTCCCAACCTATGCCTATGATATGCGCGTTCGAGTTAGAGATAAGTCACAATCCTATGTCCATATCTAAACTCTTGACCTTCTTATTTTCTAATTGGTCACTTAATCTATTCCAGCTCAGATTGTTACACGGTTCCATGCCTGCTGACCTACTCACACAGAATTCACCTTCACTCTAGCTACCTTCAATTCAATCACAAAAGCCCATTGGTTTCCTCACTATTTGCACATGACTCCCCCCCTGCATGCACCCCCCTTTCCCCCAACCTGAGACGTATCGAATTGGTTTCATAGCTGCTGCCCCACACGCACGGGGAACGTACCTTCACGCCCTTTACAGAAGCCCATTGGTTTCCTCACTATTCGCGCATGACTCTCCCCCTGCCGGCACCTTCCTTTCACCCCCACCAGGATTTTACATGTCGATAAACCAGTTCTCAGGGGAGCTGGACGACTACTATGGTTCTTGCATATAGTGAGTGCTTATAGTGAGTGCATATAGTGAGTGCATGTAGTGAGTGCATATAGTGAGTGCATGTAGTGAGTGCATATAGTGAGTGCATATAGTGAGTGCATATAGTGAGTGCATGTAGTGAGTGCATGTAGTGAGTGCATGTAGTGAGTGCATGTAGGGAGTGCACATAGCGAGTGCACATAGCGAGTGCACATAGCGAGTGCACATAGCGAGTGCATATAGCGAGTGCATATAGCGAGTGCATGTAGTGAGTGCATGTAGTGAGTGCATGTAGTGAGTGCATGTAGTGAGTGCATGTAGTGAGTGCATGTAGTGAGTGCATATGGTGAGTGCATATGGTGAGTGCATGTGGTGAGTGCATGTAGCGAGTGCATGTAGTGAGTGCATGTAGTGAGTGCATGTAGTGAGTGCATGTAGTGAGTGCATGTAGTGAGTGCATGTAGTGAGTGCATGTAGTGAGTGCATGTAGTGAGTGCATGTAGTGAGTGCATGTAGTGAGTGCATGTGGTGAGTGCATGTAGTGAGTGCATGTAGTGAGTGCATGTAGTGAGTGCATGTAGTGAGTGCATATGGTGAGTGCATATGGTGAGTGCATGTAGCGAGTGCATGTAGTGAGTGCATGTAGTGAGTGCATGTAGTGAGTGCATGTAGTGAGTGCATGTAGTGAGTGCATGTGGTGAGTGCATGTAGTGAGTGCATGTGGTGAGTGCATGTAGTGAGTGCATGTAGTGAGTGCATGTGGTGAGTGCATGTAGTGAGTGCATGTAGTGAGTGCATGTAGTGAGTGCATGTAGTGAGTGCATATGGTGAGTGCATATGGTGAGTGCATGTGGTGAGTGCATGTGGTGAGTGCATGTAGTGAGTGCATGTAGTGAGTGCATATGGTGAGTGCATATGGTGAGTGCATATGGTGAGTGCATGTAGCGAGTGCATGTAGTGAGTGCATGTAGTGAGTGCATGTAGTGAGTGCATGTAGTGAGTGCATGTAGTGAGTGCATGTGGTGAGTGCATGTAGTGAGTGCATGTAGTGAGTGCATGTAGCGAGTGCATGTAGTGAGTGCATGTAGTGAGTGCATGTGGTGAGTGCATGTGGTGAGTGCATATGGTGAGTGCATGTAGTGAGTGCATGTAGTGAGTGCATGTAGTGAGTGCATGTAGTGAGTGCATATGGTGAGTGCATATGGTGAGTGCATGTAGCGAGTGCATGTAGTGAGTGCATATGGTGAGTGCATATGGTGAGTGCATGTAGCGAGTGCATGTAGTGAGTGCATGTAGTGAGTGCATGTAGTGAGTGCATGTAGTGAGTGCATGTAGTGAGTGCATGTAGTGAGTGCATGTAGTGAGTGCATGTAGTGAGTGCATGTAGTGAGTGCATATGGTGAGTGCATATGGTGAGTGCATGTAGCGAGTGCATGTAGTGAGTGCATATGGTGAGTGCATATGGTGAGTGCATGTAGCGAGTGCATGTAGTGAGTGCATGTAGTGAGTGCATGTAGTGAGTGCATGTAGTGAGTGCATGTAGTGAGTGCATGTGGTGAGTGCATGTAGTGAGTGCATGTAGTGAGTGCATGTAGTGAGTGCATGTAGTGAGTGCATGTAGTGAGTGCATGTAGTGAGTGCATGTGGTGAGTGCATGTAGCGAGTGCATGTAGCGAGTGCATGTAGTGAGTGCATGTAGTGAGTGCATGTAGTGAGTGCATGTAGTGAGTGCATGTAGTGAGTGCATGTAGTGAGTGCATGTAGTGAGTGCATGTAGTGAGTGCATGTAGTGAGTGCATGTGGTGAGTGCATGTGGTGAGTGCATGTGGTGAGTGCATATGGTGAGTGCATGTAGTGAGTGCATGTAGTGAGTGCATGTAGTGAGTGCATGTGGTGAGTGCATATGGTGAGTGCATATGGTGAGTGCATGTAGCGAGTGCATGTAGTGAGTGCATATGGTGAGTGCATATGGTGAGTGCATGTAGCGAGTGCATGTAGTGAGTGCATGTAGTGAGTGCATGTAGTGAGTGCATGTAGTGAGTGCATGTAGTGAGTGCATGTAGTGAGTGCATGTAGTGAGTGCATGTAGTGAGTGCATATGGTGAGTGCATATGGTGAGTGCATGTAGCGAGTGCATGTAGTGAGTGCATGTAGTGAGTGCATGTAGTGAGTGCATGTAGTGAGTGCATGTGGTGAGTGCATGTGGTGAGTGCATGTAGTGAGTGCATGTAGTGAGTGCATGTAGTGAGTGCATGTAGTGAGTGCATGTAGTGAGTGCATGTGGTGAGTGCATGTAGCGAGTGCATGTAGCGAGTGCATGTAGCGAGTGCATGTAGTGAGTGCATGTAGTGAGTGCATGTAGTGAGTGCATGTAGTGAGTGCATGTAGTGAGTGCATGTAGTGAGTGCATGTAGTGAGTGCATGTAGTGAGTGCATGTAGTGAGTGCATGTGGTGAGTGCATGTGGTGAGTGCATGTAGTGAGTGCATGTAGTGAGTGCATGTAGTGAGTGCATGTGGTGAGTGCATATGGTGAGTGCATATGGTGAGTGCATGTAGCGAGTGCATGTAGTGAGTGCATATGGTGAGTGCATATGGTGAGTGCATGTAGCGAGTGCATGTAGTGAGTGCATGTAGTGAGTGCATGTAGTGAGTGCATGTAGTGAGTGCATGTAGTGAGTGCATGTAGTGAGTGCATGTAGTGAGTGCATGTGGTGAGTGCATATGGTGAGTGCATATGGGGAGTGCATGTAGCGAGTGCATGTAGTGAGTGCATGTAGTGAGTGCATGTAGTGAGTGCATGTGGTGAGTGCATGTAGTGAGTGCATGTAGTGAGTGCATGTAGTGAGTGCATGTAGTGAGTGCATGTAGTGAGTGCATGTAGTGAGTGCATGTAGTGAGTGCATGTGGTGAGTGCATGTAGTGAGTGCATGTAGCAAGTGCATGTAGTGAGTGCATGTAGTGAGTGCATGTAGTGAGTGCATGTAGTGAGTGCATGTAGTGAGTGCATGTGGTGAGTGCATGTAGTGAGTGCATGTGGTGAGTGCATGTAGTGAGTGCATGTAGTGAGTGCATGTAGTGAGTGCATGTAGTGAGTGCATGTAGTGAGTGCATGTAGTGAGTGCATGTAGTGAGTGCATGTAGTGAGTGCATGTAGTGAGTGCATGTAGTGAGTGCATGTAGTGAGTGCATGTGGTGAGTGCATGTAGTGAGTGCATGTGGTGAGTGCATGTAGTGAGTGCATGTAGTGAGCGCATGTAGTGAGTGCATGTAGTGAGTGCATGTAGTGAGTGCATGTAGTGAGTGCATGTAGTGAGTGCATGTAGTGAGTGCATGTAGTGAGTGCATGTAGTGAGTGCATGTAGTGAGTGCATGTGGTGAGTGCATGTAGTGAGTGCATGTAGCGAGTGCATGTAGTGAGTGCATGTAGTGAGTGCATGTAGTGAGTGCATGTAGTGAGTGCATGTAGTGAGTGCATGTAGTGAGTGCATGTAGTGAGTGCATGTAGTGAGTGCATGTAGTGAGTGCATGTAGTGAGTGCATGTGGTGAGTGCATATGGTGAGTGCATATGGTGAGTGCATGTAGCGAGTGCATGTAGTGAGTGCATATGGTGAGTGCATATGGTGAGTGCATGTAGCGAGTGCATGTAGTGAGTGCATGTAGTGAGTGCATGTAGTGAGTGCATGTAGTGAGTGCATATGGTGAGTGCATATGGTGAGTGCATGTAGCGAGTGCATGTAGTGAGTGCATGTAGTGAGTGCATGTAGTGAGTGCATGTAGTGAGTGCATGTGGTGAGTGCATGTAGTGAGTGCATGTAGTGAGTGCATGTAGTGAGTGCATGTAGTGAGTGCATGTAGTGAGTGCATGTAGTGAGTGCATGTAGTGAGTGCATGTGGTGAGTGCATGTAGTGAGTGCATGTAGCGAGTGCATGTAGTGAGTGCATGTAGTGAGTGCATGTAGTGAGTGCATGTAGTGAGTGCATGTAGTGAGTGCATGTGGTGAGTGCATGTGGTGAGTGCATGTGGTGAGTGCATATGGTGAGTGCATGTAGTGAGTGCATGTAGTGAGTGCATGTAGTGAGTGCATGTGGTGAGTGCATATGGTGAGTGCATATGGTGAGTGCATGTAGCGAGTGCATGTAGTGAGTGCATATGGTGAGTGCATATGGTGAGTGCATGTAGCGAGTGCATGTAGTGAGTGCATGTAGTGAGTGCATGTAGTGAGTGCATGTAGTGAGTGCATGTAGTGAGTGCATGTAGTGAGTGCATGTAGTGAGTGCATGTAGTGAGTGCATATGGTGAGTGCATATGGTGAGTGCATGTAGCGAGTGCATGTAGTGAGTGCATGTAGTGAGTGCATGTAGTGAGTGCATGTAGTGAGTGCATGTGGTGAGTGCATGTGGTGAGTGCATGTAGTGAGTGCATGTAGTGAGTGCATGTAGTGAGTGCATGTAGTGAGTGCATGTAGTGAGTGCATGTGGTGAGTGCATGTAGCGAGTGCATGTAGCGAGTGCATGTAGCGAGTGCATGTAGTGAGTGCATGTAGTGAGTGCATGTAGTGAGTGCATGTAGTGAGTGCATGTAGTGAGTGCATGTAGTGAGTGCATGTAGTGAGTGCATGTAGTGAGTGCATGTAGTGAGTGCATGTGGTGAGTGCATGTGGTGAGTGCATGTAGTGAGTGCATGTAGTGAGTGCATGTAGTGAGTGCATGTGGTGAGTGCATATGGTGAGTGCATATGGTGAGTGCATGTAGCGAGTGCATGTAGTGAGTGCATATGGTGAGTGCATATGGTGAGTGCATGTAGCGAGTGCATGTAGTGAGTGCATGTAGTGAGTGCATGTAGTGAGTGCATGTAGTGAGTGCATGTAGTGAGTGCATGTAGTGAGTGCATGTAGTGAGTGCATGTGGTGAGTGCATATGGTGAGTGCATATGGGGAGTGCATGTAGCGAGTGCATGTAGTGAGTGCATGTAGTGAGTGCATGTAGTGAGTGCATGTGGTGAGTGCATGTAGTGAGTGCATGTAGTGAGTGCATGTAGTGAGTGCATGTAGTGAGTGCATGTAGTGAGTGCATGTAGTGAGTGCATGTAGTGAGTGCATGTGGTGAGTGCATGTAGTGAGTGCATGTAGCAAGTGCATGTAGTGAGTGCATGTAGTGAGTGCATGTAGTGAGTGCATGTAGTGAGTGCATGTAGTGAGTGCATGTGGTGAGTGCATGTAGTGAGTGCATGTGGTGAGTGCATGTAGTGAGTGCATGTAGTGAGTGCATGTAGTGAGTGCATGTAGTGAGTGCATGTAGTGAGTGCATGTAGTGAGTGCATGTAGTGAGTGCATGTAGTGAGTGCATGTAGTGAGTGCATGTGGTGAGTGCATGTAGTGAGTGCATGTGGTGAGTGCATGTAGTGAGTGCATGTAGTGAGCGCATGTAGTGAGTGCATGTAGTGAGTGCATGTAGTGAGTGCATGTAGTGAGTGCATGTAGTGAGTGCATGTAGTGAGTGCATGTAGTGAGTGCATGTAGTGAGTGCATGTAGTGAGTGCATGTGGTGAGTGCATGTGGTGAGTGCATGTAGTGAGTGCATGTAGCGAGTGCATGTAGTGAGTGCATGTAGTGAGTGCATGTAGTGAGTGCATGTAGTGAGTGCATGTAGTGAGTGCATGTAGTGAGTGCATGTAGTGAGTGCATGTAGTGAGTGCATGTAGTGAGTGCATGTAGTGAGTGCATGTGGTGAGTGCATATGGTGAGTGCATATGGTGAGTGCATGTAGCGAGTGCATGTAGTGAGTGCATATGGTGAGTGCATATGGTGAGTGCATGTAGCGAGTGCATGTAGTGAGTGCATGTAGTGAGTGCATGTAGTGAGTGCATGTAGTGAGTGCATATGGTGAGTGCATATGGTGAGTGCATGTAGCGAGTGCATGTAGTGAGTGCATGTAGTGAGTGCATGTAGTGAGTGCATGTAGTGAGTGCATGTGGTGAGTGCATGTAGTGAGTGCATGTAGTGAGTGCATGTAGTGAGTGCATGTAGTGAGTGCATGTAGTGAGTGCATGTAGTGAGTGCATGTAGTGAGTGCATGTGGTGAGTGCATGTAGTGAGTGCATGTAGCGAGTGCATGTAGTGAGTGCATGTAGTGAGTGCATGTAGTGAGTGCATGTAGTGAGTGCATGTAGTGAGTGCATGTGGTGAGTGCATGTGGTGAGTGCATGTGGTGAGTGCATATGGTGAGTGCATGTAGTGAGTGCATGTAGTGAGTGCATGTAGTGAGTGCATGTGGTGAGTGCATATGGTGAGTGCATATGGTGAGTGCATGTAGCGAGTGCATGTAGTGAGTGCATATGGTGAGTGCATATGGTGAGTGCATGTAGCGAGTGCATGTAGTGAGTGCATGTAGTGAGTGCATGTAGTGAGTGCATGTGGTGAGTGCATGTGGTGAGTGCATGTAGTGAGTGCATGTAGTGAGTGCATGTGGTGAGTGCATGTAGTGAGTGCATGTAGTGAGTGCATGTAGTGAGTGCATGTAGTGAGTGCATGTAGTGAGTGCATGTAGTGAGTGCATGTAGTGAGTGCATGTAGTGAGTGCATGTAGTGAGTGCATGTAGTGAGTGCATGTAGTGAGTGCATGTGGTGAGTGCATGTAGTGAGTGCATGTAGCGAGTGCATGTAGTGAGTGCATGTAGTGAGTGCATGTAGTGAGTGCATGTAGTGAGTGCATATGGTGAGTGCATATGGTGAGTGCATATGGTGAGTGCATGTAGCGAGTGCATGTAGTGAGTGCATGTAGTGAGTGCATGTAGTGAGTGCATGTAGTGAGTGCATATGGTGAGTGCATATGGTGAGTGCATGTAGCGAGTGCATGTAGTGAGTGCATGTAGTGAGTGCATGTAGTGAGTGCATGTAGTGAGTGCATGTGGTGAGTGCATGTAGTGAGTGCATGTAGTGAGTGCATGTAGTGAGTGCATGTAGTGAGTGCATGTAGTGAGTGCATGTAGTGAGTGCATGTAGTGAGTGCATGTGGTGAGTGCATGTAGTGAGTGCATGTAGCGAGTGCATGTAGTGAGTGCATGTAGTGAGTGCATGTAGTGAGTGCATGTAGTGAGTGCATGTAGTGAGTGCATGTGGTGAGTGCATGTGGTGAGTGCATGTGGTGAGTGCATATGGTGAGTGCATGTAGTGAGTGCATGTAGTGAGTGCATGTAGTGAGTGCATGTGGTGAGTGCATATGGTGAGTGCATATGGTGAGTGCATGTAGCGAGTGCATGTAGTGAGTGCATATGGTGAGTGCATATGGTGAGTGCATGTAGCGAGTGCATGTAGTGAGTGCATGTAGTGAGTGCATGTAGCGAGTGCATGTAGTGAGTGCATGTAGTGAGTGCATGTAGTGAGTGCATGTAGTGAGTGCATGTAGCGAGTGCATGTAGTGAGTGCATGTGGTGAGTGCATGTGGTGAGTGCATGTGGTGAGTGCATATGGTGAGTGCATGTAGTGAGTGCATGTAGTGAGTGCATGTAGTGAGTGCATGTAGTGAGTGCATGTAGTGAGTGCATGTGGTGAGTGCATGTGGTGAGTGCATGTGGTGAGTGCATATGGTGAGTGCATGTAGTGAGTGCATGTGGTGAGTGCATATGGTGAGTGCATATGGTGAGTGCATGTAGCGAGTGCATGTAGTGAGTGCATATGGTGAGTGCATATGGTGAGTGCATGTAGCGAGTGCATGTAGTGAGTGCATGTAGTGAGTGCATGTAGTGAGTGCATGTGGTGAGTGCATGTAGTGAGTGCATGTAGTGAGTGCATGTAGTGAGTGCATGTAGTGAGTGCATGTAGTGAGTGCATATGGTGAGTGCATATGGTGAGTGCATGTAGTGAGTGCATGTAGTGAGTGCATGTAGTGAGTGCATGTAGTGAGTGCATGTGGTGAGTGCATATGGTGAGTGCATATGGTGAGTGCATGTAGCGAGTGCATGTAGTGAGTGCATATGGTGAGTGCATATGGTGAGTGCATGTAGCGAGTGCATGTAGTGAGTGCATGTAGTGAGTGCATGTAGTGAGTGCATGTAGTGAGTGCATGTAGTGAGTGCATGTAGTGAGTGCATGTAGTGAGTGCATGTAGTGAGTGCATATGGTGAGTGCATATGGTGAGTGCATGTAGCGAGTGCATGTAGTGAGTGCATGTAGTGAGTGCATGTAGTGAGTGCATGTAGTGAGTGCATGTGGTGAGTGCATGTGGTGAGTGCATATGGTGAGTGCATATGGTGAGTGCATGTAGCGAGTGCATGTAGTGAGTGCATGTAGTGAGTGCATGTAGTGCATGTAGCATGTAGTGAGTGCATGTAGCGAGTGCATGTAGTGAGTGCATGTAGTGAGTGCATGTAGCGAGTGCATGTAGTGAGTGCATGTAGTGAGTGCATGTAGTGAGTGCATGTAGTGAGTGCATGTAGTGAGTGCATGTAGTGAGTGCATATAGTGAGTGCATATAGTGAGTGCTTTGCCTCTCGACCGTTGTTGTCACCTTGAAGTTCACCTTGAAGCACAACAGGTGTTTGTGGGCGAGGAATGCGTTGTTGGCCCTCAGCCCTTGCTGGCCACCGGTTGTGCTCACATCATTCCCAACCCTTCCAACTTCCAACCATGGTTGACTCATGCACTTGCACCCCCTCTCCTGCCCCTTCTCCCCTACATTCTGCCCCTTCTCCCCTACCTCCTCCCCTCCTCCCCTGCCAGTGCAATATCCAAGTCGCAACTCCAAGCACCAGAGAATGCCACGATTCTCCGCTTCGTCGTCCCTTACTCAGAGGCCCTCAGCAATCCAGCCTACACCATCTACCCGCAGAAGGTCGCTGCTGATGGGAACTACGACTACCGCCACGGCGGCACCATGTATTTCGGCTGGACGCCAATCAACTACAACCCCGGCGCTCCCAACGAAACCGTGCTGGTTGCTAATTATACCATGATTGGCGCCTTTGCTCTAACGGGTACAAGTGCTCTGGGCACACCGGAAGCAGACAGCTTGGTTGAGCCACACTGTGCTGCTGTGAACACTCCCCCGTACTATAATCCTTTGCCCGTAACCCAGAAACCCGGGCCTGTTCCCACTGCTTGGAGGATGAACACCACAATCGCACCCATCGGCCCTTCGTTTGTAGATATGCGAGGCGTGGTGGTATCCCCTGGGAAGAGGCAGATGTGGGTGAGCTTTATGTCGGCCTTTGGCAAGGACATGAGTGCTTCTGCCGTGGTGGCGAGGCTTCGCTTGTCTTTGAGGCTCAAGCGCAAGTGGAGGCCGTTTCAAGTGTTTCTGGAGCGGTTCAAAGTGGTGGGGGTGGGCGGAGGGAACAGCCTCATTCAGCCCACCATCGCTCTCAACAGGAGAGAGGCCATGGGATGGGTGGATGGGCAAGAGGGGAGAGAGGGATCTGGTAAAGCAGGGAGAGAGGGATCTGGTAAAGCAGGGAGAGAGGAGAGGAGAATGTTAACCTTACCGTGGCCTTACCGTGGCCTTACCGTGGCCTTACCGTGGCCTTACCGTGGCCTTACCGTGGCCTTCCGTGGCCTTACCGTGGCCTTACCGTGGCCTTACCGTGGCCTTACCGTGGCCTTACCGTGGCCTTACCGTGGCCTTACCGTGGCCTTACCGTGGCCTTACCGTGGCCTTACCGTGGCCTTACCGTGGCCTTACCGTGGCCTTACCGTGGCCTTACCGTGGCCTTACCGTGGCCTTACCGTGGCCTTACCGTGGCCTTACCGTGGCCTTACCGTGGCCTTACCGTGGCCTTACCGTGGCCTTACCGTGGCCTTACCGTGGCCTTACCGTGGCCTCACCGTGGCCTCACCGTGGCCTCACCGTGGCCTCACCGTGGCCTCACCGTGGCCTCACCGTGGCCTCACCGTGGCCTTACCGTGGCCTTACCGTGGCCTTACCGTGGCCTTACCGTGGCCTTACCGTGGCCTTACCGTGGCCTTACCGTGGCCTTACCGTGGCCTTACCGTGGCCTTACCGTGGCCTTACCGTGGCCTTACCGTGGCCTTACCGTGGCCTTACCGTGGCCTTACCGTGGCCTTACCATGCCCTTACCGTGGCCTTACCGTGGCCTTACCGTGGCCTTACCGTGGCCTTACCATGCCCTTACCGTGGCCTTACCGTGGCCTTACCGTGCCCTTACCATGCCCTTACCGTGGCCTTACCATGGCCTTGCCATGCCTGAGGAGGGGAGTTGACTTCTCTTGTGTTTCCCTTGGCAGCATGATGGGAACCAGTGTGTGACATGACATAATAATACCCACGAGCACTTACCATTCAGGATGGGCGGGAGCACTAGGCGTGCAGCATGCACCATGCTGTATGGTGTATGGTGTTTGCAATTGCGGCCCTTCAACCACAGCAAGAGAATCACGGTAGCATCAAGCCCGTCCTCTTTCCCTCCACACTTCTCTCTTTTTGGCCAAACCGACACACACACACTCTCTCTCCCTTCACTCCATTCCCCAGGCACGGCAAGGGCATCACAGCAGTGTCACTAGCAGGGCGTTCCTTCTACCCCTCAGCTGCCTATGCCACTCTCAACGCCAATGTGGATGTCGGCCGCGTGGTCGTTACCGGCCCAGGGAAAGCGCCGCTCGACGACTTCACTGGTAAGTCCTCAGCCCTCGGGTGCGTGGCCCTCTGCTTGTTGTTCTTTCTAGTGGTTCAGGACAATACTGTCGCCCGCGGGAACGCCCTTTACACGACTTTACTGGTGAGTCCTCTCCTCTTACGCTGCTTGCTGGTTTTGTAGCGTCCAAGTAGTCGTCGATGTTGGGCGGGTGGGCTGGGGGGGCCTTACGTCCATTAACTTTAGTGGTTATTGAAGTCTAAGGAGAATCCTTGCCGGCCCATGAAAAGCTCCTCTTGATGACTACTCATATAGGGTGCTCGTAGCAGCGACTTAACAGTCGAGTGAATTGCCACCTCACCCCACTCGAGTGAATTGCCACCTCACCCCACTCGAGTGAATTGCCACCTCACCCCACTCGAGTGAATTGCCACCTCACCCCACTCGAGTGAATTGCCACCTCACCCCACTCTCCTCTTGTAGGGTATATGTGACAGAGACTTTACAGTCATGAAGAATCGCAACCTGTAAGCCACCGCCACATGTGTCACACCCACACCCTTCCATCCCTCGATCTCTCCCCCCAGGGTACCGCGGTGCAACGGAGATGAGATATGGCGACTACATGTCACCGCCTCTTGAATCGACTCAAGAGCCACCGCCACCTGGCTCCCACCCACACCCACACCCACACCCACACCCACACCCACTCATCCCTCGCTCTCTCCCCCTCAGGTTACCGCGGTGCAACGGAGATGCGGTACGGCGACTACATGACGGCAACAATCGACGAGGAGGGCAACGCGTGGGCGGCAGTGCAGTATGTGGCGGGGCAGCCGCGCACCGAGTGGAGCAACTGGGCTACCTTCGTCTTCAAAGTCCACCTGCAGGGGCGGGAGGGAGAGGGGAATGGGGATGGGGGGAACGGGGACGGGGGAAATGGGGACGGGGGGAATGGGGACAGCGGGGGGAATGGGGATAATGAGGGGAGTGGTGATAACGGAGGGAATGGGGACAACGGGGGAAATGGGGATCATGAGGGGAAGTAGGAAAATGGGGGAAATGGAGAGGTTGGGGGGAATGGGGATACAAGGGGGACGGGTGTAGTGGGGGGAATGGGAATAATGTGGGTAGATAAGAGAGGAGAGAGGGGGGGATTTGAGGAAGTATGGGGAAGAGGAGAGGGGGAGAAAGGGGAATAAGGCTAGAAGGGGAGAACGTATGTAGAGAAATGAGGAGAAGGGGGTGATATCAGCCCTACACGTGCAGGAGTGTTTCTCTCACAGGCGTCTGTGTGTTGCTCCCTCAGCAACACAGACTCTCTCCCTGCAACTCATGCATAGCATCCCATCACTTGCCATGTCAAACATTTCCAATTGCTGTTAGATATATCTGTCAATGTATATGCATGCTATATATGTGTAGGCTGTAGTGGGGTAGCCAATATGGGGTACAACCTCGTTTAGGGTTTCATACTTGTACCCTACTCTTCCATAGTGCATTCATTCCTGCTGCTAGATTCTAACATGGTATCAGAGCACTAGGTCCGTAGGACCGTCCTTTTTTTTCGGGCCCACCTACCGTTGCGGTTACCGCGCTACCCCACGTGTTGTCATGCGCCTGCCTGCATGCCTTGCCTTGTGACGTGCTGCACTGCGCGCGCCGTCCTGCAGCCCTCGCGCTGCCTCCTGCTGCCCTAGGCCAGCGCGCCGCCCCTGCAGGCCCGTAAGGCCCGTGCGACGCCCCTGCAGACCCGTCAGGCCCGCGAGCCGCCCCTGCAGGCCCGTCAGGCCAGAGTGCCGCCCCGCCAGGTCGCTGACGCGGCCCCGCCCTGCCGCTGACGCGGCCCCGCCCTGCCGCGGTCGCGGCCCCGCCCTGCCGCCGACGCGGCCCCGCCCTGCCGCGGTCGCGGCCCCACCATGCCGCCGACGTAGCCCCGCAAGGTCGCTGTCGCGGCCCGCCCTGCCGCTGACGCGACCCCGCCCTGCCTCTGACGCGGCCGCGCCCTGCCGCCGAAGCGGCCCCGCCAGGTCGCTGTCGCGGCCCGCCCTGCCACTGTCGCGGCCCCGCCCTGCCTCTGACACGGCCGCGCCCTGCCGCCGACGCGGCCCCGCCCTGCCTCTGACGCGGCCGCGCCCTACCGCCGACGCGGCCCCGCCCTGCCTCTGACGCGGCCGCGCCCTACCGCCGACGCGGTCCCGCCTGGCCGCCGACGCGGCCCCGCCAGGCCGCTGACGCGACGCCGCCCTGCCGCTGTCGCGGCCCCACCCTGCCGCCGACACAGCCCCGCCAGGTCGCGGCCCCGCCCTGCCGCTGACGCGGCCCCGCCAGGACGCTGTTGCGCCCCTGACCTGCCGCAGACGCGGCCCCGCCCTGCAGCTGACGCGGCCCCGACCTGCCGCTGACGCGGCCCCGCCCTGCAACTGCCGCGGCCCTACCCTGCAGCCGCGGTTGCGGCCCCGCCGTCGCCGCCGTCGTGCGCCTACCTTGCCGCCGCCCGCCAAGCGCCGGCCCTGCTCGCCCGGCGAGCGCCTGCCCTTTCCGCCACTGGTGAGCACCTGCCTTGTTCACGCGCTGCCGCGCCCTCTGCCTGCCTGTCTGCCTGCCTTCCTGCCTGCCCGCCTGCCTGCCTGCCGCGCCTGCCCTGCCCGCGCTGCTGCTGCTGCTGGCGGTGGCCAGATGCAGCTCCAACGACGTCCGCGCGAGTCTCTCACGCCCCAGCAGCTTCGTGAGTGGTACGCTAGTTGGGGTTGTGGCGGTAGCCGTCGTGGCTGTCGCCCTGGAGCTGGTCAGTCGGGAGCGTCTGGCCGTGGCCAGCTGCAGCGGCGTCCGCGCGAGACACTTACGCCCCAGCAGCTTCGTGAGTGGTACGCTCAGAGTAGAGGGTCTTTGAGTACCGTTCGCTGCCCGTACGTCATTCGCACAGGTGATCGGACGGGTCAGGCTTGCGGGACGCTTAGTCATACACAGTCCCGCAGCTTCGCCCGTCTGAACGACACCTGGCGTATCGAGTTTGGCGACGAGGCTGAGCTCCCCGACTGGGTGGAGCTGCTTGGGCAGAGGGTAGATATATTTGCTCTTGACTATGATGCTATTCTCACTGCCATGTATGCATTGCCTACTAGTGCTGACCGTGCCTGTTACCTGTGCGTACCGCCTGACCCAGGTATAGAGCCTGCTGCTCTCGGTGCTGGTGAGGTTGCTGCTCTAGGTGCTCGTGCGTCTCCTGCGCTAGGTGCTGGTGAGGCTACTGCTCTAGGTGCTAGTGCGTCTCCTGCTCTGGGTGCTGGTGAGGCTGCTGCTCCAGGTGCTGGTGAGTCTGCTCTCTCTGGTACTGCGCCTGCTGAGGCCTTGTACACCTTCACACTTGACTCAGGTGCTTCCCGCTCCTTCTTTTGCGACAGCACCACCCTCACGCCGCTCAGCCGGCCGGTTCCAGTCTCCTTGGCAGACCCCTCTGGGGGTCCAGTCCTTGCGCACTCCTCCACGGTCCTGCCGTGTCCGGGGGTCCCGTCTGGCTCCCTGTCAAGTTTTCACCTCCCCTCGTTCTCTACGAACTTGGTGAGTGGTGCTAACCTCCAGGACCAGTGGGTTGACCAGTTCACTCCTGGAGGTCAGCGCGTGACCCACGGTACGTGCTCCCGGACGGGCCGGCACCTAGCCACATTTACCCGTGCGCCTGGCTCGAGTTTGTACACACTGACTACTGTGTCCCCTCAGGTTGCTGCGTCTGCGTCTGCGTCAGGTCAGCTAGCGCCCCCCTGCTCGTGTCGCGCTTTGTCGCACCAGACCCTCCTTTGGCACCACCGCCTTGGTCACCCCTCGGTGCAGCGCCTTCGTAGCATGCACCGCCGTGTCCTTGTCTCTGGTCTTCCCAGGGTTCTCCCTCCCCTCCCACCCTCGCCTGCTCCTCCCTGTCTTCCCTGTGTCGAGGGGCGGCAGTGCGCCGCTCCTCACTCCTCCTCGTTTTCTCCCACAGAGGCTCCCCTGCAGACTCTCCACCTGGACGTGTGGGGCCCAGCCCGCGTCTGTGGACAGGGCCACAAGCGGTACTTCCTGCTGGTCGTCAACGACTACAAGCGTTACACCACGATCTTCCCCTTGCAGTGCAAGGGGGAGGTCCCTGATGTTTTGATCCCCTGGATCTGCGCTGTTCGTCTCCAGCTCCGCGAGCGGTTCCAGTCAGACTTTCCTGTCCTGCGTCTGCACTCTGACAGAGGTGGTGAGTTCTCCTCAGACCTCTTGGCAGCCTTCTGTGCGGAGCACGGCATCCGCCAGATGTTCACGCTTCCGGCCTCTCCGCAGCAGAATGGGGTTGCTGAGCGCCGCATTGGGTCAGTCATGGAGGTCGCTCGTACCTCCATGATCCATACGGCTGCCCCTCATTTTCTGTGGCCGTTTGCGGTCCGGTACACCGTGCATCAGCTCAACCTCTGGCCCCGTGTCTCCTTACCGGAGACCTCGCCCACACTGCTGTGGACGGGGAAGGTTGGCGATGCGTCGCGTTTCCGGGTCTGGGGTGCTCGTGCCTTTGTCCGCAATACCACCGCGGACAAGCTCTCCGCCCGCGCTGTTCCCTGTGTCTTCCTTGGCTTTGTCCCTGACGCGCCTGGTTGGCAGTTTTACCACCCCACCTCGCGCCGTGTCTTCCCCTCTCAGGACGTCACGTTTGACGAGTCGGTTCCCTTTTACCGTCTCTTCCCCTACCGCACTGCCCCTCTCCCCCCCCCGTCGCTCTTCCTCGCTCCAGGTGCTCCCCAGGTAGACCCCCTCCTCGCTCCCGATCCTGCTCCTTCAGGTGTGTCTCAGGTAGACCCTCCTCCCTTGACTGCGCCGGTTGAGGTTACGGGTGACTGAGTTCCTGCTGAGGGTGGTCCTGCTCGGGGTGCTGCTTCTGGGGGTGTTGAGCCTGGGGGTGCGGAGCCTGGAGGTGCGGAGCCTGGGGGTGTGGAGCCTGGGGGTGCGGAGACTGGAGGTGCTGAGCCTGGGCGTGAGGAGTCTGGGGGTGCTGAGCCTGGGGGTACTGAGTCTGGGGGTGCTGCACCTAGGGGCGCTGAGGCGTCTGGTGAGTAGTCTCCCAGGAGCGGCCGTCTCCGTAGTCGCTCCGTTGGTGCCTCGCCGCTGCACTCTCGTTGTCGACTCCCTCTCTCCCCACAGTAGCTGAGTGAGTGGTACGTTGGCCGTCAGGGTCGCGCTGTTGGAGCTAGGGGCCCTGCTGCGGGAGGCGCTGGAGCTGGTGGCTCTGCTACTGGAGTTGTTTCTGCTGGAGGTTCTGGAGCTGCTGAGGGTGCTGGCGCTGGTGGCACTGGAGCTGGAGGTTCTGGAGCTGCTGAGGGTGCTGGCGCTGGAGGTTCTGGTGCTGCTGCGGGTGCTGGCGCTGAGGGTTCTGAGTCTGCTGTTGCGGGGTCTCCTTGGAGTAGCCGCCATCGTCCGCGTGTGCCTCTCACCTCACAGCAGCTGCACGACTGGTACGGTCGCCGTCAGGGTCGCGCTTCTGGAGCTCGGGGCTCTGCCGCTGGAGGTACTTCTGCTGACGTCACTGGAGCTGGGAGTGGTGCTAGTCCCGGAGGTGCTCGTACTGGAGGTACTGGAGCTGCTGGGGCTGGAGGTGCTGAGCTTGAGGGTGCTACTGCTGGACACCCTGGGTCTGAGGGTGCTGCTACTGGAGACACTGAGGCTGGAAACCCTAGGACTGGAGGTGTCGGTTCTGGGGGTGCTGCTGCTCGTGGAGCTGGTCCTGGAGGAGCTGGCGCTGGGGGTTCTGGAGTTGCTGGAGGTTCTGGAGCTGCTGGCAGTGCTGGAGGTGCTGGTACTGGTGGCACTACACGGCCGCGCCTGTTCTTTGCTCCGACGTCTCCGTCGTCTCAGCCACCGTCTGACTCTGTGCTTCGCTAGGTTCTTTGTCTCCCTTCGTCTACTGGTCTTCCGTTATAGCCTGGCTCACCGCTGCTTGCTCCTTCTCCTTACACTGAGCAGACAGGGGGGCTTACTGAGCGTCGTGAGCCTGCGTCGCGTCTTGTCTCGCCTGTCCGTTCTGGTCGTCCCGGTCGTTGTGTTCCTCGTTCGCGTTAGCCGGCTGTCCCCGGCACCCACCTCGTAGTCCGTCGTCCTTCCTCTCCTCCGCAGCGTGTTCCCCTGCCGTCCCCTCCTGCGTCTTCTGTGCCTACCGTTCCTGAACCTGAGTCTGACCGCACCCGTGCTGCTCACCCTACTGTCACGCGTCTGCAAGCCACAGTTGTCACTGACCAGTCGTTTTAGTCTGCTGTTGCGTCTGCCTTTGTCGCTGATCTTGTTGACTTTGCTGCTGCCTGTCGTCTAGACTACGCCGCTAGTCTTGTTGCTGAGTCTGAGTCTGTCTGTCCTCCGTCCGTCGGGAGTGAGTGTACTCTTGACACGGACGTCCTTGAGGACAGGCACGAGGACCTTCAGTGTCTTGCAGCCGCTGCGCCTCATCTCGTGTCCATGCTGGTTGCCCCTGAGGGAGACCCGGATGCTCCAGACATCCCGACCCCGCGCTCTTACGCTGAGGCAATCACGGGTGAGTACTCCTCTCAGTGGCAGACAGCCATGGGCGCAGAGATGGCATCCTGGAAGTCCACAGGCACTTACGTCGACGAGGTTCCCCCTCCTGGGGCGAACATCGTCAGTGGCATGTGGATTTTCAGGGTGAAGCGGCCGCCATGTTCTCCGCCTGTCTTCAAGGCTCGTTACGTTGCTCGAGGTTTCAGTCAGCGAGAGGGAGTTGACTTCTTCCAGACCTTCTCTCCCACCCCGAAGATGACCACTCTTCGGGTACTGCTGCACGTTGCCGCTCAGCGTGACTACGAGCTTCACTCTCTTGACTTCAGCACAGCTTTCTTACAGGGCAACCTGCACGAGGAGATCTGGCTGCGCCGCCCTCCTGGCTTCACTGGGTTGTTCCCTCCTGGTACCCAGTGGAGCCTCCGGTGGCCTGTCTACGGTCTTCGCCAGGCGCCACGTGAGTGGCACGACACACTGAGGACGACACTTGCTGCTCTTGGTTTTACTCCGTCGACTGCTGACCCGTCGTTGTTTCTGCGCACCGACACTTCGCTGCCGCCGTTCTACATCCTCGTGTACGTTGACGACTTGGTCTTTGCCACTGCTGACACTGAGGCTCTCGCCCTGGTGAAGTCGGAGCTGCAGAAGAGACATACGTGCACAGACCAGGGTGAGCTGCGCAGTTACCTTGGCTTGCAGATCACCCGGGACAGAGCACGCCGCACCATGACACTGACTCAGTCACACATGGTGCAGCAGGTCCTTCAGCGCTTCGGCTTCACCTGGTCCTCGGCACAGGCCACTTCTCTGGCTACAGGTCACTCGCTCTCAGCTCCACCTTCGGACGAGTCCGTAGAGCCGAGTGGTCCTTACCCAGAGCTAGTGGGCTGCCTCATGTACCTGATGACCTGCACTCGTCCTGACCTTGCGTACCCTCTTGGCCTTCTGGCTCGCTACGTGGCTCCTGGTCGGCACCGAAAGGTGCACATGGATGCTGCTAAGAGGGTACTCCGTTACTTGTGCAGTACATCGGGCATGGGGCTCGTGCTTGGAGGGCGGAGCCCAGTTGTCCTCACTGGGCACTCGGACGCTTCTTGGGTTGACGACCTGGCTACGCAATGGTCGTCACGGGGTTACACCTTCAGCCTTGGCTCTGGCTCTGTTTCTTGGCCGTCTACACGCTCGTCCTCTGTTCTTGGCTCCAGTTGTGAGGCTGAGATGTACGCCACAGCCATGGCTGCACAGGAGCTACGCTGGCTCACCTACCTGCTGACCGACCTTGGAGAGCGGCCTCGTTCTCCTCCAGTGCTATACGTAGACAACAAGGCCGCCATTGCCTTGTGTCAGGAGCACAGACTAGAGCATTGAACGAAGCACATTGCTCTGCGTTACTTCCTCGCTCGAGAGTTGCAGCAGCGTGGTCAGCTTCGTCTTGCTCACGTGGCCACTCGGGCCAACACTGCTGATATATTCACCAAGGCACTTCCGTCTGGTGATCATCAGCCTTTTTGTACTTTGTTAGGCCTTGTGCCCACGTTTCCTCACTTGCTGTAGACTTTGCTTGTACTGTGATCTATATATATGCATGCATGCTTGCTCTGCTAGGTAGAGATCACTGTGCTGTTGTTGTTGCATATATACCTCTGCATGTGAACTGGTCTTGTGGCCTTTGCTTGTGCTCAGTGTGTGTGGTGACGTTGTGATCCACCCTGAGCTTGCTTTGCTTCTCTTGACTGGTCTTGTGACCCTTTGTTCTCCCCCACTTTGCCTATGGGGGTGTGTGAAAATATATGCATGCTATATATGTGTAGGCTGTAGTGGGGTAGCCAATATGGGGTGCAGCCCCGTTTAGGGTTCATACTTGTACCCTACTCTTCCATAGTGCATTCATTCCTGCTGCTAGATTCTAACAATATCTGCATCACTTCTTATCATTCAACAATACCATACCTGTTTGCTGCTCGCTCGTTGGTCTCGTTTTGGAGAATTCGCATGCAATCCACAGTATGCCATACAAGTGGGAGAACTGCTACGCCAATTAAAAACCTACTACATGAACACTGAAGCGTTTGTGCACAGCACGTACCGTATTGATGTTTCCTGCGTGCTTGTGAGTCGACTCAAAAGGAAACTGCTACGCCAAGTAGAACATAGGCGAGCACTGAAGTGTGTTTGTGCACGTATTGATGTTTTGTGCGATGCCTTGCGAATGTTTCCATTCGTGCGCGGTCTAAGTGGTGGGCTGACAAGTGGTCTTTTTAAACGTGTACAACGCTGTTCTTACTATCTGATAAAAGGTTGGCCTGATAGTGTAGGCGGTCGTAGGAACATGCCCTAAGACTCAGACCCTATGTGAGCCTGGAATCAGGGCAGCCATATTGCCACCAAAAGCATTGCACCAATCACAGTTGGATCTTAAAAAGCAACGTCTCTTCCAGGTGCTCCCTCGCAATGGATACTCTTGAGGCACCTAAAAAAAGCGTGAATACCGTACCCCAGTTGATCCGATTGGTTCTCCTTGGTCCTCAACGGAGATACAGCGCGGTACTGTAGTCCAAATCACAGAAGGACCTTGGCAATAAAAGTACGGTACCCCAGTTGCTCCAGTGGGTCCTGGGTCTCCCTTGCACGTACTGCACTGCTGCCCATGCGTTCCCCTCTTTGGCCCTCTGTCACAGAGGCCCGTTGAAGATAGAGGTACCCCAGTTGCTCCAGTGGGTCCTGTCCTGGGCCTCCCTACCACATACCGCACTGCTGCTGCCCATGCGTTGCCCTCTTCGGCCCTCTGTCACAGCTGCACCTTGAAGATATAAAGTACCCCAGTTGCTCCAGTCAGTTCTGGGCCTCCCCGGCACATACCACAGCACCCCTGATGGTGCCTTTTGAACCCCCACCAAGAACGTTCACAGTGTGACCTTGAAGATGTAGGTAGCCCAGTTGGTCCAGTGCGTTCGTGGCCTCCCCGGCACATACTGCACGGCGCCCCACGCATTCCCCTGCTCGTCAATGCCTGCTGTCATGTAGTCCCCGTATCGCACTGCCTCAACAAACCCCATGTACCCTGGAATGGGGGAGGGCAGGTGGGGAGTGGGGGAAAGGCGGGATTACGGGCATTGGGGCGAGGAGGGGAAAACGAAAAGGGGGACTTGCGGGTCTGCATGCATTCTCCCCTCGTCCATGCCTGCTGTCATGCAGTCGCCGTACCGCACTGCTTCAGCAAACCCCATGTACCCTGGAATGGGGGAGGGAGGAGAAGCGGAGAAATGGATGGAAGCAGGACTGATAAGCGGGCGTTCTCTGCCTCGTCAACCTCTGCTGTCATGTAGTCGCCATACCGCACTGCTTCAGAAAACCCCATGTACCCTGGGATGGGGGAGGGGGAGTGAGGGAGGGTGGAGGAGGACGGTGGGAGGGGACGGTTTGAGGAATCGTGCGCTTTGCCCTTGACACAGCATTGGCAGCAAGGGAGTAAGAAATCCGCGTGCATTGAGGTGGTTTTTGAGGCGCCTCAATACCACCTCAGTGCCCTTTGCCCTTGACACAGCATCAGCAGCAAGGGAGTAAGAATCACCACAGCCTATCCTGCTCAAGCCACATCGCTCCCTCACCCGAGTAGTCATCCAATGCTGCCCCGCCAGCACCAGCAACCACCACGTCTCCCGCCGCTGTCTCTCCGTTCACAGTCGCATACGCAGCAGAGGGGTAATAAGACGGCCCTGCCAGCGACACTGCCACGATCCCCCTCCCTCGGCTGTTCATCGCTAAAGACGGCTGGATCAACCCGTTCCCCTTCACCCCAACCATTCTGAACCGCTCTAGAACCACCTGTAACGGCTGCCACCGCCTTGTCGGAACCAGTGACATGCGCAGGCGTGCTATCACAACGTAAGGGCCCTCGACCTGTAATATGGAGGTGCCAGTCATAAAGGTGAGCCACATTTGCTTCTTTACCGGTGCCACTACCACTCCTCGAATGTCCGTGCTTGAAGGGTCTATAGGTTTGATTGTTGTCCCATACTCCCATGCCAATGGCACAGGGCTCCATTTTTGTTTCACATAGCCCGTCGTGAAATATTCCGGGCAGGTTGTTGCAGCGTAGAAGGTTTGTACGCGGGAAAGCGCCTGTTTTGTGCCCAGGAAGCTTGTCCCCGTTATAAGAAACGCCCCTATGCGGTTTAGGGTTGCGAATGCCTGTGTGTCTTGGTTGTATCCGAAATACATTGTTCCGCCGTTGGTGTAGTCGAATGGCGTATCTGCCGCTACTTTCTGCGGCCAAACGGTGTAGTCGGGTATGGAAGGGTTGTCACTAGTGGGGATGGCTATACGGAGGATGAAAGTGTTGGTGGGGCGAGATAGCTGTACTTTGGATATAGCACTGGAGGATGGAGGGGATGGGCGGGGGAATAGCGTGGAGAAAATGGGGGATGAAGGGTGTGAGGGAAAGGGGGGAATCTGGTAAATGGGTGGAATGTGGGGGCCGGGGAAAACTGGCATGGATGGAAAGGGACCAGCTTACACTGTGATGAAACAAGACAAGAGGTTGAAAGCGGTTGAAAGCTGTTGAAAGGTGTTGAGAGCAGTGTAAGGTGGGCGCACTCACAAGATGCTGACTCCGAAGTAACCGTCATCTTCGTACGAGAAGTGGTTGGCTGAGACATAGAAACCTGGTTGCCATGCATGCATGGCGGCATGGCAGGCATGATAGGAACGGAGGCACGGAGGCATGGAGGCATGGCAGGCATGGAGGCATGGCAGGCATGGCAGGCATGGCAGGCATGGCAGGCATGGAGGCATGGCAGGCATGGCAGGCATGGAGGCACGGAGGCATGGAGGCATGGCAGGCACGGGCATGCACATAGACAAGTATGTATGTCATGTGGTGCGCATATGGTATGTAGGCATAAAATGCAGGAACGGTTTGCAGGTTTGTTTGCAGATACCACATATCACATGAGCCAAACACTCCGCACACCCTACTGGACCCACTCTGCACCGCTCTTGACCAATGCAAAAAGCGCAGCAGAGCACAGCACCGCACTACACCTCTGCATCTTACCGTATCCGTCCGTGCCTATCTGAGGGTAGTCCACTGCATTACAGTGGGAGGGGAAGGGGCGCAGATGGGGAGGGAGGGGGAGAGGTTTCGAAGGAGGCAACGGGGGAAGAAGGGGGAACAGAATGGGGAGAAGGCGCCTTAGCACACGAATTCAGACACAGAAGAGAGGAAGCTTGCACAGGAGGTTTTAGTTAAAAGAGGTGCTGGAAGGGAAAGTGACTCACTGAAAGTGACTAGGCGTTTGGTTGGGAAGTTGAGAGGGGGGCGGAAATCAGCGTGTGAATTCTTCCCATCGTTCCTGTGCCATGCCATACCATTCCATGCCATGCCGTACCATCCCATACCATGCCACGTCACGCCATGCAATGCCATGCCATGCCGTGCCATGCCGCACACAGGACAGGATGTCCACAGGGATGGAGAAGAGGACTTGATGTGGTGGCGGTAGCTAGCAATCAACAGCACGTAACCTCGTGTACTGAAACTATATGCTGTGGTAACACAACGTGCATGGTATGGTAACACAACGTGCATGGTATGGTAACAAAACGTGCATGGTATGGTAACACAACGTGCATGGTATGGTAACACAACGTGCATGGTATGGTAACACAACGTGCATGGTATGGTAACACAACGTGCATGGTATGGTAACACAACGTGCATGGTATGGTAACACAACGTGCATGGTATGGTAACACAACGTGCATGGTATGGTAACCCTATCATAATGTGCCAACAGTGCACATAATTTCCCATTCACAGCGGACTCTCACGATGAGGGGATGAAGAAGAGGTTCCACGGTTTGGTGGGGTCGGGAGTGGTGGAGGCAGCAACGAGCAGCCCAGTCCCCACTGTTGTCCCGTCCGCCCGATACCTCGTCTGCCCAAACCTGTCATATGCGTTCTTGTCCCCCCCCGACTGGAAGAACGGGGTGAGGAGGAGGGAGGGAGGGAGGGGTGAGGAGGAGGGAGGGAGGGGTGCGGAGGGAGGGAGGGAGGGGTGAGGGGGGAGGGGAGAGGGAGGGGAGAGGGGGCGCCTCAAAGCCCGATACCTCGCCTGCCCCAACCTGTCATACGCGTTCTTGCCGCCCCCAGAATGATGAAAGAGAGGGGGCAGGGGAGACAAGGGGAGTCTTTTGAGGAGCAGCGACATCCAGAATCATCCAGCATCACCCAGCATCACCCAGCAGCACCCAGCGTCACCCAGACACTGTGATGCACCCCCATCAGCACTCACGGTCCAGTATGTAGCGAGGTAGAAGCGTTTGGAGCGGTGGTCATACGTGCATGTCATGTCGCCAATGGCGTCTCCCTTGGGCGCGCCCTCGTATGCCCCCATGTTGCGCGGCAGGGCGTTGAAGAACTGCCACAGGGGGGGTGTGGGATGGCGCAGCAGGGGAGGAGGGAGGAGGGAGGGAGGGAGGGAGGGAGGGAGGGAGGGAGGGAGGGAGGGAGGGAGGGAGGGAGGGAGGGAGGGAGGGAGGGAGGGAGGGAGGGAGGGACAGACAGGCAGGCAGGGAGGGAGGGTGTGCAATGGCGTCTCCCTTGGGCGCGCCCTCGTATGACACGATGTTGCGTGGCAGCGCTTTGAACAACTGCCGTGGGGGGTGGGCAGGCCCAGGGGTGAAGGAGGGAGGGAAAAGGGGAGGGGAATGGCAAGGCGGGGCGCCCTCCCTCCACCAACCTCGAAAGAGGGTGTGGGCCAACCGAGTCATCCTGACACGTCACGTGGGTGTATCTACCATATATTGCAGGACAGCCTTTCATATCCCAGCCTTGAACTGATACCCTCGCCCTAATCTAAACGGTTTAGATTCGCTCACTGAAGCCCCTCCCCTCCTAGCTCTCCCACCCCTCTCTCCCCTCCTCTCCCTCCCCCCGCCCCTTCTCTCCCCACCGCACCTCGTTGTGTGGCGTGATTGCTGTCAGTTGCTGCCCCTTGGTATTATACACTACCAGAGCTGTGTGGGTGGGTGAGAAAGACGTGTTTGTAAAGGAAGAGACATAAAACGTGTTGCGGAAGATACTATTTCGATGAAGGGGTGTGCGTGTGTGCGTGTCAGGTGAGGAATGTTGCGATTGGAAAAGCATACATTGCATCAAGATAAAGATCAAATACTCGTCTGAAAGGCGGAATGCGGTGACCACGTACCGGTGTTGACTGTATGGAGGATAAACCCGTTCCCCACACACATGACAACATCCGGAGGTGTGACTCTGATCTGAGACAGGGATGCGCGGAGAACCATGGGGTGTGGGGAAGACGGGTGGGGGGGGGGGGAGGAAGAGAAAGAGCGGAAAAGAAGGCCGGGAATTGGAAGGTTGAAGGGTGGGGAAGATGCAAGAAAGGTGATGACGGTGGTATCTCCAACGCGTTGACTTTTGAAGCGCCTAAAAAATCGTCTTTTGAGGCGCCTCAAAAATGGAGAAAGGTGATGACGGTGATGTCTCCAACGCGTTGACATCCACTGAAGGATTTCTGTAATAGTTGGGCGGCACCACTCACCATGCTTCGGTTGTATCTGGGCGGGGTGCCACTGTTAATCAGCGACTTCTGGTTGATCCCAGGGAAACCCACCACCGGGTGACTTAGAGTCGACTCGAAAGGCACCTGGATATCTAGTCGCCAGCACTCACCATGCTTCGGTTGTATCTGGGCGGGGTGCCACTGTTAATCAGCGACTTCTGGTTGATCCCAGGGAACCCCACCACAGGTTTCCTCACAACCACTTTTTTTAACTCCACCGCCGCCGCCGCAGTCCCTGCCCCTGCCCCTGTCCTTGCCCCTGACCCTCCTGGTGCCCTTGCACCCGCCGTCTTGTCTTTCCCGCGTTCCCCCTGCCTGCCGACCGCCCCTTGCTGCGCTACCTCCTCCGCGGACTCTTTTTCCGCCCACAACCGCCGCAACTCGGGATTCCGCGGCCAACTGCGCCGCGCGCCAGGCGCTACCCCGCCGCCGCGGCGATTTGCGGACGCGCCGTGGATTCGGCGCGGAGAGACCTCCCCACTGGCGACCCCGGGTCGCGGAGCAGCGTCAGGCGGAAGGTCCGACAATATCTCTGCGGAGTCCGCAGCGGCTGCGCTTTCAGCGGTAGTGCGGACATCGCCGGCGGAATCGGCGAACAAAGAAGTTTCCGCTGTGTGAGCGCCAGACGCGGCGCTCCGCGCCCTCCGCAATGGCGCAATCTTTCCTGTTCCCGCGTACAGCAGCCGTTCCGTTAGCTTGTGGATGGTGACGGCTGCGCGAGGAGTTCCCGCCTGTCCGTTGGCGGAATGTTTCCGCCAGGGCTGTGCGCTTGCTGTCAGCGCCGCGGGGAGCACTACTAGCACGAGCGCCAAGTACGCGGTGAGACGGAATAAAGAAAGCTTACGTCGCGCTGGCGGTGCGCGAAATCGCAGCGACGCCATTGCTGCGGGTTGCGGAGGCAGTATTAATGACGGGAATTAAACGGTACAGATCGGTAGGTTGCGTTCAGCCCAGCCAGACTCAAGTTGGCAAGTTCGGTCCTAAGTTTGAAGGTATGTCAGCTCACCCAGATTACTATCGCAGAACATGGGATGATGAAGCCTGTTTCGAAAGAGGCTGAGTATGGCGGACTCATGTCTGGTGTGGTGGAGTCGTTGACACGGTTTTCTGTGATTCAGTAAGATACAGAGTGTTTCAGTACGGTAATTGTGCACAGATATTAGTGTGCGAATGCGGCCCAATAAGGTGCCTCGATTCAGCCTTGTGCAAAAATGCGGTCCCAGCCTTGCTGGTTTGTGCTTTTGTGCGCCCATGTTGGAGATCAGTGCTTTGTTCCACAAGCGGTGTCCAGTGCACGCAATCGGGTGCAGAAATCCTGGATCGGACGGTCGAGAAGCTTGATGACTCTAACGATTCGGTTACCCTCAAGGTGGTTGCCGAGCCGAGTCATGCTGAGTCAACGTGAGACCATGCAAAAACGCCTCATACACATTATAGCAACCGCTCTTACACGCAAAAACTCATAGATATAAAAGTAGTACAGCTTACATCCACGCTGTTTCCACTGTTGCGAGTGTGTGTCACTCCCAGAGCGAAAAATGCCCCTTGCGTGGCAGGATCTTGGAAGCTCCGATCTGTCGAGTAAGGCGCTGGTGCGTGGACTTGCCAGATCAGCTAGCCCAGCTGGCAGCCAGGCGTGGAGAGGGGCTGTGTTCGACGATCTCAAGGGAAATCCCCCTTCACTCAACTTTTCTGTTCACTCGGTGCTGAAGAGATTTTCCCGTCACTTCACCGCAAATTGAGCTTCATCGCATTTCAGCATTTCATTTTCCCTTCAGCGTTTCATTCTCCGTCCATTCTCCCATTACCATCCTTCAGTTCTTACCCTCAACCAGCCATGGCCACCAGTTTTTCGCGTTAGCTCTATTCTCAACTACGTATCTAAGTTGTTAATGCCCTGTGTCTCTTCTGGAAGCCGGAACGAGAGGAGTTGCGGTTAGATCCCAAACGCCTAGAACGACTGCCTAGCACCAAATCCTTTCACCATCTCAATCATGGCTTCAACGCTTCACACTTTGGTCCCAACGTGCGTTCGCGCTACGCATCGAGCCTGCAACCACTCAGCCAACCAGACCATCCCATCAGGCACAGCATCACCCATCCCACCGGTCATCCATAGACGCGCTCCGCCACGTCTCACGAGCTCCTTTTGGACCAATCCCGCGAATGGATTCGCTGGAAGAGCAGCAGCTCTCAAGGGAGGGTGCGCGTCGGCAGGATCTAGGATCGACGCGGCGGGTTCAGGGAGGAAGAGGCGGGCGACGCGGGGAGCGCCGAGAGCAGAGGCTGTGGACCCGGTGGTTCAATTCTCGCCGGACGACTTTTCCGTGGAGCGATTACTGGGTACCCTCGACTTCATGAACGTCTCCAGGTGCGCCACGTGTCACATTGGCGAAATTTCGGAAACTTGAATTTCAGGTGAGAACTGGAGAATGAATTCAATGCCAGTTCCATGTCCCCCCTCTCCTTCGAGCCACTCCTATAGGCACCTTCGTTGTCTACGTATCCTACCCACACATCCTGTTCACACATCATATCCACGCATTTTATCCACACAACTTATCCACTCGCATCTTCTCATCCTTCCCTATCTGTCCTCCCCCACGCAATCTCCCACCTTCATGCCCCTCCAGCTACTCCATGCCGCCCGGTTCGTCCTCGTCCACGTCATCACTGTCGTCGCTGACGTGGCCGGGGTCCCGCGAGGACACGGCAGCAGGGCTGAGCGAGAGGGACATCAACCAGCTGGCGGGAGGCGGGCAGGAGGTGGGGCGAGGCGGTGTGCAGATCAGGTAATTAAAGCCAGGCATGCATGTGTGGTGGGGTGCGTGGAGGGTTTCCTTTCTCTCTTGTATACTGTGGGGTAACTTGAGTGCTGAACGAGCAGGGCTGAGCTAGAGGAACATCAACCAGCTGGCGGAAGGCGGGCAGGAGGTCGGGCAAGGAGGCGTGCAGAGCAGGTCGGATATCAAATCCAGGTGCCTAGGGCTTCCCTCACCCCTCCCTCTCTTCCTTCCCCTTCCCCTTTCTCTCCCCCCTTCCTCCCCCTTCCCCTTTCTCTCCCCCCTTCCTCCCCCTTCCCCTTTCTCTCCCCCCTTCCTCCCCCTTCCCCTTTCTCTCCCCCCTTCCTCCCCCTTCCCCTTTCTCTCCCCCCTTCCTCCCCCTTCCCCTTTCTCTCCCCCCTTCCTCCCCCTTCCCCTTTCTCTCCCCCCTTCCTCCCCCTTCCCCTTTCTCTCCCCCCTTCCTCCCCCTTCCCCTTTCTCTCCCCCCTTCCTCCCCCTTCCCCTTTCTCTCCCCCCTTCCTCCCCCTTCCCCTTTCTCTCCCCCCTTCCTCCCCCTTCCCCTTTCTCTCCCCCTTCCTCCCCCTTCCCCTTTCTCTCCCCCCTTCCTCCCCCTTCCCCTTTCTCTCCCCCCTTCCTCCCCCTTCCCCTTTCTCTCCCCCCTTCCTCCCCCTTCCCCTTTCTCTCCCCCCTTCCTCCCCCTTCCCCTTTCTCTCCCCCCTTCCTCCCCCTTCCCCTTTCTCTCCCCCCTTCCTCCCCCTTCCCCTTTCTCTCCCCCCTTCCTCCCCCTTCCCCTTTCTCTCCCCCCTTCCTCCCCCTTCCCCTTTCTCTCCCCCCTTCCTCCCCCTTCCCCTTTCTCTCCCCCCTTCCTCCCCCTTCCCCTTTCTCTCCCCCCTTCCTCCCCCTTCCCCTTTCTCTCCCCCCTTCCTCCCCCTTCCCCTTTCTCTCCCCCCTTCCTCCCCCTTCCCCTTTCTCTCCCCCCTTCCTCCCCCTTCCCCTTTCTCTCCCCCCTTCCTCCCCCTTCCCCTTTCTCTCCCCCCTTCCTCCCCCTTCCTCCCCCTTCCTCCCCCTTCCTCCCCCTTCCTCCCCCTTCCCCTTTCTCTCCCCCCTTCCTCCCCCTTCCTCCCCCTTCCTCCCCCTTCCTCCCCCTTCCTCCCCCTTCCCCTTTCTCTCCCCCCTTCCTCCCCCTTCCCCTTTCTCTCCCCCCTTCCTCCCCCTTCCTCCCCCTTCCTCCCCCTTCCTCCCCCTTCCTCCCCCTCCCCCTTCCTCCCCCTGTGCCCTCGGAATGGTTACCCCGGGGGAGCAATTGGGCACGTGTGTGCTGCTTAAGGCATATCCGGGCAGGGAGGCCGCCTCCTTTTGAGTCGACTCAAATCCGGGCAGGGAGGCCGCCTCCAAGGCTGACACTGATACTAGAACTCTCTCACCCTTCCCTTTCCTCCCTACACTTTCTTCCCCCTCCCCCTTCTTTCCACTTTCAAAATGTGCCATGTTCGCATGGCGACGCCAGGGGAGCGGCTGGGCACGCGCGTGCTGCGCTGCTCAAGGCATACCTTCGCATTGAGGCTAGGGCTCCCCTCACCCCTCGCCCTTTTTCCCCACCACCTCCACTTCCCCCTGTCTCTCCTCATAATGTACCGTGGGCGCATGGTAACACCAGGGGAGCGCCTGGGCACGTGCGTGCTGCTCAAGGCGTATCCGGGCAGAGAGGCCGGCGGTAAAGCTAGCGCTCCCTTCACCCCTCCCCCTTCTCCCCAACCCCTCCCTCCTCATCCCGCCCTCAGAATGTACCGAGGCCGCATGGTAACACCAGGGGAGCGCCTGGGCACGCGCGTGCTGCTCAAGGCGTATCCGGGCAGAGAGGCCGCCGCCAAGGCCGTTGACGTGGATGTCATGGCAGCCAATGAGCTCGTGACACATGTCGCTCTGCAGGAGGCCCAGGTGGGTTGGTGCTGGGGGTGTGGGAAGTGATGGGGTTGGGTTTATGCCAGGGTGTGAGGGGGTTGGGGGGGTCTGAGTGGTTGGGTGATGAGATTTCCTTGATGAGAGAGCAGGCGCATTCGTTGATGGTTGTCGCACATGCCTATTGCATTCTCCTTGTTGGCTTATTGCATTCATTGATGTTTGTTTGCCACAGGACGAGGCACAGGACGACGAGGTGGAAGTGTCACGCAACGTGCTGGTGCTGCTGGGCGGCTTTGAGACAAGCTCGGGCGAGAAGGTGCGTGGGAGAGTGAGTGGCACAAGTCACAGAACACGTTTGCTGCCGCAAGGTGCATGCTCTGTACCCGCTGACCATCCGAAATCGGCATCCCCACCTCCCATTCCCACTCACCATCCCCACCTCCCATTCCCACTCACCATCCATCCCCCAAACCACCCCTCATTTCCCCCCTCTCTCCGCACCGCCCACCAGAGCAGTGGTTGGTGATGCGAGACGATGGCAACATCACCGCAGCAGGGTGGAGCTTCTGGGAGCTCTGAGCAACTTCACGCCCCCACCGCCCATCCACAACAACCATCCCCACCATCTGTCCCAACATCCCCCACTTTTCCCGCCCGCCCTCCCCCCTTTTCCCATCGCTCACCAGAGCAGTGGTTGGTGATGCGAGACGATGGCTACATCACCGCAGCAGACTACGCCAAAGCTGCCTCCGAAGCTACCGCCGAGGCTCGGGCCCTGGGGGACTTTGAGGTTTGGGACCGGTTCGATCCTGCCAAGCCTCTGTTTCGGCGGGAGATCTTCATCCGGAAGCTTCTGAGGGGGTTCCTGCAGGGGCTGTCGTATATGCACTCAAAGGGGCGGCTGCACCAGTCCATTGGGCCGGCATCGGTTGTCCTCAAGTAAAATTATTTCCTTCTCCCTATCACCTCCTTCCCTTGACCCATTTATCTCCAATAATCAATTTCCTGTTACCAACTGCACTGCATTGCCTCTGGTTACCCTGCTGCCTTCGCGCCCGAATGAATGCCCCCTATCTTGCTTTGTTTTTCTCTCCCGCCTTCTCTCCCCACCCACCCCCAGCACCACCAACGAGATGGATGTGCGCTACCTTGTGCCGCGCCTTCGCGACTTTGCCTTTGCCATTGACATCAGGTGCGTTGCGTCGCAGGGTGTCTCTGGAAAAAAAAAAAAAAAAGATACACCCACTGGCATCAGGTGCGTGGGCATGAGCTGTGTCCGTTAATAAGGTGCCTCTGATACCATTGGCGAATACAAGGACAGCATGTGGCGCCCTTTCAATTCATCATCTATCCGTTGTTCCCGCCGACCCAACTCCTTGCCCCCTGTCTCCCAGCAACCCCTCGGTGCTGTCAGCGGGGGTGGGCAGCGCCTTTGATGCCATGGACGGCGCCGCTTCACTCCCACGCCCACTCGCAGTATGCCAACTCTCTCCTTGTGCCCGCATGTCTCTCTGTGTCTCCCAGCAACCCAGCAGTGCTGTCAGCGGGGGTGGGCAGTGCCTTTGATGCCGTGGACGAGGTCAAGGACAGCCTGTGGCGCCGCGCTGCCTCTGCGGGCGCCAAGTCCTTCCTCGAGCGCCGCTCCTTTGGCCTGGCAGATGACATGTGAGTGCGGTGCAGAGGGGGTGGGGAGGGGTGTACAGCGGTTGTTGGGGAGTATGGCGGGTGTGAGGGGTGCTGGCGTGGTGATGCCCTTTCGCGGCCTCTGCCGGCACCAACTCCTTTTTGGAGTGCCGCCCTTTTGGCCTTGCGGACGACGTGCGAGTGCGGTGAGGTGGGGTATGTGGGAGTTGGTGATGGATGTGAGGTGGTGTGTGGGGTTTGCTGTCCCGTTGCTTCTCTGTGTGTCTTGGCTTGGCTGGTCATCCCCTTCCCCCTTCCTGCCCTCTCCTCCACCCCCTCCACCCCCCACTCCACCCCTCTCCACCCCTCGCCAGCTATGCATCAGGACTGCTTGGCTTTCGTGGCTTTCATGGCTTACATGGCTTTCATGCCTCTCTATGCGTATTCACCTGACCAGATGACTCCTTCCCACCATTCCCCACCCCTCTCCACCCCTCGCCAGCTATGCAGCAGGGCTGCTAGTGGCGTACATGGCGTTCGTGCCTCTGTGTGCTCCGGGGGCCATTGACGGGCCATCACTGCAGGTGAGAGGATCGGCCATTGCTTCCAGATGAAAAAAGAACAGACGTCATACAAGCCATGCCTACCAAATACACTCGTATTTCTCCAAATACACTTTGCTGCCTCCTGTTCCTCTTTCGCACTATTCTCACACCCCATCCCTCCGCACCCCCTTTCCCCTGTCACCATTCTCCCACCTCCCCTTCTGCCAGAGGCTGCTAGAAACCACCTTCTCGCTCAACATTCCTGCAGCACGGGAGTAAGCACACTGTGAAGAATCTTCCTTAGAATATCTCTTTGAAAGCCCTCCTTATAACGCACTCTTTGAATAACCTCTGTTAGAGGGACTCTCTTTTCTGAGACTTGTGAGTTTAGATGAAATAGGTGGTGCTGTGACTTGTGAGTCGTCCCAGGGCTCATCCCTGTTTGTCTCAATGCTCATCCCTTGCCTTGCTTCCCCTGCGCTGCTCCCTGCAGGTATTGCTCTGCTGACGACCGGTGGACCAATGCCGTGGCGTATCTGGATCGGAGAGACGGTGCCGTGACTTGAGACTCGCTCCATTGCTCACCCCTGACTAGAGCGAATGTTCCCCTGCTCACCCCTTCCATCCTCCCCTCCCATCTTGCCCCTGCGGTGGCCCTTCCAGGTATTGCTGTGCTGACGACCGGTGGAGCAATGCCGTGGCGTTTTTGGATCGAAGAGACGGTGCTGGGTGGGAGCTGCTGCAGGTGAGGCGTGGGGTGTATGGGGTGGAGGCAAGGGGTGGAGGCAAGGGGTGGAGGCAAGGGGTGGAGGCAAGGGGTGGAGGCAAGGGGTGGAGGCAAGGGGTGGAGGCAAGGGGTGGAGGCAAGGGGTGGAGGCAAGGGGTGGAGGCAAGGGGTGGAGGCAAGGGGTGGAGGCAAGGGGTGGAGGCAAGGGGTGGAGGCAAGGGGTGGAGGCAAGGGGTGGAGGCAAGGGGTGGAGGCAAGGGGTGGAGGCAAGGGGTGGAGGCAAGGGGTGGAGGCAAGGGGTGGAGGCAAGGGGTGGAGGCAAGGGGTGGAGGCAAGGGGTGGAGGCAAGGGGTGGAGGCAAGGGGTGGAGGCAAGGGGTGGAGGCAAGGGGTGGAGGCAAGGGGTGGAGGCAAGGGGTGGAGGCAAGGGGTGGAGGCAAGGGGTGGAGGCAAGGGGTGGAGGCAAGGGGTGGAGGCAAGGGGTGGAGGCAAGGGGTGGAGGCATGGGGTGGAGGCAAGGGGTGGAGGCAAGGGGTGGAGGCATGGGGTGGAGGCATGGGGTGGAGGCAAGGGGTGTGGCTGTATGAGGTGTGCTGGGTATGGCATGTTGGGCACGGGGTGTGTTGGGCATGGTGGGAAACATGTACCGTGCTTCTTTGATCTCCCTGCATCTCCCCATCCCTGTGCCTCACTCACTGCTCTCCCATGCAAGCCATGCTGAGCCCAGACTATCGCCAGCGGCTGTCAGCAGCCTCTGCTCTGACACTGCTTATTGATCTCCCTGCGACTCCCTGCTGCTCCTGTGCCTCGCTCTGTGCTCTCCCATGCAGGCCATGCTGAACCCGGACTATCGCCAGCGGCCTTCCGCGGGTCCACTCTGCAGCACCGCTTCTTTGATTTCCCTGCATCTCCTTACATCACACAGTCTTTCCCTGCGTCTCCCTGCTCCGCCATCTCGCTCTGTGCTCTCCCATGCAGGCCATGCTGAACCCGGACTATTGCCAGCGGCCTTCCGCAGACTCTGCTCTGCAGCACCGCTTCTTTGACCTTCCGTGACACCAGGCCCCAAAATGTCAGGGTAAAATACCCTGATTGCCCTGACTGGCGGCCGCTTTTTTTAGGGTTACCCTGACCCAGTCAGGCTCCCGGATTTCTTACCCTGACTCATAAAGAGTTTGATTTTTTGTACCCTTATGAAATCCGAGCTATAGATTGTTTCCCCTGACTTTCATCAGTGTTTTAATCCTGTTACACTGATACCGAGTCTTTCGTAGCGAGGATATGGTGGATGTTGCGCAAAATGGCGCCAGCACGTAGTGCACTCCGCTTGTTTCCCAATGCGAACTTTGAACCTACGACCTTTCCTCTCACAGTTTCACCTCTGACCGAGTGAAACACTAAAACTTGCGAAATACTTATTCGTCCTAAATATAGACTCGTACACGGAATCAGAGTACGAAATTTTTTTACCCTGTTTTCATCAGGGTATGAAAGTTTTTACCCTAGGAGTCAGGGTTGGCCCACCCTGGAACTCTGATTTGACAGGGTGGGCCAAAACCAATTTTGGGCCCTGCGTGACACCAAAGGGTTGCCTAGTGTACCTAGTGCATGCTCTTCAAAATGACCATATACAGTCCAGGACACAGCGTAGGAGTGCTGGATCGTGAGCCCCAGAAACATTTAGAGTGGCAAAGCATGCCCAAGAGTATGTAGCGACAATTTAGTGTGAGCATTATTGTGGGTTGGATGTAAGTGTCTGTATAATATTTACGCTGTACACCTTTGCTAGTATAGACAGACGGGGCTTACACAAAGCTGGTGTATCACTTGTTTTGGGCGTGTAATCACGATGCGACAATTTCCACCAATCAGGCATGTGTGGCTGGGAGTCATTCACAGTCTCGTTCTGAATCATGCACATCAACATCCCGGTTCGCTGCCCCAAAATTGGGTTGACTCGAACCAAAGCAAACGGCTTATACTGAACAGGATTAATAAATTCGGGGTTCACTAGCTGCTTGCTGTTTTATGTAGCCCTCATCAGGTAAGTCAGCCCTCGAAAAATTTGTGTGCCCGATGATTCAGCAGCTCCAGAAGATTTTCTTAAAGAGTGGCTGGAAAAAGGGTTCGTTCCGTAAATGGTGACGTTCATACAACAAATGCTCGTATGAATGAATTGCCCCACCACACCAGGGTCACCTCACTGCATGGCAAGGCAAGCCACACAAACTAGCTCACAACAACAACATAACCGTGACGTCAGTTTACTTGTCCATTGCAAACGACTTACGTCGATTTTTGTCCACTTTCATGGCAGGATAGGATTCATCCGCGACCTTATCGTCCTGCACGTACAGTGCATCGTTTTTGTGGGGCCGCAGAGCACGAATTGGCGATTGAACAACACAAGCACCAATGCTGGAGCCTTCGAACACTTCTACTCAGACTCCGCCCATCGAAGGCTGATTTTTGTATAATTTATCTGCTGTGATTGTGAAACAGTTTGGAAAAGTTTTCCGCTGTACAGTTCCTGGGACCGTCGGTTGGTTCGCGACGCAAAGAATCGCAGATCGCAAAATACCTCGTCCATTGATTTGCTGCTGCAACGATACGGATTGCGTTTGACAATCGCCTTGCCAGTTGTACACTGCTGGCTGTTTCTTGAGAGAGTCTGGCTGGCAAAGTGCTGTCAAGGGCTGTTAGTTTCCCTTCTCCTGATCACGTGACGAGGCTCAAGGCTTCTGGGTTGGCATGGTTTTGATAGAATCGGATGCTGTTTGTGTAACAAGCGACGCCGAATGCCAGGCTGTATGCTGTTGCTTCGTCGGCGGGCATCGTAAATTCCACAAGATTGCCAGTTTTTGGAAGCCTGTCATGCCTTTTGCCAGAAAATCAGGCGCAATGCCTCTTTCGTGCTCATTAATTATGTTTTTTATTGACTTTTTTTTTCCGGTGGCGTCCTTCATGCAGCTCGACAAACACGCGTGGTAGAGGAGCGTCATAACAAAATTTCGCGAGCTGATTCTAGATGGGCTTGCTGCATGCGAGCTGAAGGGGGCACTAGTGAGAGTGGATGAGAGACCGCCAGCGGCTCGGGGTACATGGGGAAGGGGAGGCCATTCATGGGGCGAAAGGTGAAGGGCAAAATGGAGGAGAGTTCCCCAGATGGTTCCGCTGGAGCTGAGTGTGTGTCAAACACTATTTTTTGCTGCCGAAATAGCACTGCGTTGTTCACAACCTCGCAGTGCAGTTTCGATTTCCCTGGCCACCCGGCCTTCCTGTTCTCCTTACCTCCCCGGCCAGGGGTAGTAGCCACAGGCGTGGCCCCAGCAACACTCCGCATCTCAATCACCTTGATTTCTTTCTGATCTCCTCACTGAGGCCGTCGTCTGCTTCTAAAAGTACAAACTTTTCTTTTTTTTCGGTCGCGGTTCCAGCCAGTTCCGAAACCATTCGTGCGATACTTTTCAAGTTTTCGCAATCGCGGATGATGAAACGTCATTTACAATCAACAAACTAGGGCTGTCCTTGTACGGACTAACCGATGGCAGGCGTAGAATCCTGGAATTCACGCTCAACTATCCCGACGCCGTATCTTCCGGCGCTAAACACGGAGATTGACTCTCCCGGCCTACTCGGTGGCTTTCTTTCGAGCTTGGACTCTCCTGGCGATACCATCCCCGGCCTTCAAGTAGCTCCCTTTTTGGAAGAGCAGCCTCAGCTGATCAAATCAGGGATCTCTCACTTCCCCTGTTCGACGTTCTTCGGTTCCTCCGCAATTCCTCCCGACGCGTCGGCATTCATGGCCGGCGCAGGGAACGAGATCTCGCAAACGGATCTCGACAACTTGGCTGAATGGATCCCGCGACTTGCCGGCGGTGCCGCCGCCGCCGCTGCCGGACAGCCATCGTCAATTGACGAGATTGCGGCCGAGCTACAGTCGCTCGACGCCAAGCAGTTTCTGCTGCAGCAGCAGATGACAGCGCAGTCCGCGACAGGCGACGGCGGCGGTTCCGCTGGTGGTGAAGAGGCGGACTTATACGCGGCGCTAGTGCAACAACAGCTTGCTGCTGAAATGCCGCACGACGCGACCAACGCCGCATCATCCGCGGCCGCTTTTCACGGTCGAGACCTGGAGGAGTTTAGCGCGCTATCGCGGATGGCGGGTTTGCCAGACAGCACGTTGGGAGGGGGTCTGGATGGAGCCAATCTGATTGAAACGAACGCTGCGCGTTCCGCGGCGACAGAACCGGCGGCGCTCTCTGGGGCATTGGGAATAGTTGCGAACCACCCGGCTGCTGCGCGTAACGACGCGCTGACGATCCGGCCCACGGCTCCACCGCAATTCACTGCGCAATTCTCGCGCGCGGCGAGCCGACTCGCAGCTTGGAACGTCTTCGGAGCGCCGCCGCAGTGGCCTTCCGCCGCGGCCCCTCAGGCTTCCGCTGGAGTTCAGATCGGCGCGAATTGGCTTCAGAACGAGCTGCTGCAGCAGCAGCAGCAGCAGTCGCAGCGCACACGCATTATGGAGCCTGCTACGCTGGGGCCAGCGGCTGCGCTGCCCGTCACTCCAGCGGACGAGCTCGAGGCGTTGTTTCAGCAGATTCCGCCGGAGCTTGCGCCAGAGGAGCGCATTGTGCTGGCTGCGGCGCTCATGGCGGAGATGCAGCGGAGCAACGTGGCGGCTGCAGGCGGTAACAACGGCCATTCGCAGCAACCACAGCAGTCACAGCTGCACGTTTCTGGAGGAGCCGGTAGTAGCATGCGTGTTGCCGAATTTCCGACGCCCCTTTCGGTTCATTCGGTGGAAAATGCAGCTTTTCATAACAATCAGCCCCCTGCATTTGCAGATGAGGCCCATCAGAGGCTCTCTGGCAGAGGACAGCAGCAGAATGCCAGTGGGGCTGGCTTAGGTGCCCTGACTGCTCACAATGGACCCCCCGCATCGCTACGGAGGTTCTCAGAATTTCCTGGTGAATTTCAGGATATCGCGGAATGCATGAGCGGACCCGTGAGCTCGGACGCACTGGGCGTGTCGGAGTCTAGTGCGGAGAGGGCGGCGTCAGCGCGTGTGGGCGGCGGGGGAGGGGCTGGTGGGAGCAGGAGACAAGGCGGGGCGGCTGGTAGCGGAGGAGGGGTTGGTGGTGCAAGCGGTGGGAACCCAGCTTTGAAGGCCATTAGGCCGCGTTCGGTGAAAGAGAGGAGGCGGAGGGAGAAGATAAGTGATTGTTTGAGGAGGCTGAAGACTGCCATTCCTCAGGAGATTCTGGGGGATAGGCAGGACCTTGGATCTATGGTTGAAAAATCTGTTAGTTATATACATAGTCTACAGGCACGGCTTGATAGGCTTCAATCTAGTAGTACAGATAAGGATGGCAAGGATATGGGTCAGTGATTTCTATGAATTCGCTTTCTGTTGATGAAGTTTATTGCAGCACTTGTATACAATGGCTGACTGATCGGTGGAACCTTTCTCCTGGAGAACAATGCATAACGAGGATGCACACTCAAGGGCCCAGCTCGGGCCTCCCCCTTCCTTACCGCCCCTCCCACAAAATTCCCCCCTTCCCCTTCCCCCACCCCACCCACGATCGTCCAGTACGAGCCGTGCGTGATTACGTGGATTCGCGACGCGATTCGCTAGTCCGTGAGTGACCCATTCTCACAAAGCGAGATCGAAAGAAGACAAGATTTGAAATGATTAGTCGAGTTTTGATGGAATCGTATGGCTGTTCGAAACGCCAAGGAAGCATCTATGATCCGATTGTCGTATCTGCCGTTATTGCATGTGCCCCCACCACCATTTCGTGGAATCCAAGTGCCTCCCACCCTGTTCGCAGAAACGGTCGTCTCTCATGCGTTGACGTCAGCGGCTGCAGGCTTCGATTGTGCAACTTTGAACTTCGTTATCAGAACGTAACACTGGAGACAGCCAAAATGCCTCCACCATACTTTGAAGCTTAACAGACATACACAGTTGATAATGCTACTACGCCTATTTTGTAGTACCTTTCCAACAATTAGATGAATGGATTCATCTGTCCAGAAGCCATATTTTTAATAGCATCCGCAAAGGAGGAGAACCGCAGAACCCCTAATAGTTCATTCTTCATTCGATGATTTCTCACCCTTTTCTCCCCATCTGGAAGGCTCATGCTGACATCCTGACTGCGTCGTTCAGTCACCGTTTTGCTATCATCGTCAAGTTCCTGCCCAAAAACATTTTTAGAGACTTCGTTATGAACCCCACTGCCATTGATCATACCACCTGATACCGGTACGTTAGCCTGCTCGTGCCTCCCATTTGCCAACAACCCCAAACTTTCCATGTCAGTACCCGGTTCGAATTCTTCTCTCCCCATCTTGCTGCCAACCATTACGTCCGAACCAGTAACAATGGTGGGATGCGTCGTCTTTTTCTTCTCCTTCTCAACGCCTCTCACCCGCCCGCTGTCCCCCCGCCGGATGATTCCGGGCGGCAGAGTGATTCGCAGAGCTTTTAGTTTCTGCCAGTACAGATCCGATTCTCCCGAGGCGATGAGCTGGCGAGCGAACTGCATGACGTGGCGGCGAGGCGACGGGTCGTCATCGACAATGTTGATGATTGCACTGGGGGAGGGAGACCGGATGGGGAGGGGAAAGGGGGAGTGAAGCAAGGGGATGGAAAGGGCAGGGGGGAGGGAGAGGGAGAGGGAGAGGGAGAGGGAGAGGGAGAGGGAGAGGGAGAGGGAGAGGGAGAGGCGACGGATCGTCATCTCCAATGTTGATGATTGCACTGGCGGAGAGGAGAAGCAGAGTGATGGGGGTGGGGGAGGAGGAAGAGGGAGTGGGGGAGTGCGAAAGGGGGAGGGGGAGTGAGGTTAGGTTAGGGGAAGAAAAAGGGCGGGACGGAAGGGGAGGGGAAGGATTGTCAATTACAATGTTGATGACTGGACTGAAGGAACACGGTGGGGAGTGAGGGGAGAGGGGGAGAGAGTGAGGCTAGGAGGAAAAAAGGGAAGAGAGAGCAGCAGAGGAGTGGTTGGAGAAAGGGAAGTGGATGGGAAGAGTGCGGGAGGGGACGAGTGGGGGCATGAGCAGATGCAACAGTATAAGATTAAACTGGTGCAGAAGCAGTTGCACCCCCACCTCACAAACCCCCACTTCCCCAAGCCCCCAACCTCCAAGGCCCCACCCCCCAAGCCCCCACCCACCTCCCGGCCCCTTCCTCACCTGCTGCCACGGCCGTCCATGCTGGCACCAATCGCAGCGCAGATGTCTGCCACGTGGCACCGCGACGTGAACCGCTTCCTCTGCCTGCGCTCGCGATTGGTGCTGCTCTCATCCCTTTTGCTGCCACTATCACCCTTATGGTTGCTGCTGCCCCGATCGCTGTTGCTACCCCAGTTGCCACTGGGCGCTTCACTGCTGAGGTTGCCCTTTTCACAGCTGCTCTCCCCTCGCCTGCTTCTCGTTGAATCAAGCATTGCAGCTGACACTGATGACTGTGCTTCTCCTGCTCCCATCTCTGCTGCTGCTGCTGTATCCAGAGGTGACTTTTGAGTCGACTCAAAAGCCATCTCTACTGCTGCTGTATCCAGAGCACTGTTGTAAGAGGGGGAGAGGCGGGGATGGCGGAGGGAGGCGGGGGAGAGGCGGGGATGGCGGAGGGAGGGGGAAATAGGGGAGATCAGAGGAGAGGAGTCGTAGGCTTGGACGCAGGCATGGGAACAAATGCGATGAGAGATGCAGACAGGTGCGAAGAGAGGGAGGGAAAAAAATGAAAGGCGAGAAAGAAGACACTGTAGTGAATGAGTCCAATGGAGAGGTAGGCGAGTAAGAAATCGAGAGATGGGAACAAGACAGGGGATTGAAATTGGGTGCCACGGTGATACCTGCGAAAGGGCCCATAAATCCCCCCGAGCCGGAATATGCGGACAGCAACAACAGAGCCCTCGCCCTGGTTCCGCTCCACATGACTCCTGCCCTCCTTGTCCGGCTGGTGTGCATCAGATACCACCTCCCCGAGTTGTGCCTGGAAGGCCAGCCACTCCCTCTCGGCGGCGTAGCGAGCAACGGCCTTCGGGGTGAGCGGGCGCGGAGGGGAGCTGATGTGCGCGTATGGGGGAAGAATGGATGTAGCAGGGGAATGGATGGATCAAGCGAGAAGCAGAGGAGATGCTTACTAGATGAGGGGTTAGTGCGGTGGAGGAAATAACACCACCTGTGTGCATGGTTGATGTTCCTACAGAGAAACACATGAGCGTGAGAGATGATTTGTCGAGGTGAGGCACGTGAAAAAGGTCCTTGCTTTTCTCACTCACTCTCTCACTCGCTCAGTCACTCACTCACTCACTCACTCACTCACTCACTCCTCATCCACCCATTGGCCGTCCCAGTCACCATAGACGCCTGTGGACGACAGATACCCGATCCACCTGAGCCGATGCCTGGCAGATTGCATCAGGTGCTGGCAACAGGAGGAAAGCACCTGAAGAAACACATGCGGAAAAATGGACAAGACAAAGTAACTGAGCAGGAGAAAAGCGATGCAGCAACAGGTGGAACAGCAACAGGTGGAACAGCAAAAGAGTTTAGACGGCACGCAACTTGAAGCCATGTCTACAAAACTTACCACATCAACGTGTTGTGGGGATGAGGGGCGAGGAGAGAGGAGAGGGGGGATGGAGACGAGTACGTGAGTGGCCGAGTGGAGGGCGGAGAGAGCGGCCTGGGGGAGACACACGGTGCTGGTTGGGAGGGGGACAGGGGGGGGGGGGGGGAAGAAGGGTGGGAGGGAGTTGAGATGAATGAGAGAATGGGATGGAGAGGAGTACGTGTGTGGCAGAGTGAATAGCAGAGAGAAGGGAGTGGCAAAGAGTGGGGAGAGGGGTGAATCGACGTGAGTAGGGTAGGGGTGGGGGGTGGAGGATGGTAAGGAGGGGAATAGAGGAGCAAAGGAGGGCAGAGGGTTTTCAAGGAGGGATAAGGAGGTAATAAGGGGGGTGCAGACCTGTCAGTGCCATGGTCCTCCAGCAGGTGTGCTTGTAAGCCCATGTGACACAATCGATGCCAATCCTCCTGGCTCCTGCACGTGCCTGACACGCGCCTGCCATGGGGGGTGGGGGCAGGCAGAGAGAGAGAGAGCAAGTGCAAGGGCTGTGGGGAGTGGGAAAGGGGGGGGAGGGGGAAGTTGAAGCGTTGTCTAGTTGCTCTAGGAGAACAGTCAAGCAAACCTAACGCTAGTAATCTTCTCCCCTTAAGAGACATCCTGGTTCGAGGGGCCAGTTTGTGCAACGGCTGTTGGGGCCGCTGTCAGCCGTTATCTGCTGTCGAACGTTAGTAAGGTCTTTTGAGACGTGTGCAAGAATTTGTGTGGATAGAAGCAGCACAACATACCAGCCTTTAGATAGAAGCACACTCGACAGTGCCACTGCCACGTATCCCAGCCCGAAGCAGAAAAGATGCCTCTCGCCGCCAGGCGCCGCGTCGCCGCCAGGAGAGGCGGCGCAGTCTGCTGAGGCGGCGCCGCCAGCTGAGGCGCGCTGCGGTTCGACCGCCGCCGCGTCGCCGCCGGGCGACGCGCCGCTGCCGGGAGAGGCGCGCTCCCCCGGAAATCTCGAGGCGGCGGGGGAGGTGGAAGCAGAAGCGGCGGCGGGCGGTAATGCGGCGCATTCTGACATTCTGGAGGCAGATGGGGGCGACGCGGGGAAAGGACGTGGCAATCCCGAATCGGAAGGAGAAATTGCAGCGGGCAAGGACGAGGCGGAAACTACTCCGGAGAAAGACCGCAATCCCGAGGCCGAGGCGGAGAAAGTGGGGGAAACTGCTCCCGCTCCCGAGGTCTCGCCTTTCCGACCTCCCTAAGACGAAACATGAGGCGACTGAACGGGCGGGATGATCGCGATAAGCGCGATCACCGGGATAAGCGGGGGCGCTTGTGGAGGCGCCACGCTTGCAAGCAGTGAACTGTTGGTGATGCGCGCTTCTCTCAATCAAGTGCGTGAAGCGCGGTGGGTAATTGAATCCACGCACGATACAGACGACTCGGTACGGATAGTCACACAGCGAGGGATGACTAAGGCGAGGATGAAGGGTAAGTGAAGAGGTGCGCGTCGAATGTAGCGCAAGAGGCGGAGTACCCATGATGGGACGAGAAGCGGAAAAATCGCGGCACATTTCTCCCCCATCACAGTTGCAAATCTGTCACATTTTTCATGAAACAGATCCCCGTTTGTAGCTCCTCCACGAGGAACGTACATTCCATGGGACTTCACTTGTGAGCAGATATAATACACCCTTTCACAATTACATCCCAAAACACGTTTCTATCGGTGGAACCGTCTTCAGCACCATCACACCGTGGCTTAAATAAATCCAATGTTTGATCCTGCAAAAGCGATTCGCATTCACAGTAGGAAAAGCGTGAGCATAAACCAATAATAAGTAATCAGCGATGCCGGTTACAGACTCTCTCTCAGCGCCACATAATGTAACACAATACCAACTCACTACAGCGAACGCACCCAGCCACCCCCACACTAAACCCCGCCCGCACCACTCACCAGACACTCTTGAGAATGGTCAGCATCCACAGCAAAGCGTTGCAGTGCCTCCCTTGCAGCAGCTAGCACTCCGGCAGCATTAAAAAGCTCGGGTGTGAAAGATGGGAAGGCAGATGGTGGGTCATCGGTGGTGGGTGGTTGAGTGGTGGACGGAGGGAGAGGTGGGGAGGTGGGGGCGGAGAGGGAGGCGGCATGGAGGGCGAAGAAGAGTGCGAGCTTGAGAGCGTTGGGGCGGTCGACGCGATTGATTTGGCTAATTGCACACAGCAAGACGACGAGTCACATAAACACACAGAGACACAGCGACGTGTGTGACTGTCATTCACTTCCCCAGCCCCCACCCCCCTTCCCATCCACACACAAAATGTCTCGCGGCACACATGGATGCAGCAGTGCACTACGCACATGCTTTTTCAATCCTTCAGGGACACAATTTACGGACAAGAAGCTGAGATATTAAAGCAAGAAAGCAGCAATCAACACATGCAATGGGCCAATGGCGCACCTGCGGTGGACCACAGCTGCTACCCACCCACCCACCCACCCCCCTGCCACTCAACCCCCTGCCACTCAACCCCCTGCCACTCAACCCCCTGCCACTCACCCCCTCACCACCCCAACCTGCTGCACCTTCAACCGGTAGACAGAGCAGCATTCTGGCCTGCAGCACACACAAGGAACAAAGGCACACCTGCGGAGGTGTTGGAAGCAGACGATCACAGCTGCCACCCACCCCCCTGCCACTCCAACCTGCTGCCCGCCCTCCTCCCCCGCCTTCTCCCCTTCCTTCTCCCCCCTCACCCCTTCTTCCACCAACACCAGCTTCAGGAACCATCTCTCTGCCACGTCAGCATCCACATCCAGACGCCACATCAGCGCCGCCCAACGGGTCCACACTGACCGTGCAGCTTCCAGGAAATGAGGCTGCATATGAGCAGCCATAGAGTGTGGGTTCCCAGAGGAAATGCTCCATTGCTCCTGAAGCCTATTGAAGTTTTCATTCCATTGCTCCAAACACGGTCCTGCCCGCTGCGTTGCCACCTCACTCCACGCCCGCTCCAGCTGGTGCCGTGTGGCGTCCTCGCTGGCGCCGTTGTAGATGGCCACGTCAGCGTGTGCCAGCCTGGCAGATGACGTCATCTGGGTGGTGGATGGTGTGAGTGGAGAGTGAAGGTCAAGAGAAGAGGTTGAGGAAGGGAAAAGGAGAGATTCAGGAACAAAGCTGTTAATAAAGAGGATAAAGGAAGAAGGGAAAGAAAGCGACAGGGGTAAGAAGAGAAGAGGTAAAGGGGAAGAGGGGGAGGATGGCAGACAGAAAGGAAATGCTGTGGCAGGGGGAAAGGAAGCAGAGACGAATCGATGCACACAAGTACACACATCCCCACACACACATCCCAGCACCCATTCCCCCTCCGCACATGCATGAGAACAAGGCTTCAAACACCCATCCACCAGTCTACCTACACCATCCACCAAACCAACCTGCGCAGCAATCCTCTTCCCCGCCTCCTCTTCAGTCACCCCATTCCGTGCCATCAACCGAGCCTTCGCCTCAGCCTCGGGGACAAACACCACCCAGACCTCGTCTACAGTTTGGTCCGAGCCTGCTTCGACCATCATGGCAGCCTCCACTATAAGCACAGCCGCAGGAGGAGCTATAGGGCGAATAGTAAACGAATTTCTACATGTCTCAGAGGCAGATGCCTTTTCAGTGCACTCAGAAAAAGTGGACGCTCCTCCTGTGAACTCAGACGAAGTAGGCGCCTTTTCACAATTGGTCGCCTTCTCAGGCGACTCAAAAGTCACCTCCCATCCGCCTGCACCTGCAGCCTCCCTCTCCTCCTCCACTATCTGTCGCACCATTGGCCACACCACCCCCGTCAGGGCAGCCATTTTTTCCGGGCAGGAAAACACTTGAGCTCCCAGTGCCGCCCGGTCAATCTGCCCATCTGAAAGACGCACCCGAGAAACCAAAAGAAAAAGGTGTTGGGGTGATGAAGCGAAGGAAAGAAAACCAGAGAGATAAGGATTAGAAGGCAAGCACTGAGGCCAATGGGAATAGCAGGGAATGAGTGGAGCAACAAGGAGATCTCCATCTTGCAAAGTCACATACCCACACATACCCACCTGCAGCGCGCACCACAGAGGCCCCAAAGAGCTCCACAATGCGGCGGTACGCAGGTGTGCCGGGCTCATACGCTCGATGGGCGAGCCGGTCACAGTCCACCGCCCCCACCCTCCACTGCCTCCCCTGCCCTGCTCCCCCCTCTTCTGAATGCCGCCCTTGCCCTGCCTCCCTTTCCTCTGAGTGCCACCCCTCCCTGGCTGCTTCCCTGCTTCCTTCTGGCTCAATTGGAACAGCTGCAGAGACAGTGGCAGCAGCAGAGGGAGAAGCAGCAGCAGCAGTAGGAGCAGAGGAGGAGGAGGAGGAGGAGGCGAGGGAGCAGAGCAAGCGAGCAACAGTGGATTTGCCAGAGGCAATTCCTCCTGTGAGCCCCACCAGGTACGGCCCCGCCTGCAGCCGCCCCTTGTGCTGCCACCTCTGCCTCTGCTGCTGCCTCTTCTGCTTGCTGGTGTGGCGAGATGGTGCGAGGAAACAAAGGGAAGGGGGGGGAGGGAATAGGGGAAGAGGAATAGGGGGATGCATAGAAGAGAAGAGTGTGTTGAGAAAAAATCAACGGCAGTCACATGCCAGGCCAGGGGAAGGAAAGCAAGCGCGCAAGAGAACAAGCAAGCAAGGAACAGCGTCTGGGTGGAGTGTGGGAAACACTGAAAGGTTAGAGACGAAAAAACACCGGTGAAACGTGCGGACGACTCGCCTTGGCAGAGGCAGGAAAGTTCCGAGACATTGCTCCCTGAGCAGGGAGGAGCTTAGCTTGCTGATGTCAGCCGCTGTAGAGGTGGTGGCGGGAGCGAGTGGAAGAGCAGCGGTTGATGGCGCTGGTACTGTTGATGCCACCACTACCTGGTGTGTGGATAGGGATACCAACCAACACACAGGGGTCTATTTTTTATGCGCCTCAAAGCAGAGCAGCGGTTGGCGGTGCTGGTACTGTTGATGCCACCACTACCTGGTGTGTGGATAGGGATACCAACCAACACACAGGGGTCTATTTTTTATGCGCCTCAAAGCAGAGCAGCGGTTGGCGGTGCTGGTACTGTTGATGCCACCACTACCTGGTGTGTGGGCGCGGGCATGTGCAGTGCACGCACAAAGGAGGGTCGGTTTTTCTTATGGTACCTCTAAAACAGGGGCTGGCACTGTTGACACGGCCAGCACCACTACCTGGTGTATGGGCATGGCCGTGCACACGGTTGGGTTGAATTTGAGGCGCACCGAAAAACGGATATTACAATCATTGGGCTGGGAAAGCTAGGAGCAGAAATGAAGCCGCACTTACGTGTAACGGAGTAATCTGATTGGCCGCTCTTATCCTGTTGATAGCCGCGGCGCCTCCCACTGTCTCCTCGCTAACCACAATGCAGTCCAGGCTCGGATCCGAACCTCCCCGCTCAGGTACGGGATCTTGGATTGGCGCAAAATCAAGCCGAACCAAGCCGGGAGCCTTGCCCTGTCGCTGTAGCTCCTGCTGCAGAAACTTCTCGGCAGCTTCCTTGCGCTCGTTGTAGGGCTGGATCATCTGAGGGGAACGGGGATGAGGGGAACGGGGATGAGGGGAACGGGGATGAGGGGATGGGGATGAGGGGAACGGGGATGAGGGGAACGGGGATGAGGGGAACGGAGATGAGGGGAACGGAGATGAGGGGAACAGGGATGAGGGGAACGGTATTCGGGAACGGGGATTCGATTCGAAGAACCGGGATTCGATGGGGGAACGGGGATTCGGGGAACGGGGATTCGATTCAGGGGACGGGGATTTGATTCGGGGAACCGGGATTCGATTTGGGGAACGGGGATTCGAGAAACGGGGATTCGGGGAACGGGAATTCGATTTGGGGAACCGGGATTCAATTCGGGGAACTTGGATTCGGGAAACGGGGATTTTGGAAACGGGGATGAGGGGAATGGGTATTCGGGGAATGGGGAAGGGGGTAATGGGGATGAGGGGATGGGAATGAGGAGAAGGGAGATGTGAAAGTGGAGGGAGAGGGAAGATGGAAGGAAGTTGGGGAAGGAGAGGGGGGTTGATTCACCGCACCTCACACCTCACTGCCATGCTTCACCGCACCTCACACCTCACTGCCATGCTTCACCGCACCTCAACCCTCACTGCTGTGCATCACCGCACCTCACTGAGATACTTCTTGCTCAAAAGAGGTCCATCCGCAATCCCTACAACAATGCAGCTGCTGCTACCGCCACCGCCGCTGCTGCTGGTGATGGTATCTTCCCCCCCCTTGTCTGGTGTCGCCGCCACCATCGCTACAGCCGCGCGCAGCAGCGTGCGATGCCCGTCGTGGAAGCGATCGAACGTCCCCGCTACAACCACCCCGCGGAACCTGCCACGTGGCAGCAGCTCATTGGACGACGGATCAAAGCGGGTCGCTGGCTCCATTTCCCCTGACGCAGCGTTCCCCTGTTCGGTTCCTTGAAGAGCACTTAAAGCTGGTGCACTTTCTAAATTTACTATCGAGTTCGTTTGTACCGGATCATTCGCACCCTCCGCGTCTGCGATGCCGCTGCCAGCGAGAGCGTTCGATCCGCAGCGAATCTCGGTTTCCGAAGCGAAATCGCCTAAATCCGTCGATAACTCTTCGCGTAGAGGTTTCGCCGAACGTAAAGTTACCAGACTCGGTATTCCCGAGGTTTTACTTTGCAGGAACGGGAGGCTGCGACTGTTGAGCGAACCAGGAGCTACTCCGCGTCTCGCCTCCGCTCCTCCCCGAGCATTCCGCGAAATACTGTTTGCAACTGGAATGAATGCCAGCGATATCGGCGGTCGCTGCGCAGAAAACAGCACTCCCGCCATACACGCACCGCACACACAACTCTAGAGGTTTCCCGTGTTCACCCTCTTCTAAGTTTCTGCCTTGGGTGTCCTCTAGGCTTTCTACCTTCATCGCCAGGCAAGAACTGAAATCCTCACTACAATTCAGTCTCGCTTTTAGTGAAAAGCAGTATGGTCGAGCATACAGTCTCTATAAAGTATCCTTCAATCCAGCACAAAATGGAAAACTGGAGCTACAGCTGATTTTTTAAAATCGGGAGGTTTGTGCGGTGTACAGCAGCACAATCCTTTCGCACCACAGAAACTATTCCCATTTTCGTGAACACAACAAACAAGTTCCAACCAATCTCACGGTTGAAAACGACACGGACTCCACGGAATGCTTGTAGAGCTGACGCCACCTTTCAGAACATATCAGCAAATTAGGAAAGAGGGAAATCATATTTCATCGCGTACATTCTGGAAAAGCGAATAATATTTGGAGGTTTGCGGTTTTGTATATGCACTGTTGCAAGAACACGGTCTAGACGGACCGCAACGCATCCTTCAATACTGTAGAGCATCTTCTCAGGAACCCAAGTTGACAAAACAAACCATCCCAGAATGCTGGCAAAATGCTGGAAACGTGTGCAGCACAGTAACATTATCGGGCAAATTTTTTGTCTTGGCTGATACACTGTACAAATGTTGTTTAATTCAAAGCGAAATTCCACGACATACTAGAGAAACCAACAATGTACAACCAGACTGTAGCGCCACTGTCATTTTTTATTATTATTAATGTGGTTCATCTGGTCACTTACGTGAGATTGCAGGAGCTCCCCAAAATCCGTATGTGGACACCAGAAAGTCACCCGTGGCCTCAAAACCGCATCGCTTTAAATATTTCCAGCTGGCAGCAATTGGGTATTCTCCAGCCACGGAACGGAACCGCAAGAGATTGGTGGATTGAGCCGCGTGCTGAAAATGTGCTGCACAGCTGTAAAATGCCCTCGACTTCCTCCCTCCCTCCCCTCCCACCCCACCCTTCCCAACTGTTTCTTCCCTGTCACGCCTACGCCATTTCGGCACTGGCGTATTTTGGAAGTTGTGGCGTAGGGCGCGCTCTCACATCGAAGTCAACCCTGCGTTGTTACGAATTTTGTTGGACTGACACCCGCCTGGGAACGCGACACCCTTCCGAACGCATTTGTTTTCCTGAATCATATTTATGTACACATTCAGATCTGACCAGCATTTTCCAGATAGGCCCTCGTCATTTGCTGCCCACCCCTCGAGCTGTTTTGCGTTTCTCCTCTCCACTTCACGCATCTCAATTTTGGAAAGCTTCAGTTAGAAATTTGTTATCACATGCTACTTGAATCAGCGAGGGCCTAAGTTTTCTTGAAGACTAATTCACGTTTCGCCGTCCGTTACGACTGCGTCCTTCCTAATATCAAAGTCTTGAACTACGTGACGTTGTTTCTTTCAAAAATCACAGCCGCCATGTCCGAGCCAACAATACACGCCGAAATGCTGAATTCTTCCGCTTTTCTTTGCAATCCCTGCGACAAATTGAAGGGCTGCTGCCATCCTGACGGGCCAATTGAGCCCTCGCGAGGCGAATTGCCCCACGAGATTTGTTCATCGAACGGGGCCTTCCAGGCTACCTGGTTCAACCGCGACCGCGTGCGCCATGGTTCTGGCGTCTCTGGGCGACACCAGTGCGACAGCGTCGCGTACTCGCCGACCAATTGCTCTCCGACAAGTCCCCTGGACGGCTCCAAATCAAGTACTCGTCCAGCAACGGCAAATCACCCTGGCGTTTCCTCTTTGAAAATTAATATCTCCGAGCATCCGCCATCGAAGCCGACCGCGTGTCCCAGTGGCCGCATGCGAAGCGCTTCCCTCACCGCAACAACCGCTTCCGCTACGAGTTATTGCGAAAATGGAGCTCCTGGAGTTTCTGCTGACGTGGATACGGCGAATTGGCGACGAAACAGCCGGATTAATTCCCGAAGTTGCGACATCAGCAGCGGAATTTTTGGGAGTGGTCCCGTTTTAGTCAGCCCCGTTACAGGATCAGCAGACTGGACATCCGTATATTGTGATGTCGGTGTAGTCCATTCAGCAACATCCTCCAACCACCGTGGTGGTCAGAGCCAGTTGGATCGTTTTGAATTTCTTAAATTTGCAGAGAGCAAGACCCTGACCTCTGCTGGAGGCTCGGCACCACTACCGAAGCTGGCCGAGCAGCCTCGGTGTCTTGAGAGACGAGTGTCTGAATCAGCAGCAATGCCAAAACGGAGGATGCCAAACGCAGGAGGAAGCGCAGGAGCGCCCGGAACAACGAGAGCAGGAGGGAGCTTCAAATCAAGGCAGTCCGTGTTTGAGTGGGCGACAGAGACAAGAATCAAGCAGAGACAGCAGAGGCAAATTGAGATTGAGAAGGCTTCAGAGCAACAGTCAAGAGCTCCTACGGTGGTAGCAGGGAAGGGTGATGTAAGAACTTTTAGTGCTAGCACAATAGAGTTCCACCTAAATCATCTGTAGCACCTGATAGTAGTGGTAGTGACTAGCTAAACCAGTACTGTATATGCATCAACTTTAGCAACTTACTACAAGACAACACTTGAAATGGTGATGCAGTGTTACAGTACGTCTAGTGCTGTGTCACTCTTCATACTGCAATGCGGACAAGTATATGCAGGAACATGCTGAACGGAGTTTTACTGCACGTACGGTAACATGCTTGTGCCCATGTTTCATGGTACGGTACATCGTTTCATGCTGCATCTGAACCGAACCAACCCTAGCTAGAAACGCCTGTGCTTCTCCTCCACCCCATCACCTATCAGCAGCCTCTAACTCAGCTAGAGACAGAGGCACACACATCCCCCCCTACTCGCACACACACTTCCTCGCTCAGTCATCATTCAAACATATTGTACACAACAGTTACACAACGGGCCCCTCCATATTTACACTTTATGACCCACTCCCTGTCCTTGACAAACATGCACTCGTACACTCTGAAGCTCTCACCCCCCTCCAACGATTCTGCTTCACATACATTCATGGCTGAACATGATGTGTCTGTGCTTGTGCATCACACAAACATCGCATACCACAATCCACCAATTACAGTCAATCCCAGCTGCTCCTCCTTGGCAGTCGTGGCACGTAGTGCACATACAGAGCTATGGTAATGTGCTTCATCCACTCTCTACCATGCTACTGCCTGCCCCTCATTCATTTATGTACTCGTACACTCACACAACCACACTCACTCATATCCCTCCCACCCTCCCCAGTTGCTTCTCCTCAGAAGTCAGTGGCATGTAGTGCACACCCATGGCTGAAGTGCTTTAATCACACCTTACCAACCTACCCGCCTGTCCCTCCTTACTCACTCACTCATCACCAACTCCCTCACTCACTCAGACACTAGTCACTCCCTCCCCAGTTGCTTCTCCTTAGCGGTCAGTGGCACGTAGCGCACGCCCATGGCTGTGGTGCGAGTGACAGTGCCGTCTGCACCCTTGTCTATCACCTCTAGGTCCTGGGAGGAAGCAAGGGGGGAGGGGGCAGCGGAGGGGAGAAGTGGGCGGAACGAAATTCTCAATCATCTCATACCGTGACAGTCCTGAGGTGACTTTTGAGTCGACTCAAAATTCTCAACCATCTCATACCGTGACAGTCCTGTCTGCACCCTTGCCTATCACCTCTAGGTCCTGGGAGGTAGCGCGACAAGGCCGGGGAGAAATCAGGGGAGGGGAAAGGCAGGCGGGAGTGCAATTTGAGGCGCCTCATAAAATGACAGTGCCATCTGCACCCTTGTCTATCACCTCTGGGTCCCGGGGGGTAGCAAAACATGGCAGGAGGGAGGAGGGGGACGGCGGCTGGTCACTACTCGAGGCGCCTCAGCACGTCGCATTGCGGCAGCACAGAACGTACAGCTGAAGCCAGGAGGCAGAATGGTGATTCCCGTTATCTTTGACACGTCTCAAAAGCATTGCAACGGCACCCCACAACCTATCCTGCCCCTGATTACCCCCAATTTCCCAAAATTTGTTCCCTTTTGTTCCCCCCTCCCTTCTCACCCTTCCTTCCCCCCTAACCCTTCTCCCCCTCCCTTCCCCCCTCCCTTCTCACCCTTCATTCCCCCCTAACCCTTCTCCCCCTCCCTTCCCCCCTCCCTTCTCACCCTCCCTTCCCCCCCTCCTTCCCACCCATCTTCCCCCCATCACCCACCCCCCCCCCCCCCCCCCCCTTCCGCACACCTGCATGAAGCGGCCAACGGGAATCACCATTCGGCCACCGGGCTTCAGCTGATCCACCAGGGCCTGGGGGAGCTCTGGTGGGGGGGGAAGGACAGGGAGAGGTGGGGAAGGATGGGGAGGGGTGGGGAGGGGTGGGGAGGGATGGGGAGGGGTGGGGTGGGGTGGGGTGCGGTGGGGTGCGGTGGGGGGAGGGGTGGGGTGGAGGGAAAGGGTAAGGGCAGGGAGAGGTGGGAGGGCGCATCCATTCTCCCTCCCGGCTTCAGCTAATCCTCCGGAGCCCGGGGGAGTTGTGGGGGGGGAAAGAAAAGGAGGAGAGGGGAGGGGTGGGGTGAAAGGATGTGGGTGAGTGGTAAAGCAGGGAGAGAGGGGAGGGTGGTTCGGGCTGGTGGATCAGCTGAAACCGGGTGGTGAAGAGGAGGGTGGTTTCACGTAGCTGGTTGTGCTGTGCGTCTGATGGTGACTTGACAGCGCATGCGGACAGCAGCCGAGAGCGTGACTCGATGCACAGGGTCTCACGGTAGCAGTTTTGAGAATTCTAAAAAACGTTGCACAGGGTCTCATGGTAGCAGTTTTGAGAACTCTCAAAAACGATGCACAGGGTCTCACAGTAGCAGCCCCCACGTTGATGGCATCGTAGGACCAGGAGCATGGCTTCATGTGGCCAAGATACTCACAGAGCCAGGAGCATGCAGAGCAACAGAGCATGCAGAGCAACAGAGCTTGCAGAGCAACAGAGCTTGCAGAGCAACAGAGCTTGCAGAGCAACAGAGCTTGCAGAGCAACAGAGCTTGCAGAGCAACAGAGCTTGCAGAGCAACAGAGCTTGCAGAGCAACAGAGCTTGCAGAGCAACAGAGCTTGCAGAGCAACAGAGCTTGCAGAGCAACAGAGCTTGCAGAGCAACAGAGCTTGCAGAGCAACAGAGCTTGCAGAGCAACAGAGCTTGCAGAGCAACAGAGCTTGCAGAGCAACAGAGCTTGCAGAGCAACAGAGCTTGCAGAGCAACAGAGCTTGCAGAGCAACAGAGCTTGCAGAGCAACAGAGCTTGCAGAGCAACAGAGCTTGCAGAGCAACAGAGCTTGCAGAGCAACAGAGCTTGCAGAGCAACAGAGCTTGCAGAGCAACAGAGCTTGCAGAGCAACAGAGCTTGCAGAGCAACAGAGCTTGCAGAGCAACAGAGCTTGCAGAGCAACAGAGCTTGCAGAGCAACAGAGCTTGCAGAGCAACAGAGCTTGCAGAGCAACAGAGCTTGCAGAGCAACAGAGCTTGCAGAGCAACAGAGCTTGCAGAGCAACAGAGCTTGCAGAGCAACAGAGCTTGCAGAGCAACAGAGCTTGCAGAGCAACAGAGCTTGCAGAGCAACAGAGCTTGCAGAGCAACAGAGCTTGCAGAGCAACAGAGCTTGCAGAGCAACAGAGCTTGCAGAGCAACAGAGCTTGCAGAGCAACAGAGCTTGCAGAGCAACAGAGCTTGCAGAGCAACAGAGCTTGCAGAGCAACAGAGCTTGCAGAGCAACAGAGCTTGCAGAGCAACAGAGCTTGCAGAGCAACAGAGCTTGCAGAGCAACAGAGCTTGCAGAGCAACAGAGCTTGCAGAGCAACAGAGCTTGCAGAGCAACAGAGCTTGCAGAGCAACAGAGCTTGCAGAGCAACAGAGCTTGCAGAGCAACAGAGCTTGCAGAGCAACAGAGCTTGCAGAGCAACAGAGCTTGCAGAGCAACAGAGCTTGCAGAGCAACAGAGCTTGCAGAGCAACAGAGCTTGCAGAGCAACAGAGCTTGCAGAGCAACAGAGCTTGCAGAGCAACAGAGCTTGCAGAGCAACAGAGCTTGCAGAGCAACAGAGCTTGCAGAGCAACAGAGCTTGCAGAGCAACAGAGCTTGCAGAGCAACAGAGCTTGCAGAGCAACAGAGCTTGCAGAGCAACAGAGCTTGCAGAGCAACAGAGCTTGCAGAGCAACAGAGCTTGCAGAGCAACAGAGCTTGCAGAGCAACAGAGCTTGCAGAGCAACAGAGCTTGCAGAGCAACAGAGCTTGCAGAGCAACAGAGCTTGCAGAGCAACAGAGCTTGCAGAGCAACAGAGCTTGCAGAGCAACAGAGCTTGCAGAGCAACAGAGCTTGCAGAGCAACAGAGCTTGCAGAGCAACAGAGCTTGCAGAGCAACAGAGCTTGCAGAGCAACAGAGCTTGCAGAGCAACAGAGCTTGCAGAGCAACAGAGCTTGCAGAGCAACAGAGCTTGCAGAGCAACAGAGCTTGCAGAGCAACAGAGCTTGCAGAGCAACAGAGCTTGCAGAGCAACAGAGCTTGCAGAGCAACAGAGCTTGCAGAGCAACAGAGCTTGCAGAGCAACAGAGCTTGCAGAGCAACAGAGCTTGCAGAGCAACAGAGCTTGCAGAGCAACAGAGCTTGCAGAGCAACAGAGCTTGCAGAGCAACAGAGCTTGCAGAGCAACAGAGCTTGCAGAGCAACAGAGCTTGCAGAGCAACAGAGCTTGCAGAGCAACAGAGCTTGCAGAGCAACAGAGCTTGCAGAGCAACAGAGCTTGCAGAGCAACAGAGCTTGCAGAGCAACAGAGCTTGCAGAGCAACAGAGCTTGCAGAGCAACAGAGCTTGCAGAGCAACAGAGCTTGCAGAGCAACAGAGCTTGCAGAGCAACAGAGCTTGCAGAGCAACAGAGCTTGCAGAGCAACAGAGCTTGCAGAGCAACAGAGCTTGCAGAGCAACAGAGCTTGCAGAGCAACAGAGCTTGCAGAGCAACAGAGCTTGCAGAGCAACAGAGCTTGCAGAGCAACAGAGCTTGCAGAGCAACAGAGCTTGCAGAGCAACAGAGCTTGCAGAGCAACAGAGCTTGCAGAGCAACAGAGCTTGCAGAGCAACAGAGCTTGCAGAGCAACAGAGCTTGCAGAGCAACAGAGCTTGCAGAGCAACAGAGCTTGCAGAGCAACAGAGCTTGCAGAGCAACAGAGCTTGCAGAGCAACAGAGCTTGCAGAGCAACAGAGCTTGCAGAGCAACAGAGCTTGCAGAGCAACAGAGCTTGCAGAGCAACAGAGCTTGCAGAGCAACAGAGCTTGCAGAGCAACAGAGCTTGCAGAGCAACAGAGCTTGCAGAGCAACAGAGCTTGCAGAGCAACAGAGCTTGCAGAGCAACAGAGCTTGCAGAGCAACAGAGCTTGCAGAGCAACAGAGCTTGCAGAGCAACAGAGCTTGCAGAGCAACAGAGCTTGCAGAGCAACAGAGCTTGCAGAGCAACAGAGCTTGCAGAGCAACAGAGCTTGCAGAGCAACAGAGCTTGCAGAGCAACAGAGCTTGCAGAGCAACAGAGCTTGCAGAGCAACAGAGCGTGCAGAGCAACAGAGCTTGCAGAGCAACAGAGCTTGCAGAGCAACAGAGCGTGCAGAGCAACAGAGCGTGCAGAGCAACAGAGCGTGCAGAGCAACAGAGCGTGCAGAGCAACAGAGCTTGCAGAGCAACAGAGCTTGCAGAGCAACAGAGCGTGCAGAGCAACAGAGCGTGCAGAGCAACAGAGCGTGCAGAGCAACAGAGCACCAACAAGGTCTCACCCGGAGCAGCAGCCCCCACGTGGATGGCATCACACGGGCCAGCCTCAGGGTACCCCTCCTGCCCATCCGAGTTGACTTTGAGTCGACTCAAAGGTCATGCACAGCGCAAGGGCATGCACAGAGCCGGCCAGAGCGAGCAGAGAGTCTTACCTGGAGCAGCAGCGCCCACGTGGATGGCATCATATGGAATGGACCCACGTCTACAGGGCCAGCCAGAGCATGAACAGGGACTCACCGGCAGCAGCAGCGCCCACGTGGATGACATCATATGGGCCCGCCTCAGGGTACCCCTCCCGCCCATCCGCCTCTGGGAAGGAGGACGGAAGAGGGAGGAGGAGGGATTGGTGAGATGGGCGGAGGAGACGGTGAGATGAGAATTGACTGCGAGGCGGTGGTGGGAGTAAAGGAAGGCGATAGTAGGGGGAAGGTGGGTGGGACGGGCGCGATGCAAGGGACACTTTGATATGAACAAGGAGAGACGTGGCAGGTAGGGAAAGGGAGAGAGACACGGGGGTTGAGAAACAGGACCTCCACAGCAGGGTAGGATGCAGAAGAACACTCGTCTTCCCTCTTTCCCCTTCTCCCCTCTTTCCCCTTCTTCCCTCTTTCCCCTTCTTCCCTCTTCCCCCCTCCCTTTCGCCACCCCCCTCCCCGTTTCCCCCTCATCCAAACCCCACCATGTCAACCAACCATGTATCGACAGCTGTCCACCGTCCATCAGTTCTGCCGCCCGGCCGGCCTGCACTGCCGCCCGGGACCGCTCCACGAGCTCCGGAATGTGCTCCACGCCCACCGCCCGCCCCGTGGGGCCCACCAATAGCGCCATGACAGCTGTCAGGTAGCCCGAGCCCGACCCCACGTCGAGCACGCGGTTACCGGGTTGCAGGTGATTCTCTAGAAAGGCAAGGCAGTAGCCGTGCTGGTGGGGCAAAGAAGGGGGTTGGAGTGGGGGGAATGGCGGATGGTAGGGGGTGATGGGGGTGGTGAGGAGGGGAATTTGAAGGGGGAAGGAGGAAAAGAGGTGACCATTACTCACTCGTAGCCCGACCACACGTCCAGAACGCGGTTACCCGATTACAGGTGATTCTCTAGAAAGGCGCGGCAGCAGCCGTGCGGGTTGGGGGGTGGCGATGGCGAGGAGGTTGCATCTACGAGTGACCGAAAAGTGAGCAAGGTATCGCACCAGCATTTAGAATAGTTACGTACCATGTGAGGTGCGGAAATGGTGACGTTGAAACCTGCTCATGAACGGTGAATGCCATCATGTCATCCCACATGCCATGCCACAGGTCACATTCCATGCCCACACATGCAACACAGGCCACATGTCATGCCACATGCCATGCCATGCCACAGCGCACAGTGCACACGCCACAGAAGCGCATGAAGGATTATGGAGACATAAGCATGCGATAAAAATCGTCAGCCATCCGACGTGAGCCATACCACACATGACACACACATGGCACATGCATCGATACCTTACATTCACCTATGGGCTGGGGACATTGTCATAAGCCATTGACTTGGTCAACGCACCTATGGGCTGGGGGAAGTTATCATAGGCCCTTAAATTGGTCAACGCACCTATGGGTTGTGGGGAATCGTCATAAGCCGTTGACTTGGTCAACACGTAGTCAGCGCGGTCAATCTGCTTCATGGCCTCCGCGATGCGCTCTGATTGGACGATTCCGCTGCCTGGCAGGTAGCACGGACAGGACGAGGCAGGGGTGGTTGAGGAAGAGGCAGGGGTGGTTGAGGAAGAGGCAGGGGTGGTTGAGGAAGAGGCAGGGGTGGTTGAGGAAGATGTTGCGGAAGATGTTGCGGCGACTGAGGCTGCTCTAGGCTCGAGGTATTGTGATGAATGTCAGCATGAATGTCTACCTAACATCTAAATGAACTTCTGCATGAATGTCCGCATGAATGCCAACTTGTCTGTATGTCAGCACGAATGTCAGCACATGTATGTCAGCATGACTCAGCATGAATGTCTAGAGAATCCTCCAAAAGAACGATTCATGGTCAACACAAACTGTGGTTGTAATTATAGAGGCATGACTATAGGCATCGCAATCCATCCCTTTATTCACGCACGGAGCAGCTTGTCGACCATCTCGCCGTTACTATCGCCATGGCACGTCCAGCTCATTCTTTCGCTCCGCCTCACACGCTCCCAGAACTCCGAATCCTTCTCTCCTCCCCCGTCTCTTGCGCCACTGCCACCCTCTCGTGGCGCGATCGCCGGCTCCGTCGCTTCCGTCCCCCCCGCGTCGCCACCCTTGCCAAAATGGTAGTTGTCGCTATGCACCCCGCCTTTCGCGGCGCACGATGGGGAAGCGGGAACGAAGAGCGAGCGGTCTGAGAAGAGAATGGAAGCGACGGTGACGGCGAGCGCGGGTAGTGAGCGGAAGGAGCGGCGGAAATGGCGCCGGGAGATGCGGGAAGACGAAGCGATTGAAACTGTCGAAATCATTCAGAAACTCGTCGCTGATTATGAGAAGGAAACTTTACTTCAGACTCTAACACTAAGAGCTCTAGGTTCACCAAGAATCTAAGCTTGCCAAGAACGCAATGCGATCAGCAAGTAAAATTCGAGGAGGAGAAATGATAATGCAGAAACATGGATTCATGGCAATGGCTCCTATGTGAAGATAAGCAAGACTGGAATGCGAAACTTCAGACTAGGGCGTGTTCAATTCCGAATGCGAAAAAAACCCTCCCTTCTGTTCTAGTTGAGCCTTGCCAATCAGACGAAACCACGTGTACCCACAACCCCGTATGAACCCCCAACTCGTCTAATCTTTGAATGGATTGTCTCGCAGTGTGCGCACTCTACACCATCGTCGTCGTGGCATGCACAACAGCTCTGCAGCCAATAGCAGTGGCTAGGTTTGCAGAGCCCAATGCCAAATCACATGGACCCAACGCTTGACCGCCTGCGCACTTCTTCTGCCATCTCTCCAACGAAATCAGGCCCGCACAGTTACAGCTGACGAAAGCGAATCATAAGCTGTTACCGTGTCGCGCTCAGTTCGTGCAAGCCTTCCAGATTTCACTGCCCCTGGCAGGGTCATAAGCACTGGCAGAGGGATAGCTAGAAATGGCTGAAGAGAAAGAAACCTCTGCTGTTGTGTCAGTGTGTCTTAGATGCCGTGCTCTGCAAGCATCCCATCGATTTCACGTTTTGGCGAGGACCAAGGGCAAGGATGCTGGAGATTGTAGTCGTTACGTCGTTTGCATTTCGCTCATAGTACAGACCCGTCAGGCTCTCTCGACTTCTTCTTCTTCTTCTTCTTCTTCTTCTTCTTCTTCTTCTTCTTCTTCTTCTTCTTCTTCTTCTTCTTCTTCTTCTTCTTCTTCTTCTTCTTCTTCTTCTTCTTCTTCTTCTTCTTCTTCTTCTTCTTCTTCTTCTTCTTCTTCTTCTTCTTCTTCTTCTTCTTCTTCTTCTTCTTCTTCTTCTTCTTCTTCTTCTTCTTCTTCTTCTTCTTCTTCTTCTTCTTCTTCTTCTTCTTCTTCTTCTTCTTCTTCTTCTTCTTCTTCTTCTTCTTCTTCTTCTTCTTCTTCTTCTTCTTCTTCTTCTTCTTCTTCTTCTTCTTCTTCTTCTTCTTCTTCTTCTTCTTCTTCTTCTTCTTCTTCTCTTCTTCTTCTTCTTCTTCTTCTTCTTCTTCTTCTTCTTCTTCTTCTTCTTCTTCTTCTCTTCTTCTTCTTCTTCTTCTTCTTCTTCTTCTTCTTCTTCTTCTTCTTCTTCTTCTTCTTCTTCTTCTTCTTCTTCTTCTTCTTCTTCTTCTTCTTCTTCTTCTTCTTCTTCTTCTTCTTCTTCTTCTTCTTCTTCTTCTTCTTCTTCTTCTTCTTCTTCTTCTTCTTCTTCTTCTTCTTCTTCTTCTTCTTCTTCTTCTTCTTCTTCTTCTTCTTCTTCTTCTTCTTCTTCTTCTTCTTCTTCTTCTTCTTCTTCTTCTTCTTCTTCTTCTTCTTCTTCTTCTTCTTCTTCTTCTTCTTCTTCTTCTTCTTCTTCTTCTTCTTCTTCTTCTTCTTCTTCTTCTTCTTCTTCTTCTTCTTCTTCTTCTTCTTCTTCTTCTTCTTCTTCTTCTTCTTCTTCTTCTTCTTCTTCTTCTTCTTCTTCTTCTTCTTCTTCTTCTTCTTCTTCTTCTTCTTCTTCTTCTTCTTCTTCTTCTTCTTCTTCTTCTTCTTCTTCTTCTTCTTCTTCTTCTTCTTCTTCTTCTTCTTCTTCTTCTTCTTCTTCTTCTTCTTCTTCTTCTTCTTCTTTCTTCTTTTCTTCTTCTTCTTCTTCTTCTTCTTCTTCTTCTTCTTCTTCTTCTTCTTCTTCTTCTTCTTCTTCTTCTTCTTCTTCTTCTTCTTCTTCTTCTTCTTCTTCTTCTTCTTCTTCTTCTTCTTCTTCTTCTTCTTCTTCTTCTTCTTCTTCTTCTTCTTCTTCTTCTTCTTCTTCTTCTTCTTCTTCTTCTTCTTCTTCTTCTTCTTCTTCTTCTTCTTCTTCTTCTTCTTCTTCTTCTTCTTCTTCTTCTTCTTCTTCTTCTTCTTCTTCTTCTTCTTCTTCTTCTTCTTCTTCTTCTTCTTCTTCTTCTTCTTCTTCTTCTTCTTCTTCTTCTTCTTCTTCTTCTTCTTCTTCTTCTTCTTCTCTTCTTCTTCTTCTTCTTCTTCTTCTTCTTCTTCTTCTTCTTCTTCTTCTTCTTCTTCTTCTTCTTCTTCTTCTTCTTCTTCTTCTTCTTCTTCTTCTTCTTCTTCTTCTTCTTCTTCTTCTTCTTCTTCTTCTTCTTCTTCTTCTTCTTCTTCTTCTTCTTCTTCTTCTTCTTCTTCTTCTTCTTCTTCTTCTTCTTCTTCTTCTTCTTCTTCTTCTTCTTCTTCTTCTTCTTCTTCTTCTTCTTCTTCTTCTTCTTCTTCTTCTTCTTCTTCTTCTTCTTCTTCTTCTTCTTCTTCTTCTTCTTCTTCTTCTTCTTCTTCTTCTTCTTCTTCTTCTTCTTCTTCTTCTTCTTCTTCTTCTTCTTCTTCTTCTTCTTCTTCTTCTTCTTCTTCTTCTTCTTCTTCTTCTTCTTCTTCTTCTTCTTCTTCTTCTTCTTCTTCTTCTTCTTCTTCTTCTTCTTCTTCTTCTTCTTCTTCTTCTTCTTCTTCTTCTTCTTCTTCTTCTTCTTCTTCTTCTTCTTCTTCTTCTTCTTCTTCTTCTTCTTCTTCTTCTTCTTCTTCTTCTTCTTCTTCTTCTTCTTCTTCTTCTTCTTCTTCTTCTTCTTCTTCTTCTTCTTCTTCTTCTTCTTCTTCTTCTTCTTCTTCTTCTTCCCCACTGGTGAAGCTAGAGCAGGCCTTCCAGTCGCCCCCGCTCGCCCTGCAATTTGACTGCTTCAACCCGCACCTCCTGCTGGTTGTAGAGCGGTGCAGTGCGGTGCACGCTGTGGACGTGCGAGCACCCCATGCCAGGCAGCAGATCCAAGTGGTGAGTACCCTCTCTCCGCCTTTTCCGCTCTCTCCTCTCCCTCTCTCTCTCATCGTCCTGTCTCATATTTCTCTCCTCTCTGTCCTCCATCTCTTACGATCGACTCCCTCTCCTTATGTCTCTCGTATGCAGCACCGCCAGCCATCATCAGAAGCAGAGGAGCAGAGGCAGCAGAGGGAGGACGCAAGGGAGGATGGCCGTTGGGTAGTGGCTCTCGAGGGTCTTCCCCCCACCGCTGTGCCTCATGCTGCTGCTGCCGCTGCTGCTCGTGCTGCCGATGCTGCTGACGCGGCCACTGCTGCTGCTGCTCGTGCTGCTAATTCTGCTGATGCTGCTACTGCCGCCGCTGCCCGTGCTGCTGCTGCTGGTGCTGGTGCTGCTCCTGCTGGTGGTGGTCGTGCTGCCGCTGGTGCTGCTTCCGCCGCTGCTGGTGCTGCAGCCGCCCTCGCTGGGGCTGTTTCCGCTGCTGATGGTGCCGCTCGTGCTGCTGATGGTGCTGGCCGTGCTGCTGGTGCTGCTGTGGCTGCTCGTGCGACAGTGGGGGGAGTGGTGGGCGGCATGGTGGACGCAGCACAGGACCAGCTGAGGCGACGTCTGCACCAGTTGGAGCAGCTGTTGCATCGCCGCAACCAGCCGCCCGTCAGCGACGTGGTGGGGCTGGCGGCTTACCACCACCCTGGAGTTCTTGTCTCGACTGAAACCACTGTCTTCCAGGTGAATTCTGATTGCTGCTGGAACGCTGTGAAGTGGTGTGCCTTGATGTGCTGTGAATGCAACCAGCCATCTGTCCGCGACGTGGTGGGGCTCGCAGGCTTACCATCATCCGGGAGTGCTCGTGTCGACAGAAACCACTGTCTTCCAGGTGAGCATGACTGTTGCTGGGATGCCTTGAGTGAGCATGTTTCGATGCACTGGAGAGTGCAACCTGCTGCCTGTCAGCAAGGTGGTGGGGCTCGCGGCTTACCACCACCCCGTTGCTCGTGTCGACAGAAACCACTGTCTTCCAGGTGCGCTGATTCTTGAGGCGCCTCCCCTTTGATGGGAATCAGCTCAAAAGTCGACCGCTGGTGCCCAGGTCAGCTGGCTTTGGAGGCGCCTCAAAGTCGACCGCTGGTGCCCAGGTCAGCTGGCTTTGGAGGCGCCTCAAAGTCGACCGCTGTTGCCCAGGTCAGCTGGCTTTGGAGGCGCCTCAAAGTCGACCGCTGGTGCCCAGGTCAGCTGGCTTTGGAGGCGCCTCAAAGTCGACCGCTGTTGCCCAGGTCAGCTGGCTTTGGAGGCGCCTCAAAGTCGACCGCTGTTGCCCAGGTCAGCTGGCTTTGGAGGCGCCTCAAAGTCGACCGCTGTTGCCCAGGTCAGCTGGCTTTGGAGGCGCCTCAAAGTCGACCGCTGTTGCCCAGGTCAGCTGGCTTTGGAGGCGCCTCAAAGTCGACCGCTGGTGCCCAGGTCAGCTGGCTTTGGAGGCGCCTCAAAGTCGACCGCTGTTGCCCAGGTCAGCTGGCTTTGGAGGCGCCTCAAAGTCGACCGCTGTTGCCCAGGTCAGCTGGCTTTGGAGGCGCCTCAAAGTCGACCGCTGTTGCCCAGGTCAGCTGGCTTTGGAGGCGCCTCAAAGTCGACCGCTGTTGCCCAGGTCAGCTGGCTTTGGAGGCGCCTCAAAGTCGACCGCTGTTGCCCAGGTCAGCTGGCTTTGGAGGCGCCTCAAAGTCGACCGCTGTTGCCCAGGTCAGCTGGCTTTGGAGGCGCCTCAAAGTCGACCGCTGGTGCCCAGGTCAGCTGGCTTTGGAGGCGCCTCAAAGTCGACCGCTGTTGCCCAGGTCAGCTGGCTTTGGAGGCGCCTCAAAGTCGACCGCTGTTGCCCAGGTCAGCTGGCTTTGGAGGCGCCTCAAAGTCGACCGCTGTTGCCCAGGTCAGCTGGCTTTGGAGGCGCCTCAAAGTCGACCGCTGGTGCCCAGGTCAGCTGGCTTTGGAGGCGCCTCAAAGTCGACCGCTGTTGCCCAGGTCAGCTGGCTTTGGAGGCGCCTCAAAGTCGACCGCTGGTGCCCAGGTCAGCTGGCTTTGGAGGCGCCTCAAAGTCGACCGCTGTTGCCCAGGTCAGCTGGCTTTGGAGGCGCCTCAAAGTCGACCGCTGTTGCCCAGGTCAGCTGGCTTTGGAGGCGCCTCAAAGTCGACCGCTGTTGCCCAGGTCAGCTGGCTTTGGAGGCGCCTCAAAGTCGACCGCTGTTGCCCAGGTCAGCTGGCTTTGGAGGCGCCTCAAAGTCGACCGCTGTTGCCCAGGTCAGCTGGCTTTGGAGGCGCCTCAAAGTCGACCGCTGTTGCCCAGGTCAGCTGGCTTTGGAGGCGCCTCAAAGTCGACCGCTGTTGCCCAGGTCAGCTGGCTTTGGAGGCGCCTCAAAGTCGACCGCTGTTGCCCAGGTCAGCTGGCTTTGGAGGCGCCTCAAAGTCGACCGCTGTTGCCCAGGTCAGCTGGCTTTGGAGGCGCCTCAAAGTCGACCGCTGTTGCCCAGGTCAGCTGGCTTTGGAGGCGCCTCAAAGTCGACCGCTGTTGCCCAGGTCAGCTGGCTTTGGAGGCGCCTCAAAGTCGACCGCTGTTGCCCAGGTCAGCTGGCTTTGGAGGCGCCTCAAAGTCGACCGCTGTTGCCCAGGTCAGCTGGCTTTGGAGGCGCCTCAAAGTCGACCGCTGTTGCCCAGGTCAGCTGGCTTTGGAGGCGCCTCAAAGTCGACCGCTGTTGCCCAGGTCAGCTGGCTTTGGAGGCGCCTCAAAGTCGACCGCTGTTGCCCAGGTCAGCTGGCTTTGGAGGCGCCTCAAAGTCGACCGCTGTTGCCCAGGTCAGCTGGCTTTGGAGGCGCCTCAAAGTCGACCGCTGTTGCCCAGGTCAGCTGGCTTTGGAGGCGCCTCAAAGTCGACCGCTGTTGCCCAGGTCAGCTGGCTTTGGAGGCGCCTCAAAGTCGACCGCTGTTGCCCAGGTCAGCTGGCTTTGGAGGCGCCTCAAAGTCGACCGCTGTTGCCCAGGTCAGCTGGCTTTGGAGGCGCCTCAAAGTCGACCGCTGTTGCCCAGGTCAGCTGGCTTTGGAGGCGCCTCAAAGTCGACCGCTGTTGCCCAGGTCAGCTGGCTTTGGAGGCGCCTCAAAGTCGACCGCTGTTGCCCAGGTCAGCTGGCTTTGGAGGCGCCTCAAAGTCGACCGCTGTTGCCCAGGTCAGCTGGCTTTGGAGGCGCCTCAAAGTCGACCGCTGTTGCCCAGGTCAGCTGGCTTTGGAGGCGCCTCAAAGTCGACCGCTGTTGCCCAGGTCAGCTGGCTTTGGAGGCGCCTCAAAGTCGACCGCTGTTGCCCAGGTCAGCTGGCTTTGGAGGCGCCTCAAAGTCGACCGCTGTTGCCCAGGTCAGCTGGCTTTGGAGGCGCCTCAAAGTCGACCGCTGTTGCCCAGGTCAGCTGGCTTTGGAGGCGCCTCAAAGTCGACCGCTGTTGCCCAGGTCAGCTGGCTTTGGAGGCGCCTCAAAGTCGACCGCTGTTGCCCAGGTCAGCTGGCTTTGGAGGCGCCTCAAAGTCGACCGCTGTTGCCCAGGTCAGCTGGCTTTGGAGGCGCCTCAAAGTCGACCGCTGTTGCCCAGGTCAGCTGGCTTTGGAGGCGCCTCAAAGTCGACCGCTGTTGCCCAGGTCAGCTGGCTTTGGAGGCGCCTCAAAGTCGACCGCTGTTGCCCAGGTCAGCTGGCTTTGGAGGCGCCTCAAAGTCGACCGCTGTTGCCCAGGTCAGCTGGCTTTGGAGGCGCCTCAAAGTCGACCGCTGTTGCCCAGGTCAGCTGGCTTTGGAGGCGCCTCAAAGTCGACCGCTGTTGCCCAGGTCAGCTGGCTTTGGAGGCGCCTCAAAGTCGACCGCTGTTGCCCAGGTCAGCTGGCTTTGGAGGCGCCTCAAAGTCGACCGCTGTTGCCCAGGTCAGCTGGCTTTGGAGGCGCCTCAAAGTCGACCGCTGTTGCCCAGGTCAGCTGGCTTTGGAGGCGCCTCAAAGTCGACCGCTGTTGCCCAGGTCAGCTGGCTTTGGAGGCGCCTCAAAGTCGACCGCTGTTGCCCAGGTCAGCTGGCTTTGGAGGCGCCTCAAAGTCGACCGCTGTTGCCCAGGTCAGCTGGCTTTGGAGGCGCCTCAAAGTCGACCGCTGTTGCCCAGGTCAGCTGGCTTTGGAGGCGCCTCAAAGTCGACCGCTGTTGCCCAGGTCAGCTGGCTTTGGAGGCGCCTCAAAGTCGACCGCTGTTGCCCAGGTCAGCTGGCTTTGGAGGCGCCTCAAAGTCGACCGCTGTTGCCCAGGTCAGCTGGCTTTGGAGGCGCCTCAAAGTCGACCGCTGTTGCCCAGGTCAGCTGGCTTTGGAGGCGCCTCAAAGTCGACCGCTGTTGCCCAGGTCAGCTGGCTTTGGAGGCGCCTCAAAGTCGACCGCTGTTGCCCAGGTCAGCTGGCTTTGGAGGCGCCTCAAAGTCGACCGCTGTTGCCCAGGTCAGCTGGCTTTGGAGGCGCCTCAAAGTCGACCGCTGTTGCCCAGGTCAGCTGGCTTTGGAGGCGCCTCAAAGTCGACCGCTGTTGCCCAGGTCAGCTGGCTTTGGAGGCGCCTCAAAGTCGACCGCTGTTGCCCAGGTCAGCTGGCTTTGGAGGCGCCTCAAAGTCGACCGCTGTTGCCCAGGTCAGCTGGCTTTGGAGGCGCCTCAAAGTCGACCGCTGTTGCCCAGGTCAGCTGGCTTTGGAGGCGCCTCAAAGTCGACCGCTGTTGCCCAGGTCAGCTGGCTTTGGAGGCGCCTCAAAGTCGACCGCTGTTGCCCAGGTCAGCTGGCTTTGGAGGCGCCTCAAAGTCGACCGCTGTTGCCCAGGTCAGCTGGCTTTGGAGGCGCCTCAAAGTCGACCGCTGTTGCCCAGGTCAGCTGGCTTTGGAGGCGCCTCAAAGTCGACCGCTGTTGCCCAGGTCAGCTGGCTTTGGAGGCGCCTCAAAGTCGACCGCTGTTGCCCAGGTCAGCTGGCTTTGGAGGCGCCTCAAAGTCGACCGCTGTTGCCCAGGTCAGCTGGCTTTGGAGGCGCCTCAAAGTCGACCGCTGTTGCCCAGGTCAGCTGGCTTTGGAGGCGCCTCAAAGTCGACCGCTGTTGCCCAGGTCAGCTGGCTTTGGAGGCGCCTCAAAGTCGACCGCTGTTGCCCAGGTCAGCTGGCTTTGGAGGCGCCTCAAAGTCGACCGCTGTTGCCCAGGTCAGCTGGCTTTGGAGGCGCCTCAAAGTCGACCGCTGTTGCCCAGGTGAGCTGGCTTTGGAGGCGCCTCAAAGTCGACCGCTGTTGCCCAGGTCAGCTGACGCCAGGAAAGGGGAGGTGCCTTCTGGATGAGGGATCCGTCTCTCCTTCATAAGTAAACTTTTGAGACGTCTCAGAAGGTGCCTTCTGGATGAGGGATCCGTCTCTCCTTCATAAGTTTCCTTTTCACCACCTTGTGTGAAAATCCGTCTCTCTATCTTTGCACACAACCCCCCCATCCCCCCCCCCCCCCCCCCCACGCCATGGAACCCCTTGGCTACAGTATCCTCGCATGGGAGCCTGGTCACCTGCCTCTCACCGCCTCTATCCCAAACGCTTCAAGGTGAGTGCGGTTCCGTGCTATGAGACGTCCCAGCGTTGCTGCTGTCAGGAGTGAAGTTACAAAGTTTGAAGGCTATGTATGCCCGTCAGGAGTGCACATTCAGCGTGATACGGTCCCCATTCGTCTGTTCTTTAGTCCAATTCGTTAGTCCACGCTTTCCCCGTCGTCCATCGAAACATCTTACTGTATTTACCCTGGCGCACACCTCTGCACCCATCCGCACTCCTCATCAACCAATCTGGACTGCAGGAAGTGGTACGGCTGCTGTTGCTGGGGCACTACTCTACTGAGCAGTGGGATTACACTGCGACCGACAGCCACAGCAGCCAGGCACAGTCTGACAGCAGGTGAGCGTGTGTTGGTTGTTGGGGCACAGGAGGTGATCCAGCTGTTGCTGATGGGTCATTACGGTACCGGGCAGTACGATTACGGTGCTGCTGCTGACAGCCATAGCAGCCACAGCAACCAGGCAGAGTCAGACAGCAGGTGAGGGTGCTTCTTTTCCCAGGTCCGTGGCATTGCCAGGTCTTTCAGCTATGTATCATTATTCATGCTTCAGCAACTGTTCATACTGCATTGATTGCAAGTATACCTTCTGCTGTGATTCAGATATGCTAGTTTTTGTGTGTTCCTTATTTCTCTATTTTCTGTTGTATATGGTTCCCTGGTTCAGGTACCTGTGGTTGCTTCCCCTCGAAGTGTTGCTTCAGATCGTTGGACATGCATCTACACCACTTTCTGTGTGGATTAGTGATGCATAGACCATATTACTAAACGGATTTTTTGTGAATGGGTTACCAACGTTACACTATCTCAGGTATGGTATGTACAGTAGGTGCTACAAGATCTATGTACAAGTTGCGTTGAATAAAGCATGGTACCCTTTATGACGAGCCCATTACGCAAGAACCTAGCAAGCATGCCAGGAAACCACTTCCATGTGAGATGAAATGACAAAGCTAGAGATTCCGTCACCCACATACGGTACTCAGATGTACTGGTGACAAAAGGCAAAGCCTTAGCCCACCAGAAAATCATAAACCTCAGCTATAGCCCCTCCTGCCATTACCAGCCATCTCCAGTTGCTGTCTGCAACCACACACTCGCTACTGCCCCTGTCCCGGTTATTATTACTATCACCCTTACAGTCATCACCACCACTGCTGCCCGCGTTGTCACCATTTTCATCGCTAGCAGCAGTGGCAGAAGAGGCAGTGGTTGAGAGAGGATACATGACAGGAGGGTGAGGCAGATACACCAGGTCTTGCTGGGACTGCTGTGGGGGGTGAATGGTAGTTATGGGGCCTTGGCACCAGGCTCGTCGTTGCGCTACTTGGTTGGAGGGCGACGGAGCTGTAACCGTCTCAGATGAAACCTCGTGACATGAAACGGCATCAGATGTAACGCCATGAGATGTAACGCTGTGGGGTGTAACGATGTTGTGGGCGCATTGAGAGGCAGTCCAGAGGTCGATGGCCCCATCGGCTCTCAGCACCACAGCCGTGGCAGAGGAGGGGGCGATGCAGGGCTGCTGAGAGTCAAAATGAAGCACCTCAGTGAATGGAGGATGGTTCTGGAGGAGCAAGGGGTGGGAGGGAGGCAGGGAACGATTTGGGAGTGCAGGCAAGAGAGCAGTGGCAAAGGAGGGGGTGACGCAGGGCTGCGGAGGAATCTTGTGTGGCACCTCAGTGAACGAGGAGGGGCCCTGGAGGAATTGTTGGGGGAAGGGAGAAGACTGTAGGAGTGCAAGCAAGCAGGAAAGCACACAACAATGGAGGTATGAAAGTGATATGCAATGGAGAGCGGGAATGATGTAGGCATGAAATGTTGAAAAGTTCTGCAAGGGACGCACCTGGGGAAGGAGGGCGCGCCTGGGGGAGGAGGGCGCACCTGGGGGAGGAGGGCGCACCTGGGGGAGGAGGGCGCACCTGGGGGAGGAGGGCGCACCTGGGGGAGGAGGGCGGCTTGATTAGAAGCATCCACGTCCCACACCCGCGCAAAGCTGCCCTCGGGGATGTCATGGTGAGTGTCGGTCACAGTCTGGGGAGATGAGGAGGGACGGTGACAGTGGAAACGATGATGACAGGGAACATAAGAGTGACAAGGTGAGAGTCGTGAGGGAAAGGTCTAGTGCAGTTTGGTGGAGTGGAGTGGAGTGGGGTGGAGTGGAGTGGAGTGGAGTGGAGTGGAGTGGAGTGGAGTGGAGTCTTAACAAGTACGGAGCAGCCTCAAGCGCCATAGAATAGCATAGGATAGTAGCTAGCCACCACATGGCGTGATGCTTGTTTGATAGCGCTACTTGAAGAGAGGTTAATGTGTCTAAGACGTCTACAGTAAGTTCTACTTCAAGTTCAGTAGTTGTTCATTTTCTGGTGGAGTCATGAACCGAACACAACCTAGTTGTAGGTGAAGTTTCAACCCACCCTGCGCTATGTCTTGTATCTCTACAGTTTCAGTTCAACTTTTATCTCACCACCGAACTTCCATGTCTCGTAGAGCATAGGATTTCTGAGAATTCTCAGAAAACAGTACCTTGTAGTACAAAGGCATGGAAAGACATGAGCAGTAGACATGAACACTACAGATGAACAGTGGATAAGAACAGTAGGCATGGACAGGAGACATGAACAGCAGATGCATACAGTGAGGCAGAAAATCCGTTCGTTGAGGGAGAATTGCTGCATCTCCTCCCACAGATCGATTCTCAACGAAATCGACGGCTGTCCGATGCTCTCTCCTCCTCCCTTCATTCCTACTCCACTTCCTCCTCCTCCCTCCCTTGCTCCTCTCCTCCTTCCGCCTCCACCTTCCCCTCTTCCCGCCACTCCTCTGTCCAAGTCATAAACAACGATCAGCCCCTGAGTCGTGCCAATCAGCAGCCGCCAGCCATGCCGTTCTGAGTGGCTGAAGGCGACATCTGAGACAGGATCCTGAAGTAGACAGCGATGATAAATGTCCACAAGAGTGTGACCGGAGAGAATGTGCTGCAAACGAATGATGCATGGGCAGCGGCACACTCTCTTGCCTGACGCCTCGAGATCCTCAGCAGATTCAAAATCTTCAGCAGCCTGTGAACCCGCAGCAGACTGTGAACCCGCAGCAGACTGTGAACCCGCAGCAGCCTGTGAACCCGCAGCAGACTGTGAACCCGCAGCAGACTGTGAACCCGCAGCAGACTGTGAACCCGCAGCAGACTGTGAACCCGCAGCAGCCTGTGAACCCGCAGCAGACTGTGAACCCGCAGCAGCCTGTGAACCCGCAGCAGACTGTGAACCCGCAGCAGACTGTGAACCCGCAGCAGACTGTGAACCCGCAGCAGCCTGTGAACCCGCAGCAGACTGTGAACCCGCAGCAGACTGTGAACCCGCAGCAGCCTGTGAACCCGCAGCAGACTGTGAACCCGCAGCAGACTGTGAACCCGCAGCAGACTGTGAACCCGCAGCAGACTGTGAACCCGCAGCAGACTGTGAACCCGCAGCAGACTGTGAACCCGCAGCAGACTGTGAACCCGCAGCAGCTCGAGCAGTGTTGTTCAGTATTCCCTGACGCTGCTCCTCCGTGCGCCTCATCTCTGCTGCCCACACAGGTATCGTCCCAATGATCGTTGGAGTGTCCAGATTCGCAAAGGGTGACTCTGTGGGCTCCTCACTGCCAATCCCACGCTCAGCAGGGGCGTGAGTGTGTGGCACTACAGCAGCAACCACGCCCGTCCATGGATCGAAGGCCAAAGCACGATCGTACACACACTGCATACTAGCCCATGCTGTGCTGTGCTGTGATGTCCCTGTTGACTGCTGTTGACCGTGCGTTGACTGCTGTTGACTGTGCGTTGACTGGCAAGCATGAGAGCCCAAGTCCCAAAGCCGCATGGTGTGGTCACCGTCGCTCATGCCACTGCGCTCCTCCACCAGCAGATACCCAGGCCGCCCGTATGCCATGCCTCCCTTACACGGGCGAGCCTCCGTCGAGTTTTGATTCGACTCAAAACTCAACTCATTACACGCAGGCCGCCCGTATGCCATGCCTCCCTTACACGGGCGAGCCTTTGTGACGTCTCTCTTGATGAATGCGCAAGGGCTTGCCATGACTCCCTTGGACCGGCGGCCGTGAGTTGTTGCTTCTCGGCCCGTCAGCCCCCCACCCTCCCACCACTCCCGTGGCCCTCTCTTGCCCCTCCTAGGCCGCCATCCCACCTGCTCTTCCTCCCCCTCCTCGCCCTCCTCCCCCTCACTTCTCCCCACACCCCCCTCGCCCCCTCGCACTCTCTCAAGGTCCTCCCACAGCTGCTGCTCTCCCATCCTTCCCTCCACGAACCAGATCGAGCAGCAGGGGGACAGGGAGGGCACGACAACAACACATGTGCCTCCGAATTCACGGGGCTCTGCTGCGCTTCTTTCCAGCCGTGCCTCAGCTTCCCCTCCCTCTGCCTCTCGTGACCTTGCTTGTATAGCGCATGACACTGCTACTGATGCTTCTTTCCCTGCCTCTCTAACTTTTGAGCTTGCTTGGGGCGATGCCCTACCCCTTGTGGGCCAGCGGGGCAAGCTCCACACGCACACCGACCCGTACTCTGCCGCACTCGCCACTAGCCTCCACCCATCCTCGTTACAAGCACACCGGCCGCCCTCGTTACAAGCACACCCAGTAGTAGCACGAGAACCTGAATTCGGTCCCTCTGGGGCGTCCCCGAGGCTTTGGGAGAGAGTGAGGCAGGTGAGGGGGAGGGGGATGGGGAGGGGGTGGTGGAGGGAGGCGAGGAGGGAGTGGGAGGGGAGGTGCCACACCTGCAGGTGGCCGTGAGAGGTGCCCAGGAGGAGAAGCGTGTCGTCCACTTTTATCACTGAGACCGTGACAGCTGCTGCTGATTCTGATGCTGCTGCTGCTGCTGGTGGTGGTGCTGCTGCTGCTCTTGCCGCTGGTGCTGCCACTGATGTTGCCGCAGCTTCTGGCATGACATTTGCTGCTGCTGAAGCTCTCCGGTTTTCGGCCTTCCTCCCTGCCTTCCCATTCCCCCCCCATCCCCACACCTCGCCTCTCCCTCCATGAATCCCCCTAATGTCACACTTCCCCACTCTCCAATTCCTCCCCGCCTCCACTCTCTCTCTATACCTCCTCTTCCACACACCACTCTCCCTCACTCCCCTTCCCCACCCCCCTCCAACTCCGCCCTCCCCTCCTCGCCCCCCTTCCCCTTCCACCTCTCCCTCCCCCCGCGGTTGTTCCGCCCTGCTCCAGTAGGCAGCCCTTTCCCCAAACGACCGCTCAAACACCTTCCGCCAGAACGCCTCTCCCCCTGCGCCCCCTCCATCCCGCTCCTCCGCCACCACCGCATCCCGCCAGTCTCTGCGAAAGGCGGAATTGGCGGAACGGGGGGAAGACAGAGAAGAGGCGCAAGCGGGAGTCAGGGACAAGTGGGCGATTTGCGCAAGGGGGCCTAGGAGAGGGAGCAAGTGGGGGGAAGGCAGGGACGATAGGGGGAAGCGGAGGGTAGAGGGGAAAAACTGCGCCTACGGGGAACATGTGGGGGAAAATCGGCCCGGGGAAACGCACCTGCACGTGAGCATGGCGCAGATTATTCCGCCAGGCCCTTCAGCTGGAAGGCGTTGGAATATGTCCAGAAGAATGGTTCGCGGAAGTTTCGTAGCCTGATAAGACGAGGCGGGGTCACGCATCGCCTCGTCTGGAGGGCCTTCAGCGTCCGCCATTTCCGCGCGGCGCGCGGGTCAAATTTGCTATCAAGAAAACAATTCAGGTGTGTTGGGTCTGAATCTGGGTGAACAATTTGGAAAATTATTGAATTTTCATTTTCTACCAGACGTACACCGCAAAACGATACTGTATCGTACGTGAAAGGATCCCTACTCAATGCAGTTTCAGCCAGCGGATCTAACAACTGAAGGCGCGAAAGTTACCGTCAGCGCAGGACTGGTCAGTGGATTTCGCGACATTGTCGCCATTCGTTACGGCCACCACAAGTTCCTTGTAGACTCGTTTCGCGAGCTACAAAATCTATCGTCCAGCTTTTGATTGCCTGGGCTGACGCAACGGACGTAACCAGGCGAGATCCGCCATTTCGTCCCTCCACAGCAAAAAACAATCTCGAGGTGCCTCAGGAGAGGAGAACACCAATGCTACCAGCTCCGTTGCCTGAAGCGTAGCAGGGATCCAGGTGCTCTCTCTCAATGGGTTGTGCTGTCCTACGGGTGAAAGCACCAGATCAGTATCAGCCTAGTTGCCACTGATGGCATGCTACGCTACGTGTGAGGAAACGAGCGGCTTATTTAGTACTTGAATTCGTCTAACCTGATTGGATAGTGCACTTCGCTGTGCATATAATTCGTCCCTGTCAATCAAATTCACCGATTTTTATGGTGCAATGGTGTGACATGGTGGTCGGCTAAGGATGGATCGGAGGGAGCTCATGACCGCCGGGAAGAAGCGGGTAATGAGACTTTCGGAATCACAATGCTTTAAAGCTCGTTATTACATCAATTCCCATTGCCTCCGTTTCGCCGTATCTAAATGCTTCCTGAAACCTTACGGAATGGAATTTTTGTTCGTGTATTCACATCGAGCCGTGCTTGCCATTGTTATTGTACGACCAGCTTGAGGAGTATCGGAAGAAGCAACAAGCGAAATCTGGAGGAAGCTCTAAAGGAGGACAGCAAGACAAGGTGCTCACGATGGTCTCCACATCCTTCTTTCCTATCTATTTCCGGACGATTTGAACAGTTTATCGCGTCTAAATTATTCTTCTTCTGGTTGATCGTGACATCCTCGTCCATGTTTTTGTCGACCTTGTTTGCCTTACCACAAATCTCGCTTTCCAAAAATTTCATTCAATTTTTGTACGTTCTTGCTGCTCGAAAAACGTCAGTCTCCCCTCTTGAAAAGCTAGCTTGAACGGCGTCCTCCTTGCTCCTCTCTACCGCCGTCTATCTCACAGGTCAAGATGCCATCAACGGCTCCCACGACTCCGCAGGGCTCGTCCAATCAGAGCGCGGCACGGCAATCCCAAGGCCCGGCTTCAAGCAGCACAAGCGACCTCCCCCAGCTGGGCCTGAGCGTGCAGATCCAACCCCGAGGATCCACCACCGCCCAATCAAGAAAACCCATGCCAATCCAATCCCGGGATTCGCTCCAAAGCCAGCCTAGAGAATCCACAGGCGAGTCTGCAACCTCCATGGTGTCGGCAGCATCCGCAGTGACGGCAGAGTCGGCAGATTCAGCAGGAACGGCCGTGGGGAGGACGATCAGCAGCAGCAGCGGCGGCGGGGACGGCGATTTCATGACGCCCACAGGCGGCAACACGCCGTCCAGCGCCACCAGCTACGGCTCCGACTCCTCCTCGGGGGGCTTTGTGCTGCGTCCGTTCGCTGCTGGGCCTCGGGAGTTCCGCACCATCGCCCAGGGCATCCTGAATAAGGTGAGAAGTTTGTTGTGGGGATGGGTTGGGCTTAAGTTTTTACCGGCAGGGGATGATAAGGTGATGCAGCCAGGTAAAGTCTAGGACGGCATTAGATAACCCAAGGATCGAGGATGGAGGGGGGATGGTGGTAGAAAAGAGAAGAGGAGGGAAGGGAGAAGTTGAGGGGGGGGAAAGACGGGGGTTGCGCTTTGGAAGACGGAAGGGCCAGCCAGGCAGCCGCTTTTGAAAGACCTGCCTGACAACTGACACGCCTCTGCCACCCACCCTGCCAATGCTTCACTCCAACTCGCATGGCAGGGCTTGGGCGTTGAAGGGCAGGGAGCACGAGGGGAGGAAGCGCAAAGAGAGCAGAGAGCAGAGGGAGAGGGAGCAGGCAGGCAGGGCGCTTCAGGGCCAGGAGCGCAAGGGCAGGGAGGAGCAGAGGGGATGCGGAGACCATCCACTGCACAGCCGCATGAGACGCACGAGACTCTCAAGAGAGAGCAGGATGCATCTTCCCCCAGCCACTCCACTCGGCCAACAACCGCCCCTCTTTCCCGAAGCCCCTCCACCTCCTCGCTCACCTCCTCCGTCCCTTGGTCGTCCAGCGGGGCTCTGGACGGCGCGTTTGCTGCTGGAGTGAGACGGTTTTCCCTGGAGACGGGGAGTGATGATGGGTCGCTGACAGAGCGAGGGTCGGTGGTAACCACCACGCGGGAGAAGTATGTGGAGCGGCTGGAGCTGAAGGTGGTTGAGCTGAAGCGACGGCTGTCCGTTGTGATGGAGGAGAGGGAGAGAGGCGGCCCTAGTTTTGCTGGTGCTGGCTCGGGCGCTGCTGGTTTAGGTGGTGGTGGTGCTGCTGGGTTGAGTGGGATGTGGAGGAGTACCAGTGGAGGGGAGGTTCTGTTGAGGGAAGAACTCAGGAAGAAGGCCAGTAGAGTGCATGCTCTGGAAAAGGAGCTGGCGATGCTCAAGAGCCTAGTTGGGCTGGATCCGGGGGAGGCTGTATCTAAGGCTGCGGCGTATGGTGCTGCTGGTGGCGCGGGTGGGGATATGGGTAGAAAATCTAGAAGCGCTGATGCCAGATTTGTTGATTTGATAGAGCGGCACGGAGCAGAGGTTGCTGAACTAAAAGAGTTACTTAAAGAAAAGGAGGAGCGGCTGGTGTTTCTGGAAAGGGATAGGGAGGAGGTGATGGAGCGAGTAGCCGCACAGGTGCAGGCAGAGAAACGTGCGGAGACAGAACGGCTGGCGAAAATGCAGGCGGAAATGGAAGTAGCTGCGGAGCAGCTGAAACGGCAGGTGGCATCTGCCATGGCTCGATGGAAAGGGTTAGAGGAGGAGAAGGGGCGGTTGGCGGACCAGTTGCTTGAAAAGGAGGTGGTTATAGAGGGGGAGAGGGAGCGGAATGTGAGGGTTGCGGAGGAGTTGGCAGTGGTTCGGGGGCAGTATGAGACGATGATGGAGACAGTAGCAGCTCTGCAGGAGGAGAGGGGGAAGCAAGCCAGGGAGACGCAGGGTTTGAGAGAAGAAACACAGAGACTAAGGGAGGAGTGTGAGAAATTTAGGGAGGAGAGTGAGAGGATGAGGGAGGAGAGGGTTGGGCTTGAGAAGGAGCTGGAGAGGTTAAGGGAGCAGGTGCAAAGGCGGCGGAAGAGTGACATTGCAGCGGCCCTGGAAACTGGGTGCAGGGCTGAGGGTTCTGAGGGTGTTGAGAGAAGGGTGAGTGTGGGAGGGGCGTCAGGGGAAGGTTGGGTTTGTACGAAGTACGCTAGTTAAGAACAGGTTGATTGGCTGCCTCTTGGTGACTCGAGTCAATTCCGTGCCCTCCTCCCTGGCTGTGTTGCCCTCCTCCCTGGCTGTGTTGCCCTCCTCCCTGGCTGTGTTGCCCTCCTCCCTGGCTGTGTTGCCCTCCTCCCTGGCTGTGTTGCCCTCCTCCCTGGCTGTGTTGCCCTCCTCCCTGGCTGTGTTGCCCTCCTCCCTGGCTGTGTTGCCCTCCTCCCTGGCTGTGTTGCCCTCCTCCCTGGCTGTGTTGCCCTCCTCCCTGGCTGTGTTGCCCTCCTCCCTGGCTGTGTTGCCCTCCTCCCTGGCTGTGTTGCCCTCCTCCCTGGCTGTGTTGCCCTCCTCCCTGGCTGTGTTGCCCCTCGCCCCCCTTGCCTTACCATGTCACGGTCACCAAGTGATGTGATGTTTTTTTTTTTTTTTTGAGATTAGCGAAAGGAATTTCAGTCTAAGCTGTTTCATCTCGTTTGCTCCCACTGTCTGCGTCCTTTCCTCCGTTCCCTGTACTCTACCCTGAGCAGCGGGAGCTACTAGAGGAGGAGCTGGTGCAGCTGCAGGAGCTACTAGCCCGGCCCAGAGAGAAGGAAGAGAGTCAACTGACCAAGGTGCAAATAAAAAAAACAGCTTCCCCTTCCTGCTTACACTTTTGTTTCCTTGCTCCGTACCCAACAGGTGAACCTAAGTGGGGAGCAGCGGGAGCTGCTAGAGGAGGAGCTGGTGCAGCTGCAGGAGCTGCTCGCCCAGCCCTGAGACGAGGAGGGACAGAGGACCAAGGTGCAAGGAGAACAAACAGCATTCCCCTTCCTGCGTACCCTTCCTTTTTGTTGCTCTCTACTCAACAGGTGAACCTAAGTGGGGAGCAGCGGGAGCTGCTGGAGGAGGAGCTCGTGCAGCTGCAGGAGCTGCTAGCTCGGTCGCGAGACGAGGAGGAGAGGCTCCGAGCCAAGCTGCAGGGCGACGAGCAGCAGTGGCAGCAGCAGCTGCGGGAATCCGCAGCCGCTTTAGCAGCCAAGGAGGAGGAATCCAGGGTTCTGCTAGCTCGGGTGGAGGAGGGGGAGAGGGAGAGAGAGAGGCTCCGGGCAGAGGCGGATGCGGCGAGGCTTGAGGCTGCGAGTGCAGGTGAGAAGCTAGCTGCGACCAAGGATAAGCTGGGAGTGGCGATTAGGAAGGGGAAGGAGGTGGTGCAGCAGCGGGAGGCGCTGAAAGGGACTCTGGCGGAGGAGACTGCTGTGCTGGAACAGTTAAGGGAGGAGCTGGAGCGAGAGAGAGAGGGGAGGAGGGACGCGTTGAAGGCTGTGGAGGTGAAGGAAGGGGAAGTGGCGGAGGGGAGACGGAGGGTGGGTGAACTGGAGGGTGAATTGGAGGAAGGGAGGAAGAGGGTGGAGGAGTTGGAGGCAGCAGTTGCTGCAGCTGAGGGGAAGGCGGCAGGGATGGCGGAGGAAGGCGGGGAGAGGGTTAGGGAGATGGAGGAGAGGGTGAGGGAGGCGGAAGAGAGGGTGCGGGTGGCGGAAGAGGAGGTAGCTGAGGTGAAAAGGCAAGTGGCGGAAGGGAGGGAGCGTGCTGTGGAGCTTCTAGGGCAGGTGGCGGAGAGAGATGCGCTCCTGGCGAGGAGAGGAGAGGAGTTGAGGGAGGTGGAGGGGCGCGAGAGGGAACTGGAGAGAAGGGTTGCGGAGGAGATGGAGAGGAGGATTGAGGAGGGGAGGGAGGAGGGGAGGAGGGAAGTGGAGAGGGAGGTGGGGGTGTGGGAGGGTAGGGTAGAGGAGGAGAGGAGTAAGGCGGAAGATGCTCTGAAAAAGGCGGAGTGTTTGTCTAAGGAGGTGGATCAGTTACAGGAGAGGGTTGCAGAGACAGAGGGGCAGTTGGTTGCTTTGCAGACAGAACTTGCTGCAGCGAAGGGGGTGGTAGAGGAGAAGGAGGGATCGGTGTCAGGGTTAGAGGTGAGCCTGAGTGGGGAGAGGGAGAGAGTGAGACAGCTGGAGGAAATGGTGGGGACGCTGAGAGGGGAGGTTCAGGAGGCGCAGAAGGCAGGTGGTTCAGAAGCAGACGCGAGAGAAAGGGCGAGAGAGAGGGAGAGTGTGCTGACTCGAGAGTTGGAGTCGTTGCAAGCACAGAAAGAGGCGCTGGTGGGTGCTGTGGAGGATGAGAGGGCGATGAGGGAAGAGGCGGAAGAGGCTAAGAGGAGGGTGGAAGGAGAGAAGGGAGAGGTGGTGGAGAAGCAGGGGGAGCTGGAAGCAAGAGTGGAAGATTTACAGGGGAAGCTGGATGAGATGAATTTACAGGCTAAGGGCTGGGAGGAGCAAGTGGAGGGGCTTAAAGCTGAAGTCGTGGGTTGGCAGGCGAGGTTTGCTGGTCGGGAGCAGGAGTTTGCAAATTTGACTGCCGAAGCTGAGGCACGGTTGGAAGAGGTTCGGCAGGAGCTGGAGGGGATGCGAGGGAGGGAGAAGGAGTGGGAAGGGAGGGTTGGGGAGGTGGAGGAGAGAGTGAGGGAGGGTGAGAGAGCGTTGCAGGAGAGTGAGAGGCTGTTGCAGGAGGTGAGGGAGAAGGGGGAGGGGCTTCAGAAGGAGCTCAGTGAGATGGAAGAGAGAGCAAAGGAGGCTGAGGAACGGAAAAAGGAGGCTGAAGCAAGAGTTGAGGAGGCTGAGAGAAGGAGGAAAGAGGAAGAAGCTAGATCGAGTGAGCTGTTGCTGCAAGTGGAGGAAGCCAGGAGGAGAGAGAGTGAGGTGAGCGAGGGGAGGGGTGGTGAGAGTGAGGTTGAGGCATGGAGGGCTGAGTGGAAGGCTGAAGAGGCGTTGCTGCTGCAGAAGCAGGCTGAGATAGAGGGGCTTTTGGTTGCTAAGGGGCGAGAATTTCTGGAGCTGAAGGGAGAGTGGGAGAGGGAGAGGGATGCTTGGGCAACCGAGAGAGGTGAGTGGGAGAGAAAGGCGAAGGGATGGGCGATGGAGAAAGAAGATTTGCTTGGGAGGCTGCAGGGGGAAAGAGAAAAGTGGGAGGAGGAGCAGGGTAGGGTGGAGGAGAGTGAGGGGCAGTTACAGGAACAGGTGGAGGCGGAGAGGAGGAAAGTGGCCGGGTTGAGAGAGGAGAGAGAGCAGCTTCGGAAGAGGTTGGAGGGATTGGAGGAGGAAGTGGAGCAGGTGCAGGAAGAGGTGGCAGCGGAGAGGCGGAAGGTGGAGGAGTTGAGAGGGAGTTTGGAGGAGGAGGAGAGGCGGTGTGGGGAGATGGTGAGTGAGTTGCAGGCTGTGGCGGAGGGGAGGGAGGAGGAGAGGAAGCAAGTGGCGGGGCTGACAGAGGAGAAGGAGCAGCTGCAAAGGAGGGTGGAGGGTTTAGAGGAGGAAGTGAAGCAGGTGCAGGGCAAGATGGATGAGGTGGAGGAGGAGAAGGGGCAGCTACAGAGTAAGGTGCAGGGGCTGGAGGGGGAGGTGGAGCAGCTGCAGCAGAAGGTGCAGGCAGCAGAGCGGAAGGACGTGGTCACTCTCGTGAGTCCTCTGCATGCTGGATGCTCTTAGCCTTTTGTGTGGCAGTTTCCTTATTTTGCTGCTCATCTGCTCATCCACTGTAGAACCATCTCTACTGTTCCTCTGTTCTGTGTAACCCCGTTGCATTTTCTCACCTTTCGGTTGTTTCGGCACTCCATGTCCCCATTCGTTCAAAGCTGTTGACGATTGTCCCTTGCACTCTTTCGTCTCCCTTCCCCCCAGGCAAAGGTAGTTGCCAGCGAGACAGCCGCAGAGGAAGCAACCAGGCAGCTTCAATCAGCCCAAGCCGCCCTCGAGGCAAAGCAAGTTGAACTGGCCGCCCTGCAACAGCAAGCAGAGGAGCTGGAAGAAACCCTAGAGCAGCGCGAGACAGAGCTTGAATCCCTAAAATCAGACATCTCGGCGCGAGAGATGATCTGGCGTGCGTCGCAAGATGCAGAGGCGAAGGCAGCAGAGGATGCTATTGCGGTGGAGGCAGCTGCTGCAAGGGAGATGGCGGAGAGAGAGAGGGATAAGGTGAAGGAGGAAGCTGAGGCGGAAGCAGCGGCTTTGAGGAAGGTTCTGGGAATGCGGGAGTCGCAGCTGGAGAAGCTGCAGGCTCGGGTGGCCGAGGCTGAGGAGGTGGTTCGGGAGCTGGAGGAGGCTCGGGTGGAGCTCGAGAAAGCTCAGGGGGAGGTGGTTAGGGTTAGGGAGGAGATGGGGGGAGAGATGGAGAGAGTGAGGGAGAACAGTGTGAGAACAGAGGAGGAGGTGGAGAAGCTTAGGGCTGCTTTGGAGGGGTATAGAGAGGAGGTGGAGGAGGGAGAGAAAAAGGTGAGTGAGTGTGAGAAGAGGCTAGAAGAGAGTGAGAAAGAGAGGAGGGCCGCTCTGGAGAAAATGGATTCGTTGCTTGGAGAGCTGATGGAGAAGAGTGAGGAGAATGAGAGGGTGAGAGAGGAGGGCGCTAGGCTGAAAGAGGAGGCCTGCCGGTTGAGGGAGGAGGCTAGTAGGCTGGAAGAGGAGCTGAAAGGGCGTGACGAGGAGATTAGTAGGCTGAAACATGAGGTTTTAAAGGTAAGTGCAAGTGCAGGAGCTGATGGGGAGAGGGAGCGGATGGAGGAGGAGGTAGTGCGACTTACTAGGGACGTAGAGCAGAAGGGAGCATTGCTGAAGGTCGCTGAAGACGCAAGGGCAGCAGCTGAGGCGAAGAACGCGAGCCTGGTGAAGAAGGCGAAGGAGAGGATCGAAGGCATGAAGCAGAAGGCTGCAGTTGAGGCCCAGGCTGCTGCAGACGCGAGAGCCGAGGTTGATCGACTGAAGCGGCTTCTGGAGGGGGGAGAGGGCAGAGGGCGAGGAGGGGGGGAAGAGGGAGGAGAGGGTGGGGCAGGGGAGAAAAGAGCAGAGGCGAAGGCAACGAATGTTGAGGACGTGGCCGAGATAGAGGGGCTTCGTGCCAAGGTCTCTCTCCTTGAAACGGAGCTGTCTCAGTTGAAGCAAGGGGAGCGGAGCGGGGCAGGAGCAGGGGGAGAAGGAGCAGCAGGGGCGGCAGCAGGGGCAGCAGCAGAGGCAGCAGCAGAGGCAGCAGCAGAGGGGGAGCGGGTGAGGGAGTCACTGAAGCAGGCACAGGAGCAGGTGGCGGGGGTGAGGGAGAAGCTAAGCAAGGCTGTGCGCAAGGGCAAGGCAATCGAGCAGCAGAAGCTGAAGCTCGAAGCAGACCTCGCTGCTGCCAGGGCTGAGATTGACGCTCTCAGGGCGAGCACTGGGGCAGGCGCAGGGACAGGGGTAGGAACAGGGCTAGGGGCAGCTGTAGCAGCAGCGGCAGGGGCAGGCGGAGGTGTAGCAGCAGGGGAGCAGGTAGACGAGCTGAGAGGATTGTTGGCTGAGGCAGAAGAGGCGAGGAGGAAAGAGGTAGAGGCGAGGCAGAGAGAGGAGGAGGCGAAGAGGAAAGAGGAGGAGGCGAGGAGGAAGGCTGAGGAGAGGCTGAAAGAGACAGTGGCTATGATGGAAGGAGGGACAGATGCTCTTGCGGGGCGAGAGAAGGAGTGTGAGGAGCTAAGTAACGAACTTACTGAGCTAAGAAAGTCTCTTAGCAGCGCTCAGGAGGAGGTTGCTAGGCTGATGGGGGAAGTGGATAGGTTGGAGGAGGAGGGTGGGAGGGAGAGGGCGGATGCAGAGGAGAGATTGGAGAAGGTGAAGAGGGAGAGTGAAGAGATGGAGGGGTTTAAGAATGGGAAAATAGCGGAGGTGGAAGAGATGTTGGCTATAGTTGAAACGGATCTTGCTGTAGCGAGGCGGAGAGTTGAGGAGCTGGAGAGGGAGAAAGCGGAGGTGGAGAAGGGGAGGGAGGAGAGGGAGAGGCGAGTGAGGGAGTTGGAAGAGGAAGTGGGGAAGTCGGGAGAGGAGGGGAGGGGATTGGGGTTGGAGCTAGAGAGAGTGAGGGAGGAACTGAACGAGTGGAGGGGGGTGGCTGAGGAGAGGGGCAGGGATGTGGAGGGAATGAGGAGGGAAGTGGAGGAGGCGAGAGAGGAGAGGGAGGAGAGAGGGAAGGCGTTGGTGGGACTTGAGGAGAGAGTGAGGGAGTTGCAGGGGGAGCTGGAGGAGGAGAGGAGGAGGCGGGAGGAAGAAGAGGTGAAGAGAGTGGAAGAGGAGAGGAGGAGGGAGCAGGAGGAGAAAGCGAGGACGAGTGAAGGGGAGGGGGAGAAAGAGGTTGGAGACGCACGGGCACAGTTGATGGAGAAAGAGGAGTGGTTGAGAGCGGTAGAGGGGCAGTTGAAGGAGGTTCAGTCCCAGCTTGCAACGGTTGAAGAGCGGTTGGTGGCGATACAGGGAGAGAAGGAAGTAGCAGAGGAGAGAATACGAGAGCTGGAGACTGAGAGAAGCGCGAGGGAAGAGAGAGTTTGTGCACTAGAGGATGAGAAGGCAGGTTTGGCTAGGGAGTTGGAGCAGGAGAGGGAGAGGAGAGAGGAAGCGGATAGGAATCTAGTGGGAGTGCAGGGTGGGTTGGATGAGGACAGGGAGGCGAGGAGAGTGGCAGAAGCTGAGCTGGATAGTGTACGTTCTGAGCTGGCAAGTGCTCGTGATGAGCTGGCACGTGTCCGTGCTGAGCTGGCAACGGCTGGTCGTGATGAGGAGAGGAAGGATGAAGGTGAAGCAGGAAGCAGTGGGGAGGATGCTGATGCAGTGGCTGTGAGAGAGAGAGTGAGGGAGCTGGAGGAGAGAGTGAGGGAGGAGGAGAAGAGAGTGAAGGAGGAGGGGGAGAGAGTGAGATTGCAGGAGGAAAGACTGAGGGAGAAAGAGGAGAGAGTGAGGGAGGAGGTGGAGAGAGTGAGGGAGGAGGGAGAGAGAGCCAAGGAGCTGGAAGTGAAAGTGGCAAAATTGGAGGGTGAATTAGCAGAGCTGCAGTTGCAATTAGAAAAGGAAAGGGAGGAATGGAATGTCACAAAGGAACAGCTTGGAGCAGATAACGAACGAGCTTGTAACGAGGCTAAAGAGCAAAGGGACCAAGCATCCCAACTGAGGACTTCCCTCTTGGAGCTTGAAGCACAGAGGGATGCGTGGGCAGTTGAAAGAGATGCTCTTGTAGCAGCAGAGCGGCAGGTGCAGGATGAGAAGCGGGGTTTGGAGGAGCTGGTTGCGGTGCTGAGAGGTCGGATTCAGGAGGTGGAGGCAGAGAGGGATGGGTTGCAGGCAGCTGTTGGTCGGCTGGAGGGAGAGAAGGGGGACTTGCAGGAAGCAGTGGAGTGTTTGGAAGGGGAAAAAGGGCGATTAGTAGGGGAGAGGACTGGTTTAATGGCGGAAGTTTCTCGTTTGGAAGCAGAGAAGGAGGGTGCTCAGATGGAGGAAGAGCGGTTGCGAGGTGAATTGGAAGAAGAGAGGAGGAGAGCGGAGAGTGCGAGGGAGGAGGGTGAGGAGAGGGGGAGGAGGGTAGGTGAGCTGGAAAGAGTGGTTGAGGTCTTGAGGGGCGAGATGGAAGAGATGAGAAGGGAGAGGGGGGAGAGGGGGGAGAGGGAGGAGAGGGGGGAGAGGGGGGAGAGGGGGGAGAGGGGGGAGAGGGGGGAGAGGGGGGAGAGGGGGGAGAGGGGGGAGAGGGGGGAGTGGGGGGAGAGGGGGGAGAGGGGGGAGAGGGGGGAGAGGGGGGAGAGGGGGGAGAGGGAGGAGAGGGAGGAGAGGGAGGAGGTGAGTAGGGATGAAGTGGCTAAGGGTGAGAAGGAGTGGAGAGTAAATGAATTGGAGCGAGCCTTGCAAGAGAAGGAAGGAGAGGTGGAGAGACTGGTGAAGGAGGTGCGAGAAAAGGAGTTGATAATTGAGGAGTTGAGAGTGCAGGTTGGGGAGAGGGATGGGGACCTTGAGAGGCTGAGGCAGGAGGTGGGGGAGAGGGAATCGATGATGGGGGAGTTGAGAGAGCAAGTTGGGGAGAAGGAACGGGAGATTGAGAAGTTGAAGAGCGAGGTTGGGGAGAGGGATGGGGAGGTAGAGAGGCTGAGGCGGGAGGTGGGGGAGAGGGAAGGGGAGGTAGAGAGGCTGAGGCGGGAGGTGGGGGAGAAGGAGGCAGCAGTGGCGTCGGTGGCGGCGGCACGCAGCAAGGCAGTGGAGAAGCTGAAGATGATGGTTGATAAGCTCAAGGAGGTGCAAGCACAGGTGGGTTATACGCAATTGGGTTGCTCCAACTTGATGGTCTTCATTTATTTTTGGGCACGTTGTAGAGAGGGATAGGAAATACAGGTTCTGTTGACCCACGGGAGCCAATGGTGCAGGTTTTTCTTTCCAGCTTATAAGTAATGTGGTTACTACTGAAACCTAAGAAGGGCAATGAGAATAATTACCCATTTCATTGCCTGTGGCCTTATCCCTGAATTTCTGTCCCTCCCTACCCTCCCTGCCCGTATCCCTTCTTTATCCATTCCTTCTCACCCCATCCCTTTCCCGTAAGCACAGTCAGAGGCAGTGGTGCAGGAAGCAGAGATGAGACTGGAGGAGAAGGACCGGGAGATTGAAGAGAGGCTGAATGTCCGTCTTATAGCCTTTCCCTCTTTGTCTGTCCTGTCGCTGTTCTTCTGTTCATCCTCACCCCATCCCTGTCCCATGAGCACAGTCGGAGGCAGTGGTGCAGGAGGCAGAGATGAGACTGGAGGAGAAGGACCGGGAGATGGAGGAGCGGCTGAGAGAGAAGGATACGGAGCTGCAGGGGGTGTGGGACCGTCTAAGATTGGCTGAGGCTCGGTTGGGAGGGATGGCCGGTGGCAGTGCTCCTGCTCCTGCTCCTGCTCCTGCCCCTACTGCTGCCCTGACCGCTGCTGTTTCTGGTTTCTCTGGCGATCTGATAGTTGATGGTGGTGCTGCTGCTACTGGTGCTGTTGCTGGTGCTGGTAATGGCGTTAGCAGTGATGTTACGAAAGGTGGTGAGGGGGAAAGCATGGCTGGTGGTGCAGCAGCTGGCACTTTGGCGCCACAACAGCAGAAGTCTGAGGCAGGCGGTGCTGCTCTTCCTGACGTGGCAGAGAAGGATGCTGAGCTGGCAAGGCTGCGCGATGAGGTGGCAGCAGCGGGCGAGGCGGTGAAGGTGCTTGAGGGGCAACTGGAGGCAGCAAGAAGGGAGGCAGATGACCTGGTGAGAGCACATGAATGCTGCTTCTTGTGTTACTTGTCTTTCGTTGTACCCCCTTCTCCATTCCTTATGAGAGGCACAAGGCAGGCACCTCACCACTACCCTCCTCCTCCTCCTCCTCCTCCTCCTCCTCCTCCTCCTCCTCCTCCTCCTCCTCCTCCTCCTCCTCCTCCTCCTCCTCCTACTACTACCTTCTCGTACCAGTCTCCACAAGTGAATTCAACTTTTACTTGTAACTTGTTTTTCCGCTGTGTTTCCATGCAACCCCGTCTCCTGTCCCTCATCAGAAGCGCAAGGCAGTCCAGTCACCTCTGCCCTCTTCCTCCTCTTCCTCACAATTAGCCTCAGCATCAGCCTCCACTCTCCTGCCAGTCACCACGCAGAGGAAGGCAGCACCCGGGGGAAGTGCATCCGACACGTCAGCAGAGTACCTGCCACTGCTGGCGCAGCAGCTCGCAACGTCATCATCCGCCTCGCTGGCGGGCCACACGGCGCTGCAGATCTCTGACTCGTACCCCGATGATGAAGGTGGGAAAGTGGGAAACAACAGTTGGCACGACAAGAGGCATGTGCTTGGGGGTTTGCAACGAAGGCTCATCTGTCCCTATAATCTCTTCACTATGCCTGCAATGCCTGCAGTACCTGCAATGGCTGACTCATTGACTAACCCATCGTCTCTGGTGAACCTGCCTCTCTGCCTCTCTTCCATTCACTTCGAAATGTTTCCCACTCCTCCCCGCTCACCCCCACCACAGTGCACGGGTTCAAGTCAATAGTCAGTGCCTTCCGTTTCCTGCCGTCCTTCCTGCACCCAGCCGCCAAGGGCATCGACCGCCTATGGTACGTGCCTGCTGCTCCTTCCAGCCTTCAATGCTGCATCTGCTCCTGCCTCCTGTTGCGTCTCCCACTCGTCACTCAACTGGCTTCTTTCTTTCATTCCATTGGGAGACAGTTGAGATCTCCCACTCCATTGGTCTTCATCTCTCCCCCCACTCTTTCCATATCCCAGTGTGGTGGGAGGGCAGTCGCTGATGGCTCGCCCCATGATGCGCCGCTGCTCGTGCTCTACTGGATGGCCATGCATGCTGCGTTGCATTCACGTCCCCGAGATTCCTGCCGTCTTCCCTTCTGCTGCCCTCCTGTTGCCACCCCAACTCTTTCGCTTCACTTTCTACCTTTCTTCTTATCTCTTTTTCTTCCTCCCCATTCGTCTTGCTCTCCTTCCTCCCCACCCACCCCCCCTCTTGCACCAGTGTGGCGGGAGGGCAGTCACTCATGGCACGACCCATGATGAGGCTGCTGCTCGTGCTCTACTGGATGGCCATGCATGCTGCCATGCTTGCTATGCTTGCCGCCCTCACTGTTGCCTGATGCTGAACATGCGGCATGCATCATACATCATGCATCATGCACTGAGTGTCATACATCGTGCACTGAGCGTCATGCATTGCGCATCATACATCATGTGTCATGATTTGCACATTATGCATTGGTATGCATCCGCATAATGCATCATATGCACAGTACAAGGCATTGATAAGATGCTTACAAACAGCATTTTACCATTCTTGTCTGGATCAGGAGTTTGTCTTGTGTTGTTTCTTCCTGCAGTCCCACAGTTAGGACTTAGCATAGCAATGTTACCGAAAACCTAGTACAGTAGATATAACCATTTGTGTGGCAACTTCAAATTTCATTATTTTCTTGTCTCAAAAAGCATTACAGCAGATATAATCATTGTAGGTGTACAATCTTTGCTCATCAACTCTTTGTCAGAGCCCTTGGGTCATGAAATGTCAGGACCTAGACAAATCATCAACAAGCCATCATGCCTCTTGCTGAAATGAACTCCCCCTAAACACGACATGCCCTATCCAATCCTATCCAGCATTGACATATGAATCAGCAAACCAAGTGCAGGGCGGGCTGGAAATTCATGGGGGGGTGAGGGAGGAGGAAGGCGGGGTGAGTGAGGAGGAAGGAGGAGTGAGTGAGGAGGAAGGTGGTGTGAGGGAGGAGGAAGGCGGAGTGAGGGATGAGGCCACAGCATCCTCCACGTGAATGCCACACTCTGTCTTGTCCGACCCGTCTCTGTTCTTCAGCCCCTGGAACCGCCCCGACCGCTCTCCACCGTACTCGAACCACTTGGCACGCGGAACGGGCAGGGTGGTCTGGATGTCACCAATGGAGGGGAAGCCATCCGCGTGAAGAGGGTGGGCTGGCACCCCATGCCTCTCCAGGTAATCAAAGCAGTCCCTGGTGGGGGAGAGGGGTGGGGGACGAAAGAGTGGTTTAGTAGGGTGGTCTGGTCTGTATGTCTCCAATGGAGCGGAAGCCGTCGGCGTGAAGAGGGTGGGCTGGCACCCCATGCCTCTCCAGGTAGTCGAAGCAGTCCCTGGTGGTGTGCGGGGCAAGGCAGGGGCCATAGAGGAGTGGGGTTGAGGTTTTGGAAGGAGGATTGGAGGACTGGCAGAATGGCGTGCATGTCAATGGTGGGTGGGGATGTCGGCATGCAAGGAGGGGGATGGCATTCCTGTAGCATTAGCAACCCATCACGGCCAGCCCATACCATCACATCACAGCATCAAGCACCCCTCACAGCAGGCATACCATCAGGAACCGAGGGACCATGACCCCACAGCATCACATTACAGCATCAGCAACTCCCATAGTAGCTAGCATACCTGAATTCCCAGTATGCGAGGGGCTGCACCTTCACTGGTGTGCCGTCTTCAAATAGCTGAGTGGTGGGATGCATGGCGGCGGGATGGGTGGCAGTGGAGGAAGAGGAGTGGGGGAGCACAGGAAGGATGACTTTCGAGACGTCTCAAAATTCCCAGTATGCGAGGGGCGGCACCTTCACTGGTGTGCCGTCTTCAAGTAGCTGAGTGGTGGGATGATGTACGGTGAGATGTGGCAGTGAAGGAAGGGGGAGATGCAAAGGAAGGGTGAAATGGCATGAAAATCATGGGACTTCGTCACATGGATCATGGCATTCCATGTGACATGGGATGATGCATATGGTTTGCCATGGCACCATGTGACATGTGGGATGTCATGTCACACGGTATATGGTATGTGGCGTGTGGCATGTGACATCTGGTACATTGCATGTGGCAATACAGAAATCACTGCCAGGTGCGACCTCCAACATAAAGCAACCGTGGAAAGGGTGGAGGCAAGCTCACCTCCAAGTGCGCCCTCTCCGCGCCGCGGTCTCTGCGGCAGCCGTTGATCATGGCATCCACGTTGAGCGACGTCAGCGCTACAGCCAGGTGCGCCCTCTCACTCACCTTCAGATGTAACGAAAATCAGCAAGCTCACCTCCAGGTGCGCCCTCTCAGCGCCATGGTCTCTGCGGCGCCCATTGATCATGGCGTCCACGTTGAGCGACGTCAGCGCGCGGCTGAACGGCTCCACCTTGCAGATCTGGTCGTACTCGTCTATGTCCTGCCCGTGGCGGATGGTGGGGGGCGACCAGAGGGGGAATTGCCAGGGATAGACGAGGGGGGGAAGCGAGGGGGGGAGGGGCGAATAAGCGCAACTGAAGGGCTCCAGATTGTAAATTTGGTCGTACTCGTCTATGTCCTGCCAGTGGCGGAGGGGAATTGGGGGGGGGGGGGGGGGGGGGGTGAGAGAGAGGGATGGGGGGGCTAGTGTGCCTGACCATGATATGCATGGGGTGAGGGAGAGGAGAAATAAGGGTTGCGCAAGGGGTTGGAGGGGTTTGTTTCAGGGAAGACGATCACTTTTGAGCCTCAAAACTTCTTTTGAGAACTTTCGAGGCGCCTTTGAAGCTTACCCGAATGAAGAGGTCCGAGCCGTGCTTCTTGACGTAGTCCTCCTTGGAGTTGAGGCCCGCCGCCTGAAACACCTCCGCCTTGAACCCGAACCGCTCCTGCGCCGCGGTGAACAGAGATACACGGAACGGAAGGTCGGTCAGCAACGCATGCGGGTGGAAACGTTTCGTCTTTCGGAGTTCAAGCCCTTGGTCGAGAATTTCAGCTCGTCTCACAACTAATCACGGCCATTCAAAGTTAAGGCTCGTATGCCCGTATGTGAAAGTTGAAGATTCCTCAATGCCGCGTTTTTTCAGACACTCAATTTTAACATTGATTCATGTCACATTTGGTATCACGTACCTCGCAGTCCTTGAGGAACTGGTACGTCTCCGGGAAGAGGTGGAACGTGTCGATGAACACCACCTTCACCTTGGGATTGTCGCCCAGCGCGCCGAGCCGGTGCAGCAGGTGGAGAATAACCTGCCGGCGACGAGCGGGCGAATAAAACGAAGAGAATACTGATGAGACGAGAGACCACATCACGAGAAAAACTAGTACAAGTAGAGGATCAGTTGTTATTTTTATTTTTCCTAAAGTTCGCAAAAACCAACGTTATTCATGTCGATCACATGCCGATCAGCACAGACGTACTGAAAGAAAATCACAGTGTGTCGTAATGATATCTCCTCGGTGGTATTGTCTGAATGCTTACCACGTCGCCAGCGATAAGCGCGCACGGGAACGTGGGCCGCTCGAAGGAATCGATGGTCTTCTGAAGCGCATCCAGCGCTTGCCCCTCCAGCTGCTCTTGCCGGACCAACCGCGCCGCCTTGCTCCATTCCTCCACATCAGCACTGGTTACCGCCGAAGCTCGAGCCGAACCGGCAGCTGTCCTTCGGATGGACGTTGTCTGGCGAACGGGAAGCAATTTCCGACCGAATCTTACGGCGGTTGTGTCGTTTAGAGTCCTTGCCCCGAGAGGGATAAAGGAGCTGGCTTGACGGGAGCTACCAGATTCGCCGAGGCGCGCTCGGCTGGAAGACGGCCGTGCAAGAAGTACGGGAGACGCGTGCTTCGCAATGGCCGCCATTGCAAGCTGATGAGACTAACGAGGGAAGGGGGAGAGTAGAAAGGGGGAGAGTAGACAAGAAACTAAGAAATAATCCGGGCAAGGCAAGGAAAGGGAAGGCCGGGCGACGAGGATCCTCCTGCTCCCCCTTTCAGTAAGCAATGTCAATCTGGATGATGCGAGGTTGAAGAAATGGAGACGTTGGTAAGAATTCTCCAGAAACAAAGCAAGAAATAAGAGACTGGAGTGAATTAATTCTCAAGGTCAAATTCTCTCGTCGGTGGCAGGGGCGGGTGGGATGAGGCGCGCAGGAACCTTTGGGTTGTTCGGCTTGGCGGCCACAGCCAGGTCCTACGTGGCATGAGCTTTCCCACCGCTTTGGAAAGGGCATCTTTTGCGTTCCCGCACGCGTCGAAATGAAGGCGGTTATTGGTGGAGTACTCCAGCAAGGTCAGATATGCTGCAGGAAATCTGACAAAAGCTGATCTTTCAGGCGCTCGACCTTGAGATTTGTCGATGACGAGCCCAAACATTGGGGAAGCAATTCGGAAAATTCTGCCCACGTGGAAGAAAGTGACTCGACGGAAATGCAAGGTTCAAATCAGCCATTACACCACTATTGTTTCAATATAGACAAATGCGTTATTTGGTTGAGTTTTCTCACAGATTCTTGAAGCGAGCTCACCTATTTTCACTCGCGTCTATTTCATTCCTCTCCTCCCAAGCAACCTCACCGCCACCCTCGTTCTTGCAAATCCGCAAGCCATCACCCGAACAGCCCTGTTCCTCCCAAACACTCCTGATCCCCCCCGTACAAATTCATTTCTCGCCCTTCCCACCGCGTTTCTCGACTCGATGGAAAGGATGGAGTTACGTTCGACCTCAGACATGGACGTCGATAGAGACGCGTCGCAGACCAACGGACCTCACTCGTCCACCCACCATCACCACCACCACCACCATCACCACCAGGATCGCAGCAATCAACGCCAGGGCGACTCATCTGCACAAATTCGGCAACCAGACCTGCTCGCTCCACCCTCTTCCGTCATTCTTCAATCCCGAAACTCTTCCAACCCTCCTCCGAACCAGTCCTCGAATTCCCTCCTGCCGATGGCACAACTAACACAGGACCAGCAGCAGCGACTGGAGCTATTAGAATTAGAGGAGAAGCGCCTGCAGAACGCAGTCCGGCATCTTATACGCTCTAACGAGGAGCTCCAAGCCGCGGACGTTGCGGAACCGGATCCAGTGTACCGGGAAGCGCTTATGGAAAACCAGGTGGTTGTTCAGAGCCTTAGAGAGAAAATCGCGTTGCTTCAGGCGGAAATTGCGGAGTTGAAAGGCGGGATTTCCGGCATGGAGGAGAGACGTGGAGAAGTAGGGAGGGGGGAGTGTGAGGGAGTGGTTGGGGAGGTAGAGGGTGGTGCTGTTGCTAATCCTGCACCAGCAACGGCTGCTGCAGATGAAACAGAGTTAGGAAATGATGGTTGGCTGTGATGGTTTTTTAGTTTACAACGTGTTTTCTCCATTTGTTCACTACTGATTTAGGAGTATGGCACAGGCGCAAATTGCAGTCCAGCTGCTATAGAATTGAGTCCACCACAGTATATGAACAATAACACTTGCAATGCCCCAACCAATGGGCTCCAGGGGCATCATCAACTTAAACCAAAACATTGATAAAACAACTGACAGTGCTTTCAGCCCTTCATTATCCCCATCTCTATCTCCCCATCATGATTCTCCACAAATCCTCTCCCATTCCCCAAACCTCCCCCATGCCCGCCGACCCCACCCTCCCGACCCTCCCGAATCACAGGCAAGCCATGAGCAGGCGACCCAGAATTCCCCATCCGGGCAGGTGAAGAAGACGTAGGGCCCAGTCGGGCAGGCGAACCAGACAAGTTACCCCGGGCAGGGGAGCCAGACTGCCCATGTCGGGCAGGTGCGGCAGAGGAGGAAGAGGAGGAGTGGGAGGAGGAACGGAGGGTGGAGGGGATGAGGGTGCGCGTGTCGTCTTCGCTATCCTCACTGTCTAGCTGGGTCACATGCATGTCAGACGATGCTGGTGACGATCCGTTCCAGTCGTGCCGAATCATGTTGGCTAGCTCCTGGGGTGTTGCACTGCAAAAAGTGAGGGAGGTGCCAAAGGAAGGGGACGGGTGATAGCCATATTGGTATAGTATCATCATAAGGTTTTGCACCAAATCATACTGGCGAGGTTTTGCAGCCTTGAACTGTGCAAAGAGTGAGAGAGGGTTGTGCGGCGAGCAGCAGAGGAGCAGACACTTGTTTGCTCTTGCTTGCACCTGTCCACGGACACTGGAATGTGACAAGTGAAGAGCAGGAGGAGCGGGCGATCACGACAAGCAGATTCAGCGTTACGGCTCCTGCCACTCACTGCTCCTGCCGTATCATCCTCCCAGCACTCACAGCACCCCCACAAGCACTCACTGGTCCTGCCGTCTGGTGCGTTCGACGAACCACACCAAGGCAGCGATGGTGGCAAACCACCCCACCGTGGGCCTTATCGCTCCTCCTATCTCATCCCCCGCAGCACTCACAGCCCCCTCCCTCCCAAGCACTCACTGGTCCTGCCGTCTGGTGCGCTCCACGAACCAAACAAAGGCAGCGATGGTGGCGAACCACCCCACCATGGCCCACAGAAACCCCGCCTGGCACTCAGTGCATTACAGCCTGCCACTCGCCCCCGCACTCACTGGTCCTGTCTTCTCGTGCGCTCCACGAACCAAACAAAGGCAGCGATGGTGGCGAACCATCCCACCATGGCCCACAGAAACCCGTCCACCGTGTAGTCGTCCCCCCCCGTCTCCCCCAGCTCCATTATCCCCGTCAGCAGCGCCGCTGCTCCCACCAGGAGGGCTCCCCGGCCAAACAGACTACAGGTAAGACGGGGAGAGGGGATGGAAGGGAGAGAGGAGAGAGGGAGTTTGGATTACGCGACAAGGCAAATGAGTTAAGGAACCTGTCCACTGTGTGTGGTCGTCACCCCCTGTCCCCCCAGCCCCGTCATGCCTGTTGGCAGTGCTGCTCCACCCACCAGCAGCGCACCGCGGCCGAATAGACTGCTTGAAAAAACCAGGAAGAGAAAGAGGATCAAGGATGGGTGTGGGGGAGGGAAAGGTATCTCGAATACACAATCTTCACATGTGTACCGATTATCCGACGAAACGTACTCAGACGTGCACCCGCAGTCAGCGCTAACATGTATACTTACAAACAGTTGAAACGCACTCACATGTGCACCCACTGCCAGATGACCCGTTTCATCTGGGGCCTCTCCCCAGGCGACGGTTTAGGCGGGCGGAAGAATGCATTGATTGGCTGGAAGCAACCCAGGGCGAATGTTGCCATTCCAATCTTGGCATGATTGGATGAGAGGTCGATGCTGCGATGGGGGGAGAAGGGGAGGAAGGGGTGGGAAAAGGGATTGGTGAATGGAGGGGCAGTCGTGGAAAAAAGAGGGCAGAAATTGGGCAGAGGAGAGAAGGTTGTGCAATCGACAGGATGATGAAAGCAACGAGAAAAACGAGCTACGATGTAAGACACAAGTAGAGCAGCAGACAACAAAACGACAATGAAGTGAACGTTCTTGAGAGGCAAATGGACATTATAATCGGGCAATGTGGGTGGCAAAGTGGAGGAATGGAAGTGGCAAAAAAGAAAGCAAGGCAAGGGACACGAGAGGCGAGAGGGTGGGTGGGTAACACACCCGCCCAGTTCACCGACAGCGAAGAGCAGCCCGAGGAGCATGAGGGCGAGGGCTGAGTATTGCGTGTACTGGTGTATGCTGTTTAAGGGCGGGGGGGGGTTGGGAGGGGGGGAAGTGGGGTAGGTAGGTTCAGGAGTGGTCAAATGTGGGAAACGACAGAGTGAGGGACATTCAAGACAAGCGCCCGCTAGATAGTTCCTGCAAAGCCAAAGAGAAGACTGCAAGGAGCAACAACTCACGATTGCCAGTCGTATTGCTTCAAATATCTCGCCGCCAAGACCCCAAAAGGCATGAGAACAGCCCATGCCATGGTCATCATGAAGCCATGCACGCACCACAGCTGCAACTGCCTTGATGCACGACAAGAACCCACTCACGAGAGCCAGTCGTTGTGCTTGAGATATCTTGCGGCGAGCACCCCGAACGGCATAAGAACAGCCCACGCCATGGTCATCATGAAGCCATGCACCACAAACACCGGCTGCAGATGCTCCACCGTTCCCTCCCCGGTTTCCAAGTCAAGAATGGTCACCGTGGTGCTCCACACCGTGTGCATGTTCATGTAGGACAGCTTGCCTGAGAGAGGGGTGCAGATGGGGGATGCAGGGAGTAGAGTGAGGTACGGCAAGGGCCTCTATCGCCTCAGTGGTGCTCCACACCGTGTGCATGTTCATGTAGGACAGCTTGCCTGAGAGAGGGGTGAGGAAAGGGGCAAGAGGCATGGGACTGGGGCACAGGGACGGGGGGAGCAGGCAGGGGGGAGCAAGGGAGCTGAGTGTGGCGCTCCACCGTGCCTTGGCCCGTCCCCAGATGGAATGGTAACGGTATTGGTAATGGTAATGGTAATAGTAATGGTAATGGTAATGATAATGGTAGTGGTAATGGAAATGGTAATGGCAATAGTAATGGTAATGGTAATGATAATGGTAATGGTAATGGTAATGGTAATAGTAATGGTAATAGTAATGATAATGGTAATTGTAATGGTAATCATAATGGTAATGGTAATAATAATGGTAGTAGTAATGATAATGATAATGGTAATGGTAATGCTAATGATAATGGTAGTGATAATGGTAATGGTAATGGTAATAGTAATGATAATGGTATTGATAATGATAGTGGTAGAGATAATGGTAATGGTAATGGTACTGGTAATAATAATGGTAATGGTAGTGGTAATGGTAATGGTAAATGTGGTGGTAATGGTAATGGTAATAATAATAACAGTGGTAATGGTAATGGTAATGGTAGTAGTAATATTAATGGTAATAGTAGTGATAATGGTAATTGTAATGATAATGGTAATGGTAGTGGTAATGGTAATGGTAGTGATAATGGTAATGGTAATGTTAGTGCTATCTGTAATAATAATGATAATGGTAATTGTAATGGCAATGGTAGCGATAATAATAATTGTAATGGTAATGATAGTGATAATGATAATAGTAATGGTCATGGTAATTGTAATTGTAATTGTAATTGTAATGAGGGGCCAATCACGCTGCACTTGTTGTCGCATTCTCCCTCGACTGCACAGGAGCGGCAATATCTGACTTGCTAGCAGTCGCAGTAAACCCACCTGAGGTCCAAGAGGGCCCGTACGCCCAGATGACTTTGAGGGGCTCTGAGGGGTCGATGACGCTGCACTTGTCGTCGCAGTCTGAGTCGGGAGGCTTGAGCGGCCGGCTGAACTCGAACGTCAGCACCCCGTCCACCTGCGCACACGCACATGCACACTCACGCACACAAACAAGACAGCAAGGACAAACAGATTCTAAGGGGTTGCAAAATCAATCCATCCACCTTTACCCACATGCACATAACCGATAGGGATTTGAGGAGGGGGTAGGTATGCACACACAAACACAGGGACGGATTTAAGCAAGCACGGAAGCACGCACACCTGCACTGCATTGCATACATGCTCACCCTTTCTCCCTCCCCGTCCCCTTCCCCATGTCGCACCTGCATGCATTTGCTCATGGCGAGCGCCCCCCTGGTGGCATGCACGCTGCTGGCGTCCTTGCCATCGATCCAGGAGGATGCTACCCGCCCCTCGTCCTTGCCATCACTATACCCGGTATGCACTCTCTTCGTCCCCCTCACACTGAATGCACGCGGCCCCCACTCCCTCACCTCCTTTCACACAGTAACCCCCATATGCCGCACCTGCATGCACTTGCTCATGTCAAGAGCCGCCCCCACATGCTTTCCTCCCCCCCCCTCCCTCCCCCTTTCCCACACACCTGCATGCACTTGCTCATGTCGAGAGCCTCCTTAGCAGCATGCACGCTGCTGGCGTCCTTGCCGTCGATCCAGTACGACGCTACCCGCCCCTCGCCGCCCTCCACCCACCCCACATACGCCCACGAGTTCACCATGCCACTGGGGGGGCGCAGGGGAGAGAGGGGAGAAAGGAGGGAAGGGAGAGTGACTTGAGCGCAAGGGAGTGAGATGAGTCTATTCACCCCTCGCTGCCCGCCACCCACCCCACGTACGCCCACGAGTGACATGTACGCCACTGGGAGGGCGCACGGGAGGGGAGGTGGGAGGTGGGCTTGAGTTCAATGATGAAGTGGGAGGGGAAGTGGGATGGGGCATGTCTGGTTCAACGACAGAACCAGACATTGCGACACCTCTCACAACAGAAGCCTACGTGCCGAAAGCTATCGCAGTGTAGCCAGAGGGGTGCTCGCCTCTAACCGCAACAAAAATCGATGAAGCAGTGAGCGTCCAGAACATGGTGACGAGCCCGTCTGAGAGCTGCAAGGCACCCCAAGGGACCAGCTCTCGCTTTACCTGCCAAAGGCTATGGCGATGTAACCCGAAGGGTGCTCGCCCCTGACAGCCACAGAGGTTGAGGAGGCAGTGAGCGTCCAGAACATGGTGACGAGCCCGACTGCCAGCTGGAAGGCAAACCAAGGGACCAGCTCTAGCCTTACCTGCCGAAGGCTATTGCAATGTAGCCAGACGGGTGCTCGCCCCTGACTGCGACAGAAATGGAGGAGGCAGTGAGCGTCCAGAACATGGTGACGAGGCCGTCTGCCAGCTGGAAGCTGTGGTTGTACATGTCTGATAGCCCGCCGTCCACCACGTGGATTCGCCACCCCATCTTAGGCTCCGAGTAGCACTGTGGTTCAACAGTGAAGTTTGGAGAGTGAAGGGCAGAAGGGGCGGGAAGAGGATGATCGAGAGTCTAGAACGAGCTGGAGAGTGGACGTTGAAAGGGGATGGGAGGGGAAGGGAGTATGGTGGAAGCTGCGGTTGTACATGTCTCACAGCCCGCCGTCCACCATGTGTATTCGCCACCCCATCTTGGCCTCCGAGTAGGGAGGAGGGGGAGGAGGACGGTGGGCAGAAGGGAGTGGGAATGAGGGAGGGCATGTTGGCATTACGATGTCTGCCTTGTACCAATACTGAACGTCTCGCCACTACCAGTCCACCAGTCATCACCAACGGTCACCTAGTCACCCAACCATCCAATCACCCAACCACCCAACCACCCACCTGATAGTAAACGAGGTCAGGAGTAGAACTAGTGGGCTTCCACAGCAGGGTGTACGGGTCCGCCGGCACGCCGTGCGCCTCCTCGCCGCCCGCAAATATAATCTCCGACTTGTTAAACCGCCCGCCCACAGGATCCGATGTGATATACACCCCCAGGTCATGCCCTGCTTGTATCGAGAACTGCACTGGCACCCCCCTCTCCACCTTGATTTCTGGTGCCTCGTGCCCGTTCACATAGAAGCTTTTCGTTGACGCTGGCGGGTTGGGGTAGTGCGTGCTTTTGCCCGATGTGACTGTGATGAGCGTGCCTCGGTCTGCGACGACGACTTTCCCCCATCCGCTCCCCACCACCCCTCCCAACCCATCCTCATCATCATCATCATTATCATCCCCGTTCCCATCCCCACTCCCACCAGCCCCTCCCGCTCCTCCTCCTCCTGCTCCTCCGCCCCCTCCTCCTGCATTTCCCACACCAACTGCTGGGTTCAACACACTCTGACAGTCATCTACAGCCAGGCTTAGAGTCAACACCGCCACCCCAAAAAACGACCCTTGTGGGACCCCATGGTAGGACGGAAAGAGGTGGGCGGGGGGCGTTCGTGCCGCCCCTGCCACCCCACCTACCACCGAGGGATTAGAGGTGGAGGAGGAGGAGGATGAGGAGGATGAGGAGGAGGGGGATGGGATGGGCTTTAAGGAACCAAGCGCCCAGATCACGTTCATCTCATCCTCTGCGTCGATATCGTGATCAAATCTTTTGTCTGGGCTCACGAGCGGGCGGCGGAAGCGGACGAACGTGATGCCGTCCACCCGGTGGCCGTAGATCAGATCCACGTTGTCGAGAGACGAGTTGCCGCCGCCCATAAGCTGGTCGGGGCACACTCCCTCTGGTGGTTTTTTCTCCAGGTTGCATTCCCCGTATGATGTGATATAGTAATCCTCCACAAATGGTTTCGCCTGGTGAAAGGGGCCCGAGGTTGGATGGGGGAGAGAGAAGGAGGGGTCGTGTGTTATGAGGCATGCCCATAAGCTGGTCGGGGCACACACCCTCTGGTGGTTTTTTCTCCAGATTGCATTCCCCGTATGATGTGATGTAATAATCCTCCACGAATGGTTTAGCCTGGTGAGCAGGGAGAGGGGAAGGGTGGGGGGAATCGAGACACATGCCTTCAGGAACCTTCTCCTCCAGACTGCATTCCCGTACGTTGTGATATAGTAATCGTCCACAAACGGTTTCGCCTGGTGAAACAGCCCAGTGGGGACGTGGGATGAATGTGGCAAGGATATTGGAGGGAGGGGTAGAGAGTTGTGGCAAACGACTCATCAACCATTGCACAGGCTTACAGAGAGTACAAAATACATTCCTTCCTTCATTCCTTCACATACTTCCGCCATCTCCTCCTCCCTCCTCTCTCCTCCTTCCTCTGCCCCCCATCCTCCCTTCCTTCTCTAACCGTTTCGCTTTGCTTCTCCACCCTCTCCTTTCCCCTTGCTCCTCTCCCTTTCTTCCCCCCCCCCCCTCCCCCCCCTAACGCACCACTATCGAATCCCGCAATCACCACATCAGCAAACCCCATGAACTTGGTCACACTGTCCAGGTGCACCCATCCCAACCCCACCCCACCCACCCACGCAATGCGGTCCACTCCCCACAACCGCATCCACTCCCTTCCCTCTCCCCCTCCCCCCCTCCCACCTCCCCCTCCCAACTCACCACTTCATCGAATCCCGCAATAACCACGTCAGCAAACCCCATGAACTTGGTCACACTTTCCTGATCCGCCCATCCAAACCCCACCCCACCCATGCAATGCAGTCCCACTCCCTTCCCTCTCCTCCACCTCCCCCTTGAACTCACCACTTCATCGAATCCCGCAATCACCACGTCAGCAAACCCCATAAACTTGGTCACACTGTCCGGATCCGCCCATCCAAACCCCAGGTAATGCGGCCCACTCCCCACAACCGCTTCCAACCCCACGTCAACGAACCCCCTCGCCTCGTCCAGCGTCCACCGCACCCTATAACGGTGGCTCAGCTGCATGCAATTGTCAAACATGGTCGGCTGCCTCTGCCCCTGCTTCACCCTCGGCTTCGCAGGTGGCGGGGGTGACAGCAAAGGTGGGGACTGGGGAGGGAGTGCGTATGAGGGTTCTGGCGGGAAGGCTGTATCAGGGGAGGGGGCATCTGTGGTGGGGGAAGGCTGACGGGAGGAGGCTGGGGCGAGAGGGGAAGGGGAAGGGGCGGAGGCGGGGGCGGGGGAGGGCGCGGGGGAGGGGGAAGGCGCTGGGGATGGGGCGGGCGGGGGGGCTGGGGGTTCGATGATCTCTAGGGCTATGTGGCCGTAGTCTGAGGCAGTGGTTCGCGACCACACTGAGAGGAGCTTGAAGTCAGTCCACGTCACGTTTGATGCCAGTCGCACCTGGTTCAGGGATGAGGCATGGGAGGGAAGGGAGTGGAAAGAGAGGGTAAGCGGGTTAGTTGTTGCTAGGGCTATGTGGCCGTAGTCTGATGCTGTGGTTCGCGACCACACCGAGAGGAGCTTGAAATCGCTCCACGTCACGTTTGATGCCAGTCGCACCTGGTTCAGGAGGAATGAGGGGCGGACCCGGGGAAGGGATAAGGAAGGTAAGAAAAAGGGAGTATTATGAAGGGAAGAGTTGGTTGTCGCTGGGGCCATGTGGCCGTGATCTGATGCAGTGGTTCGCGACCACACTGAGAGGAGCTTGAAGTCACTCCACGTCACGTTTGATGCCAGTCGCACCTGGTTCAGGGATGAGGCATGGGAGGGAAGGGAGTGGAAAGAGAGGGTAAGCGGGTTAGTTGTCGCTGGGGCTATGTGGCCGTAGTCTGATGCTGTGGTTCGCGACCACACCGAGAGGAGCTTGAAATCGCTCCACGTCACGTTTGATGCCAGTCGCACCTGGTTCAGGAGGAATGAGGGGCGGACCCGGGGAAGGGATAAGGAAGGTAAGAAAAAGGGAGTATTATGAAGGGAAGAGTTGGTTGTCGCTGGGGCTATGTGGCCGTGATCTGATGCAGTGGTTCGCGACCACACTGAGAGTAGCTTGAAGTCGCTCCACGTCACGTTTGATGCCAGGCGCACCTGGTTAGGGATCCAAGGAAGAGAGATGGAGGAGGACAAGGCGGTGTCAGGGGGGTAGCAGGATGACGGCATGAAGACATGATGCATGATGGCATGACCACATGATGGCATGATTGTTAAGCGGCACTGCCAACTAACCACGACTGTTTGGCTGTTGAAGGTGCCGAGGAGGGGCTTGGGCGAGACGGGGAAGCCGTGCAGCAGGTCGGTGAGGGACGCGGACGCTGCTCCCCACCAGTACACGTCCTTCCCTGGCAGCATGTCAAACCGCGTCACCTGCCAAGAAGATTCGTCGAAGCATCAGGTAGCATAGAAGGGAGATGATATGAAAGCGCACAACGAGTTAACGGAATCAGCACAGCCAGAAGAGAACAAACGGTCCTGATTTCAGACGAATCAGAGAGGCGGCTACAATTCGCAATTCAGCAATGTTCACGCGTCACTGATGCACGAATCTACGGCTGTGCAGGACCAGAACCGTGACACGTGTTACCAAGCCTCGAATCCACGCCACCAAGCCGTTACACTCCAGCGACAACGACAGTCCACAGACCTACTTTCCTTAAACGAGCAATCGTCTCGAATATCGACCGTTGAGGGGAGCAGATGCTGCAGCATGCTGAGATGGCAACAAAGCCTGTCCTGTTGAAGCACCACGCAACCAAATCACTCACCTTGAACGAACAATCGTCTAGGATCTCGACCGTTCCGCGAAGCTGATGCTGCAGCATGCTGAGATCGGCGACGAATCCGACCCACTCGCTCTCCTTGCTGCACTGGTACCGCTCCTCCCCTGGTATCATCCCCTCCTCCTCTTGACCCTTCGCTGCACGATTCGCTACAAGAACGCTCGCTAAGAGAACAATTGCTAGCACGGATGGAGTCCATCCTGACTGAGTTAGTAAAATCTGATTGTAACGACGGCGGGTAGGAAGCTTCGTGCGATCTTTCTGCCCGCAGCGGAAATGCCGGGGTTGGTCTTGAGGTCCCCCGCATCGCATGTTAGCTTCGAGCCGCAGCCTGCTCGAGGCCCGCACGTGGCTCCAGCCTAAGGAGCTACTACTACGCTCTCGTTTGAATCACATCCAACATAGGCGGACCGGCTTGGAGAAACTACTTACCGGCTTGAAAAAAACCACCTAAGCTTTTGCTCAGAGACTTGCGAAGGTATTCGCGTACATTAGCGTGGTACTATAGGCACGAGGCTCAGCAACTAAGAAGAGTGAATTCGAGCCGTTCCCTCGACAGCCGCAACGGCACTTTTGTAACCTTTTTCCAGAGACGTTAATACGGCTACAGGCACTCTGATCTGTCAAGCAAACTCACGACAGAAATACCCGTCAGGCTAGGACGCACGTGATCAGCATTTAGAGATCGGCCATCGGCACTGGTCGAAGGAGCAGCCCACGAAACGTGCAACGAGATTCAACGAATTCGCTTTCGATTAGACGGCCAACGTAAGGAGCAGCTGCTACTGATAGCCACCAGCCAAACAGTAATAATATGAGCAATCAAAGACCGTCGAGTCCTCGACACGAGCACGCGTGCAAGCCGAAGTATGTGAGGAGAGGGAGCAGATTCACTGTTGGACAGTGATCCTTTCTGGAGGAACCTAAGAAACACTCTGTAGTCCCTTCTGATTTTGGCTCGAATAAATTATCTGCTTCCTCACAGAGCACGGAAAGCGAGTGACATTAACGAAGGGAGATGTTCCCAAGGCTCTGTCAGCGTGCTGTTCCGTGCAGATGCGCGCCACTTGGTGTCAGAAATCTCGTTAGATGTAACAGCGGTGTGCCAACTATACTTGTGTGAGATACTTTTATTGTGGTGCTCTGTAACAGTTTTTATGTTTTCAGCATGATAATAATTTTGTGTTATGTCTCATTAACCGTCCACCATTCAAGATGTCCGCTATCAGCATGTTCTTCTACTCGGATAATTCTTTACTATTGCCTAAAAACACTCGTATAAATAATCACCAGAAGCTGGTGCGAAATCATGTGCAGAAACTCAGTAGTAACGGCTACTCACAGTAAATTACTGCACGGAACCATTATGCTAGTGCCTTCAATCACAAGAGGGCCAAGAGGGCCACCGAGTCACACGAATCCCCAGCAGCACCAACCTGCAGCCAAAACCAGCAACAGAGCAGAGAAAATGAATTCTCACACAACACGTCTCATGGCAACCTCATCAGTGTTGATTGAGCAACACAAAATGAGGCCGGAAAGAGCAGGCAAGAGTCTCAAGATTCACACATGTAATCGCCAAAAAATGGCACTCTCAAGCAACGGAAAATGCATTGAGAGCTTCCTATCAGTTGACTGAAAAGCTCACTGTTGGCTATCCTTGGACAGGAGAAACAGACCATGAAAGCCATATTCCCGTGGCAGGAATGCCCAAAACACTTTACAAGATGCATCTATTCTATCGAGGCTCACTCAGGACTTCTTAAAGGGTTTAAAAAAGGTACGCATCGGCCTCGAAAGGCCTCATATACGTGTGATTTCATCACCGTGAGCGTCATTTTGTCACGAACAAATCGTGGTGACGAGGGTTGAGTAGCTTACCACGGTGAAGAGTTATGCAAACACTTCAGTCGGCGTTGTGCCACGGAAAGAGTCTTGTGTCAGATACAACATACAACAGGAAACAAAGAAAGTGCATTGTCAGAAAATGAAAACCCTTGGCTAGCAAGGTATATGTGAGTTAGCATCGGAACGCATACAAGCGCATATATGGGAACGAGAGGCGAAATGGAAATGTAGACGTCGCGGGAGAAAGTCCTTGCTTGACAAGAAAAGGTTCGGGGCTTTGAAACTGGTAGAATGCGGCACCAATAAAGACACATTGGAATTGTGAGGGACGAGAGCAGCTGTAATATACCACCACTTCGGCTTGCAGCTGGCGGGGAGGAAAGGGGAACAAATCATGGCTCGTTAGAAGCTGACATTAATTATTTAGAAACCAGCCATTTGAGTATTGTACACTTTCAGCTTAGAAACAGTCATGAGTAAAAACTCTTTTGTTTGGGGACGTCGAATTTCTGCAATTGCGGTTCCAATTTCTGGTTCACAAGCTTTCATCCCACACACGTCACGGTTGTCTTCGGTCTGTTGCTCCCAAGAACGGTAACTCGCAAGCACCGTGAGGAACCCAAGAACGGTTAAAGTTGCGGTCTACATACCTCAAGCGGGGGGCAAAGGTTTATCACTTGAAAACAGGGTAACACTCTCTCGAGAAGTACCTGTCTGCGGAGAAACGAACAATCGAGGCGGAAGGTTTCGGGAGGGAGGTGGGGGTTTCCAAACCAACAGCAAAACCGATTTCGCTGGTTTAGAACTTGAGCAACTTCGTTTGTGAGTTTGTATACCAAAACTCTAGCGATCAAGAGAGCCCAACTTCACCTAGTGAGTCACTCAGTTCCACCAGTGCGTTCTAGCGACACTGTCCGAGTCGGCCGCTTATTGTAATGAGCAGTCAAGCATACCATCGCGTTCTGCTCCGAGCTCGTCGCCGCGTTTAGGGTTTCGCCCGTCGCCGCATTCTGCTCGTGCTTGACTGTCGTGCTCCCGCTTTCAGCGTCGCCACGTTTCTGCCGCGCTTAGGAACTCGTCGCTTACGTCTCGTCGCGTTCAATCATTCGGTCCCCGTTCGTCGCCTTTCGTCGCTCGGATTTCAACTGTCGCAGTTCCTCGAAGGCCGTTTGTAGCAGTGGCAATCAAGTCACCGTTTTCCGCCGTGTTGAAACCAATCCTCGATTAACGGTCGTCGCATTTCTGCTCGTCGTATTTCCACGTCGCCTTCCGCTCGCACCTAGAAACTCGACTTTCGCTGCTAGTCGCCGAGTGTCGCAGCTTCCACTCTTTGACAGTTCCCGCAGATTTGTTAGCCGTTGCTCGTTGCTCGATGCGCGTCGCTTCCCGCTGTCTAGCTTTTGCGCGCTGCATCATGCTCCCCGCTTTCAGCTCAGCGCATTCAGCCCCCACATTTCCGCTCTCCGCTTTCAACGTTGCCGCTCGTTTGGTTCCGCTCGATGCTCGCCATTTCCGTCGCTTTGCTCCGTTTTACTTTCATCTCCAGTTCGCGAGTCGTCCGTTGCTCGCAGCTCTCAAATGTCGCCGCTGATCGCACAGCGACAGGCTGTAGCAACCAGCCATTCAACTAGCGTTCTAATATTACCCCCTCTCCCTAAATTCCCTCATACCTCTTCGCGTGATGCCCTCATTCCCCTCTCGCACTTTTCGCCCCTCTCCCCTAGTCCCCTATCTTCTATTACTTCCAACCACCTACCTCTCCTGCATTGCAGCTGTGAGGCGCGGAAGCAAGAAGGGCAGATGCCATGGTGGTGGCTTAGTCTCTGCCTTGCTATCACTCCTCCCCGCCTTCCCATCCCTCCACCCTGCCTTGTCTTCCTCTCCCCGCCTTCCCATCCCTCCACCCTGCCTTGTCTTCCTCTCCCCGCCTTCCCATCCCTCCACCCTGCCTTGTCTTCCTCTCCCTGCCTTCCCATCTCCCTCCGTGCCCCCTCACGCTTACCTGCCCTCCCTCCCCTCACCTCCCCCCTGTCTACAGGCAAGCTCTCCTCTCTCCAACCGCTGTCCAGGATTGAGTAGCGTAAAAAACGTGAAGGGTGCAGCGAGGAGGCGATAACGTGAAGGTGATAGGGGGATGGGAGCGAGAAAGCGCGAGGGGTAGCAGCGATCTGCGAGGGAGGTCAACAGACGGAAGGCGGGGGTAGATTAGCTGCAAGAGACGCAAGGAAGGGATGGGGCTGTGTGGGGAATAAGCAGTGAGAAAGGGGCGGAGGAGGAGGGGCCGGTTAGGAGGGGGGGGAGGGAATAATCAGCGAGAAGGGGGGGTGGAGAAGGGCTGTGTGGTAGGCAATCTCCTGTGTGCACTCTCTCCCTTACTCCCACCTCCGCCCTCTCGCCTCTCCCTTACTCCCACCTCTTTCCCCTCTCTCGTTACTCCCATCTCTTTCCCCTCTCTCCCTTACTCCCACCTCCGCCTTTTCCCCTCTCTCCCTTAAACTTCTTTCCCGTTTCTTCCTCACCCATGCTTACCTTTGTTCCTTCCTGCTCAAACTTTGTTTCTCCCTGGTTACCCTGTGTTTCCCCCCAGCTTACCCCTGGTTTCCCAGCTGCCAACACTCTGTTGTCACTTTCCCCCTCGTTCCATTGTTTCCTCTCCTCTAAAACCCTCAGATTCTCCATAAGGCCTCTCTTCTCTTGCTCTGTTACCCCTGTTGTTGTGCGCTAGCTCTCCCCTTCCTTGCCCCTAATTTCTTGCAATCTGTTTCTGCTCCCCCTGGCTTCTCCTTCCCCCCTTCCCGGTCCCTTCTGTGGTGCAGCTCGTCGAGCATGAAGCAGTGAACAAGACAAGCTAGGTACTGGCTACATTTAGGATAGTGTGGACCGATGCCATATCCGAACATCAAGTATCAAGTTTCACAAACAAGAATCCTGTACATCCAATAGTGATGGCGTTGGCAAAGGTTCTTTACATCCTAGTAATGGCATTGGTGATGTTTGGTTATAATGTAAAGGTCTCTCTTCCGGAACACCGCTTCATGAAGAGAGCAGGACTATTGTCCTAGAAACATCTCAAGGTACAAAACAGCCTTCCACCACTCGTGTCGCCTCGGCTCCTCAATGGGCTCTTGCACATGTTGATGCACACTCTGCGCCGCCGATACTTGGAAGGGCACAGCTTTGCCCTGCACATAGTAATGGGGAGTAAGGATGGGGGAAGGAAGGGGAGATGGGAAAGGACAGGGCATGAGGAAGGGATGAGAGATGGGAGCATGGGAGGAGAAGAGGCGCGGACGGAAAGGAAGGGAAGGGAAGGGAAGGGAATGGAAGGGAGGTGAGGGAAAGGTATTAGAAGGGAAAGGAAAGGAGACGATGGGAAGGGAAGTGCAGGGAGCAGGAGGGAAGGGACGGGAAAGAAAGGTAAGGAAAGGGAAAGAAAGGAATCTGAGGGGAATGTCAGCAAAGGTATGGATAGTGGTTTGGAGTGAGGGATAGTGATAGGGAAAGTGAGGTGCGCAGGTTCGTGCGAAAGGTTCGGAGGGATGAGGAAAGGTGCTGGCGCATGAATGGCCGCATCTCGCGCATCCCGTCAAACGCGCAGCTGGCGGTTCCGTGGCGGTCACGAGGCTGCAGACACGGGTGGCGGAAGGGGGGAGGGGGGAAATGTAGACAAAGTAATGGGGAAATGGGGTAGAGAACGGTGAAATGAGGGGAAGGAGGGATGGGAATGAGGGCATGGAGGGGGGAAACGGGGAAAGGAGGGGGAGACGTGAGGGAAAGAAGGGGTCGAGGGAAGGGAGGAGATAGAATGAGCTGAGAGAGGGGTTGGGGGGGATAGGAAGATGGGAGTGAGGGATGGGAGGAGATAGGAGGAGGAGGTGCGACCTGGGGGAACAGGGAGGTGCGTCCTGGGGAAAGGGAGGTGCGACCTGAGGGGAAAGGGAGGTGTGACCTGGGGGGAAAGGGAGGTGCGACCTGGGGAAAGGGAGGTGCGACCTGGGGAAAGGGAGGTGCGACCTGAGGGGAAAGGGAGGTGCGACCTGGGGGGAAAGGGAGGTGCGACCTGGGGGGAAAATGACATGAACCCTGGGGGGAAAGTGAGGTGCGACCTGGGGGGAAAGGGACAAGCGACCTAGGGGGAAGGGACTCGCGACCTGGGGGGAAGGGACTCGCGACCTGGGGGGGAAGGGACTCGCAACCTGGGGGGAAAGGGACTCGCGACCTGGGGGGAAAGGGACTCGCGACCTGGGGGAAAGGGACATGCTACCACATACGTCGGGTTTGCCACAGGAATGGCCGCTACCCTGTACTCTCCTAGCAAGGATCGCGGCTGCGAGTGTGGTGGCGTGGAAAAGGCGATACGGCACGCGCACATGGCGAGAATTGCGACTGTGTGGTAGGGTGGCGTGAAACAGGCGCTACGGGTGACGCTACTAGCGGGAATCGCGGCTCTTAGCGTGGTGTCGCAAAACAGACGCCGCGAGCGGGAATCGCGGCTTAGCGTGGTGGCGCGAAGAAAACGCTACGCTACGCGCACCTGGCCAGAATCGCGGCTGTGAGCGGGGTGGCGTGAAACAGACGTTACGCTACACGCTGCTAGCAGGAATCGCGGTTATCAGCGTGGCTGCGTGAAACAAATACTACACTACGCACTCCCCGCGAATTTTGCGACAGTTTATCACTTGGTGGCGTGCAGCATTCTGCTGCGCTGCCTGCAGCCAGCGGGGATTTGCAGCCTAGAGTGGTATGGAGAAGATTGCACGTTTGGCAGTTATGGTCAACAGGGCCTGCGTTTTCTATTCCGCTTGGTTGTTTTTGTTGGGCGCAGGGTCTTCCGCATTTCCGCGGAGTACTTCCCCCAAGCAAACCAGCTTACGAAAATTGTTTGTCATCGCCAGCGGTGTTTGAATTCCTCGCACAGGTGTTTGGGGAAGAAGCTCACTTCGCTCTCGAATCATGTTGGGCCAAAGGGTGTGCACTTCAATTACCCCCAGAAAATACCTTTTAGAATGTAGACCGCAGCTTTAAAGCTCAAGGCCCAAATTGCAGAGCGCGCGGGACAAGCTTACTAAAGTTGATCGGAGTGCTTTCTGAGTGTTGTTTTGGTTGCGAATTGTGGTTACGAGAAGTGCGATGCAATTTGATTGGCCATCAATTTTTGGACGAATCGGAAAGCAGGAAACACCAAGAATATTGTGAGTGCAATTTGGGACTCGAGAACCAGAACCGAGTTGCTTCCTGGGGTTTGCTGAGTCAGCGAAAATTCTGACTGTGTAGCGAGAAGCTGCGCGAAACTAAACACACCAACTTCAAACAAGTCAACCTTCCTCTCACGCTACCCAAAGGTCAACCTTACTAAGGTTGAACAATTTGGGCCTTGAGCTTTAACCGCATGCTATGCAAATATACCTCTTCCAGCTCCAAAACAATCATGCCAGCAATTAAAATTCCTTAAATAAACTTCTTTCAACGTCTAGGAAGCAGCTGTCGGGGATCGATCGCGTGCTGTGGTGTTTCTCCCTGACCGCGCCTCGTACGTTCTGCATTCACTCCTCTCGCCGCTCGATCTCTGAACCGAACTGCACCGTAACCGCTTATCAGCTTTCCCCGTGAAGAATAACCGACAGCCAGGGAATCGGCACATCAGTCGTGTCAATGTTCGGCGGGGGGACGAGTCGGACGTACGGCGTTAAGTTTCAGGCGAGATGCATCGCGGCGCAAGCTGGCGAGAAGCACCACACGCGGTTCCTCGTCGGCACGCTGAGCCTGCGCGAGGAGAATGAGGTGCTACGTGGGTGTCGTGACCGTGCTGTATGGGTGACTTAACCGTGCTGTGTGGGTGACTTGACCGTGCTGTGGCATGGGATGGCTAAAGGGGATGGGAGCGATGTGACTTGGGAAGGATGTAATCAGGAAGGATGTAAGTGGGATTTTTGTGGCCTATCAAAGCACCACACGCAGTTCCTGGTCGGCACGCCGAGCCTGCGCGAGGAGAATGAGGTGCGGTGTAGGTGACCTGACGGTGGTCTGGGATGGGATAGGTGCGACTGCCTAGGAGGTAACCGAGAAAGTCACTGGGATTCCTGAGGCCTCTGAAAGCTCCCCACGCGGTTCCTGGTCGGCACGCTGAGCCTGCGCGAGGAGCATGAGGTGCTGTGTAGGTGACTTGACAGTGCTGTGGGATGGGATGGCTGAAGGGGATGGGAGAGACACGACTGGGAAGGATGTACCTAGGTGAGATGTAAGAGGGATTATGGAGGCCTCTCAAACCAGTACACGCTGTTACTCGTTGGCACGCTGAGCCGGCGCAAGGAGAATGAGGTGCTGCGTAGGTGACGGTGTTGTGGCATGGGGTAACTGAAGGGAATGAAAAAATGATGTTTTCTGATTAACGTGGACATTGCTGACATGAGTCGTTTTGAGACGTCTCAAAACTTCTGATTAACATGGACATTGCTGACATGAGTCGGATGGGATAGTGGGGGATGTTGTGGAATGGGATGTAAGTGGAAATTGACGCTGCCTTCAGATGAACGTCAGGTGGGACCTTATGTGGGACCTTATGTGGGACCTTATGTGGGACCTTATGTGGGACCTTATGTGGGACCTTATGTGGGACCTTATGTGAAACCCCAAGATCGACCTTCGATCTCAAGTGGGAACTCACGTGGGATGAGATTGAACGAGATGGTGAACTCGATCCGACCCGCGCATTGGCTTCCACAAGAGCTGGCTGGCATGGTGGTGAGGCGAGTGGGTGCGAATCACATTCGGTCTCACAGGTGTCGTAAATAGCATATTGCTGCTGCTGCTGCTGCTGCTGCTGCTGCTTCACCTCATTCCCCCAGGTGCATCTCATAAAGCTGGCGGACGGCGGTTCAGAGGTGACCTGCGAGGGGCTGTACTGTACCTGCACCAGCATGAGATCTGGCACCTTGTATTCTATACCATATCGTCCCAATGCCTCATCCTGTTGCTGCTGCTTCACCTCCCGTCCTCAGGTGCATCTGATCCAGCTGGCAGACGATGTCACAATGGATCAGAGGTGACGTGTGAGGGGCTGTACTGTACCTGCACTCCATGAGGCTTACCCTTACAGCAGACGCCGTGATTCGTCTCTTTTTGTCCCACTTTGTTGCTGCTTCACACCACCTCCCGTTCTCAGGTGCATCTGATCCAGCTGGCAGACGATGGCTCAGAGGTGACGTGTGAGGGGCTGTATCTGCATCAACACGAGATCTGGGATCTTGCCACGTGTCCCTTTGACTCAGCCCTGCTCTCCACTGTGTACGCCTCTGCCGGCGAATACCACGCCGCCATCTGGCGGATACCGGATAAGGCTTTTTCGTATGGCACTGGCGCTCCCTCCTTGCAACTGGCCGCGGAACTGAAGGGTCTCGAAGCTCCTGTGAAAAAGCAAGTACCTTATATCTACTATCTTTTAGAGATCCGTGATTATGCGGCGCAAGGGTCTCGAGCTTCCTGTGGAGAACCAAGGGCTTTCTATCTGTGTTTGAGTCGACTCAAAAGCAAGGGCTTTCTATCTGTGTTTCTGTCAGCTTTTTCGTGGCATCATATCATCGCCTTTCCTCGTCCCCTGTACCCCACTTGCACAATTTAATCACAGCGTGTCGTACTCTGCAAAATATTCTGTCCTCCTGACACACCACCATCTCCTCCCTGCAGGGTACTATGGTACGGGGGGGACGTGGCGCTGCACAGAGTGATTACGATCGACGAGGAGATCATCTGTGCATGGGACCTCGCCTCCAGCACTCGAGCAGCACAGTTTGCTTCAGTGAGTTCTTTCCGCAGGGTGTGTTTGAGAAGTCTCAGTAACGCTATGAACAGAGTGATCACGACGATCGACGAGGAGAACATCTGTGCATGGGACCTCGCCTCCAGCACTCGAGCAGCGCAAATCGCCTCTGTGAGTTCAGCTCAGCTCGACTCAGTGACGTCTGGGGGGTGTGTTTAGAAATTCTCAGGAAACAATAAAAAACTGCGCAAGCGGCAAGCAGCAGGTTGCAGAGGCTGCACACGGTGGCGTGGGATGGGATGGGACCCACACAATGTCCCTCCCCCATTTTTCCATTCCCCTTGCGTGCCCCTTCTCTTCATTCCTTCTCGTTGATTTGCTCCTTGAATTACGCCCTTCCCTTGACCCAACCCCTTCCTGTGACTCACCCCATCCTCCTATCTTACATCGATTGGCAGGCGAAGCAGCGGGTGACAGGCAGCGTGCTGCAGGCTGCACACAGGGGTGTGGCACCCTCACAACAACCTCCCCATTCTACCACCTTCTCGCTGCCCCGTTCCCCTTGATCTACTCCCCCACTCCTCCTATCTCGCCCTGACTCACAGGCGAAGCAGCGGGTGACAGGCAGCGGGCTGCAGAGGCTGCACACAGGGGCGTGGGACCCACACAACGCAGACACCATCGCCACCACAGCTGACACGTCCATTGCCTGCTGGGATCTCAGAGCCGCCATGTGAGTCACGTGTGGTGAATCGCTCAAGACGTCTAAATGCTGTTGTCAACTCGCCACCACCACTGCCAACACCATTGCCACCCCTGCAGACACCTCCGTTGCGTGCTGGGACCTGCGAGCCGCCATGTGACTCACATGGTGAATTGTTCAGGTTGTCACAACCACCACTGCCACCACCATTGCCACCACTGTCAATACCATTGCCACCACTGTCAATACCATTGCCACCACTGTCAATACCATTGCCACCACGGCTGACAACTCCACAAACACTCTGTTTTTCCTTCTCGCCGCCCCTCCTCTACACAGCAAGACGGCGAGCATAGAGGGAGCGCACCACCTGCAGATAAGAGACATAGACTTCAACCCCAACCACCCGCACATCTGCAATGTCTATCCCTCATCCCATCTCTCTCTCTGCATCCTTGTGGTTATGTTGACAGCAAGACGGCGAGCATAGAGGGAGCGCACCACCTGCAGATAAGAGACATAGACTTCAACCCCAACCACCCGCACATCCTCGCATCGGCGGGGGACGACTCGCGCATTCGCCTGTGGGACCTGCGCTCCACCAAGCAGGCTATTGTGGAGCTCCCAGGCCACTCCCACTGGTATGGCCCAGTTTGCTGGGTTCCTTCTCGTTGTGTTGACTTGCGTTGACTTGCGTTGACTTGCGTTGACTTGCGTTGACTTGCGTCAGCTGCACGCCTTTGTCGACATACAGTTTCCTTGTACAGTTTGCACTGCCTGCCCTGCACACCGGTGTGCGTCCTCACGTCCTAGTGGCTCTATCATTTTCCTCCCATTCCTGCCTGCCTGCTTGCCGTTATCTCTGAGCAGGACTTGCAGCGTTCGCTACAACCGATTCTACGATGAGCTTCTGCTGGTCAGTGCCACTCCTTTGGTCCTCTAATTCTTCTATCTTGTTCCTGTCGATCATTGCACCTCTCTTGCTCTTGTTGCCGCTTCCACCGTCCCACATCCTTTCCTGTCCCGTCTATTCTTCCCCTTCGATCCCCATCAGTTTCCCGTTTCTCACCTTCATTGATGAGGCGATTTTTGAGTCGACTCAAAAATCGTTTCTCACCTTCACTCCACCTTCCCTCCACCTTAACTCCGCAATCAATGCACCTCACTGCACCTCACTGGACCTTCACTAAAGCTTCAGTGCTCCATTGTTCCCTCCTCGTTCCTTTAACTCCCCTTATTCATCCCAACAGAGCAGCGGCACCGACTCAGCAGTCAACCTGTGGCACGTGCCCTCAGCCTCGGCAGCAGCCGTGGCTGACCATCTGCGTGCCGGACCTAACCCAACAGGCTCGGGAAGACCAGCGGCAGCAGCAGGGGGGTATTCCAGAGGGGGCGTGGACGAGCTGGCAGTCAGCTTCACAGATTATGAAGACAGCGTATATGGTGGGTGCAGTGCGGTTCTGTAAGGTACGTCTGTCACAATAAGTAGCAGCAGGGGGGTATTCCAGAGGGGGAGTGGACGAGCTGGCAGTCAGCTTCACAGACTGTGAAGACAGCGTTTATGGTGGGTGCTGCAGGGTGTTCTTTAAGTTGTTCGAAATATAGATGAATTCTGAGTTGACTCAAAAGCCAATACCTCGTCCAAGGCAGGGCGTCGACGAATCGGCAGTCAGGTTCAGAGTATGAAGACAGCGTTTATGGTGGGTGCTGGTAGTCTGTCTGTCACAAGCAGGGTATCCCAGGGGGGGCGTGGATGAGTCGGCAGTCAGTTTCACAGACTACGAGGACAGCTTCTATGGTGGGTGCTGCATGGTTCTCTGAGGTACCAGGAATTCTGTCTGTTGGTGCAGACATTTTCCACAAAACATGTTTCCTTCTACTTCTTCTTTCCTTCTCTCATTCTATTTAGTCATATTAACTACTCAGCTTTTTCTAGAATCCCTGTTGTTGCGCCCATTGCTCTTACCCGCTTTCTAGGCGTCATGTGGAGCGCCATTGACCCCTCTATGTTCGCCTCTCTGTTGAGACATTTAGAAAATCAACCTAATATATTCCCTCCCCTCCCCCCCCCCTCCCCCCCCCCCCCCCCATCCTCCTCCCTCCCCCACCAGGCGTCACATGGAGCGCCATCGACCCGTGGGTGTTCGCCTCCCTCTCCTATGATGGCCGCGTGAGTCCTGCCCACCCACCAACCACACTCCCGTTTTCTTTCAGAACCTACCGTAGCACTGCTTATAAAATATAGTCCTGCTTCTAGGATTTTTTCTTAAAGCTTCCTGTCCAACAAATACCATAGGCTGTGCCAGCCATTGTTTGCAAGGTTCCATTCCAACCACCTGATTCCCCCTTCCACTGGTCCTGGCAGGTGGTGGTGGACCTCGTTCCCACTGTTGTTCGCAGCAAATGCCGCCACTAATGCTGCCACTGGTACTGTACATGCAGTGTATCGTACAGTACAGAATCTGAAGTGGAAACCAACCAATGCTGGAATGCAAGTGCCCAGAGGTGCATCTGCTGCTGCTGCCACTGATACCGTATATAACACGTCATATGTATTTCATTCCGCAACAGTTTTATTTTGTATCCGCCACCAATTCATCTGGATCCTGAACACAATCTGAGACTCATGTGCTAGCCTCAATACTGTCTGTACAGCTGTGTTGCATAAAGTCTTTCTTATAATGAGGTGGATTGATAGAACAATTTGAAAAAGTGATGCCATTGTGTGATCCCCATCTGACTGTCTGTAACTAAAAGACTTGTACAGATTGGACCAACCTCCACAAGCCTTGCTGTGCCTGCAAGCGTAAACAAGCCAGAGCAAGTGTGAGGTGAGTGGCTCGCTCATACAATAAGAACCAATCACCAGCAGTGCAAATGGACGATTCACCAAGACATTAAGTGCAGCAATTGTTTAATGTATAACTTCATATTTCAACCCGTGTGGTAAGGCAGACCTGAGATAGGAAATGAGACTCACCACGATCAATGAGCTGTTTGTTGCTGCGCTGCACGTCAGGCATGTCAACACCGGTGGTGCTGCTTCTCCTGCTCGTTGTACCACTGCACGTACCTGCATGCACGCAGCAGCGAGTGACGAGTGAGGTAGTATGGAATGGGGGTGCGTTACGTACATTAGGGGTGAGAATGATATACAATGAACTAGATGTGAGATACTATGGACAGGTGTGAGAGCAGAGACGAGGGTTGGAGGTAGATAAAAAGGAAGACCTGGGCGTTCAAGGGCGCGTTGGCATTGCAACGAAAGGATTGCGAAAGTGGGGGTTGGGTCAAACGAACACAGGAGCAAGAGAAAGATGGAAGCGGGGTCAAGGGTTCATAGAGCCGGGACGACGGAAGCGAAAGGCGTTGGGGATCTAGAGAAACGACAAGGACCCCGAAAGGGCTCGAATCGTGGAACGGAGGAGAGAGCGACATCGGAAAGGAATAAGCGGAAGGAACAAGCGAAGCAACTTCTGGTCGCGAGGAGCATAAGTAGAAGCACGGCCGCTGGTAGGAAAGGAACCGAAGGTGGTGGCGATCGCATCGACGAACTCGCACTCGAAAGTCGTTCTGGCGGTGGCTTCTATTCAACTAAAGTGCGATCTAATATCGCGTACCAGTAGGTCCCTGCGATGGGTCCAACGCAGGTGGCGGCGTCGAGCCAGTTGTTCTTGATCTTCTTGACCCACTCCTTGCCCATGTCCTTCCACAGCCCCGGCATGATCTTCTGCTCGAACGGCGACAGCGCGTACGTCACCTCCTTGAGACGCACGGGAACCCTCCCCATGGCTGCGGCGGCTCTGAACGGCTTCGCGATGCGGACTTGGCGAGGATCTGATACTGACGGGCCTACGGACAGAAGTAATGCGCGGCGGCGTAAGCAAGAAAATGGAGCAGATTGACGAAAAGTAAGCCAATGCTAAGGCGGAAAATAAACAGGGAGTTCTCAATTTGCAAGACCGTAACTGTGATTTGTAATTTAAGAAATTCAACTTCAATGAAAAAAGTATCTATGTGATCACGGATCAGCTTATACAAGGAATACCACCTTTGCGTGCTCTCATTGGCCACCTTCCGTGGCCAGCACCTGGGGGAATCATTGGGTGTCGCGAAGTGTGGGATGGGGTGGGGTGTGAGGGGAATGGGGTTGAATGACGCCCAAGTTCCGCAACCTTTCCCACCGGAGCAGACCCGCTCGCCGACCATTTGCGCCCCACCAACCAGGGAGCCAGTCCCATCACACACGCGCGGACCTACATCGCCCACCTACCACCCAGCGCACGCTACAAACCCGACCACCTTGGGATTTCCTTTCCGCCTGATTTCCAATTGCCGCATCATTTCTTGCCGCCTGCGCCTCATCTGCGCCGCTGGCTGCAAATCCGCTCGCCCGCCACCCTCGGAATCATCATCATCCTCTCGCTCCCACCCACCCACCGCTCCACTCGTCGGCTCCTTGATTTTACCGATTTTCAAACGTCTTCACTTGAGTTCAGGCATCCTAGGGACTACATTTCTCGCTTCTACTCGTGTTGTTCCTCTTGTCTGGTCAGAGCGCTTCGACTGGTCGCCTCGCCAGACCAGTTCCACGTGTAAAGGCAGCCGCCGATTGTTAAACTGCTTGAAGAAATCCAGCTGCTTTCGATCGTAGATGCCTGCATTGCTCGGTTTCTTGACATGATAACGTGATTCCCAACCAATGGCGTCCACTGCTCCGGCCAGCGCCGCTCGCGGGCGACGCAACGCCAAAGCTGACGGGTTCCAGTGGGACAACCCCGGCGAAGAGCCAGTTTCCCCGAGCTCCCCCTCTCGCCGCCCTTCGTTCCTCCGCCTTTCCACCACCTCGACGATCCTCCTGCTCTCCGCGATCTTCGTCGCCGCTCTCCTTTTCATCGGCTTCCGTAATTTCCGCGTCGAGGCCCCCGCGCCGCGCTCCAGCGCGTCGCTAGGCTCGTTAGACGGCGATTACGGAACTGGCGACGATGACGGTTACGGCACAACAACCAACGCGGCAGGTTCCACGTGGCCGACCGGCAGCAAGTCGTCAAAACTGACGGCCACCGGAACGGGGGTTTCAGGATCGTTCGGGTCTACCGGCTTGACGGAAAACGTTGGAAAGAAAACGTCGTGGGACGAAATGTCGGAGGATGAGGATGACTTAGGAACCACCACGGGCTCTAGCTGGCCGAGCAAGAGTAGCTCCGCAATCGGCGGCGGGTTTGGGGGCGGACTTGGCGCTTCGTCGAGCTGGAAGAAGGGGGTCGCAGGCAGGGGAAGCAGCGGGAACTCGTGGGGTGGCGGCGGCGCGGATACGATGGATGATGACGTGGACACGTTCTCGAGCAGCGCGAAAACCGCGGGAAGGTTTGGCGGCGGCGCGATGGGTGATCTGGGTATGGGAGACGATGATGACGATGGGGGGGCGTTGTATCCGAAAGAGAAAGGCAGAGCGAGGCCAGGAGACCGGGAGACCGGGAGGGGTATGGAGCTCGAAGGGTATTCTAAAAGCACTGCTTCTGGTTATGCGAAAGGCGCGGTGGGATATGGTAAAGGGACGACAGGGTATGGTAAGAGCGGACGAGGCGGAGTCGCTTCGACGCGGAAAGGCGGTCGTGGTGATGATGAGGATGACGTGGATGAGGAGGAGGATGACGTGGACGAGGAGGATACCAGGAGCAGCAGAAAGAAGGGGAGGAAGGGGAAGAAAGCGAAGAGGAGCAAGAAGAAGATCGGGAAAAAGACCAAGACGAGGGGAAAGACGACGAAGAAAACCACCAAGCGCAAATCACGCAAATACGGTAAAAAGAGCGGCAGCAAAAGCGGCGAATCGGACTGGGAAGACGACGAGAGGTCGTTCGGTCCCCTGGGAAAATGGGGACGGAAGAAGAAGAGCCGACGGAGCAAGGCAGCAGAGGAAGAGGAGGAGGACGAGGACGATGACAGGGGCAGCAGCAGCAGATATGGCAGTTCGGGTAGTTCAGGATATTCGAAGAAGCGGGCCCGGGGAGTGGGGGGCTACGACGGGGACGCAGATACCTCCGCGTCGTACAGACAGGGCGCGGATCGCATGGGGGGAAGCCGCGGGGAGCGCGGAGGGCGCGGTGGGCGCGGGTTTGACAAGGGGGGAGGTGACCCGCTGGACCAGGCTTGGGATGACCTGGGGGGCGGGCGAGGGGGGCGGGGAGGACGCGGGTTTGGCCGGGGAGACGATGACGCGGAGGCGGAGATGGGGGGAGGCGGAGGCGTGGGCGCGCGGCAGCAACGGCAGGTGGGCGGACGAGGGGCGTACGGCGGAAGAGCAAGACAGAGGGGTGCTGACGTGGATGATTATGGCGACGGCGGAAGGACTACAAGTGGGTGAGTGTGAATGAGTGAATGGGTGAGTGTGAATGAGTGAATGTGTGAGTGTGACTGAGTGAATGGGTGAGTGTGACTGAGTGAATGGGTGAGTGTGACTGAGTGAATGGGTGAGTGACCGAGTGAATGGGTGAGTGTGACTGAGTGAATGGGTGAGTGTGACTGAGTGAATGGGTGAGTGTGACTGAGTGAATGGGTGAGTGTGACTGAGTGAATGGGTGAGTGTGACTGAGTGAATGGGTGAGTGTGACTGAGTGAATTGGTGAGTGTGACCGAGTGAATGGGTGAGTGTGACTGAGTGAATGGGTGAGTGTGACTGAGTGAATGGGTGAGTGTGACTGAGTGAATGGGTGAGTGTGAATGAGTGAATGGGTGAGTGTGAATGAGTGAATGGGTGAGTGTGACTGAGTGAATGGGTGAGTGTGACTGAGTGAATGGGTGAGTGTGACTGAGTGAATGGGTGAGTGTGACTGAGTGAATGGGTGAGTGTGACTGAGTGAATGGGTGAGTGTGACTGAGTGAATGGGTGAGTGTGAATGAGTGAATGGGTGAGTGTGAATGAGTGAATGGGTGAGTGTGACTGAGTGAATGGGTGAGTGTGACTGAGTGAATGGGTGAGTGTGACTGAGTGAATGGGTGAGTGTGACTGAGTGAATGGGTGAGTGTGAGTGAGTGAATGGGTGAGTGTGAATGGTGAATGGGTGAGTGTGAATGAGTGAATGGGTGAGTGTGACTGAGTGAATGGGTGAGTGTGAATGGGTGAATGGGTGAGTGTGAATGAGTGAATGGGTGAGTGTGACTGAGTGAATGGGTGAGTGTGACTGAGTGAATGGGTGAGTGTGACTGAGTGAATGGGTGAGTGTGAATGAGTGAATGGGTGAGTGTGACTGAGTGAATGGGTGAGTGTGACTGAGTGAATGGGTGAGTGTGACTGAGTGAATGGGTGAGTGTGACTGAGTGAATGGGTGAGTGTGACTGAGTGAATGGGTGAGTGTGAATGGGTGAATGGGTGAGTGTGAATGAGTGAATGGGTGAGTGTGACTGAGTGAATGGGTGAGTGTGAATGGGTGAATGGGTGAGTGTGAATGAGTGAATGGGTGAGTGTGACTGAGTGAATGGGTGAGTGTGAATGGGTGAATGGGTGAGTGTGAATGGGTGAATGGTTGAGTGTGAATGAGTGAATGGGTGAGTGTGACTGAGTGAATGGGTGAGTGTGACTGAGTGAATGGGTGAGTGTGAATGAGTGAATGGGTGAGTGTGACTGAGTGAATGGGTGAGTGTGAATGGGTGAATGGGTGAGTGTGAATGGGTGAATGGGTGAGTGTGAATGAGTGAATGGGTGAGTGTGAATGGGTGAATGGGTGAGTGTGAATGAGTGAATGGGTGAGTGTGACTGAGTGAATGGGTGAGTGTGACTGAGTGAATGGGTGAGTGTGACTGAGTGAATGGGTGAGTGTGACTGAGTGAATGGGTGAGTGTGACTGAGTGAATGGGTGAGTGTGACTGAGTGAATGGGTGAGTGTGAATGAGTGAATGGGTGAGTGTGAATGAGTGAATGGGTGAGTGTGACTGAGTGAATGGGTGAGTGTGACTGAGTGAATGGGTGAGTGTGACTGAGTGAATGGGTGAGTGTGACTGAGTGAATGGGTGAGTGTGAGTGAGTGAATGGGTGAGTGTGAATGGTGAATGGGTGAGTGTGAATGAGTGAATGGGTGAGTGTGACTGAGTGAATGGGTGAGTGTGAATGGGTGAATGGGTGAGTGTGAATGAGTGAATGGGTGAGTGTGACTGAGTGAATGGGTGAGTGTGACTGAGTGAATGGGTGAGTGTGACTGAGTGAATGGGTGAGTGTGAATGAGTGAATGGGTGAGTGTGACTGAGTGAATGGGTGAGTGTGACTGAGTGAATGGGTGAGTGTGACTGAGTGAATGGGTGAGTGTGACTGAGTGAATGGGTGAGTGTGACTGAGTGAATGGGTGAGTGTGAATGGGTGAATGGGTGAGTGTGAATGAGTGAATGGGTGAGTGTGACTGAGTGAATGGGTGAGTGTGAATGGGTGAATGGGTGAGTGTGAATGAGTGAATGGGTGAGTGTGACTGAGTGAATGGGTGAGTGTGAATGGGTGAATGGGTGAGTGTGAATGGGTGAATGGTTGAGTGTGAATGAGTGAATGGGTGAGTGTGACTGAGTGAATGGGTGAGTGTGACTGAGTGAATGGGTGAGTGTGAATGAGTGAATGGGTGAGTGTGACTGAGTGAATGGGTGAGTGTGAATGGGTGAATGGGTGAGTGTGAATGGGTGAATGGGTGAGTGTGAATGAGTGAATGGGTGAGTGTGAATGGGTGAATGGGTGAGTGTGAATGAGTGAATGGGTGAGTGTGAGTGAATGGGTGAATGGGTGAGTGTGAATGAGTGAATGGGTGAGTGTGAATGAGTGAATGGGTGAGTGTGACTGAGTGAATGGGTGAGTGTGACTGAGTGAATGGGTGAGTGTGAATGAGTGATTGGGTGAGTGTGACTGAGTGAATGGGTGAGTGTGAATTGTGAATGAGTGAATGGGTGAGTGTGAATGAGTGAATGGGTGAGTGTGACTGAGTGAATGGTTGCGTGTGAATGAGTGAATGGGTGACTGTGAATGAGTGAATGGGTGACTGTGAATGAGTGAATGGGTGAGTGTGAATGAGTGAATGGGTGAGTGTGAATGAGTGAATGGGTGAGTGTGAATTATTGAATGGGTGAGTGTGAATGAGTGAATGGGTGAGTGTGAATGAGTGATTGGGTGAGTGTGAATGAGTGAATGGGTGAGTGTGAATGAGTGAATGGGTGAGTGTGAATGAGTGATTGGGTGAGTGTGAATGGGTGAATGGTGGGGGAAACGGCGTTTTTGCTACTGTGAGGCTTGGGATGTTGAGTGCTGATGGTTTGAATTACTTTGGGATGTAATAGTTCGGTCCGTCATGTGGAGTGCGTTACAACCGAAGCCTATCGGCAGAGAAGGCAAAGAGAAGGAAAAGGAATGACGAAAATGCACGCTCAGGCAAGAATAGCCTATGAGCTTCTGTAGGTTTTTGATACGAATGGCTGTGTCTCTGACATGCAGACTCTATTTTTCTTCTCCTTGTTGAATCCTCCTTTCCAGCAACACGTGGGCGCGAGGGGCCAGCGCTGGCAGTGCCGCGGAGGACACGTGGCAAAGCGGGGGCAGGGGCGGCGGAAGGGGAGGATGGGGGGGGGGAGCGGCGCAGCAGCAGCAGCAGCAGCAGCCGCGGGGGATGGGGTGGGGAGGGGCAGATGCGGGGAGCAACAGACTAGGAGGCAATGGGGGCGTGGGAGGGATGGGCAGGATGGGAGCGGGAGCTGGGGGGGGGAGAGGAGCGGGTGGGATGACTGGGGTGAATGACAATGATGAGGATGCTTATATCGGAGCAGCAGGGGGAGCAGCGGGGGGAGTAGCAGGGGGAGCAGCAGGGGGGGGCAGGGCGTTTGGGGGAGGCATGGGGGGAGGTGCGGCTGCGTTTGGGGGAAGAGGGCGGAGCAGTGCTGGTGGCTTTGCAGGGGGAGCTCAGGGAGGTGCCAGGGGAGGGAGGGGAGGTATGGGAGGTGGGTTTGGAGGGGGGTTGGGGCAAGGGGCGGATGTAGACGGGGAGGATGACATGGGTATGGGTGCAGGCGCTGCTGCTGGCCGTGGTGCAGGTAGCACTATGGGTAACACGGGCGGAATGGGCGCAGGGGGGCTCCCTGCAAGGGGGAGGAGCAGGTTAGGGGCCACGAGCGCTGGGTTTGGCGGAATGGGGGGCATGGGGAGCATGGGGGGAGTGGGAAGGATGGGAGGGAGTGCGTCTGTTGGTGCTGGCTCCGGTTTCGGTGCAGGTATGGGTGCTGGGATGGTGGGAGGGGCTGAAACAGATGAGGACTATGGACAGAGCGGTGGAGGTGGATTGGGGGGAGTGGCAAGGGGAACTGCAGGGGCAGCAGGAGCAGCAGCAGCAACCAGAGGGTCATTCCGTGGTGCTGCAGGGGCAGCAGCGGCTGGGAGAATGGGTGGTGGGGGAATCGGCACTGGGGGAATGGGTGCGACGGGAATGGGCGCAGTGGGGCTGGGTGGGGAAGATGAGATGGGTGGGGCAGATGAGGAGGGAGGGATGGCAGGCACAGGTGTTGCTGGGGGGGGCGGGGTGATGGGTGGGAGGATGGCTAGTGGAATGGGTGGTAGTATGGCTGGTGGTGTGGGTAGTGGTGTGGCTGGCCGTTTGGGAGGTAGGTCTGGGAGCCTCTGGCAGCAGCAGCAGACGCAGACGCAGAGGGGGCAGGTAGGAGGAGCTGGAGCAGGAGGGATGTTTGGAGGGAGAGCAGGGCAGCAGCAGCAAGGTCTGGGTTTGGATGGAGACGAGGATTACTCTGCTGGCGCTGCTGGTGCTGCTGGCGCTGGTGGCGTTGGTGTTGCTGGTGGTGTTGCTGGTCGTGTTGCTGCTGGTGCTGCTGCTGCCACAGATGATTACAGCGAAGGCGTAGCAGCTGATTCCGGCGCTGCCATCAGCGGCACCGGCAGCAGCAGCAGCAGTGGAGCGAGTGGGATGTTTGGGGCGAGAAGCAGAGCCGGAAGCAGCAGCTTTGGCACCGCCAGCAGCAGCTTCAGCAGGCGAGGCGGTGTGGCAACAGCAGATCCGTATGGGGAGGAGGAGGGGGAGGGCACAGGGGCTAAGGCAGCAGGAGACGCCTCAGCAGGGGATGCTTTAGGCATGGACGGTGGGAATGGCATGGAAAGTATGGGCGGTACAGAGAGTGAGGGGTTGGGAGAGGAGGTGGATGAGGATGGAGGAGTGGGGTCCGGAAAGGCCGTGGTAGGATCCAAGACAGGGAAGGGCGAAGGAGGAGACAGCTCCTCCTCTTCGTCTTCCTCTGTTGGTGGCGGTCTGTTTGGTTTTGTCTCTCGCATGTTTGGTGGGGGTGGGAGCAGTAAAGCGCCCGGAAAGGCGGCAGGGGATGGGGCAGGGGAGGGGGAGGAGGTGGAGGGGTTTGAGGCGGGGAAGAGCACGGCTCAGTCGGCAGTGGAAGATGCCCTGAGGAGCACTGAGGAGGAGGGTGTGACTGGGGGAGGCTTTTCCAGGAGCAGGTTCGGCAGTAGCAGCAGCAACGGAGGGGAGGGTGGGGTGGATGATGACTACGGGTCATCGTCTGCTGCTGCTGCTGCTGGCACTGCTGATGCTGATGCTGATGCTGGTGATGACGCAGACGCAGATGCGGATGTTGCAGTGGGGACAGCAGAAGGTTTCAACAAGGGCCGGTTTGTCCGGGGTGCTGCTGGTGGTGGTTCTGGTGCTGTTGGCAGGGGTGGCATGGGTGAGGAGGAGGATGATTCAGAAGCTGCTGCTGCGCTTGGTGATGTTGCAACTGGAGCCAGCGGTGGTGATGCCTCAGATTCCTCTGATGCTTCTGATGTGGATGAGTCTGATTCGCCTGCTGCAGCTTCTGGGCTTGGTGCTGCTGGTGCTTTTGGAGGGGCAGGGGCAGGGAAGGCCGGGCGGCTGAGTGGGAGACTCAGTGGGAGGTTGAGTGGTGCGAGTGGTGTGACAGGAAATGCTGGTAGGGTGAATGCGAGAGGAGCGGGAGGGAAGACGAGTGCATTTGGATTAGACGCATCAGGATTGGAAGGATCGGAATCAGCCGCTGGGGGAGTTGGTGGTCGTGGGGGGATGGGAGGGGAGGGTGGTGATGAGGATGGCACAGGAGAAGGGATGACGACCATTCGGGCTACTAAGAATGCGTTTTTGGGTAAAAGGCGGGCTAATGTGGGTAGTGGTACGAGCTTGGGGGCAACCCAGGGTGTGGGGCTCGGAGGAGCGAGTCGTGTTGGCCGGGCAAGAAAGACGAGAGTGGGAGGAATGACATCACTAGGAAGAGCACAGATGAAGGCTTCACAAGACGACGATGATGAGCTGTCGCTTTGAGATGAGGGATGGTAGTTTACCATGTTTGTCTCCAAAGAGAATGGTTTGGGATAGTAGTGGTACAGTTTAATTATTTGCTATGTGCCTTTTGTGAATTACTATTTATCTCTCCAGGTAGCACTTAGGCAATCCTGACCAAATATAAAACTATATCTGAGTACAGTTTATGTTTTTTTCGCTATTGGGAACTCCGCGCAAGGTTCGAGTTCTCAAGGAGTCAGGCGGCCCGCAATTTTCCCCTCTGCGCGTCTGCGCCCTTTCCGCTTCCCCCTCTCCGCCACACGTTTAGGGTTGCTTGATCGTAGTAGTTAACTCATTCCCGCCAGCTCCGCTGCGTTTCCTGCAGCCGTGTTAGGGCGTTCGGGCGTCTACGGGTTGCTGTTTTTGCGCTGCCTTCCCGACGCGCCGCTCTCTCTAGTCAGCGTGTCTTCTCCTCCTTTCCGCTTCTTCCAAACGGTTTTTACCACCCACGCGGCGATCAACCATAAAATTCCATTCCGTGTGGACTCCGAACGCCTGTAACCATGTATCGCGTCGCCAAGGCATCGTCAGCGCGCCGTGCGTCGCAGATCCTCTCCCGCTCCTTCACTCACTCCCCCCGATCCACCACGTCCACCGCCCACTCCGCGCCAGCCCTCCGCCTTTCCGCTAATGACTCCCCCGCCGCTCCGCTTTCTCTCCTCCGCACGATCACCTCCGGCGCGTCCCTGCTGAAACCCGCGCCTTCCCCCACCGCTTCCGCGGGCGCCCCCGCGGCCGCTGCGCAGCCGGCGGAACCCGTCGCTCCGCCGCCTCCCCCGCCGGATCACATCGAAGTGTTCGTCGATGGCAAGGGCCTGCACGTTCCCAAGGGTTCGACGGTCCTGCAGGTCAGACTTGGGGGTTAATAATAGATTCCTTCGAGTCGCATATACCTCCGCTTCCTCGCTCTCGCTCCTTCTCTCCCTCGTTCCTTCGCTCTCTCGCTCCCCCGCCGCATCACATCGAAGTGTTCGTGGATGGGAAGGGGTTGCACATTTCAAAAAGCTCGACCGTTCTGTAGGTGAGCGTTGCTTGCGAGGAAGGTAGTGAGGTAAAGGCCTGGAAGTGACATGCTTTTTGTCAAATGTATCTCCCTCGCTCTTCCCATCATGGCTCCCCTACGGCTGGATCGGCGTTCATCCGCCGCTGGTGCCCCGGGATAGTTAAATCTATGCATCACATTCAAGCCTTTTTTTTTGTTTGTTTTTTTCCGATTCAATTTCAAGCATTTCCCCATATTAAAGAACCTGAACTTGTCCTCGAGCCGCCGTCCCTACAGGCTGGGGATGCAGCCGCCATCGACTTCCCGCGCATCTGCTGCTACCACCCACGGATGCTCATCAGATTCCTCCCTTTCCCCCGGTGTTTCTCCCCCTCCATTTCCCGCTTCCCGACCATCCCCACCCATTCTCCCCACCCGTCCTACGTCCCGCTTCCCCCCATCGCGCCAGGCGTGCGACGCGGCGGGAATCGACATCCCGCGCTTCTGCTACCACCCGCGGCTGTCCATCGCGGGCAACTGCCGCATGTGTCTCGTCGAGATCGAGAAGGCGCCCAAACCCGTCGCGTCCTGCGCCATGCCCACCATGCCGGGCATGAAAATCAAAACCACCACGCCGCTCGTTAAAAAGGCGCGCGAAGGAGTCATGGAGTTTCTCCTCCTCAACCACCCGCTCGACTGCCCGATCTGCGATCAAGGCGGCGAGTGCGACTTGCAGGATCAGTCCATGGAGTTTGGGAGCGATCGGGGTCGGTTCTACGGGTTTAAGCGCAGTGTAGAGGATAAGAACTTTGGTCCGCTCGTGAAAACGGTCATGACGCGCTGCATCCACTGCACGCGCTGCGTGCGATTCGCGAAGGAGGTCGCGGGGGTGGAGGACCTCGGGATTACCGGGCGCGGGCGCGACTCGGAGATCGGAACCTACGTGGAACGCATGCTCACGAGCGAACTTTCCGGGAACGTGATCGACCTGTGCCCGGTCGGCGCGCTCACGTCGAAGCCGTTCGCGTTCACGGCGCGGTCGTGGGAACTGAAGGGGACGGAATCCGTCGACGTGTCAGACGCGATCGGCGCCGCGATCCGCGTGGATAGCCGCGGCGGGGAGGTGATGCGGATCCTTCCGCGTCTGAATGAGGGGGTGAACGAAGAGTGGTTGACGGACAAGGGGAGGTTCGCGTACGATGGGTTGAAGCGCCAGCGGCTCTTCGCCCCCATGGTTCGCAGCGCGATCACTGGCCAATTAGAGGTCGCCAGCTGGCCCGAGGCGCTGGAAGCGGCGGCGAAGGCGCTGGTGGGAGTTAAGGGGGAGGAGGTGCAGGCGGTGGCAGGGCGGCTTGCGGACGCCGAGGCGCTAATCGCTCTTAAAGACCTAATGAACCGGCTCGGGTGCGATAATCTTCGCCCAGACGACGGGGATTGGGTGGCAGGAGGCGCGGCGAACGCGGATCTGCGGTCGTCCTACGTGGCAAACACGGGATTGGCCGGCTTGGAGGACGCTGACGTGGTGCTGCTGATCGGGACGGACCCGCGCAGCGAAGCGCCACTCCTGAATCACCGCCTGAGAAAGGCTGTGATTGGCCGACGCGCGAAAGTCGCCAACATAGGCCCTTCCCTGGATCTTACCTTCCCCACTGAGGGTTTAGGGGAGGGGGCGGACGTGCTAGTGAAAATGGCGGAGGGGAAGCATCCGTTCAGTGGGGTGCTGGCGCAGGCGAAGCAGCCGGCTGTGATTGTGGGAGCGGGGGTGATGAAGCGCGCCGATAGGGAGGCTGTGATGGCCGCCGTGCAGACTATTGTAGCGAATGTGAGTATAACGAGGGGTGGCTGTGGGGGATGTGGGTGTCTGGAGGGTGGGAGGAGGGCGTGTTGGAAAGAGGGAATGGGGGTGTTGGCGGGGAGGGGAATGGCAGGGTGCATGGAGGGATGCTGTGCTTTACCCTTCTTACTGTGTGCCCTCGCCGATCCCCTCGTCTCTCTCCCCATGCCTTCCAGTTTAGAGACTTCTCAAACCCTTATATTTTTTTCCTACATGTACCCTGCCCCCGTGCGCCCTCTCCCCTGCACCCTCCCCGCAATCCCCTCTGCACCCTCCCCGTTGCGCCCTCCCCTCCGCCCATTCCGTCACTTGTCCTCCCCTCTTACGCTTCCCTTCTGCATATGCCCTCCCCTCCTGCCCTCGTGTGTGTGTGTCATACCCGTGCGAGCAGGCGGGGGTGGTGAGGGAGGGGTGGAACGGATACAACGTGCTGCACCTCTCTGCCGGCCGTGTGGCCTCTTTGGACGTCGGCTTCGTGCCCGGGCCTCGAGCTGCCCTCTCCCGGTGAGTAGCGCGGTGAGTGTGCCCGTTGCTTTGCTTGTGTGTGTGTGTCCCCGACTCTGCTCAAGTGTGGTGGGTGCCATCGTGCTTTGAGACGTCTCAAAACCCTTCTTCAATCACGTGCTGCACCTCTCTGCCGGCCGCGTGGCCTCTCTGGACGTCGGCTTTTGTGCCCGGCCCTGCAGCTGCTCTCTCCCGGTGAGTAACCCTGTGTGTCTGTGTGTATGTGCGCCCGACTCACTTACGCTCCTTCCGCCCAGTGAGTGTGAGTGTGTGTGCCCCCTCTTCTGCGTGAGTATGGCTGCCAGCCTCTCCGCGTGGCCTCTCTGGACGTTGGCTTCGTGCCCGGCCCTGCAGCTGCTCTCTCCCGGTGAGTAACCCTGTGTGTGTGTGCGCCCTCTCTCTAAGTGCCGCCCTCTTCCAGTGAGTGTGTGTGTGCACGCCCCGTCTCTAAGTCCCCCCCCGTCTGGTTGAGTGTGCAAGTTAACGAAAATTGCAGCCAGCTCGCCTGCTCTCCCTCTTCCCTCTACCCACTCTCCTTCTACCCACTCTCCTTCTACCCACTCTCCTTCTACCCACTCTCCTTCTACCCACTCTCCTTCTACCCACTCTCCTTCTACCCACTCTCCTTCTACCCACTCTCCTTCTACCCACTCTCCTTCTACCCACTCTCCTTCTACCCACTCTCCTTCTACCCACTCTCCTTCTACCCACTCTCCTTCTACCCACTCTCCTTCTACCCACACTCCCTCTACCCACTCTCCCTCTACCCACACTCCCTCTACCCACTCTCCCTCTACCCACTCTCCTTCTACCCACTCTCCTTCTACCCACTCTCCTTCTACCCACTCTCCTTCTACCCACTCTCCTTCTACCCACACTCCCTCTACCCACTCTCCCTCTACCCACACTCCCTCTACCCACTCTCCCTCTACCCACTCTCGCTCTACCCACACTCCCTCTACCCACACTCCCTCTACCCACACTCCCTCTACCCACACTCCCTCTACCCACACTCCCTCTACCCACACTCCCTCTACCCACACTCCCTCTACCCACTCTCCCTCTACCCACTCTCCCTCTACCCACAATCCCTCTACCCACTCTCCCTCTATCCATTCTCCCCTTATCCACTCTTTCTCTATCTGCTCTTTCTTTGTCATCACCTGATCTGTCTCCTCCTCCTTCCGCCTCCCAGCACCCCTCCCAGCAACCCTCCCAGGTGGTGCAACTGCTGGGAGCAGGCGACTTGGCAGTGGCGGCCCCTGATCTGTTCCCCATCTTCCTCCCATTTCCCCTCCTCGTGGTAATATAAGTGTTTTGAGACGTCTTAAAACACTTGTATCATCACCCAGGTGGTGTGGTGCAACTGCTGGGAGCAGGCGACTTGGCAGAGGCGGCCCCTAAACTGTTCCCCATCTTCCTCCCATCTTCCCTCCTTTCCCCATCCACCCCACCGTCCTTCCCCCCTTCTCTTTCCCCCACCCTCTACTCGCCCGGTCCAGCACGCCTCCCAGGTGGTGCACTTTTGAGAATTCTCAAAAGTCACTCGAATACAGGTGGTGTATCTGCTGGGAGCAGATGACACAGACATTCCAGCAACCCTTATCCGTCCCCACTCCTTCTGCCCACCTCCACCCCTCCTTACCCCATCCGCCGCTCTCCCACTCTTCCCCCACCCTTCTCCCCCGCAGCACGCCCCCCAAGGTGGTGTATCTGCTGGGGGCAGACGACGTGGCAGAGGCAGACATTCCCTCGGGTGCAGTTGTGATCTACCAGGGCCACCACGGGGACCGCGGGGCCAGCCGGGCCGATATTGTGCTGCCGGGCGCTGCTTACACTGAGAAGGTGAGACTTGAGTCGCCTCTGTGGTATTGTGGAGGCAGGGGTCCCCTCAGGCGCGTGTGTGATCTACCAGGGCCACCACGGGGACCGCGGGGCTAGCCGGGCCGCTATTGTGCTGCCGGGCGCTACTTACACTGAGAAGGTGAGAGCGTCAGGGGGGCCCCGTAAGTGCTGAGTTTAGAGTTGGTTCACGCCTAGATTGGGCACTGCGCACTGCACGTCGAGAAAGTGGCTTTTGAGTTGGTGAATTTGTTGGGAGCGGACGATGTGATGTGACAGGCGGTGTGGTAGAGGCGGCCATCCCTTTAGACTTTGCAACTTGCTCTCCTCTCACCCGTTCTTTGCAACTTGTGCGTTCCTGCTCCCCACAGCCCTTTCTCTCCTGCTCTCTGCTCCTCTCCTGCTCTTCTCGTTCTTCTTGGTAATCCGCACCCTACCCCCTCCCCCCATGACAGGAAGCCACGTATGTGAACACGGAGGGGCGGGTGCAGATGACACGGGCAGCGGTGCCGACAGTGGGGAGTGCGAGGGACGACTGGAAGATCATCCGGGCCGTCTCTGAAGTGGCGGGCGTGGCTCTGCCGTACGACACCGTGGAGCAAGTCAGAGAGCGCCTGCGCGAGGTACGGGGGGGGAGAGGAGAGTAGCGAGGCAGGCAGTGTGACAAGGAGGTATTAGAATGCTTCAAGTGGCAGGCGTGGCTCCGCCCTATGATACCGTGAAGCAAGTCAGAGAGAGTTTGCGAGAGGTGAACTGGGGGTGGTGGTAGGGAGGGGCGAACCAGTGAGGCGAACCAGTGAGGCGAACCAGTGAGGCGAACAAGTGAGGGGAACAAATGAGGTGCGTTTGAGCTGCGAGGGGCGACTGGAAGATCATTCGTGTGGGCTGTGTGTGTGTGTGAAGTGGCAGGCGTGGCGCTACCCCATGACAAGGTGGAGCAAGTGAGCTCTCAAGATCTCTTCTCCCGGCTCACCACACCACGCCCCACGCCCCTCCTCCCCCCTCCCCCATCATCAGGTGGCCCCCCACCTGGCGCGAACCGACGAGGTGGAACCGCCTTTCACGCTCAACACTCAACTCAAGCACTCACCCTCAGCACTTGAACACTCACAGCACCACTCCACCCCGTCCCCTCTCTCTCCCCCATCAGGTGGCCCCCCATCTGGCGCGGATTGACGAGGTGGAGCCGCCTCTCACACTCAGCGCCCAAGCAGGGGTGAACGGCACGCCTGGTGCTGCCCTCGCAGACCCCTTTGAGCTGCCGGTGAGTTTTGAGTCGTTGCCTCATAAGTCGTTGGTGCCTTGTTTTGGGTTGACTCTGAAGTCGGCGGATCAACAAGGTAGGAGCTCCGTTGCCCGCAGCAAGCAAGCAATGGTGCACTGTGTACAAGATGCTGCTCTCGCGTTAGACACTGCTGCTCTCGCGTTAGACACTGCTGCTCTCGCGTTAGACACTGCTGCTCTGCTCTCGTGTTAGACACTGCTGCTCTCGTGTTAGACACTGCTGCTCTCGTGTTAGACACTGCTGCTCTCGCGTTAGACACTGCTGCTCTCGCGTTAGACACTGCTGCTCTCGTGTTAGACACTGCTGCTCTCGCGTTAGACACTGCTGCTCTCGTGTTAAACACTGCTGCTCTCGCGTTGGACACTGCTGCTCTCGTGTTAGACACTGCTGCTCTGACTCTCTTTTTGTATCCCTGCCAGCAAGTCACCACGTTGTGTTTCGCGTTGGCCATTGAGTCGATTCCCAAGCCACGTCCTGTTTTGCCTCAACCGTGACTCGTGCTGGGCCAAAACTGAAAGGACTCGTGCTGGGCCAAAACTAAAAGGACTCGTGCTGGGCCAAAACTGAAAGGACTCGTGCTGGACCAAAACTCAAAGGAGTCGTGCTGGGCCAAAACTCAAAGGAGTCGTGCTGGGCCAAAACTCAAAGGACTCGTGCTGGGCCAAAACTCAAAGGACTCGTGCTGGGCCAAAACTCAAAGGAGTCGTGCTGGGCCAAAACTCAAAGGAGTCGTGCTGGGCCAAAACTCAAAGGAGTCGTGCTGGGCCAAAACTCAAAGGAGTCGTGCTGGGCCAAAACTCAAAGGAGTCGTGCTGGGCCAAAACTCAAAGGAGTCGTGCTGGGCCAAAACTCAAAGGACTCGTGCTGGGCCAAAACTCAAAGGAGTCGTGCTGGGCCAAAACTCAAAGGACTCGTGCTGGGCCAAAACTCAAAGGAGTCGTGCTGGGCCAAAACTCAAAGGAGTCGTGCTGGGCCAAAACTCAAAGGAGTCGTGCTGGGCCAAAACTCAAAGGACTCGTGCTGGGCCAAAACTCAAAGGACTCGTGCTGGGCCAAAACTGAAAGGACTCGTGCTGGGCCAAAACTCAAAGGAGTCGTGCTGGGCCAAAACTCAAAGGAGTCGTGCTGGGCCAAAACTCAAAGGAGTCGTGGCCAAAACTCAAAGGAGTCGTGCTGGGCCAAAACTCAAAGGAGTCGTGCTGGGCCAAAACTCAAAGGACTCGTGCTGGGCCAAAACTTAAGGAGCCGTCGCCCAACACGGTGCTTCTCTTCTGTTTTGCCTTAACGCAACTTCCATTCTACCTTGTAGTACTCAACTCCATCTCTCTCAACCCCACTCAACACCTCTCAACCCCTCTCCCCCCTGCTTCCCCTCGTCTTTGTCTCATTTTCTCAACCCCTCTTTCCCTGTCTTCTGCACTAACCCCCTCTCAACCCCACGTTACATTATTTGCTCCCATGTGCCCAATTGCTACATGACGGATGCCATTTCACGGGCATCAGTGGCCATGGCTAAGTGCACGTCTGCTCAGTACTCCCTGTCTGTCAACCCCTCTCGACCCCTCTCAACATCTCTCATCCCCTCTCTACCGCTCTCAACCCCCCTTGTGTTCGCTTCCAGGTGCCCAATTTCTACATGACAGATGCCATTTCACGGGCTTCGGTGACCATGGCTAAGTGCACGTCTGCTCGGGCCAAGCAGGCAGCACAGCCGCTGCACTGAAGCGAGCTCTAATTCATGGACAAGCATTAGGTGAGCAGACACATCATCACTGTGTGCTTCAAGCTGTGCTCTGAATGCATGGACAGACAGGCTTGAACGCATGAATGAACGTGCCTTGGTGAGCATGGGAAGGCATGCACGGAAATTACTGTGCTACTGTAGGTTTTTTATGCATTACATGTACGCTATACCGTAATAGTATCGTCCGAGTGTATTTTGGTTGGTTGGTATGCCAAGTGTCTTGGTTCAGAAAGGGGTTCTCTAGTTATTGTTTGAGATGAGACGGCATCCAGGATGTTTTTTAGCTGCTGGGAGCAAGGCCACTATCGTAGTATGGGAGGGAATATGGTGGCAGCCTAGAACATTGAATGGAGGGATTGATGGGGAGTACACACTTCACGTAATTTTGGGCACTTACAACTTGTAATGGTTGTTTGAAGTTCAAAGCTGGCCCTCAAATATCAGTGTAAAAAGGCTGATTTGGCTGATTTTCAGACTTGTTGTCTGTATCGGGGCTGAACTTTCAGCCCCTCCCCCCCCTTTTTGGTGCCTCTGAAACTTCAGCCTTTTCTTCCAACAAGGGTCTGATTTTTCAGGCTTTATATATCTGTGCTCTGAACTAAGAGCTCTGTATTGGGCATATACACTTTATACGGCATATCAACTTCCTGTAAAACACTTGTCACCATTCCTCTACGTCTTCATGATGGCCATACGTGTGATAAATTGCGCTAGGTGTTGAATTTTTTTGGTGGCAAGATGCTACAGTTACAGATACAGTTGCGCTTCGTATCTTCCAACAACAGTCCAGGGTGGAAAAGATGTTCGATGATTGCGTACAGGTTTCCTCCTTCGCCAGCGCTGACTGGACTTCTGAATTCCGTGTGTATACCTTGCACCCTCGGATTCGTCCTAAAAATAAGTCATTACAGCTGATGTCTGGCTCACGCACACACAAATGTTTGTTTTGGGAGCTACTGAAACGAGCCAGAAACTCGTCAAACCTTGGTAGTGGCAACAAAGGACAATAACCACGCGTAGAACAACTTTTAATTTTTGTTTTTTTGCCGAGTGAAGAGGCATTTGTTGTTTGTTTCAAGTGCACATGGTTACCATGAAGACTAAAAAGGCGAACTTTGACGACTCATTACGGATTGCCACGACGAGAGCTGGTAAACTTTAATTCGACACAACCATTGTGCGACGGCACACTGGCGATACCGGCGAAAGATATACCGAACCATGGGGTATCATCGACTGCCCGTTTTCATATGAAATAAAACCGTAACAGCACATGACTCTGTGCGTCTATCGGATGTGCAATTGCCTGTGCATTCATGCCTAAGTGCGCATTGGTGGCAGGAGTCCTTGAAATGCCACGAGTCCCAACCAGGCAACGCTTGTACTGTATCATGGGCCACGTGAAATAGATTGCCAGCTCCGTAACGAGTATGGTCCGACTTATTTGGAGGTACCCTTCCTCTTCAACTGGTAGCGTCGTTTTGCACTTGGTAGCGGCCTTGCGCTACCAGGCTCCGAGTTGAGCTACAGACTCTGTACACCCAACCACCGCTATTTTCTTTCCGTCTATTTTCAACCCCACTTGCGCAAGTGGGTATGCACCCTTTCTTGAATCTTTGACCGAGGGCTGTGTGGGCGCCAGAAATTTCACACTGATTTCACAGTGAGTTGGTTCCAGACCCCCAAAAAGAGTAGAAGTGGCACAAGGGTCCGCGACAGCAAAAGTGCCCCTTTTCAGATTTGCTTTCATGCGTTTCTTAACTTTAGAAATCGGGGTGCTTCGTAGCCCAAGTTCCCCAAGTGCCCAACTGAAATAGTCGAATGCGTGCAGGGTATCTTCGAAACGCGAGAACAGTGCAATGGTTCGGAGTTGAAAATAGCGGTGGTTAGGTGTACTGACGACTTGGTCTGACTCCTGGCGAAGAAGCAAGGACCAAAAAATGCTAGAGCTAGTACAGTAATCCCGCCCCGAGCAGCCCCACACTCCCAGTCAGCATTTCCAAACAGCCAAAATCCTTTTTTGCGGCGTAAGCATGCAGCCTTGCTGATGTGTACACCTCCAACCAATGACGACCTTCTGTTACGCGGAATTTATCCCAACATGCACAGTGGTGCAAAGTTTTCAGCTCCCACCGGACATTCTCAATGGTGCACACAGCGGACATGCACAAACGAGTACCTACTACTAGTACCTCAACGACATGCGCCGCAAACCCCCCTCCATCTCCCAAGGGCTTTCCCCCAGAGTGTGTGGATCGCGTTTCTGCTTGCGACGGTAATCATGGAACTATAGAAGCAGCACTACTACCAGCTCGGCCAGAGTGCTGCACTCTGGGAGAGCTTATGAGGAAGAAAACATCTGCTCAACTTCGAGTTGAGACACCACAATTTTTTAACTTGGAAAGGTTCTCTCGAGAAGCGCTCAGCCGGATCTATAATTGGATTGATACTAGGTATACTAGTACTTGGACACGTCTACAATACAATGTCCGCCCAGGCCCTGCAGGGCAAATTTGCCTCAACTACATCCTTCCCACAGAATCGGCTCTCAATGCCGGCATGATGCAGGATATCGTTCGTGCTGACGGCTACATTTGGCTGAAATACGGTCAAAAGCATGTTTACAAGTCTTACAGAACTCGGTAAGGCATGTTGATGTTGTAGATGTTTGAGCAACTACAAGTACTACCACTATACTACTAGTAGTGGTACTACCACTATTCTAGTTGTTGTAGTAATTGTTCAGTTGTGGTGATGCTTGAGAGTAGTACCAGCTTTCCCGGGTATAACTTTACTGAAGTGGATATCTTGAAATGGATGACCGTGACTCCGAGTCATTGACGACCTACTATTCACGTTTGTTACTTTGGGATGTGTGGCAGGTGCTACTACAAGTGTTCGTGCTCCAGAAGCAAGCCCGCCTGCACAGCTAAGAAGACCGTAGAGTACGACCGCCGGAGGGATTACACCTTGTCTTCAATCCACATAAACTATGGCAAGCCCCACCACAACCACCCTCCCCCTTTGGAGAAGCGCATCTGCGAGGAGGAACCGAGCCGTCCCACCAGCCTGACAATGCACCCTGTTGCTGAGGCGCCTGAGGAACATGATTCTAATGCTCCTAGATCAAGCCCGGGGTGCACACTCTTCCCTGCCGGTGCTCACTCCACCCCTGAACCATTGGCTATGGCCGGCGGCAGTGCTGCTTCTGGTGCTATCATCAGCGATCCTGATCGTGTTCCTATCCCGCATTCAGTGCAATGTGAGGATGTTCCCCCAGTGATCACTCCTCCTGCCACTACTGCAGCCGTTTCCGCCAGCAGCACTGCACCTGTGGCTCCAGAGCATGATGCAGCTGATTCTTCTGCAGTTTTTGGACAGAATTTGCAGCAGTGCGCAGCCCCAGCGAACAATGGGGATGCGGATGGTGTCTTGGAAGCAGCTATCGCCACTGGTTGCTCTTCAGAATCTGGCTCCAGCTTGGAAGACTCGCCTCATGGCAAAGCTCATGTTTCTTTTCAGCTCCCCAATATCAGTTCTTTCCTCCTTCGCAGGCAGTCAATGCCAAAAAGGGAATTCTGCTATTGGAAGGACACTTTGCTAGATGGCACACGGTGTGAAAAAAGGGCGCGACACACTGAAGAACCAGGACCTGCACACTTCAATCACAACCCAGTAGTTTTTAAGGCTGCTAGTACGAATACGGGGCAGCTTCAATTTCAGTCCGAGTTGCATGGCGGTGCTGCCAATGTTGCGTTTCCAATCCTGCCATTGGAGGACTTCGAAGGAGATTCTTCTGCTTTCATCTCTCCAAGTTTCGAGAATCATGACGATTTGTTTTGGGAAGATTATGAAACTTTGGATGGACCAACGGAGCTGCACAATCCAGTAGTTGACACACTAACGTCCGCATGTGATCATAGTGGGGATGATATTCTGAGGGAGCTTTCTGCTTGATTGAGACTGAGATTGCAAACAGGTTGTAGAATGATTGCGTTTGTAATTGCTTAGTCTACCCTATGTTTTGCGCTGGTACGTTTTGTTCATGCAGTTTTTACCATGTGCATAGGATGTTGGTGTGGACTGTCGATAGTCTTTACCTTTGAAACAACATCAGTACAACATTTCTAACAAAATCATTAGTAAGTGCCATACCCTAGTTACATTGATATGAATCTGTGGGTGGAAGTTACATTTTAGTTATAGAATAGTTGGTATTTTCAGCATGACAGGGTGAACGTGAGAATGAAAATGTGGATATGGAGGTAGGAAACCATCGTCACACTGGGCCTAAAATACCACAAGAAAATTCCATTGCTCTCGCATTGTGCCTTTTGTCTAGCAAATTGCATTGTTTGCTTGAGCAAGGTTTCACTTTCACACTAGATTACAACTTCCACCTAAATAGTGGCTGAAAGAGATTGCCAACACAAACAACAAAACTTGGGATGGGGAGGAGTTGGGGATAATCAGTGGGAATTAGGGTAGGCAGAACTGGCAAGAGAAACAGCTAGACTTGGGCTTCAATAAGGGAACAAAAATCTAGGACTTGGGATTGGGAGGAAATAATCGAAACAATAAGGCTTGGATTGGGGGACACCTTTGGAAATTGGGTAACCTTCCTTTCCACAATGGAGGGAGTGTGGCCATATTCAAATTTCAACCATTTTAGGTCTACTCCGTTGCAAAAGGGAAGTAGTTGAAACAAAAAGGAGTTAGAGACTACACCCTCAAGATTCCATGTTGCCTCCCTCCGCCACTTCTCTCCCCGGTTCGCCCCCCCTTTCCACTCCTTGCTCTCACCGACACACCCTCCCTCCCACCTCCCTCCGTCCATGCTTACTCGATGAACCTTCCTTATTCCTAAAGAAAAGAAACACTTCCTAGGTGGAAAACCTCCGACCCATCACCCTCACGAACGCCGACTATAAGGTCCTCGCACTTTGCATTGCCAATCGCCTCCAGTATTAGCTTCCTCAACTCATTCATCCCTCCCAAACCACCTTCACCAAACACAACAAAATTAGCAACACCATAAACAATACACTCAGCATTATGGATGCAAAGATTCACTCTACAACGGTGGGAGCTAGACTACGGGGTAGGCACAGGTCGTAAGTGTGATCGTAGCTTTGCCTGCGTTCTCTAGCACTTGCATATTCACGGGAAAATTTGGCAAGAGTTTCACTAGCAAAGCTGGGATTACATAATGATTAAGCAAGCAAATGCAAGAATGACTACATCAGAGCCTAGCAACCCTGCAGACAAGCTGGTCGACCGCCAGCGCAGCAAGGTCGACAATCTGCCAGCGTTACATAGAGGCATCGTGCCAGTGCTACAGAAAGGCGGCTTGCCAACATAGCAGAGCGACAGCGCTGCTTGCCAATGCTGCAGCAGATCGGTCTGCCAGTGTTGCATCTGCAAGTGACAGTAGCGCAAGTGCGCACCCACTTTGCAGGTGCGCGGCGATGATCAAGCACGTTCTCTACCGTCGCGTAGGTGCCAAGTTGGCCACATGCCAACAATTGCGCCTGACGCTCCATGCCGACCTTGGGATATGAGCAAGAGGTTGCCTTCGCCATCACAGCCTCGACGAGCCTTGCATGCCTCTGCTAAAGCTCATCGAGGTTATTTGGTCAACCCGGTCGACCACCCAGCGTCCTGGTCGATGATCTCCCTCTTCGACCACTGCTCCTGTCGAAGACCACCCTGGTCGACGGGCCCTTCCGTCGACCACCTCGGCCGGACGCTATCGTTGAGCTCCCGTCTTCAATGAACTCTTCAACAGTCCCGCCCAGGTCAACGACCACCTTCGTCGAACCCACCCAAGACAGGTTGACGAACCCTTTCGTCGACCACGCCAGTCGAAATCTGCCGCCAGCTTCCCATCGTCAACGGCCCCGCAGCGGTCTTCTGCAGGTCGACCAACTCCGTCGACCTGCACGCGTCGACCTCTGCGGATGGTCGGTCGCACCTCTCGCGCACCCAACCACTACGTCGGCTTCGGCCAAGCGAGTTGCGGGACCAACACTCTATTCTCGTCAACAATGGACTGCTACCGCCTTGTCCCCCCTTCTCGCTCTCACGGTGGACTTTCGCAAAGCTTATGACCTGGTTGACAGGCCCTTCCTCCTCCGAGAGATATCGTGTTTGGGTCTCCCTGCCCCCTTCATCCTCTAGTCTGCCTCATGCACTCTAACACGTCCACACACATCTCGGCTAATAGCATGCTTGAAGGACGCCTGCACTCATGGTTGTTGCTTGTCTATGTCATTTTGATCTTCCGCTGTCACATGCCACTCTTCCTCCCAGGCTATGCCCTGTCGGAAGCACAGAGTCGCGTGTCATGCGGATGATGTCACCCTTTTCCTAAACTCAGACATAGAACTTGGACAAGTCGTGATGCTCATCCTTGCATGTGGGTCTGTCTCCAGATAACACCCCAACTAGAATAAGTGCTTCATCATTCCTTTCAACATCCCCTCCTAAGACCTCTTGTACGCGGTGCATATCCCCATCCGTGGCCCTCACGAGGCAGAACGCATCCTCGGCATCTTTGTCGAGCGTAGAATAATCTCGCGCGCATACAACGTACCGCCAAGTTCCTTGCGGCTTTACTCGCAATAGCCATGTGCCGCAAATGTTTTGCCTCGATCTTCCTGGACTTTGTTATCTTCTTCCCCGGATGATTCCAACCGGTTCCCCCGGACAGTCTCAAATGCTTTGATGTATCCGTTGGCAATTTCATTTTTGCCTCACATCACAAACAGTCTGGCACTGCGGCCTAGGGGCAATCGCCCCTTTAACCCAAGTAAGCGTTATCTCTATTCAGCGCGCCCTGCGCAGGTTCAGACCAACCCCCTCCGAAGAGGTTGCGCACACTCTAGTCCCGCTTCCCTTTGGTATGCAATGCATGTTATCACACATTGCCATTCTCGAACGTGACTACCTACCCACCTCCATAACTCCCCGTGCGCTGATTGAACTACGACCCCTCCATTCTACCCCCCTTGCCATCCATCTCCCCCCCCTCTCTTCGCCCGCTCTGCATCCTCTCCAAACCCACCACTTTCAACCATTCCATCCTCAAACCCAACCGCAGGCCATTTGGCTCTTGCCAACATGAATGCTTCCTCCTCTCATGGCAGGTGCGTTCGACACATGGTTAGAGTAGCATATTCTTCCCTCAGCCCAAACCCCAAAGTTGAACCTCGCCAACTCCCGACAGATATCCATTTAGATGTATCACGCACCCTCCCAGCTCTTATCGTTGCTATTCCACCGGTGGTCCATTCTTCGCTCCCCTCATGTCCCTTTACCCTCCCCCAGGGACTGGGTTTGTGACCTCGAACGAAGCGGACTCCTCTCCTCATGTCGCTCTCCAAGTTGTCTCCTTCACCCCTACTTCCTATATCTTGGCTAGTATCCAACCCTAGTTTATCGCCCACACCCCCCTCGTACTGCGGCACACCTTCTTTGGGTGTTGTGTCGCTGGAGACTTCATATTGGCTCTCCGTACGGTCGCCGAATGCCATCTCGAACACTCTACTTTTGCCGGAACAATTATTCAACGGCAGACTTGCGCGGGTAGTCTCTCCCCCATCGTAAGTAGTGACTGGCGAGTTTTGAGTTGGGAACTTGAGAAGGCCAGGCAGTTTGTGAACCAAAACTCGAGAGCCTCTCGTTCCATTCATGGGGTTAGTTTAGGGTTTGTGCCCCACAAAATGGCGAACTAAATGGTCTTTGTGTTCTAAGGGCGCGTAACTTTTCCGTCCGGACGGAGGCCCATCCGAACTTTGGTAGGATTACTGTTTTTGCCATATTTCGGCGAAGAGTTCGCAAGACCCCGTGCGACGTTGCAACCGTCCGAACGAAATCTAACACCTTTATGTAAAAAATGGCCCGGATGAAAGGGGTTGACACCGTCTGAACGACATATCGGACCATTCGTTCTATTTTACATGTCGCATGAATTTTGAAATTCAAAACGCAAACGTAAAAAATCCACAAACGTGGTCGAGACGGCCTGTCGTCCAGACCTGAGTCCTGAACATTTGGACGGAACGTTCTTACGGTATGGAAGCCCCGTCCGGACTTTGGACCCGGACAAAAAAAGTTACGCGCCCTAAATGTTTGGCTGGGTTTGTATGAATATTACACCCCTTAGCATTCGCCAGACCCAACCCGTTGGTCGGATTTTAGGCCTGGTCGGTACAATGTTACACGCCCTTACTCATATTCACTCGTAACAAGGTCAAGAAGTGCCACTGCTGGTGGTACAAATGTTCCGGGTTAGAGGCCCTCGCTGAGAGAGTCTCTTTTGCCCCCTGAGTATTATTTTCCGATATCTCCTAGGGTTGGCCCGTACTCTATAGTCCCTTTTTTGGCGGGAAATTTTGCAGCTTGACCGAATCATTGCACGAATCAGCTCCGCAGCCAATCAGAGGCTCCAGATCAAACCAGCCCAACATTCAAGGAAAACGATGAAGAAGGGATCATCGATTCGAAATTTTAACTTTTAGATGGTAAGTGATTGTTACTCTTGACGGCGACTTCTTCTCAATCCTGTCGCGCTGTCTCAAGCGCGATCGACGATGACATCTTATTTATTTCGATTACAGGGTAAAAAAGTTTTGGGTTACTATTCGACCCCAAAACCATTGTTGATTTTGTTTAGTTTTGCCCGTTAGTCATGCGACATTGAGGGGGTGTGCCATGTGCGTAAGACCTACGCTGGGCCGTGCTGGGCCGCTGCGGCCCAAGGGCATTTGAATGGACCAGCGCGGACCAGCATGGACCAGCAAACGGCCCAGGTGTGGACCCGACTTGCACCCGCCCACGGACCAGCATGTATAGTTCGAGGCGCACGTACGAAAACGATGCTCGACACCCAGGACCATTTCCAGAGCGACCCAAGGCGATGGGAATCGCATGCGAAAATTGCGTTTTGATTTTTTCGCCAAAAGTATCTGCTGTCTGTGACATCTTGTTCAAGCGTAACCAGGTACACTTTTGTTTTCGTCAACACTTCGTTTTCAAAGCTGCAATGCACTGTGCATAGCTGGTCCGCCGCAAATGATCCCCGGTACCAAGCGGGACCACTTTTGGAAGTGATCCCTCTAAAATGGTGCCCCCTTGCATTCGCTGGTCCATTTCCTTGTAAATGGACCAGCGCGCAATGTAACACCCCCTGATCAGCGTGGAAAACCATGCGACTGGAAGTTGAAGCAAGCGCGGTCCAAATCTACGTAAATGCCGAAATCCAGAAAATAGTAGCAAAACAACCACTCTTCATGCAATTTTCTTGAACGGGACTATAAGTGTAACGCGCGACCTACCTAAGCACCTAATGAGACTCTCGTAGTCAATGTCGAGAAGTTCTTCGACGAGAAATTGAACTACGAGAGATGGGAAGGATGAGTTGGAGAGGAAAGCTGGTTTGGTTTTCCCAACCCTCAACCTTGAGGCTTGGAAAACTTCCAACCCATCAAAGTGAAGATTGGAAAGGTTGGATTTCCAACCAATCAAATTATGCCAGTTGTTGTTACAATCCAACCAAACACAAAACAACCATACAACACAATTAAGTTGGGTTTTCCCAACCAAACAAAGATGCCACCTAGGCTCCAAGCCTATTAGTTCCCCAACCATGGAAGCCATGGTTGGGAAGAGCCCCAAGGGGTATGATGGAAGGGGTTGGAGCTTTCAAGCTCATTCCCACTTCCCAACTCCAACAATCTAACTTGGAAATGGGATTTCTCTAAGTCATTTTGGGTTCTCCTAACAAGCTCTCCTACACAACTAGACTTGTGATTTTTCAAGGACAAGTTCTACAAGAAGCTCCTACCTACTTGTTAAAGCTTCATCAACCTTCTTCAAGCTCCCTTTCTCCTCTCAAGCTTGAAGAATACTATCAAGGCTAGATTATCCCTTGGTGGGATTAGTTAAACTTGGAAGCCTTGTATCTTGATTTTTATAAATATTGTTAAGGGTGATTTATATTTAACACACGGTTGCCCGTTGTTATAAGGGCCGTGGTTGTTACATTGGTATATAGAGCTAGGGTTATCCTAAGCCTAGTGGGGATTTTGCCCCTAGAGATTTTTTTTATAGATCTTGGAGTTGTGGTTTCTCTTTAAGAGAACACTCAAGATCCGGAAGCTTGAAGAGTTCAAGAGCCTTGTATCTTGATTTTTATAAATATTGTCAAGGGTGATTTATATTTAACACACGGTTGTCCGTTGTTATAAGGGCCGTGGTTGTTACATTGGTATATAGAGCTAGGGTTATCCTAAGCCTAGTGGGGATTTTGCCCCTAGAGATTTTTTTTATAGATCTTGGAGTTGTGGTTTCTCTTAAAGAGAACACTCAAGATCCGGAAGCTTGAAGAGTTCAAGATCTACAAGATCTACAACTGCAATTTCAAGCTAAGAAGAGAGATTTATCTCTCTTGCCCACCTTTTGGTGGAAGACTCTCTACTGTTGAGTAGTGGAGTATAAACTTGGATCTGGAGGATTTGTTGAGGGTTATACAAGTTCTCTTTATTGAGATTTGGATAGACCCTGCCCTTTCACTTCGGTGATTGGGAGTGCTTGACAACAAATCTGTTACCTTTGGTAACCTTGGATTATTCTGTAGAAGAAATTTCTTTTATAAGAATTTCTTGCTTTACCATTGAGGTGGTAAAAGGACTTTAACAGAATCAACCCAGATCTTACAAGCTCCCTTAATCCTTATGGCATCTGGCCAAGAGAAGGATATGGCAAGGGAGAAAGGGCCCACTGCACCCAATGAGGTGGTGAACAATGCTGCTGAGATTGACCTCAATCAAGATGAGGCAATGGCTGACCTTGAGTTGGATGATATTGAGGACTTGGACCTGGACCTTGGAGATGAGCACAACCATGGTGAAGCTGAGAACCATGGTGAAGCTGAGAACCATGGTGAGGCTGAGAACCATGGTGAAGCTGAGAACCATGGTGAAGCTGACAACCTTGGGGAAGAGGATAACACAGGTGGAAAGGAGGCCACTGGTGATGAAAATGACTTCACTGAGGGTGAAGGCATGACTTATCCTATCTCGAGGAGATTGTCCATCTCCAGGCTAAGGTGGCAACTCAGAATATCACCATCCTGCAGCAGCAGACGTCCATTGATGGACTCAAGAAGCACACTCAGAACCTCGAGGCTAGGCTGAGCATTACCATGAAGGAGGTCACTGAGTTCCGTCGCAGCCTGGGCACTAAAAACCGCCAAATTGAGTGGCTTCAGAAGACTTGCGCTCAATGAGCAGTTGACCCATCTTAGGAGGGAGGGTATTTACGAACCTCCTCCTGGGCGTAGGCCCGCTCCTGCTGCTCAGCCGGCACCCGCTCCGCCCGCACCCCCGGCGGTAGGCGCTGCGACGGCTATGCATCAGCCACCTCCAACTGAGACCTCGCCCTTTGGGTCTCTCTCGGCGCCTCTGCCTGAGTTTAACCATCGCAAGACGGAGGTGCAGCCTTGGCTTGACCTGGTGAATGAAACCATGATCCTTGCGAATGTGCGTCCTGAGGCTCGCGTTACTGCAGCCACTCGTGCATTGGACGAGGTGGCCCGCAGGGCAGTGTATGGCGCTAAGAAGCAGGCGCAGGGACCATTTGGGTGGCCGGAGTTCTGCACCGCGCTGAAAGAGGCATTCATGGTCAAGAAGTCCGACCTGGAACTGCGCGAATGCCTTGAGCATATCAAGTGTCATGACCGTTCGGTGCGGGAATATGCGGTCGAGTTTGAGGCCGCAGCACGCTCGCTCCAGAAGCCCTTGTCTGAGGAGGAGATGATGCACGTCTTCATGAAAGGCCTCCCTGTCAACCTGCAGGAGGCACACATGATCGGCGGCATGACCAATTGGACGACTTACAAGGAGATGAAGGAGCAAGTGATCAAAACTGACACCATCATTCGCACATACATCCATGGTCCTGCAAAGCCAGGCCAGCAGCCCCATGCTGAAGGCTCTGGTGGTCAGGGGAACCGGCCCCAGAATGCGAAGGGTGGAAGCGGTTGGAACAAAAGGCCTTTCCAGCAGCGTGATCACCAGCCTGGTCCACAGGCCAAGAGGCCTAACGGAGGGGGAGGTTATGGCCCTAACAAGCCGGACTTCTCCGACAAGCAGTGCAGAGGTTGTGGAAGGATGGGGCACATCCTAAAGCACTGCCGTGACAAGAACGCTATCAAGTATTCTGGGAAGCCTAAGCCAGGCGGAGCTGGACCTTCTGGAAAGAAGGATTTTCAGAAGCCCAACTAGGGTGTGGGTACCTAGTTGGAGGAGTAGATCGAGTGGATGAGGCATATGTGCTATGTGATGATGATCTATTAAAGCTAGAGAAGCTTGCTGATTGCAAAATCTCTTGTTTGTTTGCCTCTTCTTTTAATAAAAACTCTGTTTGTTATCCTCGATCGTACCCACTTGAGAACATTACCATGGAAGCAATGCAAGATAAGTTTTCAATCATTTTCTGTGGCTTGGACATTCTGCCTTCTGTCATTGAGATTGTGAGTCGTTGCACTCAAGAGCACCCCCTGACTTCGGTCGCGTTGGTGACTCGCACAGTGAAAGGCGAATTGTTCCACGCGCTTCGTGGATGGCCGGTCCTAGCGGCGTGGGACAAGGGACACCATGTGTGGTGGACCAACTCTCAGTCACATGGACGCGCTCGTCACAACGTCAAGGTGTACTTCCAACCTTCGACGAGTATTGTGGCATGTCCTATTCGCCCACAGCATCAACAAAATTTGTTGCTTGCGGGTAGCGTGAACGGGGAAAACGCAAAAATCCTTGTTGACACGGGTGCAACTGTTTCCCTCTTTGACGAAAAGTGGGCTACAGCACGCACGATCCTCGTTGAAGGACCGTCTTGCCCCATTCGCCTGGGTGATGATAGCATCATCCCAAGCAAAGGGCAGACACGGATCAACATGGAGATTGAGGGTTATCACGACGAGATCTGCGCGTATGTTTTACCCCTTCTCGCAGGCGTCGACCTTGTCCTTGGAATGGATTGGCTTCGAGCGAATGAAGTCAAGCTCGATTTCCAGGACAATACTGTCTCATTCTTAAAGAATGGTGACACAGTCCAATGGCAAGTGCCTAAGGACTTGATCACGAACGAACAACAAACGTCGGAGCGTCCCGATATGAGTTTTGCGCTCGCAAACGAGTTCGGACAGCATGTTCGACAAGCCGATACCTTCTTTGTGGTACAGCTTGAGAATGCTGAACACGAGATGCCTGGGGTCGAGGATTTCCCGCGTCAGATGAAAGCACTGGCGGACGAGTTTGCGGAGGTTTTTGAGCCCATCCCAGATGGCCTTCCTCCGGACCGTGCTGTCGGTCACACCATTCCAGTGGAGCCTGGAAAACTCCCACCGTTTAGACCTCTGTATCGCCTCAGCCCAGCTGAGTACGAGGAGGCTAAACAGCAAATTGAGGAGTATCTCAGGAAGGGATGGATTGAACCAAGCGCATCCCCTTACGGAGCGCCGATCTTGTTCGTGAACAAAAAGGGCGGAGGGTTACGCATGTGCGTAGACTACCGTGCTCTGAACAAGATAACGGTGAAGAACAGGTATCCCCTACCGAGAATAGAGGACCTGTTCGACAAACTCCAGGGTGCCCAGTGGTTCAGCGCATTGGACCTCGCGCAGGGGTACCACCAATTGCGCATCACTGAAGAAGATGTACCCAAGACGGCTTTCCGATCGCCGTTTGGTCATTTTCAGTGGCGAGTGCTGAGCTTTGGCCTGACCAATGCTCCTGCCTCTTTTCAAAGAGCTATGAATGATGTCTTTCGCGAGGCGATTGGACAGTTTGTTCTGGTCTATCTGGATGACATCTTGGTTTATTCCAAGACGGAAGAGGAGCACACGCGACACCTTAAGTGGGTGTTAGGGAAACTTCGAGAGCATAAGTTCTATGCTCGTCTGTGGAAGTGTCATTTCTACAAACGCGAGTTGAAATATCTTGGCCATCTCGTGGGAAATGATGGTCTCAAAGTAGACCCAAAGAAAATTGTCACAGTCCAGAACTGGCCGGTACCACAAGATGTGGGTCATATCAGGTCGTTTTTGGGACTGGCGAACTATTTTCGTCGATTTTTGCAGAATTATTCTACCATTGTTGCTCCATTGACGGCCCTCAATCGCAAGAGTAGTGCTTGGCAATGGACACAACAATGCCAAAAGGCATTCGACGAGGTCAAGCGAATGCTGACCAATGCTCCGATACTGGTTTTACCAGATCCGACAAAGCCCTATGAGGTTGTTACTGACGCCTCATTGATTGGGATTTGGGCGGTCCTCTTGCAAGAAGGGAGACCAGTGGCATTTGAGAGTCGAAAGCTCTCCCCGGCAGAGCAGTGCTATACGACGTCCGAACAAGAACTGTTGGCGGTCGTTCATGCGCTACGAACATGGCGATGTTATCTGGAGGGTGTGGACTTTGTGGTTACGACTGATCACTATCCAAACACCTACTTCTCCACCCAAGCCACGCTTACTCGACGTCAAGCCCGATGGGCGGAACTCCTTAGTGGGTTCACCTTCGATATTCGATATCGAGCAGGTTCGACGAACCTGGCTGACCCCCTCAGCAGTCAGCCGATAGGGGCAGCAACACGGCTAGACGACACAGAGGATGCGGCAGTATTTTTTGCTTGCTTCAGTGTCCTAGCAACGGCTCGAGTGAGTGAGATTACCTTCAGTGGTTTTCTGAAACGCATCCGCACAGGGTATCAGATTGACTCCTGGTTTCAGAACCCACGAAACACGAAGGAACTCAAGTGGGAGCACGAGCTCTGGTGGCGTAAGAATGAGATTGTGGTACCTCACGTGGGTAACCTGCGGATATTCTGGAAGAAGTGCATGCCGCTAAGTACGGAGGACACCTAGGGGTCAAGAAGACGAGGTGGGCCTTGAGCGATGTGTACTGGTGGCCGGGATTGGGCACTGAGGTCCAGCAATTCGTGGCGCGCTGCGATGCATGCGCACGAAATAAAACGGACACAGAGAAGCCTGGTGGTTTGCTTCAACCACTCGAGATCCCGAATGAACCTTGGGAGAGCGTATCCTTGGATTTTATCACGGATCTTCCCAAGACTCGCGATGGCCATACAGCGATCCTAGTGTTTGTGGATCGTCTGACAAAAATGGTACATTTCGTGGCTACGACAACGGACGTATCTGCGGAAGATACGGCCAAATTGTTTATGGCGCACGTTTTCCGCTTACACGGGTTACCACGTGTATTGGTGTCCGACCGGGATCCGCGCTTCACAAGCCGGTTCTGGCAAGAAGTCACACGGACACTAGGAACGAAGCTTAAGATGTCATCGGCGTTCCACCCACAAACCGATGGGCAGACGGAACGAACAAACCGGACACTTGAACAGATGCTTCGTTGATTCATTGGCCCAACTCAGGATGATTGGGACGAGTTGTTGCCTGTCGTTGAATTCGCAGTGAACAATTCAGTTCATGAAGGTACACGTGAAAAACCTTTCATTCTGAACTATGGTCGGCATCCCACAACACCTGCTACGCATGGGATCGGCGGATTGAAAATTCCAGCCGCAAAAGACTTTGTTGGCAAGCAGCAAGAAGCGCTTAAGTCTGCTCGCCATTGGCTGCAACTCTCTCAGCACCGACAAAAGTCTCATTTGAGGTCGGAGACAAAGTTTTGTTGAGCACGAAGAACATTCGTCTCAAAATCCCTGGAGCACGAAAGCTGTTCCCTCGATGGATTGGGCCTTTCGAGGTGATCAAGCGTGTTGGTGTGGTAGCTTACAAGCTTAAGCTGCCTGATACATTGCAGATTCACAACGTCTTCCACGTGTCTCTGTTGAACAAGTACGTTGCAGAGGGCAAGTACTTGCCGCCACCAACGATCGTCCTGGGGGAGGAACTGTTTTATGAAGTCGAACGAGTGCTGATGCACCGTGATCGACAGCGCGGCCGCAAGACAATACGAGAGTTCCTCATCAAGTGGAAAGGCTATGGGCCTGAACACAACTCATGGGAACCAGAAGAGCATCTGACTGAAACTGCAGTTCAGTCATACATGGCAGATCTGGCCCGACGAGCTGCCGCACAGCCAGTGGATGGTGTTGACCCTGGTCGTAATGTGATACGGCGTGCTCGAAGCGCTCATCCTCAGAAGCACCTCAAGGCAACGAGGACGTTGCCACCTGAGGGGGGAGGAGTGTAACGCGCGACCTACCTAAGCACCTAATGAGACTCTCGTAGTCAATGTCGAGAAGTTCTTCGACGAGAAATTGAACTACGAGAGATGGGAAGGATGAGTTGGAGAGGAAAGCTGGTTTGGTTTTCCCAACCCTCAACCTTGAGGCTTGGAAAACTTCCAACCCATCAAAGTGAAGATTGGAAAGGTTGGATTTCCAACCAATCAAATTATGCCAGTTGTTGTTACAATCCAACCAAACACAAAACAACCATACAACACAATTAAGTTGGGTTTTCCCAACCAAACAAAGATGCCACCTAGGCTCCAAGCCTATTAGCTCCCCAACCATGGAAGCCATGGTTGGGAAGAGCCCCAAGGGGTATGATGGAAGGGGTTGGAGCTTTCAAGCTCATTCCCACTTCCCAACTCCAACAATCTAACTTGGAAATGGGATTTCTCTAAGTCATTTTGGGTTCTCCTAACAAGCTCTCCTACACAACTAGACTTGTGATTTTTCAAGGACAAGTTCTACAAGAAGCTCCTACCTACTTGTTAAAGCTTCATCAACCTTCTTCAAGCTCCCTTTCTCCTCTCAAGCTTGAAGAATACTATCAAGGCTAGATTATCCCTTGGTGGGATTAGTTAAACTTGGAAGCCTTGTATCTTGATTTTTATAAATATTGTAAAGGGTGATTTATATTTAACACACGGTTGCCCGTTGTTATAACGGCCGTGGTTGTTACAATAAGTATCGCGTTTTGTCTGGGGTTTGAAGGTTTTCGCACATAGTCCGCGCGCGGCGATGTTGATCCGTCGGACTAAAAACGAGAACACCTGTACTAAAGTTCTGTGAGGTTGTTAGTCCTCGATGTGAAGGCTCAAGCTTGACATCTCGTTAGCCTTCATGATCTTTAGTATATATCGAACGGGAACGATCACTCGTCGGGCCGCTAGACTTTCTGTCCGTTAGGTAGTCTTCTTAGCCGAACCGCGAAAATACTGCGCACCGTTTTCGCACTAGACGATGCGACGCTTCGAGAAAGCGTCGCATTGTCTAATAACCACGTATCCGCGTCACCTGAACCCGGAAACCGCGAGACACGCAGAGCACGGACCAACACCTCCAGGCGAAATGCCTGTCGCGGGTACTCCTGCTGCGAAAATTTTAGCCGCGGAAACTTCTGCTCCGGGCCAGCCGCGGATACTCCTGCGCGGAAACGGCAACAGCGGAAACCATAGCAGTAGCAGCGGAGGCTGCGCAAGCCGTGGAGTTGAGCGAATCTTACCACGCGACGGAATCTGGCGGTGGCCCCCCGCAATTAGCCGAAGCGGTGACTCCGCCACCCGCGGTAACATTGGCGGAAGCATTGGCGGAAGCATCGTTGGAAGCATCCGGGACTGAGAAACCGCCGGAGACTGACAGAAGTCAAGGTCAACGTAGTAGTATCAGTGACCTTGGCGATAAAGATCATGCTGGTAACCCTGACGATGAGGGTAGTAGCCCTGGCGGCGATCAAGGTTTCGGTCTATCTCAGCTGTTACCACTGCCCTTAGTACAAGTAGTAACGCCGCGATTCTCGCTGGTTGGTAGACGCTGCAGGGCAGCTGCTGTTTTTTGCGAGCCGCAGCATTGTCGATTGAGGTGGTTATAGACCTATTGGATCGCGGCGTGAGCCCGGATTTGGCGGACTACGATGGGCGAGCCGCTATGCATCTGGCGGGTGCTGCCGGAGCGAGGCGCGGATGTGAATCTGAAAGACAGGCTGAGACACGGCAACACGGTGAGACGGGGTGCAGCACGGCTGAGACCCCCTACATGGCATGACAGCCGCAGGGCAGCACGGCGATAGTGGGTTCATGAGAAGGCGGTGAGAGGCGCATGAGGGCATTGCTTCTGGCAGTGTGGGCTCGTTTTGTCCGCTACCACTGTGACTTCCCATGGGGACGACCTCGTGTGATGAGTCCATTTTCGAGTCGACTCAAAAATCGTTTTGTCCCCTACGACTGTGACTTCCCATCGGGACTTCAACTCTTCGCTTGGTTAATCACATTGAATTGTCGTGACAACCACATTGTTACCTGGTTTTGTGACTCTGGCAAGGCATGGCATGGCATGAGATGGCATGGGATGGGATGGCATGGCATGGCATGGCATGGCATGGCATGGCATGGCATGGCATGGCATGGGATGGCATGGCATGGCATGGCATGGCATGGCATGGCATGGCATGGGATGGCATAGCATGGCATGGCACGGCATGGGATGGGATGGCAAGAAACTACATGGCATGGCAAGGCAAGGGAAGGCATGGGATGGCATGGGATGGCATGGCATGGGATGGCATGGGTTGGCACGGGATGGCATGGATTGACATGGCATGGCATGACATGGCATGGCATGGCATGGCATGGGCCGCTTGACATGGGCCATTGCCCTCCCTCTCCCCCTCCTGGCAGCCCCTGGCGGACGCGCAGTGGTACGGATCCGCGGAGATCTGCCGCCTGCTCCAGGAGAAAGGAGAAGGCCGGCATGCGCTGTGAGGTGCGCGGAGTCCGTGGGGAGGCGGGGGAATGTAGAGGAGAGGGATTTCGCGGGGAGAGAGGGGGCCGGGGGATGGGAGTGTAGAGGGAAAGGAGTCGGGGTGGAGAGAGGGGGAAAGGAAATGGAGGAAAGAGGGTGTCTGGCAAAGGGTGCCACCACCCTATTTGTTAGCTTTGATGGTGTTGTACCTGTTTGGTTTCGGCCCGTTTGTTCTTTCCTATATCTTGTGCCTTTCACCCTATTGAAACACCTTCCTTCTAAAACCTCTCGCCATGCTTCTCGGCTCGCGATTCCTAAGACTCCTACCCGACTTTCCTTGCCTATCAACTATTCGACACTCTCTCCCCCTCACCCCCACTCTCTCCCCCTCACCCCCACTCTCTTCCTCCCCCCCCCCCCCCCTTTCTCTGTCCGCCCCCTCTCTCGCTTCTGCACCCGCCCTTCCCCTCCTCCCGCCTCTCCCTTGTCGATCCTGCATTTCTCATAAGAATCCCATCGCTCCCCGTTTCGTTTCTCGTTACTCCTACATTGCAAAAGCTTGAATCTACTTGTGTGACCAAACGGAGTCATTCCAGCATGCGCCTGCTTTCACTGGAAGCCAGCCCAGCATCGTATTCCCCCTCCCCTCCCCTCCCCCCCCACTTCCATTTCCTCTTCCCTCCCATTCCCTTCCTCTCTCCCCATTCCCTTCCTCGCTCCCCATTCCCTCCCTCAACCCCCCATCCCTCCTTCCGCTTCCCATTCCTCCCTAAACGGCAGTGAGATCCACCTGGGCACGTCCAATGTCATTGGCAAGGTGCGCAGGAGGGTCTAGGGGCGAGAGGCGAGGGGGGAGCGGGGAGGGGGGAGGGAGGGGAGGTGAGGGGCGGTGAGGGGGGAGGTGAGGGGCAAGGTGAGGGGGGAGGTGAGGGGCAAGGTGAGCAGGGGGAGGTGAGGGGGGAGGTGAGGGGCAAGGTGAGGGGGGAGGTGAGGGGCAAGGTGAGGGGGGAGGTGAGGGGCAAGGTCAGCAGGGGGGACCTGGGAGATGGACGGCAGTGAGATCGACCTGGGGACGTCCAAGGTCATTGGCGAGGTGCGCAGGATGGGCGAGCGGGGAAGGGGGAGGGGGGAGGGGGAAAGGGAGAGGGGGGAAGGGGGAGGGAGGGGAGGCGAGGGGAGGTGAACAGGGGGCGAGCGGGGGGAGGAAAGGGGGAGGGGTGAGCAGGGGGAGGGGGGCGAAGGAGGGTTAGTGGAGGGGCGAGGCGAGCAGTGAGGTGAGGGGGAAGGGGGGAGAGGAAGGGGAGGCAGAGGTGAGGTGAGGAGGGCGGGAAGGGAGGTGGGCGGAGCAGGGGATGAACAGCGGGTGGAAGGGGTGCGATGCGATCGACCTGGGGACCTGCGTGCTCACCTGGGGGGAGCAGGGAGGGTCATTGGCGAGGTGCGCAAGGGGCGAAGGGGGGTGGGGTTGAGCAGGGGGAGGGAGGGGGGCGGAGCAAGGGGTGGAAGGGGTGCGATGCGATCAACCTGGGGTGGAAGGGGTGCGATGCGATCAACCTGGGGTGGGGGCGTCCAGTGGCGGCAGTGAGAGGTCATGGTGATGGACACCTCTCTCTGTCCCTGGGGACCTCTCCAGGGTCATTGGCTTGGCATAATTCTCCAGGGTCTTCTGACTTCATTCTCCAGGGTCTTCTGACATCATTCTCAGGGCGCCCCGCTGCCCCGTAAGCCACCTCTCACTGTCGCTGAAGATCTCCAGGGTCATTGGCGAGGTGCGCACAGGGCGAATGGGGGTGGGGTTGAGCAGGGGGACGGAGGGGAGGTGTGGGCAGGGGGGCGGAGGGGAGTTGTGAGCAGGGGGGCGGAGGGGAGGGGTGAGCAGGGGGGCGGAGGGGAGGGGTGAGCAGGAGGACGGAGGGGAGGGGTGACTGGGGGAAGGAGAGAAGGGGACGAGTGCAGGGATCGCTCTGGGAGGCGTAGTTGGCGAGGCCCTATACGAGAATGCTCTTCTCTCCCTTCCCCTCCTCCCTTACTCCCCTCCTCCCCTCCTCCTCCTCCCCTCCTCCCCTCCTCTCCTCCTCCCCTTCTCACCGTCCTTTTTGAATCGCTTCTTTCCCGTCCTCTTCCCTCCTCCCTTTCCCTTCCCCCTTACTAAATCCTCCTTCCTCCTCCCGCTTCTGTCCTCCTACCCAAGCCAGGGGTCGTTCGGGGGAGGTGCAGTGGCCAAGTTGGAGGGGCACGCCCATCGCTATGAAGGTGCTGAGAGACGAATATGCTGCCGATCCCGCTGCCCTGTAAGCCACCTATCACTGTCTCATTCTCGCCCTCTGTCTCATTCTCGCCCTGCCGCTCTCTGTATGTAAGATGGAGATCTGTGAACTGTGTTTTAGAATTCTCACCATGCAGCTCTCTATGGAGAAATTGGTCGTATCATATCCGCTGTTTTTGCTGCTCCTCTTGCCCCCCTGCCCTCCTCCCCTCAGCTTTGAAGATCCCTCACCAGCCCTTCCTCACCAGTCTCCTCGTATTCTCGTCCCACCACGCCCTGCTTTTCCCTCTTTTCCCCACCCAATTCCTCTTCCCCCCACCCCCCCTACCCCACTGGCCCACCCGCCTCTGCAACGAGTTCACGCAAGAACTGCGGGTCATGGAGTTTCTGCACCACCCCCAACATCATGACTCTTGATTCCGCTCATGAAACCATCCCCTCACCTCCGCGCTCCCCTTGCCCGCCACCCTGTGCCCGCCTCCTCCCCCCCCCCCCCCCCCTTCTCCGTGCATGCAGCAACGAGTTCAGGCAGGAGCTGCGCATCCTGCAGTCGCTGCGCCACCCCAACATCGTGATTTCTGAGTCGACTCATTGATTAGCCAAGCCCTCCTCCTCTCCCCTCCTCCCGGCCCGGCCTCCCTGTCCTCCGTGAGTGCAGCAACGAGTTCAGGCAGGAGCTGCGCATCCTGCAGTCGCTGCGCCACCCCAACATCGTGCAGTTCCTGGGAGCCGTCACCAAGTCGCGCCCGCGCATGATTGTTACAGAGCACCGCAAGGTGAGATGGGGTATGCTTTGCTGACACAGAGTACCTCAAGGTGGGCATGAGTCATGATCTATGATGAGTGTAGAAAAATGAGGTGATTTTTTGGCGCCTCAAAATTCACCAAGTTCTGCGCACACATGATCGTCAGAGAATAAATCGAAGTGGGAATGTTTGACTAAAAGAATGTGGTTGACGCAATATGGCTGGCGCCGCAATGTGCATGTCCCCGCGCCTGTCACAACGTGCCTGTCACCATGTGCCTATCTGCAACCATGACTAAATGCACGCCTTCCTTCCTACTGTACTGTAATCCATCTCTCTCAACTCTTCTCAACCCCTCTCAACCCCCCCTTGCGCTCTTCCCTCCCAGGTGACCAATTTCTACATGACAGATGCCATTTCACGGGCTTCGGTGACCATGGCTAAGTGCAGATCTTCCATCCTACCGTACTGTACTCCATCGCTCTCAACCCTTCTCAACCCCTTATCACCCCTCTCAACCCCCCTTTGCGTTGTTTCCCCCCAGGTGCCCAATTTCTACATGACAGATGCCATCTCACGGGCATCAGTGACCATGGCTAAGTGCACGTCTGCCAAAGCCAAGCAGGCAGCACAGCCGCTGCACTGAAGCGGCTTCTCAGGCTCCTCAGAAGGGATCTGGTGACCATGGGCCAAGTGCACGTCTGCTCGGGCCAAGCAGGCCGCACACCCGCTGCACTGATGCTAGCACAATCCATGAGCAGGCTCCACTTGAATAGGCATTACCGTACTTGAACAGGCATCCCATGGACAGGCATTACTGTGTGGTTCAAGCCGTGCGGTAACACGGGCAGCAGTAACAGGCACGGACATGCATCGGCGAGCATGCACTGGCATCACTGTGTGTCCAGGCAGGCACTTATTGTTTTGTGTATTACGTGTGTAGCAGGGCTAATTTTTGGTTTTGAGCAACCCTTGTGATCAGTGTTGCACCTGTTCAAAAACCTGATTATCAGTGTGACACCTTGTTCAAACCCTGATCCATCAGTGTTTTTCTTGTTTTTGAAAATCCAACCTTGTGGCATCAGTGTACCAGTTTTTCAAACCCTGGTGTTTCTGGCCAATGGTGGCCCACTTCGTGCCAGCACATGTATTGTCGAGGCTGAAATTCCGGTTTTTACAGCTGGCAATCGGGAATCCCGGGTTACGGAAAAGGGGGGGTGGGGGAAGTGGGGGGGGAGGGGGGGGGGGGGGAGGGAGTATGGTACTGGATTCAGGGTAAATTTCGTTATGAAATCGGTAACCCTGTCTTAGAAACTAAACACAGCGGAATGAGTTCGATTGATTGGGTTGGGGTACAAATGCCTAACCCTAACTGTTTGTACCCCATATAGCATGACCCACTAGAGGCTATAACATTTGACACACCCCCATAGCCTAAATGGGGAATGCCAAGCAACAAGAAACACAACCTAAGGTTACAAGACCAGTCACAAGCAAGAGAGAAAACAAAGCTCAGGGTGGATCACAACGTCACCACACAGTCTGAGCACAAACAAAGGGCCACAAGGCCAGTTCAAGAGTGTACAAGCTAATAAATATGGTACACTGTAACGAAAATTCCTTTTCCTTACTTCGCGTCCCCGCTCAGCGCGTACACCACTGTAGCACCACAGTCAGCACCGTTACCACTCGCAACCCTCGCATCGACAATCCTCCCGCCACCTTCGCACGTCGCACCCCGACCTCACGGCTCGGCGGGTAACCCAGACTCCGAGCCTCCGCTTCGACAATTCCCCAAACCTCAGTCCCAAGCCCGTCGCGCGACAACCACAGTCCATTACCGTTACCACTGTAGTTTCGCTATATATTCTTCGCTCATGCCTTCGCTCATTGTACTCTTGCTTCGATAGTGCAATTCCCGTTCGTTCACTCAACTGCACTCGTAACACTTGGTATTCAGAGCCTACGATCTCTTCTCGGACCGCACCCACACCTTCGTTTCCGCACTATCTCAATTTTGGGGGGGGGGTAGACGTCTCTCAACGACACAGCACCGCCGCTCGCAGTGCTCTCTCGTAAGCACGCACGGCCACGACCGAGGCTCTCGCTGAGCTCGCCCGACACCCCTGCCATGGCCGAATTTACGCTCGCAACATTGACGCAGGAGCAGCTTGACCGTCTGGTGCGCCAACTTGAAGATTCGGCGCTCGAAATTGCGACGCTCACGGCGGAGCGTGACTCCGCGCGTCAGCAATCCACGGTGAACACTCCAGCACCACCACACGCACCGACAAATACATCTGCACAATCGGACGAGCCGATCGTCATTTCGTCCGGCACACCAACGCAACACGACAGCGTGGGACAGCGCTCAGGCGCAGCCAGTGATGGCGCCGCCCAGCCGATGCCTGGTATGGGAGGAAACAGGGTCGCACCAAGCCCGCGGGAGCCTCGTGAAGCCCGTCGGCACATGGAGTTCGCGGCGACAAGTGGCGAACAGGCCATTATGGCACCAATGCCACTCAAGCCGCAACGCCCGCCCTGCTTCGACCCGAGCCAGCGTGGAGGTCCGACGGTTCAATCGTGGGTTTTCACGATGAACGTTTTTTTCGACGCGAATTACGTCGAGTCGGACGCAGCGAAGATTCGCTACGCTGTTTCGCTGCTGAGGGGCCCCGCCTGTCAGAATGTTATTATCTAGCCTGTAGTGGGGTGCTCTATAGCGAGTACAACCCTGTTAGGGTTTGCTATATGTATCCCAACTGCTGCTAGTGAAACCCCTCCTTTGTTCATTTCTCTCTTGCCTAGCTAGCTAAACCCTAGCTATGGCTCCTCTCTATGCTTATGATTCTCAACATGCTATCAGAGCATCTACGCTCCTGGCCTGTGGGCCCACCTAACTGCTTCCGCTGCTACTCTGTGTGTTGCACGCCCCGTGGCGTGCGACGGATTTTTCTTCCCGCCCCGCGCTCGGAGCGTGCGGCGGTTTTCTGCCCGCCGTGCGCCCCGAGGCGCGCGGCGGTTTTCTGCCCGCCGTGCGCCCCGGGGCGTGCGGCGGTTCTCTGCCCGCCGTGCGCCCCGGGGCGCGCGGCGGCCTTCTACCTCGTCGGTCCGCGCGTCGCCCCCGGGGGGCGCTTCGACGGGCGACGGGGACCAGCCCGTCGTCCCCCGTCGCCCGTCCCGGCCAGCGCGGGCTGCGCTAGCCCCGAGCGCGGCCCGTACGGGCTGCGCCAGGCCCGCGCGCGGCTCGGGCCGCCTGCGCGCGGTTCGTCGGGCTGTGCCAGGCCCGTGGGCGGCCCGTTCCTCTCTGCCCCTGAGCTGCTCGCTGTCCCCCGTGCTTCTGACGGTGCCCCACCCCTGCTGCTGCCCGTTCTCCTGAATTAGGGTTTGGGGGTGGGGGGTATGGGGGTGCAGTTTCTGTGCGCCGTTCCACTACATCTCCTCCTCCTCCGTCTCCCGCTGCTGCAGCTGCCGCTCAGGGGGGTGGGTGTGTGGGAGCCGAAGGAGTGGTGCTAGGGGGGTGACGTGGGAGTGGAGTTAGGGGTTCAGCAGGGGGTGTGTGTCAAGGGTGTGGGTCAGTTGGAGGAGGTTGTGTGGAGGTAGCTGTCGTGTCGCCTGCAGCGCCTGTAGTCCGTCGCCCTTGCTTCGGTAGCCAGTGAGCCTGTTGCACCAGTCGCCAGTGGGTCCGTTGCTCCTGCCGCTCGTCTTAGCCGCGGAGCCAGTCACTCCAGTAGTCCGTCGCCCTTGCTTCGGTAGCCACTGAGTCAGCCGCTCCTGTGCCCGTGCCTCTGCAGCTTCAGTCGTTGCCTCCCATCTTCTCTCCTTCCACAGTTCCTCCTCCTCCTCACTTGCCCTCTGTGATAGCCTCTAGCTTTGCTTGCATTTGTGAACCTGCTCTATGACTGCGTGCTCTGCTGATTACACCCCACTTTGGCTATGGGGGTGTGTCAGAATGTTATTATCTAGCCTGTAGTGGGGTGCTCTATAGCGAGTACAACCCTGTTAGGGTTTGCTATATGTATCCCAACTGCTGCTAGTGAAACCCCTCCTTTGTTCATTTCTCTCTTGCCTAGCTAGCTAAACCCTAGCTATGGCTCCTCTCTATGCTTATGATTCTCACACCGCCATGGACTGGTGGCGAGTCATCGTGACGTCGCCACGCACCTACGAGCCACCGTCGCAAGAGGAAGGGCCCACGGGTCCAGCCGTCACCTGGAGTTCATTCTGCGAAACAGCCCAATACAGCACGTGGGATGCGTGGTGCGCAGGGCTTCGGGCGCGCTTCGAGCCGATCGCGGCTTCTATTTCAGCGCGTCAGAGACTGCATACTTGGCGGCATCTCGGGTCGGTTCAAGACTATACGAGTGGTTTTCTCGCATTATGCGAGCAAGTCGGCTACATGCACGAAGCGGAGCGGGTGGACCGTTACGTCGGAGGGCTGAATCCAGACATCTCGCACGAGGTCATGCTACGCGGACTCTTGAACTTCAACGAGATTCTCGCGCTCGCCGAGAAAATCGACATCTTACGCCGTCCGAGACCGGGGTCCTACTACGGACATCGCCCTCGGGGACCGATCGAGCACGCCACCATACATGCCGTTGCGACGAATGCAGCTGCCGCGCCGTTTAAAGGGCGCTGCTTCGCTTCCAATAGGCCGGGCCATCGCAAGAGTGAATGCCCAGAGGAGCTGAGGCGCCGCGGAGCAGAGCAGGGGAGGGAGTCTCCGAGGCAGGGAAACGCCAGCAGTCAGTAGGAATCGGGCCAACTACTGACGAGACTGCCTGCTCGCCCAACCACACCGACCCTCACCGAGTCACAGTACCGATTCATGCTATCGATCGGGCTCGGACGAATAAGGAGGGTACAGCGACGGATTGCCCAGTACTGATCCACGGGAAAATACAGGGAGCGGCAGTGAAGATTTTTATCGACGGAGGAGCAAGTCACAGTTTAGTTAATACCGCAACCGCACGAAAACTGCAACTGACACTTAGCCGTTGTTTACCTGAGATAGACGCATGCTTAGTCGACGGCACGCCACTGGCCATACGGGAAAAGGTGGAGAGAGTCAAAGTCCGCTGCGAGGGGGAATTTCGGATTTACACAGGAAATGCTCGCAACGACACTCGATGGGCACGACATTTTACTGGGACGTGATTGGCTGCGATGGTATAACCCTCGAATTGACTGGACGACGGGTAGCTGCACTGTGTGAAGTAGCGGTAACTGGGTTGAGCTACCTCGCTGGCAGTCGCCTGAGTCTTCAACGGTACACGTCAACGCCGTCACGATGAAACAGGCTGTCACCGCTGGAGCTGACGTGTACGCAGTGGATATAGCATTGGTAGGAGAAGCAGAGCAGCCGAGCGATTTTCAGAAACTGTTGGCAGCAGTACTGCCCGAACTACAGGAACTGTTGAAACGGTACCCAGGGATTTTTCCCGACGACTTACCAGAAGGACTGCCACCTCAGCGGGCACATGACCACCGCATAGAGTTAGAACCGGGGGCACAGCCAACTGTACAGCGACAATTCCGACTGACACAGCCAGAGCTCGACGAACTGAGGAAGCAGTTAGATTACCTGCTAGAGAAAAAATTCATCCGACCGAGCTCGTCACCGTTCGCCGCACCGATACTGTTCACACCGAAAAAAGACGGGGTTTTTCGCATGTGTATCGACTACAGAGCACTCAACAGGGTAACAGTCAAGTCGCGATGCCCCATTCCCCGCGCCAACGAACTGATAGATCAACTGCGAACAGCACGAGTCTTTTCGAAAATTGACTTACGCGGAGGTTACCACCAGATTCGGGTCGAACCATCGGACTGTGTAAAAACAACATTTAGAACTAGGTATGGGTCATTCGAGTACACCGTGATGCCATTCAGGCTGACCAACGCACCGCCGACTTTTCAGATGACCATGAACGAGGCGTTTAGGCCGCTCTTAGATAAATGTGTGATAGTTTACCTCGACGACATCCTAGTTTACAGTTGGGACAAGCACCAGCACTTAGCAGATCTGGAAGCAGTATTTAAGGTTTTAGACGAGCACAGATTACCGACCAAGGGTTCCAAGTGCGAGTTCTTCAAGGATAGGTTAGAATTTTTGGGGCACGTTATTTCAGAGGCTGGAGTTGAAATCGACCCAAAGAAGCTGGACACGGTAAAAGCGTGGCATGTCAAACATATATGCTATAGTCTGTGTAGGCTGTAGTGGGGTAGATACTATGGGATACAACACTTTTAGGTTTTCCTACTTGTACCCACCTGTTTCCTAGTGCATTCATTCCTCGTTCTTTCACATGGTATAGAGCAGGTTCCCTAGTGGGAACGTTTCCTAGGGCCCACCGAAAATCGATTTTTTTTTTTTCCTGCCCGGAGCGCGCTTCGCCCCTGCCCGAGTCGCGCCCCGTGTGCCTGCCCTCCCGTCGCGTCCCCTGCCCTTAGCGGCCCGTCGCACCCTCTTACGGCCCCTCGCGCCCCCTTAGCCGCTCCCTCGCGGCCCCTCTCACGGCCCCTCGCGGCCCCTTCGCGGCTCCCTCGCGGCCCCTCGCGGCCCCTCTCACGGCCCCTCTCACGGCCCCTCGCGGCCCCTCTCACGGCCCCTCGCGGCCCCGTCGCGGCTCCCTCCCGGCCCCTCGCGGCCCCTCGCGGCCCCTTGCAGCCCCTTCGTGGCCCGTCGCGGCCCCTTCTCAGCCGCCGCCGCCCCTGCCCTGGCCGCAGCAGTCGCCGCCGCCGACAACAGCAGCCGCCGCCGCCGCTGCCGTGTCAGCCGCCGCCGCCTCTGCGCCGGCAGCAGCCGCCGCCGCCGCCGACAGCAGCCGCCGCCGCCGCTGCCGACAGCAGCAGCCGCCGCCGACAGCAGCCGTCGCCGCCGCTGCCGACAGCAGCAGCCGCCGCCGCCGACAGCAGCAGCTGCCGCCGCCGCCGACCACGGCAGCAGCCGCCGCCGCCGCCCCTGCCCCGGCCGCAGCAGCCGCCGCCGCCGACCGCAACAGCCGCCGCCGCCGACAGCAGCAGCCGCCGCCACCGCCGACAACAGCACCCGCCGCCGCCGCTGCCGTGTCAGCCGCCGCCGCCCCTGCCCGCCGCGGCACCCTGGCCCCTGGAGCAGCCGCCCCTGCTGCAGCTGCCCCTGGCCCCTGGAGCAGCAGTCCCTGCAGCAGCCGCGGAGCCCTCGCCCTGCGGTGGTAGCGGCCTCACCATTGCCGCTGTCGTACTCCTGCCCTTCTTGCCACTGGTGAGCACTGCTGTTACTGCTGCTCTTGCTACTACTGCTCTTTCTACTGCTACTGCTGCTCCTGGCATGGCCAGATGCAGCTCCAGCGCCGTCCGCGTGAGTCCCTTGCCCCCCATCAGCTTCGTGAGTGGTACACTAGTTGGGGTTGTAGGGGTGGCCGCACTGCTACTGCTGCTACTGCTGCCACTGCGGCTACCACTGCTCCTGCTGCCCCTGGCGGTGGCCAGATGCAGCTCCAGCGACGTCCGCGTGAGTCCCTCACGCCCCAGCAGCTTCGTGAGTGGTACGCTACTTGGGGTTGTCGGGGTGGCCGTAGTGGGAGTCGTTCTGGCGTGAGTAGTTCGGGAGCTGCTTGTAGTGGCCAGGTGCAGCTGCAGCGTAGTCCGCGTGCGGTCCTTTCGCCCCAGCAGCTTCGTGAGTGGTACGCTCAGCGTGGAGGGTCACGAAGTACTGCTCGCTGTCCGTACGTCATTCGCACTGGTGCTCGGACTGGTCAGCCTTGCGGGACGTTTGGTCACGCAGAGTCCCGCTGCTTCGCCCGTCTGAGAGACGCCTGGCGTACGGAGTTTGGCGACGCCGCTGAGCTCCCCGACTGGGTGGAGCTGCTTAGGCAGAGGGTAGATATCTATGCTCTTGACTATGATGCTATCCTCACTGCCATGTATGCATTGCCTACTAGTGATGTGGGTGACTGTTACCTGTGTGTTCCGCCTGACCCGGGCATTGAGGCTGCTGCTCCAGGTGCTGGTGAGGCTGCTGCTCTAGGTGCTAGTGCGTCTGCTCCTCCAGGTGCTGGTGAGTCTGCTGCTCCAGGTACTGGTGAGTCTGCTCTCTCAGGTACCACGTCGTCTCAGGCTTTACACACCTTTACCCTTGACTCGGGTGCTTCCCGCTCCTTCTTTCGAGACCGCACCACACTCACGCCGCTTAGTCGGCCGGTTGCAGTCTCCCTGGCAGACCCCTCTGGGGGTCCTGTCCTTGCCCACTTCTCCACTGTCTTACCGTGTCCGGCGGCCCCTTCTGGCTCCCTGTCAGGTCTTTACCTCCCCTCGTTCTCTACGAACTTGGTGAGTGGTGCTGACCTACAGGATGGAGGGGTTGACCAGTTCACTCCTGCGCGTCAGCGAGTGACCCACTGTACGTGTGCTCGGACGGGCCGACACTTGGCCACGTTTACCCGTCAGCCGAGGTCGAGCCTGTACACACTGACTACTGAGTCTCCTCAGGTAGCTGCGTCGGGTCAGGTGCTTGCTGCAGCGTCCAGGTCTGGTCCTGAGTCTGCCCCCTGCTCGTGTCGTCTCCTGTCTCACCAGACTCTCCTCTGGCAGCACCGCCTTGGTCACCCCTCCCTGCCTCGTCTCCGAGGCATGGCCTCTCGTTTCCTTGTCTCGGGTCTCACCCGATCCCTCCCTTCTCTTCCTCCGGGGCCTGCCCCCACCTGCGTTCCCTGCGTCGAGGGGCGGCAGCGCGCCGCTCCTCACTCCTCCGAGTTTCCTCCGACAGAGGCTCCGCTGCAGACTCTTCACATGGACGTGTGGGGCCCAGCCCGCGTCCATGGACAGGGTCACGAGCGTTACTTCCTGCTGGTGGTTGACGACTACTCGCGTTACACCACAGTCTTCCCCTTGCGCAGCAAGGGTGAGGTCACTGAGGTGTTGATCGACTGGATCCGCGCAGCTCGTCTCCAGCTCAGAGAGAGTTTCGGCTCGGACTTTCCTGTTCTGCGTCTGCACTCCGACAGAGGCGGTGAGTTTTCCTCTGACCTTCTGCGAGCCTTCTGTCGTGCACAGGGCATCCGCCAGACGTTCACGCTTCCGGCCTCTCCACAGCAAAATGGGATTGCTGAGCGCCGCATTGGCATGGTCATGGACGTCGCTCGTACGTCCATGATCCATGCGGCTGCTCCCTATTTTCTGTGGCCGTTCGCGGTTCAGTACGCGGCGCATCAGATCAACCTTCAGCCCCGGGTCTCCCTGCCGGAGACCTCCCCTACTCTGCGGTGGACGGGGAAGGTTGGCGATGCGTCTGCGTTTCGTGTCTGGGGATCTCGGGCTTTTGTCCGCGACTTGTCTGCGGACAAGCTGTCCCCCCGTGCTATTCCCTGCGTCTTCCTTGGCTTCCCCCCTGACGCGCCTGGTTGGCAGTTTTACCACCCCACCTCGCGCCGTGTTCTGTCCTCCCAGGACGTCACGTTTGACGAGTCGGTCCCCTTCTACCGTCTCTTCCCCTACCGCACTGCCCCGCTCCCCCCTCCGCCGCTCTTCCTCACGCCAGGTGCTGCCTTGGTAGACCCCTTGCCTCCCCAGGTTCCTGCTCCCTCAGGTGTTTCCCAGGTAGACCCGGTCGAGCCTGTTGAGGTAGCTGTCGACTCTGGACCTGCGCGAGGTACTGAGCGTGCTAAGCCTGGTGGTGTTGGGTCTGGAGGTACTGAGCCTGGGGGTGCTGAGCCTGGGGGTGCGGAGACTGGGGGTGCTGGGCCTGGGGGTGCGGAGACTGCGGGTGCTGAGCCTGGGGGTGCAGAGACTGCAGGTGCTGAGCCTGGGGGTGCTGTCCCTGGGGGTGCTGGGTCTAGAGGTCCTGAGCCTGGGGGTGCTGCGCCTGGGGGCGCTCTCTCTTCCCAGCAGCTGCGTGAGTGGTACTCTCGGTACTGTCGCAGCCTCCGTGGTGCTGCTGGAGCTGGAGCTGAGGGCGCTGAGCCTACTGGAGTTGGTGTTGCTGCTGACCCTGGGGTCGGTGCTGGGGGTGCTGGAGCCTCTGGTCCTGGAGGTGCTCGTACTGGCGATACTGGAGCTGCTGGGACTGGGGGTGCTGCTGGGGCTGTTGGAGCTGGTCCTGCTGGAGGTGCTGCTGGTGCTGCTGGAGGTGCTGGAGCAGCTGGCGGTGCTGGAGCTGGCGGTCCTGCTGGAGTAGGTGCTGCTGGAGCTGCTAGAGCTGGAGCTGCTGGGGGTGTTGGCGCTGGAGGTGCTGTTGGCGCTGGTGCTTCTGAGGGTGCTGGAGTTGGCGCTGCTGGAGCTGGAGGTGCTGCTGGCGCTGGTGCTGCCGCTGGGGGTACTGGTGCTGTCCCTGCTGTTTCTGGAGGCGCTGCGCGGCCGCGGCCGTACTTCGTTCCGCTCCTTGAGCAGGTTCTTGGTCTCCCGCCTTCTACTGGTCCTGCTCCTCCCTTAGAGTGTCCACAGCCTGACCAGTCGCAGTCACAGCTACAGCCCGCCTCCCCACTGCCTGCTCCTTCTCCCTACACTGGTCCTACTGGAGGTCTTGCTGAGCGTCGTGCGCCTGCGTCTCGTCCTGCGTCGCCTGTTCGTGCTGCTCGCACTAGTCGTCGTGTTCCGCGTCAGCGTCCTCCTGCGGTCCCGGGCACGCACCAGATGGCACTGCGTCCTTCCACTGCTCCGCAGCGTGTCCCTTTGCCGTCTCCTCCGGAGTCCTCTCTTCCTGCTCTTGCTGACCCGGAGTCTGACTCTCTTCGTGCTGCCAGTCCTACTGTCACGCGTCTCCTGGCTACTGTTATCACTAACCCTTCCTTTGAGTCCACTGCTGCGTCTGCCTTAGTTGCTGAGTTGGTCGACTTCGCTGCTCGCTGTCGTCTAGACTACGCTGCTAGTCTTGTTGCTGAGTCTGAGTCTGTCTGTCCTCCGTCCGTCGGGGGTGAGTGTGCTCTTAGCACGGACGTCCTTGGGGACAGGCAGGAGGAGTTCCAGTGTTTTGCTGCTGCTTTGCCTCATCTCGTGTCCATGCTGATTGCCCCTGAGGGAGACCCGGATGCACCAGACATCCCGACTCCGCGCTCTTACGCAGAGGCGATAGAGGGTCCCTACTCCTCTCAGTGGCAGTCAGCCATGGATGCAGAGATGGCTTCCTAGAAGTCCACAGGCACCTACGTCGATGAGGTTCCCCCACCTGGGGCGAACATCGTCAGTGGCATGTGGATTTTCAGGGTGAAGCGGCCGCCGGGTTCTCCGCCTGTCTTCAAGGCGCGTTACGTGGCTCGAGGCTTCAGTCAGCGGCAGGGAGTTGACTACTTTCAGACCTTCTCTCCCACCCCGAAGATGACCACTCTTCGGGTGCTACTGCACATAGCCGCTCAGCGCAACTACGAGCTTCACTCCCTTGACTTCAGCACTGCTTTCCTACAGGGCAGCCTGCACGAGGAGATCTGGCTGCGCCGCCCACCTGGCTTCACTGGGTCGTTTCCTCCTGGTACCCAGTGGAGCCTCCGACGGCCAGTCTACGGTCTCCGCCAGGCGACCCATGAGTGGCACGACACACTGAGGACTACACTTGCGGCTCTTGGGTTTGCTCCTTCTACTGCCGACCCGTCGCTGTTTCTACGCACCGACACCTCTTTGCCGCCGTTCTACATCCCCGTGTACGTCGACGACTTGGTCTTTGCTACTGCTGACACTGCTGGACTCGCCCACGTGAAGTCCGAGCTGCAGAAGAGACACACGTGCACAGACCTGGGTGAACTGCGCAGCTACCTTGGCTTGCAGATCACCCGGGACAGAGCACAGCGCACCATTACCTTGACTCAGTCACACATGGTGCAGCAGGTCCTTCAGCGCTTCGACTTCACGTACTCCTCGCCTCAGGCCACTCCTCTGTCTACTCGCCACTCGCTCTCAGCTCTGCCTTCGGATGAGTCCGTAGAGCCGAGTGGCCCGTACCCAGAGCTTGTTGGCTGCCTCATGTACCTGATGACCTGCACTCGACCTGACCTTGCATACCCTCTTAGCATCCTAGCACGCTATGTTGCTCCTGGGAGACACCGACCAGAGCACATGGCTGCAGCGAAGAGGGTGTTGCGCTACTTGTGAAGTACGTCGAGCATGGGGCTAGTGCTTGGAGGGCGGCGTCCAGTGGTCCTCACTGGGCACGCAGACGCTTCTTGGGCTGACGACCAGGCTACGCAGCGGTCGTCACAGGGTTACACCTTCAGCCTTGGTTCCGGCTCTGTTTCGTGGCGGTCTACCCGCTCGTCTTCTATTCTCGGCTCCAGTTGTGAGGCTGAGATCTACGCAGGGGCCATGGCTGCACAGGAGCTACGCTGGCTCACCTACCTGCTGACTGACCTAGGAGAGCCGCCTCGTTCTCCTCCAGTTCTGTACGTAGACAACGAGGCCATGCTGGCCTTGTGTCGGGAGCACAGACTGGAGCACAGAACGAAGCACATTGCTCTTCGCTACTTCCTTGCTCGTGAGCTGCAGCAGCGTGGTCAGCTGCGCCTTGCCTACGTGGCCTCTCAGGCCAACACTGCTGATATCTTTACCAAGGCACTTCAGCCTTGTGATCATCAGCGCTTTTGTACGATGCTAGGTCTTGTGCCTACTTGGCCTCACTTGCTCACTTCTTGACCTTGCTTGTACTGTGATCTATCTATACCTGCACTTGCTTGTTTACCTTTATATATAATCTTGCATGTGAACTGGCCTTGTGGCCTTGAACTTGTGCTCGGAATGTGTGGTGACGTTGTGATCCACCCTGAGCTTGCTGTGCTTTGCTTGACTGGTCTTGTGACCTCTTGTTCTCCCCCACTTTGCCTATGGGGGTGTGTCAAACTTATATGCTATAGTCTGTGTAGGCTGTAGTGGGGTAGATACTATGGGGTACAACACTTTTAGGTTTTCCTACTTGTACCCACCTGTTTCCTAGTGCATTCATTCCTCGTTCTTTCACATGGCACCCCCCGACGAACATCACGGAGCTGCAGAGTTTTTTAGGGTTCGTTAATTATGTGCGTCGGTTCGTCCCCGATATGGCACGGTTAACTGCCCCACTGACGGATTTACTGCGGAAGGGGGTCGCTTTTATGTGGGGGGAGAAAGAGCATGCTGCCTTCTCTGCCCTGAAAAATGTTCTCTGTTCACCGCCCGTCCTGCGCATCGCCGACCCACACCGCCCATTCGAAATAGTTACCGACGCAAGCGACATCGCCATCGGAGTCGTACTGCTACAGGACTTCGGCAACGGCCTACAGCCCATCGCATACGAGTCACGAAAACTGCATCCGCCCGAGAAAAATTACCCGATACACGACCGCGAAATGCTTGCGATCGTGCACGCGTTCAAAGTGTGGCGCTGTTACTTGACCGGCGCAGACGTGACAGTACGGACAGACCATAAATCACTACAGTACCTTCGCGCACAGCCACACCTCAACCCACGACAGATTCGCTGGCTCGATTTTCTCGAGTCCAACTTTCACTACACGGTCACTTACAAAAAAGGAGCCTCGAACATCGCCGACGCACTGACCCGCCCCACTGCCCAGATCCACGCAATACTACTCGCCCAGACAAGCCCACTACTGACAGGCCTATTTACCCACGGGTACCAAACGGATCCATTCTTCACAGGAGGAAATTCGCAGCAGTTCGCAGCAGCAAGGGGAGTCTCTTACGTAAAAGCCGGGACTGACCGCATTTGGGTGCCTGGGTATACACTGCTACGGGAATTACTGTTACAGGAGGCACACGACGGAGTTACCTTGGGGCATTTCGGAGTAGAAAAAACACGGCAGCAGCTGCAGCGGTATTATTACTGGCCCGAAATGTTGACCAACGTACAACGACACGTGGCATCGTGTCCCACTTGCCAGCTCATGAAATCATCACGACAGCGGCCGGCGGGACAGTTTCAGCCGATACCACCCCCAGAGCGTGCTTGGCAGCAGGTGACGATGGACTTCGTCACGGGGTTACCGGCCGGGGCGAGTGGGAACGACGCGATCCTGGTCGTCGTCGATCGATTGACGAAAATGGCACACTTAGCAGCATGCAAGAAATCAATCACAGCCGAAGAAACAGCTCGCCTCTTCCTCGCCACCATCGTTCGATTACACGGGATACCAGCAGCGATCATCAGCGACCGCGACACGAAATTCACCAGCAACTTCTGGCGGAACCTGTGGCAACAGTTCGGCACACGACTACCGTTCAGTTCATCATACCACCCCAAAACTGACGGACAGACAGAACAGACAAATCAGACCATGGAACAGCTCATCAGGGCCACGTGCGGCGATTCGACCATGTGGGAACAGCAACTGCCACTAATCGAATTCGCGTACAACAACTCGCCATCCGCCACGACCCAACAGTCACCATTTTACCTAAACTACGGACAAGACCCGACAGTACCCATGACCCCGAATCCCGACAACCTAGTGCCACGAGCACAACAGTTCGCCGAAATATTACAAGCAGCACGGACCCGGGCAGCAGACGCAATAAAAAAATCCAACATCATCGCTAAACGTAACGCCGACCGCCACCGCAGACCTGTCACTTACCAGCCCGACGACCTAGTTTTACTTGACACTCAGAACCTCCGACTGCCCATCACCCCAAAACTCCGCCCCCGATACTGCGGGCCATTTCGCTTAAGCCACATGATTACGCCCGTCACCGCCCACCTCCTCCTCCCTGTTGACTGGTACGTCAGCCCCTCATTCCACGTCAGCCTGCTTCGCCCTTACGTCCCGTCCACGAGCCAACTGCCACGCAATCGCCCAGCCAGCATGACACGACCGCCGACTGAACCAATCATCACCCCCGAGAAAATCCTGAGCCACAGAGCTCGTGACCCTCGAGGAGCCCGAAGGATCGAGTTCCTGATCCGCTGGAAAGACCGTACACCTACCGAAGACAACTGGGTCCCCCTGGACAGAATCAAAAACCACCCCGTCCTCACCGAGTATCTGCGCAGCCGAAATTTCAGGGATGTACACGCGCTTTCGTAAGGAGGACCTCCTTAGGGGGGGGGGGTAGTGTAAGGAAAATTCCTTTTCCTTACTTCGCGTCCCCAATCAGCGCGTACACCACTGTAGCACCACAGTCAGCACCGTTACCACTCGCAACCCTCGCATCGACAATCCTCCCGCCACCTTCGCACTTCGCACCCCGACCTCACGGCTCGGCGGGTAACCCGCGCTCCGGGCCTCCGCTTCGACAATTCCCCAAACCTCAGTCCCAGGCCCGTCGCGCGACAACCACAGTCCATTACCGTTACCACTGTAGTTTCGCTATATATTCTTCGCTCATGCCTTCACTCATTGTACTCTTGCTTCGATAGTGCAATTCTCGTTCGTTCACTCAATTGCACTCGTAACATACACACAAACAAGAGGCAACAGCTCACTACTGCAATCAACTAGACCCAGTCTCAACAAGGCCTAACTGCAGACAAAACCGACGGTGGTCACAAGGCTAAAGGGCCTTGATGAAGATGTCTGCAGTGTTGGCCTCGGAGGCCACGAAGTCCAGACGAGCCTGTCCGCGTCTCTGCAACTCTCGAAGGAGGAAGTACCTGACGTCGATGTGCTTCACTCTGCTCTCCAGTCAAGGCTCACGACACAGGAGAATCATCGCCTTGTTGTCAGCAAACAAGGTCGGTGCAGAGCTCGGCCGCTCACCAAGGTCAGTGAGCAAGAAGGTCAACCAGCGTAGCTCCTGAGCAGCAAGGGCTCCAGCGTAGATCTCGGCCTCTGCAGTAGAAGTCGCAACAGAGGAGGACCGAGTGGACCTCCACGAAACAGCTCCAGAGCCCAGGCTGAAACAGTATCCCTGCGTAGACCTCTGAGTCTCAACGTCGTCGGCGTAGGAGGAGTCGCAGTGACCGGTGAGTACAACTGGCTGTGTCCCTCCAAGTACAAGCCCCATGTCTGATGTCGCACCGAGGTACTTCGCCACCCTCTTAGCCGCCGTCCAGTGAACAGGACGGTGTCTCCCAGTCGCAACAAAGCGAGAAAGGATGCTAAGAGGGAAGGCGAGGTCCGGGCGAGTACACGTCATCAGGTACATGAGGCAGCCCACCAGCTCTGCATAAGGACCACTGGGCTCGAACGGCTCGTCAGGAAAAGGCCCAGTGAGTCTGTGGTCTACAGCAAGAGGGGTGGGTGTAGGAGAAGAGTGCTGAAGCCCGAACCGCTGAAGGACCTGCTGCACCATGTGTGACTGTGTCAGAGTGATGGTGCGAGCGGCTCTGTCCCTGGAGATCTGCAGGCCAAGGTAGCGGCACAGTTCCCCAAGGTCAGTGCAAGTGTGTCTCTTCTGCAGTTCGGACTTCACCTCTGCCAGTGCAACTGTGTCGGCTGTGGCAAAAACCAGGTCGTCGACGTAGACGAGAACGAAGAAAGGTGTGCGCCCACGGCGAACAAACAGCGACGGGTCGGCGGAAGACGGCTCAAACTCGAGGTCGGACAGAGTAGAGCGGAGAGTGTCGTGCCACTCACGGGGTGCCTGGCGGAGACCGTAGACCGGTCATCTGAGGCTCCACTGGGTCCCAGGCGGGAAGGTGCCAGTGAAGCCCGGAGGACGAGGCAGCCAGATCTCCTCGTGTAGACTGCCCTGGAGGAAGGCAGTGGAGAAGTCAAGAGAGTGTAGCTCGTAGTCTCTCTGCGCTGCTACGTGCAGTAACACCCGAAGAGTGGTCATCTTCGGGGTGGGCGTGAAGGTCTGAAAGAAGTCAACTCCCTCACGCTGACTGAACCCTCTAGCCACGTAGCGTGCCTTGAAGACTGGGGGAGATCCCGGCAGCCGCTTCACCTTGAAGATCCACATGCCGTCAACTATGTTCGCCCCTGGGGGGAGAACCTCGTCAACGTAAGTGCCTGTGGACCTGTAGGAGGCCATCTCTGCGTCCATGGCAGCTCTCCACTGAGAGGCCCAAGGCCCTGACACTGCCTCAGCGTAAGTGCGAGGAGTAGGTATGTCAGGAGCATCGGGGTCTCCCTCAGGAGCGAGAAGCATGGCACAGAGATGAGGCGAAGCAGCTGCCAGGAACTCTAGCTCAAACTGTCTGTCCTCTAGGACGTCACAGCCAAAGTCAGACTCACCCCCGGCGGACAGAGGACGGACAGGAGGAGCGGCCACAACATGAGTGGCGTAGTCAAGGCGACGCGTAGCAGTAAAGTCAGTGACAGCAGCAGTGAGGACCGCGACGGAGGAAGGAGAGGCACGAGGGTCTGTAACAAGAGAGGCGAGAAGACGAGAGAGAGTGGGGCGGTACGTGCGGTAGTAGTCAGTGACCGGAGTGGACAGGGAGGCAGTGAGGGACGACTCAGGAGGACGAGGAAGAACAGACGGAGGAGGACGAGGAGGACTAGGACGAAACAACACGGTACGGAGGTCAGTGACAGGTGACGAGGGACGAGCACGAGGGGGACGAGAGGTCCAAGTGTGGGCGAGAGGAGAGGGAGACGGAGGAGACTGAGAACGAGGGAACACAGCCGGAGCTGAGTCCGGAGGAGGAAACGTAGGACTGAACACAGGAGGAGAGGAGGGGAGACCAAGGGCCCGAAGGCCAGAAACAGGGGCCGGAGGCTGCTCCGGGTGCTGCTGCTGCTGCTCCTGTTGCTCCCGCTGCAACTCCAACCTCTCACGCTCCACCCGCTGCTGAACCTCCGACCTCTCACGCTCCAAACGCTTCTGCTCCTCACGCTCTAGACGAAGAAGGGCGTGGTAACGAGTCGGGTAGGGGTGAGGAGGAGGAGTGGTGTCAGGAGACGCAGCAGAAGAACCGGCTCCGTCCTCGACAGTACCCAGCTGAGCACCCCCAGAACGAGTACCTCCCGCGGCAGCACGACCAGCACCTGTAGGAGGTGTACCCGCACCCCCAGTCGTGGTGCCTCCAGTGGCACCAGCACCAGCCCCAGACTCTCCAGCTCCAGAAACACCACCAGCTCCAGCACCACCACCAGCTCCAGTACCCCCAGAACGGGCAGCTGCGGCAGGTGCACGCTCAGCGCCAACGCCAACACCCCCAGAACTGGCTGCTCCTGCAGGTGCACGAACAACTCCAACGCCAGCACCCCCAGAGCGAGCACCGCCAGAGCCCTCACCTCGAGCACCAACACCCTCAGAGGCCGCAGTGGCCGGTAAAGGAAGCGCTGACGGCTGCTGCGGAGGCAGTGAGGACGACTGTGGGGAAGGAGGAGAGACCTGGGGGGGTACCGAGGGGGGGGGAGTAGCGTGGGACACACCAGACGGAGCGGGAATTGGGGGGGGTACCGGAGGAGTAGGGGCGGGAGGAGGAGGAGCTGGAGCCAGGAAGAGGGGAGGGGGGGGAACCGGGAGACCTCGATAGGGGTACCGGACGTAGTAGGGGACAGACTCGTCGAAGCGGACGTCACGAGAGTCAAAGAACCGGTGGGAGGGAGGGTGGTAAAAGGTGAAGTCAGAGGAGCCCTCTGGGAAACCAAGGAAGACACAGGGGACAGCGCAAGGCGAGATCTTGTCCGCAGAGGTGTCGCGGACAAGAGCCAAGCAGCCCCAGACACTAAATCTCGACGCAACACCAGGGGACCCTGTCCAAAGACTGGTCGGTGAAGCCCCTGGCCGAGAGACGCGAGGCCAGAGGTTCAGCTGGTGAGCGGCGTACCGAGCCGCGTAGGGCCACAGAAAATGGGGCGCGCGGGCGTGGATCATGGAGGTGCGGGCGATCTCCATAACCAGGCCTAAGCGGCGCTCAGCAACCCCATTCTGCTGTGGAGAGTCTGGAAGAGTCCAGGATTGGGTGATGCCCTGCTCAGCATAGAATCTGGCGAGAATGCCGGAGCGAAACTCACCCCCACGGTCGGAGTGAAGACAACTGACACGACGACCGCGAGTGCCCTCGGTGGCGAGGAGCCACCGGATCAGCGTAGAAGTCACGTCGGATTTCTTCGCCAAAGGGAACACGGTGGTGTACCGAGAGTAGTCGTCAACGACCACCAGAAAGAAACTCTCCCGCTGAGGGCCAAGACGGGGAGCGGGGCCCCAGACGTCTAAGTAGAGAGTCTCGAAGGGCTCGGTGGCCGGACGAATTGAGGAGGAGTGAGGGGTGGCGCGCAGCTGGCCCTGGACACAAGGACCGCACGGAGGAGCTGGGGACGGCGGGAGTGGCGGGAGGACTCGGGGGAGGCCTAAGACAAGACGCTGATTGGACATAGCGCGGAGACGAGGGAGGGAAGGGTGACCAAGGCGGTGGTGCCAGTGGAGGGAGGGGTGGGCAAGCAACCGACACGAGCACGACGCAGCAACTACACCTGACACAGCAACCTGACTGGACCCGGCTACCTGGTGGGACGGGGGAACCTGACGGGGGTCGGTGCGGAGGGTGTACAGACCGGAGCCCGGCTCCTGGCAAAAAGTGGCCAAGGGGGCGTACGTGTCACCGTCCACACAGACCGCAGCGTCACCAGAAGGCTCAACCCAGACCCCGACGTGCTGTCTCGCCAGGGTGCCCACACCAACCAGGTTCCTAGAGAACGAAGGAACGTGGAGGCTTGTCAGGGAACCGGAAGGAGCAGCTGGGCACGGGAGTGTAGTGGCGTGAGTCGCAATGACCGGTCCCGAAGAGGGATCGGCCAGTGCTACAGGGACAGGCGCCGGTAGCGGAGAGAGAGTCGTGCAGTCGCGGAAGAAGCAGTGTGACGCTCCGGAGTCCAGTGTGAAGGAGAGAGAGGCGTCCGCCGAGGGAGAACCTGTACTAGTAGCTAAACAAGATCCTACACTAGCACCTACTCTAGCAATAGGCAAAGATCCTAAGCTAGGTACAGGCAAGTACACAGATCCATGAGCACTATAGTCAACATCAGCATACATGGCATATGACCTAGCATCATCCATAGTCATATCAAAAACAGCAATACCACGAGCAAGAAGCGTCCCCCAGCGTGGCGGCGGGGGAGCGGAGGGGCCGTGGTGCAAGACGTAGAGGTCGTCGAGACGACTGAAGCAGCGTGCAGCAGAGTGGTCGGGGCGGCCACAGTACGAGTCCCGACGAGGACCCGTAAGGATCCAGTACTCACAGGGACCAACGTCGCGGCCGGCCGAGCGAGGTCCCCGACTGGAGGGGGCGCCACTGCGCCCAGTGCTCGGGGGACCCGCAGACCTCCACTGCTGCTGAGGGCCCCACTGCTGCGGAGGGCCCCACTGCTGCGGAGGGCCCCACTACTGAGGGTGCTGCGGTGGCGGGCGCTGCTGCTGGCCCTGTCGCTGCTGCTGCTGCTGTCCAGGCGGTGGAAGCTGCTGAGGAGTCGACTGCTGCTGCTGCTGGGACCCCTCACCACCAGTGAAAACTCCACCGTCGAAAGGAGGGCCGTCAGGTCCCGAGCCACCCCCACCACCACTCCCACCACCTGCTCCACCGCCACCGCCACTACCCGCACCACCTCCAGTACCCCCGCCGCCCTTCCCGCCCCTCTTACCAGCCTTGCCACGTTTCTGCCCGCCAGAGACAGAAACAGCCGCCGTCTCCTCAGAGGCAGAAGACGTGGGGGTGGCAAGTGAGGCAGAGAAGGTGGGAAGCTGTGGTACCGCACACCCCTCAAAAAGACGAGGAGGAGGCACGGAAGAGGCAGAGGCAACAGTGAGGAGGTTGCTCTCGATCTTCGAGAGAGCAGTCTCAAGAAGATCGATGGTAAGCTCAGTGGGGTGCTTCAGAAGAAGCGCGTCGCGGGCTGTGGCTAGGCGGTCAGGGAGGCGAGTGACTAGCCAGTGAATAGTGAGCCACATAGGGTGTGGGGCAAGGGCAAGCTGGTCCTCAGTGCAAGCAGCGCGAAAGCGAGCATCAAGGGAGCGCAGGTGGGTAGCGAGGTCAGAGACAGTCTCAAAGGAGGAGAGGTCAGGGTAGATAAAGGGTACGAGGAGGCGACTGAGCGAAGCAGAGGAGGGAGTGGAGTAGCGAGTAACAATAGCCTTATACAGATCTGCAGCAGACTCGACCTGAGCGAAGTGGACTGCCTCTGTCGGCGGGAGAAGGTCGGTCAGGGCGAGGCAGGCAGCGGCGTCACGAGAATCCCACACGTTGCGAGCGAGGAGCTGGCGCTGGTAGTCGGCCTCCTGCTCAGAAGTAGGCGGTGGGGTAGTGGGCAGTGGCTGAGGCTGCGGAAGGGCGGTCTGAGTGCCGGACGCGTGTGCAAACAGGTGCGCGCCATCATGCCGCTGGCTCTTAAGGTGGCGCTGCGCCTGTGTAAGCCACGTACTAAAATCAATGGGTCTCCCTTCAGGATCAAAACGAAGTACTCGGGAGGTCGCCATAGGGGGGCGAAACTGAGAGAGCGCGGCTGCCAGCCGCGGGAGGGGGAGACAGTCACTAACGGGTGAGCAGGCGCGGAGGCATGCAGGCGGGTAGGTGGCGCAGCATGTGGACAGACGGGTGGTGCGCTGGCTGGCGGGCGGCGCGGCAGGTCGACGGGCAGGCGGCGTGGCGGGTCGACAGGCGGGCGGCGCGACGCGCGGGCCTACGGGCGGCGCGGCGGGTCGACGGGCGGGCTGCGCGGCTGGTCGACGGACGGGCGGCATGGCGCGCGGGCCTACGGGCGGCACGGCGGGTCAACGGGCGGGCCTGCGGGAGGCGCGACGCGCGGGCCTACGGGCGGCACGGCGGGTCGATGGGCGGGCCTACGGGCGGGTCGACGGGCGGGCCTACGGGCGGGTCGACGGGCAGGCCTACGGGCGGGTCGACGGGCAGGCCTACAGGCGGGTCGACGGGCGGGCCTACAGGCGGCGCGACGCACGGGCAGGCCTACGGGCGGGTGCACGGGCAGGCCTACGGGCGGGTCGACGGGCAGGCCTACGGGCGGGTCGACGGGCGGGCCTACGGGCGGGTGCACGGGCAGGCCTACGGGCGGGTCGATGGGCAGGCCTACGGGCGGGTCGACGGGCGGGCCTACGGGCGGCGTGATGCGCGGGCAGGCCTACGGGCGGGTGCGCGGGCAGGCCTACGGGTGGGTCGACGGGCAGGCCTACGGGCGTGCGGCGTGGTGTGCTAGCGGGCAGCGCGGTGCGCTGGCGCGGCACGATGGCGTGGTGCGTTGGCGTGGCGCGGGCTAAGGCGTTGTAGGGCAAACGTGGGGGAAGGAGGCGGCCTAAGTCTAGGAACGGCGACGACTAGGTGAGGCCTAGGAACGGCGAACCTACTGTTGATACCATCTTAGAAACTAAACACAGCGGAATGAGTTCGATTGATTGGGTTGGGGTACAAATGTCTAACCCTAACTGTTTGTGCCCCATATAGCATGACCCACTAGAGGCTATAACATTTGACACCCTGAGGCATCAGTGTGCCTTAAATGTAAACCCTGGCATATCAGGAAAATCATAGCTCAAAAAAAAAATACCCTAGGCCATCAGTGTGACTACCAAAAACCACCCTGATAATAAGGGTATTAGGGTGATTTACACTGATAAAATTTGTCATATATTATAGTCTTAGTGATGTGTGTCATATGGAGTACAACAGTTAGGGTTAGGTTTATGTACCCCAACCAACCTTAGTGAACATCACCATTCCGTTCTTAACATGGTATCACCTAGGTTAGGATCCTCTTGTCAAACTTATATGCTATAGTCTTTGTAGGCTGTAGTGGGGTAGACAATATGGGGTACAACACTTTTAGGTTTTCCTACTTGTACCCACCTGTTTCCTACTGCATTCATTCCTCGTTCTTTCACATGGTATAGAGCAGGTTCCCTAGTGGGAACGTTTCCTAGGGCCCACCGAAAATCGATTTTTTTTTTTTCCTGCCCGGAGCGCGCTTCGCCCCTGCCCGAGTCGCGCCCCGTGTGCCTGCCCTCCCGTCGCGTCCCCTGCCCTTAGCGGCCCGTCGCGCCCTCTTACGGCCCCTCGCGGCCCCTTAGCCGCTCCCTCGCGGCCCCTTAGCCGCTCCCTCGCGGCCCCTCTCACGGCCCCTCGCGGCCCCTCTCATGGCCCCTCGCGGCCCCTCCGCGGCCCTTCGCGGCCCCTCGCGGCCCCTCTCACGGCCCCTCGCGGCCCCTCTCACGGCCCCTCGCGGCCCCGTTGCGGCTCCCTCGCGGCCCCTCGCGGCCCCTCGCGGCCCGTCGCGGCTCGTCGCGGCCCCTTCTCAGCCGCCGCCGCCCCTACCCCGGCCGCAGCAGCCGCCGCCGCCGACAGCAGCCGCCGCCGCCGCCGCCGACAGCACCTGCCGCCGCCGCCGCCGACAACAGCAGCCGCCGCCGCCGCTGCCGTGTCAGCCGCCGCCGCCTCTGCGCCGGCAGCAGCCGCCGCCGCCGCCGACAGCAGCCGCCGCCGCTGCCGCCGACAGCAGCAGCCGCCGCCGCCGACAGCAGCAGCCGCCGCCGCCGCCAACAACAGCAGCCGCCGCCGCCGCTGCCGTGTCCGCCGCCGCCGCCCCTGCCCCGGCCGCAGCAGCCGCCGCCGCCGACAGCAGCAGCCGCCGCCGCCGCCGACAACAGCAGCCGCCGCCGCCGCTGCCGTGTCACCCGCCGCCGCCCCTGCTCGCCGCGGCACCCTGGCCCCTGGAGCAGCAGCCGCCGCTGCAGCTGCCCCTGGCCCCTGGAGCAGCCGCCCCTGCAGCAGCCGCCCCTGGCCCCTGGAGCAGCAGTCCCTGCAGCAGCTGCGGAGCCCTCGCCCTGCGGTGGTAGCGGCCTCACCATTGCCGCTGTCGTACTCCTGCCCTTCTTGCCACTGGTGAGCACTGCTGTTACTGCTGCTCTTGCTACTACTGCTCTTTCTACTGCTACTGCTGCTCCTGGCATGGCCAGATGCAGCTCCAGCGCCGTCCGCGTGAGTCCCTCGCCCCCCATCAGCTTTGTGAGTGGTACGCTAGTTGGGGTTGTAGGGGAGGCCGCACTGCTACTGCTGCTACTGCTGCCACTGCGGCTACCACTGCTCCTGCTGCCCCTGGCGGTGGCCAGATGCAGCTCCAGCGACGTCCGCGTGAGTCCCTCACGCCCCAGCAGCTTCGTGAGTGGTACGCTACTTGGGGTTGTCGGGGTGGCCGTAGTGGGAGTCGTTCTGGCGTGAGTAGTTCGGGAGCTGCTTGTAGTGGCCAGGTGCAGCTGCAGCGTAGTCCGCACGCGGTCCTTTCGCCCCAGCAGCTTCGTGAGTGGTACGCTCAGCGTGGAGGGTCACGGAGTACTGCTCGCTGTCCGTATGTCATTCGCACTGGTGCTCGGACTGGTCAGCCTTGCGGGACGTTTGGTCACGCAGAGTCCCGCTGCTTCGCCCGTCTGAGAGACGCCTGGCGTACGGAGTTTGGCGACGCCGCTGAGCTCCCCGACTGGGTGGAGCTGCTTAGGCAGAGGGTAGATATCTATGCTCTTGACTATGATGCTATCCTCACTGCCATGTATGCATTGCCTACTAGTGATGTGGGTGACTGTTACCTGTGTGTTCCGCCTGACCCGGGCATTGAGGCTGCTGCTCTAGGTGCTGGTGAGGCTGCTGCTCTAGGTGCTAGTGCGTCTGCTCCTCCAGGTGCTGGTGAGTCTGCTGCTCCAGGTACTGGTGAGTCTGCTCTCTCAGGTACCACGTCGTCTCAGGCTTTACACACCTTTACCCTTGACTCGGGTGCTTCCCGCTCCTTCTTTCGAGACCGCACCACACTCACGCCGCTTAGTCGGCCGGTTGCAGTCTCCCTGGCAGACCCCTCTGGGGGTCCTGTCCTTGCCCACTTCTCCACTGTCTTACCGTGTCCGGCGGCCCCTTCTGGCTCCCTGTCAGGTCTTTACCTCCCCTCGTTCTCTACGAACTTGGTGAGTGGTGCTGACCTACAGGATGGAGGGGTTGACCAGTTCACTCCTGCGCGTCAGCGAGTGACCCACTGTACGTGTGCTCGGACGGGCCGACACTTGGCCACGTTTACCCGTCAGCCGAGGTCGAGCCTGTACACACTGACTACTGAGTCTCCTCAGGTAGCTGCGTCGGGTCAGGTGCTTGCTGCAGCGTCCAGGTCTGGTCCTGAGTCTGCCCCCTGCTCGTGTCGTCTCCTGTCTCACCAGACTCTCCTCTGGCACCACCGCCTTGGTCACCCCTCCCTGCCTCGTCTCCGAGGCATGGCCTCTCGTTTCCTTGTCTCGGGTCTCCCCCGATCCCTCCCTTCTCTTCCTCCGGGGCCTGCCCCCACCTGCGTTCCCTGCGTCGAAGGGCGGCAGCGCGCCGCTCCTCACTCCTCCGAGTTTCCTCCGACAGAGGCTCCGCTGCAGACGCTTCACATGGACTTGTGGGGCCCAGCCCGCGTCCGTGGACAGGGTCACAAGCGTTACTTCCTGCTGGTGGTTGACGACTACTCGCGTTACACCACAGTCTTCCCCTTGCGCAGCAAGGGTGAGGTCACTGAGGTGTTGATCGACTGGATCCGCGCAGCTCGTCTCCAGCTCAGAGAGAGTTTCGGCTCGGACTTTCCTGTTCTGCGTCTGCACTCCGACAGAGGCGGTGAGTTTTCCTCTGACCTTCTGCGAGCCTTCTGTCGTGCACAGGGCATCCGCCAGACGTTCACGCTTCCGGCCTCTCCACAGCAAAATGGGATTGCTGAGCGCCGCATTGGCATGGTCATGGACGTCGCTCGTACGTCCATGATCCATGCGGCTGCTCCCCATTTTCTGTGGCCGTTCGCGGTTCAGTACGCGGCGCATCAGATCAACCTTCAGCCCCAGGTCTCCCTGCCGGAGACCTCCCCTACTCTGCGGTGGACGGGGAAGGTTGGCGATGCGTCTGCGTTTCATGTCTGGGGATCTCGGGCTTTTGTCCGCGACTTGTCTGCGGACAAGCTGTCCCCCCGTGCTGTTCCCTGCGTCTTCCTTGGCTTCCCCCCCTTGACGCGCCTGGTTGGCAGTTTTACCACCCCACCTCGCGCCGTGTTCTGTCCTCCCAGGACGTCTCGTTTGACGAGTCGGTCCCCTTCTACCGTCTCTTCCCCTACCGCACTGCCCCGCTCCCCCCTCCGCCGCTCTTCCTCACGCCAGGTGCTGCCTTGGTAGACCCCTTGCCTCCCCAGGTTCCTGCTCCCTCAGGTGTTTCCCAGGTAGACCCGGTCGAGCCTGTCGAGGTAGCTGTCGACTCTGGTCCTGCGCGAGGTACTGAGCGTGCTGAGCCTGGTGGTGCTGGGTCTGGAGGTACTGAGCCTGGGGGTGCTGAGCCTGGGGGTGCGGAGACTGGGGGTGCTGGGCCTGGGGGTGCGGAGACTGCGGGTGCTGAGCCTGGGGGTGCAGAGACTGCAGGTGCTGAGCCTGGGGGTGCTGTCCCTGGGGGTGCTGGGTCTGGAGGTCCTGAGCCTTGGGGTGCTGCGCCTGGGGGCGCTCTCTCTTCCCAGCAGCTGCGTGAGTGGTACTCTCGGTACTGTCGCAGCCTCCGTGGTGCTGCTGGAGCTGGAGCTGAGGGCGCTGAGCCTACTGGAGTTGGTGTTGCTGCTGACCCTGGGGTCGGTGCTGGGGGTGCTGGAGCCTCTGGTCATGGAGGTGCTCGTACTGGCGATACTGGAGCTGCTGGGACTGGGGGTGCTGCTGGGGCTGTTGGAGCTGGTCCTGCTGGAGGTGCTGCTGGTGCTGCTGGAGGTGCTGGAGCTGCTGGCGGTGCTGGAGCTGGCGGTCCTGCTGGAGTAGGTGCTGCTGGAGCTGCTGGAGCTGGAGCTGCTGGGGGTGTTGGCGCTGGAGGTGCTGCTGGCGCTGGTGCTTCTGAGGGTGCTGGAGTTGGCGCTGCTGGAGCTGGAGGTGCTGCTGGCGCTGGTGCTGCCGCTGGGGGTACTGGTGCTGTCCCTGCTGTTTCTGGAGGCGCTGCGCGGCCGCGGCCGTACTTCGTTCCGCTCCTTGAGCAGGTTCTTGGTCTCCCGCCTTCTACTGGTCCTGCTCCTCCCTTAGAGTGTCCACAGCCTGACCAGTCGCAGTCACAGTTACTGCCCGCCTCCCCACTGCCTGCTCCTTCTCCCTACACTGGTCCTACTGGAGGTCTTGCTGAGCGTCGTGCGCCTGCGTCTCGTCCTGCGTCGCCTGTTCGTGCTGCTCGCACTAGTCATCGTGTTCTGCGTCAGCGTCCTCCTGCGGTCCCGGGCACGCACCAGATGGCACTGCGTCCTTCCACTGCTCCGCAGCGTGTCCCTTTGCCATCTCCTCCGGAGTCCTCTCTTCCTGCTCTTGCTGACCCGGAGTCTGACTCTCTTCGTGCTGCCAGTCCTACTGTCACACGTCTCCTGGCTACTGTTGGTCGACTTTGCTGCTCACTGTTGTCTAGACTACGCTGCTAGTCTTGTTGCTGAGTCTGAGTCTGTCTGTCCTCCGTCCGTCGGGGCTGAGTGTGCTCTTAGCACGGACGTCCTTGAGGACAGGCAGGAGGAGTTCCAGTGCTTTGCTGCTGCTTTGCCTCATCTCGTGTCCATGCTGATTGCCCCTGAGGGAGACCCGGATGCACCAGACATCCCGACTCCGCGCTCTTACGCAGAGGTGATAGAGGGTCCCTACTCCTCTCAGTGGCAGTCAGCCATGGACGCAGAGATGGCTTCCTAGAAGTCCACAGGCACCTACGTCGACGAGGTTCCCCCACCTGGGGCGAACATCGTCAGTGGCATGTGGATTTTCAGGGTGAAGCGGCCGCCGGGCTCTCCGCCTGTCTTCAAGGCGCGTTACGTGGCTCGAGGCTTCAGTCAGCGGCAGGGAGTTGACTACTTTCAGACCTTCTCTCCCACCCCGAAGATGACCACTCTTCGGGTGCTACTGCACATAGCCGCTCAGCGCAACTACGAGCTTCACTCCCTTGACTTCAGCACTGCTTTCCTATAGGGCAGCCTGCACGAGGAGATCTGGCTGCGCCGCCCACCTGGCTTCACTGGGTCGTTTCCTCCTGGTACCCAGTGGAGCCTCCGACGGCCAGTGTACGGTCTCCGCCAGGCGCCCCGTGAGTGGCACGACACACTGAGGACTACACTTGCGGCTCTTGGGTTTGCTCCTTCTACTGCCGACCCGTCACTGTTTCTACGCACCGACACCTCTTTGCCGCCGTTCTACATCCTCGTGTACGTCGACGACTTGGTCTTTGCTACTGCTGACACTGCTGGACTCGCCCACGTGAAGTCCGAGCTGCAGAAGAGACACACGTGCACAGACCTGGGTGAACTGCGCAGCTACCTTGGCTTGCAGATCACCCGGGACAGAGCATAGCGCACCATTACCCTGACTCAGTCACACATGGTGCAGCAGGTCCTTCAGCGCTTCGACTTCACGTACTCCTCGCCTCAGGCCACTCCTCTGTCTACTCGCCACTCGCTCTCAGCTCTGCCTTCGGATGAGTCCGTAGAGCCGAGTGGCCCGTACCCAGAGCTTGTTGGCTGCCTCATGTACCTGATGACCTGCACACGACCTGACCTTGCATACCCTCTTAGCATCTTGGCACGCTATGTTGCTCCTGGGAGACACCGACCAGAGCACATGGCTGCAGCGAAGAGGGTGTTGCGCTACTTGTGAAGTACGTCGGGCATGGGGCTAGTGCTTGGAGGGCGGCGTCCAGTGGTCCTCACTGGGCACGCAGACGCTTCTTGGGCTGACGACCAGGCTACACAGCGGTCGTCACAGGGTTACACCTTCAGCCTTGGTTCCGGCTCTGTTTCGTGGCGGTCTACCCGCTCGTCTTCTGTTCTCGGCTCCAGCTATGAGGCTGAGATCTACGCAGGGGCCATGGCTGCACAGGAGCTACGCTGGCTCACCTACCTGCTGACTGACCTAGGAGAGCCGCCTCGTTCTCCTCCAGTTCTGTACGTAGACAACAAGGCCATGCTGGCCTTGTGTCGGGAGCACAGACTAGAGCACGGAACGAAGCACATTGCTCTTCGCTACTTCCTTGCTCGTGAGCTGCAGCAGCGTGGTCAGCTGCGCCTTGCCTACGTGGCCTCTCAGGCCAACACTGCTGATATCTTTACCAAGGCACTTCAGCCTTGTGATCATCAGCGCTTTTGTACGATGCTAGGTCTTGTGCCTACTTGGCCTCACTTGCTCACTTCTTGACCTTGCTTGTACTGTGATCTATCTATACCTGCACTTGCTTGTTTACCTTTATATATAATCTTGCATGTGAACTGGCCTTGTGGCCTTGAACTTGTGCTCGGAATGTGTGGTGACGTTGTGATCCACCCTGAGCTTGCTGTGCTTTGCTTGACTGGTCTTGTGACCTCTTGTTCTCCCCCACTTTGCCTATGGGGGTGTGTCAAACTTATATGCTATAGTCTTTGTAGGCTGTAGTGGGGTAGACAATATGGGGTACAACACTTTTAGGTTTTCCTACTTGTACCCACCTGTTTCCTACTGCATTCATTCCTCGTTCTTTCACACCTCTGGGATCCCGTTCCTCCCGTACCGTCTCCTAGCATCTGTCACGCCGGTTCGTCTCGTACCCTAGCGACCGTTACGCACGTATCGTCCCCTGGCGCCTGTCACGCCGGTTCGTCTCATTCCCTAGCGCCCGTTACGCCCGTATTGTCCCCTAGCGCCTCTCTCGCCGGTTCGTCTCGTTGCCTAGCTCCCATTGCGCCTAGCCTACCGCGCCCGACGCCCGTAGCGCCCGTAGCGCCTGTAGCGCCCGTAGCGCCCGAAGCGCCCGTAGCGCGCGTCCCGTCCCGTCCCGTCGTCCCGTCCCATCCCGTCACGTCCCGTCGTCCTGTCCCGTCGCATCGCGTCTGTCCCGTCCGTCGCGTTGCGTGTGTCCCGTCCCGTCTAGCTCGTAGCGTCTGTCTCGTCTGTCCCGTTGCGTTCGCCGTGCCTGCCCATCCCGCAGCGCCACACCGCGCCCGTCTCGTTCTGCCTGCCGCGCGGCGCCGAGCCGCGCGCGTCTCGTTCTGCCTGCCGCGCGGCGCCGAGCCGCGCGCGTCCTGTTCTGCCTGCCGCGTAGCGCCTCGTGGCGCCCTACCCTAGCCTCCTGCAGTGCCTTGAGCCTCACCCACTGCCTGTCACGCCCTCCTTATGCCCTTTACGTGTCTAGGGTTTCGGCAGCAGCTGTTCCCACCTCTTCGCTTCCGCTATGGCGACCCCTTAGGGTCCTGCGCTTTGACGCCGAGGGTAGGCCACTCGAGTTCTCGGTCTGGCTCTAGCGTGTGCGCCGCCCCCTAGAGAGTCAGGTTCAGGCAGACGAGTCTTTGTGGGCGCACGCTTCCGGTGACCTTCCTGTGCCCCCCGCCCTTGCACCCTTAGACGCTGACGCTAGCACTGCAGACAGAGACCGTTATGCACGCCAGCGTGCTGACTTGACAGCGTGGAAGTCGCGTGACGCTGCGGCTTGCATCGCCCTTAGCAGCCTCCTCCCTGAGTCTGAGGAGGCCCACTTCAGTCAGGTTCCCACTGCAAGTGAGTTCCTGACTGCGATCAAGGCCCGCTATGCTAGTCCCACCACTGTCTCTCTTGTTCGACTTTTCCTCCCATTCCTGTTTCCTGTCCTCGCCTCGTTTTAGCGCTGTGCTGACTTGATCGCTCACCTGCGCTCGCTTGATTCTAGCTACCGCGCTGCCTGCACTGACAAGTAAGTTGCACTGCTCCCTCCCCCTATGGCGATTACGATCTATTTCATCGCCACTAGTCTCCCTGACCGCCTTGCCTCGGTTCGTGACGCGCTTCTTCTGAAGCACCGTAGCGAGCTCACTATCGAGGTCCTTGAGTCTGCCCTCAAAGACGTCGAGAGCAACCTCCGCTCGGTAGCCTCCGCCTCTGGTGCTGTGCCCCCTCCACTATTTCGCGGGTGCACTGTCCCTCAGCTGCCCACCTTTACTGCCTCCCTCGCCACTGCCACTACTGACATGACTGCAGCTGCTGTTACGACTTCTTCGCAGTCTAGGGGTAGGAGTGGCAGGAGGGGCGGTAAGGGTTGTCGGAGATTCATCCTCTGTTGCTTCCCGTGGCTTGCCTTCTCCTTCCCGGACTCACCCTCGCTCCCTTCTTCTTCTGAGCTCTGTTCCTGTGATACCTTACCTGCTCTGCCTCAGCCACTACCTTGTGAGAGATTCTGCCTCCCCCACGTATGGCTGCCCACAGTGGCTTAGTCGCCTAAGCTGGAGTTAGCTATCAAACGGCAACCTATATCCACTATTACGAGCAAACAAACAAGAGAACGAACTAAGCAGTGAGTTCCTAGCCTATTTGAGTCCCTACCCCGTGTCGTGCAATTTCCCGTAAGTCACATTGGGCTCCGCCCACTAGGCTTCAGATTGGCCCTTCGGATTGCCCAGGGCTCGCCCTTGAATTTGTCCCACCCTGCGCCTCGCAAGTCCCTTGGTCACCACTTCGCGTCACTACCCACGCACCAAACTCACCTTCTACAGTACTTCGATTAACCCTAATACACCTACACTAGCGAGTAACAGAATATATTGCAAACAACAATCTATTCGGTGACAGCTGTCGGAGATTCATCCTCTGTTGCTTCCCGTGGCTTGCCTTCTCCTTCCCGGACTCACCCTCGCTCCCTTCTTCTTCTGAGCTCTGTTCCTGTGATACCTTACCTGCTCTGCCTCAGCCACTACCTGCCCCCTCCAGAGCTCGTGCTCGGGTCTCCCGTGCACGTGTCACTGGACACTCTCGCTGAGGCCGGTGGCTTTTCACCACTGCAGCATTCGTCAGATGGTACCCTGTCTACTCTCTTCTCTGATTCCTCAGCACCAGCACTCTTGGACGCCTCAGGTCCTTCGTCTCCCTTCGCTGTGTGTCCGGTACCACTTTCCGAGTATCCCCCTCTGCAGGTAGGCTTCCTGTCTCGCTTCCGCTGGCGTAGCTGTCGTTTTTGTCGCCCTGCTGCAGTCTCTGCTTGTGCCTGTACGTGTGCATTTCGCAACTCTATTGTACGCATGACCTCCGCCGCTGCTGTTTTCTCCTCGTCCAGGTATTCTGCTGTCTTGGCTCCCTCCCATGCCACCCAGTTCTCAGCCCCTTTCATTCCCGCTGGTCCTGGCAGCACCTGTGTTGCTGGCTGCATCGCCTCAGCTTCCCATATTCCTCGCTTACTCCACCTTACTGTCTTCACGGCCTCTTTTCCTTCCGGACTCATCGCATCTCCCGTTGTGTGCCCTACTTCTTCCCCTGCAGGCAGGCACTCCCATGTCCCCACCTCCTTGTTCTCCCTCTCTGCTTCCTCCCGCTCCTGAGCTTTGGCCCACACTGGACCTTCCCATCCTCCTACCCGTAGGTCTCCTTGCCCCCAGTCGCACGCCATCTCCACTTTCATGCTGCTCACACCTGTCTCAGCTCCTCTCACGGCTTCTTTCACCATTTTCGCCCCCAGCATCTGTGGAGGTTCTTTCCTCAGCTTCCGCACATGCTGCTTTGCCATCCTACTTCCCTGCACTTGCTTCTCTGGCTTTAGTACACACGACCGTGCCCCCACCTTCTCGTCCTTCCCTTCCGCCTCTGCTACTGCTGGTACACACGCTCCCGCCCCCACCTGCTCTTCCTTTTTCTCTACCTTTGCTGCTGCTGTTACACACGCTCCCGCCCCCACCTGCTCTTCCCTTTTCTCTACCTTCGCTGCTGCTGTTACACACGCTCCCGCCCCCACCTGCACTCCCTTTTTCTCTACCTTCGCTGCTGCTGTTACACACGCTCCCGCCCCCACCTGCACTTCCTTTTTCTCTGCCTTCGCTGCTGCTGTTACACACGCTCCCGCCCCCACTTGCACTTCCTTTTTCTCTACCTTCGCTGCTGCTGTTACATACGCTCCCGCCCCCACCTGCACTTCCTTTTTCTCTACCTTCGCTGATGCTGTTACATACGCTCCCGCCCCCACCTGCACTTCCTTTTTCTCTACCTTCGCTGCTGCTGTTACACACGCTCCCGCCCCCACCTGCTCGTTCTTCCCTTCCACGCCGGCTGCTACCAGTCCACACGCCCCTGCCCCCTTCTTCTCGTCCTTCTCTTCCCCTTCTGCTGCTGCCCTTGCTCCCACCTCCTCGTCCTTCCCTTCCGTGCCTGCCGCTTCTGGTTCATCCGCCCATGCCCCCACCTTCTCGTTCTTCCCTACCAAATCTGGTGCTACTTGCACACACACCCATGCCCCCACCCTACTCACTTGCTTCCTTCTACCGTCCCTGCCCCCACTGCGCCACCCCATATCTTCATGGCGATGCAGCACCGCACAGGAGTACTCTGGCTCCTGCTCTTCTTCCTCCTCTTCCTCTTCCCTCGCGTACAGTCCTGCTTCTTCCTCTGTCTTGCCTCCCAAAGCCTGCATCTGAGCCCGCAGCCTTCGTATCTGAGTTTCTATCTCCTCTTGTGACCTCCTCGCTCCCCCAATCCTCTGATAACAGTCTTTCTGCTGATGCCCCCTCTTTCCACACACCCCACAGGTTGGCGCGTCAGGGCAGTTCTGACGGCGGTGCCCTGGTTTCCCACACACGTCGCAGTTCTTGCAATTCAACTTCACATGTCCCGGCTGTCCACACCTGTAGCAGGTTCTCATGTCTGTCCTTCTCTCATGTTGCTGCTCCTCTTCGCCTCCCGCCCCTGGTGTCATTGCTGCCGCCCAGGTGGGTCGCATCTTCTCTGCCGCCCTTGGCAGGTATGCCTCATAACGCCTCTGTGCCAACTCCACCTTTTCTGTTAGCTCAAACACTTCCTCCAGGGTTGCTTCTGCCCCCAGCTCGTAGACTCTCATTTTCAGTCCTCCGGCCAGCCCATCGTCCAATCCTGCCAGGAACTTACTGATCAGCATGCTGCTGTCGGTACACACCACATCCTCGGCCAGGTTCATGAGCCGCCCATAATACGTCAGCAGCGACTCGTCCTCCTGTTAAGAAATGAGGAATGATTTACTAGAGGAAAGGGTTGGGTACAAGTACAAACCCTAGAAATGTGTTGTACCCCATATGTGCTACCCCACTATAGCCTACACAGGCTAAGTCATATAAGTCTGACACTCCCCCATAGGCAAAGTGGGGGAGAACAAGGGGTCACAAGACCAGTCAAGCAAAGCAAAGCAAGCTCAGGGTGGATCACAACCTCACCACACATTCCGAGCACAAGTTCAAAGCCACAAGGCCAGTTCACATGCAAGATCATATATAAAGGTAAACAAGCAAGTGCAGGTATAGAAAGATCACAGTACAAGCAAGGTCAAGAAGTGAGCAAGTGAGGCCAAGTAGGCACAAGACCTAGCATCGTACAGAAGCGCTGATGATCACAAGGCAGAAGTGCCTTGGTAAAGATATCAGCAGTGTTGGCCTCAGAGGCCACGTAAGCAAGGCGCAGCTGACCACGCTGCTGCAGCTCACGAGCAAGGAAGTAGCGAAGAGCAATGTGCTTCGTTCTGTGCTCCAGTCTGTGCTCCCGACACAAGGCCAGCATGGCCTTGTTGTCTACGTACAGAACTGGAGGAGAACGAGGCGGCGCTCCTAGGTCAGTCAGCAGGTAGGTGAGCCAGCGTAGCTCCTGTGCAGCCATGGCCCCCGCGTAGATCTCAGCCTCACAGCTGGAGCCGAGAACAGAAGACGAGCGGGTAGACCGCCACGAAACAGAGCCGGAACCAAGGCTGAAGGTGTAACCCTGTGACGACTGCTGCGTAGCCTGGTCGTCAGCCCAAGAAGCGTCTGCGTGATCTGTGAGGACCACTGGACGTCGCCCTCCAAGCACTAGCCCCATGCCCGACGTACTGCACAAGTAGCGCAACACCCTCTTCGCTGCAGTAGACGGAGTAGGGACCCTCAATCGCCTCAGCGTACGATCGAGGAGTCGGGATGTCTGGTGCATCCGGGTCTCCCTCAGGGGCAATCAGCGTGGACACGAGATGAGGCAAAGCAGCAGCAAAACACTGGAACTCCTCCTGCCTGTCCTCAAGGACGTCCGTGCTAAGAGCACACTCACCCCCGACGGACGGAGGACAGACAGACTCAGACTCACCAACGAGACTAGCGGCGTAGTCTAGACGACAGCGAGCAACAAAGTCGACAAGCTCAGCAACCAAGGCAGACGCAGCAGTGGACTCAAAGGAAGGGTCAGTGATAACAGTAGCCAGGAGACGCGTGACAGTAGGACTGGCAGCACGAAGAGAGTCAGACTCCGGGTCAGCAAGAACAGGAAGAGAGGACTCTGGAGGAGACGGCAACGGGACACGCAGAGGAGCAGTGGAAGGACGCAGTGCCATCTGGTGTGTGCCTGGGACCGCAGGAGGACGCGGACGCGGAGCACGACTACTAGTGCGAGCAGCACAAACAGGCGACGCAGGACGAGACGCAGGCTCACGACGCTCAGCAAGACCTCCAGTAGGACCAGTGTAGGGAGAAGGAGCAGGCAGGGGGGAGGCGGGCTGTAACTGTGACCGCGACTGGACAGGCTGTGGACACTCTAAGGGAGGAGCAAGACCAGCAGAGGGCGTGAGACCAAGAACCTGCTCAAGGAGCGGAACGAAGTACGGCCGCGGCCGCGCAGCGCCTCCAGAACCAGCAGGGACAGCACCAGTACCCCCAGCGGCAGCAGCACCTCCAGCTCCAACAGCGCCAACTCCAGCACCCTCAGAAGTACCAGCGCCAGTAGCACCTCCAGCGCCAACACCCCCAGCTGCTCCAGCTCCAGCAGCTCCAGCTCCAGCAGGACCGTCAGCTCCAGTACCGCCAGCAGCTCCAGCAGTACCTCCAGCAGGACCAACTCCAGTAGCCCCAGCAGCACCCCCAGTCCCAGCAGCTCCAGTACCGCCAGTACGAGCACCTCCAGGACCAGCAGCAACAGTAGCACCTCCAGCTCCAGCAGCACGACTCCAGCGCCGGGCAAACCACTCGCGCAGCTCCTGCGGAGAGGGTGGCTCCCGCCTCGACGAAGCACCGCCAGAGGCCACACAAGCAGACCCAGCACCCCCAGGCTCCGCACCCCCAGGCTCAGCACCCCCAGGCTCCGCACCCCCAGGCTCAGCACCCCCAGACCCGGCACCCGCAGGCTCAGCACCCCTAGACTCTGTCAAACATTATATATGTTGTGTTAGTTTAGGCTACAGTGGGTTAGCCTATAGGGGGTACACAATTCTAGGGTTAGGTACTTGTACTCTTTTCATTGCTAGTTCATTCATTCCTGTTCAGTGATTCCAACATGGTATAGAGCAGGTCCTTCCTAGGACCGAAATTTTCTAAGGGCCCACCACTACGTAACTACCTACCTACCTACCTACCCGTGCCCTAGGGCGCCTCGGCGTGTCACGCCCCTAGAGGCCCCCCTCTTGACGGCCCCGCGCTAGCCCCGTTCAGGCCCCGTCGGCCCCTTTAAGGCCCCGTTCAGGCCCCGCGCTAGCCCCGTTTAGGCCCCGTCGGCCCCGTTTCAGGCCCCGTCGGCCCCACGCTAGCCCCCCTCAGGCCCCGTCGACCCGCGCTAGCCCCGTCTCAGGCCCCGTCGGCCCCTTTTCAGGCCCCGTCGGCCCCGCGCTAGCCCCTCTCAGGCCCCGTCGGCCCACGCTAGCCCCGTTTCAGGCCCCGTCGGCCCCGTTTCAGGCCCCGTCGGCCCCGCGCTAGCCCCTCTCAGGCCCCGTCGGCCCGCGCTAGCCCCGTTTCAGGCCCCGTCGGCCCGCGCTAGCCCCGTCTCAGGCCCCGTAGGCCCCGCGCTAGCCCCTCTCAGGCCCCGTCGGCCCCGCGCTAGCCCCATTCAGGCCCCGATCGGGCCCGCGCTAGCCCCGTTTCAGGCCCCTTCGGCCCCGTTTCAGGCCCCGTCGGCCCCGCGCTAGCCCCGTTCAGGCCCCGTCGGCCCCTTGCTAGCCCCGTCAAGGCCCCGTTTGGCCCCGCGCTAGCCCCGCTCAGGCCCCGATCGGCCCCGCGCTCGCCCCTCTAGGGCCCCAACCGGCCCCGTGCCTACCTCGCCGACCCGTGCCCACCACCCAGAGGCCCCGGGCGGCCCGTTCCCGCCGCAGCACAAGAGGGAAAGCGGGCGGCCCGTCCCCGCCGTGACCTGAGCCGAGCCGCGCGCCCCGAGCCGAGCCGCGCCACCCAGCCGAGCCGCGACCCGACCTGAACCGAGCCGCGCCGCCCTGCCCTACCTGGTTCGTCCTACCTGCTTCTCCTACCGCTACTGCTGCTATTTCTACTGTTCCTATGGCTAGCCCACAGGTTCTCGTGTTCGATGCTGAGGGCCGCCCTGTGAAGTTTGACACCTGGCTCGATGACCTGCACCTCTACCTACAGCTCACAGCCAAGGATGACATCTCACTGTACGATCACGCCCTAGGCCTTGTCACTGCCCCTGCTGCTACTGCTGACAGCACTGCTCGCTCACAGTGGCAGACTCGTGATGCCCACGCTCGCTTCGCCATTCGCAACTCCCTGCCGATAGACGAACGCGAGCACTTTGGTCAGCACAAGACTGCACCGGCACTGTACACAGCTGTAGTTGCTCGCTACTCCTCACCTGCCTCTGCCGCACTAGGCCGTCTCTCCCTCCCCTACCTGTTTCCCGACCTGGCCTCCTTTCACACAGTCGCTGACCTCATCACGCACCTCCGTACTAGTGAGGCCCGCTTCCGTGCCGCCATGCCTGCTGAGTTCCTTGCCACGCACCCCCCTCCACTCTGGCTCACTCTCTATCACCTAGTCACCCGCCTCCCTGACACACTGCGTGCTGTCAGGGACCACTTCCTAGCTCGTTGCCCCACTGAGCTCACCATTGCCCTCCTCGAGAAGGAGCTACTTGCAGCTGAGGCTAGCATAGTCGCTGTAGGTGCCTCTCGTGGCGACCCCCGTACCCCGTTCTTTGAGGGGTGTTCTCCTTCCCCCCTTCTTCCCTCTGTCGCCTCTGCTGCTGCTGTCGACCTTCTTGGTACTGAGAAGGTCGGCACTGCGTCTGCCTCGAGCGGACGCCGCAGCGGCAAGGGCAAAGGGGGCAAGGGTAGTGGCGGTGACGGCGGGGGAGGCGGCGGTGGGGGCGGTGGAGGCAGTGGGGGTGGTGGCTCGGCTGGAGGGGCGAGTGGTAGCGGTGGGGGTGGTGGCGGCAGCGGCGGGGGAGGTGGCAGGAGTGGAGGCGGCGGTTGGGGTGGCGGTGGACGAGGCGGCGGCAGGGGTTGGGGTGGTCGAGGAGGTGGCAGCGGTGGTGGTGGCCGTGGAGGCGCTGGCGGTGGCCAGGGCCAGCAGCACACTCTCTCGCCCCAGGAGGTCCGTGAGTGGTACTCTCAGCACGGGGGTGGGGGTGGTCTTAGCTGCACGTACGTCATTCGCACTGGTGACCGCACTGGTCAGCAGTGTGGACGACCGCACGCCACACAGCGCTGCTTCTCTCGTCTCGACGACGCTTGGCGTGTTCAGTTCCCTCAGGCCACTGAGCTGCCCCGCTGGCTTGATCTCCTGAAGAAGGGGATTGATATCTATGCTCTAGACTTTGATGCTATTCTATCTGCCATGTATGTGATGTCTACTAGTGGAGAGGGTGCTGAGTACTTGTGTGTGCCGCCCGACCCGGGCATTAGGGCCAGTGCGTCTGCCGCTCCAGGTACTCACGTGTCGGCTACCCCAGGTGCTGGTGAGGCTGCTGCTCTAGGTGCTCGTGTGTCTCCCCCCCTTGGTACTGCGTCGACTGCCGCACTGCACACCTTCACACTGGACTCAGGTGCTTCTCGCTGCTTCTTTCGTGACCGCACTGCCCTTGAGCCGCTTGCTCGACCAGTTGCTGTCTCCCTTGCTGACCCCTCTGGGGGTCCGGTCATTGCGACCTCTTCCACTGTCCTTCCCTGCCCTGCGGTCCCGTCGGGCACACTGTCAGGTCTCCACCTCCCCTCGTTCTCTACGAACTTGGTGGCAGGCTGTGCACTCCAGGACGGGGGTGTTCACCAGTTCACCCCTGCCTACGAGCGCGTGACACACTGCACGTGTGCTCGTACGGGCCGTCACTTGGCTACCTTCACTCGGCAGCCGGGGTCGGACCTGTACACACTGACTACTGAGTCCCCTCAGGTTGCTGCGACTGCGTCCGCGTCCGCGTCAGGTCAGCTGTCCGCCCCCTGCTCGTGTCGCTCTTTGGCACACGAGACTGTCCTCTGGCACCACCGCCTTGGCCACCCGTCTGTGCAGCGGCTTCGTGCCATGCACTCCAGGTACCTTGTCTCTGGCCTGCCCAGGGTCCTTCCTCCTCTCCCACCCTCGCCTGCTCCTACCTGTCTCCCCTGTGTCGAGGGACGGCAGCGCGCCGCTCCTCACTCCTCCTCGTTCCCCCCGACGACTGCTCCCTTGCAGACACTCCACATGGACGTGTGGGGCCCAGCCCGCGTCCGTGGTCAGGGTCAGGAGAGGTACTTCCTGATAGTTGTTGACGACTACTCGCGCTACACCTCGGTCTTCCCCTTGCGCACCAAGGGTGAGGTCCCTGATGTCTTGATCCCTTGGATCCGCAGAGCCCGTCTCCAGCTCAGCGAGCGTTTTCACTCGGACTTTCCTGTCCTGCGCTTGCACTCTGACAGAGGTGGTGAGTTCTCCTCCGACCTCTTGGCAGCCTACTGTGCTGAGCACGGCATTGAGCAGTCGTTCACGCTTCCGGCTTCTCCACAGCAGAATGGGGTTGCGGAGCGCCGCATTGGCCTGGTCATGGAGGTCGCCCGTACCTCCTTGATCCATGCGGCTGCCCCCCACTTTCTGTGGCCGTTTGCGGTCCGGTACGCTGCGCATCAGCTCAACCTCTGGCCCCGTGTCTCCTTGCCGGAGACCTCGCCCACGCTACTGTGGACGGGGGAGGTTGGCGATGCGTCGCGTTTCCGGGTCTGGGGGTCTCGAGCTTTTGTCCGCGATTCGTCTGCGGACAAGCTCTCCTCCCGTGCTGTTCCCTGCGTCTTCCTCGGCTTTGTCCCGGACGCGTCTGGTTGGCAGCTTTACCACGCCACCTCGCGCCGAGTCTTGCCCTCCCAGGACGTCACTTTTGACGAGTCCGTCCCCTACTACCGCCTCTTCCCCTACCGCACTGCCCCGCTCCCCCCCCCGCCTCTCTTCCTCTCGCCAGGTGCTGCTGTTGCAGACCCCCTCCCCCCTCAGGGTGCCGCTCCCTCAGGTGTGTCTCAGGTAGACCCGGTTGAGCCTGTTGAGGTAGCTGTCGACTCTCGTCCTGCTGGGGGTGCTGAGCCTGGGGGTGCTGAGCCTGGGGGTGTGGAGCCTGGGGGTGTGGAGCCTGGGGGTGTGGAGCCTGGGGGTGTGGAGCCTGGGGGTGTGGAGCCTGGGGGTGTGGAGCTTGAGGGTGCTGAGCTTGGGGGTGTGGAGCCTCGTGGTACTGAGCTGCGGAGTCCGGAGTCTGGGGGTTCTGCGTCTGGAGGTACGAGGTCTGGGAGTCCTGCACCTGGAGGAGCCCTCTCCTCGGAGCAGCTACGTGCGTGGTACTTAGAGTACTGCAGCCTCCGGAGAGGAACCACTCGAGCCGGACGTACTACTGGGACTGGTGCTAGTACTTCTTCTCCCGTTCGGGAGCTCCCCTCCCGCGAGCGGATCCGTGAGTGGTACGAGCGGCGCTGCACTCTTCGGAGTGGCGTGCCTCGTGTTACGAACCCCGCTGCTGTTGGAGCTGCTGCTGGTGCTGAGGACCCGGGCGTTGGAGCTGCTGCTGGTGCTGCGGACCCGGGCGTTGGAGCTGCTGCTGGTGCTGAGGACCCGGGCGTTGGAGCTGCTACTGGTGCTGAGGACCCGGGCGTTGGAGCCGCTGCTGGTGCTGAGGACCCGGGCGTTGGAGCTGCTGCTGGTGCTGAGGGCCCAGGCGTTGGAGCTACTGCTGGTGCTGAGGACCCGGGCGTTGGAGCTACCGCTGGTGCTGAGGACGTGGGCGCTGGAGCTGCTGCTGGTGCTGCGGACCCTGGTGCGGGTGTCCCTGCTGGCTCTGGTGTCGCTGCTCGGTCTCAGCCGTACTTTGTTCCGCTCCTTCAGCAGGTTCTTGGTCAGCTTCCTCCTCCTTTTCCTCCTCCCTCCTTAGAGTGTCCTCAGCCTGTCCAGCTGCAGTCGGCGTTACCGTCTGCCTCCTCTCTCCTTGGTCCTGCTCCTTACACTGGTCCGACTGGAGGTCTTACTGAGCGGCGTGAGCCTGCGTCTCGTCCTGCGTCGCCTGAGTCTCGTCCTGGGTCGCCTGTCCGCACTGCTCTCTCTAGTCGTCGAGTCCAGCGTCAGCGTCTTCCTGCTGTCCCAGGCACTCACCGGATGGCGCTTCGTCCGTCCACTGCTCCACAGCGTGTCCCACTGCCGTCTCCTCCTGCTTCCTCTCTTCCTGCTCTTCCTGACCCTGGGTCAGACTCTCTTCGTGCTACCAGTCCTGCTGTCACGCGTCTCCTGGCCACTGTTGTCACTGACCCTTCCTTTGAGTCTGCTGCTGCGTCTGCCTTAGTTGCTGAGCTTGTCGACTTTGCTGCTCGCTGTCGTCTAGACTACGCTGCTAGCCTAGTTGCTGAGTCTGAGTCTGTCTGTCCTCCGTCCGTCGGGGGTGAGTGTGCTCTTGGCACTGACGTCCTTGAGGACAGGCAGGAGGAGTTCCAGTGCTTTGCTGCCGCTTTGCCCCATCTCGTGTCCATGCTTGTTGCCCCTGAGGGAGACCCGGATGCACCAGACATCCCGACCCCACGCTCTTACGCAGAGGCGATGGCCGGTCCCTACTCCTCTCAGTGGCAGTCAGCCATGGACACAGAGATGGCTTCCTGGAAGTCCACAGGCACCTACGTTGACGAGGTTCCCCCGCCTGGGGCGAACATCGTCAGTGGCATGTGGATTTTCAGGGTGAAGCGGCCGCCGGGTTCTCCGCCTGTCTTCAAGGCGCGTTACGTTGCACGAGGCTTCAGTCAGCGCGAGGGAGTTGACTTCTTCCAGACCTTCTCCCCGACCCCGAAGATGACCACTCTTCGGGTTCTGCTGCACGTCGCCGCTCAGCGTGACTACGAGCTCCACTCGCTTGACTTCAGCACTGCTTTCCTGCAGGGCAGCCTGCACGAGGAGATCTGGCTGCGCCGTCCACCTGGCTTCACTGGGTCGTTCCCTCCTGGTACCCAGTGGAGCCTCCGACGGCCAGTCTACGGTCTCCGCCAGGCGCCTCGTGAGTGGCACGACACACTGAGGACTACGCTTGCGGCTCTTGGGTTCGCGCCTTCTACTGCTGACCCGTCGCTGTTTCTACGCACCGACACCTCACTGCCGCCGTTCTACGTCCTTGTGTACGTCGACGACTTGGTCTTTGCTACTGCTGACACTGTGGCACTCGCCCACGTGAAGTCGGAGCTGCAGAAGAGACACACGTGCACAGACCTGGGTGAACTGACAAGCTATCTTGGCTTGCGGATCACCCGGGACAGAGCAGGCCGCACCATCACCTTGACTCAGTCACACATGGTGCAGCAGGTCCTTCAGCGCTTCCGCTTCACGTACTCCTCGCCTCAGCCCACTCCTCTGCCTACCGGTCACTCGCTCTCAGCTCTGCCTTCGGATGAGTCCGTAGAGCCGAGTGGCCCGTATCCAGAGCTTGTGTGTTGCCTCATGTACCTGATGACCTGCACTCGACCAGACCTTGCATACCCTCTCAGCATTCTTGCACGCTATGTCGCTCCTGGCCGTCACCGGAAGGAGCACATGGATGCAGCTAAGAGGGTGTTGCGCTACTTGTGCAGTACGTCGGGCATGGGGCTAGTGCTTGGAGGGCGAGTCCCAGTTGTTCTCACTGGGCACTCAGACGCTTCTTGGGCAGACGACCAGGCTACTCAGCGGTCGTCTCAGGGTTACTCCTTCAGTCTTGGCTCTGGTTCTGTTTCTTGGCGTTCTACTCGCTCTTCTTCTGTTCTCAGCTCCAGTTGTGAGGCTGAGATCTACGCCACAGCCATGGCGGCCCAGGAGCTACGCTGGCTCACCTACTTGCTGACCGACCTTGGAGAGCAGCCTCGTTCTCCTCCAGTGCTGTACGTCGACAACAAGGCAGCCATTGCCTTGTGTGAGGAGCACAGACTGGAGCACAGAACGAAGCACATTGCTCTGCGTTACTTCCTCGCTCGAGAGCTGCAGCAGCGTGGTCAGCTTCGCCTGCGTTACGTGGCCTCTGAGGCCAACACTGCTGATGTGTTCACCAAGGCGCTTCAGCCTTGTGACCATCAGCGCTTTTGCACTCTTCTAGGCCTTGTGCCTACTGGACCTCACTTGCTTACTTCTTGAGTCTGTTGTACTGTGATCTCTATATATAAACCTGCATGTGAACTGGTCTTGTGACCACTTGCTTGTGCTCGGAATTTGTGTGGTATCCTTGAGATCCACCCTGAGCTTGTTTTGCCTTGCTTTGCCTTGACTGGTCTTGTGACCCCTAGTTCTCCCCCACTTTGCCTATGGGGGTGTGTCAAACATTATATATGTTGTGTTAGTTTAGGCTACAGTGGGTTAGCCTATAGGGGGTACACAATTCTAGGGTTAGGTACTTGTACTCTTTTCATTGCTAGTTCATTCATTCCTGTTCAGTGATTCCAACAGACTCAGCACCCCCAGGCTCCGCACCCCCAGGCTCAGCACCCCCAGACCCGGCACCCGCAGGCTCAGCACCCCTAGCAGCACCAGAGTCAACAGCTACCTCGACAGGCTCGACTGCGTCTACCTGGGACACACCTGACGGGGCAGGACCCTGAGGGGGGAGAGGGTCTACCGGGGGAGGACCTGGTGCAAGGAAGAGCGGCGGCGGGGGGAGGGGCGTAGTGCGGTAGGGGAAGAGACGGTAGTAAGGCACCGACTCGTCAAAGGTGACGTCCTGGGAGGACAGAACACGGCGCGAGGTGGGGTGGTAAAACTGCCAACCAGGCGCGTCAGGGGGGAAGCCAAGGAAGACGCAGGGAACAGCACGGGGGGACAGCTTGTCCGCAGACAAGTCGCGGACAAACGCCCGAGATCCCCAGACACGAAACGCAGACGCATCGCCAACCTTCCCCGTCCACCGCAAGGTGGGGGAGGTCTCTGGCAAGGAGACCCGGGGCTGAAGGTTGAGCTGATGCGCTGCGTACTGAACCGCAAACGGCCACAGAAAATGGGGAGCAGCCGCATGGATCATGGACGTACGAGCGACGTCCATGACCATGCCAATGCGGCGCTCAGCAATCCCATTTTGCTGTGGAGAGGCCGGAAGCGTGAAGGTCTGGCGGATGCCCTGTGCACGACAGAAGGCTCCCAGACGGGCAGAGGAAAACTCCCCGCCTCTGTCAGAGTGCAGACGCAGAACAGGAAAGTCCGAGCCGAAACTCTCTCTGAGCTGGAGACGAGCCGCGCGGATCCAGTCGATCAACACCTCAGTGACGTCACCCTTGCTGCGCAAGGGGAACACCGTGGTGTAACGCGAGTAGTCGTCAACCACCAACAGGAAGTAACGCTCGTGACCCTGGCCACGGACGCGGGCGGGGCCCCACACGTCCATGTGAAGAGTCTGCAGGGGAGCCTCTGTCGGAGGAAACTCGGAGGAGTGAGGGGCGGCGCGCTGCCGCCCCTCGACGCAGGGAACGCAGGTAGGGGCAGGCCCCGGAGGGAGGGGAGGGAGGGACCGGGGGAGACCAGAGACAAGGACACGGGAGGCCATGCCTCGGAGACGAGGCAGGGAGGGGTGGCCAAGGCGGTGGTGCCAAAGGAGAGTCTGGTGGGACAGGAGACGACACGAGCAGGGAGCAGACTCAGGACCAGACCTGGACGCTGCAGCAAACACCTGACTCGACGCAGCTACCTGACCTGACTCAGCAACCGGAGGAGACTCAGTAGTCAGTGTGTACAGGCTCGACCCCGGCCGACGGGTAAACGTGGCCAAGTGTCGGCCCGTCCGAGCACACGTACAGTGGGTCACCCGCTGACTCGCAGGAGTGAACTGGTCAACCCCCCCATCCTGTAGATCAGCACCACTCACCAAGTTCGTAGAGAACGAGGGGAGGTAGAGACCTGACAGGGTGCCAGAGGGGGCTGCCGGACACGGTAAGACAGTGGAGAAGCGAGCAAGGACAGGACCCCCAGAGGGGTCCGCCAGGGAGACCGCAACCAGCCGACTAAGCGGCGTGAGTGTGGTGCGGTCTCGAAAGAAGGAGCGAGAAGCACCCGAGTCAAGGGTGAAGGTATGGAAGGCCTGAGCCGACGTGGTACCTGAGAGAGCAGACTCACCAGCACCTGGGGCAGCAGACGCACTAGCACCTAGAGCAGCAGCCTCAATGCCCGGGTCAGGCGGAACACACAGGTAACAGTCACCCTCATCACTATTAGACACAGCATACATGGCAGCAAGAATAGCATCATAGTCAAGATCAAAGATAGCAACCCTCGCCCTAGACAGCTCTCCCCAGCGAGGGATCTCAGTGGCGTCAGGGAACTGGTGACGCCAAGCGTCCGTCAGGCGGCCGAAGCAGTGTTGGGTGGAGTGCGAGCCCCTGCACTGCTCACCAGCGCGGTCGCCGGTACGGAGGACGTAGGTACAGGGACCAGTACCCCCACCTCGCTGACGCCCAGCATACCACTCACGAAGCTGTTGGGGGGACAGGATCTCACGAGTGCGCTGCTGCAGCTGGCGCGGACCACCACCGGAGCCACTCCTCTGCGTAGAGCCGCGACCAGCTCCACCGCCGCCCCCGCCGCCTCCGCCACCACCGCCGCCTCCGCTCCCACCGCCACCGCCGCCGCCTCCTCCGCCTCCACTGCTGCCACCGACACCTCCACCCCCGCCACCACTCCCACCACCACCCCCACCCCCTCCACTGCCTCCACTGCCACCTCCACCGCCCCCGCCAGCCCCTCCAGTGCCCTTGCCCCCCTTGCCCTTGCCGGTGCGGCGTCTCCCGCTAGGGGCAGACGCAGCACCGACCGACTCGAAGCCAACGAGGTCGGCCGCAGCAGCAGAAGCAACAGAGGGCAAGAGGGGGGAGGGGGAACACCCCTCAAAGACGGGGGTACGGGGGTCACCACGAGAGGCTCCTACAGCGACTATGCTCTTCTCTGCTGCCAGGAGGCGCTCCTCGAGGAGGTCAACGGTGAGTGTGGTGGGGCAAACTGAGAGGAAGTGGTCCCTGACTAAGCGAAGGGAGTCAGGGAGCCGGGTGACTATGTAGTAGAGGGTGATGTACATAGGGGGAGGGTTCTTGGCACAGAACTCAGCAAGAAGCGCAGCGCGGTAGCGAGTGTCACTAGTGCGAAGGTGCGTAATGAGGTCAGCGACTGTGGGAAAGGCAGCAAGGTCAGGGAACAGGTACGGCAGCATGAGGCGGCTAAGAGCAGCAGTGGCAGGGGAAGAGTAGCGTGCAACTACAGCGTCGTACAAGGTCTTAGCACTCTTGTACTGACTAAAGTGCGCACGCTCAGCGGTCGGTAAGTGGCGACGCACAGCAAGACGGGCAGCAGCATCGCGTGTGGCCCACTGTGAGCGAACAGTGCTGTCAGCATCAGCAGGCGGGGCAGGAGAGGCACCAGAGGTGAGATCGAACAGGGAGAGTCCGTCTGCCCTATCGCACTGGAGGAAGAGCTGGAGGTCATCGACCCAGACCTCAAAGTCAACAGCACGACCCTTAGCATCAAAGGTAAGGACACTGGGGGTAGCCATGACAGCAGTGGTCTAGAAGGGAGTGCTCTCACCAGTCCGGGTGGGTAGGGCCGGGGCGCGCCGGTAGGAACAGTAGCAGCTCGACGGCGGCTCGGCGGCAGCGGCTCGGTAGTGGCGGCTCGACGGCGGCCTCGGCGGCTCGGTGGCTCGGCTCGGTGGCTCGGCGGCTCGGCTGCTGGGCGGCTCGGCGGCTCGGCGGTTCGGTAGCTCGGTAGCTCGGCGGCTCGGCGGTTCGGCGGCTCGGCGGCTCGGCGGCTCGGTAGCTCGGCGGCTCGGCTGCTTGGCGGCTGAAGGGGCCGTGAAGGGCGGCGACGGGGCCGCTAGAGGCGGCGACGGGGCCGCGAAGGGCGGCGACGGGGCCGCGAAGGGCGGCGACGGGGCCGCTAGGGGCGGCTACGGGGCCGCGAAGGGCGGCGACGGGGCCGCTAGGGGCGGCGACGGGGCCGCTAGGGGCGGCAACGGGGCCGCTAGGGGCGGCGACGGGGCCGATAGGGGCGGCGACGGGGCCGCTAGGGGCGGCGACGGGGCCGCAAAGGGGCCGCGAGGGGCCTCGAAGGGCGGCGACGGGGCCGCTAGGGGCGGCGACGGGGCCGATAGGGGCGGCGACGGGGCCGCTAGGGGCGGCGACGGGGCCGCAAAGGGACCGCGAGGGGCCTCGAAGGGCGGCGACGGGGCCGCTAGTGGCGGCGACGGGGCCGCGAAGGGGCCGCGAGGGGCCTAGAGGGGCGGCGACGGGGCCGCAAAGGACGGCGACGAGGCCGTAAGGGGTGGCGACGGGGCCGCTAAGGGTGGCGCGAGGGGCTGTGAGAGGGGCCTCTAGGAGGGCGCGACAGGCCACTAAGGGCAGGGGACGCGACGTGAGGGCGGCCAACGGGGCGCGCCTCGGGCAGGGGCGACTCGCGCTCCGGTCAGAAAAAAAAAAAGTTGATTTCAGTGGTGGGCCCTGAGAAGCGTTCCCACTAGGGAACCTGCTCTATACCATGTTAAGAAATGAGGAATGATTTACTAGAGGAAAGGGTTGGGTACAAGTACAAACCCTAGAAATGTGTTGTACCCCATATGTGCTACCCCACTATAGCCTACACAGGCTAAGTCATATAAGTCTGACACCTCCCTGCGTTTGAAGTCCTGAAACTCCCTAATTCGCTCTGCCGTATGTCCTGGGAATTGCTTGCGCAGCCGCTCCAGGAACAGTGACGTAGGGTCGTCCCCATCCTCCTCGGCCCTCCTCAGCCACTCTTGCATCTTCATACGATACAATGTTTCTGCTTCCCCACCCAAAGTGTTCGGCAGCCTCAAAAAGAAGTCGATGGGGTCCATCCCACTCCGATCAGACCTGTACTTGACATTCCCAATCTGCATCAGATAATTCTTCAGGGTAGTGCTTGTCCCTTCATTCCCCGTGAAGCGCACAGGCACCTCTACTTGTGGTGGCGCCTGCGTGCCCCATCTCCCTGAGTCCCAGGTTCCCGTTGCTCCTCGCTCTGCGCGGCTGAATTCTCCTCTGTGCTCCCTCATTCCCCTGCTGCCTGTGCTTGTTCCATATAAGACCCTGTATATTCCTTCTCTAGCAACTCTGGCTTCGCTGGATCCTTTTCCTGCCACCCGTGGCCTCCTAAGGCCTCTCGGACTCGGACTCCTTCTCCGCTCCTCCTCGTAAGCCTCTCTTTCCCCGCCTGCTTTCCCCCATCGCCTTTCCCTCCTCTCAGGCGAATATTCCTGAAATTGCCTTTCTCGCTTCCTCCTTTCCCGCTGCTGCCGGTCCTCTCTCTCAGGAAACTCTCTCCGTTCTTCCTGCCTTCTCCTCTGCCCCTCTCTCCTTCCAGTGAAATATTCTTCCCAGCATTCTTCCCTTTGTCCCGCTCCATGGCGTGCCCGCCTATCACTCTCTTCCTCTTCCCCGCTCTCTGCTTCATACTCGTGCATCTCCTCCCGTCGCATGTGCTGCTTGTCACCTCTCTTCCTCTGTCCGCTTAGGTCCTGCTTCTCCCTTACTCCTGCACCAGGTTTTTGACGCCCTTCTTGCCTTCCCCTGTACCCCTCTCTTCCTTCAAAGTTTGATCCCTTCTCCTTCTTACCCCGTTGGCACCAATCCAGCCCATGCTCATGTTCCTCCCTTACCCCTTCTGTCCCCCCTTCAGGCGACCTCTCACCCCTTCTGTATTGCTCCTCCTCTCTCCATTTCAGCTTCTCCTTTTCTTCGTCCCACGGCTCTGGCGATCGCCGAGCTCCCATCACCATACGCCTCATCCTCTCATTTTCTGGCTGTGGCTCCGGCGATCCGTCTTCCCCACGCATGCGCCCTGTCGCGCGGTCATTCTCCTTGCTCTTGCGGCGCCTCGCGCCACTCCCGCGCACCTCCCCTGACGCGCGATCTGCATCCGCGCTGCTCCCCTGGTGCCTCGCGCTCCCGCGCACCTCCCCTGGCGCGCGATCTGCATCCGCGCTGCTCCCCTGGCGCCTCGCGCCACTCCCGTGCCTTTCGTCAGCAGAACGCTCCGCATCCGCTTCCCCGCGGTGCCTCGCGCCAATCCCGCGCATTTCACCGTCCGATCCGTCTGCATCTGCGCTCCCGCAGCGCCTCGCGCCATTCCCGCGCAATTCACCGTCCGATCCGTCTGCATCTGCGCTCCCGCAGCGCCTCGCGCCATTCTCGCGCATTTCACCGTCCGATCCGTCTGCATCTGCGCTCCCGCAGCGCCTCGCGCCATTACCGCGCACTTCGTCTGTCGAGCGACTCGATCCCGTCGCCTTTCCGCACTCTTCGCGTTTCTCTCCGCGGTGCATCTCGCCTCCCTCGCGCATGTCGTCCGGCGAGCGATCTGCTCCCGCGTTCCTTGGATCATCTTCCGCCGTCTCCTCGCCGTCGGCCTCGTTTGCCGACATCAGCGAGTCCGTCTCGTCGGCATCCTCCTGACGCCTTACTCCCGCGCCCCGCTGGCCTCTTGCCAGATTCCAGGGATCGCTCCTCGACGGCTGGGGTCCTGGCGCCGATCTCGTCTACAGACCGAGCTCGCCTTCGCCGCGCCGTCCGTCGCTGGTTGCCATCCGATCCACCCGATCCGCCTCTCTCCTAGGCGAGCGACCTGGCGATCTTCCCCGCTCCTTTGAGCGCATCCTTCGCGGCGGTGGTAACTCCCGACGCGAGTACGTCTGCTGCCACTGCAGCTCATGGCAGTCCATTCTGCCCGATCTTGGTTCTCTTGTTTGTGAGAGATTCTGCCTCCCCCACGTATGGCTGCCCACAGTGGCTTAGTCGCCTAAGCTGGAGTTAGCTATCAAATGGCAACCTATATCCACTATTACGAGCAAACAAACAAGAGAACGAACTAAGCAGTGAGTTCCTAGCCTATTTGAGTCTCTACCCCGTGCCGTGCAGTTTCCCGTAAGTCACATTGGGCTCCGCCCGCTAGGCTTCAGATTGGCCCTTCGGATTGCCCAGGGCTCGCCCTTGAATTTGTCCCACCCTGCGCCTCGCAAGTCCCTTGGTCACCACTTCGCGTCACTACCCACTCACCAAACTCACCTTCTACAGTACTTCGATTAACCCTACTACACCTACACTAGCGAGTAACAGAATATATTGCAAACAACAATCTATTCGGTGACAGGGTGCGGGCGGAGGCGGCGGAGGCAGCGGAGGTGGCATGGCGAGCGGCGGCGGCGGCAGTACAGAGGCTAGAGGAGCGCCTCGTGCAGCGGCTAGTGGCTCCTCTACTGCAGCTGGTGGAGGTGACGCTCGGGTTCGTCAGGCACCTGCTGGTCCACCAGCTGCAGGTGCTGGAGTGGCGGCTTGGTACCTGACTCAGCGGCAGCAGCAGCAGCAGCAACCCCTCCTCTCGCAGCAGCCACAGCAGTAGCAGCGGCAGCAGCAAGCTCCGGGGCAGGGGTCAGGACCGCGTCAGCTGTCGCGTGGCGCTGTCCACCCTCCCTACACCTACCTCGTTCAGACAAGTGCTCGCCGAGGCCTCCCCTGTGGCCGCACCCACCCACCGGGTCAGTGCTTTGCTCAGCTCACTGACACACTTCGTGTGGTCTACATCGTTGACGGCCCTACCCCTGTCTGGCTTCCCCTTGTTCAGTCGTACGGCCCCGCTCTGTGGGGCATGTCGGCTTCTCAGTTGCTTGATCTCTTAGGAACTCCTCATGCTATGTATGCTGTTGTTGATTCTAGTGCTTCTGACTCTGTTTACTCGAGTGTTGTTAGCTTAGGTGCTAGTGTTGCTGAGGTGCCTGTGGCTAGCGTAGGTACTTGTGTAGACACTAGTCCAGGAGTTGCTCCAGAGGACACTTCGCTATCTTTCACTCTAGACTCCGGAGCTTCGCACTGTTTTTTCCGCAAACACACGACGCTTACTCCGCTTCCTACGCTGGTCTCTGTGGCACTGGGTGATCCCACTTCGGGACCAGTCACTGCTCGCTACACTACTACGCTTCCGTGCCCGGCTGTTCCCTCCGGTTCTCTGACCGGCTTCCACGTCCCCTCATTCTTGAGGAACTTGGTGGGCGTGAGGCCGCTCGTGAGTCAGCACGTGGGTGTGTGGATTGAGCCTTCTGGCGAGACTGCGGTTTGTGTTGATGGGGACACGTACGCACCTCTGGCCACCTTTACCGCTGAGCCGGGCTCTGGTCTCTACACACTTCACACTCGGCCTCGGCAGCAGCAACAGCAGCAGCAGCCGCGGCAGCAGCAGCAGCTACTGCCCCCGACCACTGTCACTGCCCCCCGTCAGGTCCCCCCCTCTCACCAGGTTGCCGCTTCTCACCAGGTAGCTGTGTCTGGTCAGGTTCCGGTGTCTGGTCTAGTTGCTGCGTCTTGCTCTTGCCGGTCACTTGCCCACCCCACCGTTCTATGGCACCACCGGATGGGGCACCCGTCCATTCCTCGCCTGCGCGCTATGTCTAGTCAGCGTCTTGTCTTAGGCCTCCCGCGAGTCTCGCCGTCGCTGCCGCCTTCGCTTGCACCACCTTGCGGTCCCTGCGTCGAGGGTCGGCTGCGCGCCACCCCTCACTCCTCCTCCCTTCGTCCGGCCACTGAGCCCTTTGAGACTCTCTACTTGGGCGTCTGGGGCCCCGCCCCTCGCCCTGGCCCTGAGCGAGAGAGTTTCTTTCTGGTGGTCGTTGACGACTACTCTCGCTACACCACAGTGTTCCCCCTGGCGAAGAAGTCTGAGGTGACTTCTATGCTGATCCGGTGGTTACTTACCACTGCGGACATCCGTGGTCGTCGTGTCAGCTGTCTTCACTTCGACCGTGGGGGTGAGTTTCGCTCCGGCATTCTCGCTGGATACTGTCGCGAGCAGGGCATTCGTCAGTCCTGGACGCTTCCAGAGTCCCCACAGCAGAATGGGGTTGCTGAGCGCCGCATAGGCTTGGTCATGGAGATTGCACGCACCTCCATGATTCACGCCCGTGCGCCCTATTTTTTGTGGCCATACGCGGTTCGGTACACCGCTCACCAGCTGAACCTCTGGCCACGTGTCTCTCGGCCAGAGGCTTCACCGACCAGTCTTTGGACCGGGTCCCCTGATGCTGCGTCGCGTTTTCGTGTCTTGGGCTGCTTGGCGCTTGTTCGCGACACCTCCGCGGATAAGCTCTCCCCTCGCGCCCTTCCCTGTGTCTTCCTTGGTTTCCCCGAGGGCTCCTCTGGCTTCACCTTTTACCACCCTCCCCTTCACAGGTTCTTTGACTCCCGCGACATTCGTTTTGTCGAGTCCGTCCTCTACTACACCCGGTACCCTTGTCAAGGTCTTTCGGTTCCTCCTCCCCCTCTCTTCCTGACTCCCGCCCCCCCTCCTGCCCCTCCGGTGCAGCCCCCCCCCCCTCGGTCGCCCCTCAGGTACCATCCCCTTCCCCACAGTCCTCCTCCCAGCCTACTGCAGACCCTGCGGGAGCAGGTGCTCGTGTCGAGGACCTTGGGGGTGCTACCTCTGGAGGTGTTGGAGTTGGGGCTGAGCTCGTGTCTGCAGGAGGTTCTCGTGTTCGGGGAGCTGGTGTTGGTCGAGCTGTCCCTGGGGGTGCTACGACTGGGGGTGCGGGTGCACCCACTGCGGGACCTGGAGAGTCTGGGACTGGTCGTGTTGCTGCTGGTGGTGCTGGCTCTGGGGGTGGTGCGACTGGTGCTTTGGAGAGTGGTCCTGGAGCTACCACCGCCCCGGACACTACTCCTCCCCCCCACCCCTACCCGACCCGGCACCAGGCCCGTGTTCGCCGTGCCCGTGAGGAGCAGCTGGAGTTGGTGAGAGAGGAGCGAGAGTTGGAGCGGCAGCAGCTGGAGCTACAGCGGCTGGAGGAGCAGCAGCAGGAGCAGTGGTTGCAGCCGGAGCAGGAGCAGCAGCCGCAGCGACAGCCGCAGCAGCAGGAGCAGCAGCAGGAGCCGCAGCTGGAGGAGCAGCCGCAACAGGAGGAGCCGCATCAGGAGCAGCAGCAGCAGCCGCCACAGCAGGAGCAGCTGCAGCAGCCGCCGCCGCAGCAGCAGCAGCAGCAGCAGCCGCCACCTCCGCCTCCTGTCTCTGGCCTTCGGGCCCTCGGTCTCCCCTCTCCCTCTCCTCCCTCCTCTCCCTCTCCTCCTGTCTACGGTCCCACGTTTCCTCCTCTTGACCCCTCCCCAGCTGTTTTCACTCCTTCTCTGCCTCTGTTGTCCCCTCCTCTTTCTCATGCTTGGCCTTCTCGTCCCTCTCCTCGTGCTCGTCCGTCGTCCCCTATGCCCTTCACTGACCTTCGTACTGTCCTGTTTCGTTCTAGTCCGCCTCGTTCGTCTCACTCGGTGCTTCCTTCTCCTCCTGAGTCGGCCTTCACTGCTTCCCTCTCTACTCCTGTCACTGACTACTACCACACATACCAACCTATTCTCTCTCGTGTTCTCGGCTCTCTTGTTACGGACCCTCGTACCTCTCTGTCCTCTGTCTCCGCCCTTACTGTCGCCGTCACTAAGTTCGCCACTGCTCACCGCCTTGACTACGCCACGTGTCTCGTGGCTGCTCCTCTTACCAGTCCTCTGGCCGTCGGGGGTGAGTCTGCCCTTAGCTGTGACGCCCTAGAGGACAGGCAGTCGGAGCTAGAGTTCTTGGCAGCCGCTTCCCCTCATCTCTGTGCCATGCTGCTCGCCCCTGAGGGAGACCCCGACGCCCTTGACATACCTACTCTTCGCACTTACGCTGAGGCAGTGTCAAGGCCTTGGGCCTCTCAGTGGAGAGCTGCCATGGACTCAGAGATGGCCTCCTACAGATCCACAGGCACCTACGTCGACGAGGTTCCCCCCCCTGGAGTGAACGTAGTCGATGGCATGTGGATCTTAAGGGTGAAGCGACCACCAAGAGGTGTTGTGTGCAGTTAGGGCTCGTTGACACAGGTTCTCGCCTTGCTTAGTCTTGAGTTCTCTGCTTGCTTTGTTTGTTTGCTTCATATATACATCTGTGAACTCTTGAGCTGGCCTTGTGGCTCTTTTGCTTGTGCTCAGAGTGTGTGGTGACATTGTGATCCACCCTGAGCTTTGTTGCTTTGTGACAGGTCTTGTGACCGTACGTTGTTGGTTTTGCTTGAGACCCCTCACTTAGGCTATGGGGGTGTGTCAGATGTTATAGTCTTAGTGATGTGTGTCATATGGGGTACAACAGTTAGGGTTAGGTTTATGTACCCCAACCAACCTTAGTGAACATCACCATTCCGTTCTTAACAAAATTAGCCCTGGTGTGTAATCAGGATACGGTACGTGTGGTTGGTGGCCATTTCATGAGAGGTTTAATAATCTAAGCCATTCTGGCAATGTGAAACAATGAGTACCAAATTTTGGCCCCTCCGGGTTATTTGTGATTTTAATGGATGCAGCTTGTGATTAAGGTACAGATATTGCTCCGTGTCAAAGTATTAAGCTGCAGACAGTACTGCATGTGTGCGGGTTTTAGTGAGTTTGTGTGTCAAGCTCTTACCGGACCATGCCCGCGCCGACATCCACACGTGCAAACACGTGGATATAAGAAAACGTATGTACAGCTGCGATGCGTGTGGTGTGTGGTGGACCATGTCCAAACCGATCAGCAAGTGTTGAAGACACGATGAGTGAATGTTCTCGAATCTTGAAGTGTTTTGTCCGTCTATGTTGCGCAGGTTCGTTCGGTCAGGTGGACCAAACGACACAACTGTGGTACTGTACACCGGCTTGGTTGTGGTGTCTTGTTACAGTACTACCGGCCTCTAACGGACCAAACGACACTATTGGTCGGGGCAGAAAAATGGATGCATTTTCGTTACCGATAGTGTCGTTTGGTCCGAAAAAATCCGCATGACCGCATTTTCAATCACGAAAATTGGATGCATTTTCATTAGACGGGTGTTTAGAGTTGATCCGTCACATAAGTGCATCCAGTTTCCGCATGCATCCAACTAAAAGCTACGCGTAATAGGATGCGTTTTCGTGACGGATCACTAAACACCAGGATCAACCCAAAAACTCCCGGTTCAACTCTAAAACACAAGCCCGATGTGGTTTAGGATTAAGCACACTGCCCCCTATACAGTTCCCAAGTCCTCGGACTTGAACGAAGTGCAGTGGAACCCAAGCCAAGCAATTGTATCGCAAAATTATTCGTGATATTGCCGTGAGTGATCGCAACAAAATCCTCATCCCATTTGTCGTGGTACATCTAAAAACTTGGTATAGAAAATAGTTACCACATTCTTCAGGGCGACTCATTCAACAATATCTTTGTCCGAAAGGTTTCTTTGCCGTCTTTCATAGTGCCCCGGGCAGGGGGTCAGCTATGACAGAAACCAAACCCCAGCCACAAAACCACCGAACCAAACCTGTACACGTTTGGCTCGGTGGCTTGTGAAAACCAACCCAAGCACTTCTGGGTGAAACCCCATATTGAGGCCACTCATGGCCTGTGAACAATACAGAACGTGTCCTGGAAAACACACATAGCTCCTTTTGGGCATCATGTGCGTGCATCTGGCGAACATGGTGCTCCACTTTCAAACTTTTGTAGCGCTACATGCTGCAGTCTCATCCAAATCCATCGTGGCAGCATGGATGCCGCACCTTTGGGAGATTCTGCTGCTATGATAGCCAATACGTGCGCGAGTAGAGAAAGCTCACCCAATCCCAAAACAGCCGCTAAAAACGTCCGACCCTCGACCCCACGATCACTGCTAAGGCTGTCGGAACTGCGCTAATAGGGCACAGTGATAGCTGTTATCACTTTGCGACAGACAGCAGAATCTCCTCCCTTTCCTCCAGAGTTTGGGCTATTTTGTGATGCATCCCAAAATTCAGAGGGAAATGATCAGATTGGGGCCCCTAAGTTCTATGAATGTAGCCAACTTGGGGCCTCGTGTGTCGCAATGTGTCGAGCCTGGTCCGGACCTGTCTCTAACCAATTTCGGATCTCACCCACGCGCTCCGTCAGACCTGACCACACAATGTGACGGATTTCTGAACGGACAAGCTGGCAAAAAATATAAACCCCTACGAGCATGCATCCGGTCAGGGAGGCATCGACCCTAAACACCTTGTCGCATGTGTTTAGGGTTGATGCCTCCCCAATTTTATGTCATCCGATTGAGCTTGATTTTTTTTACCACTGCGATAATATTTAGGGCTAAAATGTTTATTTTTGGGTTATTTCGCTGAAGTATCTGTACTGCCCATTGTGAATGGGCTGACGATCGCTGCTCCCGTGAACCAGGGTGCTAGCGAAATTCGTCAAACCCAAGCCAGCAGGTGGTGACCTGGCGAGCTCGGCCTAGCTGCCTAGGCTTGTGGGTTGCTTCGGGTCATCTTCGTAGGGTCGCGAATCACGAGGCCCCAAGTTGGCCATCTTTCTGCTACTCCGAGGCCCCAATATGATCATTCCCCAAATTCAGAAAACCGAAATCACTTTCAGAATGAGGCATACCTGGGGGTCACCCTCACGTGGTGACCCACAAGCTCTCCCTGTGCTACCTACAGCTCACCCCAAAACACAGGCGACGTCAGCAACGACCGCCAAACTAAGCGCCCATCGTCGTAACTGAACATTCGACCAATCGGATGAGTTTACAGTTTGGGAGGGTACCCCGAGGTTACCCCAACTTTGGCGGGAAACGAAACTGGCTGTTTAATTTGGCGCTATCATGCTTCTCCCGAGGCTGCGACGTACGGGAATTCCAAACCTGGGATATGCTTTTCTCGATACAAATAACAAGAGAACTCCACAACGGTTTCTTTATCAGTCTAATATGGTGTTTTATAGATAGCCTATCTTGTTTCACTTGCATACATACAGGGAGCATAAGTGGTGATTACAACTAACCAGATGGGGCTGTCGTCGATTTAGAATTTTAAGCAGCAACAGTTTCAAATGAGACCACCCAATAACTGGGGCAGCAACTGTCGGAATTTGCGAACATGTGAATGCCCACACATCTCTCATCACTTTAGTTCCTAACTATTTCATGTTATTCCTATGCAATCATGCGCCAGCTGCAATCAGGGTTCCATAACGCAACACAATGGTAGCCAGCGCATACATCGTTGGCACCATTCAAACACCCCCGTGTCGCAACCCCTCGGCCCACTTGTTCAACAACCAGGTTCTTGGCCGGGCAAATGACTTCACAATGTGCACAACACGCCTAAGGTGTGCTACCGGAACAACAACACATGCCTCGGGATCCCCGATTGCCTCCAGCTTCACACACCCTGTGATGTTGTCCACGCCGAACTCCTTCCAAGGCTTTATATAAGCCACCTCGTGCAACGGTGAGCCAGGCCGGTCACCGGCCTTGCGTGCTCGCATTAGCAAAACCACCTGGCCATAGCTTCCCCCATGCGCCTCAGACCCATATGCCACGAACGAGAACACATGCGTGCCGTGGTGCGATGGTGCTGCACGTGCATACTTGGCCGACGCCTCGCCTGTGCGCACACCTAGTGCCGGCAATGCAACAGCGCGGTGCACCTGTGGTTGGCGACACTCACAAAGAAACAGCACAAAAGGGGTGGAGGAGGACAGGAGATGCGGGGCTTGATGGGAACCTGTATGGCATGTAGCACACCTGGTGATGCTGGTGGCACAAGATGCTTTGTAGTGAGTGCTCAGGGGTTGTGCGTGATCCCTTGTGCAGATGGTGAATAGAGCATGTGCGGGTGGCGAGGGACCCCGTGCATTCTCTGTGCGCTTGGTGACCCTTATACCTCTGTCCCCCACCCCAGCACACTCACCCTTATACCTCTGTCCCCCACCCCATCACACTCACCCTTATACCTCTATCCCCCACCCCAGCACACTCACCCTCATACCTCTGTCCCCCACCCCATCACACTCACCCTTATACCTCTGTCCCCCACCCCATCACATTCACCCTTATACCTCTGTCCCCCACCCCATCACACTCACCCTTATACCTCTGTCCCCCACCCCATCACACTCACCCTTATACCTCTGTCCCCCACCCCATCACACTCACCCTTATACCTCTGTCCCCCACCCCATCACACTCACCCTTATACCTCTGTCCCCTACCCCATCACACTCACCCTTATACCTCTGTCCCCCACCCCATCACACTCACCCTTATACCTCTGTCCCCCACCCCATCACACTCACCCTTATTGTGAGAGTACGACGGCTTGTGCCAGCTATGCTTGCTTGCCTTTACTTTATTATGCTATTTCTAGCATAGGATAATTATATGCATGCATGAATTGCTTGATTTCCTAGGCTAGGTGCTTTCCTATATTTTATTATAGTTATAGCACCGAGCTAGGTTGCGTGCACCGAATTCTGGCTTTTCGGTTGCCACCGAATTGCCTTCTACCGAATTCGGGAAGGATCTGTTCGGGACGCTTCGCGACCCGCGGAACCTTCGCGTAACACCTGGTTACTGGGCCTTGTGTCGAGCCTATATATAGCCTCGCGTTGTACCCAGATGATGATTCAATTCACATTCTCTTTTCTGAGCTCGATCCTAGATCCTCACACTTGGTATTCAGAGCCTGTTTAGAAGCGAAGTTTTTCGACCGCTAAAACTTGCTTTTAAAACCGCGGGGGCGACGACGGAAAGCGCCGATTTCGGGTACGTAAACCAATTCCGCGCTATTTTTTAACGTCCCCCTCAAACCGGTTTTCGAACACTCCTCAGGTCCGGTGGCGAAAAAGTTGGAATTTCGACCGTCAGATCGATTCGAATCTCAACGGCCCTGGGAATTTCGACCAAAACGGTTGGAATTTGGAGCGTCGGATCAACTTTCTTCTCAACGGCCGAGATCGGACGCGAATTTCGACCAAGGGAGAATCACGCGACCTACAGAATCAGCGCTCGTCAATTCTACATTCGGTTCGACTCACAGTAAGATGACCAGCGCCTAGAATTAAATTATTTCTGTCGCAAATCTTCCTGTAAATCGCCAAATGGGGGAAAATGGTGATAATTCCGAACGAAAAATTACGGAGTTACACACTGGCTTGGACCAGACGCGAGCGGCACTTCAGCGAATAGAGGCGCTTCTCGCGAACCAGTCGGCAGCCGCCACGGCAGCAGCGAACGCAGCGGCGAATGCAGCAGCGACATCAGCAGCGACATCAGCAGCAGCAGCGGCGACACCGACACTTCACCCAGCAGCAGCGGCAGCAGCTACAGTGAATCTTGAGGCGGCACGTCCGAGGCTACCGGAGACGTTCAATCCGAATGCGAGAGACACTGACGTTCGTCGATTCATTGCGACTCTCGAAATTTACTTCGAGGCCGTTGGCTGTACGACCCCGACACACGATGCAATGCGGATTCGGCTCGCAGCGACACTGTTACGAGGCCCAGCGCTCGAGTGGATTTACAACAGCAATAAGATCCGAGGCGAGGGGTCATGGACGCAGTTTCGGGAAGCTTTAATTCAACGTTTCGAACCAATCAACTCCAGCTACATGGTGCGGCAGCAGATTCATCGGCATAAACAGTTCGGCAGTGTAACACAGTACACGCAGCAGATGGAGAGCCTCTTCAACCGAATTACCAACCTGACCGAAGGGGAAAAAATCCAAGCGTATACTGAGGGGCTAAAGATGGAAGTCCGCCAACAGGTGATTGCCGCGAACTACAACAACTACCGCGACATGGTATGTGCAGCAGAGAGATTCGATGCGTTGATGCGAGATCAACCCGAAACACGACGACGCGTGCCGAACAGATCATTCGGCACAAAACGATCGGCACCACCCACGACCGCCGACCCGATGGATATCGACAAGATCGACGCGAAGCAACGGCCGACAAAATATGAGAACTGCGAATTCTGCGGCGCGGCAGGACATCGATTCTTGGCGTGTTGGAAAATGAAGAAGGCACGAGCGGAGCTACAGGGCAACAACAGTGCGACATCCACGATGGCGAAAAAAGGAGGACACGATGGCGCGAATTTAAAACGCCACGACCGGCCGGCAACAGGGGAAATCGCCGAGACAAATGGAGGCTCCGCGAAACAAGACTCTGCACCGACCGGGAAACTCCAGCCGAACACCCCCGAGAGTAAGAATATTCCCTCTCGAGGTTTTCAAGCCTTTAAAAAATTCAGGGGAGATTTCAAGGCCAAGAAAAAGCCTTCAGACATTATTCAGGTACCTGAGAAGTTGGGCGAACCACTCCGGAGCGTTGAAAAGGGTCGTGCGTTCCAAGGAGTTCATATTCTCTCCCCGCAGCATAGTGTTAAGGCTCCCCATTGCCCACAGGAGAAGCCTACACAGCTGCAAAGGCTTAAGGGAAGGTTCCAGGCAAAGACGAAGCTGAATTGGCCTCGGATAAATCCTTCTAACCCTGCTCAGTTGGAAACTGATATGGAGTCAGCAGCTTCGAGCGCAGGACCGAGGGATGATCTATTTGACGTACCCTACGATCCTATAAGCGAGACCATCTACGGTTACTCGGAGCAGCAAAAACCACTACTACTCGAGGTGATCTGCAATGGGCGACGCCTCCAGGCAATGGTGGACAGTGGTGCGTCCCACTCGGTGTGCGACCGCGGGACGTTGGAGAAAATTGGAGAATCTTCAGAGGAGACCAAGTTCTCGGCAACAATGGTGGACGGTACGAAACTTCCCATCCACGGCGAAGCATCACTGCAGCTGCACATAGGGGCACTGAGGTGGAAGCCGACGTTGCCGATCACGAACATCAAGGGCTTGGATTTCATCTTGGGGCGAGATTTCTTGAAGCGGTTCAACCCCGAGATCGACTGGGTCAACAGGAAGGCGTGCATCTACAACAACGGGAAACGAGTGGAGCTGCGAAGCTGGACGAATACAGGGAGCGTTCCTGAAACGACACTGGCACGGTTCGAACGGACTGTGAACGAGAGTAACACGGGATACTTAGCACTGGTTATGGCAGCAGCAGAGGAGGAGAAGCCGAGTTCGGAGCTACCTGCAGCAGTAAAGGAGGTGTTGGAGCAGTACAAGGATATAATGCCCGACGACCTACCCACAGGCGTACCTCCAGCACGCACCCACGAGCACGAGATCGTGGAGGAACCAGGTGCGAAACCCATCTCACGTGCACCATACCGACTGGGTCCGACCGAACTGACAGACATGAAGAAACAGATAGAATATCTACTGGACAGACAACTGATCCGCCCATCCACCTCTCCCTACGGTGCACCAGTCCTCTTCACTCCAAAACCAGACGGCAGTCTACGGATGTGCATCGACTACCGTGCACTGAACAAACAGACAGTAAAAAACAAATATCCCATACCACGCATAGACGACCTACTGGATCAACTGCGTGGAGCAACAGTCTTTTCGAAGCTGGACCTACGGTCGGGTTACTGGCAGATCAAGATGGCGGACAACTCGGTCCACAAGACGGCGTTCCGTACCAGATACGGCTCCTACGAATACTTGGTGATGCCGTTCGGACTCTGCAACGCACCAACAACATTCCAGGCGGAGATGAATCACATCTTATGGCCCCTGTTGGACGAATGCGTGGTGGTGTATCTGGACGATATCCTCATCTACTCCAAGAACATGAAGGAGCACGTGGAGCATCTACGGAAGGTGTTCGAGATCCTGCGGAAAAACAAATTCTACGTGAAGCTGTCGAAGAGCGACTTCGCCCTGAAGAAGGTGCAGTTTCTTGGGCACATGGCGAGTGCCGAGGGCGTACACGTGGACCCGCGGAAGATCGAAGCCGTCAAGAAGTGGAAAGTACCGGAGAACGTGAAGGAGTTGCAGCAGTTCCTAGGCTTCGCCAACTACTACAACAGGTTCGTGCCGCAGTATGCTAAGATAGCAGCACCACTGACCGACCTACTGAAAAAGGATACGCCCTACAAATGGGATACTCCTCATCAGCAAGCCATGGAGAAGCTACAGACAGCACTGACTACAGCGCCAGTACTCATCCTACCGGACCCAGACAAGGACTACGTGGTGGAAGCAGACGCTAGTGACCAAGCAGTCGGAGCAGTACTGATGCAGGATCACGGACGCGGTTTGCAGCCCATCGCCTACCTCAGTAAGAAGCTACACGGAGCAGAACTGAATTACCCCATCCATGACAAGGAAGCCTTAGCGATAGTCATAGCCTTCAAGGCGTGGAGGTGTTACCTAGAGGGAGCCAAGACTACAGTCTATACTGACCACTGCAGTCTCAAATACCTGAAGTCGCAGCCGACGCTCTCACGACGACAGGTGCGGTGGGTGGACTTCCTGGAAACTCACTTCCACTACGACATCGTCTACAAGCCCGGGCTACACAACAAGGCAGACGCGTTGAGCCGCCCCGGACATGTAGCAGGCATCCAGCTCGACGGGATGAACCCTCTGCTCAAGGGTCTATTCCAACATGGGTACTCCGTGGACGCAGAAATCGCTACGGCACAGACCAAGAAGTTGTTACAGTGGGAGAAAGGCTTAGCTGTAAGGAAGGGTTCAGGAAAGATTTGGGTACCGAATTACGCCCCGCTACAGCAGATCGTATTGGAGGAGTTTCACGACGTACCTTACGCGGGACATTTCGGGAGCAACAAGACGTTAGCAGGGATAGCGAAGTATTACTACTGGCCCGGGATGGCAGCAGACGTGCAGCAGTTCGTCACCTCATGCGACACGTGCCAGCGGATGAAGAGCAGCAAGCAGAAAAAAGCAGGGTTACTTCAGCCTCTACCCGTACCGGAGCAGCCATGGCAGGTCGTTAGCCTCGACTTCATCACAGGACTTCCTTCGACCTCACGGGGGCACGATTCCATCCTCGTGGTGATCGATAAGTTCTCCAAAATGGGTCACTTCATACCGACCAACGCCACAGCTACAGCTGAAGCAACTGCTCGCCTCTTCTTCGACCGCATCATCACCATCCACGGCATCCCCGCTACACTCATCTCAGACAGAGACCCCAAATTCACGAGTAAGTTCTGGAAGGAGCTCATGGGACTGTTGGGGACAAAGCTTGCAATGTCTTCAGCATACCACCCCCAGACTGACGGACAGACAGAGCGACTCAATCAAGTGGTTGAACAGTTACTGCGCACAGCTTGCAAGGACGACGTCAGCCACTGGGACACACAGTTACCGACCCTATAGTTCGCTTACAACAACGCCTCACATGCGGCCACAGGGAAAACTCCTTTCTTCCTGTGTTACGGACGGGAACCACTCACACCACAGCAGCCAACCACACCGGCACACGTCCAAGCCGCACATGACTTCGTCACCACCATGCAGCAGCTATGGGAGAAGACTCAGCGACGACTCACCACGATGCAGACCTCCCAGAAGCAGTATGCCGATCGTCAGCGACGTGATCACTCAGTAGCAGTCGGAGATCAGGTGCTTCTTGACACGCGCAACTTGAACCTGTCTCACCTACCATCCAAACTCCGGCCTCGCTTCTGTGGTCCATTTCTCGTGGAGGCACAGGTGACACCAGTTACATTCCGCTTGCGCTTACCAGATTCATGGAAGCTTCACAATGCTTTCCATGTCCAGCTACTGAAGCCCTACAAGGACCCCAACCAACAGTTCCAGGGACGGCAACTACCGCCACCACCTCCTGTTCTCATACAGGATGAACCCGAGTACGAGATCGAGCGCGTTCTCACTCATCGGCGTCGCAGCGGCAAGGCCCTCGAGTTCCTGATACGCTGGAAGGGATATGACCCCATTGAGGACAGTTGGGTTGCAGAAGCTGATATGGGCAACGCACGCCGTGCTCTCAAGGACTATCTTGTCAAGCAGGGTGTATCTCACGCCACCCAGCTTTGAGGGGGGGACGTGTGAGAGTACGACGGCTTGTGCCAGCTATGCTTGCTTGCCTTTACTTTATTATGCTATTTCTAGAGGATAATTATATGCATGCATGAATTGCTTGATTTCCTAGGCTAGGTGCTTTCCTATATTTTATTATAGTTATAGCACCGAGCTAGGTTGCGTGCACCGAATTCTGGCTTTTCGGTTGCCACCGAATTGCCTTCTACCGAATTCGGGAAGGATCTGTTCGGGACGCTTCGCGACCCGCGGAACCTTCGCGTAACACCTGGTTACTGGGCCTTGTGTCGAGCCTATATATAGCCTCGCGTTGTACCCAGATGATGATTCAATTCACATTCTCTTTTCTGAGCTCGATCCTAGATCCTCACACTTATACCTCTGTCCCCCACCCCATCACACTCACCCTTATACCTCTGTCCCCCACCCCATCACACTCACCCTTGCACCCGTGTCGCAACCCCACCACACTGACTCTTCTACCTCTTTCCCCCACCCCACCACACTAAACCTTGCTCCTCTGTCCCCCACCCCATCACACTCACCCGTGCACCTCTGTCCCCCACCCCATCACACTCACCCTTGCACCTCTGCCTCCCATCATCACCCATGTACCTATGTGTGTGGGTCCGTATCATCGTTTCCGCGCTGCAGTAGCCATGGCGGCGCATGACTGGGTTCCCAGTAGGCTTCCCTCACGTCAGAGTTCCTAAGCTTCCCCTCACGTTGTTACGGATCCATGCCAGTGAAACTGCTGCTAGAAGTTTAGAAAAAATTCTGCCACTGGACTTTACGATTCTTCAAACTCATAACTTAGCCGGAAAGTCACTTCCGAAGTGACGCCTTCATACCTCTCGCTGGTCCGTCCACACTTCGTCAACAATACTAATACTCATCTCAAAGTATAATGACATACTGTTGGAAATCTCACACACGTTCAGAATTTGACAATTGACAACTTGGAGATTCACTCAAGACCATCTCTAAACCCTACTAGTAGTAACATAGTAGTAAAATACTCGGAGTACCAGGGACAAGTCACCTGCAAAACAATGTTGCCCCAGCTGGAGGAATCGGTGATAGATGCCGGCATGATGCAGGAGATCGTTCGTGCTGACGGCTACATTTGGCTGAAATACGGTCAAAAGCATGTTCAAGACACCTACATCACTCGGTACGTTTGGTGTTTGCAATCATGTTTTTGTGGCTTGAACAGTTAGTGTGGTTAAAAACGAATCAATGGCTGCAATGGTAACACGATCATAGAGGGAAAATGTATCGTGAGGTAGTAATGATCATGACACCTAGTAAAATTATGATGCCTTCCCCATGACCTTCGTACGGCAGGTGCTACTACAAGTGCTCGTGCTTCAAAAGCCAGTCCTCCTGCAGAGCTAAGAAGACCGTGGAATATGACCGGTGACGAGACTATATTCTGTCGACAATTCACATCAACTACAGCAGCCCCCACCACAACCACCCGCCTCCTCTCGAGAAACGCATCTGCGAGGAGCCGAGCCGTCCAGTCATAATGCACCCTGCTGCCGAGACACCTGAGAAACAGACCAGGAGACATCCACGCCGGGAGCGCCATAACTATGACAATGCTTCCCTTGCTGTTGCTCCACCAGAACCTTCATGCGCTGTCAACGCCAACCTCCATTCAGTTTCTGACCTGCATTGAGTGCCATACCATGATGATGATGCTCTCGCAGTGCTTACTCCTCCTGCCGCTACTGCAGCCATCTCCGCCAGCACCGCTACCGTCGCTCCAAAGCAAACAGTCGGTTCCTCTACGGTTTCTAGAGATTTTTTTCCAGCGGTGCCCAGCCCCATAAAACAACGAGGATGCTGAAAATGATTCCGAAACAGCTGCCGACGCCGCCGGTTGTTGTTCTTCGAAATGTGGATCCAGCTTGGAAGAAACACCGATTGGTGAAGCTCCTTCCGTTCAGCTCATTGGGAGCAGCATTCTTCTCGACAACAACAGCGTTACACCATCAATCCGGAACAGAGAATTCCATGAGTTGAGTGATAGTGGTTTGCTCAACAGCACACCGTGTGCTAAAAAATCTAGGCGCACTGAATCAGCCCCCGAATGCTTCAGTCCCAGCCCTGTTTTCATTGAAGGTACCGATGAGGATCAACTTCAGTTTTGTTCTGAGCTGGACGCCGTTGCTGCCGACATCGATTTTCCTATCCTGCCTTTGGACGTCTTTGATAAAGACGTTACCGCTTTGATCTCTCCAAGATTCGATAATTGCGTCGACATGTTTTGGGGAGAGTGTGAAACCTTGGATGGACTTACCGAGTTGCACAATCCTGTAGTTGCCGTACCAAAGTCAGGACATGATCACAGTGGGGATGTTACGTTGAGAGATTTTCTTGCTTAGTAGTGGATTGGCTGAACATGCTGTGGGTGGAGTGATTGTGTTATGGAATGCTTAGTTTGCCCTATGTTGCTGAATACAAGTTGCCGTATGTCGATAGTACCGTACGTACATCCCAATCGAGCATGGTTCAAATAACAAAGGGAGGTGAGAACACCTCCGTTCAGATATGTGCATTAGACAATCAAACAACTCATATGTAAAGTGCAAATGAGCGAGTATGATAAGAGCACAATATCGGGCAAGCAGAATATGTCACTAGTGAAAGAAAATTAGCATGGGCTGGATGTCACAGCCATGGGCAAGCGTCAATAGGCATCACTTTGGGCATTAGGATGTGCCGCTTGATAGAATTACAGTAGACGGGGAAAGAGTAGATGGCTTGGCAGAACTACGGTGATATGCGAATGATGCCCTTGGTCATGAAGGGGTTATGCATTTATCGAACATGGTGCCATCCTTTCTACCTTGGATCATTGTAGCGTCAGGGGCTTGTTGAAGGAAGTTGGCACCGCCCTCGCTTTGGCAAAGCCGACTTCGTGGTCGGGTCTGTGGGAGATGCAGCCGACCCTCTGCAGTATGCGAGATCTGGAGCTTTTGCGCAGGTTGGGTTGCCTGTACACAAGGTGTACTAGGGAACCCATGCAAGAGTAACTGAAGCATGTGCGAGTGCAACGCAAACGTCTCGTGCACATGTGCGAGTGGCGCAGCTGGTGCAGAGGTTCGCAATTGTTCATCTGCGCAGGGTCGCGTCTGACCCTGCGCACCCTCGTGAATCCACAGACAAACTTTGGCTAGAAATTCGAATGTACCCTAATTTCGACCAATGAGGAGCTGGAATTTCGAAATGTCGACCGAGATGGCCGACGAAGGTGGTCGACGAAGGTCGTCGACCCGCGACGCCGAGGGTTATCAACCGATGATGACGAAGGTCATCAACCTGCAGGGTTACATGCTCGACGAGGTTCTGCGGAGGTGCGCAAACGTCGCCGAGGTTGCTGTGGCGAATTCAACCGGCGTGGGAGCACGTGGTCGACGTGGTTCGTCAGCTGAAACCGTCGGCATGTGGCTAACAACCTGCGCAATGTGCGCAATAGTGCACGTCGTGCATAACTGTCTACAAGCACCTTCGATGTAGGTGCTTGCGCATGCGCTTACAATAACCTGCGGATGCAGCGTTGGCAAGCCGCACGGATGCAGCATTTGCAAGCCGTGCAGGTGCAGCATTGGCAGGCCGCCATCCTGCGGCGTAGGCAAGTCGCGCACGAGCTGCGTTGGCAAGTCGCGCACGAGCTGCATTGGCAAGTTGCGCACGAGCTGCGTTGGCGAGCTGCAAACTTGCTACGTTGGCAGGTCGATGACTTTGTCGTGCTGGCGATCGACCTGCCGTGGTGCTAGCAATCCCTGTGATGTGGTCAATAATTGCCATTGCGTTTTCATTCTGAACTCTGTATTCTCAACTTTCATTGTAAAACTCTTGCCGTTTTGCCCTGTGAACGCACAAGTGCTAGAGAACACAGACAGAGCTACGATCACTCCCACAACCAGTGCCTACCCCGTAACCCAGCTCCCAGCGTTGTAAAGTTTGTCTCTGCATGGCTTACATTATTTGAGCAACAAGAGCACGAGCAATATACACAGATTGTTCTTACTACATGAAAGGTATGGAACATCACACCAATGTGCCAACTAATTTGTTGGATCAGCTTGGAATGTGCCAATATCGTTAAGGGATAATTATAATGTAACGTAGAAAACTGGTGGTGCATCATCCTCTCCTCATTCTTACATAGTTTCAAAATTTCAAAGTTCAAGGTAGAGCCTAACGTATCACTACATCTAAAGTTTTCTCATTGTTTGTTTTTTCATACAAATATTTTCTGCCTATCAGTTACATGAGATTGACGCGACTCGTCGATTACAGAGAGTACTGCATGTGATTACGTTCCGCGGGTCGACTTTCGCAAAACCCTCTTGGGCGAAATTCACACTCCTCCGCAGAGTTTCGCATTCGCGCGAATTCGGCCGACCAGTTCGCCGAGACTATGTTCGCCGAACAACACCTCTCAATAAGAGAACGCGGCTTGTCAAAAAGCACCCCCTCCGTTAGAGTTCGTCGACGGGCTGGCCGATCAGAGGACGACCTCGTCGAATGACACCTCGTCGATCAGAGCTCGTCGATGAGCTAACCAACCAGAGGACGGCCTCGTAAAAAACCGTCCATCATTTCAAAGGACGGGCTGATCGACAATCTCTGTCATCTAAAACCAAGAGCCAATGCGACAATCACTTTATCGAATTCACCATGTCACTGCAGAGAACATCTGCACCCAAGAGAGGGCGGGGCCTTTCACTTCGACATCGACAGCATGTCAATGGCGATACGGGAATGTGTGGACCGAGTTCGGATCCGATGCGGGGGTAGTTTAACATTCACCCAAAAGATGCTGGTCACGAACCTCGACAGAAACGACATTTTACTTGGCCGTGATTGGCTGCGACGACATAACCTACAGATAGACTGGATGACGGGTGACTGCAGTGCGAGAGTCAAGGGCAGCAACATCGCTCTAAGTGGCTGGAGCTCGCCCCAGTCTTCGTCAGTTCAAGTCAATGCCATCACGATGAAACGTGATGTAGTGGTAGGAGCCGAAGTGTACACTGTTGACATCCAGGAAGCCAAGGGACCTGAGCAACCGAGCGATTCACAGATTCTGCTCGCCGACGTACCTTATGGCTTGGTAGCACTTCTGAAGCAGTAACGGGAGATTTTTCCCGATCACTTGCCGTAAGGGTTGTTACCTTAGCTTCCGCACGACCATGTGAAGAAATGAGGAATGAATGGAAGGAAGGAATGAATGAACTAGCAAGTAGGTGGGTACAAGTAGGAAAACCTAAAATTGTTGTACCCCATATTGTCTACCCCACTACAGCCTACACAGACTATAGCATATGAGTTTGACACACCCCCATAGGCAAAGTGGGGGAGAACAAGAGGTCACAAGACCAGTCAAGCAAAGCAAAGCAAGCTCAGGGTGGATCACAACGTCACCACACAGTCCGAGCACAAGAGCAAGGCCACAAGGCCAGTTCACATGCAAGATCATATATAAAGGTAAACAAGCAAGTGCAGGTATAGAAAGATCACAGTACAAGCAAGGTCAAGAAGTGAGCAAGTGAGGCCAAGTAGGCACAAGACCTAGCATCGTACAGAAGCGCTGATGATCACAAGGCGGAAGTGCCTTGGTAAAGATATCAGCAGTGTTGGCCTCAGAGGCCACGTAAGCAAGGCGCAGCTGACCACGCTGCTGCAGCTCACGAGCAAGGAAGTAGCGAAGAGCAATGTGCTTCGTTATGTGCTCCAGTCTGTGCTCCCGACACAAGGCCAGCATGGCCTTGTTGTCTACGTACAGAACTGGAGGAGAACGAGGCGGCTCTCCTAGGTCAGTCAGCAGGTAGGTGAGCCAGCGTAGCTCCTGTGCAGCCATGGCCCCCGCGTAGATCTCAGCCTCACAGCTGGAGCCGAGAACAGAAGACGAGCGGGTAGACCGCCACGAAACAGAGCCGGAGCCAAGGCTGAAGGTGTAACCCTGTGACGACCGCTGCGTAGCCTGGTCGTCAGCCCAAGAAGCGTCTGCGTGACCTGTGAGGACCACTGGACGTCGCCCTCCAAGCACTAGCCCCATGCCCGACGTACTGCACAAGTAGCGCAACACCCTCTTCGCTGCAGCCATGTGCTCTGGTCGGTGTCTCCCAGGAGCAACATAGCGTGCCAAGATGCTAAGAGGGTATGCTAGGTCAGGTCGTGTGCAGGTCATCAGGTACATGAGGCAGCCAACAAGCTCTGGGTACGGGCCACTCGGCTCTACGGACTCATCCAAAGGCAGAGCTGAGAGCGAGTGGCGAGTAGACAGAGGAGTGGCCTGAGGCGAGGAGTACGTGAAGTCGAAGCGCTGAAGGACCTGCTGCACCATGTGTGACTGAGTCAGGGTAATGGTGCGTTGTGCTCTGTCCCGGGTGATCTGCAAGCCAAGGTAGCTGCGCAGTTCACCCAGGTCTGTGCACGTGTGTCTCTTCTGCAGCTCGGACTTCACGTGGGCGAGTCCAGCAGTGTCAGCAGTGGCAAAGACCAAGTCGTTGACGTACACGAGGATGTAGAACGGCGGCAAAGAGGTGTCGGTGCGCAGAAACAGCGACGGGTCGGCAGTAGACGGAGCAAACCCAAGAGCCGCAAGTGTAGTCCTCAGTGTGTCGTGCCACTCACGGGGCGCCTGGCGGAGACCGTAGACTGGCCGTCGGAGGCTCCACTGGGTACCAGGAGGAAACGACCCAGTGAAGCCAGGTGGGCGGCGCAGCCAGATCTCCTCGTGCAGGCTGCCCTGCAGGAAAGCTGTGCTGAAGTCAAGAGAATGAAGCTCGTAGTCGCGCTGAGCGGCTATGTGCAGCAGCACCCGAAGAGTGGTCATCTTCGGGGTGGGAGAGAAGGTCTGAAAGTAGTCAACTCCCTGCCGCTGACTGAAGCCTCGAGCCACGTAACGCGCCTTGAAGACAGGCGGAGAACCCGGCGGCCGCTTCACCCTGAAAATCCACATGCCACTGACGATGTTCGCCCCAGGTGGGGGAACCTCGTCGACGTAGGTGCCTGTGGACTTCCAGGAAGCCATCTCTGCGTCCATGGCTGGCTGCCACTGAGAGGAGTAGGGACCCTCGATCGCCTCAGCGTACGATCGAGGAGTCGGGATGTCTGGTGCATCCGGGTCTCCCTCAGGGGCAATCAGCGTGGACACGAGATGAGGCAAAGCAGCAGCAAAACACTGGAACTCCTCCTGCCTGTCCTCAAGGACGTCCGTGCTAAGAGCACACTCACCCCCGACGGACGGAGGACAGACAGACTCAGACTCAGCAACAAGACTAGCAGCGTAGTCTAGACGACAGCGAGCAGCAAAGTCGACAAGCTCAGCAACTAAGGCAGACGCAGCAGTGGACTCAAAAGAAGGGTCAGTGACAACAGTAGCCAGGAGACGCGTGACAGTAGGACTGGCAGCACGAAGAGAGTCAGACTCCGGGTCAGCAAGAGTAGGAAGAGAGGACTCTGGAGGAGACGGCAACGGGACACGCAGAGGAGCAGTGGAAGGACGCAGTGCCATCTGGTGTGTGCCGGGGACCGCAGGAGGACGCGGACGCGGAGCACGACCACTACTGCGAGCAGCACGAACAGGCGACGCAGGACGAGACGCAGGCTCACGACGCTCAGCAAGACCTCCAGTAGGACCAGTGTAGGGAGAAGGAGCAGGTAGGGGGGAGGCGGGCTGTAACTGTGACCGTGACTGGACAGGCTGTGGACACTCTAAGGGAGGAGCAGGACCAGTAGAGGGCGGGAGACCAAGAACCTGCTCAAGGAGCGGAACGAAGTACGGCCTCGGCCGCGCAGCGCCTCCAGAACCAGCAGGGACAGCACCAGTACCCCCAGCGGCAGCACCAGCGCCAGCAGCACCTCCAGCTCCAACAGCGCCAACTCCAGCACCCTCAGAAGCACCAGCGCCAGCAGAACCACCAGCGCCAACACCCCCAGCAGCTCCAGCTCCAGCAGCTCCAGCAGCACGAACTCCAGCAGGACCGTCAGCTCCAGCACCGCCAGCAGCTCCAGCAGTACCTCCAGCAAGACTAACTCCAGCAGCCCCAGCAGCACCCCCAGTCCTAGCAGCTCCAGTACTGCCAGTACGAGCACCTCCAGGACCAGCAGCAACAGTAGTACCTCCAGCTCCAGCAGCACGGCTCCAGCGGCGGGCAAACCACTCGCACAGCTCCTGCGGAGAGAGTAGCTCCCGCCTCGACGAAGCAGACCCAGCACCCCCAGGCTCCGCACCCCCAAGCTCCGCACCCCCAGGCTCAGCACCCCCAGGCTCAGCACCCCTAGCAGCACCAGAGTCAACAGCTACCTCGACAGGCTCGACTGCGTCTACCTGGGACACACCTGACGGGGCAGGACCCTGAGGGGGGAGAGGGTCTACCGGGGGAGGACCTGGCGCAAGGAAGAGCGGCGGCGGGGGGAGGGGCGCAGTGCGGTAGGGGAAGAGACGGTAGTAAGGCACCGACTCGTCAAAGGTGACGTCCTGGGAGGACAGAACACGGCGCGAGGTGGGGTGGTAAAACTGCCAACCAGGCGCGTCAGGGGGGAAGCCAAGGAAGACGCAGGGAACAGCACGGGGGGACAGCTTGTCCGCAGACAAGTCGTGGACAAACGCCCGAGATCCCCAGACCCGAAACGCAGATGCATCGCCAACCTTCCCCGTCCACCGCAAGGTGGGGGAGGTCTCTGGCAAGGAGACCCGGGGCTGAAGGTTGAGCTGATGCGCTGCGTACTGAACCGCAAACGGCCACAGAAAATGGGGAGCAGCCGCATGGATCATGGACGTACGAGCGACGTCCATGACCATGCCAATGCGGCGCTCAGCAATCCCATTTTGCTGTGGAGAGGCCGGAAGCGTGAAGGTCTGGCGGATGCCCTGTGCCCGACAGAGGGCTCCCAGACGGGCAGAGGAAAACTCCCCGCCTCTGTCAGAGTGCAGACGCAGAACAGGAAAGTCCGAGCCGAAACTCTCTCTGAGCTGGAGACGAGCTGCGCGGATCCAGTCGATCAACACCTCAGTGACGTCACCCTTGCTGCGCAAGGGGAACACCGTGGTGTAACGCGAGTAGTCGTCAACCACCAACAGGAAGTAACGCTCGTGACCCTGGCCACGGACGCGGGCGGGGCCCCACACGTCCATGTGAAGCGTCTGCAGTGGAGCCTCTGTCGGAGGAAACTCGGAGGAGTGAGGGGCGGCGCGCTGCCGCCCCTCGACGCAGGGAACGCAGGTCGGGGCAGGCCCCGGAGGGAGGGGAGGGAGGGACCGGGGGAGACCAGAGACAAGGACACGGGAGGCCATGCCTCGGAGACGAGGCAGGGAGGGGTGACCAAGGCGGTGGTGCCAGAGGAGAGTCTGGTGGGACAGGAGACGACACGAGCAGGGAGCAGACTCAGGACCAGACCTGGACGCTGCAGCAAACACCTGACTCGACGCAGCTACCTGACCAGACTCAGCAACCGGAGGAGACTCAGTAGTCAGTGTGTACAGGCTCGACCCCAGCCGACGGGTAAACGTGGCCAAGTGTCGGCCCGTCCGAGCACACGTACAGTGGGTCACCCGCTGACTCGCAGGAGTGAACTGGTCAACCCCCCGATCCTGTAGATCAGCACCACTCACCTTTTCGTAGAGAACGAGGGGAGGTAGAGACCCGACAGGGTGCCAGAGGGGGCTGCCGGACACGGTAAGACAGTGGAGAAGCGAGCAAGGACAGGACCCCCAGAGGGGTCCGCCAGGGAGACCGCAACCGGCCGACTAAGCGGCGTAAGCGTGGTGCGGTCTCGAAAGAAGGAGCGGGAAGCACCCGAGTCAAGGGTGAAGGTGTGTAAGGCCTGAGCCGACGTGGTACCTGAGAGAGCAGACTCACCAGCACCTGGGGCAGCAGACGCACTAGCACCTAGAGCAGCAGCCTCACCAGCACCTAGAGCAGCAGCCTCAACGCCCGGGTCAGGCGGAACACACAGGTAACAGTCACCCTCATCACTAGTAGACACAGCATACATGGCAGCAAGAATAGCATCATAATCAAGATCAAAGATAGCAACCCCCGCCCTAGACAGCTCTCCCCAGCGAGGGATCTCAGTGGCGTCAGGGAACTGGTGACGCCAAGCGTCCGTCAGGCGGCCGAAGCAGCGCTGGGTGGAGTGCGAGCCCCCGCACTGCTCACCAGCGCGGTCGCCGGTACGGAGGACGTAGGTACAGGGACCAGTACCCCCACCTCGCTGACGCCCAGCGTACCACTCACGAAGCTGCTGGGGGGACGGGGTCTCACGAGTGCGCTGCTGCAGCTGGCGCGGATCACCACCGGAGCCACTCCTCTGCGCAGAGCCGCGACCAGCTCCACCGCCGCCGCCGCCGCCTCCGCCGCCTCCGCTCCCACCGCCACCGCCGCCGCCTCCTCCGCCTCCACTGCTGCCACCGACACCTCCACCCCCGCCACCACTCCCACCACCACCCCCACCCCCTCCACTGCCTCCACCGCCACCTCCACCGCCCTCGCCAGCCCCTCCAGCGCCCTTGCCCCCCTTGCCCTTGCCTGTGCGGCGTCTCCCGCTAGGGGCAGACGCAGCGCCGACCGACTCGAAACCAACGAGGTCGGCCGCAGCAGCAGAAGCAACAGAGGGCAAGAGGGGGGAGGGGGAACACCCCTCAAAGACGGGGGTACGAGGGTCACCACGAGAGGCTCCTACAGCGACTATGCTCTTCTCTGCTGCCAGGAGGCGCTCCTCGAGGAGGTCAACGGTGAGTGTGGTGGGGCAAACTGAGAGGAAGTGGTCCCTGACTAAGCGAAGGGAGTCAGGGAGTCGGGTGACTATGTAGTAGAGGGTGATGTACATGGGGGGAGGGTTCTTGGCACAGAACTCAGCAGGAAGCGCAGCGCGGTAGCGAGTGTCACTAGTGCGAAGGTGCGTAATGAGGTCAGCGACTGTGGGAAAGGCAGCAAGGTCAGGGAACAGGTACGGCAGCATGAGGCGGCTAAGAGCAGCAGTGGCAGGGGAAGAGTAGCGTGCAACTACAGCGTCGTACAAGGTCTTAGCACTCTTGTACTGACTAAAGTGCGCACGCTCAGCGGTCGGTAAGTGGCGACGCACAGCAAGACGGGCAGCAGCATCGCGTGTGGCCCACTGTGAGCGAACAATGCTGTCAGCAGTAGCAGGCGGGGCAGGAGAGGCACCAGAGGTGAGATCAAACAGGGAGAGTCCGTCTGCCCTATCGCACTGTAGGAAGAGCTGGAGGTCATCGACCCAGACCTCAAAGTCAACAGCACGACCCTCAGCATCAAAGGTAAGGACACTGGGGGTAGCCATGACAGCAGTGGTCTAACAGGGAGTGCTCTCACCAGTCCGGGTGGGAAGGGCCGGTGCGCGCCGGTAGGAACAGTAGCGGCTCGACGGCGGCTCGGCGGCTCGGCAGCTGGGCGGCTCGGCTGCTGGGCGGCTCGGCTGCTGGGCGGCTCGGCTGTTGGGCGGCTCGGCTGCTGGGCGGCTCGGCTGCTGGGCGGCTCGGCTGTTGGGCGGCTCGGCTGCTGGGCGGCTCGGCTGCTGGGCGGCTCGGCTGCTGGGCGGCTCGGCTGCTGGGCGGCTTGGTTGCTGGGCGACGCGGCTGCTGGGCGGCTCGGCGGCTCGGCGGCTCGGTGGTTCGGCCGCTTGGCAGCTGAAGGGGCCGTGAAGGGCGGCGACGGGGCCGCTAGGGGCGGCGACGGGGCCGCTAGAGGCGGCGACGGGGCCGATAGGGGCGGCGACGGGGCCGATAGGGGCGGCGACGGGGCCGCTAGGGGCGGCGACGGGGCCGCAAAGGGGCCGAGAGGGGCCTCGAAGGGCGGCGACGGGGCCGCTAGGGGCGGCGACGGGGCCGCGAAGGGGCCGCGAGGGGCCTAGAGGGGGCGGCGACAGGGCCGCAAAGGATGGCGACGGGGCCGTAAGGGGTGGCGACGGGGCCGCTAAGGGTGGTGCGAGGGGGCCGTGAGAGGCGACGTGAGGGCGGCCAACGGGGCGCGCCTCGGGCAGGGGCGACTCGCGCTCCGGTCAGGAAAAAAATTTCAGTGGTGGGCCCTGATAAGCGTTCCCACTAGGGAACCTGCTCTATACCATGTGAAGAAATGAGGAATGAATGGAAGGAAGGAATGAATGAACTAGCAAGCAGGTGGGTACAAGTAGGAAAACCTAAAAGTGTTGTACCCCATATTGTCTACCCCACTACAGCCTACACAGACTATAGCATATGAGTTTGACAGACCATAGTGTCAGAACATATATATAGCTTATGCTGTTGTGTAGGCTATAGTGGGGTATCCCATAGGGGGTACAACCCAATTAGGGTTTCCTATATGTACTCACTTCATTCATAGTTCATCCATTCGCTTTCTCCTTTTCTCATGGAATCAGAGCAGGTCCCCTCCTAGGGACTGTTTCTAGGGCCCACCGAAGCGCGCCCCGAGGCGCGCTTTCTTTTTTTTAGCGACCCTCCGTGTCGCCCCTAGCGGCCCGTTGCGCCGCCCTCACCTACGCGGCCTCGCCGCCCTTGCCTACGCGGCCCCGCCGCCCTCACCTTCGCGGCCCCGCCGCCCTCACTTCGCGGCCCCGCCGCCCTCACCTACGCGGCCTCGCCGCCCTTGCCTTCGCGGCCTCGCCGCCCTCACGTCGCGGCCTCGCCGCCCTTGCCTACGCGGCCCCGCCGCCCTCACTTCGCGGCCCCGCCGCCCTCACCTACGCGGCCTCGCCGCCCTTGCCTTCGCGGCCTCGCCGCCCTCACCTACGCGGCCCCGCCGCCCCACTTCGCGGCCCAGCCGCCTATCCTCACCGGCCCCGCCGCCTATCCTCACCGGCCCCGCCGCCTACGACCGCCGAGCCGCCCTGCCGCCGAGCCGCCCAGCAGCCGAGCCGCCCGGGAGCCGAGCCGCCCTGCTGCCGAGCCGCCCTGCCGCCGAGTCGCCCGGGAGCCGAGCCGCCGAGCCGCCCTGCCGCCGAGCCGCCCGGGAGCCGAGCCGCCCAGCAGCCGAGCCGCCGAGCCGCCCAGCCGCCGGGCCGCCCTACTGCCGAGCCGCCCGACCTGCCCTGCCTGGTGAGCACAGCACCACTGTTACTGCGTGCCCCTCCCCTACTGCTTGCACTGCTACACTGTCGTCGTCATGGCTACCCCTAGTGTCCTCGCTTTTGACGCTGAGGGTCGAGCCATTGACTTTGAGGTCTGGGTCGACGACCTGCAGCTGTTCTTACAGTGCGATAGGACGGACGGTCTTTCCCTCTTTGACCTCACCTCTGGCGCCTCTCCTGCCCCTGCTGCTGATGCTGACCCCACTGTTCGCTCTCAGTGGGCCACCCGCGATGCTGCTGCACGTCTTGCTGTGCGTCGCCACCTGCCTACCACTGAGCGCGCGCACTTTAGTCAGTACAAGAGTGCTCAGACCTTGTACGACGCTGTAGTTGCGCGCTACTCTTCCCCTGCCACTGCTGCCCTGAGCCGCCTCATGCTACCGTACCTCTTTCCTGACCTTGCTGCCTTTCCCACTGTCGCTGACCTCATTACGCACCTCCGCACTAGTGACACTCGCTACCGCGCCGCCCTTCCTGCTGAGTTCTGCGCCAAGAACCCCCCCCCCATGTACATCACTCTCTATTACATAGTCACACGCCTCCCTGACTCTCTTCACGTAGTCAGGGACCACTTCCTCTCAGTCTGTCCCACCACTCTCACTGTCGATCTCCTCGAGCAGTCCCTCCTGGCGGCGGAGAAGAGCATCGTCGCTGTAGGAGCCTCTCGTGGTGACCCTCGCACCCCCATCTTTGAGGGGTGTTCTCCTTCCCCCCTGCTGCCCTCTGTTGCCTCTGCTGCTGCTGCCGACCTGCTTGGTCTTGAGTCGGTCTGCGCGGCGTCTGCCCCTAGCGGGAGACGCCGCCCTGGCAGGGGCAAGGGGGGCAAGGGCGCGGGTGGAACTGGAGGGGGCGGTGGAGGTGGCGGTGGAGGCGGCGGAGGGAGTGGGAGTGGCGGTGGGAGTGGTGGCGGGGGCGGTGGTGGCGGTGGCAGCAGCGGAGGAGGAGGCGGTGGTGGCGGCAGCGGTGGGAGCGGAGGCAGCGGTGGTGGTGGAGGTGGAGGCGGCGGTGGCGGAGGGGGTGGAGCTGGTCGGGGTGGTGCCCCGCAGCGTAGCGGCTCTGGTGGTGGCCAGCGTCAGCAGCAGCAGCAGCAGCAGCAGCAGCAGCGTTCGCGGGACATCCCCCCGCCCCAGCAGCTCCGTGAGTGGTACACGCAGCGTCAGCGGGGTGGGGGTTTTGGTCCGTGCACCTACGTCCTTCGTTCCGGCGACCGCGCGGGTGAGCAGTGTGGGGGTGCCCACCCCACCCAGCGCTGCTTTGGCCGCCTGACGGACGCTTGGCGTCAGCAGTTCCCCGAGGCTAGTGAGATTCCCCGTTGGGGAGAGCTGTCTAGGGCTGGCGTAGCTATCTTTGATCTTGACTTTGATGCTATCCTTGCTGCCATGTATGCTGTGACTATTAGTGAGGAGGGTGACTGTTACCGGTGTTTCCCGCCCGACCCGGGCATTGGTACTGCTGCGCTAGGTACTTCTGCGGCTGCTGCTCTAGGTGCCAGTGCGTCTGCACTCTCAGGTACTGGTGAGGCTGCGCTCTCAGGTACTGCGTCGGCTTCGGCCTCCCTCACCTTCACGCTTGACTCAGGGGCTTCTCGCTCCTTCTTTCGAGACCGCACCACACTCACGCCGCTTGGCCGGCCGGTTGCAGTCTCCCTGGCTGACCCATCTGGGGGTCCTGTCCTCTCTCACTTCTCCACTGTCCTCCCGTGTCCGGCTGCCCCCTCGGGCACCTTGTCTGGTCTGTACCTCCCCTCGTTCTCGACGAACTTGGTGAGTGGTGCTGACCTGCAGGATGCGGGGGTTCACCAGTTTACTCCTGCGAGTCAGCGGGTGACCCACTGCTCGGACGCCCGCACAGGCCGACACCTGGCCACGTTTTCGCGTCGGCCGGGGTCGAGTCTCTACACCCTGACCACTGAGTCTCCTCCTGTCCCTGCGTCTGGCCAGGTAGCTGCGTCGGGTCAGGTGTTTGCTGCTGCGTCCAGGTCTGGTCCTGAGTCTGCCCCCTGCTCGTGTCGCCGCCTGTCTCAGGAGACTCTCCTGTGGCACCACCGTCTTGGCCACCCCTCCTTGCCTCGTCTTCGGGGCATGGCTTCCCGTGTCCTTGTCTCTGGTCTTCCCCGGTCTCTCCCTCCCCTTCCTTCGGGACCCGGACCTTCCTGTGTCCCCTGTGTCGAGGGGCAGCTCCGGGCTGCCCCTCACTCCTCCCAGTTTCCCCCGACAGAGGCTCCTCTGCAGACGCTTCACATGGACGTGTGGGGCCCGGCCCGCGTCCGTGGGCAGGGTCACGAGCGCTACTTCCTGCTGGTGGTTGACGACTACTCGCGTTACACCACAGTCTTCCCCTTGCGCAGCAAGGGTGATGTCATTGAGGTGTTGATCGACTGGATCCGCGCAGCTCGTCTCCAGCTCAGGAGGAGCTTCGGCTCGGACTTTCCTGTTCTGCGTCTGCACTCTGACCGAGGTGGAGAGTTCTCCTCTGGCCTTCTGCGAGCCTACTGTCGTGCACGAGGCATCCGCCAGACCTTTACGCTTCCGGACTCTCCACAGCAAAATGGGATTGCTGAGCGCCGCATTGGCATGGTCATGGACGTCGCTCGTACGTCCATGATGCATGCGGCTGCCCCCCATTTTCTGTGGCCGTTTGCGGTTCGGTACGCGGCGCATCAGATCAACCTTCACCCCAGGGTCTCCCGGCCGGAGACCTCCCCAGCTCTGCTGTGGACGGGGAAGGTCGGCGATGCGTCTGCGTTCCGTGTCTGGGGATCTCGGGCGTTTGTCCGTGACTTGTCTGCGGACAAGCTGTCCCCTCGTGCTGCTCCCTGTGTCTTCCTCGGCTTCCCCCCTGACGCCCCAGGGTGGCAGTTCTACCACCCCTCCTCTCGTCGTGTTCTGTCCTCCCAGGACGTCACGTTCGACGAGTCAGTCCCCTTCTACCGCCTCTTCCCCTACCGCACTCCTTCCCTCCCCCCGCCACCGCACTTCCTTGTGCCAGGTCCCCCCCCGGTAGACCCCCTTCCCCCTCAGGGTCCTGCCCCTTCAGGTGTGTCCCAGGTAGACGCGGTCGAGCCGGTCGAGGTTGCTGGTGACTCTGGTCCTGCTGCGGGTGCTGAGCCTGGGGGTGCTGACTCTGGGGGTGCTACGCGCGTGGGTGCTGAGCCTGGGGGTGCTGAGCCTGGGGGTGCTGAGTCTGGGGGTGCTGAGCCTGGGGGTACTGCGACTGGGGGTGCTGCGCCTGGGGGTGCGGAGTCTGGGGGTGCTGAGCCTGGGGGTGCTGCGACTAGGGGTGCTGAGCCAGGGGGTGCTGCGTCTGGAGCTGCTGAGCCTGGAGCTGCGGAGCCTGCGGCCACTGGACCTCCCCTTGTGGCGTCTGGCGGTGCGGGACCTGGCGGTTCTCCGGGTGCTTCGCCTCGGCGGGAGCCCCTCTCTCCACAGGAGCTGCGCGAGTGGTTTGCTCGCCGCTGGAGACGTACTGCTGGAGCTGGAGCTCCTTCGGCTGCTGAGGGTACTTGTGCCGCTGGTCCCGGAGCTGCTGGGCCCTCGGGTCCGCCTGGAGCTGGAGCTGCTGCGGGTGTTGGTGCTGAGACTGCTGCTGTCCTTCCTGGCGGTGGCCCTGCTGCGGGTGCTGCTGGTGCTGCTGGAGGTCCTCCCGCTGGAGGTGCGGTTGGCGTTGGTGCTGCTGCTGAGGGTGCTGTCCCTGCTGTGTCTGGAGTCGCCGCGCGGCCTCGGCCGTACTTCGTTCCCCTCCTACAGCAGGTTCTTGGTCTTTCTCCTCCTGCAGCGTGTCCACCGCCTGTTCAGTCACAGTCCCAGTTAGAGCCCGCCTCCCCACTTCCTGCTCCCTCTCCTTACACTGGTCCCACTGGAGGTCTTGCTGAGCGTCGTGAGCCTGCGTCTCGTCCTGCGTCGCCTGTTCGTGCTGCTCGCGCTAGTGGTCGCGGTTCGCGTCAGCGTCCTCCTCCTGTCCCTGGCACGCACCGGATGTCTTTGCGTCCGTCCACTGCTCCTCTGCGTGCCCCTTTGCCTTCTCCTCCTGAGTCCTCCCTTCCTGCACTTACCGACCCAGAGTCCGACTCTCTTCGTGCTGCTAGTCCTACTGTCACACGTCTCCTTGCTACTGTCGTCACTGACCCCTCTTTTGAGTCCACTGCTGCGTTTGCGCTTGTTACTGAGCTCGTCGACTTTGCTGCTCGCTGTCGTCTAGACTACGCTGCCGGTCTTGTTGCTGAGTCTGCGTCTGTCTGTCCTCCGTCCGTCGGGGGTGAGTGTGCTCTTGGCACGGACGTCCTTGAGGACAGGCAGGAGGAGTTCCAGTGTCTGGCTGCTGCTTCACCTCATCTCGCGTCCGTACTACTTGCCCCTGAGGGAGACCCGGATGCACTAGACATCCCGACTCCGCGCTCTTACGCGGAGGCCGTAGAGGGTCCCTACTCCTCTCAGTGGCAGGCAGCTATGGATGCAGAGATGGCGTCCTGGAAGTCCACAGGCACCTACGTTGACGCGGTTCCCCCTCCTGGGGCGAACATCGTCAGTGGCATGTGGATCTTCAGGGTGAAGCGGCCGCCGGGCTCTCCACCTGTCTTCAAGGCGCGGTACGTCGCTCGTGGCTTCAGTCAGCGGCAGGGAGTTGACTACTTTCAGACCTTCTCTCCCACCCCGAAGATGACCACTCTTCGGGTGCTACTGCACATAGCCGCTCAGCGCGACTACGAGCTCCACTCTCTTGACTTCAGCACTGCTTTCTTGCAGGGTAGCCTGCACGAGGAGATCTGGCTGCGCCGTCCACCTGGCTTCACTGGGACTTTCCCTCCTGGCACCCAGTGGAGCCTCCGACGGCCAGTCTACGGTCTCCGCCAGGCACCGCGTGAGTGGCACGACACACTGAGGACTACGCTTGCGGCTCTTGGGTTTGCTCCCTCTACTGCTGACCCGTCGTTGTTTCTGCGCACCGACACTTCTTTGCCGCCGTTCTACATCCTCGTGTACGTCGACGACTTGGTCTTTGCCACAGCTGACACTGCTGGACTAGCCTACGTGAAGTCTGAGCTGCAGAAGAGACACACGTGCACAGACCTGGGTGAACTGCGTAGCTACCTTGGCTTGCAGATCACTCGGGACAGAGCACGCCGCACCATTACCTTGACTCAGTCACACATGGTGCAGCAGGTCCTTCAGCGCTTCGGCTTCACGTACTCCTCGCCTCAGGCCACTCCTCTGTCTACTCGCCACTCGCTCTCAGCTCTGCCTTCGGATGAGTCCGTAGATTCGAGTGGCCCGTACCCAGAGCTTGTTGGTTGCCTCATGTACCTGATGACCTGCACACGACCTGACCTTGCATACCCTCTTAGCATTCTTGCACGCTATGTTGCTCCTGGGAGACACCGACCAGAGCACATGGCTGCAGCGAAGAGGGTGTTGCGCTACTTGTGCAGTACGTCGGGCATGGGGCTAGTGCTTGGAGGGCGGAGTCCAGTGGTCCTCACTGGGCACGCGGACGCTTCTTGGGCTGACGACCAGGCTACGCAGCGGTCGTCGCAGGGTTACACCTTCAGTCTTGGTTCCGGCTCTGTCTCGTGGCGGGCTACACGCTCGTCCTCTGTTCTCGGCTCCAGTTGTGAGGCTGAGATCTACGCCGGGGCCATGGCTGCACAGGAGCTTCGCTGGCTCACCTACCTGCTGACTGACCTTGGAGAGCCGCCTCGTTCTCCTCCAGTGCTGTACGTAGACAACAAGGCCATGCTGGCCTTGTGTCGAGAGCAGCGCTTGGAGCACAGAACGAAGCACATTGCTCTCCGTTACTTTCTTGCTCGTGAGCTGCAGCAGCGTGGTCAGTTGCGACTTGCGTACGTGGCCTCTGAGGCCAACACTGCTGATGTGTTCACCAAGGCACTTGCGCCTTGTGACCATCAGCGCTTCTGCACTCAGCTGGGTCTTGTACCTGTCTTGCCTCACTTGCTCTCCTCTTGACCTTGCTTGTACTGTCACATATATATACCTGCTCTTGCTTGTCTAGCTCTATATATATATGTGTGCACTCCTGCATGTGAACTGGCCTTGTGGCCTTGTCGTTGTGCTCGGACTGTGTGGTGACTTTGTGATCCACCCTGAGCTTGCTGTGCTTTGTGTGACTGGTCTTGTGACCCCTTGTTCTCCCCCACTTTGCCTATGGGGGTGTGTCAGAACATATATATAGCTTATGCTGTTGTGTAGGCTATAGTGGGGTATCCCATAGGGGGTACAACCCAATTAGGGTTTCCTATATGTACTCACTTCATTCATAGTTCATCCATTCGCTTTCTCCTTTTCTCACATAGCATACAATTGGAACCGAGGGCACAACTGACAGTGGAACCCAACCCGAGCTGGACGTACTTTGAAAGCAGCTGAATTATTTGCTCAAGAGAAAAATATCATTCGCCCGAGCTCGTCACCATTCACCGTATCGATCTTATTCACGCTGAAAAAGGACAGGGGGATTTCGCATGTGTATCGACTATAACGCACTGAACAGAGTTATCGAGGTGGGCTCCGATTGACTTGAATATGCTGAAACCCCCTCAGGTCGTGCACCTTCCCCCCACCCAAACACTTCCTGCAGAAACCACACCCCACCTTGCTATGGATTTGTTTGGTGTGACTGCCCGAGGTGTGATACAACTGGAATAAAGTTCAATGTGCCATCCAATCCCACACGTACAACTGTACCTGTTGCCATGTCGCACTGTGTCGCAATACATTCACACTTTGTGACACGATGTTAATAACTCATTTGGACATGTTAATGACACAGAAAATAGGCGTTGTGACACGAATGTCCCCGTAAGAAAGTTCTATAATTCTTCGTCCGCTGAAAAGCTCGCACCCCAACCGAAGACAAATGGGAGTCTCTGGGCAGCATAATAAACCACCCTGTCCTCTAAGTGTACCTCTGAAGCCGGGGATTCCGCGATATGCACGCACTTCATTACAGGAGGGGCAAATTTGGGAGGGGGTGGTGTGTAAGTCCTTTTTTTCAACATTTCGTACTGCGCACCTCAGCAACACATACAAGACCAACCATTTTTTCACTGGTTTCTACTAACGGTGCTCGCCACATTCACGCGTCACTGCCGGACTTCGCATAGTCAGCCTATGCTTCGGGACGAGCCTGAACCTCGCTGCGAGCATCACACTAGCTAGCTCGCACACACCTCGTTAATGTTTGTTGTTTTCACTGTAAATGTTCGCTCACACGATCGCTCAAATTTGTACTCATTTGACTAATTAGTGCAATCTTCACTAGCTCCTTAAATTGCACCCGTAACAAATACACAATGGAAACCCCATCCTCAATCACGTTGGATCTGAGAGCCAGCGATCCCATGCGATCATGCGTTCGATGTGCACCACGTGCACGTCGATCCCTGTTGGCGATAATTAATTTATCGGCTTACAATGAAGCAAAACTACAGCGTGGTCAAAATGAAAGGGTTACAAAACCAACAACGATACCCTACTGTCCATGCGATTCTTGACCGCGTCTTATTGGTGGTTGGGGATCGGAACTGCAACATTGTAGGTGGTGCATCATAGAAGCAGCCAACTTCATTGATACTCAGATTTGTCAAACTTATATGATCTAGCCTGTGTAGGCTGTAGCGGGTTAGATACTAAGGGGTACACAATTCTAGGGTTTCATATTTGTATCACTTTCATTCCTTAGTCAATTCATTCTCGTTCTAAGTTTCTCATGGTATCGAGCAGGTTCCCTCGTGGGAACTGTTCCTAGGGCCCACCAAGATTTTTTTTCCTACCCGGGGCGCGTGCCGCCCCTGCCCGAAGCGCGCCTAGTGTCCCGCCCTTGGCGACCCGTCGCGCCCTTCTTAGCGGCCCCTCAGGCCCCGTCGCTGCCCTCTCTAGGCCCCGCGTGGCCCCTTAGCGGCCCCGTCGCCGCCCCTTACGGCCCCGCGACCGCCTCTTACGGCCCCGCGACCGCCCCTTACGGCCCCGTCGCCGCCCCTCACGGCCCCGCGACCGCCCCTTACGGCCCCGTCGCCGCCCCTCACGGCCCCGCGACCGCCCCTTACGGCCCCGTCGCCGCCCCTTAAGGCCCCGTCGCCGCCCCTTACGGCCCCGTCGCCGCCCCTTACGGCCCCGTCGCCGCCCCTTTCAGCCTCGTCGCCGCCGAGCCGCGACCCCGTAGCCGCCCTTAGCGGCCCCGTCGCCGTCCCCCCCTCCCCTCGGCCTCGTCGCCGCCCTTCAGCGGCCACGTCGCCGCCCCTCCGCGGCCCCGTCGCCGCCCTTCAGCGGCCCCATTGCCGCCCTTCCGCGGCCCCGTCGCCGCCCTTTCGCGGCCTCGTCGCCGCCCTTCAGCGGCCTCTTGCCGCCCCTTGCGGCCCCGTCGCCGCCCTTCGCGGCCCTGCCGCCCTTCCTCGGCCCCTCAGCCGCCCTTCCCGGCCCCGTCGAGCAGCCGAGCCGCCGTCACCGCCGAGCCGCCGAGCCGCCGAGCCGCCCTTGCCGCCGTGCCGCCGAGCTGCCGAGCCGCCGAGCCGCCGAGCTGCCGAGCCGCCGAGCCGCCGAGCTGCCGAGCCGCCGAGCCGCCCTGCAGCCGAGCCGCCGAGCCGCCGAGCCGCCACGCCGCCGCAGCCGAGACGCCGCAGTCCCTGCCGTCGCGGCCCTGTCCCTGCCGGCCTGCCTCGGCCCGCCCCACCTGCCTGGTAAGAGCAGCGCCTCTGCCACTGCACTGCCCTACCCCGCTGCTCTCTCTGCCAGTCTACTGCTGTCATGGCCACCCCCAGTGTTCTCACCTTGGACGCTGAGGGTCGGGCTGTTGACTTTGAGGTCTGGGTAGATGATCTGCAGCTTTTCCTACAGTGCGATAGGGCAGACGGTCTCTCTCTGTTTGACCTCACCTCTGGTGCCTCTCCTGCCCCTGCTGCTGATGCTGACGCCACTGTTCGCTCACAGTGGGCCACGCGCGATGCTGCTGCTCGCCTTGCTGTGCGCCGCCACTTACCGACCGCTGAGCGCGCGCATTTTAGTCAGTACAAGAGTGCTAAGACCTTGTACGACGATGTCGTTGCACGCTACTCTTCCCCTGCCACTGCTGCCCTTAGCCGCCTCATACTGCCGTACCTCTTCCCTGACCTCGCCGCTTTTCCCACAGTTGCTGATCTCATTACGCACCTTCGCACTAGTGACATTCGCTACCGCGCTGCGCTTCCTGCTGAGTTCTGCGCCAAGAACCCCCCCCCTATGTACATCACCCTCTACTACATAGTCACCCGGCTCCCTGACACCCTTCGCTCGGTCAGGGACCACTTCCTCTCTGTTTGCCCCACCACCCTCACCGTTGACCTCCTCGAGGAGCGCCTCCTAGCAGCAGAAAAGAGTATAGTCGCTGTAGGAGCCTCTCGTGGTGACCCTCGTACCCCTGTCTTTGAGGGGTGCTCCTCCTCCACCCTCTTGCCCTCTGTTGCCTCTGCTGCTGCGGCCGACCTCGTTGGTCTTGAGTCGGTCGGCGCGGCGTCTGCCCCTAGCGGGAGGAGGGGGTGGGGGTGGCGGTGGGAGTGGTGGCGGGAGTGGGGGCACTAGTGGCGGCAGTGGAGGCGGAGGAGGCGGCGGTGGTGGCGGTGCGAGCGGAGGTGGTGGAGGTGGAGGCGGTGGTGGAGGTAGCGGCGGCGGAGGTGGAGCTGGTCAGGGCGGCTCTTCGCAGAGGGTCGGCTCCGGTGGTGGTCAGCGCCAGCAGCAGCAGCAGCAGCGCACTCGTGAGACCCCTTCCCCCCAGCAGCTTCGTGAGTGGTACACTGCTCGTCAGCGGGGTGGGGGTGCTGGCCCCTGTACCTACGTTCTACGTACAGGCGACCGCACGGGTGAGCAGTGTGGGGGTCCGCACTCCACCCAGCGCTGCTTCGGCCGCCTGATGGACGCTTGGCGTCATCAGTTCCCCGACGCTACTGAGATCCCTCGCTGGGGCGAGCTGTTTAGGGCGGGTGTTGCGATCTTTGATCTTGATTATGATGCTATTCTTGCTGCAATGTATGCTGTGACTATTAGTGATGAGGGTGACTGTTACCGGTGTTTTCCGCCTGACCCGGGCATTGAGGCTGCTGCTCTAGGTGCTGGTGAGGCTGCTGCTCTAGGTGCCAGTGAGCCGGCTGCCCCGGGTGCTGGTGAGTCTGCGCTCTCAGGTACCGCGTCGGCTCCGGCCACCCACACCTTCACCCTTGACTCCGGTGCTTCCCGCTCCTTCTTTCGAGACCGCACCACGCTTACGCCGCTTAGTCGGCCAGTGGCAGTCTCCCTGGCAGACCCCTCTGGGGGTCCTGTCCTTGCCCACTTCTCCACTGTTCTACCGTGTCCGGCGGCCCCTTCTGTCACCCTGTCGGGTCTTTACCTCCCCTCGTTCTCTACGAACTTGGTGAGTGGTTCTGATCTACAGGATAGGGGGGTTGACCAGTTCAGTCCTGCGAGTCAGCGGGTGACCCACTGTACGTGTGCTCGGACGGGCCGACACTTGGCCACGTTTACCCGTCGGCCGGGGTCGAGCCTGTACACACTGACTACTGAGTCTCCTCCGGTTGCTGAGTCTGGTCAGGTAGCTGCGTCGAGTCAGGTGTTTGCTGCAGCGTCCAGGTCTGGTCCTGAGTCTGCTCCCTGCTCGTGTCGTCTCCTGTCCCACCAGACTCTCCTCTGGCACCACCGCTTTGGTCACCCCTCCCTGCCTCGTCTCCGAGGCATGGCCTCCCGTGTCCTTGTCTCTGGTCTCCCCCGGTCCCTCCCTCCCCTTCCTCCGGGGCCTGCCCCCACCTGCGTTCCCTGCGTCGAGGGGCGGCAGCGCGCTGCTCCTCACTCCTCCGAGTTTCCTCCGACAGAGGCTCCGCTGCAGACTCTTCACATGGACGTGTGGGGCCCAGCCCGCGTCCGTGGACAGGGTCACGAGCGTTACTTCCTGCTGGTGGTTGACGACTACTCGCGTTACACCGCAGTCTTCCCCTTGCGCAGCAAGGGTGAGGTCACTGAGGTGTTGATCGCCTGGATCCGCGCAGCTCGTCTCCAGCTCAGAGAGAGTTTCGGCTCGGACTTTCCTGTTCTGCGTCTGCATTCTGACAGAGGCGGAGAGTTCTCCTCTGACCTTCTGCGAGCCTTCTGTCGTGCATGAGGCATCCGCCAGACCTTCACGCTTCCGGAATCTCCGCAGCAAAATGGGATTGCTGAGCGCCGCATTGGCATGGTCATGGACGTCGCTCGTACGTCCATGGTCCATGCGGCTGCCCCCCATTTTCTGTGGCCGTTTGCGGTTCGGTACGCGGCGCATCAGATCAACCTTCAGCCCCGGGTCTCCATGCCGGAGACCTCCCCTGCTTTGCTGTGGACGGGGAAGGTTGGCGATGCGTCTGCGTTCCGTGCCTGGGGATCTCAGGCGTTTGTCCACGACTTGTCTGCGGACAAGCTGTCCCCTCGTGCTGTTCCCTGCGTCTTCCTTGGCTTCCCCCCTGACGCGCCGGGCTGGCAGTTCTACCACCCCACCTCGCGCCGTGTTCTGTCCTCCCAGGACGTCACGTTTGACGAGTCGGTTCCCTACTACCGTCTCTTCCCCTACCGCATTGCGTCCCTCCCCCCCCCGCCGCTCTTCCTTACGCCAGGTCCCCCTCCGGTAGACCCCCTCCCCCCTCAGGGTCCTGCCCCCTCAGGTGTGTCTCAGGTAGACGCAGTCGACCCTGTCGAGGTAGCTGTTGGCTCTGGTGCTGCTAGGGGTGCTGAGCCTGCAGGTGCTAGGTCTGGGGGTGCTGAGCCTGGGGGTGCTGACTCTGGGGGTGCTGCGCCTGGGGGTGCTGAGCCTGGGGGTGCTACGCCTGGGGGTGCTGCGTCTGGGGGTGCTGAGCCTGGGGGTGCTGCGTCTGGGGGTGCGGAGTCTGAGGGTATTGGACCTGCTCGTGTGGCGTCTGGCGGTGCTGGGCCTGGAGGTTCTTTGGGTGCTTCGTCCCGGCGGGAGCTACTCTCTCCACAGGAGCTGCGTGAGTGGTTTGCCCGGCGCTGGAGGCGAGCTGCTGGAGCTGGAGGTGCTGCGGGTGCTGGAGGTTCTGCTGCTGCTGAGGGTGCTGGTGCCGCGGGTCCCGGAGGTGCTCGTACTGGGAGTACTGGAGCTGCTGGGCCTGCGGGTGCTTCTCGTACTGGAGCTGGTGGTGCTGCGGGCGTCGGTGCTACTGAGGGTGCTGGAGCTGGACCCGCTGCGTCTTCTGGTGGTCCGGCTGGAGCTGGAGCTGCTGGGGGTGTTGGCGCTGAGGGTGCCTCTGGTGCTGGTGCCTCTGAGGGTACTGGAGTTGGCGCTGCTGGAGCTGGGGGTGCTGCTGGCGCTGGTGCTGTCGTTCGGGGTGCTGGTGCTGTCCCTTCTGGTGCTGGTGGTGCTAAGCGGCCGCGGCCGTACTTCGTTCCGCTCCTTGAGCAGGTTCTTGGTCTTCCGCCCTCTGCTAGTCCGGCTCCTCCCTTAGAGTGTCCACCGCCTGTCCAGTCCGAGTCACAGTTACAGCCTACCTCTCCTCTGCCTGCTCCTTCTCCCTACACTGGTCCTACTGGAGGTCTTGCTGAGCGTCGTGAGCCTGCGTCTCGTCCTGCGTCGCCTGTCCGTGCTGCTCGCACTAGTAGTCGTGGTTCGCGTCAGCGTCCTCCCCCTGTCCCCGGCACGCACCGGATGTCTCTGCGTCCCTCCACTGCTCCGCTGCGTGCCCCTTTGCCTTCTCCTCCTGAGTCCTCTCTTCCTGTTCTTGCTGACCCGGAGTCGGACTCCCTTCGTGCTGCCAGTCCTACTGTCACGCGTCTCCTTGCTACTGTTGTCACTGACCCTTCCTTTGAGTCCGCTGCTGCGTCTGCCTCAGTTTCTGAGCTTGTCGACTTCGCTGCTCGTTGTCGCCTAGACTACGCTGCTAGTCTTGTCGCTGAGTCTGAGTCTGTCTGTCCTCCGTCCGTTGGGGGTGAGTGTGCCCTTGGCACGGACGTCCTTGAGGACAGTCAGGAGAAGTTCCAGTGCTTTGCTGCTGCTTCACCTCATCTCGTGTCCATGCTGCTTGCCCCTGAGGGAGACCCGGATGCACCAGAAATCCCGACTCCGCGCTCTTACGCGGAGGCGATAGAGGGTCCCTACTCCTCACACTGGCAGGCAGCCATGGATGCAGAGATGGCTTCCTGGAAGTCCACAGGCACCTACGTCCACGAGGTTCCCCCTCCTGGGGCGAACATCGTCAGTGGCATGTGGATTTTCAGGGTGAAGCAGCCGCCGGGTTCTCCGCCTGTCTTCAAGGCGCGCTACGTGGCTCGTGGCTTCAGTCAGCGGCAGGGAGTTGACTACTTTCAGACCTTCTCTCCCACCCCGAATATGACCACTCTTCGAGTACTGCTGCACATAGCCGCTCACCGTGACTACGAGCTTCACTCTCTTGACTTCAGCACTGCTTTCTTGCAGGGCAGCCTGCACGAGGAGATCTGGCTGCGCCGCCCACCTGGCTTCACTGGGTCTTTTCCTCCTGGTACCCAGTGGAGCCTCCGGCGGCCAGTCTACGGTCTCCGCCAGGCACCTCGTGAGTGGCACGACACACTGAGGACTACACTTGCGGCTCTTGGGTTTGCTCCTTCTACTGCCGACCCGTCGCTGTTTCTGCGCACCGACACTTCTTTGCCGCCGTTCTACATCCTCGTGTACGTCGGCGACTTGGTCTTTGCCACAGCTGACACTGCTGGACTCGCCCACGTGAAGTCCGAGCTGCAGAAGAGACACACGTGCACAGACCTGGGTGAACTGCGTAGCTACCTTGGCTTGCAGATCACCCGGGACAGAGCACAGCGCACCATTACTTTGACTCAGTCACACATGGTGCAGCAGGTCCTTCAGCGCTTCGGCTTCACGTACTCCTCGCCTCAGGCCACTCCTCCGTCTACTCGCCACTCGCTCTCAGCTCTGCCTTCGGATGAGTCCGTAGAGTCGAGTGGCCCGTACCCAGAGCTTGTTGGCTGCCTCATGTACCTGATGACCTGCACTCGACCTGACCTTGCATACCCTCTTAGCATTCTGGCACGCTATGTTGCTCCTGGGAGACACAGACCAGAGCACATGGCTGCAGCAAAGAGGGTGTTGCGCTACTTGTGCAGTACGTCGGGCATGGGGCTTGTGCTTGGAGGGCGGAGTCCAGTGGTCCTCACAGGTCACGCAGACGCTTCTTGGGCTGACGACCAGGCTACGCAGCGGTCGTCACAGGGTTACACCTTCAGCCTTGGTTCCGGCTCTGTTTCGTGGCGGTCTACCCGCTCGTCTTCTGTTCTCGGCTCGAGTTGTGAGGCTGAGATCTACGCAGGGGCCATGGCTGCACAGGAGCTACGCTGGCTCACCTACCTGCTGACTGACCTAGGAGAGCCGCCTCGTTCTCCTCCAGTTCTGTACGTAGACAACAAGGCTATGCTGGCCTTGTGTTGGGAGCACAGACTGGAGCACAGAACGAAGCACATCGCTCTTCGCTACTTCCTTGCTCGTGAGCTGTGTCAGAAGAGTAGATTAATCTTAGGCGCCATGGCTAGGTTTTTAGGAAGACGAGAGTAGCGAGGGAGAAGTTTCACCAACAAAAAGGGGTTGTTCACTATAGAGCGAGCAGTACAAATAAGCAAGAATGAAGAAAGGTGCACCACCAAACAGAAATTTATATGACTACAGTATTCTACACTACAGGCAGTTATAGAACAATATATAGAATTATATATTATTCTGACACGCCCCCATAAGTGCCTGTAGGGAAGAATGTGCAGTCAACGCCCCCATAATGGGGTACACAAGACAGGCCGCAGCGGAAATCACAGCAACAGGCAAGTGCAGTGGCAACCGGTGCAGTGATGGCAGATCCAGCTGTACCAACCCCTCAGCCAAGGCAGAAACAGTAGCAGGTGTAGGGGCGGCAGGTCGCCTGAGGAGCAGGCTCTGTGGCTGCAACGTGCAGCAGGACATCAGCGGCTCGACGGCAGCACCTGCAGGCCCCTAGCAGCAGGCAGCAGAAGCAAAGGCAGTAAAGGCAGGTGGCAGCAGGGGCGGCAGCTGGAGGTGCCACGGTAGCAACGGGCGTCAGCAGTAGATGCCCGGCTGACTTCCGCCACCCCCTCTCACCCTCCCCCCCACAGCTGCAAGCGCGGCAGTGAGAGAGAGAGGAGGGGGGACGGCTGTTGGTGCTGCAAAATCTCTCTCGCCACCCCCTCACACTCCCCCCCATCCCCCACAGCGACCGGCGCTGCAGGGAGAGAGAGGAGAGAGGAGGGCGTCAGCGGTTTCCTGAGGGTGCGCTCCCGCCACTCCCTCACCCTCCCCCCCACAGCGACAGTCGCGTATGGGGCGATAAAGGGCGACGGCAGGTGCTGCTGGCGGCTCACAGCAGCCACCCCGTCACACCACCTCCCCCACTGCCCGCCACGCCCACGACCTCCCCCCACAGCAGGAGCACGCACGACAGTAGCAAGTGCGACAGCTGCAGCGGGACCGGGGGGAGGGTGGGCGGGGACAGTTGCTCGAGCGCGACGAGCGGGACAGAGGGCCGAAACGGAGGCGAGACGAAGTGGCGACGGGGCAGCGTGGCCGCGAACGACGGGGCGACTAGGCAGCGCGACGAGCAGAGCGCCGCCTTCGCCCCGTCGATCGCGCAGACGATTATGACCGTCGCGGATTTCAACGCGACGGTCGCACTGGCGGCACGATCGCAGCAGAAAATCGTTGGGAGGGAGGGCCGCCATGACAGGGTCAAAAATCGGTGGGCCCATTGATCGAAAACTAGCTCTGATACCATGTCAGAAGAGTAGATTAATCTTAGGCGCCATGGCTAGGTTTTTAGGAAGACGAGAGTAGCGAGGGAGAAGTTTCACCAACAAAAAGGGGTTGTTCACTATAGAGCGAGCAGTACAAATAAGCAAGAATGAAGAAAGGTGCACCACCAAACAGAAATTTATATGACTACAGTATTCTACACTACAGGCAGTTATAGAACAATATATAGAATTATATATTATTCTGACAAGCTGCAGCAGCGAGGTCAGCTGCGCCTTGCTTACGTGGCCTCTGAGGCCAACACTGCTGATATCTTCACCAAGGCACTTGCGCCTTGTGACCATCAGCGCTTCTGTACTCTGTTAGGTCTTGTACCTACCTTGCCTCACTTGCTCACTTCTTGACCTTGCTTGTACTGTTACATATATATATACCTACTCTTGCTTGTTTAGCGTTATATATATGTGTGTACTCATGCATGTGAACTGGCCTTGTGGCCTTGAACTTGTGCTCAGAATGTGTGGTGACGTTGTGATCCACCCTGAGCTTGCTTTGCCTTGCTTTGCTTGACTGGTCTTGTGACCCCTTGTTCTCCCCCACTTTGCCTATGGGGGTGTGTCAAACTTATATGATCTAGCCTGTGTAGGCTGTAGCGGGTTAGATACTAAGGGGTACACAATTCTAGGGTTTCATATTTGTATCACTTTCATTCCTTAGTCAATTCATTCTCGTTCTATGTTTCTCAAGATTATGCCAGGAGCGTTTTGCATTCGTACTCAACCGACAAATGCTCGGTAGAGTATCCAAGTATACTTGTTTTTCATGTTTTAAGTACAATTTTGAATCAAAGTCACCACCAGCTACTTTCCCGCACATACCCCTGAAACAAAACAAGAAAAAAAACCTTTATATAACCTGGACACACTTTGGGAAATCAACCCCAGAGTTGATGATCCTTTCCCATGTTACCTTCGCTTTTCCAATGAGATTAATTGCGTTATTCTTTACGGAATCATGCTCCGACACGAGGGCGCATAAATATAAATTTGATTTACCCCATGTCAGGGCGCTTCCGCGTGGTAGGGTTGAGCATTATTTTTTTGTCGATTTTTGGGCAGCACCTCGACACAATCTTTCTTATTTTAATTTGGTAATTGTATTCTGTTTCTGACACATTGGTAAGCGTGAAAGTGTGATTGAACAGCAAGAACCAATCAGCGATGAGAAATGGAGGTTGGTACTTTGAGTATCAATGATATTGGCGGAAAAATCACGCGACTCGACGGTTTTCGGATTTGTGTCAATCCGGTCGACCACTCGTGCACCACGTCAGCACAATTTAGAATTCCAAAACTCCGATCGACCGACCCTTTTTCTACACTTGCAAGCATGAAATGGTCACTCTGTCGCAAGTATTACTACTGCGTTAGGGTTTCTCCGAATTCGTAGGTTTGTGGGTGGTAGTGTCTGTCGCTTTTTGCAGAGTAAGATTACGCGTTTCAGTAGGTGCGATATGCCTACCATGATTACGTTTGGTCACAAGGATATCACAAACAGTTACAGTAAAGTAAATTTCTATTGCTGGTGACCACGGTGCTATCACGGATGGTCATACCTTGCCCCGAAAAGCTATCACGTTTGGTCACTCAATGAAACGAGCATAATTTTATTGAAACCACAAAAGAAACTGTAGAGAAATGTAGGAAACCCAATCTCGATTGCTTGTTACCCTCGCGCATGATTCTAGCTTGAATTTAGGGGACTGAAGAAAGAAATAAACCCCTGAAGGATGGCATGCCCATTCGGGAGGCATCAACCCTAAACACCTTGCGACAAGGTCTTTAGGGTTGATGCCTCCCGAAGGAAATCCTATCCGAACGGGTTTTAGTTTTTTTCTTAGGAAGCAGAATTAACCTTTGTGTTCCGCCCGTCTAAAAGCAATATTTTGAGGGTCATTATGCATCAATCTAACAGCACACAAGTCAGCAGTGAACAATGCGCAACGAGCTTAACGAGAGATGTTGCAGATGTTTTTTGCGAGTTAACGAGAGTGGTCGCGAAAATATTTCGTAACTAGCAGCGTCTCGTAACACTACGGACAAAACTGCGCGCACGATAAAATTTCCCCTGAATCCCAAGAGTGATTTGAGGAGTTACAGATTTTGATTGGGCGTTTCATATGTCACAAACAGTCACAGGCATAATTTCCCAAATTGCCATATCTAAACCCTGCCTACACGACACCGTCGTATGTACTGTGCAGACCTACACCACGACAAAAACAATATCATGCGGGACGTTAGAGAGCCTAAACCAAACCAACTACGACAAGTTACGTACCTGCGGTGACACACTCAACACCAACCAATAAACATGATTCCATACCGCGTAACCTACTGTAAGGTCGATCGGAGTTTTGGAATTCTAAATTGTGCTGACGTGGTGCACGAGTGGTCGACCGGATTGACACAAATCCGAAAACCGTCGAGTCGCGTGATTTTTCCGATATTGGCCGACCATAGAAGGGTGCCGTTGGGTCCTAGGTGGCCCCCCGAGCACACCCAGCCCCACGGATTCCACAGGAGGCGTGCACCCCGCCCAATTAACGACACGTGCAGTCCACATCTGGATGAATGGTTCCAAGCGTTCCATTCCATCCATTCCAAACCAGCAGCCATGTCCACCTTTTGGCTAGTCATGAGTAGGTTAGGGATTTTACGTTTGATTCCTCTGTCCAACCCAGTGTGGCGCCACGTGGTTGCTCTGAATATGTTACAGCCAATGCGCGCAGCCGATCGGGGTTTTCAGCCAGTCGAACCTATCAGATTTGGATTGTGCGAGCTGACTAGACTGAGCTGCCCCGGGCACAATAAAAATCGGCAGCTGTAAGGTGGGACGTTCGCGAATAAAAATCGGCAGCTGTCATGTGCGACCTAGCTCGGTCAGTCTGATCGCTTCAAAATGTTCATCCCGCGTCAACTCCCATCCACTCCATTCCACCCCAAGCAATCCCTTTCAAACCAACCTCACCATCATCTTCCCATCAAGGCGTAGGGAAAACGTGAAAACCTCATGCGACCCAGCAGAACGATCGCTCAGGCGAGTTCAGAAAGGGGATGGGTCAGACTTGATACGATCAGGAACGGAATTTTGAGATTTAGAGTGGTTGGGTATGGTAGTGTCGGGTTAAAAACGTAACATATATTAAAACGCACCCAGCGTCTTCCATTCCCCACCCCATTCACTTTCGCCAGATTTGTAACCACCCAGGTTGAGCTTGGGTCATTCTTTAGCCTTATGTGTAGCACCATGTAGTTTCTGTGCAAAGCCTGCAATTTCACGTACGAAGATGTTCATAACTGTTGGGTATCCTGGTCGGCCACCTTTGGAGCATTCCTCGACCCTTAGGAATCCTTGAGGTAGTTTTTTTATGGGGAGGGGGGAGGGGGGGGGGGGGGGGGGGGGGAGAGGAGAGGAAGAGGGGGGAGAGAGGGGGGAGGAGGAATTTTACGGATGCCGCATCATCCCTGCATGATCATGATCCCTAGAACCGTAAGTGTCGCGTCTACAGCCCATACTTCATCCCTTATCGCACTCCGCACCCAATTCAATAAATGCGGGTTTACTGTCCAGTCCACTGGCTTAGCAGGGGGGTACGTTTACATGATAGTCATTTATGTTACTCAAATGGTAGTAAATACTCCAGGGGACGAGGTAGACACTTCCAAAGTGTCCAAGGTATTTTCTACAGGCTGTAGCTGCTTTCGCCTTGAAGGCCGATAAGGAATTTTAAGATGTCGATCGCGATGAATATAAAAACAGGTGGTGTCGCATTGTCTTTGTCGGATCGTTCTAAACGCTTGCTCTCAGCCTTCGGCCGCTCAGCCTTCGTCCTGAGGACGTGACGTCTGGATTTCCCAGAACTTTAGCAGGAAGCTCCTTTCACAGCAAACGGCGGATCAAGTACTAGTTGATCAACTACTAGCTAGTAGCTTCTGTTGAAGGAAATTGGCCCCGCCCTCGCATGGGCAAAACTGGCTTCATGGTCGGGTGTGCGGGAGGTGCAGCCGACCTTCTACAGGAGTACAAGGGTTGCCTGTACACGAGGTGTACTAGGGAATCCATGCAAGGGTAGCAGAAGCATCCTCGAGTGCATCACAGATGTCCCGTGCACATGTACAAGTGGCGCAGCTTGTACAGAAGTTCGCGGTGTTCGTCTGCGCAGGGTCGCGTCTGACCCTGCGCAACATTGAGACTGCACAGGCGAATTTTGGCCAGAAATTCGAATGTGCCCTAATTTCGACCAATCAGGAGCTGACATTTTGAAATGTCAACCGAGGTGTTCAACGAAGGTGCTCGACGAAGGTCGTCGAGCAGCAACGACGAAGGTCGTCAACCGGTGATGACGAAGGTCATCATCCTGCAGAGATGTCAGGTACTTCATTTGGTTGACCAAGTTACCTGCTCGACGAGGTGCGCGAAGGTGTGCGAACGTCGTCGAGGCTGTTGTGGCAAAGTCGACCGACGTGGCAGCACGTGGTCGACGTGGCTCATCATGTGCAACCGTCAGCATGTGGCTGACAACCTGCGCAATGTGTGTGACAGTGCACGTCGTGCATAACTGTCTACAAGCACCTGCGAAGTAGGTGCCTGCACATGTGCTTACAATAACCTGCGGATGCAATGTTGGCAAGCCGTGCGGATGCTACGTTGGCAAGCCGCGCGGGTGCAGCATTGGCAGGCCGCCATCTGCAGCGTTGGCGAGTCGCGTACAAGCTGCGTTGGCAGACCGCGGACTTGCTTCGTTGGTAGGTCGACAACTCTGTCATGCTGGCACTCAACCTGCCTGAGCACTAGCAAACCTTGCATGTGATGTAGTCAATCTTTGCCATTGCTTGTTCTCATTCTGAACTCTGTATTCTCAACTTTTCCTTAGTGAAACTCTTGCTGTTTTGCCCTGTGAAAACACAAGTCCTAGAGAACACAGACAGAGCTACGATCACTCTACCAACTCGTGCCTACCCTGCAGTCTAGCTCCCACCGTTGTAGAGTTAATCTCCTCATGGTGCGGTGAGCGTGGATCAAACACGCGACCTTCAGATAGGAGCCAACTTTTGCACCTACTAAGTCGTTCGTAGGCCGGCAGCCTTTTAAGTCACCATGGTCGACCCCGTAGTTGACGCGGGTGTAGCGGATACCTTGTAGACACGACTAGCTAATGCAAGGAGACGCCACGAGGCTGGCGAGTACGGGACGATCCCCTTGGAGATCGTCGAGTTGGGCATCCAAGCGCAGTGGGCGACGGAGCACCCTTCCCGTCCTGCATCTCCTCGACCGACACGCAACGAAGGTGGCGTCGACGATGAGGTCGACGGCGGTGCACGAGTCAGTGGCAACGCGGGCACGAGGCAGATAGGAGTGCTCAGGTCTGTTGACGGTGGTGTTGGCGGGAGTCACGCACGAGTGCAGCGGTCGATGGCACCTCAACGAAGCAGTGGAAGTCCCTCGTCAACGACGCATGTGACAGCGGGCGGGATCGCGCCGGCGTATGGCTACTTCAAGTTTTCGCCGGACAAGATCATCGTCGCACCTCTGCAAGGTCGACGGGACCTCATCACTTGGAGGGAGTCGATAGAACCACAGCTGGAGGTCGCCGGGCTAAAGGGCTTCGCCGACGGCACTGTGCCAATTACGCACGAGGACGATGTCGAGCTGCGCGGGGAGTTTCGTGCTGCTCACTTCCTCACTTTCATGGTCATCTCGAGGTGCTGCTCGCCGGTGGTGCAGCTTGCGCTCAGGACCTGTCGAGAGCGTCTGGATGCTGGTCACCAAGCATGGCACTTCATCCTGTCGACGTACCAGGCGAAGGACGACCTGTACATCGGACAGCTAGAGGAGAAGATGACACATCTTCGGATGGGTGAGCAGGAGTCGGCGACGGACTACTGCAACCGTGCTCGACGGATACTGGCCGAAATGCGGATGGCGGGCGCCGAATACTCTACGGCGTCCTACATCACCCACGTTGTCAAGGGCCTGCCGCGTAGCTACAACCTCATGAAGAGGATGATGATGGTGCCCGGCACGCGGGAGTCACTCGACGAGGACTCAATCACCAGCTACATCCTTCAAGATGAGGCTATGCAGGAGGCAGAGCAGCCCACCGAGCTCCTTCCGCAGGCGAGTTACGCTGCACCGACGAAGCAGAATCGTCCGCAGGGGCAGCGAGGAAAGTTTGGCGGAGGTGGTAGCGGAGGTGGGAGGTCGGCGAAGGACGCCGGCCAGGCGAAATCAACTCGTGACAGTGGTCGCGACAAGGGTGGTCGACGGCGTGAGTGCTGGGTCTGCGGAAGCGCCGACCACCTCTCCTATAACTGCCCTGACCGAGAAGACACTGACGACGATGACCACAAGGGAGGCCGCGGAAGGTCGGCCAACGGTCGTCAAAGTCGGGACGAGAAGCCGCACAAGGAGAAGCAGACGTCTTCGACGAAGGAGGTCGACTCCTCCAGCGGCAAGGGGCAAGGTGATGGAGAGGCTTCCTGCTCAATGGTCAGCATGGTGGAGCAGACTGTTTCGCTGGCACCAGAGGCCGGCGAAGACTTCAAAGCGGTCGCTGCAGCCGTGCAGGCAAATCCAATGGTGGTTCTGCTCGACAGCGGTTGCTCACACCACCTCATGGGGACGAAGGAGGCCTTCGTCGACATGGGGCCGAGCGGCAATGTGAAGCATGTGCGTGGCTTCAACGGGGCTCTGCAGACCATCGAGGGCCGAGGCACCGTCGCTTTGCAAGGGGAGGCCGGGAAGCAGGTCCTCATCCCCGACGTGCTCTACGTCCCGGGCGTGCAGGCGAACCTGCTGTCAGCTGGTCAGCTGAAGGAGAATGGTGTGCAGCTGCAGGACGACGGTGACGAGACGATGCTCGTCAACGCGACTGGGGAGGTGCTCGGTCGAGCACGCTATAGCGGCCGCGTCCTCTGCACCAACCTTCAACCCTTCTCGACAAAGCTATCATCGAAGTCGACTGAGGTGGTGGCTCTGCGAACGATTGCTTCGGCAACGAAGTCGACGCCGCCCAGGTGGCACGCGAGGCTTGCGCACGTTGGTGTCGACATCATCAAGAGCTCGGCGAAGCACAATGTTGCCACTGGCCTGGACATCACGCCTTCCATAGGGACCGATTTGCCGTGCGTCTCCTGCATAGGTGGCAAACTTGCACGGCATACCTTCCCCAACAAAGGTTCAGATGCGGAGGAAGCCCTTGCCGTTGTGCACATTGACTTGTGCGGACCGTTCCGAGTGGCTGCCAAGGATGGCAGCTACTACTTCCTTCTGCTGAAGGATCGAAAGACTCGCTACGTGTGGGTGAGGCCGGTCGCCAAGAAAAGCGACGTCCTGGAAGTGTTTAAGCAGTGGCTGGTGGTCGTGGAGAGGCAAACCAAGAAGTCGGTGATGATGCTCCGCTCTGACCGCGGAGGCGAGTTCCTGGGGAAGGACTTCACCAACTTTGTCAACGGCAAAGGCATCGTCCACGACCTGACCTGTCCGTACACTCCGCAGCAGAACGGCATGGCGGAGAGGGAGATGCGGACGGTCGTCGAGGCCGTGCGGACGATGCTGCTGCACATGGGCGTGCAGCACCACTGGTGGCATCTCGCCCTGCGGCAGGCCGTCTGGGTGCGCAACTGCTTGGAGCGGTCGACGCTGCCTCTGGGGACGACGCCGCACCAGCTGCTGACAGGCAAGAAGCCTGATCTCACTCTGGCGAGGGTGTGGGGCTGCATGGTGCAGTTCATGGTCCCTGAGCAGCAGCGTGGTGGGAATCTGGCGTCGAAGGCTCGTTGGGGGCTACACCTGGGTGTGTCACCGGAGAGCAAGGGATGGGAAGTGCTCGACCTGACTGACAACAAGCTTGTCACAACGGTCGAGGCTATCTTCTACGAGACGATGTCTCTGGAGGTGTGGAAGGTGACGCATGGGCCAGCGTCTGCACGGGCGCAGACCCACTCTCCGACTGACTCCTCGACGGCGACGTTTCCACTGCTCGCCGAGATCGACGAGGCTGCTGACGAGGATGTCGAGGAAGTCCATCCTACTCCTCCTCCTGTTCCTTTTGCACCACCTGTTGTCGCCGACTTGCCTGAGCAGACACCTTCGTCAGCCACTGGCGACGAGGGGAGCCTGCGGACGTTGCCTGTGGCGCCGTCCAAGGGCATCGCCAGCGGCCGACGTGATGTCAAGCTCGTCGACGAGGGTACGAAGCCTTCGACGGCAGGGGAGCTGCGTGTGGAACAGATGCAGCTGACAGGGGAGCCATTGACGAAGGAAGCGTCTGCAGAGGAACCGTCGACAGGGGAGCAGTTCGACGATGGTTCGTCGAGTGACGTTGTAGAGGACATTGGTGAACCTGATGACGACGAAGGGGAGCTGTCTGCGGGGGAGCAGTCCACTGACAGCGATGTGGTGGAAGTCAAAGCTGATGAGCCTCCGCTGCGACGTTCCACTCGTGTCAACTTTGGCAAGCCTCGCGAGAAGCTGAGCTACCATGCTTGCTTGCCCCCACCTCCTACAGCACGTTGCTCGACGATGCGCAGGACGACGTCGACCTGCCCGAGCTCGACCCTGACGTGCACGCTGACCCAGAGCATCGCTGGGACATCGCGACGATGACAGTGAAGGAGGCTCTGGCGAGCTGGAAAGGCAAGGCGGTGAAGGCGGCGATGGACGAGGAGATTCGCAGCCTCATCGCCAACGGCACATGGGAGCTGGTCGAACGTCCACGCGGGGTGAACATCATGAAGAACCGGTGGGTGCTGACGACAAAGTATCACATCGATGATACGGTCGCTCGTGAGAAGGCACGTTTAGTCGTGAAGGGCTTCACGCAGGTGTACGGCGCCGACTACGAAGAGACGTACGCACCGGTCAGCAGCTACGTCACGCTGAGGATCTTCCTCAGCATCGTCGCTGTCCACGACTTGCATCTGATGCAGCTTGACATGAAGAATGCATTCCTGCAGAGTAAGCTGGACAGGGTGCTGTACATGTACCAGCCAGACTACTATGATGATGGAACTGGCCGGGTGTGCAAGCTGTTGAAAAGCCTCTACGGACTGAAACAGTCACCACTGCTGTGGTACAGGGCCCTCGACGGAGTGCTGTTGGGCGCCGGCTGGAAGAAGAGCCAGGTCGACCAGGCTCTCTACTTCAAGGCCGGTGACGGAAGAGTGATGTGCTGGGTGCTTGTCTACGTTGACGACCTACTCGTCGCCAGCAGCAGCCTCGCGATGCTGAAGGAGCTGAAGGAGCTGCTGGAGGCTGCATTTGAGTTGCGCGACATCAGCCCGGTCGAGAGGTACCTTGGGCTGGAAATCGTTCGCGACAGGTCGGCTTGTGTGATGAAATGAGGAATGAATGAACTAGCAAGCAGGTGGGTACAAGTAGGAAACCTAGAAATGTTGTACCCTATAGTGTCTACCCCACTACAGCCTAGATAGACCATAGCATATAAGTTTGACACACCCCCATAGGCAAAGTGGGGGAGAACAAGGGGTCACAAGACCAGTCAAGCAAAGCAAAGCAAGCTCAGGGTGGATCACAACGTCACCACACATTCCGAGCACAAGTTCAAGGCCACAAGGCCAGTTCACATGCAAGATCATATATAAAGGTCAACAAGCAAGTGCAGGTATAGAAAGATCACAGTACAAGCAAGGTCAAGAAGTGAGCAAGTGAGGCCAAGTAGGCACAAGACCTAGCATCGTACAGAAGCGCTGATGATCACAAGGCGGAAGTGCCTTGGTAAAGATATCAGCAGTGTTGGCCTCAGAGGCCACGTAAGCAAGGCGCAGCTGACCACGCTGCTGCAGCTCACGAGCAAGGAAGTAGCGAAGAGCAATGTGCTTCGTTCTGTGCTCCAGTCTGTGCTCCCGACACAAGGCCAGCATGGCCTTGTTGTCTACGTACAGAACTGGAGGAGAACGAGGCGGCGCTCCTAGGTCAGTCAGCAGGTAGGTGAGCCAGCGTAGCTCCTGTGCAGCCATGGCCCCCGCGTAGATCTCAGCCTCACAGCTGGAGCCGAGAACAGAAGACGAGCGGGTAGACCGCCACGAAACAGAGCCGGAACCAAGGCTGAAGGTGTAACCCTGTGACGACCGCTGCGTAGCCTGGTCGTCAGCCCAAGAAGCGTCTGCGTGACCTGTGAGGACCACTGGACGTCGCCCTCCAAGCACTAGCCCCATGCCCGACGTACTGCACAAGTAGCGCAACACCCTCTTCGCTGCAGCCATGTGCTCTGGTCGGTGTCTCCCAGGAGCAACATAGCGTGCCAAGATGCTAAGAGGGTATGCAAGGTCAGGTCGTGTGCAGGTCATCAGGTACATGAGGCAGCCAACAAGCTCTGGGTATGGGCCACTCGGCTCTACGGACTCATCCGAAGGCAGAGCTGAGAGCGAGTGGCGAGTAGACAGAGGAGTGGCCTGAGGCGAGGAGTACGTGAAGTCGAAGCACTGAAGGACCTGCTGCACCATGTGTGACTGAGTCAGGGTAATGGTGCGCTGTGCTCTGTCCCGGGTGATCTGCAAGCCAAGGTAGCTGCGCAGTTCACCCAGGTCTGTGCACATGTGTCTCTTCTGCAGCTCGGACTTCACGTGTGCGAGTCCAGCAGTGTCAGCAGTGGCAAAGACCAAGTCGTCGACGTACACGAGGATGTAGAACGGCGGCAAAGAGGTGTCGGTGCGCAGAAGCAGCGACGGGTCGGCAGTAGAAGGAGCAAACCCAAGAGCCGCAAGTGTAGTCCTCAGTGTATCGTGCCACTCACGGGGCGCCTGGCGGAGACCGTAGACTGGCCGCCGGAGGCTCCACTGGGTACCAGAGGGAAACGACCCAGTGAAGCCAGGTGGGCGGCGCAGCCAGATCTCCTCGTGCAGGCTGCCCTGCAGGAAAGCTGTGCTGAAGTCAAGAGAGTGAAGCTCGTAGTCGCGCTGAGCGGCTATATGCAGCAGCACCCGAAGAGTGGTCATCTTCGGGGTGGGAGAGAAGGTCTGAAAGTAGTCAACTCCCTGCCGCTGACTGAAGCCTCGAGCCACGTAACGCGCCTTGAAGACAGGCGGAGAACCCGGCGGCCGCTTCACCCTGAAAATCCACATGCCACTGACGATGTTCGCCCCAGGTGAGGGAACCTCGTCGACGTAGGTGCCTGTGGACTTCCAGGAAGCCATCTCTGCGTCCATGGCTGACTGCCACTGTGAGGAGTAGGGACCCTCGATCGCCTCAGCGTACGATCGAGGAGTCGGGATGTCTGGTGCATCCGGGTCTCCCTCAGGGGCAATCAGCGTGGACACGAGATGAGGCAAAGCAGCAGCAAAACACTGGAACTCCTCCTGCCTGTCCTCAAGGACGTCCGTGCTAAGAGCACACTCACCCCCGACGGACGGAGGACAGACAGACTCAGACTCACCAACGAGACTAGCGGCGTAGTCTAGACGACAGCGAGCAGCAAAGTCGACAAGCTCAGCAACCAAGGCAGACGCAGCAGTGGACTCAAAGGAAGGGTCAGTGACAACAGTAGCCAGGAGACGCGTGACAGTAGGACTGGCAGCACGAAGAGAGTCAGACTCCGGGTCAGCAAGAACAGGAAGAGAGGACTCTGGAGGAGACAGCAACGGGACACGCAGAGGAGCAGTGGAAGGACGCAGTGCCATCTGGTGTGTGCCTGGGACCGCAGGAGGACGCGGACGCGGAGCACGACTACTAGTGCGAGCAGCACGATCAGGCGACGCAGGACGAGACGCAGGCTCACGACGCTCAGCAAGACCTCCAGTAGGACCAGTGTAGGGAGAAGGAGCAGGCAGGGGGGAGGCGGGCTGTAACTGTGACCGCGACTGGACAGGCTGTGGACACTCTAAGGGAGGAGCAGGACCAGTAGAGGGCGTGAGACCAAGAACCTGCTCAAGGAGCGGAACGAAGTACGGCCGCGGCCGCGCAGCGCCTCCAGAACCAGCAGGGACAGCACCAGTACCCCCAGCGGCAGCAGCACCTCCAGCTCCAACAGCGCCAACTCCAGCACCCTCAGAAGTACCAGCGCCAGTAGCACCTCCAGCGCCAACACCCCCAGCTGCTCCAGCTCCAGCAGCTCCAGCAGCTCCAGCTCCAGCAGGACCGTCAGCTCCAGTACCGCCAGCAGCTCCAGCAGTACCTCCAGCAGGACCAACTCCAGTAGCCCCAGCAGCACCCCCAGTCCCAGCAGCTCCAGTACCGCCAGTACGAGCACCTCCAGGACCAGCAGCAACAGTAGCACCTCCAGCTCCAGCAGCACGGCTCCAGCGCCGGGCAAACCACTCGCGCAGCTCCTGCGGAGAGGGTGGCTCCCGCCTCGACGAAGCACCGCCAGAGGCCACACGAGCAGACCCAGCACCCCCAGGCTCCGCACCCCCAGGCTCCGCACCCCCAGGCTCAGCACCCCCAGGCTCCGCACCCCCAGGCTCACCACCCCCAGACCCGGCACCCGCAGGCTCAGCACCCCTAGACTCAGCACCCCCAGGCTCCGCACCCCCAGGCTCAGCACCCCCAGACCCAGCACCCACAGGCTCAGCACCCCTAGCAGCACCAGAGTCAACAGCTACCTCGACAGGCTCGACTGCGTCTACCTGGGACACACCTGACGGGGCAGGACCCTGAGGGGGGAGAGGGTCTACCGGGGGAGGACCTGGTGCAAGGAAGAGCGGCGGCGGGGGGAGGGGCGTAGTGCGGTAGGGGAAGAGACGGTAGTAAGGCACCGACTCGTCAAAGGTGACGTCCTGGGAGGACAGAACACGGCGCGAGGTGGGGTGGTAAAACTGCCAACCAGGCGCGTCAGGGGGGAAGCCAAGGAAGACGCAGGGAATAGCACGGGGGGACAGCTTGTCCGCAGACAAGTCGCGGACAAACGCCCGAGATCCCCAGACACGAAACGCAGACGCATCGCCAACCTTCCCCGTCCACCGCAAGGTGGGGGAGGTCTCTGGCAAGGAGACCCGGGGCTGAAGGTTGAGCTGATGCGCTGCGTACTGAACCGCAAACGGCCACAGAAAATGGGGAGCAGCCGCATGGATCATGGACGTACGAGCGACGTCCATGACCATGCCAATGCGGCGCTCAGCAATCTCATTTTGCTGTGGAGAGGCCGGAAGCGTGAAGGTCTGGCGGATGCCCTGTGCACGACAGAAGGCTCCCAGACGGGCAGAGGAAAACTCCCCGCCTCTGTCAGAGTGCAGACGCAGAACAGGAAAGTCCGAGCCGAAACTCTCTCTGAGCTGGAGACGAGCCGCACGGATCCAGTCGATCAACACCTCAGTGACGTCACCCTTGCTGCGCAAGGGGAACATCGTGGTGTAACGCGAGTAGTCGTCAACCACCAACAGGAAGTAACGCTCGTGACCCTGGCCACGGACGCGGGCGGGGCCCCACACGTCCATGTGAAGAGTCTGCAGGGGAGCCTCTGTCGGAGGAAACTCGGAGGAGTGAGGGGCGGCGCGCTGCCGCCCCTCGACGCAGGGAACGCAGGTAGGGGCAGGCCCCGGAGGGAGGGGAGGGAGGGACCGGGGGAGACCAGAGACAAGGACACGGGAGGCCATGCCTCGGAGACGAGGCAGGGAGGGGTGGCCAAGGCGGTGGTGCCAAAGGAGAGTCTGGTGGGACAGGAGACGACACGAGCAGGGAGCAGACTCAGGACCAGACCTGGACGCTGCAGCAAACACCTGACTCGACGCAGCTACCTAACCTGACTCAGCAACCGGAGGAGACTCAGTAGTCAGTGTGTACAGGCTCGACCCCGGCCGACGGGTAAACGTGGCCAAGTGTCGGCCCGTACGAGCACACGTACAGTGGGTCACCCGCTGACTCGCAGGAGTGAACTGGTCAACCCCCCCATCCTGTAGATCAGCACCACTCACCAAGTTCGTAGAGAATGAGGGGAGGTAGAGACCTGACAGGGTGCCAGAGGGGGCTGCCGGACACGGTAAGACAGTGGAGAAGCGAGCAAGGACAGGACCCCCAGAGGGGTCCGCCAGGGAGACCGCAACCGGCCGACTAAGCGGCGTAAGCGTGGTGCGGTCTCGAAAGAAGGAGCGGGAAGCACCCGAGTCAAGGGTGAAGGTGTGGAAGGCCTGAGCCGACGTGGTACCTGAGAGAGCAGACTCACCAGCACCTGGGGCAGCAGACGCACTAGCACCTAGAGCAGCAGCCTCACCAGCACCTAGAGCAGCAGCCTCAATGCCCGGGTCAGGCGGAACACACAGGTAACAGTCACCCTCATCACTAGTAGACACAGCATACATGGCAGCAAGAATAGCATCATAGTCAAGATCAAAGATAGCAACCCCCGCCCTAGACAGCTCTCCCCAGCGAGGGATCTCAGTGGCGTCAGGGAACTGGTGACGCCAAGCGTCCGTCAGGCGGCCGAAGCAGCGCTGGGTGGAGTGCGAGCCCCCGCACTGCTCACCAGCGCGGTCGCCGGTACGGAGGACGTAGGTACAGGGACCAGTACCCCCACCTCGCTGACGCCCAGCGTACCACTCACGAAGCTGCTGGGGGGACAGGGTCTCACGAGTGCGCTGCTGCTGCTGGCGCGGACCACCACCGGAGCCACTCCTCTGCGTAGAGCCGCGACCAGCTCCACCGCCGCCGCCGCCGCCTCCGCCACCTCCGCCGCCTCCGCTCCCACCGCCACCGCCGCCGCCTCCTCCGCCTCCACTGCTGCCACCGACACCTCCACCCCCGCCACCACTCCCACCACCACCCCCACCCCCTCCACTGCCTCCACCGCCACCTCCACCGCCCCCGCCAGCCCCTCCAGCGCCCTTGCCCCCCTTGCCCTTGCCGGTGCGGCGTCTCCCGCTAGGGGCAGACGCAGCGCCGACCGAGTCGAAGCCAACGAGGTCGGCCGCAGCAGCAGAAGCAACAGAGGGCAAGAGGGGGGAGGGGGAACACCCCTCAAAGACGGGGGTACGGGGGACACCACGAGAGGCTCCTACAGCGACTATGCTCTTCTCTGCTGCCAGGAGGCGCTCCTCGAGGAGGTCAACGGTGAGTGTGGTGGGGCAAACTGAGAGGAAGTGGTCCCTGACTAAGCGAAGGGAGTCAGGGAGCCGGGTGACTATGTAGTAGAGGGTGATGTACATAGGGGGAGGGTTCTTGGCACAGAACTCAGCAGGAAGCGCAGCGCGGTAGCGAGTGTCACTAGTGCGAAGGTGCGTAATGAGGTCAGCGACTGTGGGAAAGGCAGCAAGGTCAGGGAACAGGTACGGCAGCATGAGGCGGCTAAGAGCAGCAGTGGCAGGGGAAGAGTAGCGTGCAACTACAGCGTCGTACAAGGTCTTAGCACTCTTGTACTGACTAAAGTGCGCACGCTCAGCGGTCGGTAAGTGGCGACGCACAGCAAGACGGGCAGCAGCATCGCGTGTGGCCCACTGTGAGCGAACAGTGCTGTCAGCATCAGCAGGCGGGGCAAGAGAGGCACCAGAGGTGAGATCGAACAGGGAGAGTCCGTCTGCCTTATCGCACTGGAGGAAGAGCTGGAGGTCATCGACCCAGACCTCAAAGTCAACAGCACGACCCTCAGCATCAAAGGTAAGGACACTGGGGGTAGCCATGACAGCAGTGGTCTAGCAGGGAGTGCTCTCACCAGTCCGGGTGGGTAGGGCCGGGGCGCGCCGGTAGGAACAGTAGCAGCTCAACGGCGGCTCGGCGGCAGCGGCTCGGTAGTGGCGGCTCGACGGCGGCCTCGGCGGCTCGGCGGCTCGGTGGCTCGGCTCGGTGGCTCGGCGGCTCGGCTGCTGGGCGGCTCGGCTGCTGGGCGGCTCGGCGGCTCGGCGGTTCGGCGGCTCGGCGGCTCGGCGGCTCGGTGGCTCGGCGGCTCGGCTGCTTGGCGGCTGAAGGGGCCGTGAAGGGCGGCGACGGGGCCGCTAGAGGCGGCGACGGGGCCGCGAAGGGCGGCGACGGGGCCGCTAGGGGCGGCTACGGGGCCGCGAAGGGCAGCGACGGGGCCGCTAGGGGCGGCGACGTGGCCGCAAAGGGGCCGCGAGGGGCCTCGAAGGGCGGCGACGGGGCCGCTAGGGGCGGCGACGGGGCCGATAGGGGCGGCGACGGGGCCGCTAGGGGCGGCGACGGGGCCGCGAAGGGGCCGCGAGGGGCCTAGAGGGGCGGCGACGAGGCCGCGAAGGGGCCGCGAGGGGCCTAGAGGGGCGGCGACGGGGCCGCAAAGGACGGCGACGAGGCCGTAAGGGGTGGCGACGGGGCCGCTAAGGGTGGCGCGAGGGGCTGTGAGAGGGGCCTCTAGGAGGGCGCGACAGGCCACTAAGGGCAGGGGACGCGACGTGAGGGCGGCCAACGGTGCGCGCCTCGGGCAGGGGCGACTCGCGCTCCGGTCAGAAAAAAAAAAAGTCGATTTCAGTGGTGGGCCCTGAGAAGTGTTCCCACTAGGGAACCTGCTCTATACCATGTGATGAAATGAGGAATGAATGAACTAGCAAGCAGGTGGGTACAAGTAGGAAACCTAGAAATGTTGTACCCTATAGTGTCTACCCCACTACAGCCTAGATAGACCATAGCATATAAGTTTGACAGCTTGACGGTGCGGAGTGATAACCACTGGCGCGAGGTCGACCGCTGCCTGCACTACCTCGTTGACGCCCGTGACACCGCTTTGGAGTTTGGCGGTGGACCAGAGTCACTGTGCCTAGTCGGCTACGTGGATGCCGACGACGCGGGCGACAAGCAGAATCGGACGAGCACGGGTGGCTATGTGTTTGTCTTCGGAGGGGCCGCAGTTTCCTGGTCGAGCCAGCGCATCAAGTGTGCGACGCTCTCCTCGACCGAGTCGGAGTACGTTGCGGCCACGGAAGCTGGCAAGGAGGCTCGTCAACTTCGCTTCCTCCTTGCAGAGTTCAAGCTGCTAGACCCTGGGACGCCGACTGTCCTTCGTGTGGACAACCAGTCGGCCATCACTGTCGCGGAAGGCTTCGGGCTGAAGGGCAACCTCAAGCACATGGAGCGACGTTATGCTTGGCTGCAGCAGATGGTGAAGCGTGGGAAGATTGCGTTGAAGTACATCCCCACCTCTGAGCAGCCAGCTGACTTCCTGACGAAGGGGCTGCACTTTCCGGCCTTCAACCGGTGCTCCGTCGCGATCGGCCAAGTTCGTCTGGCTGACGTTGGCGACGGTGACGACAATGTGAAGTAGTAGGTGCCGTGCCCTTCTGCACGGCTGGTGCGGTGACCGGCGTGCTGTGTGTTGTGTGCACGCTGATGAAGGATTTTCCCAGTGTATACTATCCCTTGGGTTCTGGGTGGACCTTGTGCATGGGGTGCCCAAGCGTGAGCGCGGCAGGGGAGTGTTGAAGGAAATTGGCCCCGCCCTCGCATGGGCAAAACTGGCTTCATGGTCGGGTGTGCGGGAGGTGCAGCCGACCTTGTACAGGAGTACAAGGGTTGCCTGTACACGAGGTGTACTAGGGAATCCATGCAAGGGTAGCAGAAGCATCCGCGAGTGCATCATAGATGTCCCGTGCACATGTACAAGTGGCGCAGCTTGTACAGAAGTTCGCGGTGTTTGTCTGCGCAGGGTCGCGTCTGACCCTGCGCAACATTGAGACTGCACAGGCGAATTTTGGCCAGAAATTCGAATGTGCCCTAATTTCGACCAATCAGGAGCTGACATTTTGAAATGTCAACCGAGGTGTTCAACGAAGGTGCTCGACGAAGGTCGTCGAGCAGCAACGACGAAGGTCGTCAACCGGTGATGACGAAGGTCATCATCCTGCAGAGATGTCAGGTACTTCATTTGGTTGACCAAGTTACCTGCTCGACGAGGTGCGCGAAGGTGTGCGAACGTCATCGAGGCTGTTGTGGCAAAGTCGACCGACGTGGCAGCACGTGGTCGACGTGGCTCATCATGTGCAACCGTCAGCATGTGGCTGACAACCTGCGCAATGTGTGTGACAGTGCACGTCGTGCATAACTGTCTACAAGCACCTGCGAAGTAGGTGCCTGCACATGTGCTTACAATAACCTGCGGATGCAATGTTGGCAAGCCGCGCGGATGCTACGTTGGCAAGCCGCGCGGGTGCAGCATTGGCAGGCCGCCATCTGCAGCGTTGGCGAGTCGCGTACAAGCTGCGTTGGCAGACCGCGGACTTGCTTCGTTGGTAGGTCGACAACTCTGTCATGCTGGCACTCGACCTGCCTGAGCACTAGCAAACCTTGCATGTGATGTAGTCAATCTTTGCCATTGCTTGTTCTCATTCTGAACTCTGTATTCTCAACTTTTCCTTAGTGAAACTCTTGCTGTTTCGCCCTGTGAAAACACAAGTCCTAGAGAACACAGACAGAGCTACAATCACTCTACCAACTCGTGCCTACCCTGCAGTCTAGCTCCCACCGTTGTAGAGTTAATCTCCTCAGCTTCTTGGCTTACTGAAAACTTCAGAGATACCGTACTCGACATGCGCGTGACCTCGTGACACCTTGACTTTAATCGAAGCTCCGAGTGAACATGTCGCCCCAGGTGGAGGAATCTGCTATCGATGCTGGGATGATGCAGGAGATTGTTCGTGCTGATGGCTACATTTGGCTGAAATACGGTCAAAAGCATGTTCACCACACCTATGTTACTCGGTAAGCTGGTGGTAATCGGTAATTGTGGCTTGACATATACTAGTTGGTTTACTAAATATCGAATTAATGGCTGCAGTGATAAGCCATGCTCACAGAGGAAAAATGTCTCGTGAGGTAATAACTATGACACCTAACACTTATGTCGCTGCCTTCCATGACCCTCATGCGGCAGGTGCTACTACAAGTGCTCGTGCTACAGGGGGGGATCCCCCTGCAGAGCTAAGAAGACGGTGGAGTATGACCGCCGGATCAAATATACACTATCAACGATCCACATCAACTACAGCAACCCCCACCACAACCACCCGCCTCCTCTTGAGAAGCGCATCTGCGAGGAACCGAGCCGTCTCACCAGAATGCACCCCGTTGCTGAGGCACCTGTGAAACAGACCAATATGTGGCATCCATCAGCCCAGGAGCATCATGGTTACGACTATGCTCCCCCCAGCTGCTTTTCTGCGTATAGAGCTGTTAACTCCAGCCTCGTTGCTGTTTCTGGCCCGCATTCAGTGCAAAGTGATAATCATGCTCTCTCAGTGCTTACTCCTCAAGACACTACTTCAGCCATCTCCGCCAACAGTGCTGCATCCGTGGCTCTAGAGCACGCTGCTGGTTCTTCTACAGCCCCTAAAAGGGTTTTCCAGCAATGCCCTGCTGCAGCAAGCAGTGAGGATGATGCTGATGGGGTTTCCCAAATAGCTGCCGACGCTGCTGGTTGTTCTTCAAAATGTGGGTCCAGCTTTGGAGACCCCCCAATTGGTCAATTACCTTTTGTTGAGCTTCCTGAAATCAGCACTTTCTTTTATGACAGCAGCGTTACACCATCAATGTCGAACAAATACTTCAGCGAGTGGAGTGACAGTGGTTTGATTGATGGCACGCCGTGTGCTAAAAGGGCTAGGCGCACTGAATCAGCAACCTCACGCTTCAATTCCAGCCCAGGAGTTATCAAAGTTGCTTGTACCAACGAGGAGAAGCTTTGGTTTGGTTCTGAGTTGCACGCAAATGCTGCCGATATCGACATTCCAAGCCTTCCTTCGGAAGAGTTTGATGGGGATGCTACCGCCTTCATCTCTCCAAGATTCGATAGTTGCGTCGATATGTTTTGGGGAGAGTGTGAAACCTTGGATGGCCTTATTGAGATGCACAATCCTGTAGATAGAAATCCTGTAGATGACGTATTAACGTCCGAAAATGACCACAGCGGGGATGATACTTTGAGCGAGTTTCTTGCCTAATGGTAGTGGATAGGATTTACATGCTGTAGGGTGATTGTGTTATGGAATGCAGCAGTGTGTTATGCATCTGAATGACTAGGCCATACGGTGAACTTAAATGCCATTGTATATGACGCAGACAGTATTGACCATGGACAGTGGATACCAACAGATTACCAACAGGCCTAAATTGGTTGATATTTACACAACCTGGATAAGTACAGCGCATGTTGTCTAATGAATCTTGATCAAATCATGATCCATGACACATGGAGGCAGAAAACCTTCACAGCCATTCTCCTAGGGTGAGGAATGGCCAGGCAGTAGATCGTAGCCGTCCGTCGGCAAGGATCCACCAATGCTCAGAGCGCGTAGTGAACAATTGCCATGAGAAGCAAACTACAACTGCAAGCGGAAAGTGCTCTGAATACTAAGTGTTAGGAGTGCATGGGGTTCACTGGCGAATCGAAAGGTACCGTAGTATAAAAAATACAAAATACTATGGAGAATGAACGAATGGTGACATACTGTAAGTAATTTTCTTGACATTCCTTACCGCGACCATCAACATCGCGTACAGCAGCAGTCGTTGTTCGCCCGTTACTGCTAACGGGGCTTCGCCAACTTCGCGCGCACTTTTTCACCAAGCCATGCACCGCTGGCCCGGCCGAGTCGGCCTACGCTTCGGGGCTAGCCCGAACCTCGATGCCAGCCTAGCACAAGCTAGCTCGCACGCACCGCGTAACCGTTGTATGGTTTTGCACATAAGTATTCGCTCATGCCTTCGTTTATACTTAGTATCTTTTGCCCACATAGTGCAATCCTCGCTATCTCGTTCCATTGCACCCCTAAACACTTGGTATTGAGAGCCACTTTCCTTTCGAACTGCCCATCTCCGCACCCCAGGAAATCTTCTCTTGTTTTTTGCTCGAAGGGACTCACGCCCCTTAGCACCTAGGAGCCGATGTCTTCGCGTTCTCTCGTAAACGCGTGCAGCCACGACTGCGCCTAGAACTTAGGTGAGCCGACGCCCTTCGCAATGGCCAAGCACATCGACGTCACATGTCTCACGCAGGAGCGTTTGAACCAACTGCTGCAGCAACTGCACGAAAGCTCCGAAGAAATCGCGGTGCTGACGGCAGAACGAACGTCCCTGCAAAATGACGTCGCACGTGCACAACAAGCACAGTCACAGACACAAGGTACACATGGACAAACCGCACGAAAGGCATCACAACATGGAAGCGTGTGGCAACCCTCGAGTGCTGCTAGTGATGGCGTCGCCCGCAAAGACGGAGACGCAACCACAGCACGACACACCCCAAAGCGACGAATGCGGCCAGAAGCCAACCTCGTGTCACGATTTCGGTGCCGATCGGCGAGCCAGCACTGCCGTCGCCGATGCTGAGAAAAGGAGAAAGCGAATGGATGAACTATGAATGAAGTGAGTACATATAGGAAACCCTAATTGGGTTGTACCCCCTATGGGATACCCCACTATAGCCTACACAACAGCATAAGCTATATATATGTTCTGACACACCCCCATAGGCAAAGTGGGGGAGAACAAGGGGTCACAAGACCAGTCACACAAAGCACAGCAAGCTCAGGGTGGATCACAAAGTCACCACACAGTCCGAGCACAACGACAAGGCCACAAGGCCAGTTCACATGCAGGAGTGCACACATATATATATAGAGCTAGACAAGCAAGAGCAGGTATATATATGTGACAGTACAAGCAAGGTCAAGAGGAGAGCAAGTGAGGCAAGACAGGTACAAGACCCAGCTGAGTGCAGAAGCGCTGATGGTCACAAGGCGCAAGTGCCTTGGTGAACACATCAGCAGTGTTGGCCTCAGAGGCCACGTACGCAAGTCGCAACTGACCACGCTGCTGCAGCTCACGAGCAAGAAAGTAACGGAGAGCAATGTGCTTCGTTCTGTGCTCCAAGCGCTGCTCTCGACACAAGGCCAGCATGGCCTTGTTGTCTACGTACAGCACTGGAGGAGAACGAGGCGGCTCTCCAAGGTCAGTCAGCAGGTAGGTGAGCCAGCGAAGCTCCTGTGCAGCCATGGCCCCGGCGTAGATCTCAGCCTCACAACTGGAGCCGAGAACAGAGGACGAGCGTGTAGCCCGCCACGAGACAGAGCCGGAACCAAGACTGAAGGTGTAACCCTGCGACGACCGCTGCGTAGCCTGGTCGTCAGCCCAAGAAGCGTCCGCGTGCCCAGTGAGGACCACTGGACTCCGCCCTCCAAGCACTAGCCCCATGCCCGACGTACTGCACAAGTAGCGCAACACCCTCTTCGCTGCAGCCATGTGCTCTGGTCGGTGTCTCCCAGGAGCAACATAGCGTGCAAGAATGCTAAGAGGGTATGCAAGGTCAGGTCGTGTGCAGGTCATCAGGTACATGAGGCAACCAACAAGCTCTGGGTACGGGCCACTCGACTCTACGGACTCATCCGAAGGCAGAGCTGAGAGCGAGTGGCGAGTAGACAGAGGAGTGGCCTGAGGCGAGGAGTACGTGAAGCCGAAGCGCTGAAGGACCTGCTGCACCATGTGTGACTGAGTCAAGGTAATGGTGCGGCGTGCTCTGTCCCAAGTGATCTGCAAGCCAAGGTAGCTGCGCAGTTCACCCAGGTCTGTGCACGTGTGTCTCTTCTGCAGCTCGGACTTCACGTAGGCTAGTCCAGCAGTGTCAGCTGTGGCAAAGACCAAGTCGTCGACGTACACGAGGATGTAGAACGGCGGCAAAGAAGTGTCGGTGCGCAGAAACAACGACGGGTCAGCAGTAGAGGGAGCAAACCCAAGAGCCGCAAGCGTAGTCCTCAGTGTGTCGTGCCACTCACGCGGTGCCTGGCGGAGACCGTAGACTGGCCGTCGGAGGCTCCACTGGGTGCCAGGAGGGAAAGTCCCAGTGAAGCCAGGTGGACGGCGCAGCCAGATCTCCTCGTGCAGGCTACCCTGCAAGAAAGCAGTGCTGAAGTCAAGAGAGTGGAGCTCGTAGTCGCGCTGAACGGCTATGTGCAGTAGCACCCGAAGAGTGGTCATCTTCGGGGTGGGAGAGAAGGTCTGAAAGTAGTCAACTCCCTGCCGCTGACTGAAGCCACGAGCGACGTACCGCGCCTTGAAGACAGGTGGAGAGCCCGGCGGCCGCTTCACCCTGAAGATCCACATGCCACTGACGATGTTCGCCCCAGGAGGGGGAACCGCGTCAACGTAGGTGCCTGTGGACTTCCAGGACGCCATCTCTGCATCCATAGCTGCCTGCCACTGAGAGGAGTAGGGACCCTCTACGGCCTCCGCGTAAGAGCGCGGAGTCGGGATGTCTAGTGCATCCGGGTCTCCCTCAGGGGCAAGTAGTACGGACGCGAGATGAGGTGAAGCAGCAGCTAGACACTGGAACTCCTCCTGCCTGTCCTCAAGGACGTCCGTGCCAAGAGCACACTCACCCCCGACGGACGGAGGACAGACAGACGCAGACTCAGCAACAAGACCGGCAGCGTAGTCTAGACGACAGCGAGCAGCAAAGTCGACGAGCTCAGTAACAAGCGCAAACGCAGCAGTGGACTCAAAAGAGGGGTCAGTGACGACAGTAGCAAGGAGACGTGTGACAGTAGGACTAGCAGCACGAAGAGAGTCGGACTCTGGGTCGGTAAGTGCAGGAAGGGAGGACTCAGGAGGAGAAGGCAAAGGGGCACGCAGAGGAGCAGTGGACGGACGCAAAGACATCCGGTGCGTGCCAGGGACAGGAGGAGGACGCTGACGCGAACCGCGACCACTAGCGCGAGCAGCACGAACAGGCGACGCAGGACGAGACGCAGGCTCACGACGCTCAGCAAGACCTCCAGTGGGACCAGTGTAAGGAGAGGGAGCAGGAAGTGGGGAGGCGGGCTCTAACTGGGACTGTGACTGAACAGGCGGTGGACACGCTGCAGGAGGAGAAAGACCAAGAACCTGCTGTAGGAGGGGAACGAAGTACGGCCGAGGCCGCGCGGCGACTCCAGACACAGCAGGGACAGCACCCTCAGCAGCAGCACCAGCGCCAACCGCACCTCCAGCGGGAGGACCTCCAGCAGCACCAGCAGCACCCGCAGCAGGGCCACCGCCAGGAAGGACAGCAGCAGTCTCAGCACCAACACCCGCAGCAGCTCCAGCTCCAGGCGGACCCGAGGGCCCAGCAGCTCCGGGACCAGCGGCACAAGTACCCTCAGCAGCCGAAGGAGCTCCAGCTCCAGCAGTACGTCTCCAGCGGCGAGCAAACCACTCGCGCAGCTCCTGTGGAGAGAGGGGCTCCCGCCGAGGCGAAGCACCCGGAGAACCGCCAGGTCCCGCACCGCCAGACGCCACAAGGGGAGGTCCAGTGGCCGCAGGCTCCGCAGCTCCAGGCTCAGCAGCTCCAGACGCAGCACCCCCTGGCTCAGCACCCCCAGTCGCAGCACCCCCAGGCTCAGCACCCCCAGACTCCGCACCCCCAGGTGCAGCACCCCCAGTCGCAGTACCCCCAGGCTCAGCACCCCCAGACTCAGCACCCCCAGGCTCAGCACCCCCAGGCTCAGCACCCACGCGCGTAGCACCCCCAGAGTCAGCACCCCCAGGCTCAGCACCCACAGCAGGACCAGAGTCACCAGCAACCTCGACCGGCTCGACCGCGTCTACCTGGGACACACCTGAAGGGGCAGGACCCTGAGGGGGAAGGGGGTCTACCGGGGGGGGACCTGGCACAAGGAAGTGCGGTGGCGGGGGGAGGGAAGGAGTGCGGTAGGGGAAGAGGCGGTAGAAGGGGACTGACTCGTCGAACGTGACGTCCTGGGAGGACAGAACACGACGAGAGGAGGGGTGGTAGAACTGCCACCCTGGGGCGTCAGGGGGGAAGCCGAGGAAGACACAGGGAGCAGCACGAGGGGACAGCTTGTCCGCAGACAAGTCACGGACAAACGCCCGAGATCCCCAGACACGGAACGCAGACGCATCGCCGACCTTCCCCGTCCACAGCAGAGCTGGGGAGGTCTCCGGCCGGGAGACCCTGGGGTGAAGGTTGATCTGATGCGCCGCGTACCGAACCGCAAACGGCCACAGAAAATGGGGGGCAGCCGCATGCATCATGGACGTACGAGCGACGTCCATGACCATGCCAATGCGGCGCTCAGCAATCCCATTTTGCTGTGGAGAGTCCGGAAGCGTAAAGGTCTGGCGGATGCCTCGTGCACGACAGTAGGCTCGCAGAAGGCCAGAGGAGAACTCTCCACCTCGGTCAGAGTGCAGACGCAGAACAGGAAAGTCCGAGCCGAAGCTCCTCCTGAGCTGGAGACGAGCTGCGCGGATCCAGTCGATCAACACCTCAGTGACATCACCCTTGCTGCGCAAGGGGAAGACTGTGGTGTAACGCGAGTAGTCGTCAACCACCAGCAGGAAGTAGCGCTCGTGACCCTGCCCACGGACGCGGGCCGGGCCCCACACGTCCATGTGAAGCGTCTGCAGAGGAGCCTCTGTCGGGGGAAACTGGGAGGAGTGAGGGGCAGCCCGGAGCTGCCCCTCGACACAGGGGACACAGGAAGGTCCGGGTCCCGAAGGAAGGGGAGGGAGAGACCGGGGAAGACCAGAGACAAGGACACGGGAAGCCATGCCCCGAAGACGAGGCAAGGAGGGGTGGCCAAGACGGTGGTGCCACAGGAGAGTCTCCTGAGACAGGCGGCGACACGAGCAGGGGGCAGACTCAGGACCAGACCTGGACGCAGCAGCAAACACCTGACCCGACGCAGCTACCTGGCCAGACGCAGGGACAGGAGGAGACTCAGTGGTCAGGGTGTAGAGACTCGACCCCGGCCGACGCGAAAACGTGGCCAGGTGTCGGTCTGTGCGGGCGTCCGAGCAGTGGGTCACCCGCTGACTCGCAGGAGTAAACTGATGAACCCCCGCATCCTGCAGGTCAGCACCACTCACCAAGTTCGTCGAGAACGAGGGGAGGTACAGACCAGACAAGGTGCCCGAGGGGGCAGCCGGACACGGGAGGACAGTGGAGAAGTGAGAGAGGACAGGACCCCCAGAGGGGTCAGCCAGGGAGACTGCAACCGGCCGGCCAAGCGGCGTGAGTGTGGTGCGGTCTCGAAAGAAGGAGCGAGAAGCCCCTGAGTCAAGCGTGAAGGTGAGGGAGGCCGAAGCCGACGCAGTACCTGAGAGCGCAGCCTCACCAGTACCTGAGAGTGCAGACGCACTGGCACCTAGAGCAGCAGCCGCAGAAGTACCTAGCGCAGCAGTACCAATGCCCGGGTCGGGCGGGAAACACCGGTAACAGTCACCCTCCTCACTAATAGTCACAGCATACATGGCAGCAAGGATAGCATCAAAGTCAAGATCAAAGATAGCTACGCCAGCCCTAGACAGCTCTCCCCAACGGGGAATCTCACTAGCCTCGGGGAACTGCTGACGCCAAGCGTCCGTCAGGTGGCCAAAGCAGCGCTGGGTGGGGTGGGCACCCCCACACTGCTCACCCGCGCGGTCGCCGGAACGAAGGACGTAGGTGCACGGACCAAAACCCCCACCCCGCTGACGCTGCGTGTACCACTCACGGAGCTGCTGGGGCGGGGGGATGTCCCGCGAACGCTGCTGCTGCTGCTGCTGCTGACGCTGGCCACCACCAGAGCCGCTACGCTGCGGGGCACCACCCCGACCAGCTCCACCCCCTCCGCCGCCGCCGCCTCCACCTCCACCACCACCGCTGCCTCCGCTCCCACCGCTGCCGCCACCACCGCCTCCTCCTCCGCTGCTGCCACCGCCACCACCGCCCCCGCCACCACTCCCACCGCCACTCCCACTCCCTCCGCCGCCTCCATCGCCACCTCCACCGCCCCCTCCAGTTCCACCCGCGCCCTTGCCCCCCTTGCCCCTGCCAGGGCGGCGTCTCCCGCTAGGGGCAGACGCCGCGCAGACCGACTCAAGACCAAGCAGGTCGGCAGCAGCAGCAGAGGCAACAGAGGGCAGCAGGGGGGAAGGAGAACACCCCTCAAAGATGGGGGTGCGAGGGTCACCACGAGAGGCTCCTACAGCGACGATGCTCTTCTCCGCCGCCAGGAGGGACTGCTCGAGGAGATCGACAGTGAGAGTGGTGGGACAGACTGAGAGGAAGTGGTCCCTGACTACGTGAAGAGAGTCAGGGAGGCGTGTGACTATGTAATAGAGAGTGATGTACATGGGGGGGGGGTTCTTGGCGCAGAACTCAGCAGGAAGGGCGGCGCGGTAGCGAGTGTCACTAGTGCGGAGGTGCGTAATGAGGTCAGCGACAGTGGGAAAGGCAGCAAGGTCAGGAAAGAGGTACGGTAGCATGAGGCGGCTCAGGGCAGCAGTGGCAGGGGAAGAGTAGCGCGCAACTACAGCGTCGTACAAGGTCTGAGCACTCTTGTACTGACTAAAGTGCGCGCGCTCAGTGGTAGGCAGGTGGCGACGCACAGCAAGACGTGCAGCAGCATCGCGGGTGGCCCACTGAGAGCGAACAGTGGGGTCAGCATCAGCAGCAGGGGCAGGAGAGGCGCCAGAGGTGAGGTCAAAGAGGGAAAGACCGTCCGTCCTATCGCACTGTAAGAACAGCTGCAGGTCGTCGACCCAGACCTCAAAGTCAATGGCTCGACCCTCAGCGTCAAAAGCGAGGACACTAGGGGTAGCCATGACGACGACAGTGTAGCAGTGCAAGCAGTAGGGGAGGGGCACGCAGTAACAGTGGTGCTGTGCTCACCAGGCAGGGCAGGTCGGGCGGCTCGGCAGTAGGGCGGCCCGGCGGCTGGGCGGCTCGGCGGCTCGGCTGCTGGGCGGCTCGGCTCCCGGGCGGCTCGGCGGCAGGGCGGCTCGGCGGCTCGGCTCCCGGGCGACTCGGCGGCAGGGCGGCTCGACAGCAGGGCGGCTCGGCTCCCGGGCGGCTCGGCTCCCGGGCGGCTCGGCTGCTGGGCGGCTCGGCGGCAGGGCGGCTCGGCGGTCGTAGGCGGCGGGGCCGGTGAGGATAGGCGGCGGGGCCGGTGAGGATAGGCGGCTGGGCCGCGAAGTGGGGCGGCGGGGCCGCGTAGGTGAGGGCGGCGAGGCCGCGAAGGCAAGGGCGGCGAGGCCGCGTAGGTGAGGGCGGCGGGGCCGCGAAGTGAGGGCGGCGGGGCCGCGTAGGCAAGGGCGGCGAGGCCGCGACGTGAGGGCGGCGAGGCCGCGAAGGCAAGGGCGGCGAGGCCGCGTAGGTGAGGGCGGCGGGGCCGCGAAGTGAGGGCGGCGGGGCCGCGAAGGTGAGGGCGGCGGGGCCGCGTAGGCAAGGGCGGCGAGGCCGCGTAGGTGAGGGCGGCGCAACGGGCCGCTAGGGGCGACACGGAGGGTCGCTAAAAAAAAGAAAGCGCGCCTCGGGGCGCGCTTCGGTGGGCCCTAGAAACAGTCCCTAGGAGGGGACCTGCTCTGATTCCATGAGAAAAGGAGAAAGCGAATGGATGAACTATGAATGAAGTGAGTACATATAGGAAACCCTAATTGGGTTGTACCCCCTATGGGATACCCCACTATAGCCTACACAACAGCATAAGCTATATATATGTTCTGACAGATGCCGCTGAAGCCGCAGCGTCCTCTTTCATTTGACCCGAGTCAACGGGGTGGTCGTACTTTTCAGGCGTGGTTATTCACCATAAACGTGTTTTTCGACGCGAACTAGGTCTCGGAGGATTTGGTGAAGATTTGCTACGCCGTGTCACTACTGCGAGGACACGCCATGGATTGGTGGCGTGTCATCGTCACGAAGACGACGGACTACTGGACTCTACCGACACGGGAAGGACAAACCGGACCCTGTGCGCCATCATATTTTGTGGAACTGCCCCAGTATCGCACGTGGGATGCGTGGTGCGCAGGTCTGCGCGCGAGATTTGAGCCGATTGTGGCTTCTATCGCGGCGCGTCAGAGGCTCTGCACTTGACGTCAATTCGGTTTCGTCCAGGACTACAGCAGCGGACTTTTTGTATTGTGCGAGCAGGTGGGATACATGCACGAAGGAGAGCGTATCGACTGCTACATTGGCGGCCTGAAACATGAAATCGCTCAGGAGATCCAGCTGCGCAATGTTACCGAATTCAACGAAATCTTCGCTGTGGCGAAGAAACTCGATTTTTTCCACCGACCGAGACCGGGGTCCTACGGAAGCAGCAGCAACTGGCAACATCGACCTCGCGGGACGAACGAGCACGCCACGATACGCGGTGTCACCGCAAATGCCGCAGCCGCACCGTTCGAAAGGCGCTTGTGAGAGTACGATGGCTTATGCCAGCTATGCTTGCTTGCCTTTACTTTATTATGCTATTTCTAGCATAGGATAATTATATGCATGCATGAATTGCTTGATTTCCTAGGCTAGGTGCTTTCCTATATTTTATTATAGTTATAGCACCGAGCTAGGTTGCGTGCACCGAATTCTGGCTTTTCGGTTGACACCGAATTGCCTTCTACCAGATTCGGGAAGGATCTGTTCGGGACGCTTCGCGACCCTCAGAACCTTCGCGTAACACCTGGTTACTGGGCCTTGTGTCGAGCCTATATATAGCCTCGTGTTGTACCCAGGTGATCATTCAATTCAAACTATCTTTTCTGAGCTCGATCCTAGATCCTCACAGCGCTGCTTCGCGTGCAACAGGCCGGGACACCGCAAAATCGAATGTCTGGAAAACGCTGGGGTTCAGTAGCAGACGGGCCCTCTACTGACAGGTCACGTCGCTCGCGCGACCCAACCGACCCTCACCGAGTGATTGTGCCAGTTCACGCAATGGACCACACCTAGCCGAATAAAGAGGCTACAGGGGGAGGTAGCTCCATACTGCTTAGTGGGAAGATTGGGACTGACTTAGTTAAAATATTCGTAGACAGAAACAGCCTCATCAACACTGCCACAGCACGGAAACTGAAACTGCCACTGGACAAGTGTTTACCTGAAATTGACGCAAGACTGGTCGACGGCACGCCACTGGTGATACGGGAACGTGCAGACCGAGTTCGCATTCGATGCAGGGGTAACTTCACATTTAGCCAAGAAATGCTCGCAACGACCCTCGACGGAACCAACATTTTACTCGGCCGTGATTGGTTGCGACGACACAATCCGTGAATCGACTGGACGTTAGGTGACTGCACTGTACGAGTGAACGGTAACAACATCGCCTTACCTCGCTGGGGCTCGCCTGGGTCTTCGTCGGTGCGTGTCAATGCCATCACGATGAAACGCGTTGTAGCGGCATGAGCTGACATGTATGCGGTTGACATTCCGGGAGCCGAGGCAGCAGACAAGGGGAGTTATTTTCAGAAACTGCTGGTCAACATACCGGATGATGTGGCAGGATTATTGAAGCTGTACAGTGGGATTTTCCCCGACGACTTGCCAACAGGACTGCCACTGCACCCTCGCACGACCACATGATAGAGTTAGAACCGGGGGCACAGCCCGCAGTATAGCGACAGTTCCTACTGACCCAACCCAAACTGGACGAACTGAGGAAGCAGCCGGATTACCTGCTCAAGAAGGAGTTCATTCGCGTGAGTTCGTCACCCTTCGCAGCGCCGATACTGTTCACACAAAAAAAAGGCGAGGGCTTTCGCATGTGCATAGATTACCGCGCACCGAACCGAGTTACCATCAAGTCCCGTTACCCCATCCCGAGAGCCGACGAACTGATCGACCAACTGTGCACATCCTTGGTTTTCTCGAACATTGACATTTGAGGAGGCTACCACCAGATCCGTGTCAACCCACCTGACTGCCCGAAAACAGCTTTCTGAATACGCTACAAATCATTCGAATACAAGGTAATGCCCTTCAGTTTGACAGGCGCCCCCGCAACGTTCCAAATGACCATGAAGGCCTTCCGCGCGCTTTTAGATAAATGCGTCATCGTGTTCTTAGATGACATACTGATCTACAGCCCAGACAAAGCACAACACCTTCAGGACATCAAAGCAGTTTTTAAAATACTGAGTGAGAACAGCTATTGATCAAGGCCTCTGGGTGTGAGTTTCTACAGGACCGAATGGATTTCTTGGGACACATTATTTTAGCCGAAGGAGTGGAAATAGACCCGAAGAAGATCGCGACAATCCAAGCATGGCACGCGTCGACAAATTTGACCGAGTTGCATAGTTTTCTGGGGTTCATCAACTACGTGTGACGGTTCGTCCCCAACATCGCGAAGTTGACTGCCCCGTTGACTAACTTGCAGAGGAAGGGGGTTGAGTACACGTGGGGGGAGAAAGAGCAAGCTTCCTTCTCGGCTGTGAGGATCTAGGATCGAGCCCAGGAAAGAGAGTTTGAATTGAATGATTCACTTGGGTACAACACGAGGCTATATATAGGCTCGACACAAGGCAGGTAACCCAGGTGTTACGCGAATGTTCTGAGGGTCGCGAAGCATCCCGAACATAACCTTCCCGAACCCAGTAGAAAGCAATTTGGTGGAAACCGAATAGGCTTTCGTTCGGTACACGTAACTTGGTTCGGTGCTATAACTATAATAAAATATAGGAATGCACCTAACCTAGGAAATCAAGCAAATCTATGCATGATAAAATAAACCCAAGCTATATATAGCATAATAAAGTCCAGGCAAGCTAGCAAAGCCAGCATAAGCCATCGTACTCTCACACGTCCCCCCCTCAAAGCTGGGTGGCGTGAGAAACACCCTGCTTGACAAGATAGTCCTTGAGAGCACGGTGTGCGTTGCCCATATCAGCTTCTGCAACCCAACTGTCCTCAGTGGGGTCGTATCCCTTCCAGCGGATCAGGAACTCGAGGGTCTTGCCGCCGCGGCGCCGATGAGTGAGAACGCGCTCCACTTCATACTCGGGTTCATCCTGTATGTGAACAGGTGGTGGTGGCGGTAGCTGCCGTCCCTGGAACTGTTGGTTGGGGTCCTTGTAGGGTTTAAGTAGCTGAACATGGAAAGCATTGTGAAGCTTCCACGTATCTGGTAAGCGCAAGCGGAATGTTACTGGCGTCACCTGTGCCTCAACGAGAAAAGGACCACAGAAGCGAGGCCGGAGTTTGGATGGGAGGTGAGATAGGTAGAACTTACTCGTGAATTTGGGGTCTCTGTCTGAGATGAGTGTAGCGGGGATGCCGTGGATGGTGATGATGTGGTCAAAGAAGAGGCGAGCAGTTGCTTCAGCTGTAGCTGTGGCGTTGGTTGGGATGAAGTGACCCATTTTGGAGAACTTATCAATCACGACGAGGATGGAATCATGCCCCCGTGAGGTCGAAGGAAGTCCTGTGATGAAGTCGAGACTAACGACCTGCCACAGCTGCTCCGGTACGGGTAGCGGCTGAAGTAACCCTGCTTTTTTCTGCTTGCTGCTCTTCATCCGCTGGCACGTGTCGCATGAGGTGACGAACTGCTGCACGTCTGCTGCCATCCCGTGCCAGTAGTAATACTTTGCTATCCCTGCTAACGTCTTGTTGCTCTCGAAATGTCCCACGTTTGGTATGTCGTGAAACTCCTCCAATAGGATCTGCCGTAGCGGGGTGTAATTCGGTACCCAAATCTTTCCTGAACCCTTCCTTACAGCTAAGTCTTTCTCCCACTGTAACAACTTCTTAGTTTGTGCTGTAGCGATCTCTACGTCCACGGAGTACCCATGCTGGAATAGACCCTTGAGTAGAGGGTTAATCCCGTCGAGCTGGATGCCTGCTACATGTCCGGGGTGGCTCAACGTGTCTGCCTTGTTGTGTAGCCCGGGCTTGTAGACGATGTCGTAGTGGAAGTGAGTTTCCAGGAAGTCCACCCACCGCACCTGTCGTCGTGAGATCATCGGTTGCGACTTCAGGTATTTGAGACTGCAGTGGTCAGTATAGACTGTAGTCTTGGCTCCCTCTAGGTAACACCTCCACGCCTTGAAGGCTACGACTATCGCTAAGGCTTCATTGTCATGGATGGGGTAGTTCAGTTCTTCTCCGTGTAGCTTCTTACTAAGGTAGGCGATGGGCTGCAAACCGCGTCCGTGATCCTGCATCAGTACTGCTCCGACTGCTTGATCACTAGCGTGTGCTTCCACCACGTAGTCCTTGTCTGGGTCCGGTAGGATGAGTACTGGCGCTGTAGTCAGTGCTGTCTGTAGCTGCTCCATGGCTTGCTGATGAGGAGTATCCCATTTGTAGGGCGTATCCTTTTTCAGTAGGTCGGTCAATGGCGCTGCTATCTTAGCATACTGCTGCACGAACCTGTTGTAGTAGTTGGCGAAGCCTGGGAACTGCTGCAACTCCTTCACGTTCTCCGGTACTTTCCACTTCTTGACGGCTTCGATCTTCCGCGGGTCCACTTGTACGCCCTCGGCACTCACCATGTGCCAGAGAATCTGCACCTTCTTCAGGGCGAAGTCGCTCTTCGACAGCTTCACGTAGAATTTGTTTTTCCGCAGGATCTCGAACACCTTCCGTAGATGCTCCACGTGCTCCTTCATGTTCTTGGAGTAGATGAGGATATCGTCCAGATACACCACCACGCATTCGTCCAACAGGGGCCATAAGATGTGATTCATCTCCGCCTGGAATGTTGTTGGTGCGTTGCAGAGTCCGAACGGCATCACCAAGTATTCGTAGGAGCCGTATCTGGTACGAAACGCCGTCTTGTGGATCGAGTTGTCTGCCATCTTGATCTGCCAGTAACCCGACCGTAGGTCCAGCTTCGAAAAGACTGTTGCACCACCCAGTTGGTCTAGAAGATCGTCTATGCGCGGTATGGGATATTTGTTTTTGACTGTAAGTTTGTTCAGTGCGCGGTAGTCAATACACATCCGTAAACTGCCGTCTGGTTTTGGAGTAAAGAGGACTGGTGCACCGTAGGGAGAGGTGGATGGGCGGATCAGTTGTCTGTCCAGTAAATATTCGATCTGTTTCTTCATGTCTGTCAGTTCGGTTGGACTTAGTCGGTATGGTGCACGTGAGACGGGTTTTGCGCCTGGTTCCTCCGCGATCTCGTGCTCGTGGGTGCGTGCTGGAGGTACGCCTGCGGGTAGGTCGTCGGGCATTATATCCTTGTACTACTCCAAGACCTCCTTCACTGCTGCAGGTAGCTCCGAATTCGGCTTTTCCTCCTCTGCTGCTGCCATAACCAGTGCTAAGTAACCCGTGTTACTCTCGTTCACCGTCCGTTCGAACCGTGCCAGTGTCATTTCAGGAACGCTCCCTGTATCCGTCCAGCTTCGCAGCTCCACTCGTTTCCCGTTGTTGTAGATGCATGCCTTCCTGTTGACCCAGTCGATCTCGGGGTTGAACTGCTTCAAGAAATCTCGCCCCAAGATGAAATATGATCCCTTGATGTTCGTGATTGGCAACGTCGGCTTCCACCTCAGCGCCCCTATGTGCAGCTGCAGTGATGCTTCGCCGTGGATGGGAAGTTTCGTACCGTCCACCATCGTTGCCGTGAACTTGGTCTCCTCGGAAGGTTCTCCATTTTTCTCCAATGTCCCGCGGTCGCACACCGAGTGAGACGCACCGCTGTCTATCAGTGCCTGGAGGCGTCGCCCGTTGCAGCTCACCTCGAGTAGTAGTGGTTGTTGCTGCTCCGAGTAACCGTAGATGGTCTCATTTATAGGATCGTAGGGTACGTCGAATAGATCATCCCTCGGTCCTGCGCTCGACGCTGCTGACTCCATATCAGTTTTCAACTGAGTAGGGTTAGAAGGATTTATCCGAGGCCGATTCAGCTTCGTCTTGGCCTGGAACCTTCCCCTAAGCCTTTGCAGTTGTGTAGGCTGCTCCTGTGGGCAATGGGGAGCCTTGACACTATGCTGCGGGGAGAGAATATTAACTCCTTGGAACGCACGACCCTTTTCAACGCTCTGGAGGGGTTTGCCCAACTTCTCAGGTACCTGAATGAAAGTATGAAGGCTTTTTCTTGGCCTCGAAATCTCCCCTGATTTTTTTAAGGCTTGAAAACCTCGAGAGGGAATATTCTTACTCTCGGGGGTGTTCGGCTGGAGTTTCCCGGTCGGTGCAGAGTCTTGTTTCGCGGAGCCTCCATTTGTCTCCGCGATTTCCCCTGTTGCCGGCCGGTCGTGGCGTTTTTAATTCGCGCCATCGTGTCCTCCTTTTTTCGTCATCCTGGATGTCGCACTGTTGCTGCCTTGCAGCTCCGCTCATGCCTTCTTCATTTTCCAACACGCTAAAAGTCGATGTCCTGCTGTGCCGCAGAATTCGCACTTCTCATATTTTGTGGGCCGCTGCTTCGCGTCGATCTTGTCGATATCCATCGGGTCGGCGGTCGTGGGTGGTGCCGATTGCTCCGTGCCGAATGATCTGTTCGGCACGCGTCGTCGTGCTTCAGGTTGATCTCGCATCAACGTATCGAATCTCTCTGCTGCACACACCATGTCGCGGTAGTTGTTGTATTTCGCGGCAATCACCTGTTGCCGGACTTCCATTTTTAGCCCCTCAGTATACGCTTGGATTTTTTCCCCTTCGGTCAGGTCGGTAATTCGGTTGAAGAGGCTCTCCGTCTGCTCCGTGTACTGTGTTATACTGCCGAACTGTTTATGCCGATGAATCTGCCGACGCGCCATGTAGCTGGAGCTGATTGGTTCGAAACGTTGTATTAAAGCTTCCCGAAACTGCGTCCATGACCCCTCGCCTCGGATCTTATTGCTGTTGTAAATCCACTCGAGCGCCGTGCCTCGTAACAGTGTCGATGCGAGCCGAATCCGCATTGCATCGTGTGTCGGGGTCGTACAGCCAACGGCCTCGAAGTAAATTTCGAGGGTCGCAATGAATCGACGGACGTCGGTGTCTCTCGCATTCGGATTGAACGTCTCCGGTTGCCTCGGGCGTGTCGCCTCAAGATTCACTGTAGCCACTGCCGGTGCTGCTGGGTGAAGTGTCGGTGTCGCCGCCGCTACTGCTGCTGCTGTCGCTGCTGCATTCGCTGCTGCATTCGCTGCTGCTATGGCGGCTGCCGACTGGTTCGCGAGAAGCTCCTCTATTCGCTGGAGTGCCGCTCGTGTCAAACTCATATGCTATAGTCTGTGTAGGCTGTAGTGGGGTAGACAATATGGGATACAACTCTTTTAGGTTTTCCTACTTGTACCCACCTGCTTGCTAGTTCATTCATTCCTCATTTCTTCACATGGTATAGAGCAGGTTCCCTAGTGGGAACGCTTCTTAGGGCCCACCACTGAAATCGAATTTTTTCTTCCTGACCGGAGCGCGAGTCGCCCCTGCCCGAGGCGCGCCCCGTTGGCCGCCCTCTCGTCGCGCCCCCTGCCCTTAGCGGCCTGTCGCGCCCTTCTAGAGGCCCCTCTTACGGCCCCTCGCGCCACCGTTAGCGGCCCCGTTGCCACCCCTAGCGGCCCCGTCGCCGCCCTTCTAGGCCCCTCGCGGCCCCTTCGCGGCCCCGTCGCCGCCCCTAGCGGCCCCATCGCCGCCCCTCGAGGCCCCTCGCGGCCCCCTCGCGGCCCCGTCGCCGCCCCTAGCGGCCCCGTCGCCGCCCCTCGAGGCCCCTCGCGGCCCCTTTGCGGCCCCGTCGCCGCCCCTAGCGGCCCCGTCGCCGCCCTTTCGAGGCCCCTCGCGGCCCCCTTTGCGGCCCCGTCGCCGCCCCTATCGGCCCCGTCGCCGCCCTTCGCGGCCCCGTCGCCGCCCCTCGCGGCCCCTTTGCGGCCCCGTCGCCGCCCCTAGCGGCCCCGACACCGCCCCTTGCTGCCCCGTCGCCGCCCCTTCCGGCCCCTTCACCGCCGAGCCGCCGAGCTGCCACGCAGCCGCACCGCCGAGCCGCCGAGCCGCCGAACCGCCGAGCCGCCGAGCCGCCGAGCCGCCAAGCAGCCGAGCCGCCGAGCCGCCGAGGCCGCCGTCGAGCCGCCACTACCGAGCCGCTGCCGCCGAGCCACTGCCGAGCCGCTTCCACCGCGGTTGCAGCCCTGTTCCTACCGGCGCGCCCCGGCCCTACCCACCCGGACTGGTGAGAGCACTCCCTGCTAGACCACTGCTGTCATGGCTACCCCCAGTGTCCTTACCTTTGATGCTGAGGGTCGTGCTGTTGACTTCGAGGTCTGGGTCGATGACCTACAGCTCTTCCTACAGTGCGATAGGGCAGACGGACTCTCCCTGTTCGATCTCACCTCTGGTGCCTCTCCTGCCCCGCCTGCTGATGCTGACAGCACTGTTCGCTCACAGTGGGCCACACGCGATGCTGCTGCCCGTCTTGCTGTGCGCCGCCACTTACCGACCGCTGAGCGTGCGCACTTTAGTCAGTACAAGAGTGCTAGGACCTTGTACGACGCTGTAGTTGCACGCTACTCTTCCCCTGCCACTGCTGCCCTTAGCCGCCTCATGCTGCCGTACCTGTTCCCTGACCTCGCCGCCTTTCCCACAGTCGCTGACCTCATTACGCACCTTCGCACTAGTGACACCCGCTACCGCGCTGCGCTTCCTGCTGAGTTCTGTGCCAAGAACCCTCCCCCCATGTATATCACCCTCTACTACATAGTCACCCGGCTCCCTGACTCCCTTCGCTTAGTCAGGGACCACTTCCTCTCAGTTTGCCCCACCACACTCACCGTTGACCTCCTCGAGCAGCGCCTCCTGGCAGCAGAGAAGAGCATAGTCGCTGTAGGAGCCTCTCGTGGTGACCCTCGTACCCCCGTCTTTAAGGGGTGTTCCCCCTCCCCCCTCTTGCCCTCTGTTGCTTCTGCTGCTGCGGCCGACCTCGTTGGTTTCGAGTCGGTCGGAGCTGCGTCTGCCCCTAGTGGGAGACGCCGCACCGGCAAGGGCAAGGGGGGCAAGGGCGCTAGAGGGGCTGGCGGGGGCGGTGGAGGTGGCGGTGGAGGCAGTGGAGGGGGTGGGGGTGGTGGTGGGAGTGGTGGCGGGGGTGGAGGTGTCGGTGGCACCAGTGGAGGCGGTGGAGGCGGCGGCGGTGGCGGTGGGAGCGGAGGCGGCGGAGGCGGCGGCGGCGGCGGCAGCGGTGGAGCTGGTCGCGGCTCTGCGCAGAGGAGTGGCTCCGGTGGTGGTCCGCGCCAGCTGCAGCAGCGCACTCGTGAGACCCCGTCCCCCCAGCAGCTTTGTGAGTGGTACGCTGGGCGTCAGCGAGGTGGGGGTACTGGTCCCTGTACCTACGTCCTCCGTACCGGCGACCGCGCTGGTGAGCAGTGCAGGGGCTTGCACTCCACCCAGCGCTGCTTCGGCCGCCTGACGGACGCTTGACGTCACCAGTTCCCTGACGCCACTGAGATCCCTCGCTGGGGAGAGCTGTCTAGGGCGGGGGCTGCTATCTTTGATCTTGATTATGATGCTATTCTTGCTGCCATGTATGCTGTGTCTACTAGTGATGAGGGTGACTGTTACCTGTGTGTTCCGCCTGACCCGGGCATTGAGGCTGCTGCTCTAGGTGCTGGTGAGGCTGCTGCTCTAGGTGCTAGTGCGTTTGCTGCCCCAGGTGCTGGTGAGTCTGCTCTCTCAGGTACCACGTCGGCTCAGGCCTTACACACCTTGACCCTTGACTCGGGTGCTTCCCGCTCCTTCTTTCGAGACCGCACCACACTTACGCCGCTTAGTCGGCCGGTTGCGGTCTCCCTGGCGGATCCCTCTGGGGGTCCTGTCCTTGCTCGCTTCTCCACTGTCTTACCGTGTCCGGCAGCCCCCTCTGGCACCCTGTCGGGTCTCTACCTCCCCTCGTTCTCTACGAACTTGGTGAGTGGTGCTGATCTACAGGATAGGGGGGTTGACCAGTTCAGTCCTGCGAGTCGGCGGGTGACCCACTGTACGTGTGCTCGGACGGGCCGACACTTGGCCAGGTTTACCCGTCGGCCGGGGTCGAGCCTGTACACACTGACTACTGAGACTCCTCCGGTTGCTGAGTCTGGTCAGGTAGCTGCGTCGAGTCAGGTGTTTGCTGCAGCGTCCAGGTCTGGTCCTGAGTCTGCTCCCTGCTCGTGTCGTCTCCTGTCCCACCAGACTCTCCTCTGGCACCACCGCCTTGGTCACCCCTCCCTGCCTCGTCTCCGAGGCATGGCCTCCCGTGTCCTTGTCTCTGGTCTCCCCCGGTCCCTCCCTCCCCTCCCTCCGGGGCCTGCCCCGACCTGCGTTCCCTGCGTCGAGGGGCGGCAGCGCGCCGCCCCTCACTCCTCCGAGTTTCCTCCGACAGAGGCTCCGCTGCAGACTCTTCACATGGACGTGTGGGGCCCCGCCCGCGTCCGTGGCCAGGGTCACGAGCGTTACTTCCTGTTGGTGGTTGACGACTACTCGCGTTACACCACGGTGTTCCCCTTGCGCAGCAAGGGTGACGTCACTGAGGTGTTGATCGACTGGATCCGCGCGGCTCGTCTCCAGCTCAGAGAGAGTTTCGCCTCGGACTTTCCTGTTCTGCGTCTGCACTCGGACAGAGGCGGAGAGTTTTCCTCTGCCCTTCTGGGAGCCTTCTGTCGTGCACAGGGCATCCGCCAGACCTTCACGCTTCCGGCCTCTCCACAGCAAAATGGGATTGCTGAGCGCCGCATTGGCATGGTCATGGACGTCGCTCGTACGTCCATGATTCATGCGGCTGCTCCCCATTTTCTGTGGCCGTTTGCGGTTCGGTACGCAGCGCATCAGATCAACCTTCAGCCCCGGGTCTCCTTGCCGGAGACCTCCCCCACCTTGCGGTGGACGGGGAAGGTTGGCGATGCGTCTGCGTTTCGTGTCTGGGGATCTCAGGCGTTTGTCCGCGACTTGTCTGCGGACAAGCTGTCCCCCCGTGCGGTTCCCTGCGTCTTCCTTGGCTTCCCCCCTGACGCGTCTGGTTGGCAGTTTTACCACCCCACCTCGCGCCGTGTTCTGTCCTCCCAGGACGTCACGTTTGACGAGTCGGTTCCTTACTACCGTCTCTTCCCCTACCGCACTGCACCCCTCCCCCCGCCGCCGCTCTTCCTTGCGCCAGGTCCCCCCCCGGTAGACCCCCTACCCCCTCAGGGTCCTGCCCCGTCAGGTGTGTCCCAGGTAGACGCAGTCGAGCCTGTCGAGGTAGCTGTTGACTCTGGTGCTGCTAGGGGTGCTGAGCCTGGGGGTGCTGAGTCTGGGAGTGCTGAGCCTGGGGGTGCTGAGTCTGGGGGTGCGGAGCCTGGGGGTACGGAGCCTGGGGGTGCTGAGCCTAGGGGTGCGGAGCCTGGGGGTACGGAGCCTGGGGGTGCTGAGCCTGGGAGTGCGGAGCCTGGGGGTGCTGGGTCTGCTCGTGTGGCCTCTGGCGGAGGTGGGTTTGGGGCCCCTTCGGGTGCTTCGTCGAGGCGGGAGCTACCCTCTCCACAGGAGCTGCGCGAGTGGTTTGCCCGGCGCTGGAGCCGTGCTGCTGGAGCTGGAGGTGCTGCTGTTACTGCTGACCCTGGGGTCGGCACTGGAGTTACTGGAGCCCCTGGTCCTGGAGGTGCTCGTACTAGCGGTACTGGAGCTGCTGGGACTGGGGGTGCTGCTGGGGCTGCTGGAGCTGACGATCCTGCTGGAGTTGGTGCTGCTGGAGCTGCTGGAGTTGGTGCTGCTGGAGCTGCTGGAGCTGGAGCTGCTGGGGGTGTTGGCGCTGGAGGTGCTGCTGGCGCTGGTGCTTCTGAGGGTACTGGAGTTGGCGCTGTTGGAGCTGGAGGTGCTGCTGGCGCTGGTGCTGCCACTGGGGGTGCTGGTGCTGTCCCTGCTGGTTCTGGAGGCGCTGCGTGGCCGCGGGCGTACTTCGTTCCGCTCCTTGAGCAGGTTCTTGGTCTCCCGCCCTCTACTGGTCCTGCTCCTCCCTTAGAGTGTCCACAGCCTGTCCAGTTGCGGTCACAGCTACAGCCCGCCTCCCCCCTACCTGCTCCATCTCCCTACACTGGTCCTACTGGAGGTCTTGCTGAGCGTCGTGAGCCTGCGTCTCGTCCTGCGTCGCCTGTTCGTGCTGCTCGCACTAGTACTCGTGCTCCGCGTCCGCGTCCTCCTGCGGTCCCAGGCACACACCAGATGGCACTGCGTCCTTCCACTGCTCCTCTGCGTGTCCCGTTGCCGTCTCCTCCAGAGTCCTCCCTTCCTGTCCTTGCTGACCCGGAGTCTGACTCTCTACGTGCTGCCAGTCCTACTGTCACGCGTCTCCTGGCTACTGCTGTCACTGACCCTTCCTTTGAGTCCACTGCTGCGTCTGCCTTAGTTGCTGAGCTTGTCGACTTTGCTGCTCGCTGTCGTCTAGATTACGCTGCTAGTCTTGTTGCTGAGTCTGAGTCTGTCTGTCCTCCGTCCGTCGGGGGTGAGTGTGCTCTTAGCACGGACGTCCTTGAGGACAGGCAGGAGGAGTTCCAGTGTTTTGCTGCTGCTTTGCCTCATCTTGTGTCCACGCTGATTGCCCCTGAGGGAGACCCGGATGTACCAGACATCCCGACTCCTCGATCGTACGCTGAGGCGATCGAGGGTCCCTACTCCTCACAGTGGCAGTCAGCCATGGACGCAGAGATGGCTTCCTGGAAGTCCACAGGCACCTACGTCGACGAGGTTCCCCCACCTGGGGCGAACATCGTCAGTGGCATGTGGATTTTCAGGGTGAAGCGGCCGCCGGGTTCTACGCCTGTCTTCAAGGTGCGTTACGTGGCTCGAGGCTTCAGTCAGCGGCAGGGAGTTGACTACTTTCAGACCTTCTCTCCCACCCCGAAGATGACCACTCTTCGGGTGCTGCTGCACATAGCCGCTCAGCGCGACTACGAGCTTCACTCTCTTGACTTCAGCACTGCTTTCCTGCAGGGCAGCCTGCACGAGGAGATCTGGCTGCGCCGCCCACCTGGCTTCACTGGGTCGTTTCCCCCTGGTACCCAGTGGAGCCTCCGGCGGCCAGTCTACGGTCTCCGCCAGGCGCCCCGTGAGTGGCACGACACACTGAGGACTACACTTGCGGCTCTTGGATTTGCTCCTTCTACAGCCGACCCGTCGCTGTTTCTACGCACCGACACCTCTTTGCCGCCGTTCTACATCCTCGTGTACGTCGACGACTTGGTCTTTGCCACTGCTGACACTGCTGGACTAGCCCACGTGAAGTCCGAGCTGCAGAAGAGACACACGTGCACAGACCTGGGTGAACTGCGCAGCTACCTTGGCTTGCAGATCACCCGGGACAGAGCACAGCGCACCATTACCCTGACTCAGTCACACATGGTGCAGCAGGTCCTTCAGCGCTTCGACTTCACGTACTCCTCGCCTCAGGCCACTCCTCTGTCTACTCGCCACTCGCTCTCAGCTCTGCCTTCGGATGAGTCCGTAGAGCCGAGTGGCCCGTACCCAGAGCTTGTTGGCTGCCTCATGTACCTGATGACCTGCACACGACCTGACCTTGCATACCCTCTTAGCATCTTGGCACGCTATGTTGCTCCTGGGAGACACCGACCAGAGCACATGGCTGCAGCGAAGAGGGTGTTGCGCTACTTGTGCAGTACGTCGGGCATGGGGCTAGTGCTTGGAGGGCGACGTCCAGTGGTCCTCACAGGTCACGCAGACGCTTCTTGGGCTGACGACCAGGCTACGCAGCGGTCGTCACAGGGTTACACCTTCAGCCTTGGTTCCGGCTCTGTTTCGTGGCGGTCTACCCGCTCGTCTTCTGTTCTCGGCTCCAGCAGTGAGGCTGAGATCTACGCGGGGGCCATGGCTGCACAGGAGCTACGCTGGCTCACCTACCTGCTGACTGACCTAGGAGAGCCGCCTCGTTCTCCTCCAGTTCTGTACGTAGACAACAAGGCCATGCTGGCCTTGTGTCGGGAGCACAGACTGGAGCACAGAACGAAGCACATTGCTCTTCGCTACTTCCTTGCTCGTGAGCTGCAGCAGCGTGGTCAGCTGCGCCTTGCTTACGTGGCCTCTGAGGCCAACACTGCTGATATCTGTACCAAGGCACTTCCGCCTTGTGATCATCAGCGTTTCTGTACGATGCTAGGTCTTGTGCCTACTTGGCCTCACTTGCTCACTTCTTGACCTTGCTTGTACTGTGATCTTTCTATACCTGCACTTGCTTGTTTACCTCTATATATGATCTTGCATGTGAACTGGCCTTCTGGCCTTGAACTTGTGCTCGGAATGTGTGGTGACGTTGTGATCCACCCTGAGCTTGCTTTGCTTTGCTTGACTGGTCTTGTGACCTCTTGTTCTCCCCCACTTTGCCTATGGGGGTGTGTCAAACTCATATGCTATAGTCTGTGTAGGCTGTAGTGGGGTAGACAATATGGGATACAACTCTTTTAGGTTTTCCTACTTGTACCCACCTGCTTGCTAGTTCATTCATTCCTCATTTCTTCACAGCTCGCGCCTGGTCCAAGCCAGTGTGTAACTCTGTAATTTTTCGTACGGAATTATCACCATTTTCCTCCATTTGGCGATTTACAGGAAAATGTGCGACGAAAATAATTGAATTCTAGGCGCTGGTCGTCTTACTGTGAGTCGAATCGACTGTAGAAATGACGAGCGCTGATTCTGTAGGTCGCGTAATTCTCCCTTGGTGGAAATTCGCGTCCAATCTCGGCCGTTGAGAAGAAAATCAATCCGACGCTCCAAATTCCAACCTTTTTGGGCGAAATTCTCAGGGCCGTTGAGATTCGAATCGATCCGACAGTTGAAATTCCAACTTTTTCGCCACTGGACCTGAGGAGTGTTCGAAAACCGGTTCCAGGGGGACGTTAAAAAATAGCGCGGAACTGGTTTGCGTACCCGTAATCAGCGCTTTTCGTCGTCGCCCCCGCGGTTTTAAAAGCTAGGTTTTAGCGGTCGAAAAACTTCGCGTCTAAACAGGCTCTGATACCAAGTGTGAGGATCTAGGATCGAGCTCAGGAAAGAGGGTTTGAATTGAATGATTCACCTGGGTACAACACGAGGCTACAAATAGGCTCGACACAAGGCAGGTAACCCTGATGTTACGCGAATGTTCTGAGGGTCGCGAAGCGCCCCGAACAGAACCTTCCCGAACTCAATAGAAAGCAATTCGGTGGAAACCGAATAGGCTTGAGTTCGGTACACGTAACCTGGTTCGGTGCTATAACTATAATAAAATATAGGAATGCACCTAACCTAGGAAATCAAGCATATCTATGCATGATAAAATAAACCCAAGCTAGATATAGCATAATAAAGTCCAGGCAAGCTAGCAAAGCCAGCATAAGCCGTCGTACTCTCACATCGGCCCTCAAGAAATTTTTGTGCTCGCCGCCCGTACTGCATATCGCTGATCCACACCCCCCGTTCGAACTGGTTACCTGACGCAAGCGACATCGCTGTGGGAGCAGTACTGTTGCAGGACTTTGAGAACGGCCTTTAGCCAATCACGTACGAATTTCGCAAACTTCAACCGCCCGAACGCAACTACCCGATATACAACCGCGAGATGCTGGCGATCGTGCACGTGTTCAAAGTGTGGCGATGCTACCTCACCGAAGCAGTCGTGACAGTACGGATAGATCACAGGTCACTACAGTACCTCCGCGCCCAACCGAATTTCAATCCGCGACAGATCTGCTAGTTGGACTACTTGAAGTCCAACTTCCACTACACAGTCACATACAAAAAGGGGGCATCGAACATCGCCGCGCACTCACCCGCCCCACCGACCAGCTTCATGCCATCCTTCGCCCAAACCAACCCACTGCTACTAGGCCTATTCATCCACGGATATCGCACCGACCCATTTTTCACGACCGGAATTTCACAACAACTGGCAGAAGCAAAGGGAGTCTATTACGTAAAAACATGCACCAACCGCACCTGGGTACTTGCGTACTCACTACTGAGGGAACTACTACTGTAGGAGGCACACGACGGGATTACCTCGGGTCATTTTGGGGTAGAAAAATGCGACAGCAACTGCAGCGGTATTATTACTGGCCGGAGCTATTGACCGGCGTACAGCACCACGTGGGCTCATGTCCTACGTGTCAGGTGATGAAGAGCTCACGAAGAAGAAAGGTGGGTCAGTTGCAGCCGATTCCACCGCCCGTGCGCGCCAGGCAGCAGGTTACCATGGATTTCATCACGGGGCAACCTTCGAACCCTGGGGGTAACGACGCGGTTATGGTCGTTGTTGACAGACTGACGAAAATGGCTCACTTCGCTGCATGCAGGAAATTGATCTCAGCCAAAGAAACCGCTCGCATGTTCATCGCAACCGTCGTTCGACTGCACGAGATACCAGCCTTGAGAATGAGCGACCGCGGAACGAAGTTTACCAGCAACTTCTGGAAGAACCTCTGGGAGCAGTTCGAGACCACGCTACAGTTCAGCTCATCGTACCACCCCGAGACCGACGGTCAAACGGAACGGACTGTCAGAACATATATATAGCTTATGCTGTTGTGTAGGCTATAGTGGGGTATCCCATAGGGGGTACAACCCAATTAGGGTTTCCTATATGTACTCACTTCATTCATAGTTCATCCATTCTCGTTCTACTTTTCTCATGGTATCGAGCAGGTTCCCTCGTGGGAACTGTTCCTAGGGCCCACCGTTTTTTTTTCCTGCCCGGAGCGCACTCTGCCCCTACCCGAGTCGCGCTCCCCTCTCTCTTGGCCCCTAGTGGCCCCTTTAGCCGCCCGTCACGGCCCTTAGACGCCCGCGCGCCGCCCGTCCCGGCCCCTTAGACGCCCGCGCGCCGCCCGTCCCGGCCCCTAGACGCCAGTGCGCCGCCCGGCCCGGCCCCTAGACGCCCGCGCGCCGCCCGTCCCGGCCCCTAGACGCCCGCGCGCCGCCCGTCCCGGCCCCTAGACGCCCGCGCGCCGCCCGTCCCGGCCCCTCGACGCCCGCGCGCCGCCCGTCCCGGCCCCTCGACGCCCGCGCGCCGCCCGTCCCGGCCCCTCGCCGCCCGTGAGCCGCCCGTCCCGGCCCCTAGACGCCCGCGCGCCGCCCGTCCCGGCCCCTAGACGCCCGCGCGCCGCCCGTCCCGGCCCCTCGACGCCCACGCGCCGCCCGTCCCGGCCCCTAGACGCCCGCGCGCCACCCGGCCCGACCCCTAGGCGCCCGCGCGCCGCCCGTCCCGGCCCCTCGACGCCCGCGCGCCGCCCGTCCCGGCCCCTCGACGCCCGCGCGCCGCCCGTCCCGGCCCCACGCCGCCCTACCTGCGGCCTACTCGCCGCCCTACCTGCGGCTCGCCCGCCGCCCTAACTGCGGCCTGCCCGCCGCCCTACTTGCGGCCCTACCGCCGCCCTGCCTGCGGCCCGCCCACCACCCTACCTGCGGCCAGCCCGCTGCCCTACCTACGGCCCGACCGCCGCCCTACCTGCGGCCCAACCGCCGCCCTACCTGCGGGAGCCGCCTAGCAGCAGAACCGCCGGGAGCCGAGCCGCCCTGCCGCCGAGCCGCCCGGGAGCCGAGCCGCCCTGCCGCCGAGCCGCCCGGGAGCCGAGCCGCCCTGCCGCCGAGCCGCCCGGGAGCCGAGCCGCCCTGCCGCCGAGCCGCCCGGGCGCCGAGCCGCACTGCCGCCGAGCCGCTGAGCAGCCGAGCCGCCCTACTGCCGGGCCGCCCGACCTGCCCTGTCCGGTGAGCACAGCCCCACTGTCACTGCGTGCCCTTCCCCTACTGCTTGCACTGCTCGTCTGTCGTCGTCATGGCTACCCCTAGTGTCCTCACTTTTGACGCTGAGGGTCGAGCCATTGACTTTGAGGTCTGGGTCGACGACCTGCAGCTGTTCTTACAGTGTGATAGGGCGGACGGTCTTTCCCTCTTTGACCTCACCTCTGGCGCCTCTCCTGCCCCTGCTACTGATGCTGACCCCACTGTTCGCTCTCAGTGGGCCACCCGCGATGCTGCTGCACGTCTTGCTGTGCGTTGCCACCTGCCTACCACTGAGCGCGCGCACTTTAGTCAGTACAAGAGTGCTCAGACCTTGTACGACGCTGTAGTTGCGCGCTACTCTTCCCCTGCCACTGCTGCCCTGAGCCGCCTCATGCTACCGTACCTCTTTCCTGACCTAGCTGCCTTTCCCACTGTCGCTGACCTCATTACGCACCTCCGCACTAGTGACACTCGCTACCGCGCCGCCCTTCCTGCTGAGTTCTGCGCCAAGAACCCCCCCCCCATGTACATCACTCTCTATTACATCGTCACACGCCTCCCTGACTCCCTTCGCGTAGTCAGGGACCACTACCTCTCGGTCTGTCCCACCACTCTCACTGTCGACCTCCTCGAGAAGTCCCTCCTGGCGGCGGAAAAGAGCATCGTCGTTGTAGGAGCCTCTCGTGGTGACCCTCGCACCCCCATCTTTGAGGGGTGTTCTCCTTCCCCCCTGCTGCCCTCTGTTGCCTCTGCTGCTGCTGCCGACCTGCTTGGTCTTGAGTCGGTCTGCGCGGCGTCTGCCCCTAGCGGGAGACGCCGCCCTGGCAGGGGCAAGGGGGGCAAGGGCGCGGGTGGAGCTGGCGGGGGCGATGGAGGAGGCGGTGGAGGCGGAGGAGGGAGTGGGGGTGGCGGTGGGAGTGGTGGCGGGGGCGGTGGTGGAGGTGGCAGCAGCGGAGGAGGAGGCGGCGGTGGCGGCAGCGGTGGGAGCGGAGGCAGCGGTGGTGGTGGAGGTGGAGGCAGCGGTGGCGGAGGGGGTGGAGCTGGTCGGGGTGGTGCCCCGCAGCGTAGCGGCCCTGGTGGTGGCCAGCGTCAGCAGCAGCAGCAGCAGCAGCAGCAGCGTTCGCGGGACATCCCCCCGCCCCAACAGCTCCGTGAGTGGTACACGCAGCGTCAGCGGGGTGGGGGTTTTGGTCCGTGCACCTACGTCCTTCGTTCCGGCGACCGCGCGGGTGAGCAGTGTGGGGGTGCCCACACCACCCAGCGCTGCTTTGCCCGCCTGACGGACGCTTGGCGTCAGCAGTTCCCCGAGGCCAGTGAGATTCCCCGTTGGGGAGAGCTGTCTAGGGCTGGCGTAGCTGTCTTTGATCTTGACTTTGATGCTATCCTTGCTGCCATGTATGCTGTGACTATTAGTGAGGAGGGTGACTGTTACCAGTGTCTCCCGCCTGACCCGGGCATTGGTACTGCTGCGCCAGGTACTTCTGCGGCTGCTGCTCTAGGTGCCAGTGCGTCTGCACTCTCAGGTACTGGTGAGGCTGCGCTCTCAGGTACTGCGTCGGCTTCGGCCTCCCTCACCTTCACACTTGACTCAGGGGCTTCTCGCTCCTTCTTTCGAGACCGCACCACACTCACGCCGCTTGGCCGGCCGGTTGCAGTCTCCCTGGCTGACCCCTCTGGGGGTCCTGTCCTCTCTCACTTCTCCACTGTCCTCCCGTGTCCGGCTGCCCCCTCGGGCACCTTGTCTGGTCTGTACCTCCCCTCGTTCTCGACGAACTTGGTGAGTGGTGCTGACCTGCAGGATGCGGGGGTTCACCAGTTTACTCCTGCGAGTCAGCGGGTGACCCACTGCTCGGATGACCGCACAGGCCGACACCTGGCCACGTTCTCGCGTCGGCCAGGGTCGAGTCTCTACACACTGACCACTGAGTCTCCTCCTGTCCCTGCGTCTGGCCAGGTAGCTGCGTCGGGTCAGGTGTTTGCTGCTGCGTCCAGGTCTGGTCCTGAGTCTGCCCCCTGCTCGTGTCGCCGCCTGTCTCACGAGACTCTCCTGTGGCACCACCGTCTTGGCCACCCCTCCTTGCTTCGTCTTCGGGGCATGGCTTCCCGTGTCCTTGTCTCTGGTCTTCCCCGGTCTCTCCCTCCCCTTCCTTCGGGACCCGGACCTTCTTGTGTCCCCTGTGTCGAGGGGCGGCTCCGGGCTGCCCCTCACTCCTCCCAGTTTCCCCCGACAGAGGCTCCTCTGCAGACGCTTCACATGGACGTGTGGGGCCCCGCCCACGTCCGTGGGCAGGGTCACGAGCGCTACTTCCTGCTGGTGGTTGACGACTACTCGCGTTACACCACAGTCTTCCCCTTGCGCAGCAAGGGTGATGTCACTGAGGTGTTGATCGACTGGATCCGCGCAGCTCGTCTCCAGCTCAGGAGGAGCTTCGGCTCGGACTTTCCTGTTCTGCGTCTGCACTCTGACCGAGGTGGAGAGTTCTCCTCTGGCCTTCTGCGAGCCTACTGTCGTGCACGAGGCATCCGCCAGACCTTTACGCTTCCGGACTCTCCACAGCAAAATGGGATTGCTGAGCGCCGCATTGGCATGGTCATGGACGTCGCTCGTACGTCCATGATGCATGCGGCTGCCCCCCATTTTCTGTGGCCGTTTGCGGTTCGGTACGCGGCGCATCAGATCAACCTTCACCCCAGGGTCTCCCGGCCGGAGACCTCCCCAGCTCTGCTGTGGACGGGGAAGGTCGGCGATGCGTCTGCGTTCCGTGTCTGGGGATCTCGGGCGTTTGTCCGCGACTTGTCTGCGGACAAGCTGTCCCCTCGTGCTGCTCCCTGTGTCTTCCTCGGCTTCCCCCCTGACGCTCCAGGGTGGCAGTTCTACCACCCCTCCTCTCGTCGTGTTCTGTCCTCCCAGGACGTCACGTTCGACGAGTCAGTCCCCTTCTACCGCCTCTTCCCCTACCGCACTCCTTCCCTCCCCCCGCCACCGCACTTCCTTGTGCCAGGTCCCCCCCCGGTAGACCCCCTTCCCCCTCAGGGTCCTGCCCCTTCAGGTGTGTCCCAGGTAGACGCAGTCGAGCCGGTCGAGGTTGCTGGTGACTCTGGTCCTGCTGCGGGTACTGAGCCTGGGGGTGCTGAGTCTGGGGGTGCTGAGCCTGGGGGTACTGCGACTGGGGGTGCTGAGCCTGGGGGTGCGGAGTCTGGGAGTGCTGAGCCTGGGGGTGCTGCGACTGGGGGTGCTGAGCCTGGGGGTGCGGAGTCTGGGGGTGCTGAGCCGTGGGGTGCTGCTACTGGGGGTGCTGAGCCAGGGGGTGCTGCGTCTGGAGGTGCTGAGCCTGGAGCTGCGGAGCCTGCGGCCACTGGACCTCCCCTTGTGGCGTCTGGCGGTGCGGGACCTGGCGGTTCTCCGGGTGCTTCGCCTCGGCGGGAGCCCCTCTCTCCACAGGAGCTGCGCGAGTGGTTTGCCCGGCGCTGGAGGCGTGCTGCTGGAACTGGAGGTTCTTCGGCTGCTGAGGGTGCTGGTGCCGCGGGTCCCGGAGGTGCTGGAGCTGGAGCTGCTGAGGGCGTTGGCGCTGAGGCTACTGCTGTCGGTCCTGGAGGCGGTCCTGCTGGGGGTGCTACTGGTGCTGCTGGAGGTCCTGGAGCTGGAGGTGCTGCTGGCGCTGGTGCTGCCGCTGGGGGTACTGGTGCTGTCCCTGCTGTGTCTGGAGTCGCCGCGCGGCCTAGACCGTACTTCGTTCCGCTCCTTCAGCAGGTTCTTGGTCTCCCGCCTTCTACTGGTCCTCCTCCTCCCTTAGAGTGTCCACAGCCTGTCCTGTCACAGTTACAGTTACAGCCGGCCTCCCCACTGCCCGCTCCTTCTCCCTACACTGGTCCTACTAGAGGTCTTGCTGAGCGTCGTGAGCCTGCGTCTCGCCCTGCGTCGCCTGTCCGTGCTGCTCGCACTAGTGGTCGTGGTTCGCGTCAGCGTCCTCCTCCTGTCCCTGGCACGCACCGGATGTCTCTGCGTCCGTCCACTGCTCCTCTGCGTGCACCTTTGCCTTCTCCTCCTGAGTCCTCTCTTCCTGCTCTTCCTGACCCGGAGTCGGACTCTCTTCGTGCTGCCAGTCCTGCTGTCACACGTCTCCTTGCTACTGTCGTCACTGACCCCTCTTTTGAGTCCACTGCTGCGTCTGCGCTTGTTGCTGAGCTCGTCGACTTTGCTGCTCGCTGTCGTCTAGACTACGCTGCCGGTCTTGTTGCTGAGTCTGCGTCTGTCTGTCCTCCGTCCGTCGGGGGTGAGTGTGCTCTTGGCACGGACGTCCTTGAGGACAGGCAGGAGGAGTTCCGGTGTCTGGCTGCTGCTTCACCTCATCTCGCGTCCGTACTACTTGCCCCTGAGGGAGACCCGGATGCACTAGACATCCCGACTCCGCGCTCTTACGCGGAGGCCGTAGAGGGTCCCTACTCCTCTCAGTGGCAGGCAGCTATGGATGCAGAGATGGCGTCCTGGAAGTCCACAGGCACCTACGTTGACGCGGTTCCCCCTCCTGGGGCGAACATCGTCAGTGGCATGTGGATCTTCAGGGTGAAGCGGCCGCCGGGCTCTCCACCTGTCTTCAAGGCGCGGTACGTCGCTCGTGGCTTCAGTCAGCGGCAGGGAGTTGACTACTTTCAGACCTTCTCTCCCACCCCGAAGATGACCACTCTTCGGGTGCTGCTGCACATAGCCGCTCAGCGCGACTACGAGCTCCACTCTCTTGACTTCAGCACAGCTTTCTTGCAGGGTAGCCTGCACGAGGAGATCTGGCTGCGCCGTCCACCTGGCTTCACTGGGACTTTTCCTCCTGGCACCCAGTGGAGCCTCCGACGGCCAGTCTACGGTCTCCGCCAGGCACCGCGTGAGTGGCACGACACACTGAGGACTACGCTTGCGGCTCTTGGGTTTGCTCCCTCTACTGCTGACCCGTCGTTGTTTCTGCGCACCGACACTTCTTTGCCGCCGTTCTACGTCCTCGTGTACGTCGACGACTTGGTCTTTGCCACAGCTGACACTGCTGGACTAGCCTACGTGAAGTCCGAGCTGCAGAAGAGACACACGTGCACAGACCTGGGTGAACTGCGCAGCTACCTTGGCTTGCAGATCACTCGGGACAGAGCACGCCGCACCATTACCTTGACTCAGTCACACATGGTGCAGCAGGTCCTTCAGCGCTTCGGCTTCACGTACTCCTCGCCTCAGGCCACTCCTCTGTCTACTCGCCACTCGCTCTCAGCTCTGCCTTCGGATGAGTCCGTAGAGTCGAGTGGCCCGTACCCAGAGCTTGTTGGCTGCCTCATGTACCTGATGACCTGCACACGACCTGACCTTGCATACCCTCTTAGCATTCTTTCACGCTATGTTGCTCCTGGGAGACACCGACCAGAGCACATGGCTGCAGCGAAGAGGGTGTTGCGCTACTTGTGCAGTACGTCGGGCATGGGGCTAGTGCTTGGAGGGCGGAGTCCAGTGGTCCTCACTGGGCACGCGGACGCTTCTTGGGCAGACGACCAGGCTACACAGCGGTCGTCGCAGGGTTACACCTTCAGTCTTGGTTCCGGCTCTGTCTCGTGGCGGGCTACTCGCTCGTCCTCTGTTCTCAGCTCCAGTTGTGAGGCTGAGATCTACGCCGGGGCCATGGCTGCACAGGAGCTTCGCTGGCTCACCTACCTGCTGACTGACCTTGGAGAGCCGCCTCGTTCTCCTCCAGTGTTGTACGTAGACAACAAGGCCATGCTGGCCTTGTGTCGAGAGCAGCGCTTGGAGCACAGAACGAAGCACATTGCTCTCCGTTACTTTCTTGCTCGTGAGCTGCAGCAGCGTGGTCAGTTGCGACTTGCGTACGTGGCCTCTGAGGCCAACACTGCTGATGTGTTCACCAAGGCACTTGCGCCTTGTGACCATCAGCGCTTCTGCACCCAGCTGGGTCTTGTACCTGTCTTGCCTCACTTGCTCTCTTCTTGACCTTGCTTGTACTGTCACATATATATACCTGCTCTTGCTTGTCTAGCTCTATATATATATGTGTACTCCTGCATGTGAACTGGCCCTGTTGCCCTGTCGTTGTGCTCGGACTGTGTGGTGACTTTGTGATCCACCCTGAGCTTGCTCTGCTTTGCTTGACTGGTCTTGTGACCCCTTGTTCTCCCCCACTTTGCCTATGGGGGTGTGTCAGAACATATATATAGCTTATGCTGTTGTGTAGGCTATAGTGGGGTATCCCATAGGGGGTACAACCCAATTAGGGTTTCCTATATGTACTCACTTCATTCATAGTTCATCCATTCTCGTTCTACTTTTCTCACGGACGAATCAGACGATGAAGAAGTTGACTCGTGCCACGTGCGACGACCCGACAACATGGGAGCAGCAGCTGCCGCTGATCGAGTTCGCGTACAACAATGCCATGTCAGCGACGACGCAACAGTCCCCGTCTTACCTGAACTACGGGCAAAATCCAACAGTGCCCATGACGCCGAGTCTGGACAACCTAACGCCACGCGCACACCAATTTGTTGAGATTCTGCAAGCTGCCCGCAACAGAGTCGCAGAAGCGAAAAAAAAAAAACAAACAAACAAACAAATGTCATCGCTAAGAGAAATGCTGACCGACACCGCCGCCCAGTCACGTACCAGTCAGGAGACTACGTAATGCTCGACACACAGAATTTAAGACTGCCCGTCATACCAAAACTTCAACCGCGATACTGTGGACCTTTCCAATTCAGCCACATGATCAACCCAGTCACCGCCCATCTATTGTTGCCGACAGACTGGTACATCAGCCTTTCGTTCCACATGAGCCTGCTTCGCCCTTACATCCCAACCACGAGCCAACTACCTCGTCACCGCCTGCCATCCATGACTCGCCATGCATCGGAGCCGATCGTTGAGCCCGAGAAAAATTTCAGCCATCGGATTCGACACCCCACAGGCATCAAGAGGATCGAGTTCCTCGTTCGCTGGAAGGACCACACGACAACTGAAGATATCTAGGTGCCCCTGGCCAACATTAAAAACCACCCTGCCCTACAAGTGTACCTGAGGAGCCAGGGTTTCCGCGATATACACGCACTTGCGTAGCGGAAGGGGCTTCTTGAGGGGGGGGGTCGGGGTAGTGTAAGGAATTTTATCGACATTCCTTAGTGCGACCATCAACATCGCGTACAGCAGCACCCGTTGTTCGCCCGTTACCGCTAACGAGGCTCTGCCAACTTCGCGCGCACTGTTTCACCAAACCATGCACCCCTGTCCCGGCCGAGTCGGCCTACGCTTCGGGGCTAGCCCGAACCTCGATGCTAGCGTAGCACTAGCTAGCTCGCACGCACCGCGTAACCGTTGCATGTATTCGCACATAAATATTCGCTCATGCCTTCGCTCAAACTTTGTATCTTTTGCCCACATAGTGCAATTGTCGCTATCTCATTCCATTGCACCCGTAACACATACCAGTAACGATGCTAAAACATGTGCAATGGAGTTAAGCGAGGACCACTGGCTAAAAGCGGTTTGGAAGGGTGGTGAAAGGTACTAGGAAGTGGTTTAGGGAGGAAAAGTAACATAGCCCTTTGGGCTGTATACTCTCCGAAGTTCGTGTTCAGCATCGAATGATCGATCATACTTTACATCGAGCCGTCTTTTAACCAATATCGATGATTACGACTCCCGCAATGACAGCCACGAATTGCCAGCCATGCCTGGCCTGTGAGACCTCGGCGGCGGTCATCTGTCATATGTCCCAACCCATGCTCGACACGTGCAGTCGATCCAGTTTTTGGAAAATTCGGCGCGGCACGCTCGACTCCACCAGCGAGAGTTGGAGAATTTCTCCAATGGATTGCCTTGCCTGCATCCACCTCTTGGGTCACCGCTCCCATAAAAAAAGCGGCTGCGCGCTACAGGCGTTGTGACGATCGATTCATCCGTTAAATCCATCGTGGCAGAACAGGTGCCACATCTTTGCGCTGAATCTGTTTCAGCCAATGCGTGAAGCCGATAGGGACTGCCATCCAACCAGAACCAACCTGAAGTGAGGCATCTATCTGAATGGGATTCTGCGAGCTGACTAGACTGAGCAGCCTCGGCTCCTGGGGTGGGGACAATCAAAGTCTGCACCTGTCACTCGGACGTTCGAGAACGACGAATCTGAGGCTTGTGCGACCTCGCTTGGTCAGGCTGATCGTTTCAAAAGTTCCATCCCGCGTCAACTCCTGCCCACTCCATTCCACCCCAAACAACCACTTTCAAACCAACCTCTCCATAATGTCTCCATTTCAGGCATAGGGAAGGAGCGAAAGTTTCATGCGACACAGCAAAATCCAGCTCAAGCCAATCTCAAAATACACTTCCTTCTGGTGAAATTGCTCAGGCGGGTTCAGAATCTATGCCTGGATGCGGCTCAATGAGACTTGGTACGATCTAGAGCGCTCTTTTTAAGTTGTAGAATGGTTGGGTTGGTTAGGAAATTTTGCAAAAGCGTATCGGGAATGGCCTTCAGCATCTTCTTCCCTTCACCACCACTCACAGTCGCCAGATTAGGTCGAGCAGGCTAGACTCTCTCTCTCTCGCACACATGGCTGCTGTCGGATAGTGCGCCTCCAACCGCCCTGTACCACTTGAGCTCAGCTCTGACGAGCTGTAGTCGAAACATCGCCACAACAACCACTAGATTGTGCTTTCTTGAGCCTCGTGCGCAGCCGCATTTTCAGTAACTTGGTTCCTTTCAAAAGGGCCGTCCAAAATAAGAGAACGATGGAGATAAAAGCAGCTGACGTCGTATTGTATTGTCGTATGATCGTTCTAGCGCTTGTTGAGTTCTCAGTGCGTAGTAACGCCGCCTATCAGAAACGCCCGGAGTCACATAACTTTTGGAGGTCCTCCTTACTACTTGTAAGGACTCATCAAAACAGGATCCGCCCGCTTCTTGAAACGTGATCCTTAAGTTTGGCCCGCCAGCAACGGGGGTCACTCCGAGTCGGCTGGAAATAGCTTCAGAGATTCGTGACCATTTCACGACATGCGCGTGACACCTTCACGACCTTCTAACCGAAGTTCAACCGCGGAAACTGTTTGAGTGTCGCTCCGAGCGTCCCGGCTGACTCAGCTGGGATGGCGGCCTCGGAGGCTGGGGAGTCCCCGAGACCGCCAGAATCGGCGGTGAGCTTGGTGGATATCGTGCGAGCTGACGGGCATCTGTGGCTGAAATACGGGCAGAAGAAAATCCTTAACACCTCAATCATACGGTAGGTTTTTGAACGCTTTTTTGGCTGCATGATTCTTCACATAATGTGGTGGTGGGGTAGGTATGACCATGATTTGGAATTTGCTGTATAATGCTATCATTCTCTTAGATCTGACTGTTCGATTTTCCAAATCCCATGGCTGCTGCAGGTGCTATTACAAATGCTTTTCCTCCAAGAACAATGGCCCCTACCGAGCGAAGAAGACTGTAGACTACGACCGCCGCCTCCCCATCTCATCCTCCACCACCAAAACCACCTACACCAACCGCACTCACAACCATTCTTCTCCTCCGAACCTCTCCGATACTATCGCCCAGGGCTCCTGTCCTTCCAACGCTGCAGAGTCGACCCCCATCCCCCAGGGATACCCCCTCAACTTTGCGAGACTGAGCTCCTGTAACCCTGATGCCGTGGTTACCACCAACACCTCCTCTCCCGACACCGCTAGAAACGGCCCTGAACAGTCCGCAATTGCAACGAACAACCTCTCAAGCGGGGAGATCCTTTTCAAGTTAAACCTATCAGAGCCGGAAGCGCCGATGTGTCTTCCTCATTTGAAGCCGGCACCGTTCAGTCCGACTTGCTATCAAATGCTGCTGACGCGGAAATTGCAACGACGCTCTTTCCACAAAGCTCCGATGTCACTGGCAGCGGAGAGTCAGCTGCTCTCGCACCGATGCCCGCGGTCTCGCTGTCTTTTCCACTCAGCTCCTGCGACTCGCTGGCGACTGAATGTCGGACTCTCAGCGACTTCTTTGACGACGATGCCTTACTGGATGGACGCTGTCAGACTTATATGACTTAGCCTGTGTAGGCTATAGTGGGGTAGCACATATGGGGTACAACACATTTCTAGGGTTTGTACTTGTACCCAACCTTTCCTCTAGTCAATCATTCCTCGTTATTCTCACATGGTATAGAGCAGGTTCCCTAGTGGGACCGTTTCTTCCTAAGGGCCCACCATTAATTTTTTTTTTTCCTAACCTGCCCGAAGCGCGCCTTGCGCTCTGACCTGCCCTACCCTTTCGCGGCCCCTTAGTGGCCTGCCCTGCTCCTGAGGCCCATCGCGGCCCCCCCCCCTTTGCGGCCCCTTCGAGGCCCCTTAGCGGCCTCCCTTCGCGGCCCCTTCGCGGCCCCTTCTCGGCCCCTTAGCGGCCCCTTTGCGGCCCCTTCGCGGCCCCTTCACGGCCCCTTCGCAGCCCCTTAGCGGCCCCTTCGCGGCCCCTTCACGGCCCCTTAGCGGCCCCTTCGCGGCCCCTTCACGACCCCTTAGCGGCCCCTTCGCGGCCCCTTCGCGGCCCCTTCGCGGCCCCTTCACGGCCCCTTCGCGACCCCTTCGCGGCCCCTTCACGGCCCCTTCGCGGCCCCTTCACGGCCCCTTCGCGACCCCTTCGCGGCCCCTTCACGGCCCCTTCGCGGCCCCTTCACGGCCCCTTCGCGGCCCCTTCGCGGCCCCTTCACGGCCCCTTCGCGGCCCCCCTCGCGGCTCCCTTCGCGGCCCCTTCGCGGCCCCGCCCCGCTGCCCGTAGCGGCCCCGCCCTGTCGCCAGTCGCGGCCCCGCCCCGTCGCCAGTCGCGGCCCCGCCCCGTCGCCAGTCGCGGCCCCGCCCCGTCGCCAGTCGCGGCCCCGCCCCGTCGCCAGTCGCGGCCCCGCCCCGTCACCCCTGCCCGCTGCGGCGCCCTGCCCTAACCCGCGCCCCTGGAGCAGCCGCCCCTGCAGCAGCCGCCCCTGGAGCAGCCACCCCTGCAGCAGCCGCCCCTGGAGCAGCCGCCCCTGCAGCAGCCGCCCCTGGAGCAGCCGCCCCTGCAGCAGCCGCCCCTGGAGCAGCCACCACTGCAGCAGCCGCCCCTGGAGCAGCCGCCACTGCAGCAGCCGCCCCTGGAGCAGCCGCCCCTACAGCAGCCGCCCCTGGAGCAGCCACCCCTGCAGCAGCCGCCCCTGGAGCAGCCGCCCCTGCAGCAGCCGCCCGTGGAGCAGCCGCCCCTGCAGCAGCCGCCCCTGGAGCAGCCACCACTGCAGCAGCCGTCCCTGGAGCAGCCGCCCCTGCAGCAGCCGCCCTTGGAGCAGCCGCCCCTACAACAGCCGCCCCTGGAGCAGCCGCCCCTGCAGCAACCGCCCCTGGAGTAGCCGCCACTGCAGCAGCCGCCCCTGGAGCAGCCGCCCCTGCAGCAGCCGCCCCCTGGAGCAGCCGCCCCTACAACAGCCGACCCTGGAGCAGCAGCCCCTGCAGCAGCCGCCCCTGCAGCAGCCGCCCCTGGAGCAGCCGCCCCTGCAGCTGCCGCGGAGCCCTCGCCCTACAGTGGTAGCGGCCTCGCCGTTGCCGCCGTCGTACGCCTGCCCTTCTCGTCACTGGTGAGCACTGCCCTGCCCGTACTGCTGTTACTGCTGCTCTTGCTGCTGCTGCTCTTTCTACTGCTACTGGTGCTCCTGGCGTGGCCAGATGCAGCTCCAGCGCCGTCTGCGTGAGTCCCTCGCCCCCCAACAGCTTCGTGAGTGGTACGCTAGTTGGGGTTGTAGGGGTGGCCGCGCTGCGACTACTGCTATTGCTACTTCTGCTGCTACTGCGCCTACCACTACTCCTGCTGCTCCTGGCGATGGCCAGATGCAGCTCCAGCGACGTCCGCGTGAGTCCCTCACGCCCCAGCAGCTTCGTGAGTGGTACGCTACTTGGGGTTGTCGGGGTGGCCGTAGTGGGAGTCGTCCTGGAGTGAGTAGTTTGGCAGCTGCTTGTGTTGGCCAGGTGAAGCTGCAGCGTCGTCCGTGCGCGGTCCTTTCGCCCCAGCAGCTTCGTGAGTGGTACGCTCAGCGTGGAGGGTCATGGGGTACTGCTCGCTGTCTGTACGTCATTCGCACTGGTGCTCGGACTGGTCAGCCTTGCGGGACGTTTGGTCACGCAGAGTCCCGCTGCTTTGCCCGTCTGAGCGACGCCTGGCGTACGGAGTTTGGCGACGCGGCTGAGCTCCCCGACTGGGTGGAGCTGCTTAGGCTGAGGGTAGATATCTATACTCTTGACTATGATGCTATCCTTACTGCCATGTATGCATTGCCTACTAGTGATGAGGGTGCCTGTTACCTGTGTGTTCCGCCTGACCCGGGCATTGAGACTGCTGCTCTAGGTGCCGGTGAGGCTGCTGCTCTAGGTGCTAGTGCGTCTGCTGCCCCAGGTACTGGTGCGTCTGCTCTCTCAGGTACCACGTCGGCTCAGGCCTTACACACCTTCACCCTTGACTCGGGTGCTTCCCGCTCCTTCTTTCGAGACCGCACCACGCTTACGCCGCTTAGTCGGCCAGTTGCGGTCTCCCTGGCGGACCCCTCTAGGGGTCCTGTCCTTGCCCACTTCTCCACTGTCTTACCGTGTCCGGCGGCCCCCTTTGGCACCCTGTCAGGTCTCTACCTCCCCTCGTTCTCAACGAACTTGGTGAGTGGTGCTGATCTACAGGATGGGGGGGTTGACCAGTTCACTCCTGCGAGTCAGCGGGTGACCCACTGTACGTGTGCTCGGACGGGCCGACACTTGGCCACGTTTACCCGTCAGCCGGGGTCGAGCCTGTACACACTGACTACTGAGTCTCCTCCGGTTGCTGAGTCTGGTCAGGTAGCTGCGTCGGGTCAGGTGTTTGCTGCAGCGTCCAGGTCTGGTCCTGAGTCTGCTCCCTGCTCGTGTCGTCTCCTGTCCCACCGGACTCTCCTCTGGCACCACCGCCTTGGTCACCCCTCCCTGCCTCGTCTCCGAGGCATGGCCTCCCGTTACCTTGTCTCTGGTCTCCCCCGGTCCCTCCCTCCCCTCCCTCCGGGGCCTGCCCCTACCTGCGTTCCCTGCGTCGAGGGGCGGCAGCGCGCCGCCCCTCACTCCTCCGAGTTTCCTCCGACAGAGGCTCCGCTGCAGACTCTTCACATGGACGTGTGGGGCCCCGCCCGCGTCCGTGGCCAGGGTCACGAGCGTTACTTCCTGTTGGTGGTTGACGACTACTCGCGTTACACCACGGTGTTCCCCTTGCGCAGCAAGGGTGACGTCACTGAGGTGTTGATCGACTGAATCCGCGCAGCTCGTCTCCAGCTCAGAGAGAGTTTCGGCTCGGACTTTCCTGTTCTACGTCTGCACTCTGACAGAGGCAGGGAGTTTTCCTCTGGCCTTCTGGGAGCCTTCTGTCGTGCACAGGGCATCCGCCAGACCTTCACGCTTCCGGCCTCTCCACAGCAAAATGGGATTGCTGAGCGCCGCATTGGCATGGTCATGGACGTCGCTCGTACGTCCATGATCCATGCGGCTGCTCCCCATTTTCTGTGGCCGTTTGCGGTTCGGTACGCAGCGCATCAGATCAACCTTCAGCCCCGGGTCTCCTTGCCAGAGACCTCCCCCACCTTGCGGTGGACGGGGAAGGTTGGCGATGCGTCTGCGTTTCGTGTTTGGGGATCTCGAGCATTTGTCCGCGACTTGTCTGCGGACAAGCTGTCCCCCCGTGCTGTTCCCTGCGTCTTCCTTGGCTTCCCCCCTGACGCGCCTGGTTGGCAGTTTTACCACCCCACCTCGCGCCGTGTTCTGTCCTCCCAGGACGTCACCTTTGACGAGTCGGTTCCTTACTACCGTCTCTTCCCCTACCGTACTGCGCCCCTCCCCCCGCCGGCGCTCTTCCTTGCGCCAGGTCCCCCCCCGGTAGACCCTCTCCCCCCTCAGGGTCCTGCCCCGTCAGGTGTGTCCCAGGTAGACGCACTCGAGCCTGTCGAGGTAGCTGTTGACTCTGGTGCTGAGCCTGGGGGTGCTGAGTCTGGGGGTGCTGAGTCTGGGGGTGCTGAGCCTGGGGGTGCTGAGTCTGGGGGTGCGGAGCCTGGGGGTGCGGAGCCTGGGGGTGCTGAGCCTGGGGGTGCGGAGCCTGGGGGTGCTGGGTCTGCTCGTGTGGCCTCTGGCGGTGCTGGGTTTGGGGGCCCTTCGGGTGCTTCGTCTCGGCGGGAGCTACCCTCTCCACAGGAGCTGCGCGAGTGGTTTGCCCAGCGCTGGAGCCGTGCTGCTGGAGCTGGAGGTGCTACTGTTGCTGCTGACCCTGGGGTCGGCACTGGAGGTACTGGAGCCACTGGTCCTGGCGGTGCTCGTACTGGCGGTACTGGAGCTGCTGGGACTGGGGGTGCTGCTGGGGCTGCTGGAGTTGGTCCTGCTGGAGGTGCTGCTGGTGCTGCAGGAGGTACTGGAGGTACTGGAGCTACTGGGCCTGGAGGTGCTCCTGGTGTTGGAGCTGCTGGCGGTGCTGGAGCTGGCGGTCCTGCTGGAGTTGGTGCTGCTGGAGCTGCTGGAGCTGGAGCTGCTGGGGGTGTTTGCGCTGGAGGTGCTGCTGGTGCTGGTGCTTCTGCGGGTGCTGGAGTTGGTGCGGTTGGAGCTGGAGGTGCTGCTGGCGCTGGTGCTGCCGCTGGGGGTACTGGTGCTGTCCCTTCTGTTTCTGGAGGCGCTGCGCGGCCGCGGCCGTACTTCGTTCCGCTCCTTGAGCAGGTTCGTGGTCTCCCGCCTTCTACTGGTCCTGCTCCTCCCTTAGAGTGTCCACAGCCTGTCCAGTCGCAGTCACAGTTATAGCCCGCCTCCCCTCTGCCTGCTCCTTCTCCCTAACTTGGTCCTACTGGAGGTCCTGCTGAGCGTCGTGAGCCTGCGTCTCGTCCTGCGTCGCCTGTTCGTGCTGCTCGCACTAGTAGTCGTGCTCCGCGTCCCCGTCCTCTTGCGGTCCCAGGCACACACTAGATGGCACTGCGTCCTTCCACTGCTCCTCTGCGTGTCCCGTTGCCGTCTCCTCCAGAGTCCTCTCTTCCTGTTCTTGCTGACCCGGAGTCTGACTCTCTTCGTGCTGCCAGTCCTACTGTCACGCGTCTCCTGGCTACTGTTGTCACTGACCCTTCCTTTGATTCCACTGCTGCGTCTGCCTTGGTTGCTGAGCTTGTCGACTTTGCTGCCCGATGTCGTCTAGACTACGTCGCTAGTCTTGTTGCTGAGTCTGAGTCTGTCTGTCCTCCGTCCGTCGGGGGTGAGTGTGCTCTTAGCACGGACGTCCTTGAGGACAGGCAGGAGGAGTTCCAGTGTTTTGCTGCTGCTTTGCCTCATCTCGTGTCCACGCTGATTGCCCCTGAGGGAGACCCGGATGCACCAGACATCCCGACTCCTCGATCGTACGCTGAGGCGATCGAGGGTCCCTACTCCTCACAGTGGCAGTCAGCCATGGACGCAGAGATGGCTTCCTGGAAGTCCACAGGCACCTACGTCGACGAGGTTCCCCCACCTGGGGCGAACATCGTCAGTGGCATGTGGATTTTCAGGGTGAAGCGGCCGCCGGGTTCTCCGCCTGTCTTCAAGGCGCGTTACGTGGCTCGAGGCTTCAGTCAGCGGCAGGGAGTTGACTACTTTCAGACATTCTCTCCCACCCCGAAGATGACCACTCTTCGGGTGCTGCTGCACATAGCCGCTCAGCGCGACTACGAGCTTCACTCTCTTGACTTCAGTACAGCCTTCTTGCAGGGCAGCCTGCACGAGGAGATCTGGCTGCGCCGCCCACCTGGCTTCACTGGGTCGTTTCCTCCTGGTACCCAGTGGAGCCTCCGGCGGCCAGTCTACGGTCTCCGCCAGGCGCCCCGTGAGTGGCACGACACACTGAGGACTACACTTGCGGCTCTTGGCTTTGCTCCTTCTACTGCCGACCCGTCGCTGTTTCTGCGCACCGACACCTCTTTGCCGCCGTTCTACATCCTCGTGTACGTCGATGACTTGGTCTTTGCCACTGCTGACACTGCTGGACTCGCCCACGTGAAGTCCGAGCTGCAGAAGAGACACACGTGCACAGACCTGGGTGAGCTGCGCAGCTACCTTGGCTTGCAGATCACCCGGGACAGAGCACAGCGCACCATTACCCTGACTCAGTCACACATGGTGCAGCAGGTCCTTCAGCGCTTCGACTTCACGTACTCCTCGCCTCAGGCCACTCCTCTGTCTACTCGCCACTCGCTCTCAGCTCTGCCTTCGGATGAGTCCGTAGAGCCGAGTGGCCCGTACCCAGAGCTTGTTGGCTGCCTCATGTACCTGATGACCTGCACTCGACCTGACCTTGCATACCCTCTTAGCATCTTGGCACGCTATGTTGCTCCTGGGAGACACCGACCAGAGCACATGGCTGCAGCGAAGAGGGTGTTGCGCTACTTGTGCAGTACGTCGGGCATGGGGCTAGTGCTTGGAGGGCGGCGTTCAGTGGTCCTCACAGGTCACGCAGACGCTTCTTGGGCTGACGACCAGGCTACGCAGCGGTCGTCACAGGGTTACACCTTCAGCCTTGGTTCCGGCTCTGTTTCGTGGCGGTCTACCCGCTCGTCTTCTGTTCTCGGCTCCAGCTGTGAGGCTGAGATCTACGCGGGGGCCATGGCTGCACAGGAGCTACGCTGGCTCACCTACCTGCTGACTGACCTAGGAGAGCCGCCTCGTTCTCCTCCAGTTCTGTACGTAGACAACAAGGCCATGCTGGCCTTGTGTCGGGAGCACAGACTGGAGCACAGAACGAAGCACATTGCTCTTCGCTACTTCCTTGCTCGTGAGCTGCAGCAGCGTGGTCAGCTGCGCCTTGCTTACGTGGCCTCTCAGGCCAACACTGCTGATATATTTACCAAGGCACTTCCGCCTTGTGATCATCAGCGCTGCTGTACGATGCTAGGTCTTGTGCCTACTTGGCCTCACTTGCTCACTTCTTGACCTTGCTTGTACTGTGATCTTTCTATACCTGCACTTGCTTGTTTACCTTTATATATGATCTTGCATGTGAACTGGCCTTGTGGCCTTGAACTTGTGCTCGGAATGTGTGGTGACGTTGTGATCCACCCTGAGCTTGCTTTGCTTTGCTTGACTGGTCTTGTGACCCCTTGTTCTCCCCCACTTTGCCTATGGGGGTGTGTCAGACTTTTATGACTTAGCCTGTGTAGGCTATAGTGGGGTAGCACATATGGGGTACAACACATTTCTAGGGTTTGTACTTGTACCCAACCTTTCCTCTAGTCAATCATTCCTCGTTATTCTCACAGACGCTGGCCTTGTGCCGCGAAGAGGTTCCGTCTGACACCCTTTAGCGAGGCAACCTCTATCGAGGACGTGAGCAACTCAGCAGGCCACTACTACTGCTCCCCCAGCAGTAGCTTTTTTGAGGCAGTGTCCGCCGATCTGGATCAGGCGTTTGGCCGTGAATCGTGCATCCCTCCCACACCTGATGCTGCTGCGGGTAGTGATATTTTTGGCATTCCATTCGAGGGTGGCCTTGCGGCGGCGAGTGCAGGAGAACGAAGAGCACGAGATCTGGAGTCTGCAGATATTTCTTTGAAGGATTTCTTGCCTGTGGAGCCACCTTGGCTGGAAGCCATGCATATGAGTCCGTCGTGGGGGGAAGCTGCCTGCTTACATGTCTGTTCTTTTGATGATAATCACGATCCGCACCCGATTCGCTCCAAGCGTTGTGCTTCAGCCATGCTGATTGGTAGCACAGAGACATGAGATTTTGGTGGGAACGCCCCTGGCCATGCTTGTGTGCCACCAGGCCCATGTCGGCATCAGGTAGTGTGCATAGCGTGTTAAGCTTCCTGGGAGGGGCGACACTTTGAGTGTTGTTGGCTTGATGTACGTGGAACAGAGCACACCAATCTCTAAAGAAAATATGGGCTGTTTTTGATTGACGGAAGGGCCTCTTGGGGCCTTTGTCATGAGTGCGGACCCTGGAAATCTCGGGCTCATTGATTTGCATAATGATTTGATGTTCCATGTTTTGAAGCACCTTGTACATAGTTCACATATCTTTGTGGTTTAGTTGAATGAGCTGTTTGGAACGTTGAAATTAACCCTCGAAGGATTCTTTGTTTATTGAAAAGGGTAGCAGTGAAGTTTTAGAAAGTTTTTTGTAGACAATGGCCGTACTGCTGGGATTGACGTTCTAGTGTGGATACTTGTATCGATATTGAAGCCAATCATAATCAAATCCCCAAAGATGTACCCCATCTACTCTCGAAAGAAGCCCGGGGCTTTTGCGATTGAAAAAAACACCTAGTACATAAACCCGAGTCAGTAGCGCGTATAGTCCGACAATTACCACATTGGAGGTGGCCCACAGCGTATGACTGCCCTCAGACTTGTCAGACTGGCGGAGAAGCAAGCAAGCACCTAAAAAAGGTAACGGAAAAAGGCGACGGAGAAATCTCAACCTGAGCAGCCCGCATGCCCACTCAGCACGATCGTGTCGATGTGTACATGTCATAGCCAATGACAAACTTCTGACGCGGTTCATTCCGATTAGGTTTAATCCAAGCGTTACGCAACACGCATCTCCTCACTCCACAGAGTGCTAAGCTCTCATCCCAACAGACGTGCACTTCGTCACCAGTGGTATTCAAGCGTGTGTAGTACTCTTCAGATGTAGCTCCCTCTGCGGCATGCACAGCTACAAGTTCCTCCTCTCCTGCTCCCCACACCCACCCTCCCCCGCCCTCCCGCCCCCCCCTCTCCCCCTCACCCTCCCGTCCCCCCCCGTCCCCCACCCCCCTGCTCCAACCCTCTGGGGATGGCACCCCCTTACGGGAAAGCTCCCCTCTCCCCTTCTTGTGGATCACGTTTGTTTGCTTCCCCGCACAGCGTGGATCAGTGCGGCCTAAACGGCGATCCTGGTGCTGGAAGTTGGAACTAGTGGTGGTGGTGCAGCCTGGATGAGCTGCTTCAAGCGAGGTGACTTTTGAGTCGACTCAAAAGTCTTTTCCCGCGCTGCAGTGGATCAGTGCGGCCTTAACGGCGATCCTTGTTCTGGAAGTTGGAATTTGTAGTAGTAGCGCAACCCGGAAGGTTGGATGACCTAACGGTTAGACTCTTTTGAGGCGAATCAGAACCACTCAGGCTAGTCGTGCAGGCTGGATGAGCTTCTGGACTCCAGGAGAAGGAGCTGCTACAAGGCGGAGGAAACATTCGAAGGACTTTAAAGTGTCGTGTTCACCTCAGAACACCTGAACATCTTTTCTCGATTCTCACCTCTCGCGCTTTCTCGACCATCCAGGCGCCTCCATTGCTCCTTGTCTCCTGAGTCTGTAGTACTAGTTAGGGCTCGGAAAAGCAGTACTAGAGATTTTACATTCACAGGCGCAATGTCAGCTCAAGATTCCGAGTCGCCCATGGATGCCGGCATGATGCAGGATATCGTTCGTGCTGACGGCTACATCTGGCTGAAATACGGTCAAAGGCATATTTACAAGACCTACACCACTCGGTACGTTCGGTTGTTTGAGCGGGAATGTTTTACAACTACACCTAGCCACTGCTAGGTCTAGAATTCTTGAAATTTTGCTTCCATTCCGCACCAATTGGGGGTCACACTAGAATACTACTATGCGGAAACTAGCTTAGTTAGTTGACACAATTAACAACGTCCCAATCGCGTGTGCAGGTCCTACTTCAAGTGTTCCTGCTCCAAAAGCGCTGGTGAGTCCTCCTGCCCAGCAAAGAAGACAGTAGAGTACGACCGCTGGAGAAAATACACCTTATCGACAATTCACATCAACTACAGTACCCCCCACCACAACCATCCACCTCCTCTCGAGAGACGCATCTGCGAGGAGGAACCGAACCTTCCCACCGCATTGCACCCCCGGGGTGTTGCAGAGGCGCCTGAGAAAGAGAGTATGGATCCACTCGAGGAGCAATATTGTCATACCAATGCTTCTACTAGAAGTACGGTACTCCACCCTGCCGGTACTCACTCCACCCCTGAAGCTTTCGATAAGGAGAGCGGCGGCTGTACTGCTGCATCTGAAGTTGTGAAGGTCGAACCTGGTTCGGTTTCTGACCCGCTTTCAGTGCAACGTGATGCTCATGCCCCTGCAGAGTTGAATCCTCCTGCCACTACTGCAGCCGTCTCCGCCAGTAGCGCTGCAGCAGCGGCTCCAGAGCAGGGAGGTGATTCCACTGCGGTTTCGAGAAGCAACATCCAGCTGTGCCTACTCGGCTCAGCAGATAATGGGGATGGGAGTGGTGTCACGGAATCAGCTGCCTTCGTCGCTGCTGCCGCCGCTGCTGCTGCCGCTGCCAATGGTTGTTCCTTGCAAGGTGACTCTAGAGTCAAGCGCGAGAACTCGCCTTCCTGTGAAGCACATGAGACTACTCAGCTCCGCATCATATCTGCACTCCTCAACTACAATGACTCACCACCCATGCCCAACGGGGGATTCTGTGATTGGAAAGAGAATGGGTTGCCTGATGGCGTGCCGCATGCTAAAAGAGTGAGGCGCACTGAAGAACCAGCACCTTCACGCTTGAATCCCAGCCCAATTGTTTTTTAAGCTGCTGGTACACATGTGATGGACCTGCATGGAGGTGCTGAAGGTGACGCTTTTCCAATCCGCCCTTTGAAAGTTTTCAAAGAGGAACCTGCCGTTCTCATCGCTCCAGTTTTTGAGAATTATGACGATTTGCTTTGGGGAGAGGATGAAAATCTGGATGGACCTGTTGAGACGCACAAATCTGCACTCGTTTCTTGCGTTTTGTAGTACAGGGCTTTGTTGCAAATGGTCAGGATGGGTACTTTGATTTCCTCGTTGATATTTTGTGTACCGTACTTTTCCATTCAATCCAATGCTATCTTAATCGTAACTGCTATGTTTGTGCCACCGTGCCCAGCCACAACAGGCCCCTCGATATCAGGGAAAAAAATTTTAATTTGCCCTGACTTTAGGATAGAATTTGCCCTAGAAATTTCAGGAAGGTTGTGAAATCCTGCCCTGTAGTGCAGGTCGAATGCTGAGGAATGCCCTGACGCGTGCGAGGGGGAAGGGGGAAGGGAGGGGGGAGAGGAGAGGAGGAGGGGAGGGAGGAGGGGGGAGGGGAGGAGAGGGGGGGGTGGGGGGGGGGAGCTGGTTTCGCCTTTTCCCGAAGATTTCGCGCAGCCAGTTGTTGTAAAACCACGTGGGATCAATACGTGATGTCAGGGCTGGTCTTGGCTGGCCTTGCCGCGCGATCTCATATGGAATCATTCTACGGTATGCTTCAGCTGGAGAGCGCACGCCGTGGTAGGGTGGCTTCGGGCAGAGCGTGGCATCCTCGTCGTCCTGCACCATGCATGCACTGGGCATCCCGCTCATCTCGTGCCTTCCCACCACCTCTCTCGTGTCTTGTCAAACACGACTAACCACTTGCAATCTTTCCTCGATTGTACCAACTTCGACCAAACCCAACAACCCGTTACCCCATTCTCGACAATTTGTTGCTATGCTACAAAGCGTTAGAGACAAAGCCATCAAGGCTACCCACAAGGTGAACAGCAGTGCTCGAACATATTCGGATAAACACGTTATGATCGACACGAAGGGACTTCGATTGTCCGCATTACCGAGGTTACGACAATACTATGGATCTTTCAGCGTCATCTAAATGATAACCATGGTGACCGCAAACTTATTGCTGCCCGACTATTGGCAAATACACGATGCTTTCCACACCAGCCTTCTATGACCCTTCGTCGCTGACACTCCAAATATTGCCAACAAAACGCTGCTTCAGCGCCTTGCCAAGTTCCAGAACCAACCGATCTGTCAAAGGTATTTTGACAATGTGTCCGACTTGATCCGAATAGATGCCTTGTTGGACCGATCATACTTGAGAGGACAACACATGGGTTTCTTCATCCTTGCTTGAAGCACCTTCACTATTTCGCAAGTATCTCACACAAAAGCGTGCGGTTGATCATGATCACCCGTCTTAGGAAAGGGGTCAGTAAAAGGCAAAACCGTCTTCTCCTTATCAGACTTGTAATTGGCTCAGCAAAAATTCTCGATACCGAGGCTACCTCGCGTCGCTTTTGGCTTTCATTTGCCCAACGTGGACACTATCAAATATACACATGTGTTGAAATAATGTTCTTAACTTAGTAGGCTTGTCTTAGGAGTAGCCCAGGTAAGGAACGATAGTGGCGAGAGTTTTGAGAAGGGAGAAGGAGAATGGGGGGTTTCACTATGGAAAGAGTTACAAGTTATAGCAAGCCAAAGGGTGCACCACCTAATAGGACAGCAATATAACTACACTACAGCTAGAACAACATGCAGTTGTACAGAAATATATTCTAACACACCCCCTAACTGCATGCAGGAATAGCCATGTACAAAAACACCCCCGGAAAGGGTACACCAAGCGCAGCGGAAGATGGCAGAGAGGAATGTGAGGAGGAGGCGAGAGAGAGAGAGAGAGAGAGAGAGAGAGAGAGAGAGAGAGAGAGAGAGAGAGAGAGAGAGAGAGAGAGAGAGAGGGGGGGGGGGGGGGGGAGAGGAGAGGGATGAGGAGAGGAGGTGGGGGGGAGCCACGCGACGAGCCCCTCTTACGAACCCCCTTTTTACAAGGGGGGGGGGGGGGGGGGGGGGTGAGAGAGGGATGAGGAGAGGAGGTGGGGGGAAGCCATGCGGCGAGCCCCTCTTACGAACCCCCTTTTTACCAAGGGGGGGGTGGGTGAGAGAGGGATGAGGAGAGGAGGTGGGGGGGAGCCACGCGGCGAACCCCTCTTACGAACCCCCAAAGCCACACCCCCTTTCAGCCACCCCCCTCAACCTCACCCCCCTTGTCAACCACCCCTGGAACCTCACGCCTTCCCCCCCACCCTTCCTCCAACGCCTTCCCCACCCACGGTGGTCCCTGATCAAGCCTTCACACGGCGGCCAGAAGCCCGCCACCCCCTCACCCTCCCCCCCACAGCGACAAGTGCGGCGGTGAGAGAGAGAGGAGGAGGGGCGGCAGCTGGGTGCTCACACCTGCCACCCCAAACCCACACCCCCCCACTGTTGCACGCGCAGCAGGGAGAGAGGGGGGAAGGCGAGCGGCAGCGACAGTAGCTCCTCCCGCCACACCCACCACTCCACCCTCTCCACCCTCCCCCCCCACAGCAGCAGGTGCGGCCGTGAAAGAGAGAAGAGGAGGGTGGTGCTGTTGATGCCACCTCCCCCTTACACCCCCTCCCCCTCCCCCCAAACTGCTGCACGCGCAGTAGGGAGAGGGCAGAGAAGGGAGGGGGGGCGAGGTGTGCGATCTGGTGGGGCGGGCGCGGGCGGGCAGGGCGCACGAGGCGCCGGGCAGAAACCGCCGCGCGCCCGGGGCGCACGACGAGCCGAAACCGACGCGCGCGACGGGCAGCAAGGAGGCACATTAGCGGAAGCTTACGGTGGGCCCAATAATGAAGGCTCTAGGAACGAGCCTGCTCTGATGTAATGTTGAAATGACGTTCTTCACTTAGTAAGCTTGTCTTAGGAGTAGCCTAGGTAAGGAACGATAGTGGCGAGAGTATTGAGAAAGGAGAAGGAGAATGGGGGGTTTCACTATGAGAAGAGTTACAAGTTATAGCAAGCCAAAGGCATCTGCAAAAAGTGGCCCACCCTAGCCTGACCTTCCGAAATTGCTAACCCCAACGTTACTACTAGGTTATCTGAACCTCACCCGAAGGTCACTTACAGGTCAATTGCAGTCTGCCGAGACCCGCAGATCGCCTTCAGGTCATAAATTCCTCTCGAAAAAACGCGCCTGACTCGAAAATGACCCCAACCTGACCCCGGACCGCGCTCACAAAAAAGACGAACCGCCATCTTGTAGAACATTGGCCAATTGGAAGGCAGTAACATGCCGCGAATGGTCCGGGTCGCGTCGATGGAAAACATTGGCCAATCCAACGTCGAAATAGCCCGAGTCGCATCTTCGAGGTGACATTGACGTATCGCATTCCAGCGCCAAAATAAAAATGTCCTCAAGAGTAGAAATAGTGCAAAACATGAAGAAACAAAATTACACTCATAAAATACAAATATGTACAAAATATGCTTTTCGTAATAAACCACGTTTCCAGCTTGTTATAATGGTAATGCTGCTATGGGTTCCCGAAATTATGTATCTTTTTTTTTCAGAAACCAAAATTCCAGTTTGTATCCTGGCACATTTTCAATATATTATGGTTTCGGTGGTACGGAATTAGTATAGGGGTGTGTGTTACATTATTTGAAAGAAATCGTAACGTAGCTGTGGAATCTGGTTACACGCCACCATTTCGCGCGTGACATGCGTAGCACCCGTCGTGTCACCTGTCAGAATGATGTAATTGTCTAGCCTGCAGTGGGGTACTCTATAGCGATTACAACCCAACTAGGGTTTCCTATATGTATCTCAACTGCTGCTAGTGCAAATCCCTCTTTCTGCTTCTAAACTTTTACTCGTAATTGTGACATGGTATCAGAGCCTGTCCTTCCTCGGCCTGTGGGCCCACCAACCTGCTTCCGCTGCTACTCGATCTGTCGCACGCCCCGTGGCGTGCGACGTATTTTTCATCCCGCCGCGCGCCTGGCGCGCGCCCCGAGGCGCGCGGCCCCTTTTCTTCCTGGCGCGCCGGCCCCGCTGGACCTGCGCGCCCACCCCGTCGACCCTCGCGTCGCCTCAGGGGACCCGCGCGCCACCCCCGTCGACCCTCGCGTCGCCCCCGGGGACCCGCGCGCCACCCCTGGAGCCGTACGCGACCCCCCCGCTGCCTCGTCGCGGCGCCCTGGGGAGCCGCGCGCGGCCTCTCGCTGCCCCGTGGTGGCGCCCTGGGGGCCGCGCGCCACCCCTGGAGCCGTGCGCGACCCCCCTTGCTGCCCCGTGGTGGCGCCCTGGGGGCCGCGCGCCGTCCCCCTCGCCGTCCCCCGCGCTCCTGCCCCGTTCCACCCGTTTTAGGGTTTGGGGGTGGGGAGTGTGGGGGTGGCGGTTGTGGGGGTGCCGGTTGTGTGCGCCGTCCCCTACTCCTCCTCCTCCTCCGTCTCCCGCTGCTGCAGCTGCCGCTCAGGGGGGGGTGGGTGTGTGGGAGCCGAAGGAGTGGTGCTAGGGGGGTGACGTGGGAGTGGAGCTAGGGGTGCAGCAGGGGGTGTGTGCTAGGGGCGTGGGGCAGTTGGCGGAGGTTGAGCGGAGGTCGCAGTCGTGTCGCCAGCAGCACCAGTAGTCCGGAGGCTACAATCTCCGGTAGTCGCCAGTCGCCTGTGGGTCAGTTGCTCCAGTCAGGAGGCTACAATCTCCGCGGAGCCAGTTACTCCTGTAGTCCGGGCCATTGCTTCGGTAGCCACTGAGCCAGCAGCTCCTGTGTGTCTGCAGCTTCCGCCGTCGCCTCCCATCTCCTCTCCTCTCACAGTCCCTCCTCCTCCTCACATGCCCTCTGTGACTACCTCTAGCTTTACTTGGGCTTGTGAACTATTTTATGACTGCTTGTTGTGTTGATTACACCCCACTTTGGCTATGGGGGTGTGTCAGAATGATGTAATTGTCTAGCCTGCAGTGGGGTACTCTATAGCGAGTACAACCCAACTAGGGTTTCCTATATGTATCTCAACTGCTGCTAGTGCAAATCCCTCTTTCTGCTTCTAAAATTTTTCTCGTAATCGTGACATCACCAAGGGCAACCTGTGAGCGAAAATAATGTATCAGTAACCCCCTGTGAGGGCAAATCAAGAACACACGAAATCAGAGCAGCCTATCACGAGCAGGGAAGAAGAAACATGCGAGACTTGTACACAGTGGCATAGCATGTGGCCTGAAAACGGGAAACACTGCCAACTCAAAGGGTTTAATGCTGTAAAATATCGCCACCTGTCATGCACAGGTGGTCGTAATCTGCCAGCTGCGCCGAAAGCTGCACACCTGCCATCCGAATATCAGCTGCACAGAACAACAGAGAGCCACATATTCCAAGTCATCCGATTTCTTCCCCAACCCTTTCAGCATACCTCGCCCAACCCCAGTACCGTTGCTAAATATTCATTAACCGTGTAATACCGCAATTAACCTGGTTTAGTCGCAAAGTTAGCCCATCGAACACTGCTCTGCTGAGTCTATGTTCATTTGCTTACAGCAGCTCGACTTTTGTGTCTGCTTTTCTACGCACCCTGCACTTAGGAAATATATCAGGCAGTGATGAGGTTCGAACGAATCATGTTTCGTCGTGCAGATGCGGTCTTCTTATACAACAAAATCAACTATTCACTACTCACCATTTGCGCTGTCGGGCAGCTGATATGACGCACAACTTGCTGCCATATCCTTCTATAATTTTTAATTTCTAAAAGTAGTTCGCCCTTCTCCATGACCCTCGCTTTCGCAGGCTCTTCCAGCAAAGGCCCCACCGCATCCGCCGCCGCGCCGGTGTCAGAGCTGCCGTCAGAGCTGGCGACAGAGTGCCGGCGTCAGAGCTGCTGGTGGGAAGGGAGGCAAAGGGTGTGGCAAGGAGCGATGGCGCGGGGGTGGTTGGGCAGGTGGATGTGATTGGCGTGGTGGCGGGGAGCGACGAAGGTCTAACGAAGGGCAGCAACGGCTCCAATCGTAGCTTCTAGCAGCCGTGGGTGGGTGACCATCGGCATGGTAAGAAAGCGCGCACTTTTCCTGTTCCTTTTTTCAGCATGGCAGTACACGTGGCGGTCTGTTGTTTTTTAAACAACGGGGTTTTGACTCGTGTGTGCCTCCCATCCTTCTTTTTTCGCCACACACACACTTCTTTGTATGGTTATCAATGCCTTTGTTCCCTCCCTCAGCTCGTGTGTTCCCTCCTTCGTGTGTGCCATTCCCCCTGCAGGTTCCCTTCATCCTCTTCAACACACGGTGTTATTGACCCAGTCGCCGAAGTGCGGGGCATGTAAGGTCAATGTTCTATTCGTGCTGAGATTGCGTCTGTCTTCTCTTCTTTTCTTACTCCTAAACCCTATGTCGCCGAAAAACGTGGGATGTAAGATCGACGTTTAACAATGTTGTTAATCATAACCACATGGTCTTATTCATCATCTTGTGAATATATTTTCGACCTTGGCTTTTGGTTGTGCAGAGGGTAAACACACGTGACGCCTGTATGACTTGGGTGGCCGTGTTCATGTTTCCAGGTAACTAACATTCATTTACATTCAATTTCTCCTTACCAACCTGACAATTCATATATTTGCGTTTTTCACAGCTAGTGTATGTGTGCAGAGGTTGCTGGCGGACAAACAGTGAGCATTTTCATCATCGCTGTAATGGTTTGTTCAGCACAGTGGTAAGTACAGCGCCTATTTTTGTCTATGGCTGCACTTATTTGCAGTTCCGTCATTACTGCGTCTATTCTTTTACTGCTGGTGTTTGGCAGGTGTTGTTGATACTGCAAAATCGTCCTCGTTTGGTTTTCACGATTTTACCATTCCTCCTAGTAGCTATGTAGATGTAAGTAGAAATGCATATTATGTGTGAATTGTATCGCTGTAGATATCGATTTTCATGCTTGTTTGATATACCTAGATATGGTTTATTTTCATATTCCTGATTTATACACTCCTGGATTATATTGTCTACATCAAGTTTGAAATGTATGCTTTGATCCCGATTAAAAAATGCGGTGTAGCATGTACAGTGTTGTGATTCTTATAGCTTGTCATGGTTCACACTATTGCGGTTCGCGACTCGGATGTGTCAGACTTATATGACTTAGCCTATGTAGGCTATAGTGGGGTAGCACATATGGGGTACAACACATTTCTAGGGTTTGTACTTGTACCGAACCTTTCCCTTAGTTAATCATTCCTCATTTCTTTACATGGTATAGAGCAGGTTCCCTAGTGGGAACGCTTCCTAGGGCCCACCACTGAAAATCGGAAAAAAAAAAAAAATCTGCCCGGAGCGCGAGTCGCCCCTGCCCGAGGCGCGCTCCGTGGGCCGCCCTCTCGTTGCGTCCCCTGCCCTTAGCGGCCCGTCGCGCCCTCCTAGAGGCCCCTCTCACGACCCCTCGCGCCACCCCTAGCGGCCCCGTCGCCACCCTTCGCGGCCCGTCGCCGCCCCTCGCGGCCCCGTCGCCACCCCTAGCGACCCCATCGCCACCCTTCGCGGCCCCGTCGCCGCCCCTAGCGGCCCCGTCGCCGCCCCTCGCGGCCCCGTTTCCGCCCCTCGCGGCCCCGTCGCCGCCCGTTACGGCCCCGTCGCCGCCCTTCGCGGCCCCGTCGCCGCCCCTAGCGGCTCTGTCGCTGCTTCTCGCGGCCTCGTCGCCGCCCCTAGCGGCCCCGTCGCCGCCCCTAGCGGCCCCGTCGCCGCCCTTCTCGGCCCCTCGCGGCCCCTTCGCGGCCCCGTCGCCGCCCCTAGCGGCCCCGTCGCCGCCCTTCTCGGCCCATCGCGGCCCCTTCGCAGCCCCGTCGCCGCCCCTAGCGGCCCCGTCGCCGCCCTTCGGGGCCCCTTGCGGCCCCTTCTCGGCCCCGTCGCCGCCCTTCGTGGCCTCGTCGCCACCCTTCCCGGCCCCTTCTCGGCTCCTCCACCACCAGCAGCACCAGCCGCCAGCAGCAGCAGCCGCCGCCGCCGCCAGCAGCAGCCACCAGCAGCAGCCGTCGCCGCCGACAGCCGCGACTGCCGCCGCCACTGACAGCAGGAGCTGCCGCCGCGGTCGCGGCTCTGTCCCTGCCGACGCGCCTCGGCCCTGCCCCACCGCTTGCCGGCCCCTACCTACCAGCCTTGGTAAGAGCACTGCCGAGCCACGCCTGCTACTGCTGCCCCTAGCCTGCTGCCACTGCTGTCATGGCTACCCCTAGCGTTCTAGTCTTTGATGCTGAGGGTCGGGCTGTTGACTTTGAGGTCTGGGTCGATGATCTACAGCTTTTCCTACAGTGCGATAGGAAGGACGGTCTCTCACTGTTCGAACTCACGTCTGGCGCCTCTGCTGCCCCTGCTGCCGATGCTGACAGCACTGTTCGCTCACAGTGGGCCACACGCGATGCTGCTGCCCGTCTTGCTGTGCGTAGTCACTTGCCGTCCACTGAGCGCGCGCACTTTAGTCAGTACAAGAGTACTAAGACCTTGTACGACGCTGTAGTTGCACGCTACTCTTCCCCTGCCACTGCTGCCCTTAGCCGCCTCATGCTGCCGTACCTGTTTCCTGACCTCGCCGCCTTTCCCACAGTCGCTGACCTCATTACGCACCTTCGCACTAGTGACACCCGCTACCGCGCTGCGCTTCCTGCTGAGTTCTGCGCCAAGAACCCCCCCCCCATGTACATCACCCTCTACTACATAGTCACCCGGCTCCCTGACTCCCTTCGCTCGGTCAGGGACCACTTCCTCTCTGTTTGCCCCACCACACTCACCGTTGACCTCCTCGAGGAGCGCCTCCTGGCAGCTGAGAAGAGTATAGTCGCTGTAGGAGCCTCTCGTGGTGACCCTCGTGCCCCCTTCTTTGAGGGGTGCTCCCCCTCCCCCCTTTTGCCCTCTGTTGCCGCTGCTGCTGCCGTCGACTTCGTTGGCACCGAGTCGGTCGGCGCTGCGTCTGCCCCTAGCGGGAGACGTCGCACCGGCAAGGGCAAGGGGGGCAAGGGCGCTGGAGGGGCTGGCGGGGGCGGTGGAGGTGGCGGTGGAGGCGGCGGAGGGAGTGGGGGTGGCGGTGGGAGTGGTGGCGGGGGTGGGGGCTTCGGTGGCGGCGGTGGAGGCGGAGGCGGCGGCGGCGGTGGCGGTGGGAGCGGAGGAGGAGGCGGTGGCGGCGGTGGCGGTGGCGGAGGTGGCGGCGGCGGAGGTGGAGCTGGTCGGGGTGGCTCTGCGCAGCGGGGCGGCTTCGGTGGTGGTCAGCGCCAGCAGCAGCAGCGCACTCGTGAGACCCCGCCCCCCCAGCAGCTTCGTGAGTGGTACGCTGCGCGTCAGCGGGGTGGGGGTGCTGGTCCTTGTGCCTACGTCCTGCGTACCGGCGACCGCACTGGTGAGCCGTGCGGTGGCCCGCACACCACCCAGCGCTGCTTCGGCCGCCTGACGGACGCTTGGCGTCTCCAGTTCCCTGACGCCACTGAGATCCCCCGCTGGGGCGAGCTGCTTAGGTCGGGGGTTGCTATCTTTGATCTAGATTATGATGCCATTCTTGCTGCCATGTATGTTGTGTCTACTAGTGATGAGGGTGACTGTTACCTGTGTGTTCCGCCTGACCCGGGCATTGAGGCTGCTGCTCTAGGTGCTGGTGAGGCTGCTGCTCTAGGTGCTAGTGCGTCTGCTGCCCCAGGTACTGGTGCATCTGCTCTCTCAGGTACCACGTTGGCTCAGGCCTTACACACCTTCACCCTTGACTCGGGTGCTTCCCGCTCCTTCTTTCGAGACCGCACCACGCTTACGCCGCTTAGTCGGCCGGTTGCGGTCTCCCTGGCGGACCCCTCTGGGGGTCCTGTCCTTGCCCACTTCTCCACTGTCTTACCGTGTCCGGCGGCCCCCTCTGGCACCCTGTCAGGTCTCTACATCCCCTCGTTCTCTACGAACTTGGTGAGTGGTGCTGATCTACAGGATGGGGGGGTTGACCAGTTCACTCCTGCGAGTCAGCGGGTGACCCACTGTACGTGTGCTCAGACGGGCCGACACTTGGCCACGTTTACCCGTCAGCCGGGGTCGAGCCTGTACACACTGACTACTGAGTCTCCTCCGGTTGCTGAGTCTGGTCAGGTAGCTGCGTCGGGTCAGGTGTTTGCTGCAGCGTCCAGGTCTGGTCCTGGGTCTGCTCCCTGCTCGTGTCGTCTCCTGTCCCACCAGACTCTCCTCTGGCACCACCGCCTTGGTCACCCCTCCTTGCCTCGTCTCCGAGGCATGGCCTCCCGTTACCTTGTCTCTGGTCTCCCCCGGTCCCTCCCTCCCCTCCCTCCGGGGCCTGCCCCTACCTGCGTTCCCTGCGTCGAGGGGCGGCAGCGCGCCGCCCCTCACTCCTCCGAGTTTCCTCCGACAGAGGCTCCGCTGCAGACGCTGCACATGGACGTGTGGGGCCCAGCCCGCGTCCGTGGCCAGGGTCACGAGCGTTGCTTCCTGCTGGTGGTTGACGACTACTCGCGTTACACCACAGTCTTCCCCTTGCGCAGCAAGGGTGAGGTCACTGCGGTGTTGATCGACTGGATCCGCGCAGCTCGTCTCCAGCTCAGAGAGAGTTTCGGCTCGGACTTTCCTGTTCTGCGTCTGCACTCTGACAGAGGCGGGGAGTTTTCCTCTGCCCTTCTGGGAGCCTTCCGTCGTGCCCAGGGCATCCGCCAGACCTTCACGCTTCCGGCCTCTCCACAGCAAAATGGGATTGCTGAGCGCCGCATTGGCATGGTCATGGACGTCGCTCGTACGTCCATGATCCATGCGGCTGCTCCCCATTTTCTGTGGCCGTTTGCGGTTCAGTACGCAGCGCATCAGATCAACCTTCAGCCCCGGGTCTCCTTGCCAGAGACCTCCCCCACTTTGCGGTGGACGGGGAAGGTTGGCGATGCGTCTGCGTTTCGTGTCTGGGGATCTCGGGCGTTTGTCCGCGACTTGTCTGCGGACAAGCTGTCCCCCCGTGCTGTTCCCTGCGTCTTCCTTGGCTTCCCCCCTGACGCGCCTGGTTGGCAGTTTTACCACCCCACCTCGCGCCGTGTTCTGTCCTCCCAGGACGTCACCTTTGACGAGTCGGTGCCTTACTACCGTCTCTTCCCCTACCGCACTGCGCCCCTCCCCCCGCCGCCGCTCTTCCTTGCGCCAGGTCCCCCCCCGGTAGACCCTCTTCCCCCTCAGGGTCCTACCCCGTTAGGTGTGTCCCAGGTAGACGCAGTCGAGCCTGTCGAGGTAGCTGTTGACTCTGGTGCCGCTAGGGGTACTAAGCCTGGGGGTGCTGAGTCTGGGGGTGCTGAGTCTGGGGGTGCTGACCCTGGGGGTGCGGAGCCTGGGGGTGCTGAGCCTGGGGGTGCGGAGCCTGGGGGTACGGAGCCTGGGGGTGCTGAGCCTGGGGGTGCGGAGCCTGGGGGTGCTGGGTCTGCTCGTGTGGCCTCTGGGTCTGCTTCGTCGAGGCGGGAGCTACCCTCTCCACAGGAGCTGCGCGAGTGGTTTGCCCGGCGCTGGAGCCGTGCTGCTGGAGCTGGAGGTGCTACTGTTGCTGCTGACCCTGGGGTCGGCACTGGAGTTACTGGAGCCACTGGTCCTGGACGTGCTCGTACTGGCGGTACTGGAGCTGCTGGGACTGGGGGTGCTGCTGGGGCTGCTGGAGCTGGTGCTGCTGGAGGTACTGGAGGTACTGGAGCTACTGGGCCTGGAGGTGCTCCTGGTGCTGGAGCTGCTGGCGGTACTGGAGCTGGCGGTCCTGCTGGAGTTGGAGCTGCTGGAGCTGGAGCTGCTCGGGGTGCTGGCGCAGAAGGTGCTGCTGGCGCTGGTGCTTCTGAGGGTGCTGGAGTTGGCGCTGTTGGAGCTGGAGGTGCTGCTGGCACTGGTGCTGCCGCTGGGGGTACTGGTGCTGTCCCTGCTGGTTCTGGAGGCGCTGCGCGGCCGCGGCCGTACTTCGTTCCGCTCCTTGAGCAGGTGCTTGGTCTTCCGCCTTCTACTGATCCTGCTCCTCCCTTAGAGTGTCCACAGCCTGTCCAGTCGCAGTCACAGTTACAGCCCGCCTCCCCCCTGCCTGCTCCTTCTCCCTACAGTGGTCCTACTTGAGGTCTTACTGAGCATCGTGAGCCTGCGTCTCGTCCTGCGTCGCCTGTTCGTGCTGCTCGCACTAGTAGTTGTGCTTCGCGTCCGCGTCCTCCTGCGGTCCCAGGCACTCACCAGATGGCACTGCGTCCTTCCACTGCTCCTCTGCGTGTCTCGTTGCCGTCACCTCCAGAGTCCTCTCTTCCTGTTCTTGCTGACCCGGAGTCTGACTCTCTTCGTGCTGCCAGTCCTACTGTCACGCGTCTCCTGGCTACTGTTGTCACTGACCCTTCCTTTGAGTCCACTGCTGCGTGTGCCTTAGTTGCTGAGCTTGTCGACTTTGCTGCTCGCTGTCGTCTAGACTACGCCGCTAGTCTCGTTGGTGAGTCTGAGTCTGTCTGTCCTCCGTCCGTCGGGGGTGAGTGTGCTCTTAGCACGGACGTCGTTGAGGACAGGCAGGAGGAGTTCCAGTGTTTTGCTGCTGCTTTGCCTCATCTCGTGTCCACGCTGATTGCCCCTGAGGGAGACCCGGATGCACCAGACATCCCGACTCCTCGATCGTACGCTGAGGCGATCGAGGGTCCCTACTCCTCACAGTGGCAGTCAGCCATGGACGCAGAGACGGCTTCCTGGAAGTCCACAGGCACCTACGTCGACGAGGTTCCCCCACCTGGGGCGAACATCGTCAGTGGCATGTGGATTTTCAGGGTGAAGCGGCCGCTGGGTTCTCCGCCTGTCTTCAAGGCGCGTTACGTGGCTCGAGGCTTCAGTCAGCGGCAGGGAATTGACTACTTTCAGACCTTCTCTCCCACCCCGAAGATGACCACTCTTCGGGTGCTGCTGCACATAGCCGCTCAGCGCGACTACGAGCTTCACTCTCTTGACTTCAGGACAGCTTTCTTGCAGGGCAGCCTGCACGAGGAGATCTGGCTGCGCCGCCCACCTGGCTTCACTGGGTCGTTTCCTCCTGGTACCCAGTAGAGCCTCCGGCGACCAGTCTACGGTCTCCGCCAGGCGCCCCGTGAGTGGCACGACACACTGAGGACTACACTTGCGGCTCTTGGCTTTGCTCCTTCTACTGCCGACCCGTCGCTGTTTCTGCGCACCGACACCTCTTTGCCGTCGTTCTACATCCTCGTGTACGTCGACGACTTGGTCCATGCTACTGCTGACACTGCTGGACTCGCCCACGTGAAGTCCGAGCTGCAGAAGAGACACACGTGCACAGACCTGGGTGAACTGCGCAGCTACCTTGGCTTGCAGATCACCCGGGACAGAGCACAGCGCACCATTACTCTGACTCAGTCACACATGGTGCAGCAGGTCCTTCAGCGCTTCGACTTCACGTACTCCTCGCCTCAGGCCACTCCTCTGTCTACTCGCCACTCGCTCTCAGCTCTGCCTTCGGATGAGTCCGTAGAGCCGAGTGGCCCGTACCCAGAGCTTGTTGGCTGCCTCATGTACCTGATGATCTGCACACGACCTGACCTTGCATACCCTCTTAGCATCTTGGCACACTATGTTGCTCCTGGGAGACACCGACCAGAGCACATGGCTGCAGCGAAGAGGGTGTTGCGCTACTTGTGCAGTACGTCGGGCATGGGGCTAGTGCTTGGAGGGCGGCGTTCAGTGGTCCTCACAGGTCACGCAGACGCTTCTTGGGCTGACGACCAGGCTACGCAGCGGTCGTCACAGGGTTACACCTTCAGCCTTGGTTCCGGCTCTGTTTCGTGGCGGTCTACCCGCTCGTCTTCTGTTCTCGGCTCCAGCTGTGAGGCTGAGATCTACGCAGGGGCCATGGCTGCACAGGAGCTACGCTGGCTCACCTACCTGCTGACTGACCTAGGAGAGCAGCCTCGTTCGTCTCCAGTTCTGTACGTAGACAACAAGGCCATGCTGGCCTTGTGTCGGGAGCACAGACTGGAGCACAGAACGAAGCACATTGCTCTGCGCTACTTCCTTGCTCGTGAGCTGCAGCAGCGTGGTTAGCTGTGCCTTGCTTACGTAGCCTCTGAGGCCAACACTGCTGATATCTTTACCAAGGCACTTCCGCCTTGTGATCATCAGCGCTGCTGTACGATGCTAGGTCTTGTCCCTACTTGGCCTCACTTGCTCACTTCTTGACCTTGCTTGTACTGTGATCTTTCTATACCTGCACTTGCTTGTTGACCTTTATATATGATCTTGCATGTGAACTGGCCTTGTGGCCTTGAACTTGTGCTCGGAATGTGTGGTGACGTTGTGATCCACCCTGAGCTTGCTTTGCTTTGCTTGACTGGTCTTGTGACCCCTTGTTCTCCCCCACTTTGCCTATGGGGGTGTGTCAGACTTATATGACTTAGCCTATGTAGGCTATAGTGGGGTAGCACATATGGGGTACAACACATTTCTAGGGTTTGTACTTGTACCCAACCTTTCCCTTAGTCAATCATTCCTCATTTCTTCACAAGATGAAGAGTAACGACATGCACGTCACCTCGACCTGACTCCGATAGGTTAGGTTGGGGTCAGCATGGAGTCACCCTAACATGACGGACCCATTGACTCTCGAATGACTAGCGCGCGTGACCCAAAGGTGACCTACATGTCAGTTTAGGGTTAGGTTGGGGTTAGAAGATTTTGCAGATGGGGTGCACCACGTAACATGACATCAATATAACTACACTACAACTAGAACAAGATGCAGTTATACATAAATATATACGTCTAACGTTTAGTATAGGCTCAAGTGGGCTATACTGTATAAGGTGTGGGTTGCTACTTGTACCCCCCTTTACACCTATTCTAGCTACTTATTCTCTCAATAACATGGCGGCCCATCTAAGGTATGCGTCACGATCCTCGTGAGTGGCGCGATATGCTACGTAACGCTTTGGTTGACCTTCGTTTCTTTCTATCATCAGATGACTCGTCTCTTTCGTTCGCTCTGGCTCTACTCCATTCTACATCCTTATCTACGTCGACGACATGGTATTCGCTACTCCAGACAGGTCACCCCAGTAAATGTCGAGTTGCTAAGGTGACATGTTTGCACTGACCTAGGTGAACTGCGCTATTATCTTGGCATGCAGATTACTAGAAACAAAGTACCACGATCTCAATTTCCAAGGTTCCAGCCTAGCTAAGTTTTTCCAGCTATGTCGTCCTTTTATAGTATCGTCGATCCATATTGTCACAGCTTCATTATTCGTTTTTTTCCGCCCACTTTGTTTTTACAACTCATAATCATGGAATGCTGTATAATCACAAGGCCTTCAGCGAAAGTCATGTACAGTACTGCACCGCTCATGGATTCAAAAAAGAATCCGCCATTTGGACTGTTCGATCAACCTTCCTCTCTTGTTGACTCTAGGACCCTAGTATCCGCCATGGTTGCTGCTACCGGTGCTGCTGCTGTTAGTAAAAGCTCCTTTCGCTGGTTTTATGTCGAAGGAGTGCCGCTGCTGGTGGTAGAAGATCCGTAGTTTTGCTCTCGATGCAGGGAATTTCGCTAGTTTCCCATTTGTGTTAGCCTTCTTCATCTTTGATATATCAAACAGGGAGGTTCACGCATCGCGCGGCTCGACTTACTGACTTGGCTGATCGGACATAGAAGCCGCAAAAGTACTCAGCACTGGGCCCTCACTAGACGATGCACCGTTTCGCGAAGGTATCGTGGTAACCACGCATCTGCGTCACCTGAACGGGAAACCCTAAAACAGCCAGATCACAGACCGACACTTCCAGGCGAAATGCCAGCCGTAGATACTTATGCTGCGGAAATGCCACTCGTAGACGCTGCGGAAATGCCAGTCGCAGATACTTCTGCTGCGGAAATGCGAGTCGCGGATGCTTCTGCGGAAACGATAGCAGCAGCAGGGGAGCCTGCGCAAGCCGTGGAGATCGGGGAACCCCGTCACGCGGCGGAAATTGACGAATCCCCCCGATTAACGGAAGCGGCCACTCCGCTACTCGTGGTAGCATTGGGGGAAGCATCTGCAGAAGCATCGGCGGAAGCATCGACGGAAGCACCGGCGACTGAGTTACCGCCGGGGACTGACAGACTTCAAGGTCAAAGTAGTAACGTTGGCGATATAGATCAAGCTGGTAACTCTGGCGACCGAAATGAAGGGAGTAACCTTGGCGACGATTACGGCCTAGGTCCAGCTCAGCCTGATACCACTGCACCTAGTACCAGTGCTAGTAACGCCGCGATTCTCGCTCCGAAAGGGCCAATCACAGACGCGCGCAATGGCCAAGACGCGGCGAACACGTCAGCGCGACACCGCGAGCTGGTAGACGCCACAGGGCAGCTGCTATTCCTTGCGAGCCGCGGCATAATCGAGGGGGTTATAGACCTATTGGATCGCGGCGTGAGTCCGGATTTGGCGGATTATGACGGGCGAACGGCGCTGCATCTGGCGGCGAGCGAGGGGAAGGTGGATGTGGTGCGGGTGCTGCTTGAGCGAGGCGCGGATGTGAACCCCAAGGACCGCCACGGCAACACGGTGAGAGGGGTGCAGAACGATGTGAAGGGGTGCATGACAACACACTGAGAGGCGGAAGGCAGAGGCAGCACCGCGTGGGTCCGTTGCTCCTTTTGACAATGTGAATTCCCATCGTGGTGACTTCTATCTGTTATTTGGTGAACGGGCCCGATTCGTCGTGACATCACATTGCTAGCCAATTTTGCGACATCACACTGTTACCTGGCTATGTGGCATCACAATGTTATTTGTTTTGGCATGGAATGGCATGGCGTGGCGTGGCGTGACGTGGCGTGGCGTGGCATGGCGTGGCATGGCATGGGATGGGATGGTATGACATGACACGGTGGGATGGCATGGCATGGTCTGGGATGGCATGTTATGGGATGGGGGATGGCATGTTATAGGATGGAATGGCATGTCATGGCATGGCATGGCATTGCATTGCATGGTGTGGCCTGACATGGCATGATATTGGATTGCATGGCATGGCATGGCGGCCATTGCCGTTCCCCCCTACCCTCTCCTTCCCCACCCTCCCCTCTCGCAGCCCTTGGCAGACGCGCAGTCGTACGGATCCGGAGAGATCTGCCGCCTGCTCAAGGAGAAAGGGGGCATGCTCTGTGAGGTGAGGGGGCATGCTCTGTGAGGTGAGAGGGCGTGCTCTGTGAGGTGCGCAGGGGAACGTGGGGACGCGGGAAAATAATAGAGGAACAGGGAATTGGGGGAGTGAGAGGGCGATGGGATAATGTAGAGGAAAGGGGAGTCTGTAGGAAGAAATGGGAGTGGCGGAGTGTGGAGGAAAAGGGAATCGGGAGGGAGAGAGGGGGTGCGGGAATGTAGAGGACTGGAGCGCCTGGGGAGAGAGAGGCCGGCAGGGCAGCGTAAGCGGAAAAGGGGAGTCTGGCAGGGATGGTGGGGATGGTGGGGTGGTGGGATGGTGGGGATGGCGGGATGGTGGGGATGGTGGGGTGGCGGGGTGGTGGGATGGTGGGATGCCATCTCTTCTACGTTTCTCCTGAACCTCATATGCCCCATATGCAATATTCATTCCCTGCCTACCTTCCCCCTTGCCCTGATTCTCTATCCACTAACAAAGAAAGCATTCCCCTCTCTCCCCCTCCCTCCCCCCCCTCGCCTCCCGTACCCCCACACCACCCTTTTCCGTCCTCCGGCGTTCCTCTTATCGCCCCTGCCTGCATCTCTCATTGAATGCTCCGTCTGTCGTTTCTAGTCATCCCTACATTGTAAATCCTGCCCCTACTTCCCTACTAATTAGCCCAGCATCGATTCCCCGCCACCCCTCCCCCCCCCCCTTCCCCCCGTTTCTCCTCCTCCCTCCCGATTCCCTCCCTCTGCTCCCCCCCACCCCTGACAGAGTGCGCGCATACGCAATGCAGGGGCGAGCTCGTTCAACCAGCACGACTACGAGATCGATGGTAGTGAGATCGACCTGGGCACGTCCAAGGTCATTGGCGAGGTGCGTAGGAGGGAGGGGAGGGTGGGAGGTGGGGTGTATGGGGGCGTGAGCTTGAGGAAAAGGCGGGGGTGTGGGGGGGGAGGCATGGGGGGCACTTGTGTCAGGTAGGTGGCTCATTCGTTCAACCAGCACGACTACGAGATCGATGGTAGTGAGATCGACCTTGGCACGTCCAAGGTCATTGGCGAGGTGCGTAGGGGGAGGGGGAGGGGATGGGCGAGGTGCGCAGGGGGACTGGGTGGGAGGAGGGTGGTGGGGGGTGAGCAGGGTGAAGGGAGGGTGTGAGCAATGCGAGGTGGGGTTGGGAAGGGGCGAGGTGAGAAGGGGGGAGGGGGTGAGTGCAGGGTCATTCTGGGAAATGCAATGCAGCTGCTGAGGGTCTTTGGCAGAATGCTTCTCCCTTCTCCCTTCTCCCTTCTCCCTTCTCCCTTCTCCCTCTCAACTGCCTCCCTCTCAACTCCCTCCCTCTCAACGCCTGCCCTTCCTCTCCTCCCTGTCGCCTGCCCCGCTTACTCCTTTCACATCCCAGGGGTCTTTCGGGGAGGTGCGCCTGGCGAGTTGGAGGGGCACGCCCATCGCTGTGAAGGTGCTGAGAGATGAATACGCTGCCGACCCTGCCGCCCTGTAAGCTGCATGCCGCCCTGTAAGGGAACCGCTTACTGGTCTTGCTAATACCTGCTCTTTAAGGCGGATTGTATGCCCCCCCGCCCCCCCCCCCCCCCCCCCTCTGCCCCCCTTTCCTCCTAGTGTAGCGGATTGTATTCGGATTGTATCTCTCTCAAAGATTGTTGATGTGCCGCCACCCACCATTTCCCTCGTTGCTCAATCCCCCTCATCCGCAACCCCCCCGCCCACCCATCTCCTACCCCTCCTGTCCCCAGCCCCCGTGCGTGCAGCAATGAGTTCCGGCAGGAGCCACGGATTCTGCGATCCCTGCGCCACCCCAACATCGTGACTCTCATGAGTCGACACAAAACCCGCCCCCCCTGCCCACCCCTTCTTGCCCACCCCCCCTCGCCCGCCCCCCCTTGCCCGCTCCCCCTTGCCCGCTCCCCCTTGCCCCGCCCCCCCTTGCCCCGCCCCCCCTTGCCCGCCCCCCCTTGCCCGCCCTGCCCATCTCCTTGGTCCGCAGCAACGAGTTCAGGCAGGAGCTGCGCATCCTGCAGTCGCTGCGCCACCCCAACATCGTGCAGTTCCTGGGAGCCGTTACCAAGTCCCGCCCGCGCATGATCGTCACCGAGTACCTCAAGGTGGAGTGGGGTATGCCTGGCTTTAAGTGCTCATGCTTGGCTGGCACAATATGGCTGGCACAACGTGCTTGTCGTTTCCTCCCTCTCTCCAAGTCCCGCCCGCGCATGATCGTCACAGAATACCTCAAGGTGAGATGGACTTGCTTGGTTTAAGTTGATGAAAGAACGAGAAAAATACTAAGAAAATGTAGAAAGTCAGACCCTCTCAGGTGAATCTGAGGGACGTCTTCGCCCCTTCCGCCATCCGCCCCTCCCCCATTCGCCCTTCCCCCTGCGCCCCTCCCCTCCCCTATGCGCCCGTTCCCCATGCGTCCCCCGCACAGGTGAATCTGAGGGACGTCATTTGCAGGAAGGGCGCTTTGCCTCCCCCATCCGGCCCCTCCCCCATGCATTCCTCCTTCCCCATGCCCCCCCCTCCCCCATGCGCCCCCTCCCCCATGCGCCCTAAGTTGCCAAATACGCTCAGGACACTGTGCGTTTAGCGGATATACGCTAGCGTTTACACGCTAAACGCTAAACGCAAGCTAATACGCTATACGCTTGCCAATTTTTTTTGGGGCAGCCCGACCGAAAAAAATGTGAATATACGGAAAGATGCGGAATTGCACGACGAGCATTTTGCCACCGTCAAAATTCACGTCCGCGATTTGTGCAAGGGTGAACGGCGATTTCCGCGCTGATCGGCAATTTCCCTTCCGCGCAGATCCGCGCGGATCGAAGGTTCTTCCCGCAGAAGGGATGGGGGGAAAGACTCTCCCTAGAACAACGTCTTGTAGATCTGGACTGGAAGGAAGTGACGTGACGACTGTACAAATTTCAAGTATCAAATTGGTTGGATGAGATAGATGCAATGCGGTGAAGATAGGTGATGGGAGGGGGAATTGGTTGGAGGCAACATTGGCGATGGGTGTGGGGCACGAATTCCAGCATTGGCGATGGTTTCCCTGTCCAGGATCTCTCCTACGCCTCCTCCTACACTCTAGCAATCATGCCTTGTGATTGCGAGCCCGAAGCAGAGCAGATTCGCGCAACGCTATTGCAGTCTATAGCCTACGAACTCTGCATCTTAACCCGATTTCTGGCCGAGTCGAGGGTGGTTATCTTAGTATAGAGAAAAACTTACCTCTGAAACATAACCCCTTAGATCCCCCCCCCTATAACAGCCCGGGCGGATTTTTTCCCCTGCCCGGGAAAGTTTTTTCCCTGCCCCAAAAAGCGTATGTCCAAATCGCTCCCTTACGCGTATAGCGTATATACGCTATAAGCGTATTTTGCAACTTAGCATGCGCCCCCTCCCCCATGCGCCCCCTCCCCACGTGCACAGGTGAATCTGAGGGACGTCATTCGCAAGAAGGGCGCGCTGCCAGCGCACGAAGCAATGCGCTACGCCCTTGACGTTGCCAGGTACTGTGGGAGGTGCTTTCAGACATTGCCCTCTGCGGTAGACATTGCCCTCTGCGGTAGACATTGCCCTCTGCGGTAGACATTGCCCTCAGCGTTAGACATTTCCTCGTGCCTATTGGCTTCTTCGCTGATTCATAACGCACTGCATTTTGCCCTCTCCGTTGGAACATACTCCCTCCCTGTCAAACGTTCTGATCTCCACCCCCTCCCTCCCCACTAGCCACCCCAAGTTGTATCCTCAATTTTTTTCCTCTGCCTTCGTTTCCTTTACCTCCTCTGTCCACCTCTCCCCATCCATGCACACCCCTTCCCCAGCCAGTTTTCTTTTTAAACCCTCTTCATCCACACTCCCCTCTCCTCCTCACCTCCCCTCCCCTCCTCACCTCCCCTCCCCTCCTCTCCTCTACACTCCTCCCCCCGCTCAATGCTTCCCTGCTCCGCTCCGTCTCCTCTCTTTCCCTCTCTCTCCTCTCCTCTCCTCCCCTCTCCTCCTCTACCTCCGCTTCCGCTCTCATCTCCCCTAATCTCCCCTCTTCCCTCGTCCCCATCTCCGTTGTCTCCCCCATCTCCCCCATCTCCCCCATCTCCCCCGTCTCCCCCGTCTCCCCCGTCTCCCCCATCTCCCCCATCTCCCCCGTCTCCCCCGTCTCCCCCGTCTCCCCCGTCTCCCCCATCTCCCCCGTCTCCCCCGTCTCCCCCATCTCCCCCGTGACCCGTCTCCCCTCCCACCCAGGGGCATGTGCTATCTGCATGCCCACCGGCCAGACCCTGTAATACACCGCGACTTGACCCCCAGGTATGCAGCTGCGAGGATGTGGGGAAGGTAGTAAGTGGGGAAGGTAGTAAGTGGGGAGCACGTGCTATCTACATGCCCACCAGCCAGACCCTGTAATACACCACGACTTGACCCCCAGGTATTCCATTGGTGGAAGTGGGGAGCAAGGGGGGAAAGGAGGGGGGCGGAGGGGAGGGAGTGTGAGTGAGAGGGGGGAGAGTGAGTAGTGAGAGGGGTTGGGGGGACGATGGTGGATACACAGTAAAGATGTAACCCTTTCTGCTTTCCTCTCCTTCCGCACTCCCGGCCCTTTCCCCCCTTCTCACTTTCCACCTTTCCCCCTTTCTCCATTTCTCCGTCTCCCACTCCCCCTTTCTCCCTTTTCTCCATATCTCCCTCTCCCACTCCCCCTTTTTCCCATTCCCCATTTCTCCCCACACACTGATAGCAAAGCAACCTCTTGCGGGATGACTCAGGGCATCTCAAGGTGGCGGATTTCAGTCTCTCCTTGGCCTCCCTTCCCCCTATTCCTACCGTTTCCTTGTCTCTTTCCTCCTTTGCCCATCTCCCTTTCCTCCTTTCCCCCCACACGAGCAGCAACCTCTTGCGGGACGACTCAGGCCATCTCAAGGTGGCGGATTTCGGCCTGGCAAGCATCCGAGCCACCGCTGCTGCTCACCCACTCCCTCCCTTGTCCTTCTCCCTTTCCCCCTTTTCTACCGCTCCTTAACAGCAACCTCTTGCGGGACGACTCGGGCCATCTCAAGGTGGCGGATTTTGGCCTGGCAAGCATCAGAGCCACTGCTGCGGCCCCACCCAATGTCTCCACGGGCACGGGGATGGGCCTGGGGATGGGGATGGGCCTAGGCATGGGGATGGGGGGCACCAACATTGTATCACTCTTCCAGCCCAACTTTTCTCGCCGACTCACTTTTTCCAAGCACAGCCATCGTAAGCAACCTTCACCATTTGCAACCCTTGACCCCCGTTGCCAGAACCTTGTTTTGAGACAGTTCAAAAAAAATAAACAGCCATCTCAAGCAACCGTCACCATTTGCAACCCGTCCCAACCCTTCCCAAACCTTTTCAACCCTTCCCAGCCCTTCCCAAACCTTTCCATGCCCTCCCATCTCCTCCCGGCCCCTCCTCCCGCCCTCATTTGTTAATTTTCGTCTTATCTTCTTCTCGTTTTCTATCCCTGTTCTGTTCTTTTCCCTTCTCTCGTTTATTTTAGAATCTTTCCTCCTTCCTCTGTTTCTCTCATTTTTCTCTCCCTTTTCCCTTTCTCTCTCCTTTCCCCTGCCCCTTGAAATATTCCCTTTGTTTGTCCTTTTCCCAACCCTCTCCGCCCGACACTGCACGGCAGGCCTCTATTCTGCACCCGAGTTGTTGGCACAGCAGGAGTATGACAAGAGTGTGGATGTGTACTCGTTTGGAGTTATTCTGTTTGAGGTACAGTTCGTACTTGTTTACAGTTATTTTGTTGATAGACTTAAATTTGTCAGTGTGTGTGTTGTCTTCCCATAGAAATTCTTTCTCACGACTAGATTACAATCTCATACGCCAGTCAACCTCCTCGCGCAACTCACACCTCCCCCTCAGATGTTTGAAGGATATGACCGGATCCGCCAGTTGCTACCCGGTGGGACCAACCATGGGGGCAATCTTTTCCCACTGGCACTTAGCAGCAGCGGCCACAGCAACTCGGAGGGGGGGGCGGAGGGGGGGGCAGGGGGAAGCCACCACAGCAGAGGAGGGAGTTACCATGGGGGGGGGAGCTTAAGGGGTGGGGGGTTGTTTAAGGGGGGGAGTGCGGGGGAGAGAAGCAAGGAGGCTTCTGCCAGTGGTGGGGCTACTGCTGCTGCTGATGGTTCTGCTGGTGCTGCTGGTGGTGCTGCTGATGGGAGAGGGAGTGAGGGAGAGGCAGCAGCAGAAGCAGCAAGGCCGGCTGACATTGCTCCTCCTGTCTTCACCAGACGAACATACCCCATGGGGATGAAGGAGTGAGTGTTGCCAGTATGTGCTGCACGTGTGCGCTGTGGCGCATGTATGTGTCGCATGGGTGGGTCGCATGGGTGTGTGTGTCGCATGGGTGTGTGCGTCGCACGGGTGTGTTGGGTGTACCGCATGGGTGTGTGCGTCGCATGGGTGTGTTGGGTGTGTCGCATGGGTGTGTGAGTCGCATGGGTGTGTTGGGTGTGCCGCATGGGTGTGTGCGTCGCATGGGTGTGTTGGGTGTACCGCATGGGTGTGTCGCATGGGTATGCCACATGGGTGTGTCGCATGGGTATGCCCTGCTGCTGGTCGTGCCACAAAACATGCTCCCTCTGAGGCACCTCAAAACCAGTTCTAAATAATATTGCTCTGGTCCTGCCCTTTCCATCGTTACACATCTTCCTGCCTTCGCCGTGTGGATACAGCGACTTGTTTTCTCACCTACATGATCCCTGAACCCTAAAGCATGTTGTCTCCCTCCCTCCCCCCACCCACCCTGCCCCCCCGTCTTCCCTCCCCTTTTTCCTCTCCTATCCTCCTCACTACCAGGCTAATAACAGACTGCAGGAGTGGAGATCCAGCAGTAAGGCCTTCATTTGCACGCATTATAGAGATACTAGAGCAGATTCAAGAGGAGATGAACCCCACAGGGAAAAGGTCAAACGCTAAGGCATCTGGCCATGCGTGCTGTACAGTCTTGTAACGATGTAACTGTGCGGCATCACAGCTTTGTGTTGCGTTCCATTCCCGTGCTTGCAGCTTTGTTAGTGTGGCAGCAATGGGTGTAGCATTGTTAGTGTGGCATTGCTAGTTTGGCAGCAATGGTGCAGATAGCATTCAACAAAGAGCCATGCTTGCGTAGTGCAAATGTAAGCACTCACAATTTAGCGAGCGAGGAAAGTCGGCCACAATCGATACCGGTAATCACACCCATGCATCAACCTGAAGCTTATCCAAAGTAACAAAAAACTAAAAACAGGTTACCTACAGTACCGGGAAACCCGAAATACCTTGTATAACTGCACACACCAGCTCATTTAGAAAGCTTGCTTTCTTGTGTTTGCAATGGCAACGAGCTTCGTTTCAAATGGGCATTACATCATTCTCGTCCGGGATATATATGGTACCTACATTACACATGACAACATGCAATTTTTGCTAGGGTGGGTGGGTGGGAAATAAGACATTTGAAATTTCAAACGAAGACGTGGGTGGAGGCCAAATGGCCTCCACCCCCTGCTATATAGTTGGCGAAGAGCGTCTAGCACTTCGCCGTTGCCATTGCTGCATTACAAGCAGCTTCGCTTTCAAAATACACATTTTTAGAAAGTGTTACACACACACTTTCAAAAAAATTCATATTTAGAAAGCTTGCTTTCTTGTGTTTGCAATGGCAACGAGCTTCGTTTCAAATGGGTCTTCTGAGACATGAGACGGGGAGATGCTGCGGAGACGGTAAATGTTGTTGATGGTTTATGCGACGACATGTCGGTGGAGTTCCAATCATGCGCGAAGAAGAAGGCTGGCACCGATGTTGATCGAGGTGCAGTATTCTCTGCTGTTGCCTTGGAGTGTCGCCCTAAGCGTTGGCTCACACGTGAGCTTCGGACACGAACTCGCAAGCAGTATGGGAGGACACGGGCAGCGGGCGTTAGTATTCTGAGTAATGATGGATGTGATGCTTGTAGGAGCCCAACCCTTGCTGCGGTCACAACCGTGCTCACATTACGAAGCGTGCATGCAACTTGTATCCGGATACGGTAAATCTGTCAAGGTTTAAGCCTTTGGTATTCGTACTCATCTGCTATAGTTGTGCACCATTTCAAACTCACCAAAATTTTGTTCAACCAGCCAACTCAAATGTGATCGCGTCTAAACCTTGCAATTTGGGCTTTAGCCCTGGTATTTGACCAATATATAACTAAACTCACGAGCCAGAAAGGGACCCACCGGTCCTCCTCCCCCCTGGGGAGCTCGCTGGCCAGCAGCGCACAGGACCCACCGGTCCTCTTCCCCCCTGGGGAGCTCGCTGGCCAGCACCGCACAGGACCCACCGGTCCTCCTCCCCCCTGGGGAGCTCGCTGGCCAGCACCGCACAGGACCCACCGGTCCTCCTCCCCCCTGGGGAGCTCGCTGGCCAGCACCGCACAGGACCCACCGGGCCTCCTCCCCCCTGGTGAGCTCGCTGGCCAGCACCGCACAGGACCCACCGGTCCTCCTCCCCCCTGGGGAGCTCGCTGGCCAGCACCGCACAGGACCCACCGGGCCTCCTCCCCCCTGGTGAGCTCGCTGGCCAGCACCGCACAGGACCCACCGGTCCTCCTCCCCCCTGGGGAGCTCGCTGGCCAGCACCGCACAGGACCCACCGGTCCTCCTCCCCCCTGGGGAGCTCGCTGGCCAGCACCGCACAGGACCCACCGGTCCGTTTCCGGCTGGCGCGAGGCCCCCGGTCCCAATCTCCCACGGGAGCGCATGGGTTGTGCCAAATGTTTTGCCGCAGTCTTTCTTCGCCGGTAGTCTTTCATGGCGACCCAAAGGTAGTTGCCTCGCACCGATTTACTGCGATAAAAAATAAGAAATAGCATGAGAGAAAAACGCAGACGAACAAGAATCGAAGATAGGAACAAAGAAGAGGTGGGAACATATGCAAAGTAATAATTTATTCGTTGGCAAATTTCAACATCAGAGGCGCATCTGCCGCCAGTTTGTCTCTGGCGCGCCACTGGAATCTCGCCTTCTGGAGATTTCGCCATCATGCCTGCTGGTACCGACTTCCGCTGGACGCGCCCCTGGGTTCTTGCACGCCACTGGCGATTTCGTAGCCACATGCGGCAGTGGCGATGTTGACCATTTCGGCGCCATGAGCGCCACTGGCGCCACTTGCGCCGCTGGCGATTTTGACTCCACGTGCGCCTCTGGCGATTTCACCATGCGCGCCTGTGGCGATTTCGTCGCCACGCGCGTCTGTGGCGGTTTCGTCGCCACGCGCGCCTGTGGCGATTTCGTCGCCACGAGCGCCTGTGGCGATTTCGTCGCCACGCGCGCCTGTGGCGATTTCGTCGCCACGCGTGCCTGTGGCGATTTCGTCGCCACGTGCGCCAGTGGCGCTGTCGCCTTATTAGCCTCGACGTGCGCGCCTATTGTGCGGACGGGTGTACCCGCAAGACATTTCTGAAACGTGTGTTGTGCTATGTCAATCTAGTTAATGCCTACTAGAGAGAAGTGAGCGACTGAGGAGAACGGGAAGTCGTCGGACGAGAATGAAATAAGACATTTGAAATTTCAAACGAAGACGTGGGTGGAGGCCAAATGGCCTCCACCCCCTGCTATATAGTTGGCGAAGAGCGTCTAGCACTTCGCCGTTGCCATTGCTGCATTACAAGAAGCTTCGCTTTCAAAATACACATTTTTAGAAAGTGTTACACACTTTCAAAAATTTTCATTTTTACAAAACTGAACAAACATTATTTCTAAGCCACACCCTCGTGCCACAACTGCAGCTCCGCCAATGACTACAAATTCTGAAACTTGAATGGCGTTGGCATGGCACCTCCTAAAAAACGCTCACTCACGCCTTCTGAGACGTCTCAAAGGCCCTCCAGCTACCGTACAACTGAAGCTCTTTCGTAGACGTCCCAAAGGGCCAGCAAAGCCTACCAATTGGTTTTAAGGATTCTGAGGACAGGGATCAAAGGGCCAGCTCTTTCTTAGACGTCTCAAAGGGCCAGCAATGCAAACCAGCTCTTTTTGAATCGCTTTGGCTTCCTGTGTGCCTGATTCATGGGATGGTAGTATTGCGTTTTGTGGATTGTGGATTATGCACAAATGCCGAAACAGCCCATAACGGGGATTGCCTGTTTGATAGTGAAGTAGCGGTGACTTTGGTCTACTTCTACACAAGTTTGACCAAACGGCCAATTACTTGCGCATGCTTTGCACATAGCTTGCAGGTAGTAGGGGCACACCCGCGCAGTGGAATCCCGCCAATGCCCCATATTTGTGGCCATCTGGCGGGTTTATTCCTTTGTAGAGAAGACCGAAACGCGGGCGCTGCTGGCCCTTGCGAGAAACGCAAGCTGCTGCTGCCGGAATCAATGGGCCAAGGCTCTCCTGCTGGGGCAATGGGCCAGACGATTCCTTTTCTGCTGCAAAACACTTTCCAGTCGATTAAAAAACCACTGCTGGAATCAACGGGAAAGTGTGTCAAATGTGTTCCTGCTGGCCAACGGGCCAAACAATTTCTGGTCAACTGTGGTCGGCAACAGTGCAAGCTGAGTTGGAAGCACCAGATGAGCCGGACTATGGATGGGCTGGCTGAGTTTTGCGCATTGAATGCGGTACGCGTGGGAGGGCTTTGATCCCTAGGCTCGGGGTTGCTTGTTCCACGGACCCTGCTGCAAGTTTTTTTTAGGCGCCTCAAAAAGCGTTGCACACTGAAATACGCCCCGCTGGGATTTGATCCCTTGGCTCGAAGTTGCTTGTTCCACCGACCCTGCTGCACGTTGTGCGGAGATTCACTCTACCCCGTAGACTACGGGGATTGGCACAAACTACTAGGTGTGATCGTAGCTTTGCTTAGTTCCTTAGTGCTTGCGCATATACGGGAGAAATCGGCAAGAGTTTCACTAGGCAAAAATGGAATTACAGAATGGTTGAACAAGCAATGACAGAATTACTACATCAGGCACCTAGCAACTCTGCAGCTAGCCTGGTCGACCGCCTGCCAGCGTTGCGTAGAGGAGCCACGCCAGCACTGCAGAAAGGCGACTTGCCAATACTGCAGGTCGACGGCTTGCCAACGCTGCAGCAGAGCAGCTGTCCAGCGTTGCCTCGTAGAAGACAGCAGTGCTCACGCTTGTAGGTGCGCGCAGACGATCGGCCCGACTTGCATTGCTGTGCATCCGTTGGCTGTTGTCTGCGCCTGACGAGCCACATCGACCTCGGGATACCAGCTCGAAGTCGCCTTCGCCATCGCGACTTCGATGACGTTCGTGTGCCTCCGCGGAACTCGTCGAGCAGGTTACCCGGTCGACCAAGACACCAGCAGGTGCTCTGGTCGACCACCAAGTGCCTCTAATCGACCACCGGGTCCCTCTGGTCGACCACCGGGTTTCTCTTGTTGACCACCAGGTGCCCCTGGTTGACCATAGCTCCCGTCGAGCTACCCCCTGGTCGACGGACCCCTTCCGTCGACCAGAACTGTCAGCTGTTGTCGCCGAGCTCCCCTCGTCGACCGCTGCTCACTTGTCAGGTCAACGGACTGCTCTGTCGACCTCCCGGTCGAACTGCAGGTCGACGGACTGCTCCGTCGACCTCTCGGTCGAACTGCCCTTCCTGGTCGACGGCCCACCTGTCGCCCAGACCAGTCAGTTGTAGCTGTCGAGCTCCCTGGTCGACAGCAACACCACAGCGGTCCCCTTCAGCTCGACGAAGCCTATCGAGCAGCTCTCCCACTGTGAACGGTCGGCTGCTACTCCCGTACATCCGACCAAGTCGTCGGCGTTGCCCAAGCGAGGGCGGGGCCAACACTCCATTCCCGTTAACACTCCCCTGCCGCGCTCACGCTTGGGCCTCCAGCCCACACGGCAGTACTCCACGGAGAAAACCCGTCCTCGGCGTGCACACCACACATAGCACACCGTCACCGCACCAGCCGTGCAGAAGGGCACGACACTTACTGCTGCACCTCATCGTCGTCGTCGCCGACGTCGGCCAGACGAACTTGGCCGATGGCGACAGAGCATCGGTTGAAAGCCGGAAAATTCAGCGCCTTTGTCAGGAAGTCCGCCGGCTGCTCGGTGGTCGGGGTGTACTTCAGCACGAACTTCCCGCGCCTCACCATGTGCTGCAGCCAGGCGTAGCATTGCTCCATGTGCTTGAGGTTGCCCGTCAGCCCCAACCCTCAGCGACCGTGATTGTCGATTTGTTGTCGACGCGGAGGATGGTCGGCTTCCCAGCGTCGAGCAGCTTGAATTCCGCAAAGAAACGAAGTTGGCGTCCCTCCTTGCCTGCATCCGTGGCCGCCACGTACTCCGACTCGGTCGACGACAATGTCGCGCACTTGATGCGCGAGCTCGACCAGGAGACGGCGGCCCCTCCGTAGACGAACACGTAGCCTCCCGTGCTCATCCGGTTCTGCTTGTCGCCCACGCTGTCGGCATCCACGTTGCCGATCAGCTCCAGCGACTCTGGTCCACCGCCGAACTTCAGGGCGGTGTCGCGGGTGTCAGTGAGGTAGGCGAGGCAGCGGTCGACCTCACGCGAATGCTGGTCGCTCCTCACCGTGAGGCCGCTCCCCAGCTTGCTGCACGCGAACGCGATGTCTGGCCTTGTCGTCGTCGCCGCGAACTGCAGCGAGCCGACCCTCCGCCTCGCGCTCCTAGGCCTCGTCGTCGTCGAACGTCAGCTCAGCGTAAGCGTCGATCGAGACTGGCGTCTTCGGGACTCGACCGCCTTGCTCCTCGTCGATGAAGCACCTGTGCGCCTTGTCGGCGTAGCCCTGCTGGTGCAGCCATAGCTTCCTAACCGGTCTGTCACGCATGAACTCCAGCCCAAGGTACTTCACCACAGGCGAGATCTCACACAGCTCGAAGGCGGCCTCCAGCAGCTCCTTCAGCTCCTTCACCATCGCAGTGCTGCTGCTGGCAGCGAGCAGGTCGTCGACGTAGACCAGCACCCAGCAGGTCACTCCGTCATCGCCGGCCTTGAAGTAGAGCGCCTCGTCGACCTGGCTCTTCTTCCAGCCAGCGCCCAGCAGCACACAGTCGAGAGCCCTATACCACAACAGTGGTGACTGCTTCAGCCCGTAGAGGCTCTTCAGCAGCTTGCACACTCGGCCGGTCCCGTCGTCGAAGTAGTCCGGCTGGTACATGTACAGCACCCGGTCGAGCTTGCTCTGCAGGAAGGCGTTCTTCATGTTGAGCTGCATCAGGTGGAGGTCGAGGACGGTGAAAACGCTGAGGAAGATCCTCAGCATGACCTAGCTACTCACCAGCGACTACGTCTCGTGGTAGTCGGCACCGTACACCTGCGTGAAGCCCTTCACGACCAGCCTCGCCTTCTCGCGCTCGGCGGTGTCGTCGATGCGGTACTTGGTTGTCAGCACCCACCGGTTTTTCATGATATTCACCCCGCGTGGGCGTTCGACCAGCTCCCAAGTGCCCATGCCGATGAGGCTGCGGATCTCTTCTTCCATGGCGGCCTTCACCGCCTCGCCCTTCCAGCTCGCCAGCGCCTCCTTCACCGTCATCGTGGCAATTTCCCAGCGGTGTTCGGGGTCGGCATGCACGTCGGGGTCGAGATACGGCAGTTCTTCATCCTCCTCGGCGTCGCCGTACAACAAATCATCGTCGACCTCGTCGTACACCGTAGTGAAGGCAGCTGGCGGTAGGCAGGCGTGGAAGCTCAGCCGCTCCGGCGACCGTCGAGCTCGACCTGTGCGTCGCAGCTCAGGCTTCGTGATCGGCACCTCCACCACGTCGCTATCGGTGGACTCCTCACCCGCCAACGCTGGCCCATACTTCGCCTTCCACACCTCCAACGATAGCGTCTCGTAGAAGATCACCTCGACTGACGTGACCACCTTGTTGTCAGTCAGGTCGAGCACCTCCCAGCCCTTGCTCTCCGGCGACACACCAAGATGAAGCCCCCAGCGAGCTTTCGGCGCCAGCTTCCCACCGCGCTGCTGCTCGAGAATCATGAACTGCACCATGCAGCCCCACACCCGCGCCATCGTGAGGTCGGGCTTCTTCCCGGTCAGCAGCTGATACGGCGTCGTCCCCGGCGGCGTCGTCGACCGCTCCAAGCAGTTGCGCACCCAGACAACTTGTCGTAGAGCGAGGTGCCACCAGTGGTGCTGCACGCCCATGTGCAGCAGCATCGTCCGCACGGACTCGATGACCGTGCGCATCTCCCGCTCAGCCATGCCGTTCTACTGTGGAGTGTAGGGGCACGTCAAGTCGTGGACGATGATGCCCTTCCCGTCGACAAAGTTGGTGAAATCCTTTCCGAGGAACTCCCCTCCCCGGTCTGAGCGAAGCGACAGCACCGAATTCTTCGTCTGCCGTTCCACCAGCACCAGCCACTTCTGGAACTCCCGCAGCACGTCGCTCTTCTTAGCGACCGGCATTGCCCATACGAACCGAGTATGGCGATCCTTCAGCAGCAGGAAGTACAAGCTGCCATCTTGGCAGCCACCCGAAATGGCCTGCACAAGTCAATGTGCACAACAGCCGGTGCCTCCTCGGCGTCCGAGCCCTTGTCGGGGAAGGTGTGCCACGCCAGCTTTCCTCCGACGCACGAGACACACAGCGGGTCTGCTCCGGTCGACGGCGTGATGTCGAGCCCAACAGCAACTTCATGCTTCGCCGAGCTCTTGATCGTGTCGACGCCGACGTGCGCGAGCCTCGTGTCAGAACATTATAGCTTATGCTGTTGTGTAGGCTATAGTGGGGTATCCCATAGGGGGTACAACCAATTAGGGTTTCATATTTGTACTCACTTCATTTTCATAGTTCATCCATTCTTGCTCAAATCTTCTCATGGTATCGAGCAGGTTCCCCCTCGGGAACTGTGCTTAGGGCCCACCACATCTAAATTTTTTTTCCTGCCCGAAGCGCGCTCGGCCCGAGTCGCGCTTCGGGCCCTCACTTCGTCGAGCCGCCCTAGCGGCCCTGCACTGCGGCCCCGCCGCCTCTCTCCTAGCGGCTCAGCCGCCCTACCTAGCGGCCCCGCCGCCCAACCTAGCGGCTCCGCCGCCCCATCGCGGCCCCGCCGCCCCATCGCGCGGCCCCGCCGCCCCATCGCGCGGCCCCGCCGCCCTTCCTCGCGGCCCCGCCGCCCCATCGCGCGGCCCCGCCGCCCCATCGCGCGGCCCCGCCGCCCTTCCTCGCGGCCCCGCCACCCCATCGCGCGGCCCCGCCGCCCCATCGCGCGGCCCCGCCGCCCCATCGCGCGGCCCCGCCGCCCAACCCAGCGGCCCCGCCGCCTCATCGCGCGGCCCCGCCGCCCCATCGCGCGGCCCCGCCGCCCCATCGCGCGGCCCCGCCGCCCTACCTAGCGGCCCCGCCGCCCTTCCTCGCGGCCCCGCCACCTTACCTGCGGCCCCGCCCTTACCTGCGGCCCCGCCGCCCTCTGCTGCGGCCCCGCCACCCTATCTGCGGCCCCGCCACCCTACCCGCGGCCACGCCGCCCTTACCAGCGGCCCCGCCGCCCTTACCTGCGGCCCCGTGCCCTGCAGCAGCACAGCCGAGCCGCCCAGCAGCCGAGCCGCCGAGCCGCCCAGCAGCCGAGCCGCCCAGCCGCCGAGCAGCCGAGCCGCCCAGCAGCCGAGCCGCCCAGCGGCCGCGCCGCCCAGCAGCCGAGCCGCCCAGCAGCCGAGCCGCCCAGCAGCTGAGCCGCCGAGCCGCCGGGCCGCCCAGCAGCTGAGCTGCCGAGCCGCCGCGCCGCCCTCCTTCTGGGCCGCCCGACCTGCCCAGTCTGGTGAGCACAGCGCCTTTTCGCTGCACTGTCCTCACCCCACTGTTTGCGCTGCTAGTCGTCTAGGGTCATGGCTACCCCTAGTGTTCTCGCCTTTGACGCTGAGGGTAGGGCCATTGACTTTGAGGTCTGGGTAGATGACCTGCAGCTGTTCTTACAGTGCGATAGGGCAGACGGCCTCTCTCTCTTTGACCTCACCTCTGGCACCTCCACTGCCCCTGCTGCTGATGCTGACGCCACTGTTCGCTCCCAGTGGGCCACGCGCGACGCTGCTGCACGTCTTGCTGTGCGTCGCCACCTCCCTACCTCCGAGCGTGCGCACTTTAGTCAGTACAAGAGTGCTCAGACCTTGTACGACGCTGTAGTTGCGCGCTACTCCTCCCCTGCCACTGCTGCACTGAGCCGTCTCATGCTACCGTACCTCTTTCCTGATCTTACTGCCTTTCCCACAGTCACTGACCTCATTACGCACCTCCGCACTAGTGACACTCGCTACCGCGCTGCACTCCCTCCTGACTTCTGCGCCAGGAACCCCCCCCCCATGTACATCACTCTTTACTACATAGTCACTCGCCTTCCTGACTCCCTTCGCGTAGTCAGGGACCACTTTCTCTCTGTCTGTCCCACCACTCTCACTGTTGACCTCCTCGAGAAGTCCCTCCTAGCGGCCGAGAAGAGCATAGTCGCTGTAGGGGCCTCTCGTGGTGACCCGCGCACCCCCATCTTTGAGGGGTGTTCCCCCTCCCCCCTTCTGCCCTCTGTTGCCTCTGCTGCTGCGGCCGACCTCCTTGTTCTTGAGTCGGTCGGTGCGGCGTCTGCCCCTAGCGGGAGACGCCGCTCTGGCAAGGGCAAGGGGGGCAAGGGCGCTGGAGGAGCGAGCGGGGGCGGTGGAGGTGGAGGTGGCGGCAGTTGGGGGAGTGGGGGTGGCGGTGGGAGTGGAGGTGGGGGTGGAGGGGTCGGTGGCGGCAGTGGAGGAGGAGGTGGCGGCGGCGGTGGCGGTGGGAGCGGAGGTGGAGGAGGTGGCGGAGGTGGAGGCGGCGGCGGAGGCGGAGGCGGCGGCAGTAGCGGAGGCGGCGGAGGCGTCGGAGGCGGCGGGGGTGGCGGTGGTGCTGGTCGCGGGTCTTCGCAGAGGAGTGGCTCCGGTGGTGGCTCGCGCCAGCAGCAGCAGCGTGGTCGTGACACCCTGTCCCCTCAGCAGCTTCGTGAGTGGTACACTGCGCGTCAGCGGGGTGGGGGTTTTGGTCCGTGCTCCTACGTTTTGCGCACCGGCGACCGTGCGGGTGAGCAGTGTGGGGGTCCCCACCCCACCCAGCGCTGCTTTGGCCGCCTGACGGACGCGTGGCGTCACCAGTTCCCGGAGGCCTCCGAGATCCCTCGCTGGGGCGAGCTGTCTAGGGCGGGTGTTGCCATCTATGATCTTGACTTTGATGCTATTCTCTCTGCCATGTATGCTGTGTCTATTAGTGATGAGGGTGACTGTTACCGGTGTTTCCCGCCCGATCCGGGCATTGGGACTGCTGCTCTAGGTCCTGGTGAGGCTGCTGCCCTAGGTGCTTGCGACGCTGCTGCTCTAGGTGCTTGTGTGTCTGCGTCCTCAGGTACTGGTGAGTCTGCGCTCTCAGGTACTGCGTCGGCTTCGGCCTCCCTCACCTTCACCCTTGACTCTGGGGCGTCTCGCTCCTTCTTTCGGGACCGCACCACACTCACACCGCTGAGTCGACCGGTTGCAGTGTCTCTGGCTGACCCCTCTGGGGGTCCTGTCCTGTCTCGCTTCTCCACAGTCCTCCCGTGTCCGGCGGCTCCCTCTGGCACCCTGTCTGGTCTCTACCTCCCCTCGTTCTCTACGAACCTGGTGAGTGGTGCTGACCTACAGGATGCGGGGGTCCACCAGTTCACTCCTGCACGTCAGAGAGTGACCCACTGTACAGAGGCTGGCACAGGCCGTCACCTGGCTACGTTCACCCGTCAGCCGGGGTCGAGCCTGTACACTCTGACCACTGCGTCTCCTCCAGTTGCTGAGTCTGGTAGGGTAGTTCCGTCGGGTCAGGTGTTTGCTGCAGCGTCCAGGTCTGGTCCTGAGTCTGCCCCCTGTTCGTGTCGTCTCCTGTCTCACGAGACTCTCCTCTGGCACCACCGCCTTGGCCACCCCTCTCTGCTTCGGCTCAGAGGTATGGCCTCCCGTCTTCTTGTGTCCGGTCTCCCCCGGTCCCTCCCTCCTCTTCCTCAGGGCCCTGGCCCTGCCTGTGTCCCCTGTGTCGAGGGGCGCCTGCGTGCTGCCCCTCACTCCTCCCAGTTTCCTCCGACAGAGGCCCCGTTGCAGACACTTCACATGGACGTGTGGGGCCCAGCCCGCGTCCGTGGACAGGGTCACGAGCGCTACTTCCTGCTCGTTGTTGACGACTACTCGCGTTACACCACAGTCTTCCCCTTGCGCAGCAAGGGTGATGTCACTGAGGTGCTGATCGACTGGATCCGCGCAGCTCGTCTCCAGCTCAGGCAGAGCTTCGGCTCGGACTTTCCTGTTCTGCGTCTGCACTCGGACAGAGGCGGAGAGTTCTCCTCTGGCCTACTGCGTGCCTACTGTCGTGCGCGGGGCATCCGTCAGACCTTCACGCTTCCGGACTCACCGCAGCAAAATGGGATTGCTGAGCGCCGCATTGGCATGGTCATGGACGTCGCTCGTACGTCTATGATGCATGCGGCTGCCCCCCATTTTCTGTGGCCGTTTGCGGTTCGGTACGCGGCGCATCAGATCAACCTCCACCCCAGGGTCTCCAGGCCGGAGACCTCCCCAGCCCTGCTGTGGACGGGGAAGGTTGGCGATGCGTCGGCATTCCGGGTCTGGGGATCTCGGGCGTTTGTCCGCGACCTGTCTGCGGACAAACTATCCCCTCGTGCTGCTCCTTGCGTCTTCCTGGGGTTCCCCCCTGACGCGCCTGGGTGGCAGTTTTACCACCCCACCTCTCGCCGTGTTCTGTCCTCCCAGGACGTCACGTTTGACGAGTCGGTCCCCTACTACCGCCTCTTCCCCTACCGCACTCCGTCCCTCCCCCCACCCCCACTCTTCCTGGTACCAGGTCCCCCCCAGGTAGACCCCCTTCCCCCTCAGGGTCCAGCCCCTTCAGGTGTGTCCCAGGTAGACGCGGTCGAGCCTGTCGAGGTCACTGGTGACTCTGGTACTGCTGAGGGTGCTGAGGCTGGGGGTGCTGTACCTGGGGGTGCGGAGCCTAGGGGTGCTGGGCCTGGGGGTGCTACGTCTGGGAATGCTACGCCTGGGGGTGCTGAGCCTGGGGGTGCTGAGCCTGGGGGTGCTGAGCCTGGGGGTGCTGAGCCTGGGGGTGCTGAGCCTAGGGGTGCTACGTCTGGAGGTGCTGAGCCTAGGGGTGCTACGCCTGGGGGTGCTGAGCCTGGAGGTGCTTCGCCTGGAGGTTCTCCGAGTGCTTCGTCTCGCCGGGAGCCACTTTCTCCACAGGAGCTGCGTGAGTGGTTTGCCAGGCGCTGGAGGCGTGCTGCTGGTGCTGGAGGTCCTTCGGCTGCTGAGGGTGCTGCGGTCGCGGGTCCCAGAGGTGCTCGTCCTGGGTGCACTGGAGCTGTTGCTGCTGAGGGTGCTGGCGCTGAGACTACCGCTGGCAGTCCTACTGGGGGTGCTCCTGGTGCTGCTGGAGGTTCTGGAGCTACTGGTGGTGCTGCTGGAGCGGGTGCTCCTGCTGAGGGTTCTGGTGCTGTCCCTGCTGCGTCTAGCGTCGCCGCGCGGCCTCGACCGTACTTCGTTCCACTCCTACAGCAGGTTCTTGGTCTTCCACCTTCTACTGGTCCTCCTCCTCCCTTAGAGTGTCCACAGCCTGTCTCGTCCCAGCTACAGTTGCAGCCTACCTCCCCTTTGCCTACTCCTTCTCCCTACACTGGTCCTACTGGAGGTCTGGCTGAGCGTCGTGAGCCTGCGTCTCGCCCTGCGTCGCCTGTCCGTGCTGCTCGCACTAGTGGTCGCGGTTCGCGTCAGCGTCCTCCTCCTGTCCCTGGCACGCACCGGATGTCTCTGCGTCCGTCCACTGCTCCTCTACGTGCCCCTTTGCCTTCTCCTCCTGAGTCCTCTCTTCCTGCTCTTGCCGACCCGGAGTCGGACTCTCTTCGTGCTGCCAGTCCTACTGTCACGCGTCTCCTTGCTACTGTTGTCACTGACCCTTCTTTCGAGTCTACTGCTGCGTCTGCTCTCGTTACTGAGCTCGTCGACTTTGCTGCTCGCTGTCGCTTAGACTACGCTGCTAGTCTTGTCGCTGAGTCTGAGTCTGTCTGTCCTCCGTCCGTCGGGGGTGAGTGTGCCCTTGGCACGGACGTCCTTGAGGACAGGCAGGAGGAGTTCCAGTGTCTGGCAGCTGCCTCACCTCATCTTGTGTCCGTACTGCTTACCCCTGAGGGAGACCCGGATGCACTTGACATCCCGACTCCGCGCTCTTACGCGGAGGCGATAGAGGGTCCCTACTCCTCTCAGTGGCAGGCAGCTATGGATGCAGAGATGGCTTCCTGGAAGTCCACAGGCACCTACGTTGACGCTGTCCCCCCTCCTGGGGCGAACATCGTCAGTGGCATGTGGATCTTCAGGGTGAAGCGGCCGCCGGGTTCTCCGCCTGTCTTCAAGGCGCGTTACGTGGCTCGTGGCTTCAGTCAGCGGCAGGGAGTTGACTACTTTCAGACCTTCTCCCCCACCCCGAAGATGACCACTCTTCGGGTACTGCTGCACGTTGCTGCTCACCGTGACTACGAGCTGCACTCTCTTGACTTCAGCACAGCTTTCTTGCAGGGCAGCCTGCACGAGGAGATCTGGCTGCGTCGCCCACCTGGCTTCACTGGGTCTTTCCCTTCTGGTACCCAGTGGAGTCTCCGGCGTCCAGTCTACGGTCTCCGCCAGGCGCCACGTGAGTGGCACGACACACTGAGGACTACACTTGCGGCTCTTGGGTTTGCTCCGTCTACTGCCGACCCGTCGCTGTTTCTACGCACCGACACCTCTCTGCCGCCGTTCTACATCCTCGTGTACGTCGACGACTTGGTCTTTGCCACAGCTGACACTGCTGGACTCGCCTACGTGAAGTCCGAGCTGCAGAAGAGACACACGTGCACAGACCTGGGTGAACTGCGCAGCTACCTTGGCTTGCAGATCACCCGGGACAGAGCACGCCGCACCATTACCCTGACTCAGTCACACATGGTGCAGCAGGTCCTTCAGCGCTTCGGCTTCACGTACTCCTCGCCTCAGGCCACTCCTCTGTCTACTCGCCACTCGCTCTCAGCTCTGCCTTCGGATGAGTCCGTAGAGTCGAGTGGCCCGTACCCAGAGCTTGTTGGCTGCCTCATGTACCTGATGACCTGCACACGACCTGACCTTGCATACCCTCTTAGCATTCTGGCACGCTATGTTGCTCCTGGGAGACACAGACCAGAGCACATGGCTGCAGCGAAGAGGGTGTTGCGCTACTTGTGCAGTACGTCGGGCATGGGGCTAGTGCTTGGAGGGCGGAGTCCAGTGGTCCTCACTGGGCACGCGGACGCTTCCTGGGCTGACGACCAGGCTACGCAGCGGTCGTCACAGGGTTACACCTTCAGCCTTGGTTCCGGCTCTGTTTCGTGGCGGGCTACTCGCTCGTCTTCTGTTCTTGGCTCGAGTTGTGAGGCTGAGATCTACGCCGGGGCCATGGCTGCACAGGAGCTTCGCTGGCTCACCTACCTGCTGACCGACCTTGGAGAGCCGCCTCGTTCTCCTCCAGTCCTGTACGTAGACAACAAGGCCATGCTGGCCTTGTGTCGAGAGCAGCGACTGGAGCACAGAACAAAGCACATTGCTCTCCGCTACTTCCTTGCTCGTGAGCTACAGCAACGTGGTCAGTTGCGGCTTGCGTACGTGGCCTCTGAGGCCAACACTGCTGATGTCTTCACCAAGGCACTTCCGCCTTGTGATCATCAGCGCTTCTGCACTCAGCTGGGTCTTGTGCCCGTCTTGCCTCACTTGCTCTCCTCTTGACCTTGCTTGTACTCTCACATATATATATACCTGCTCTTGCTTGTCTAGTTTTATATATATGTGTGTACTCTTGCATGTGAACTGGCCGTGTGGCCTTGACCCTGTGCTCGGACTGTGTGGTGACTTTGTGATCCACCCTGAGCTTGCTTTGCTTTACTTTGCTTGGCTGGTCTTGTGACCCCTTGTTCTCCCCCACTTTGCCTATGGGGGTGTGTCAGAACATTATAGCTTATGCTGTTGTGTAGGCTATAGTGGGGTATCCCATAGGGGGTACAACCAATTAGGGTTTCATATTTGTACTCACTTCATTTTCATAGTTCATCCATTCTTGCTCAAATCTTCTCACCTCGCATGCAACCGGTCAGAGGTCGACTTCGTTGCCGATCGTCCGCATAGCTACCACCTTGGTCGACGGCGACTGCGTTGAGCAAGGGCGAAGGTCGGTGCAGAGGACTCGTTCGGTGTAGCGTGCTCAACCGAGCACCTCCCTGGTCGTGGAGCTGAGCAGCATCTCGTCGCCGCCGCCCTGCAGCTGCACTCCGCTCTCCTTCAGTTGGCCAGCTGACAGCACGTTCGCCTGTACGCCCAGAACGTAGAGCACGTCGGGGATGAGGACCTGCTTCCCGGCCTCCCCTTGTAGAGCGACGGTTCCGCGACCCTTGACAGGCTGCAGCGCCCCATTGAATCCACGCACGTGCTTCACTCCGCCGCTCGGCGCCATGTCGACGAAGACCGCCTTGGTCCCCATCAGGTGGTGGGAGCACCCGCTGTCGAGAAGCACCGCCATCGGGTTGGCCTGCATCGCTGCCGCCACCGCCTGGAAGTCCTCGCCAGCCTCCAGTGCCAGCGAGACTGTCGGCTCCACCAAGCCGACCATCGAGCACGACGCCGCCCCGTCGCCTCGGCCCTTGCCACTGGAGCTGTCGACGTCCTTCGTCGACGACGTCTTCCTTGACGTCTGCTTCTCCTTGAGCGGCTTTGCATCTCGACGAGGGCGACAGCTGGTCGATCGGCCACGGCCTCCCTTGGTGTCGTCCTCGTCGCTGTCGTCGCGGTCGGGGCACTCTTAGGAAAGGTGGTCGGGGTCGTGGCAGATTTAGCACTCCTACCGTCGGCCACCACCTCCACGGGCATTGTCCCGCGTTGACCTCTTCTCGTCGACGTCCTTCGTCGACCGCCCACCTCCGCTACCACCTCTGCCCGGCTTCCCGCGCTGCCCTTGATGTTGATTCAGCCTTGTCGGTGCAGCGTAGTTTGCATGCGGAAGGAGCTCCGTGGGCTGTTCGGCCTCCTGCATCGCCTCATCTTGAAGGATGTAGCTGGGGATGGAGTCCTCGTCGAGGGACTCACGCGTGCCGGGCACCATCATCATCCTCTTCATGAGGTTGTAGCCGTGCGGCAGGCCCTTGACGATGTGGGTGATGTAGGACGCCGTCGAGTATTCGGCGCCCGCCATCCACATCTCAGCCAGGATCCGTCGAGCACGATTGCAGTAGTCCGTCGCCAACTCCTGCTCGCCCATCCGAATGTGTGTCATCTTCTACTCCAGCTGTCCGATGTACAGGTCGTCCTTCACCTGGTATGTCGACAGGATGAAGTGCCATGCCTAGTGACCAGCATCCAGTCGCTCTCGACAGCTCCTGAGCGCCAGCTGCACCACAGGCGAGCAGCACCTCGAGATGACCATGAAGGTGAGCAAGTGAGCCGCACGAAACTCCCCGCGCAGCTCGACATCGTCCACGGGCGGAATTGGCACTGTGTCGTCGGCGAAGCCCTTAAGCCTGGCGACCTCTAGCTGAGGTTCGATCGACTCCCTCCATGTGATAAGGTCTTGTTGACCTTGCAGCGGTGCGACGGTGATCCGGCGAGAACTTGAAGTAGCCGATACAATCCCGCCCGCCGTCACATGCGCCGTCGCCGAGAGCCCTCCACCGCTTCGTAGAGGAGAGCGACGTCGACCATCGACGTCAGCACACGAGCTGCCTGCAGCCGCCGTCAACTGCTGCACTCACGCCTAAATCCCATCGACACCACCGTCGACCTTCACTGCCGCTGACTCGTGCACCACCGTCGACCTCGTCGTCGACGCCACCTTCGTTTCGTACCGGTTGAGGAGATGCATGACGGGAAGGGTGTTCCGTCGCCCACTGCGACCGGATGCCTAACTCGATGATCAGCAAGGGGATCGTCCCGTACTCGCCATCCGCGTGGTGTTTCCTCGCATCAGCCAAGCGTGCCTCCAAGGTGTCCGCTACACCCACATCAGCTACGGGGTTGACCATGGTGACTATCGCTGCTACCGCCCTACGAACTACTTAGTAGGTGCAAAATTGGGCTCCTTTCTGAAGGTAATTTGCAGGGTTGTCCACGCTCACTGCACCATGCGGAGATTCACTCTACAATGGTAGTGAGCTAAACTATGGGGATTGGCACGAACTACTATGAGTGATCGTACCTTTGCTTAGTTCCTTAGTGCTTGCGCATACACGGGAGAAATCAGCAAAAGCTTCACTAGGCAAAGTTGGAATTACATAATGGTTGAACAAGCAATGACAGAATGACTACATCAGGCACCTAGCAACCCTGCAGCTAGCCTGGTCGACCGCCAGCACAGCTTGGTCGACCGCCTGCCAGCATTGCGTAGAGGAGTCGCGCCAGCGCTGCAGAAAGGCGACCTGCCAGCACTGCAGGTCGACGACGTGCCAACGTTGCAGCAGAGCGGCTGTCCGGCGTTGCCCCGTAGAAGACAGCAGTGCGCACGCTTGCAGGTGCGCGCAGACGATTGGCCCAACTTGCATTGATGTGAATCCATCGGCTGTTGTCTGCGCCTGACGAGCCACATTGGCATCGTGATACCAGCCCGAAGTCGCCTTCGCCATCGCGACCTCGACGACGTTCGCGTGCCTCCGCGGAACTCGTCGAGCAGGTTACCCGGTCGACCTGGACACCCCCACCAGGTCCCTTTGGTCGACCACCAGGTGCCCCTGGTTGACCATAGCTCCCATCGAGCTACCCCCTGGTCGACGGACCCCTTTCGTCGACCAGAACTGTCAGCTGTTGTCGCCGAGCTCCCCTCGTCGACCACTGCTCACTTGTCAGGTCAACAAACTACTCCGTCGACCTCCCGGTCGAACTGCAGGTCGACGGACTGCTCCGTCGACCTCTCGGTCGAACTCCCCCTCCTGGTCGACGCGCCCAGACCAGTCAGTTGCAGCTGTCGAGCTCACTGGTCGACAGCAACACCACAGCGGTCCCCTACAACTCGACGAAGCCTGTCAAGCAGCTCTCCCATTGTGAACGGTCGGCTGCTTCTCCCGTACATCCGACCATGTCGTCGGCGTTGCCCAAGCGAGGGCGGGGCCAACACTCCATTCCCGTTAACACGTTGCAGGGCCTGGCATGGGTGTTCCCTGCTGCATGGGTGGTCCCGGCTGTATGGCTTTGCCACATGTCATGCTGACTATGAGGTGCCTCAATATTAGTTTTTAGGCGCATAAGGCACCCTTCCCTTCATTGCTTACCCTCTTGCTGTCACTATGGTGACTTGCTCCCTCACCAACACGGTCCTTCAACCCAACAGCCTGATATTTCGCTCCCCCCCTCACCCTGTCCCCCCATCTTCCCTCCTCCATCGAGATTGCCGAAATGGTTACCCGACAACACCGTTTGTAGGCACCTCAGACTAGCCAGCACACCCCCTCTCCTTCCTTCCCTATTCTCCTGGTTGGTAGCAGATTGTTGGATATTGATCCAGCAGCAGGGCTTTCCTTTGCACGCATTATAGATATACTGGAGCAGATTCAAGCAGAGATGAGCCGCCCTGGCAAGAATTGAAACGCGAAGGCATCTGGCCCTGCATGTTGTACAGACTTGTTGTGATGTAATGTAAACCGTGTGAAATTCCAAATTTGTGCTCCTCGCAGTGTTTGGTGTAGCATTTTGTCTATGGCAGCAATGGTTGGTGAATAGTGCAAATTAAGAATTCACATACAGAATGAGCCGGAAGAATCTGCCGCAATCAATGACAGCTGGCATGCCCATATCAGGAATTTTTAGAGTGTCATATACTGAATATGCTGTACATGGAAACTTCTACAAAGTGTACCATAACTGTACAAGTAGTAACAAACTTCTCCTAAGCTGCACCCTTGAGCCATGAGTCCAGCTCAACGGCTACAAAGTATGCTGTACACGGAAACTCCAGAGTGTACCATAACTGCACACGTATAACAAAAGAATAAATGAATTAAAGATGGCCATCCTAAGCTGTACTTTCGAGCCACGACTGCAGCTCCTTTCGCACGTCAGCCGCTACGAAGTACGAAATGACTTTTGAGTCAACTCAAGAGTCAACTCGCTACAATGTCACCCTTAGCTGCACACACTAAGCTGCACACACTAAGCTGCACACACTAAGCTGCACACACTAAGCTGCACACACTAAGCTGCTCACACTAAGCTGCACACTAAGCTGCACACACTAAGCTGCACACACTAAGCTGCACACTAAGCTGCACACTAAGCTGCACACACTAAGCTGCACACTAAGTTGCAAACACTTAGCTGCACACACTAAGCTGCACCCTCGAGCCACAATTGCAGCTCCTTCCGCACGTCATTGGCTGCGAAGTCTGAAGTGACCTTTGAGTCTACTCAAAGGTCAAATCGCTACAGTGTCACACTAAGCTGCGCCCTCGAGCCACAATTGCAGCTCGTTTCGCACATCATCGGCTGCAAAGTCTGAAACTCGGATGGTGCTCGCTCCCCCCAGGAACTCTAACACTGCTGCAGGAATCACGGGCCCAGGCATCTCCTCCTGGGCCAAAGAACCACTCACTCCATCCCCTGCTACGGCTGGGAACGCTGCGAGCTGATCTGCATGAGGTTTGTGCATTGAAGGCATTGGTACGTTTATGTGGGCTTTGATCTGTTGCCGCTGGGATGTTTTCTGCACCGTGCTTGAACAAGGGATGGTCTGGTATACGAGTCGATTGGTTACACACCGAAGCTGCTGTCTGGAAAAATCTCCTTGTGTCAATCGTGCTGCCTGCATTTCCTGTGCTTCTTGTTCCGAACCTGCACCGCATTTCCCTTCCTGCATACCCCTATCATCCATCGCTGCTGCACTGGGTGAATTGCCGGTCAGCAGTGGCATTTGTGGGGTCCAGGGCTGAGCTGCTGCTGGCGCTGGCGTGTTAACAGCATAGTGCTGGAACTTGCTTGAGGAGCTGGGAGGATCTAGCTGCTGCTGCTGCTGCTGCTGCCGCCGCCGCTGCTGCCGCCGCCACTGCTGCTGCTGCTGCTGCTGCTCCTCCTGCACCACCTTAGAAGTATAAGCACGCAGAGGAAGGAAACGCTGATTCTTGCATTGAGATACGAAACCCCCACTGCCTGTTTTAAATTCTGTGTTGCAGCCGGTCAAGTTGTTGCTGCTCCACGCACACTCCATTCTCCCGGGTTCCACACGAGCACAGGCTTGGTCACTGGCTTGTGTATAGGCTCGGTCACAGGCTTGGGCACAAGCTTGTGCATAGGCTTGGTCACAGGCTTGATCAGTAGCTTGGGCACAGGCTTGGTCAGTGGCTCGAGCACAGGCTTGGACAGGGGGAGACAGCAGCGGTGAATACATTGCAGAGGCGGGGCGCTTTCGAAGATTCACGAGCGCACCAAGGCTGGTGGCTGCTAGGGGTTCTGAGGTGGCTGTTAGGGGTTCTGAGGTGGCTGCTAGGGGATCTGAGGCACACACAGTTGGGTACCTTTGCATCGACTCGGCATTCATTGCAGATAACGGTGCGTCCAAGGCAGAGGGTAAGAAACTCTGCCGTTTCACTTGCGTGTCACGGCGGGTGGCTGTTAGAGGGTCTGAGGCACACGTGGTTGGGACAGGTGGAAAAAGAAAGGGAGATTCAGGGAGAGTGAGAGGGAGAGTGGGAGGGAAATTGGGATCGAGAGTGGTAGGCAGAGTGCAAGGGAGAGTGGGAGGGATAGTGGAAGGGAGAGTGGAAGGGAGAGTGGAAGGGAGAGTGGAAGGGAGAGTGGAAGGGAGAGTGGAAGGGAGAGTGGAAGGGAGATTCGCGAAGAAGGTCTCAAGCATGGCTGAGGCAGAACCGTCTACACCAATGTTTGTGCATGCTCTGTTGTTGCTCTGTAAGGAGGAATCATTCAGCGACAGCAACAGCGTGGTCACTTGTTCCATCTGCTCTGACGGGTGCACTTGCTCTTGATGCTGCTGCTGCTGTTGCTGCTGCTGCTGCTGCTGCTGCTGCTGCTGCTGTTGCCCTTGCTCTTGCTGCTGCTGCTGCTGCTGCTGCTGCTGCTGCTGTTGTTGCCCTTGCTCTTGCTGCTGCTGCTGCTGCTGTTGCCCTTGCTCTTGCTGCTGCTGCTGCTGCTGCTGCTGTTGCCCTTGCTCTTGCTGCTGCTGCTGCCGCCGCCGCCGCTGCTGCTGCCACAGTTGCTGCAGCAGCATCACATCCGGCTGGGTATCAAAACCAGAAGCATCGGATCCAGCACAGCAGTCAGTCAGAGCAATGGCCATGCTGGGCCCCATTGGTGCTGCCATCCTCGCCTGTGAAAGACTGTGCACCGGCCCTCCCTCCCCATCTTTGAGGCGCCTCAAAAAGGGGTCATGCGCCGGCCCTCCCTCCCCATTGTAATGCAAATCACGACAGAAGCTCTCCCCATTGCCCACCACCACACCACCTGCGCTCTGCTCCTCCTCAACCCCCCCAACCTCTCTAAATTTCGGTGAAAGTTCTATGTGGTTGGTAGTGTGACACCGTGACAACTCTTGAATGCCTTGCTTCATAGGCGGAATTGACCCTTGCAGCAGAGAGTACATCTCATCCGTCGGATCTACCTCATCATCGAACAATTGACGGCTATCATCTATTCCCAGAATCTGACAGCCGCGAGCATCAGGCTGCATAGGAGCTATTTGTTGTAAAGTAGAGGTGAACGAGAATGGATGAAACTAGGTAGGAGGGGGATACAAGTAGGAAACCCTAACAAAGTTGTACCCCCTAAGGCTAAACCCACTATAGCCTACACAATTTAAACATATAATGTTTGACACACCCCCATAGGCTAAGTGGGAGACAACTAGATGGTCACAAGACCAGTCAAAGCAAAGCAAAGCAAGCTCAGGGTGGATCTCAAGGAAACCACACAAATTCTGAGCACAAGCAAGTGGTCACAAGACCAGTTCACATGCAGGTTGATAGTATAACAAGAGATACAGCGATCACAACCTAGCAAGAGTAAACATGCAGGTATATATATAGAGATCACATTACAAGCAGAGTCAAGAAGTAAGCAAGTGAGGCCCAGTAGGCACAAGGCCTAGAACAGTACAGAAGCGCTGATGGTCACAAGGCTGAAGCGCCTTGGTGAACACATCAGCAGTGTTGGCCCGAGTGGCCACGTAACGCAGACGAAGCTGACCGCGCTGCTGCAGCTCTCGAGCAAGGAAGTAGCGCAGAGCGATATGCTTCGTTCTGTGCTCCAGTCTGTGCTCCTCACACAAGGCAATGGCAGCCTTGTTGTCGACGTACAGCACTGGAGGAGAACGAGGCCGCTCTCCCAAGTCGGTCAGCAGGTAGGTGAGCCAGCGCAACTCCTGTGCAGCCATGGCTGTGGCGTAGATCTCAGCCTCACAACTGGAGCTGAGAACAGAAGACGAGCGTGTAGAACGCCAAGAAACTGAACCAGAGCCAAGGCTGAAGGTGTAACCCTGAGACGACCGCTGAGTAGCCTGGTCGTCAGCCCAAGACGCGTCTGAGTGCCCAGTGAGTACAACTCGGTCTCGTCCTCCAAGCACTAGCCCCATGCCCGACGTACTGCACAAGTAGCGCAACACCCTCTTAGCGGCATCCATGTGCTCCTTCCGGTGACGGCCAGGAGCGACATAGCGTGCAAGGATGCTAAGAGGGTATGCAAGGTCAGGTCGAGTGCAGGTCATCAGGTACATGAGGCAGCCCACAAGCTCTGGATACGGGCCACTCGGCTCTACGGACTCATCCGAAGGCAGAGCTGAGAGCGAGTGACCGGTAGGCAGAGGAGTGGGCTGAGGCGAGGAGTACGTGAAGCGGAAGCGCTGAAGGACCTGCTGCACCATGTGTGGCTGAGTCAAGGTGATGGTGCGCCGTGCTCTGTCCCGGGTGATCCGCAAGCCAAGATAGCTTGTCAGTTCACCCAGGTCTGTGCACGTGTGTCTCTTCTGCAGCTCCGACTTCACGTGGGCGAGTGCCGCAGTGTCAGCAGTGGCAAAGACCAAGTCGTCGACGTACACGAGGATGTAGAACGGCGGCAGCGAGGTGTCGGTGCGTAGAAACAGCGACGGGTCAGCAGTAGAAGGAGCGAACCCAAGAGCCGCAAGTGTAGTCCTCAGTGTGTCGTGCCACTCACGTGGCGCCTGTCGGAGACCGTAGACTGGCCGCCGGAGGCTCCACTGGGTACCAGGAGGGAACGACCCAGTGAAGCCAGGTGGGCGGCGCAGCCAGATCTCCTCGTGCAGGCTGCCCTGTAGGAAAGCAGTGCGGAAGTCAAGAGAGTGGAGCTCGTAGTCACGCTGAGCGGCGACGTGCAGCAGAACCCGAAGAGTGGTCATCTTCGGGGTCGGGGAGAAGGTCTGGAAGAAGTCAACTCCCTCTCGCTGACTGAAGCCTCGTGCAACGTAACGCGCCTTGAAGACAGGCGGAGAACCTGGCGGCCGCTTCACCCTGAAAATCCACATGCCACTGACGATGTTCGCCCCAGGTGGGGGAACCTCGTCGACGTAGGTGCCTGTGGACTTCCAGGAAGCCATCTCTGCGTCCATGGCTGTCTGCCACTGAGAGGAGTAGGGACCCTCTATCGCCTCTGCGTAAGAGCGCGGAGTCGGGATGTCTGGTGCATCCGGGTCTCCCTCAGGGGCAACTAGCATGGACACGAGATGAGGTAAAGCAGTGGCAAAGCACTCAAACTCCTCCTGCCTGTCCTCAAGGACGTCCGTGCCAAGAGCACACTCACCCCCGACGGACGGAGGAGAGACAGACTCAGACTCAGCAACTAGGCTAGCGGCGTAGTCTAGACGACAAGCGGCAGCAAAGTCGACAAGCTCAGCAACTAGGGCAGACGCAGCAGTGGACTCAAAGGAAGGGTCAGTGACAACAGTAGCCAGGAGATGCGTGACAGTAGGACTGGTAGCACGAAGGGAGTCAGACTCAGGGTCAGCAAGAGCAGGAAGAGAGGACGCAGGAGGAGACGGGAGAGGGACACGCTGAGGAGCAGTGGAAGGACGAAGCGCCATCTTGTGAGTGCCTGGGACAGCAGGAGGACGCTGACGCGGGACACGACGACCAGTGTGAGCAGCGCGAACAGGCGACGCTCGACGAGACTCAGGCGACGCAGGACGAGACTCAGGCTCACGACGCTCCGTAAGACCTCCAGTCGGACCAGTGTAAGGAGAAGGACCAGGGAGAGGGGAGGCAGACGGTAACTGTGACTGCGACTGGACAGACGGAGGACACTCTAAGGAGGGAGGAGGACAAGGAGGAGGAGGCTGACCAAGAACCTGCTGAAGGAGCGGAACGAAGTACGGCCGCGGCCGCGCAGCGTCTCCAGAACCAGCAGAGACACCAGCGCCAGGGTCGTCAGCACCAGCAGCAGCACCAACTCCAGGGTCCTCAGCACCAGCAGCAGCTCCAACTCCAGGGTCCGCAGCACCAGCAGCAGCTCCAACTCCAGGGTCTGCAGCACCAGCAGCAGCTCCAACGCCCGGGTCCGCAGCACCAGCCGCAGCTCCAACTCCAGGGTCCGCAGCACCAGCAGCACCTCCAGGAGTAGCAGTACCTCCAGCAGCTCCAACAGCAACAGCACCAGCAGCACCTCCAGCAACTCCAGCAGCACCAGCAGCACCACCAGTAGCAGCAGCACCTCCAGCAGCTCCAGCAGCTCCAGCACCAGCAGTACCTCCAGCAGCGCCAGCAGCACCGCCAGCAGCAGCACCTCCAGCAGCTCCAGCACCAGCAGCACCTCCACTAGCACCAGCAGCACCGCCAGCAGCAGCAGCACCTCCAGCTCCAGGGTCCGCGACACTAGGAGTGTCACTCCGGAGACTGCAGCGCCGTGCGTACCACTCTCGGAGCCGCTGGGGAGAGGGTAGCTCCCGCCTAGGAGGGGAAGCACTAGCCCCAGCTCCAGCAGTACTCCTAGCTCCAGAAGCACCTCTCCTGAGGCTGCAGTACTGTAAGTACCACTCACGCAGCTGCTGTGAGGAGAGAGCTCCTCCAGGTGTAGCACTCCCAGGCGCAGCACCTCCAGACTCAGCACCCCCAGACTCAGCACCCGCAGGCTCCGCACCCCCAGGCTCAGCACCCCCAGACTCCGAACCCCAGGCTCCGCACCCCCAGGCTCCGCACCCCCAGGCTCCGCACGCTCAGGCTCAGCACCATCAGCAGGACGAGAGTCGACAGCTACCTCGACAGGCTCAACCGGGTCTACCTGGGACACACCTGAGGGAGCGGCACCCTGAGGGGGGAGGGGGTCTACCACAGCAGCACATGGTGCGAGGAAGAGAGGCGGGGGGGGAAGCGGGGCAGTGCGGTAGGGGAAGAGGCGGTAGTAGGGGACGGACTCGTCGAACGTGACGTACTGAGAAGGCAGGACACTGCGCAAGGTGGGGTGGTAAAACTGCCAACCAGACGCGTCCGGGACAAAGCCAAGGAAGACACAAGGAACAGCGCGGGAGGAGAGCTTGTCCGCAGACGTATCGCGGACAAAAGCTCGAGATCCCCAGACCCGAAAGCGTGACGCATCGCCAACCTCTCCCGTCCAACGCAGTGTCGGCGAAGTCTCCGGAACGGAGACACGGGGCCAGAGGTTGAGCTGATGCGCAGCGTAGCGGACCGCAAACGGCCACAGAAAGTGGGGGGCAGCCGCATGGATCAAGGAGGTACGAGCGACCTCCATGACCAAGCCAATGCGGTGCTCAGCAACCCCATTCTGCTGTGGAGAGGCCGGAAGCGTGAACGACTGGCGAATGCCGTGCTCCGCATAGTAGGCTGCCAAGAGGTCGGAGGAGAACTCACCACCTCTGTCAGAGTGCAAGCGCAGGACAGGAAAGTCCGAGTGGAAACGCTCGCTGAGCTGGAGACGAGAAGCGCGGATCCAAGGGATCAAAACATCAGGGACCTCACCCTTGGTGCGCAAGGGGAAGACCGTGGTGTAGCGTGAGTAGTCGTCAACAACTATCAGGAAGTACCTCTCCTGACCCTGACCACGGACGCGGGCTGGGCCCCACACGTCCATGTGGAGCGTCTGCAAGGGAGCAGTCGTCGGGGGGAACGAGGAGGAGTGAGGAGCGGCGCGCTGCCGCCCCTCGACACAGGGAAGACAGGGAGGAGCAGGCGAGGGTGGGAGGGGAGGGAGAACCCTGGGAAGACCAGAGACAAGGTACCGTTTGTGCATGGCACGAAGGCGCTGAACGGACGGGTGACCAAGTCGGTGGTGCCAGAGGACGGTCTCGTGCGCCAGAGAGCGACACGAGCAGGGGGCCGACAGCTGACCTGACGCAGACGCAGACGCAGCTACCTGAGGGGACTCAGTGGTCAGTGTGTACAGGTCCGACCCCGGCTGCCGAGTGAAGGTAGCCAGGTGACGGCCCGTCCGAGCACACGTGCAGTGTGTCACGCGCTCGTAGGCAGGGGTGAACTGGTGAACACCCCCGTCCTGGAGCGCACAACCCGCCACCAAGTTCGTAGAGAACGAGGGGAGGTGGAGACCTGACAGTGTGCCCGACGGGACCGCAGGACAAGGAAGGACAGTGGAGGAGGTCGCAATGACCGGACCCCCAGAGGGGTCAGCGAGAGAGACAGCAACTGGCCGAGCAAGCGGCTCAAGGGTAGTGCGGTCACGAAAGAAACATCGAGAAGCACCTGAGTCCAGTGTGAAGGTGTGCAGTGCCTCAGTCGACTCAGTACCAGGGGGGGCAGACTCACTAGCACCTAGAGCAGCAGCCTCACCAGCACCTGGGGTAGCAGACACGCGAGTACCGGGAGTGGTAGCCTCACCAGCACCTAGGGCAACAGACGCACTAGCACCTAGAGCGGCAGCCTCACTCACAGGACACGGCAGCTGCACCTGTCCACTACCAGAAGCTCCCGAACGACGCACTCCAGAGCGACTACCACTACGGCCACCCCGACAGCCCCAACTGGCGTACCACTCACGAAGCTGCTGGGGCGAAAGAGGACACGGTAGCTGCACCTGTCCACTACCAGAAGCTCCCGACCGACCCACTCCAGAGCGACTACCACTACGGCCACCCCGACAGCCCCAACTAGCGTACCACTCACGAAGCTGCTGGGGCGAAAGAGGACACGACAGCTGCACCTGTCCACTACCAGGAGCTCCCGAACGACCCACTCGAGAGCGACTACCACTACGGCCACCCCGACAGCCCCAACTAGCGTACCACTCACGAAGCTGCTGGGGCGTGAGGGACTCACGCGCACGGCCCTGGAGCTGCATCTGGCCACGCCAGGAGCAGCAGTAGTAGCAGTAGCGGCAGTAACAGCAGTAACAGTAGGAGCAGTAGAGGCAGTAGCAGCAGTAGTAGTGGTAGCAGTGCGGGCAGGGTAATGCTCACCAGTGGTCGGCGCGGTAGGCGCAAGACGGTGGCGACAGCGGGGCCGCTACAACTGCAGGGCGGGGCTGGGCCGCGGCAGGGAGCTCCGCGGCAGCTGCTGCAGGGCGGGGCCGGGCCGCGACGGCAGCTGCTCCAGGGGTCAGGGGCGGCTGCTGCAGGGGCGGCTGCTCCAGTGGCCAGGGGCGGCTCTTGCAGTGGCGGCTGGTCCAAGGGCCAGGGACGGCTGCTGCAGGGGCAGCTGCTCCAGGGGCCAGGGGCGGCTCTTGCAGTGGCGGCTGCTCCAGGGGCCAGGGGCGGCTGCTGCAGGGGCGGCTGCTCCAGGGTCCAGGGGCGGCTCCTGCTGTGGTGGCTGCTCCAGGTGGCCAGGGGCGGCTGCTGCAGGGGCGGCTGCTCCAGGGTCCAGGGGCGGCTGTAGGTGCAGCTGCTCCAGAGGCCAGGGGCGGCTGCTGTAGGTGCGGCTGCTCTAGGGGCCAGGGGCGGCCGTCCCAAGGGCGGGCGCGGGGTAGGGCAGGGCGCCACGGTGAGCAGGGGCGACGCGCGGGTCGCGCGCGGGGGCGACGCGACGAGGCAGGGGCGACGCGTGCGGGTCCCGCAGCTGCGTCGCGACGAGGCGGGGGCGACGCGCGGGTCCCGCAGCTGCGTCGCGACGAGGCGGGGGCGACGCGCGGGTCCCGCAGCTGCGTCGCGACGAGGCGAGGGCGACGCGCGGGTCCCGCAGCTGCGTCGCGACGAGGCGGGGGCGACGCGCGGGTCCCGCAGCTGCGTCGCGACGAGGCGGGGGCGACGCGCGGGTCCCGTAAGGGCGTCGCGAAGGGGCAGGGGGGCGACGCGCACGGGTTCCGGCGGGCTGCAGGCGTCGGCGTGAAGTAGCCGCGGCGCGCGGGTCACGGCCTGCGCGTGAGCGGCCTACGGGCGGCGTACGGGCTGCCACTGGGCTGCCTACGTGCGACGGCAGGCGACGGGCAGCCTACGGGCGATGGGCAGCCTACGGGCGGCGGCCACTAGGGCGCACGACGGCGCTAGTAGGGGCGCTCGACGGCGCTAGAAGGGGCGCTCGACGGCGCTAGGAGGGGCGCTCGACGGCGCAAGAAGGCGCGCTCGACGGCGCGAGAAGGGGCGCTCGACGGCGCGGTGGAACGGTGGGCCCACCTGGAACGGCGCAAGAAGGCACCCTGGAGCCGCTTGCCACTGCAGCAGCAGCCCCTGGAGCCGCCCGCCACTGCAGCAGCAGCCCCTGGAGCCGCCCGCCACTGCAGCAGCAGCCCCTGGAGCCGCCCGCCACTGCAGCAGCCGCCCCTGGAGCAGCCCGCACCTGCAGCAGCCGCCCCTGGAGCAGCCCGCACCTGCAACAGCCGCCCCTGGAGCAGCCCGCACCTGCAGCAGCCGCCCCAGGACCCGCGCGAGCCGCCTCTGCAGAAGCCCGCCCCGTCCCCCCCCCCCCCCCCCCGTGCTGCCCATTGCTCCCATTCCACCGTGCGTTCCGCGGTGGCTGGGGTGTGGGGTGGCGAGCATGGGGGTGAGAGGTGTGGGTTCTCCCCTCCTCCTTTTTCGTCTCCCACTGCTGCAGCTGCCGCTGAGGGGGGTGGAGGTGTGGGAGTCGTGGGGAGTGGCACTAGGGGGGTGATGTGGGAGTGGAGCTAGGGGTGAAGCAGGGGGTGTGTGAGAGGGGTGTGGGACTGTTGGGGGAGGTTGAGTGGAGGCTGATGTCTTGTCGTCCGCAGCACCTGTAGTCCGGGGCGCACTGTTCTGGTAGCTCAGAGAGCCTGCTGCACCTGTTGCCCGTGGGTCCGTTGCTCCTGCCGCTCGTTGCAGCCGCAGAGCCTGTTACTCCTGTATTCCGGGACGCACTGTCTCGGTAGCCACTGAGAGCCTGCTGCACCAGTCGCCCGTGGGTCCGTTGCTTCTGCCGCTCGTCGTAGCCGCAGAGCCAGTTACTCCAGTATTCCGGGGCGCTCTGTCTCGGTAGCCACTGTGTCAGCCGCCACTGTGTCAGCCGCTTCTGCTGCCCGTGTGTCTGCAGCTTCAGTCGTCGCCTCCCATCTTCTCTCCTTTCATAGTCCCTCCTCCTCCTCACTTGCCCTCTGTGATAGCCTCTAGCTTTGCTGATAATTATGAACTATTGCTATGACTGCTCATTGTGCTGATTACACCCCACTTTGGCTATGGGGGTGTGTCAAAATATGTTGTTTGTGTAGCCCGCAATGGGGTACTCTATAGTGAGTACAGCCCCTTAGGGTTTGCTATTTGTATCCTGCTGCTTGCTAGTTCAATCATTCCTTCTCAATTCTGTTCCTGCACACAATCGTAGCTCGTACTTGGCTCCTCGTTACTAGTTCTACTGTGGCCTAGGCTACTAAGCCTAGGCCGTACTAAGCCTAGGTCGTACACGGCACCGTGCCAATTCCGCCCGAGGAGGATGTCGAGCTGCGCGGGGAGTTTCGTTCTGCTCACCTGCTCACCTTCATGGTCATCTCGAGGTGCTGCTCGCCGGTGGTGCAGCTAGCGCTCAGGATCTGTCGAGAGCGACTGGATGCTGGTCACCAGGCATGGCGCTTCATCATGTCGACGTACCAGGTCAGGGACGACCTGTACATCGGGCAGCTGGAGGAGAAGATGACTCACATTCGGATGGGCGAGCAGGAGTCGGCGACGGACTACTGCAACCGTGCTCGACGGATCCTGGCTGAGATGCGGATGGCGGGCGCCGAATACTCGACGGCGTCCTACATCACCCACATCGTCAAGGGCTTGCCGCGCAGCTACAATCTCATGAAGAGGATGATGATGGTGCCCGGCACGCGTGAGTCCCTCGACGAGGACTCCATCACCAGCTACATTCTTCAAGATGAGGCGATGCAGGAGGCCGAACAGCCCACAGAGCTCCTTCCGCAGGCAAACTACGCTGCATCGACGAAGCTGAATCAGCAGCAAGGGCAGCGCGGGAAGCCGGACGGAGGTGGTAGCGGAGGTGGGCGGTCGACGAAGGATGTCGACGAGAAGCGGTCGACGCGGGACAAGGGTCGACGAGGTGGTGGTCGACGGCGGGAGTGCTGGATCTGCGGCGACCCCGACCATCTCTCCTTCGAGTGCCCCGACCGCGATGACAGCGACGAGGACGACAACAAGGGAGGCCGTGGCCGATCGGCCAGTCGTCGCCCCCGTCGAGATGAGAAGCCGCGCAAGGAGAAGCAAGCGTCGAAGAAGACGTCGTCGACGAAGGACGTCGACAGCTCCAGCAGCAAGAGCTGAGGCGACGGGGAGGCGTCGTGCTCGATGGTCGGCGTGGTGGAGCCGACGGTCTCGCTGGCGCCGGAGGCTGGCGAGGACTTCCAGGCAGTGGCGGCAGCTGTGCAGGCCAATCCGATGGCGGTGCTGCTCGACAGCGGGTGCTCCCACCACCTGATGGGGACGAAGTCGGTCTTCGTCGACATGGGGCCGAGCGACGGGGTGAAGCACGTGCGTGGGTTCAACGGGGCATTGCAGCCTGTCGAGGGTCGCGGAACCGTCGCGCTGCAAGGGGAGGCCGGGAAGCGGGTCCTCATCCCCGACGTACTCTACGTCCCGGGCGTACAGGCGAACCTGCTGTCTGCTGGCCAGCTGAAGGAGAGTGGAGTGCTGCTGCAGGGCGATGGCGACAAGATGCTGCTCATCGCCGCGACCGGGGAGATGCTCGGTCGAGCACGCTACACCGGACGAGTCCTCTGCACCGACCTTCGCCTCTGCTCGACGCAGTCGCAGTCGACCGAGGTGGTGGCTCTGCGGATGATCGTCTCGGCGACGAAGACGACCCATGATAGGATGCATGCGCGGCTCGCACACGTCAGCGTCGACACGATCAAGAGCTCGGCGAAGCATGATATTGCTACTGGGCTCGACATCACGTCGTCGACCGGAGCAGACCCGCCGTGTGTCTCGTGCGTCGGAGGAAAGCTGGCGCGGCACACCTTCCCCGCCAAGGGCTCGGACGTAGCAGAGGCGCTGGCTGTCGTGCACATCGACTTGTGCGGGCCATTTCGGGTGGCTGCCAAGGATGGCAGCTTGTACTTCCTGCTGCTGAAGGATCGCCATACTCGATTTGTATGGGCAATGCCGGTCGCTAAGAAGAGCGACGTGCTGCGGGAGTTTCAGCGGTGGCTGGTGCTGGTGGAACGGCAGACGAAGAAGTCGGTGCTGTCGCTTCGCTCCGATCGAGGAGGGGAATTCCTCGGAAATGCGTTCACCGACCTCGTCAACGGGAAGGGCATCGTCCACGACCTGACGTGCCCCTACACACCGCAGCAGAATGGCATGGCTGAGCGGGAGATGCGCACGGTCGTCGATTCCGTGCGGACGATGCTGCTGCACATGGGCGTGCAGCACCACTGGTGGCACCTTGCTCTATGACAAGCGGTCTGGGTGCGCAACTGCTTGGAGCGGTCGACGACGCCGCCGGGAACGACTCCGTACCAGCTGCTGACCGGGCAGAAGCCCGACCTTACGCTAGTGCGGATGTGGGGCTGCATGGTGCAGTTCATGGTTCCCGAGCAGCAGCGCGGTGGGAAGCTGGCGCCGAGGGCTCATTGGGGGCTTCACCTGGGTTTGTCGCCGGAGAGTAAGGGCTGGGAGGTGCTCGACCTGACCGACAACAAGGTGGTCACGTCGGTCGAGGTGATCTTCTACGAGACGCTGTCGCTGGAGGTGTGGAAGGCGAAGTATGGGCCAGCGTCGGGGCGGACGCAGGCACACCCGCCCACGGACACCTCGACAGCGACGGTTCCTCTGCTCGCCGAAGTCGACGAGCCTGTTGATGACGATGTTGTGGAGGTTCTTCCACCTCCCCCCGTTCTTGCTCCTCCCTCTCCCGTCGCAGATCTGCCTGCGTCGACACCTGTGTCGGCCACCGGCGATGAGGGGAGCTTTGAGGCGTCGCCTGTGGCGCCGGCCAGTGGCATCGCCGGCGGTCGACAAGGCGCCAAGCTCGTCGACCAGGATGGGAAGGCGTCGACGACAGGGGAGCACCAGATAGGGGAGCCGGTCGAACAGGAGGCAACAGCAGCGGTGCAGCCGACAGGGGAGCAGCAGCCGGGGCGGTCGACAGGGGAGCTGTCGAAGTCAGCAGCAGGCGAGCAGCTGGTCGAAGGGCCGAAGCAGCTGGTCGACGACGAGGACGTCGACGAGGAAGGGGAGCAGTCGGCGGGTGAGGAGTCCACCGAAAGCGACGTGGTGGAAGTGCCGATCACAAAGCCTAAGCTGCGACGCACAAATCGAGCTCGACGGCCACCGGAGCGGCTGAGCTTCCACGCCTGCCTACCGCCAGCTGCCTTCACCACGGTGTTCGACGAGGTCGACGACGACCTGTTGTACGACGACGCCGAGGAGGATGAAGACCTGCCGGAGCTCGACCCCGACATGCATGCCGACCCCGAACACCGCTAGGACATCGCCACGATGACGGTGAAGGAGGCGCTGTCGAGCTGGAAGGGCGAGGCGGTGAAGGCCGCCATGGAAGAAGAGATTCGCAGCCTCCTCGGCATGGGCACTTGGGAGCTGGTCGAACGCCCACGTGGGGTGAACATCATGAAGAATCGGTGGGTGCTGACGACCAAGTACCGCATCAACGACACCGTCGAGCGCGAGAAGGCGAGGCTAGTCGTGAAGGGCTTCACGCAGGTGTACGGTGCCGACTATGACGAGACGTACTCGCCGGTGAGCAGCTACGTCACGCTGAGGATCTTCCTCAGCATCATCGCCGTCCTCGACCTCCACCTGATGCAGCTCGACATGAAGAACGCTTTTCTGCAGAGCAAGCTCGACAGGGTGCTTTACATGTACCAGCCGGACTACTTCGACGATGGGACCGGCCGGGTGTGTAAGCTGATGAAGAGCCTCTACGGGCTGAAGCAGTCGCCACTTCTGTGGTATAGGGCTCTCGACGGAGTGCTGCTGGGCGCTGGCTGGAAGAAGAGCCAGGTCGACGAGGCGCTCTACTTCAAGGCCGGCGATGACGGAGTGACCTGCTGGGTGCTGGTCTACGTCGACGACCTGCTCGCCGCCAGCAGCAGCACCGCGATGCTGAAGGAGCTGAAGGAGCTGCTGGAGGCCGCCTTCGAGCTGCGTGAGATCTCGCCGGTGGTGAAGTACATTGGCTGGAGATCGTGCGCGACAGGCAGGCCAGGAAGCTGTGGCTGCACCAGCAGGGCTACGCCGACAAGCTGCGCAGGCGATTCATCGACAAGGAGCAGGGCGGTCGAGTCCCGAAGACGCCGGTCTCGGTCGACGCCTACGCTCGAGCAGTAGTATATTAGTGCCAGTAGCAGGAGTGGTACTCGTTTTTTTTTTTTATAGGATCGTAACTTTCAATCAGAGTGGAAATAAGTTGCAAGGTTTCCGACCGTCTGGTCACGTGACCAAGGAGTAGCTATTGTTACTTCACATAGGAATGTGGTGCTGTTAGTAGCACTATATTCTTTCAACCGTTGAAAGATGCCCGATGCGGCGGCTCGAGCCGGAAGAAGGAGCAGAGCAGGCTGAAGGTCAGACAAGCACACTTGTGGACCAGCGCTCGAAGCGGGATGGTCATTCCTGACAAGAAGACCAACTTAGTAAAAGAAAACCCTTTGATAGTTACCCCTTTCGGCCGACTGCCAACCAGCAGTGGCGCATACGCATGCTAGATAACTCCGATTTGGTGAGAATTGCGGCCATGCAGAGTTGGATGAGTGGCGCGGTTTAGCAGAACTGTTTAAAACAAACAATGTGTTGTGTTCTGTACCACCAGTGGACAAGGGTTCAAATCAAATGGGAAGCTCCGAATTTGGTAGTCATGCCGTCGTGACTTGCGCAAGGAAGCATGTTCAGGCGTCCTCTGGAAAGAGACGACCCCCTTTTTGCCCTTCACCGTTATGTCACCACCACCAAAGTCTCAATTGAATAGCAACCCAGAACAGATAATAACAGTGAATTTTGGCTCGCAGGATTGCTTCATTTTCCACATTGCTGATAAACACGAATCGTGTCCCGTCCGGAAACTGCTGCACTGAAATTCTGTCCGTTCGTTGTCACGCGTGACAAATGCAGGGTGCAACGAGGAACAGCGAGACACAGTCAGAGACAGATAGAGTGAGTGGATTCTCCTTGTCCTTTATGCAGGACATGTAAACAGGTCTCCCCAATTTTGACATGGGCCATTCTTGGGCTGTTGGGTGTCTTTAGAATTCATGCTGTAAAAAAACATTCACTTAAATGTCGGCCGGTAACTTCATGGCAACGAAAACTCCACTGGATGTCCTGAGAGATTTTACTGAAGGAGCACAAAGAGTGTTGGGGGACATGCCCGCCAACAGAAAGTGCGAAGGGCGTGTTCCTTCTCGTTTTCGTACCAGAACTCAGAACCTTCAGGGTACAAAGCCATGAGACAGAAATCTAGTTAAGAGACAAAGTTTGCGGTGATTTGCTGTGACAGTGGGTATGGCACTGGTATTTCACAAAAACAAAAGGAAACAGCAAAAAGCGGGCTGTCAGTTCAGCATCTCCGAGATGCCAACCAAACAAATGGCCCTACTCACCCTAGGCTGGATGACGGACCCCATCCATGCTCCCCTGTCCTTTGCGGACTAAGTGGTCACTGACTCAACGGAATGATCGCCTGAACAAAAACATCCTCTCTAACCGACTGACTCGCCGGCCGTCAGCTCGCCAGCCGTCATCTCGCCGACCACTGGCTTATCCGACCGGCCGGGCAGAGGGAAATCGTTAGGGGTTGGCCGTTTCGGACGTCAAATATCAACGGCTCAATGATGTCTCTCGTAGTCGCAGAAATGGTATGTCTTGAATTGTATGGATAACAATTGTGTATAGTATATATCTTCGTGAATCACAAGCCAATATCAGCATCCAACTAATAATGATTATGTTATGTTTATCAACTCTCAAAAAAAAAAAAAAAAAAGGCTTCCCCTCCTCCAAACTGATAACACATTTCTGAAATGGTTACTTGGCAGCAAGGGCTGTCCTTTGACTCCTCGTCATTTCCCTACCACAACACACCCTCACCTCAGCCCCCCACCACCCTCTTCCCCCTCTCTTCCCCTACCCCCTCCTCCTCCTCTCTCTCTCTTTCTCTCCCCGTTTCCCATGCTGATAAATTATTGTCAAATAGTACGTAAAATTGGCATACCCTATCAAACTTCATTTGCACACACTATAAACATATCACTCAAGAAAATCCGGGCTAGAACTTAAAACGCCAAGCCATCTGACCCTATGTGCTGCGTTCGTTGCAGCAATTGGCGGCATTGCAGCACGAGCAGATAGAAATGAGCAGAATACTACGCACCGGCCGTAGTGGTGCAAATGCAGAGACGTACAAATGCAGAAAGACAGTAAAGAGTCATTGACAACCACAACTAACGCACGTCAAGCTCAAGCTTACTCAAAGTATCTAATACAGCACATACTAAAAACTAGAAATAACATATCTACTTTAACTGCACATACCTCCTAAGCCGCACCTTCGAGCCACGATTGCAGCTCCTTCCGCTCGCCAACGGCTGCAAAGTCTGAAACCCGAATGGTGCTGTCGCCCCCTAGAAACGCAACCACTGCTGCTGGAATCCACGGCTTCAACATAGCTTGCTGCTGGTGCAATGGGCCAAACATAGCGCGGTTGGAAGTGGTTGGGAACATTGCAAGGTGGTCTGAAGGAGCTGCACACACTGAATTAATACGGGCCGGTGGGTTTAGAGGAGCCTCATGATACGTGCTGCTTGTTTCCCGTTCTGTGCTGCTTGTTTTACATTCTGTTTGGCATGACTTGTCCCTAGTGTCACAAACGGCCGGATGTTTGCTGCTCCTGGTATACAACTCCTCTGGTGAAACCACAGTCACAGGGTCCACGCGAGCACAAGCTTGGGCACATGCTTGGGCACAGGCAGGCTTGGGCACAGGCTTGGGCACAGGCTTGGTCAGTGACACGGAGAGAGGGAGGCGGTGCATCCGTGGCTGAGGCGGGTCGCTTCCGCACATTCCTAAGCGTACCACAGGTGGTGGCTGTAAGAGGATGTGAGGCACACGCAGGGAGAGTGGCAGTGAGAGTGGCATGGTGAGTGGCAGGGAGAGGGGCAGGGCAATTGGCAATTAGAATCCCGGGCACGGCTGGGGCAGGTTGCTGTACAGCAGTGTTGTTGCTCTGCAAGAAGGAATCAATCAGAGACAGCAGCAACGCTGTCACTTGATCCGTCTGCTTTGACGGCCGCTGCTGCTGCTGCTGTGGTTGTTGCTGTTGCTGCTTCTCCTGCTGTTGCTGTTGCTGCAGCGCTCTCAGATCCTGCTGGGTCTGTAACCCAGGAGCATCAGATACAGCACAGGCGTCAGTCAACGATGCATTTTGAGTCAACGGCTCCTTCTGGGTCTGAAACTGATGAGCATCGGTTACAGCACCGCAGCCAGACAAAGCAGCAGCACCCTGCACAGCAGCACCCTGCACAGCAGCACCCTGCACAGCAGCACCCGGCACAGCAGCACCCGGCACAGCAGCACCCTGCACAGCAGCACCCGACACATGCCCCATCGGTGCTGCCAATCTCGTCCCTGGAGAACCGTGTAGCGACCCTTCCTCCCCATCACCATGCAAATCAAATTTCAAACTCTCACCATTGCCCACCACCACACCACCAGCGATCTGCTCCTCCTCGACCAATCCCGCGTCAGAGAAGTTTGGTAGAAGCCCCACGTGGTTGGCACTGAAAGGCAGTGACAGCTCTTGGAGCTCTTGAAGATCTTGGAGACCTTGATTCGTAGGCGATATTGCTCCCAGAGAAGAGAAAATCTCATCCGTCGAATCCTCCTCCGCATCATAAAATCGACGGCTGCCATCTTCTCCTAGCATTTGAGATCTGAGATCCAGAAGCCGCAGTTCCTCATAGATTGTAGACCTCCGCGTGTGAACAGCAACAGCATAGTTGAGGTCAGTGGAGCAGCCACTAACGGGGATAAGCCCAGCCAGCCCCGGAGGAGAGTGCTGGAGGCGGGTCGACAGGGGAGACACTGGGGAGACGTCCCACACAAGCAGGGGATTGCTCCCTGATGGCTGCTCCTTCTGCCAGGGAGAGTGCAAGAGGGCTGCCATGGTCCAGTCTGCATCTGCATCAGCATCAGCATCTGCATCTGCATCTGCATCATCCGCAGCATCACCAATGCCACCACCATCATGAGCAGAAGCAACAGCACAAGCAGCATCAGCACAAGCAGCATCAGCAGTTGCAGCAACAGCATCTGCACCTGCACCAGCATCGGTACCACCATCGACAACAGCAGCAGCAGCACCACCACCACCACCACCAGCATTGAAAGAACTGCCTGTAGCAGCACTCAGGCCCTCATGATGCAACGCCGGTACCAGGGCATTCACAGGCCCACCAAAATCAGCACCCAGGGCATTCAGAGGCCCACCAAAATCAGCACCCGGGGCGTTCAGAGCTGCATCAGAGCAAGCAGCCTGGGAATCCAGAGCTGCATGGGAATGAGTGTCCGGGTAAGTGAGAGCTGCATGGGAACCACCGTCCGGGGAATCGAGAGCCGCAGCAAGATGGTCAAGGCGAGCAGCGCTAGATGCTGCAGTGCAGCCAGCTCCACCGTGTGACACCGCGAGGTTGCTATGGTGGCTCATGGGCCGGTCGAGAGGCCGGTAAGTACGGCGGTAATTGGGCCGCTTGGTAGGGCCGTAAATGGGGACTGTGGGGTGGTTGGGTGGACGGCTAATGGGAGGCGCGGGGTGGTTGTGGAGGCGGCATCGGTAGGCAACTTGGATGGCGTCGGGGGAGAGCGGGTCGGAGCCGTTGCGGCAGTTGATGTCAACAGTCTTCTTGGCCGGACAGCGCAGGCTGGTCTTGGCGCGACTGCACTTGTAGTAGCACCTGGTGAGGAGGGCGCGAGGGGGAGAAGGGGAGAGAGGGAGGGGGGGGAGGGGGAGGCGCTACTGAAGACAGTAGTACAGCACGTGTGAGATGGTGGTCTTGGCGCGAGTGCACTTGTAGTAGCACCTGGTGATGGATGAAGAGAGGGGGAAAGGAAGGGGAAGGGGGGAATGAGGGGGAAGATGATGGATTCAGCAGCACAGCTGAGGGTGAAACGGTGAATTCTGCTCAGCAAGGGACAGAGGTGGATGGAGCACAGCACGATATCATCATTCGCTTTGAAACTATGATAAGCAGAAACCTCTGAATCAACAAGAGACAACTGGAGTCAACAGAAGAAGACGAGCAGGAGTCAACGCGAGTCAACACGAGTCAACGCGAGTCAACAGGAGTCAACGCGAGTCAACAGGGCAGACCTGGTGGCGTTGGAGCGCTGCACTTGCTTCTGGCCGTACTTGAGCCAGTTGTGCCCATCGGAGCCCACCACCCGCGCCACCACCACCTCCAATTTCAACCCTCGCGGCCCCAAGTCCTGCTCCCACACCTCTCGACTGACCGACTCATCCTCAGAAAGCTGACGGCTAACCGACGCGTCCTCAGACAGCTGACGGCTAGCCATCTCATGCTCAGAAAGCTGACGGCTAGCGGCCTCCTGCTGACTACTCGCCAAGTGCGGAACCGATTGGTGCAAGCTCGTGTCTCTCTCCAAGATGGAGGCGATTGCCATAGTAGCAGGCAAGCTCTGGCTGTGGTCTTCCTGGAAACTGCCGGTTAGGTAGTATTGGCGGGAAAAGTTGAAGGTGAAGGATCTCTAAGGCTCGCGGCGCTGCCGCGGCCGCGGCTGTGGGTAGTATTAGGCCGAGCAATAGTGCTGCCTAGAAGCAGCGCTATGTAGTAGTAGTTTTATTAGGGTTTAGGACAAACGAGGCAAGGTTGAGTGGAGTGACAAACGAGACTGTCCTCCAGAAGTCGAGTAGCATTGCTGATTGTAGTGCTACTGCTGATCCTCTAGTGTGGGGTGGTGATTCTTGCTAGGCTCGTGCACATCTCTTCGAGTCAGATCAGAAGAAGCACCGACCGACCTTTTGGAAAGGCCAGACAACTGCCGCCTTCTGAGGCCTGTGGACAGTCCTTCTTGATAAGGCCGTGACACATCTTGCACGGGCTGCCTGGCCTGGACCATGGAGAGAATCCCCCTCTCTGTCATCTGCCATCACGCATGCGAGATTATCTCCGATTAGCTCGGAGGCTTAGAATCCAGACAAATTAGTGCAGTAGCCAGCCAGTGACAAGTGACGAGACACGCCAGGCGTGGCCAGCAGGACTTGCCGTTGCAAGTCGGATCGCCAGCTTGGTTCATAGGTGTGGTGTCGATTGCGGTGACTCGTGTCACGACTTGCGCGGAACGACATCCTTCACGTGAAATGCTGACGGGGCTGATCCGCGACGCGGACTTCCCTCGCATGGAAAAGGAGGTACAGGAGAGGAAAGAGAGGCGGTTTGGGACGGGGTAGAGGATCAGCATAAAATTCCCTGTCATTGACGACAACGGGAGAACTACAGGTACATGTCCCACACATTGTATCTTTTTTTTTTTCACACAGTTGTTAGTACACAACCATCGCCCGCAGCGCGCCGCTGCTCAACCGTTTGCGCCGTCTCTTGTGACCGTCTACCTGTTGCAAATTCTGCTCCATGCGTCGCGGTTTCAAGCTGTACTTCTACTGTACATAATGCGGTCCACAGACACTTGCGGTGCTTGAGTACTTCTACTGTACATAATTCTTTTCGTCATTTTACTGTACGGATGACAGCTCACATAATCAAGTCAACGTACACATCATCGGTTAGAGTGATGACGCCAGCACATCATCGCAGTGACTAACAACTGAGAATTCCCTAGGTTCCAAGAGCAACAGAATTATTCTTGCGGCTCAAGCCACGGAACGGAACAAACGGAAGTGGCAGTGGGCCTTGGCGGAGTCAAAATGGGATTTGGATTTCAAGGCAACCACGAACAAGAAGGCAAGGATCACCTCACCAGACCAGATTCAATGTACCTGTGCGTGCAGTCTGCAGCAGAAGGTACCCCTTGTGCTACTGTACAGAAGTTTCGAGGATTCATGGAGCTCATCTTGTCGCTTGATTGGCTAAAAAGCAAGTTTGGCATTAATTTGATTGGGCAGCTGGATTACAAGCTCGCAAATGAACCACGACAATCTCGAGGCGCCACTCGTGCTGTGTTTCCTGCCGTGACAAATCGCAAATCGCACATTGGATAAAGTTCTGAAGAATTGTGGCTTGAACAAATCCCCCTTAGTAAGCGTCTCGTTCTGGCAAATGCATCTTCATCTCCACCCAGCCAGTTTCCAAAGGCGAAAGTTAGGTTCCACACACTGTACAAAATGTTCCAAATCTAAATATTGTCAATGAGATTGTCATGCATATGTTACTGTACTAACACGATGCATAACAACATTGCAGTGCTACAATATAGAGCATTCCCTCTTAACCTGCACCCTCGAGCCACAACTGCAGCTTTCTGCGCATGCCAACGGCTGCAAAGTCCGAAACCCGCGAAGTGTTGGCCCCTCCCAGAAATGCAAACACTGCTTCAGGGATTAACGGCCCCAACATTTCCTTCTGCAGCGGTGGGCTGGAGAACCCTTGCTGGTCCGACGGACGAAACAACCCCTGCTGAGCTGATAAGGCAAACACCTGATCGTGATCGACCAATGGTGCTCCACACAATGAAGCAGGGCGGCCGTTAAGCTTTGTATCAACACAGTGTGAGCTAGATTGTCGCTGCACATCCCACATTGCTCCACACGCCCTCAGTTTACCCCCACACGCCCTCATCTCACCCCCCAACGGATTCAGATCATCCCCACATGCCCTCGGGGCACTCCAACACCCCTCGTGTGTCACCATAAGCTGCTGGCGCTTGCATGATGCAGCAACAGCAGTCAGAGAGGGCAATAGGGACTCAGAGGAGAGTTGACTATTGCACGCCACACCACCACCAGCAGTCTCACTCGCCCGCCCATGACCAAATGTGTTGCCGCTGCTGCTGCGGCTGCGTGCTGCCACATGACTCTTGATAGCTCTAGCAACCAGCCGAATATTCTTCTCCCTGATGCTGCTACTGCAGGTTACTGGTGTTGCCATACTCTGAAACCCCCTTCTCTCCGTCCTGTTGCGGCCGCCCATGCTGCTGCTGCTGCGTGTGGGCGTTTCTGGCCCCTCCACCCCGCTCCATGCTCGCTCCATCCCACCCCCATCCACATCACAGTCCGCAGAGCTCGAATCAGAGGGGGGGAGAAAGGCATCAGTGGCCGCGCTGAGAGTGTGATGTGCCCCGTGCCACGAGGCAGGGGTGCAGGGGACACGCAGGGCAGCAGGCGCAGCCATAGCAGAATTCTGACACGCCTCAGTAGCCGTGGCAAGAGCGTGATGATGTGTGCAGGGACGAGAGGCAGGAGCGTGGAGGGGAGACAGAGCAGGAGGCGCAGCCACGGCAGAGGTTTGACGCACCTCAGTAGCCGTGGCACAAATGCGATGCGCACTGTTTTGAGATGCAGGCGTGCAGGGGACAGGCAGAGCAGCAGGCGCAGCCATGGCGGAGGCAGGCCGCTTGGCACACGCGGTGCGTGGCATGGCGTTTGAGAGAGCGAGCAGGATCGTGTTCAGTTGCTGCTCTTCCTGCAGTACCAATGACACCTGCTCTTGCTGCTGCTCTTGCTGCTGCTCTTGCTGCTGCTCTTGCTGCTGCTCTTGCTGCGCCTGCCTTCTCTGCTGCTCGCCCTGCTGCTGTTGCTGTTGATTCTGCATATGACGTTTTTGCTGCCGTTGCTTTTGCTGCTCTCGATCTTGTATCAGCTGAGAGAGGAGACCAGCAGAACGAATCAGCAATGTGTGACAATCAAACTCAGTGACATCAGGGTCGACACCAAGGTCGACACCAGGGTCGACACCAGGGTCGACACCAGGGTTGACACCATAATCAACATCAGCACCTACACCACTCAATGCTACAACCCCCGGATGATGCTCACTGCGAGCTGTGACTCCCCGGTTACACCCGCTCGGTGTTACATCCATGGATACCGCGCCCACCTCGCACAGAAACTCATCTACCTCATCCCGGGACAGGCAAGCGCTTCCCTCTGCTGCCCCCACAGCATGTAAACCCAAGACACTGAGCGTGTTTCCTGGAGACTCAAGGGGGGAGGTCAGGGGAGAGTCGAGCGGGGAATCAAGGAGGGAGTGGAGGGGAAGATCAAGGGGGACCACGAGGGGGGGCACGAGGGGGGGCACGAGGGGGGCCACGAGGGGGGAGCCGAGGGGGGAATCGTGCGAATGATGGCGAACTCGAGCCAAGCACACTGACTCATAGTCCTCTCTGTGTTTCTCGGCGCCTTGGAGTGTGCTTGGCGATGCGAGCGAGTGACACATGCCCGCAAGGCCCTCCTCCACGTGAGCGTCCATGCCCGGGAATGTGCCAGGCCATGCGATGGGGTCCCACTCGCCCGCCCATTCCGCCTCAGGCTGCTGCTGCTGCTGCTGCTGCTGCTGCACCTGCTTCTGGTGATCCCAATCGCGGCCGGCGTCCCATTCCTTCGTCTCTGGCAAAATTCGACCGGCGAGAGCAGGAGCAATAGAAGGCGCGGTTGAAGCAACAGGAGTAGCAGAAGCAGCTGCAGGAGCAAGAACAGCAGGTGGAGTGGCAGAAGCAGCAGCACCAACAGTAGTGGCGGTGGCAACGGTGGTGGCGGCGGTGGCGGCTGCTGCGGCGGCAGCACTCGCGTGGTTGGGAGGCGCGGGGTGGTTGTGGAGGCGGCAGCGGTAGGCGACTTGGATGGCGTCGGGGGAGAGCAGGTCGGAGCCGTTGCGGCAGTTGACGTCAACAGTCTTCTTGGCCGGACAGCGCAGGCTGGTCTTGGCGCGACTGCACTTGTAGTAGCACCTGGTGTGCGGGGCGCGAGGGGGGGAAGGGGGGGGGGGGGGGGGGGGGGGGTGAGCGAGAAGACAGTAGTACAGCACGTGTGAGATGGTGGTCTTGGCGCGAGGGGAAGATGATGGTGTAGTAGCACCTGGTGATGGCAGAGGGGTGAGGGGTGGAGGATGATGGATGGACAGGGAGCGCAATGGTCAAGAGGACGGAGCGAGATGGTGGAATTGTGGAATGGTGGAATTGTGGAATGGTGGAATCTGCACCAACACAAGTCAACACAAGTCAACGGAGGGACTGAATCAACGGGCAGCTAACCTGGGTCAGCAGGAGTCAACACAAGTCAGCGGAAACCAACGCCAAGTCAACAAACGTCAAAAGTCAACGCGAGTTAGCGGGAGTCAACGAGAGGCAGACCTGGTGGCGTTGGAGCGCTGCACTTGCTTCTGGCCGTACTTGAGCCAGTTGTGCCCATCGGAGCCCACCACCCGCGCCACCATCTCCTCCAACCCCCGCCGCGCCGCCATCTCCTGCTGGGAATTACCCATTTTTTCCGGGGAGTTCACAAATTCTAGCTGGGGAACAGCAGCAGCAACGGCGCCGTCACGCTCCGCTGCAGCCTGAGGCTCCTGGTGGGCAACTGCTGTCGCCTGCGGCTGCTGCTGGTGGGCAACTGCTGTTGGCTGAGGCGGCTGCTGGTGGGCAACTGCTGTCTCATTCATCGTCTTCAACACCTCCACCATCATCATCATAAACTTGCGTTGGGAAGAGACGTGCGGGAAAGCTGCTTCAGCAGCGCCTTGGAAGCTGCTTCACGAGAAAATGGGATGCGTGGAGAATCTCTTTTTTTGAGGCGCCTCAAAAGACGAGAAAATGGGATGCGTGGAGAATCTCAAAAGCGCTGCAGAGACTTTCTTGAGGAGGACAGAGGAACGGTAGGGGGAACGGTAGGGCCACGTGGGAATGGTAGGGGGAACGGGAGGGGGAACGGTAGGGGGAAACAGTAGGGGGAACGGTAGGGGGAACGGGAGGGGAAAGCGGTAGGGGGAACGGTAGGGGGAACGGGAGGGGAAAACGGTAGGGGGAATGGAAGGGGAAACGGTAAGGGGAACGGTAGAGGGAAAGGGAGGGGGAAACGGTAGGGAGAACGGTTGGGGGAGCGGTAGGGGGAACGGTAGGGGGAAGAGGTAGGGGGAACGGTAGGGGGAACGGTGAGGGAACGGGAGGGGGAACAGGAGGGGGAAACGGTACGGGTAACGGAAAAGGTAGGGGGAACAGTAGGGTCGAAACGGTAGGGGGAAACGGTAGGAGGAACAGGGTAGGGATGGGGAAGGGGAGGGACCCTGGGATTAATCCCCGCGTACCGTCTCGAAACGAAAACGGTACTAGGATGAAAGAGAACAGGACAGAAAAGAGAAAGACCTCTGTCACAGAGGTTTAGGGTGAACGAGAATTCAACACGTAGTTTAGAAACGAGAACGGTAGGGTGAACGATATAGAACAGGGTAGGGAAGAGGAAGGGGAAGGGGAACCCGAGAGAAATCCCCCTGTAGATGCTGCTGTTGTGTCGCTGCTGCTTCAGAATGGTGAGTTTCCAGTGCTGAGGTCAGGGTGAGAGGGTCGTTGTCAGGAGTCGTAAGGAAAACAAGGGTTTCAGGACGGGGAGAATCAGGGTGAGAGGGTCGTTCTAGGAGCGCGGACAGAGATAGCGTCTAATGTAAGTGCATCATTGTACAAAGTTGTAAGTGCATGAAACGGAGATACCGTCTTGTATTGGTTCTCGCGAGAGGAAAGACCCATTTCAGATGAGGAGAGGAGGAACGAGAGCAGCCGCAAGGAAGGAAGCAGATTCTTTGGCCTAAAAGATCCGATTCTTGAGTTGGAGGCGGAAATCTGTTTCGGCGAGACGAGGAGGAGGAGGAGGAGGAGGAGGAAGGAGAGCAGCGTACCAAGATTGAACCCACTAACAGAGCTGAAAGTAGTGGATGTGGAAGAAGTGATGGTGGAAGCCTGGCTTTACAAGTGGTAGCAGCGGTGGTACAACTGGCCTTTCCCTGGTCTATCCGTGAGAAACGTCCAAGTCAGGTCAGACGAACGCTGCGTGATTGATGCCGCTCTGGCTACAACTTGAAAGGGAGGGAAAGAAGGCTGCTAGCGCAGCAGCACTCGCCGGGTGCTGGGGAAGCAGAACCCGGCGAGAAAAACGACAGAACCGTTTGCGCGTGACGGAGGTTGCGTTCTGGGTGTGCTGGAGAGGAGACGCAGTACGTGTACAGTATCAAGGCAGGACTGCCATGGATGGCCCACTAGCACGATCGAAATCGAAACCTAGTACAGTAAGGCGTGCTCTGCCTGCACTGTACAGTACCGAGCTTCAAGCCAAAGGCGGCGTGCCTGCCACAGAGGGCCACAGCACACCATCATCACCCATCGCTCAACGGTCACCACTGAATGGCCACCATGGAATGCGAGTCACCACCACTAAACGGTGACTACCCACAGGCAGACCATTGCGCAGCGTCCTCGAAAGCCCAACCCCGGCAGTGCCTACTAGACAGCCCCAACGCGGCGTTGTACTGTACGGACACCTGTACTGAACCGAATATTCAACTCGGATGGGTACTGACACCTGCTAGTGGTGGTACGTGTACAGTACAGACACTCCTCCATCCGCGCTTCGATGTCGCAGACGGCTGAGGTTCATTCGACGAGCAATCGGGCGGGATGATTGGGTGCTATGGACGGCGACAGCAGTCGTAGATGCACGCAGGAGCGGCGCAGATCGCTTCGCAGAGTCGCGAATCTCGCGAATTTCATGAAATTGTGGCCTATCTGTAGAACGGATAGGGATCGCGCTAGAGAGTCTTGCTAAGCGGAGACGACGGAAGATGACGCGAGATGAGAGGAAACGAGGCGTAAGGTGATAAAAGAGACGAGATAATGTGGAGGGAGCAGCCTTCCGTGACCTCACTGCTGAGACCTCGGAAAGAACCTCGGCTGGGCTCATTTCTTGGCGGTGCTGGTTGTGCTGGTGGTTCGCGCCTGAATGTTCACGATTCAGGATTCGCGAATCAAGAACGGTAGGACGAAACCATAGACTCAGCGGGGTTCAAGGTCCAAGATTCGGACCCAAATGATCGATGATGTTATGTTCAGGTGAGTTGCCGTCCAGGTTGAGTGAGTGACACGGCAGCAGCGGGAGCAGACCCAACCCAAACATCACCTGGTGAACTGATTGAGTTCAGTCGTCACGTCAACGCCAGAAAGCAGCCACTCACCACGAGGTCACTAGCTTTCATAGGAGCAAATATTACACTAACAAGAGCCTGATTGGAGATGCTTGCACAGCTCACAGTCTCCGGGTCTCTGCAAAGCCAGCGAGGCTTGTAGTGGCGGCTACTAGCAGTAGGCCTTGCATACTGTACTGGGCTTGTCCTCGTTACTGGCCCAATGGCCAAATTTGGCTGCTGCGCAGCATTTGCCGAGTGTTCTATCCTGTCCTTTCGCGACTCTCGTCGTCAGACGAGTAGTAACGACTTCTGTCATGTCACGTCACTTGTACTGGCTGGCAGGTCAATGAAACAACATCAAGCTCCGTCGTGATCTTGCTTCCCATAACTCAGAATGAAGTGTACTTCAGATCCAGGCTAGGGTGTGAAACAAGGCGGGAAGCGGAGAATTGACGAAGAAGTTGACCTAGTGAAATAAGGCGGCAAGGACGGACGTTGCTCTGGCTAGTCCTTTTTCCCTTCCACTTGGAAACCATTGGGAGAACGGTCATGCACCAACCACGCCATGAAAGATGATCTTGCAACCGCGTTGCGGTTGGAGCAGACTACATACGTGTAAGAACGTCAACTTACTGAATCCTCGAATGCCTTTCGCTGAGTCAAGGGAATGCCAAGGCGGTTGCGCATCTCTAGTCTACTCCCACCGACAGCTCAGTTCCCCCCAGTTCCACCCAACCCGCCGTTCGTAGTGTGCAGAAATATGTTCAATTCGCATATATGCAGAGCAGTTTTGCCGAAATTACGAATGTTGTACTGTATAACGAATCATTCTCTTGACAGCGGCCACGCGAAATTGAACTTCCGTTGTAATCAGAAGTTTCGCATCCGTTAATAATCATAGGCAAGAAACTGCTATAATATTGGCGGAACCTGCCACCGTACATGTAGAAACTGAAGTTACTTTGTTTATGATAGAAGCACGATGGTCCACAGGTCTGAGATTACCTCCTCAAAAGTTTTTTTTTTCGCGTAAAGATTAGCTGTGTCCCTCGCTGATCTAAATCGTTCAGACCAGAAAAAGGGATTCATATGCTACTTATTTTCTACTCATATACGGTATGTGACTTTTCAACATGACTTGCGGAGTACAGAAACGATTCTCACTCCATAACAGACCACCTCAATAGCTAGCCCTGCTCGTTGGGACCACATGAGTCCTGCTGCGTCAAGGCCACGCCAGATCCTGCCCCATCCATATCAGCACCCCCACACTCACCCTTCCCGCCAGTTTATTCATTCCACGCAATCCCACCTCAGACACGCGGATCGGTTCCGGAACTTTCGCCGTGATTTGCTCCTATCGCAGCCGATCTCTCCCTCGCTCGGTAGCCGCAGAATCTCCCCGGCCGACAGACATCGCACCGCGCAGCCGCCTTGTGTCACATCGCTTCAGATTCTCAGCAAATCATCCTTCGGCGCTTCATGCGGCGCGGCACGGCTATCCTCCGCGCTTCTCGCACCAGCCGACCGTTCCTGCAGGCGCTGGGGGTTTCGCTTGAGCCGGTCGCCTGTATCGGTTCTGCTTGTATCGGAACCAGCAATCCGTTAGCGGAAGTTCCTGTAACGGGGATTGGATGTAGGAAGCTTTCTTCATATTCTGATCCTTCAATACTTCGGCAAGGTTCTTTAATTGGCGGATCTGTTCCCATCGGTCCCTCCCTCCGAGTGGGAGATTCAATTCGACGGCGCTTGATTCATTCCTCCTTGTTACCCCACGGTCAAGCCGCGTCACAGCAGACGCAATCCACGTCAGCGATGGCGTCATCTGAGGAGACCATTGTAGTGGAGAAGGACACATCAGCAGCGACGGTGGTGCTGAATCGGCCCAAGGCTCTCAACTCTCTAGACACGTATATGGTGTGTAACACCACGTGGTAACACCACTTGATAACACCACATGGTAACACGCCGTGGTTTAAGTTGATGATGGGGTGATGGTGATGGTGATGGTGATGGTGATGGTGATGGTGATGGTGATGGTGATGGTGATGGTGATGGTGATGGTGATGGTGTGATGCTGATGCTGATGCTGATGATGATGATGATGATGATGATGATGATGATGATGATGATGATGATGATGATGATGATGATGATGATGATGATGATGATGATGATGATGATGATGATGATGATGATGATGATGATGATGATGATGATGATGATGATGATGTATTGATGATGAAGTGATGATGAAGTCATGGTGATGATGGAATGGTGTGATGTTGATAAGGTGATGTGTGATGACATGACATGAGATTGTATGAGATTGAGGTGACAACGAAGCAAGATGTCTGAGATGTGAGGATATAAGATGTTGAATTGAGTTGAGTTGAACTGAGATGAGATGAGATCGGAGGTGAAGCAATGGAATGGGAGGATGGATTCAACATGAGGACATGAGGTGAGGTTAGATGGATTGATGTGACGAGAGAGGACGAGAGAGGCATAAATAAAAAAAAACATAATTTATTCACCACCCATCCCCCTCTCCACTCCAACTCTCCCCCCCCCCCCCCCCTCCATCCTCGCACCCCCAGGTGAAGCGTATGAAGCAGCTGTACAGCCAGTGGGAGAAAGATCCAACGGTCAAGATGATCCTTCTCAAGGCCAATGGGCGCGCCTTCTGCGCGGGCGGCGATGTGCGGACTGTGTACCAGCAGGGGAAGCAGGGCAAGGTGAGTCAGCAGGGTAAGGTGAGTCAGAAGGGTAAGGTGAGTCAGCAGGGCAAGGTGAGTCAGCAGGGCAGGGTGAGTCAGCAGGGCAAGGTGAGTCAGCAGGGCAGGGTGAGTCAGCAGGGCAAGGTGAGTCAGCAGGGCAGGGTGAGACAGTAGGGCAGGGTGAGTCGTGCAGGCATGCTGGAGTTACTTTTGCACAGAGTATCAGCTGAACCACCAAGGTGCACATTATATGCGTCCGTATCCTCCCCTCCTCCCGAGTCCCCACACAGGTTTACGAGTGCTGTGAGTTCTTCCGAACAGAGTATCAGCTGGACCACCTCGTTGCCTCTCGCGCCAAGGTGCACATTATATGCGTCTGTTCCCATTTTCCCGGCTCTTCCGCTTCCCTCCTCTCCTCCCTTCATCTCCGCACAGGTCGACGAGTATTGTGAGCTCTTCCAAACAAAGTACCAGCTGAACAACCTTATCGCGCCACGCTTATGGTGTCCCACATAACATGCTTCTCTTTGCCCCGTCATATGGCCTTCCCTGCCCTCCCCTCACCACCCCTCCCCCCTACACACCTCAGGTCGACGAGTGCTGTGAGTTCTTCCAAACAGAGTACCAGCTGAACACCTTATCGCCACACTCACCAAGTCGCAAATAACATGCTCCGTTTGCCCCTTGTTATGCCCTTCCCTGATTCCCTCCCTTCTCCTCTGTACACAGGTTGACGAGTGCTGTGAGTTTTTCCGAACAGAGTACCAGCTGAACCATCTAATCGCCACACTCACCAAGCTATGCAACAACTCAGTACCCTCCTCGTTCCCTCTAACCACAGGTCGCAGAGTGCTGTGAGTTCTTCCGAACAGAGTATCAGCTGAACCACCTCATCGCAACACTCACCAAGCCGCACGTGGCTCTGATCAACGGGGTGGTGTTTGGCGGCGGTAACGGCATCTCCGTGCATGGGGCATTCCGCGTGGTCACTGAGAACGCTGTGAGTGAGTGAGGGAGTGCGTGAGTGAGTGAGTGAGAAAGAGTGAAGGTGAGTGTTGTCAGTGTCTCACCAAGCCGCACGTGGCTTTAATCAACGGGGTGGTGTTTGACGGCGGTAACGGCATCTCCGTGCATGGGGCATTCCGTGTCGTCACTGAGAACGCTGTGAGTGTCTGCGTCTGTGTGTGTATGTGAATGTGAGGGAGAGTGTGAGTGAGTGAGTGAGTGAGTGAGTAAGTGTGAAGGCGGACGTGAATGTCAAACCAATCGTTGCTCTGCTCAACGGGGTGGTGTTTGGCAGTAATTAAGGCATCTCTATGCATGGGGCGTTTCGAGTGGTCACTGAGAACGCTGTGAGTGAGTGAGACTTGTACTCGTGTAGCTGTGTGTATGTGAGTGTGAGTGTCAAACCAAGCTGCACATTACTTTCACTCTCTCCCACCCTCTCCCACCTTTGCCGCACCCTTGCCATACCCCTTCCTAATTAGAATCTTAGATGTCTCGTAATTGCTTCAACTCCATCCCCCATCAGCTCTTTGTCGTGCCTGAACTGCCATTGCCCTGAATCTCGATGTAGGTGCCTCATTCTTTCCTCTCATTCCACCTCACCTCACCTCACCTCTCCTCACCTCACCTCACCTCACCTCACCTCACCTCACCTCAACCTCTCCTCACCTCACCTCCCCTCACCTCACCTCACCTCACCTCACCTCACCTCACCGCACCTCACCCCTCCCCCCATCAGCTCTTTGCCATGCCTGAAACGGCCATTGGCCTGCATCCCGCCGCGGTGCCTCCTTCTTCCTCTCTCAACCTCACCTCACCTCACCGCACCTCACCCCTTCCCCCATCAGCTCTTTGCCATGCCTGAAACGGCCATTGGCCTGCATCCTGACGTCGGTGCCTCCTTCTTCCTCTCGCGCCTCCCCGGCCACATGGGTGAGTGGCCTCCTCCCCATCATACCTCCCCCTAACCTCTTGGGCTGGCTTCAGGAAACCCAGACTGCTTCTCACTGCAGCTTTGCTAGCTGTGCTTTCACTACGAATGGGTGTCGTCTACACCTTAGAAACTTCTGAATTCACAAGTCGCTGCAACACAATCCAGTATCCGTACCAACAACACCCTGAACCGCTTACAACCCATCTCCCTTGTTTCTCACTCCCTTCCCCTTCCTCCCGTTCAATACTTCCCCCATCCCTCCCAGGCGAGTACTTAGCCCTAACGGGGGCCCGGGTGCCCGCACCTGACATGCTTGCCTTGGGCCTAGCCACCCACTTTGTACCTTCGGACCGGCTGCCGAGCCTCGAGAACAGGCTCGGGTGCCTAGGCACGGGAGATCCCGAAGCGATCCATCTGGCCATTCAGGAGCATGCCGAACGTGTGCTTCCCACTAAAGGGGGGATTATAGCGAGGGCTGCTGCGATCGACGCCTGTTTCAGTAAAAGAACAGTGGAGGGAGTCTTCACCGCTCTTTTGAATCACGCGTCTGCCACGTCAGCGACGCACCCGGGGTGGAGTGCTGACGATGCAGCGTGGGCGAAGGAGACCCACGCGCTGCTCTCAAAGATGTCGCCGACGGCGCTAAAAGTGTCTTTTAGGAGTGTGAGGGACGGCAGAATGGAGAATCTGGTGCAGTGTCTGCAGAAGGAGTATCGGCTGAGCGTGCGTGCTTGTAACGAGGCGGTGACGGGGGACTTCTATGAAGGTGTGCGGGCCGTGTTGGTGGATAAGGACGGCAATCCCAAGGTGAGCCTGCAAGGGACACAAGATAAAACCAGGAAGCGGGAGAGGGAGAGTGGAGTGGAATGGAGAGGGCACAGAATCTGGTGGGGGGGGGTTCGGGGTGTGAGTTTGATGGGGTTTGGGGTTTGGTCGTGGCTGGAGTCTGGTTGTCAGTGGGTCACTGGGCATGCTTAGGAACTTAGGGGATGGGAGTCGGGCACAGGGCCTGCAGAAGGAGTATCGGCTAAGCGTGCGCGCTTGTAACGAGGCGGTGGCGGGGGATTTCTATGAGGGCGTGCGGGCCGTGCTGGTGGATAAAGATGGCAATCCCAAGGTGAGAATGGGGCATGGTGGAAAGGGGAGAGGAGAGTAGGGGAGTGCAACGAGGCAGTGACGGGGGATTTCTATGTGGTAGTGCAGGTTGTGCTGGTGGATAAGGATGGCAATCCCAAGGTGAGACTGAGTTAAGGTGGGTGGGTGAGAGAAATGTAGGTGGAGGGAGGAAAGTAGGGGAGTGTAACGAGGCTGTAAGAATGGATTTCTTAGGAGGGAGACTGAGGGAGTGCAGGCTGTGTTGGTGTAAAAGGATGGCAATCCCAAGGTGAGGTATGGCATGAAGTGAAGAGGGAGAGGAAGAGGGAGGGGAAAGATGGGAACGAGAGGGAGGCGGATGAGGAGAGGGTGAGGTTTGGCATGACGTGCCTTTGCGTGGTTGGAGTTGGGGGTCAGTTGTTGGTATTGTTGTGGGCAGTTCTGGTGGAGAGGGATGGAAGCCCACGGTAAGATAGAGGCAATGTGGGTGGGGGAGGAAATTGTAGGAGGGGGAGGGATGTTGATGAGGGTGCGAGGGATGCTGATGAGGGTGTTAGGCGTGTGCTGTGTAAGTGTTGTGATGCTCATAATCCAAATTCCAGTCTTCAGACGTTGCTGTTAAAGTGCCGTGGAAAGAGGACAGTTGGACGGGGATGTTTGGGCTTTGTTGGGAGGTGTGAGTGGTGGCAGAACTTTTGTCGTATCCTTTCTGACATCTGTGGTGAGTTGTGTCACTGTGCAGTGGAATCCGGCTCAGCTCTCCCAGGTATCGGCGCGCACCGTCTCCGACCTCTTTGCACCGTTGCCCCCAGGGGAAGAGCTCAGTCTGCCTGTGCGTGGCAGGGAGACAAGTGGTGGTGGTGGTGCACGCTTGTGATCGGCCGTGTGGAGATTACTTTGCAAGGCTGCGGGGACATGTTTTGGATGTTCCTGGCTTCGGTCGTTGATATGTCAGGGGTAACAAATGAACATTTGCAACAGATGACCATAGGTGACCTCTTTGGAGATACCCTATGTCGCACTAGTTGCCAAACCGTTTAATCCAATGACGCGTATTAGCTGGGCTTGTGTGAAGCAAAATTACAGCAAGCTGACGTGGAAACCCTACGTTGGCTTGTTCGTTTGTGGGTGGCATTCCCGTCGTCGGTAGCCATTCAGACGCCACGTCACAAGTACGGCAGGCAGCGGCAGGGGGAAGGGGTTTGCATTGCAACTGAGAAATGGAACTTACAAAGCTGAGGCACGAGTCCCCTATACGAAGCCCTGAACGGCTGGCTGACAAGTCGACGCAGCTCAAGGCCAGAAAGTTAAAAGGGGATTGGTCGGTTCAAAGTCAAGGGGGTTGAACGAGTGCTGAGCTGTGGGGGCACGCTAGACGTGCGGGCAATTTCGTTTCTTTGGCGAGGAAAGCTGAGGAGCGAAGAGCAACTTCGGTGTACAGTAGCAATCAAAGCGGAGGACAGAATGACATGGCTGTTTTAGGGTGTGAGGACGTCTTATCACGGGAATTTAATATACGCCTGTACAATGCCCAGGCCTTTGTCCTGGCGACTCGGCTGTCACCGAGCGCTACAGATGTACATGAGCAACACTGGCTCTGATCGGTGGACCCTCTTTACTCGGAGTTAGGGCAACCGATCAGGGCCATTGTTTTGCAAGAAACATCTGGAGCCATAATAGCCAGCGTTGCAAAAACACTCCACGTTTGAAGGATTCCACTCGCGGCGTTGCTACCCATGCATTCTTGCAAGTGCAACGAGCGCAAATAACCCGCTTCGCATCTCCGTTGCGCGCGTCGCGCATCGGTGGGGCACACTGGGGCAACGTCCTGATGGATGGCGAAAGCCGTCCAAGAAATGGCCGACGCGGTGCAGTGAAAGAATATCCCATTCCGTTCCTAAAGGGTATCTCTCGGCAGGCACCCGCATGTTTGACGCCTGGGTGTGGAAGCATCAAGGCAGTCGGACGGATCGTCCCAATACAAGATGGGCTTGTCGTGCAGCATTGGTGTGCTTCTTGCATTTGTCAAGCAACCTTCTACTACTACCAAGTTTGACTCATATTCCGTGTCGCGACGCGAAACGAAATGGGGCAATCAAGGCGATACGTGATCCTTCTCGTGTGCCTGATGCTTATCGGTAAATTGAGTCTCGTTTATGATCCCGCACGCAACGCTTCAACTAAACATTTTTTCGGTTTGCGGAAGTTTTGCACACATGTCCCTCCATCTTCGAGCTGTTCTTACCTAACCCACGCTCAGATTTTTTGTTCCAGTGATGCGAGGCCGATGCTAAGATAATATATGTATACATATATCATTTTCTTGTGCTTCTTTGCATATCCATGTTTCTTGTTTCTCTGTGCTGGGCTTTCTCCAGGCGCTGCCATGCAGGCGTATGCGAAGTACGTCGTGGTGGGGAAGGGCAGCGGATCACTGGTCGGGCAGATTTTCACCCCGTGGACGTTTGGCGTGAGCAAATGGAGGGCGCCCAAAGTCTACGCCGGCGACAAGCTCAGTGAGTTGCTGTAGTGGTTCTGAGATTGATTACTAATCATCACATGAGTCGAAAATTTGTTGCCCCTTATTTTCTGCATCTACTACACTCTCTCCACACCCTCTTTCTCACCATAGTGGATTCCAGTATAGTGGAGGAGTGGAAAAGCACGGTGAAAGGTGGTTCGATTATGTTCCGGTGGTTCAATTAGCCAATTCCAATGAAACAAGGCGCCACAGGCAGTTCCGTACACTCCAGTATAGCGATAAACAGGGTGAAATAATGTTCTTATTTGTGTTTTATTCCAATTGTTTTTGTGCCAAATCTTATAATAATATGCTAGTCACTGTGCGGGGAAAAGGAATCACGCCAGCTTCCGCGTTGGTGAGCTCATTCATCAATTGCAATGACGCGTATGCGGCCCTTCCCACATTCTGTGACACACCAAGCTTACGTGGAAGCTTTGTGTTGGCTTGTTGGTTTGCGGGTGGTTCAGCTTTGCAGCGACAGCGGAAGCCACGCCGACCATTGCGGCCTCACCCATTGTCGGTGACCACCCGACAGCAGCAGCAATAGTCCAGTGTACTTTACCTTCAACTCTTTCCGTTTTGGAATGCCCAAGTGATGAAAGAGACTCGCAACTGGGTTCCGAACAAATTAAAACTGGAGCTTTGGTCTTTTAAAATCATACCAGCAAATCCCAATCGTAAGTACCCAGAGACTCGGGCAACGCAACTAATGGCCGACGAAGTGATTGGGTTCTCTCATGGTTGCTGAAGGTTAGGTTCTGGAACCGATGGGGTTCATACTAACAATAGATCTCGCAAGTCGTAACAAGAGAGCAAAGGTGTTGGGAAGGGAGGGGAGTTATGAATAGCACCTTCAAGCGGCGAGTAGGAGCTCTGAGAAGCATCACGCGAGGAATAGGTGGAGCCGGTGTTTCAGGGAGGGAAAAAAGTCTACCAGGGTAATTCTATAAACGCCTACACAAAACCCATGATGCTTCTTGCACTAGCAGCAGTGAGTTTTTGTGTCTAGGCGACTCGGCTGCTTCCGAGCCGCAACAGATTTACATTTGCAACATTGTTACGCAAGTACATCTTGCAGCCATCATTGCCCTTGCACATCGCGTTGTTCGCATAATACGCTTGCGAGCTTCACGACTTGATGTATCCCGCTTCGTTTCCTTGTTGTGCGCATCAGCTATTGTTGGCGAAAGTTTTGATGGGCGGCGAAGAGGTTCAAGATTTGGCGGTGCATAGCAAGAAAATGGCACCTGTTCTTGCCCTCAGGCAGATGCATCTTTCATGCACACATCCAGAATCAAGCACCTCCCCCCCATCATCAAGACAATCGGACACAAGGATATATCGTCCCAACTACAAAAGCTGAGTTCGTCTCAACTCACGCAGCAATCTTGTGATATCTCAGGTTCATTATCGCGATTTTGTCATACGAGCTTATCTAAGCTTCTTGCGCTTGTCAAACACACTTTGGATACCATTTCAGCTAGAGCCACTATCCTTGTCGCAACGAAATGGCAACATCAAGGCGACACGTGTGCCTTCTCCTGTGCCTCATGCTCATAGGTAAGTCGAGCATCATCTAAATCATAAACACAACGCGTAGACAAAACTGTCGTTCGACCGGAGAAAGTATTAGACGTCAAGCTCCTCCGCCATCCTTCCATCCGCTGATTTTCCAGCTCACTGCAGTCACTCATGCCATGAGCAGTGTTCGAATTACTAATCCTCAAGCCGATGCGAAATTGACGTGGCAGAATTGTGCGCGCGACCCTGTGATGGATGCCGTTTCCGTTTTGTTTTTCCTTCTCCGAGTCTGCAACTTGTGTTTTTGGTTTTCTCGGTTTGTTTTTTTCTCTTGCCGCGTTTTCTCCAGGCGCGATGCAGGCGGACGCGAAGTACATCGTGGTGGGGAAGGGCTTCGGGTCGTTGTTCGGGCAGGTGTTCAGCCCGTGGACGTTCGGCGTCAGCAAGTGGAAGGCGCCCAAAGTCTACGCCGGCGACCAGCTTGGTCAGTCGCAGTGGTTCTGATATAAGTGCGAACGATATTGATTTAGAGTCACACGTCTGTTCCCCAGTATGTCCGTTTTGCCGTCACGTGACTTTGAGTATTTTTCCTCGACATCCGAGGTTTTAGTATTACCACGTTTTCGCTTTCACGTTTCTGCTTACTCCGGCGAGTAACTTCTTTCGCCCTCCCGAAGCTACGATTTCTCTTAACCCCGCCGCAATTCTCCCATGGTCCCCCGTCAAACCCTTCAGTTTTCCGGTGGATGATGCCTCACAACGTGGTAATGTTTAGCGACGGCGCGAGCTACTCCGTGTGCGACTTCACGCTTGCAAGGACCCTTAGCTACGCGTCGTACGTCGGCTTTTACTCGTACACAGTGAGGGACGGCGACAAGGGCCAGACGCTCTACTTCGGAAGCTCCGTCTCGTCCGACTGCAAGAGGAACCTCAAAGCACAGGTTCCGGTGCAACTGTTCTAGCAAAGGATTCGAATATAGTTTAACATCATTGTTATAAGTTTGATATCAGAAAGCTTGCATAGAGGTTGGACTCCACTGGCTTAAGGGTTGGGATTGGGTTGATGTGACATGCTCCGCACTGGCTGTCTTCTTCTCTCTTAAGTAGAATAGGATCGTAGCTACGAGCATTTCAGGCGTAATATTGGCTTCGGTGTAAATTGCCGCACGGCATGCCATAAGAGGAAGTGGAATTAATTTAATCCTTCCAGGAGAAACATCTTTTACTCCAATTCTCAAAACATGCCAGCCCTTACTCCTCTACATCTACCCCACCCTTCCCAGTCATCCCACTCCCCCGGCATAGGGTCAAATATAATAAGGCCCTCCGAAATCTCTCTCAGCACCTCATCCCACACCCCTCTAAAGCCGCTACCCTGTTCGAGCCATCTCCCTTGCTTACCGCAAACCCTGTCATGACAGGGTTAGCCTGTCGACAGGCAACCCTTCGCCTCCCTGCTTCTCGACAGGCTTAGCCTAGACAACCTTTCAAAACCCTTCAAACCCCCACACCCCCTACCCCCCCTCCCCCCCCCCCCCCCCCCCCCCTCAAAAACCCCCCATGTCCCCAAGGCTCCGACAGGCGGACTACCCAACAAGGCTCACTCAGCTTTTCATTCCGACATCAGCAGCCTCCTCTGTGCGCCGCCATGGCGATTACGTGAACAGCGCCTCGCCTCCCTTTATTTTGATGTAGAGGACTCTCCTCTACTTTGCAGGAACTGGGAGTTTCACTAAACGATAGAGCACTCTGCTGGCTTTCCAACGAGCCGTCAAGCACGCGATTCGCCTAAGTAACGAGAGAGTTATAGGCGTTTATGTGCTTGCTAGTGCTCTTTAGAACAAAGGATAGGAGCTCTCTGGATTTTGTAGTCGAGTGTATCACATACAAAGTGATTCAGGTTTTCAGTATGATTCATGCAATCCCAAAGCAATCACATTTATATGAACTGCAAAACGTCAAATCGCACATGTAACCTCGAACCGCGGTACACTCGAATGTTCGAGTAACATCGAAGGGGTGAAATTTGACTCTCGAATTTCACCGAATCGAATTCTCCCTGAGTCTCGCTTCTTCTTGTGTTGCCATGTGGCACCAATCGAGTGGGTCTTCCGAAGTCAATCCACACACTTCGTGAAAACCTGCAGCTCACTCAAGCGGTGAGCACAGAAACACATTCGGTGGGTTGGGGGCATATCAATTGCCCCACCACCGTTTGCTTCTAACTCACGCGACCTCCAACACTCCCCCTTGCACCCAACCCACTAGGTGTGCAATCCAACATGCTCGTAGGACGTACGGGATGGATCTTTAGGGGGTGGTTCAATGAGAGATTCCGCGTGTTCATCATCACCCTTCGTCGCGAAGCAAAATGCCGCGCCCTCCTTATCCGTCTCCCCAACGGCTACCGTAGCGTAGTCGTTGTACTTCGTGTTGGGGCGACGTGTACGTTGCTCGCGGGTCAACGCCAATGGGAGGGAGGAAGGTGTGGAGGAAGTTGCCGCCTCGGTTGGTGGCACCTCCACCACATCGTCGTCACTCTCCTCGTTCTCTCCCCCTCCACTTTCGGCTTCCTTTTCCACTTGAGGTAGAACCTCACTTTCTTCAACCTCCTCTCGTGCCGGAAGGATGAAGGTGACTTGTTGAGTTGGTTTCTCTTTTGCCGGGAACTTGTCTTCGTCGAAGACCACATCCCGAGACATGACAACGCGTTTTTCACCCAAGTCCCACACTCGCCATGCACGCTCGTTTGACGCAACTCCCAAGAAGATCGCCGCATGAGCTTTCAGTTGCAAATTGTGGCGAAGAGGATCCGGTACATGGTAGTAGCAAAGGCACCCAAAGGTGCGAAGGCGGGATAGGTTCGGCTTCGTTCCGCTCCATGCTTCAAACGGAGTCGTTCCCGGGAGCACCTTTGTTGGCAAACGATTACGAATCCATGCCGCTAGCGCACTCGTCTCTCCCCACCACTCGTTCCCAAGCTTGGAGTGTTGAAGTAGTGAACGAACGGCTTCCACCAACGTGCAATTAAGCCGCTCCGCCGCTCGATTTTGATGGGGTGTGTAGGGTGTTGTGACGTCATGCTTAATGCCTTTGCTCTTCATCCATTTCTCAAGCTCCGCGTTCACGAATTCGCCACCACCATCGGTGCGAATACACTTGATCCACTTCTTATCGCCGTCGCAAACTTCGAGCGCCCACTCTTGTATTGCCTTGGCCGCGTCGCCCTTAGCCTTCAAGAGTCGGGTCCAACACATCCGCGTCGCGTCGTCGAGTATCACCAAGAGGAACCGCGCTCCTCCTTTTGATGCATGCCGCATCGGTCCACACACGTCCATGTGAACAAGCGCAAGCGGGTCCTTAGCGAGGGGAGAGGTACGGCTACCAAATGGCTTGCGAGCCATTTTTCCTTCGACACACGCCGCGCACACGCCCTTCTCGTCGTCGCCGGCAATCACGTCGACTCCTTTCGCAAGTCCTTTGTTGGCCAACTCCTTGACCGACTCGTAGTTGGCGTGCGCAAGCCTATTATGCCACGCCTTGAGAGTCGCCTTGGAGCCTTGCGCCACGTTGGATGAAGCCGCTCCCGGGTGCGTCTTGAGTTGGTAGAGTTCTCCGTTGAGAACGCCTTGTGCGAATTGCTTCCCCTTCCAAAAGAGGTTCATCGTCGCGCCATCAATGGTAAACTTCACGTCCTTCTTCGCGAGTTGAGTGACGGTGAGTAGATTCACCTTCAATCCCGGGACGTGAAGCACGTTCGTGATGTCAACCGGTCCGCCATCAACAATGAGACGCGTACTCCCAACTCCAACCACCGGTAGCGACTTGTTGTTTCCGAAGACGACGCATTTAACGTCTCCTGGTGCACCAACGTTGGTGAGGAACGATGCCGAGTGCGTCATGTGTTGCGTTGCGCCGGTGTCGAGGAACCACGCATCGCTTGGAGTTTTGTTCCCGTTGCCGGCCACTAACACGAGCGACTCCTTTGAATCATCGGCCTCACCGGATGCCGTGTGCGCGTTGCCCTCTTGGTCCCGCGCCATCGATGGAGTCCAATCGCTCGGCCGCTTTCGACACTCACGCCAAAAGTGTCCCGGTTTGCGGCAATAGTGACACTTGCCGCGATGCTCGCTCCCACCGGACGATTCCTTCGTTGCGCCCTTGCTCCACTTGGACTTCTTTCCGGAACTCCCTCCGGAGTACATGGCGGTCCCCTTGCTCTCATTCGCAAATTGTCGGCGACGCGATTCTTCATGGAGAAGCCGACCGACCACCATTTCCTTCGTCCAAGTGTCTTGCACGCTATCGAGTGTCGTAATCACCGTCGACCACTCTTCCGGAAGGCCGCATAGCAATGTCAAAATCCAATCCTCCTCCGTGACCATTCCACCGAGGTCCATGAACGTTTCCCCGAGTTCCTCCACACGAGTCGCATACTCGTGCATCGATTCGCCCGCGCGCATCTTCACCGTGTAGAATGCATTCCGGGCTAGAATCTTGCCGTGGAGAGTCTTGTTCACGTGGATGGTCTCGAGCCGCTTCCACGCTTCATGCGCCGACGCTTCGAGCTTGATGCACATGCGCACCGAGCTCACGAGATTGATGCCGATGCGTGAAATCAACGTAGCGAACGCCTTTTGGTCCTTCTTCTTCCATGCCGCGATGTCGCTCTCGTTGTCCGGCTTCTTCTCCGTTCCATCGAAGAAACCCCAAAGTCCCCGTTCCATCATGAGCACTTGGAACTTAAACTTCCACGCGGAGTAGTTTTGTCCCGTGAAAATCGGTACCGCCGACGTGTCGAACATCGTCGCGGTTGCCCAGGGTTCGCCGGAATTTACAACGACACCATCCAAGGAAGTGCGGGAGGCCTCGCTTGAAGTCGGCATGCTTGCTCCTTGTCGCGTGCGTAGACTCCTCCGACCAGCTCTGATACCACTGATGTAGAGGACTCTCCTCTACTTTGCAGGAACTGGGAGTTTCCCTAACGATAGAGCACTCTGCTGGCTTTCCAACAAGCCGTCAAGCACGCGATTCGCCTAAGTAACGAGAGAGTTATAGGCGTTTATGTGCTTGCTAGTTGTAAGGAATTTTCTCGGCATTCCTTACGGAGCCCGACTACATCGCGTACAGCAACAGCCGTTGTTCGCCCGTTACTGCTAACGGGGCTTCGCCAATTTCGCGCGCATTGTTTTGCCAAACCTCGCACTGCTGGCCGGGCCGCGTCGGCCTACGCCTCGGGACTAGCCCGAGCCTCGCTGCCAGCATAGCACTAGCTAGCTCGCATGCACCGCGTTACCGTTTGCATGTTTCGCGTATAAATATTCGCTCATGCCTTCGCTCACATCTTTGTACTCGTTTGACACCTTAGTGCAATCCTCGCTACCTCGATCCATTGCACCCGTAACACTTGGTATTCAGAGCCTCTTTCCTTTTCGGACCGCGCATCTCCGCACCCAGGAAATCAACTTTTGATTTTTCACTCGAAGGGACTCACGCACCTTAGCACCTAGGAGCCGCTGTCCTCGCGTTCTCTCGTAAACGCGTGCAGCCACGACTGCGCCTAGACTAAGACGAGCCGACACCCTTCGAAATGGCCGAGCACATTGATATCACGACTCTCACGCAGGAGCACTTGAACGAACTGCTGCGGCAAATCCGCGAGAGCGCCGAGGAAATCGCGACGCTGACGGCAGAACGCTCGTCCCTGCAGAATGATCTCACACGAGCACAACAAGCACAATCTCAAGCACCTGGCACTCCGGAACAGCCCGCACCACAAGCATCACAACACGGGAGCGTGGGGCAACCCGCGAGCGCGGTCAGTGATGGCGTCGTCCGCCCCGACGGAGACAACGACCACGACACGACACACCCCGAAGCGACGAATGCGGCCCGAAACCAGCCACGCGTCACAATTTCGGCACCAACCGACAATTCGGCACTGCCGTCACCGATGCCGCTGAAGCCGCAGCGTCCGCCATGCTTCGATCCCAGCCAAAGGGGTGGTCCTACCGTTCAGGCGTGGTTGTTCACAATGAACGTATTTTTCGACGCCAACTACGTCTCGGAGGATACGGCGAAAATTCGCTACGCCGTGTCGCTGCTGCGAGGACCCGCCATGGATTGGTGGCGCGTCATCGTCACGAAGCCGTTGGACTACGCGACACTACCGACACGGGAAGGACAAACCGGACCCTGGGCGCCGTCGTATTTCGTGGAGGTGCCCCAGTATCGCACGTGGGACGCGTGGTGCGCAGGTCTGCGCGCTCGTTTCGAGCCAATCGCGGCTTCGATCGCGGCGCGACAGAAGCTCCGCACTTGGCGCCAACTCGGTTCCGTCCAAGACTACACGAGCGGATTTCTGGCGCTATGCGAGCAGGTGGGATATATGCACGAGAGCGAGCGCATCGACCGCTACATCGGCGGCCTGAAGCAGGACATTGCTCAGGAAATCCAGCTTCGCGGCGTCACCGACTTTCAAGAAATTCTCGCTATGGTGGAGAAACTCGACTTCTTCCGCCGACCGAGACCGGGGTCCTACGGAAGCAGCCATTGGGGACATCGGTCTCGTGGGACGAACGAGAGCGCTACGATACGTGCCGTCGCCGCAAATGCCGCTGCCGCACCGTTCAAAGGGCGCTGCTTTGCGTGCAATCGGCCGGGACATCGCAAGAGCGAATGCCCGGAAAACGCTAAGGGAAAGGGGGAAGCTGAGCAGCAGAAACAGACCAAGCAGCAGGGAAACGCTGGAAGTCAGTAGCAGACGGGCCCTCTACTGACAGGTCACGCCGCTCGCCCGACCCAACCGACCCTCACCGAGTGATTGTGCCGGTTCACGCAATCGACTACACCCGGCCGAATAAGGAGGGTACTACGGTAGACAGCCCCATATTGCTTAGTGGGAAAATTGGGACAGACTTAGTTAAAATCTTCGTAGATGGGGGAGCCAGCCACAGTCTCATCAACACTTCCACGGCACGGAAGCTGAAACTGCCACTGGACAAATGCTTACCTGAGATCGATGCAAGACTGGTCGATGGCACGCCACTGACGATACGGGAACGGGTGGACCGAGTTCGGATTCGATGCGGGGGTAACTTCTCGTTTAGCCAGGAAATGCTCGCAACAACCCTCGACGGAACCGACCTTTTACTCGGCCGTGATTGGCTGCGACGACACAACCCGCGAATCGACTGGACGACGGGTGACTGCGCTGTGCGACTAAACGGTAACAACATCGCCTTACCTCGCTGGGGCTCGCCTGAGTCTTCGTCGGTGCGTGTCAACGCGATCACGATGAAACGCGCCGTAGCGGCAGGAGCTGACATGTACGCGGTCGACATTCGGGAAGCCGAGGCAGCAGACAAAGGAGGGGATTTACAGAAACTGCTAGCCGACGTACCGAGTGATCTGGCAGCATTGTTGAAGCAGTACAGTGACATCTTCCCGGACGACCTACCGACGGGACTGCCACCTCAGCGACCGCACGACCACAGGATAGAACTAGAACCGGGGGCACAGCCGACAGTACAGCGACAGTTCCGACTGACCCAACCCGAACTGGACAAACTGAGGAAGCAGCTGGATTACTTGCTCGAGAAGGAGTTCATTCGCCCTAGTTTGTCGCCCTTCGCAGCACCGATAGTGTTCACACCGAAAAAAGACGGGGGATTTCGCATGTGCATAGACTACAGAGCATTGAACAGGGTTACCATCAAATCCCGTTACCCCATCCCGCGAGCCGACGAACTGATCGACCAACTGCGCACAGCCCGGGTTTTTTCGAAAATTGACCTTCGGGGAGGTTACCACCAGATTCGCGTCAACCCGCCCGACTGCTCGAAGACAGCCTTCCGAACACGCTACGGATCCTTCGAATACACCGTCATGCCCTTCGGACTGACCAACGCCCCCGCCACTTTCCAAATGACCATGAACGAAGCCTTCCGCCCGCTTTTAGATAAGTGCGTCATCGTATACCTGGACGACATACTGATTTACAGCCCCGACAGAGCACAGCACTTACAGGGCATCGAAGCAGTTTTTCGGATACTGAGTGAAAACCGCCTACTGACCAAAGCGTCTAAGTGTGAGTTTCTCCAGGACCGACTGGAATTTTTGGGACACATCATTTCAGCTGCAGGAGTGGAAATAGACCCGAAAAAGATCGTAACGATTCAAGCATGGCACGCGCCGTCCAAATTGACCGAATTGCAGAGTTTTCTGGGGTTCGTCAACTACGTGCGCCGGTTCGTCCCCGACATGGCGAAGTTGACTGCCCCGTTGACCGACCTGCTGAGGAAGGGGGTTGAGTACACGTGGGGGGAGAAAGAGCAAGCTGCCTTCTCGGCCCTCAAAAATAAATTGTGCTCACCCCCATTACTTCACATCGCAGATCCGCACCGTCCGTTCGAGCTCGTCACCGACGCTAGCGACATCGCTGTGGGAGCGGTACTGTTGCAGGACTTCGGGAACGGCCTTCAGCCAATCGCGTACGAGTCCCGCAAGCTTCACCCGCCCGAATGCAACTACCCGATACACGACCGCGAAATGCTGGCGATCGTGCACGCGTTCAAGGTGTGGCGATGTTACCTCATGGGAGCAGACGTGACAGTACGGACAGACCACCGATCCCTACAGTACCTTCGCGCCCAACCGAATCTCAACCCACGACAGATCCGCGGGTTGGACTATCTGGAGTCCAACTTCCACTACACGGTCACGTACAAAAAAGGCGCATCCAACATTGCCGACGCACTCACACGCCCCACCGCCCAACTCCACGCCATCCTACTCGCCCAAACCAACCCACTGTTAACAGGCCTATTCACCCATGGATACAGTACCGACCCATTTTTCACGACTGGAAATTCACAGCAAGTGGCATAGGCCAGAGGAGTCTATTACGTAAAAACAGGCACCAACCGCATCTGGGTACCCGCGTACTCGCTACTGAGGGAACTGTTACTGTAGGAGGCACACGACGGGATTACCTCGGGACATTTCGGGGTAGAAAAAACGCGACAGCAACTGCAGCGGTATTACTACTGGCCGGAGCTGTTGACCGACGTACAGCACCACGTGGGCTCGTGTCCTACGTGTCAGGCGATGAAGAGCTCGCGAAAAAGAAAGGCGGGTCAGTTGCAGCCGATTCCTCCGCCTGAGCGCGCCTGGCAGCAGGTCACCATGGATTTCGTCACAGGGTTACCTTCGAACCCTGGGGGTAACGACGCGGTTATGGTCGTCGTTGACAGGTTGACAAAAATGCCACACTTCGCTGCGTGCAGGAAATCGATCTCAGCCGAAGAAACCGCTCGCCTGTTCATCGCAGCCGTCGTTCAACTGCACGGGATACCAGCCGCGATAATCAGCGACCGCGACACGAAGTTCACCAGCAACTTCCGGAAGAACCTCTGGGAGCAGTTCGGGACAAGGCTACAGTTCAGCTCGTCGTACCACCTCGAGACCGACGGTCAAACGGAGCGGACGAATCAAACGATGGAGCAGTTGATTCGTGCCACGTGCGACGATCCGACCACTTGGGAGCAGCAGCTGCCGCTGATCGAGTTCGCGTATAACGACGCCACGTCAGCGACGACGCAGCAGTCCCCCTTCTACCTGAACTACGGGCAAAACCCTACAGTGCCCATGACGCCGAGTCCGGACAACCCAACACCACGTGCACAGCAATTCGCCGAAATTCTGCAAGCTGCCCGCACCAGAGCCGCAGAAGCAATTAAAAAAGCCAACGTCATCGCTAAGCGCAACGCTGACCGCCACCGCCGCCAAGTCACGTACCAGTCAGGAGATTACGTACTGCTCGACACACAGAACTTAAGACTGCCCGTCGTACCGAAATTGAGACCCCGCCACTGTGGACCATTCCAAATCAGCCACATGATTACCCCAGTGACAGCCCACCTACTGTTGCCGATGGACTGGTACGTCAACCCTTCGTTCCACGTCAGCCTACTTCGCCCACACATCCCAACCACAAGCCAACTGCCTCGTCACTCGCCCTGCATCGGAGCCGATCATTGAGCCCGAAAAAATCATGAGCCATCGGATTCGACACCCCACGGGAATCAGGAGGATTGAATTCCTCGTTCGCTGGAAGGATCGCACGCCAACTGAGGATAGTTGGGTGCCCCTGGCCAACATCGAAAACCACCCTGCCCTGCAAGTGTACCTGAGGAGCCGGGGTTTCCGCGATATACACGCACTCGCGTAGCGGAGTGGGCTTCTTGGGGGGGGGGGGGTAGTGTAAGGAATTTTCTCGATATTCCTTAGCGCGCCCTGCAACATCGCGTACAGCAGCAGCCGTTGTTCGCCCGTTACTGCTAACGGGGCTTCGTCGGCTTCGCGCGCACTGTTTTCCCAAACCTCGCACTGCTGGACCGGCCGTGTCGGCCTACGCTTCGGGACTAGCCCGAGCCTCGCTTCCAGCGCAGCACTAGCTAGCTCGCACGCACTGCGTTACTGTTTGCATGTTTCGCGAATAAATGTTCGCTCATGCCTTCGCTCACATTTTGTACTCGTTTGACACCTTAGTGCAATTCTCGCTACTTCGATCCATTGCACCCGTAACATCATCCCTCACGTGAGCCCGTGGGTGGTGAATCCGTCATCCGCAGAATGCGCGATAATTATATACGCAGTGAACCGCAAATAGTTCACAAGTTTCGCTATGAGACATTCTTTGCCTCTCTAACACTCCTTGACACTACACCTCTAAGGTATGATTAAAGTAGGGTTAAGAACCAGAAGCTCCCACTATCATGCGAATTAATTTAGTCAACGTCATATATTTTTTTTAGTCTCCCTTTGTGTCTCATAAGAATAGACGGTAAAGGGTACACCACTCTGGTTACACATTATCACATCCCTTAAAGGCAAAATGCATATTCGTGGAGTTGTATTCCATGAAAAAAAATATTATAATATTGTTGTAACCATTCACTAATTTTGTCGGCAATGTGTCCATAGCGGGTGTTCTCCGACCACTTGCACCGCTCAGCCTGCCCGCACACTTGTAGTAGTTTGTTGAGATACTGTAGTTCTGCAAGGTTGTAGTCGTGTAAGGGAAATGTACCAATGTTCTTGCCATAATAGTGGATGTTTCAATGGCATGTCATTGTGTAGTACCGGTATGATGATTGTGCGGATTACACTACTTCTGTTGACACATTCTGCATGCGTATTCATGGAATGATTTATTTATCCTGTTTGTGTTGGTGCTAGTTGTTCTTTGCCTTTGTTGCATGTCATAAGAGGAAATGGAACCCATAATTTATACGGTATACCCAGAAGCAACAACTGGTCCCCTTGTGCATCTATCCTACCCTTCCACTGTCCGCTTGTGCCCCCTCTTCCTGCACCATCCCACTCCCCTGACCTATAACCACACATCGGAAGGCATACCAAAGTCCCTCTCAGCACCCCATCCCTCCCTACCCTGTTCCAGCCGTCTCCCTTGCCACACCCTTCCCATCAGAACCACCCCAACCAGCTAGTGCTGCAGCAGCTTACCGCAGCCGGTCACTCTACACCGCACAGTTCTTCACCTTCTCCCGAACCCCTCAACTCCCCACACAGTTCTTGCTACTAAGACTCTGAATTGTCCTTTAGTCTAGATCAAAGACTTCTTAAGTTCAAGAGCCTTTTGTTTCTTCTCACGCTTCTCCTCACGCTTGTTCTGCTGCTTCTCCTGCTGCTTCTTCACCTCTTTTTCCACGAGGGTTTTTCGCCTTGCCCCCGGCGAAGGTCGCCGCGTTGAACGCGACTGTGCCAACGGGACCCGCCACAGCGGTAGCCGCGAGTGAGCCAGCGCCCTTGACGACATTCACCGCGGGATCCTTGGCGCCTTTCTTGTCCCCCTTCGCTGCCGCTGCGGCGCCGCTCGCCGCGTCAACAGCCATCCCGCCGCCCGAAACCACTGTGCCAGCCACCAGCTTTGCCACGTTCTTCTTAGTCAAGTTGTCGGTAATGAATTTCGCACATGCTTCGGCAGCATCTACCCAAGCCTTGCCGGCCCTCTGCACCATGCTCGCCTTGGGAGAGCTCGGCGGCATGGGGACAAAACCGGAATCCGCGAGGAAGCGCCTGCTAGCAACAGTTTTACCGCGAATCGCGCCAGTAGTGCTAGCCGTAGTCGCAGTCGAGAGTCGGTTTTCCGGAGTGCCGCGAAGCGCGGCGGCCGTGGTGGTAAGGGTCAAAGCTGCGAGCACCGACACGGACAGAAGCGCGACGAGGAAAAGGCCGCGGATAGCCATGGCAAGCAAACTTGAAGAGAGAATTGCGAAAAAGGGTGCGAGCCTGGAGATTTGTTGCAAAATTTGAAAAGATTATGCGAACCGCCGTTGAGTACCACTCCTAGAATGTCTCAAATGTCTCATGGTGTCAGTCGGTGTGAATGACTCGCAAACGGGGGGATTGTCGATGTGGAATTGATGCTCATAAACAGGCTGACGCAGGCACTTTTATAGCAACGGAAGAGCGGAGGGTGAGCTACTAGCTCCAGCAAGTTCGTCGTAACCCGCCGCAAGTTGCGGCGTGAGCGCCCAAGTCGCGTGTTCTGACAACTGCCATCCTACGTAGCGAGAAGAAACGGAAGCAGTCCTGTTACCCGCCGCAAGTTGCGGGTGAGCGCCGAACCTGGTGGGTGCTTACAATATTATAATTTTTAAACTCACATTGTGTTTCTTTAAATTGTGTATTATGAAAGCGAAGCTGCTTGTACTGCACAATTGGCATCGTCGAAGCGCGCTAAACGCCCTTCTCCAACTACAAAAACCGTGGGTTGGAGTTCATTTCCCTCCACCCACGTTTCTCGATTTTCAAACGGCTCACTCAACATTCCCACCACCCGCCCCAGAGTAAACCGCCTTGCTAATGCCACTTGGATAGGGTACATCTTAGCTAGTGTTATTCGATTGCACTAGCTTGTGTTCAACGTTGATGCAAATGTTGTAATAAGCCATTTGTAATGAGAACGATGCCAATTGATAAGAATAAGAAAGCAAGCTTTCTCAATCATTGATTATACTACGTAGCGAGGATGAATGGAAATCACATCGACTCTCATTGCATAATGGCCCTGTTCGACAGGCAGGCAAGCCCTTCCGCGGAATCATCACGGCTGTTTCCACTTGGGTTTTTTTCCCACGGTCAGCCCGCAAATTGGTGTCACTGGGCTTTAACGCCCTGCAACCTGAAGGGTTAAAACCGGAGTCCCAAACAGCCCCAAAGTGCCTCAACCTTCCTAACTTTGAGAAGGGGTGACCCAGTAGGTACGACTCACTTCGCAAATCGGGAGGACAATTTTCGTCACGCAGAACTACTGTTCTAGCGAGGACGAAAGCAATGACGATTTCGCCAACAAATTTGAAGCCCGTCCGAAACTGTCTGCGAACCAGTTCTGACGTTGCATTCCAGATCTGGTTCTTTTCGCGAAATTTTCTTCCTTTGCGACCCCAGACCACCAATTTCGACACCACCCTCTCCCCTTTCAACCTTCATAACGTAGAAACTCTTGGACCTCCGGTTTTAAGGGTTAGCCTGTCGAACGCGACGTTAACCCTTCAACTTCATCCCCCCCAAAAGCTCCCAGCTCCTTCTCTCCCGCACAGACTTTAGCCTAGCTCTAGCCCAGCCCTCCAATCCCCAGAAGGGAGGTTGGCCAAGGGCTAGGCTAGGGTTCCATAAGGGAGGGTATACCCACCCCCTACCCTACGAAAGTTTTCCCACCAGTGCCCATGCTCTCGTCTCTCCCATCTCTGCCCTGAAAAAGTCCCTTCCTCACACAGCCAAACCAGCCACCAGCCACGCACGACTCTCAGGGTACATTCCTACCTCGTGTCAGACACGAAGTGGAGGTTTGGATGGAGGTTCGGAAGACCCGAAGTGGCCCACTTCGGGTCTTCCGAACATTGATTTGCCAGAGTTCCAGCTCACTTCGGGTCTTCCTCAACTTCACTTCGTGTCTGACCTCATGTCAGACACGAGCCAAGAATGTACCCTCACTTCTCCACTTCAATCTTTTTTATTCCCTTAAGTTACCCAAGTTCCCATCCCATGCCATCCCTATAAAAAAAATTCAGACCCTGCCCACGATGAAGACGGTGGAAGATGGGGTTGCAACATCGCCATGACGACCCCCTCCTTTCGACCTCGGGAGGCGCTGCTTCCGATTTCGTGGGTGGGGGGGGTAGCCTAGGAGAAGTTACTTCGAAAACTCCTCTTAGCTCTAGCCTTACCCTAGCTCTCCAAGGAGGTGCATGCCTGTCGAACAAGGCCAATAGTCATCGGCGTGTGAATGGCGAATTCGTGATGCGTACAATGCGGGCAGAGAGGGAAGCGGATGTAAGGTACGAGGTTCGCTATAAAATTTATGCTTCCTTACTCTCTATTACACTCCCATCCATACACCCCTAATATGATTATGTTCGGGTTAAGAACAAAGAAAGATGATTTTGATGGGGTTGAGCTGACAAAAGTGGTCTGTGATACTTTTTATCTGTGTTGTCTTCGTTTGGCTTGTGGTCGATCACATTTGCAAAAGTGGTGTAGCCTTAGTTCGGAACCCGATTCGGGTTATTTGAATTCAAGTCGTACCGAAACTCAAATGCCAAATTCAAAATTCGAATCCAAGCCAAGATCCCCAGCACTTCTACAGCCAGCCATCTCCTTCCCCCCGAACCAGCCGAGTCCTGCCCAGGGCTGTCGATTCAAGGGCATTTGCCCTTAATGCCCTGAACATTCCGGGCGAACTCCCAGCCAGCTTCGGCATTTCAAAGGGTTGGTTTCGAGGGAAGCCCGTTTTTCTTACGGGCTGAATTTGAGAAATAGGGGTCTCAACCCGGATCCGTTAAGGGCTGGTTCGGGGCCTTTCCCTGATTTCCCGGATCAGGAGTAAAGTAGCCCTGCGAGATGCCCAAGTGCCCTCTTTTCCTCCCGCTCTCATCCTCCCTGAATCTCCCACAAGCAATCTACTTAGGCAAGAAAGGACTTTCTTGTGTTGATGTTATGGATGTAGTTGCAAAATATTTTCAAGTCAATTCGTCTCCTCACAGTTCCAAGTACTCACACTGGACTCGCGACACTGACACCCAACGTGGTGAACAAGAAATTTGCCCCATCAGTTCACACTAGTAGTACTACATGAAAAACGACCACCTCGGAAGTGCTTTGCGTTTGTACACACGAGTTTAAACGACTTCTTTGCTGACGATGTTTTGCCCTACGACCCCCCTCCTCCCCTCCCCACCCCACTTCCCCCCTTGCTGTAGGTATGCAGATGAGTCGTTAGCATACTCCTTCCCGCTGCTAAGTAATAGGTTGACATCCGCCTTTGTGCCATTAGAGCTCACGTACATTTTTTGTAGGAGCCCGGATTTCAAGTATTGAATCATCCTGCGCCCGTGATCGTTACGGGCTAAAAAACGGTCACCTTCGTGAAAATCAGGGCCAAACTTCGAGCAGCTCAGGACTCAAAGTGCTGGTCCCAGGGACTTCGACAGGCCTGGTCCTGCCCTGAGGCCCTCCCACTCCAACTCTCATTCAAAGCGCCTAGGGGTGTTGCATCTACCTCCCTCTACATTCACGGCCTGGCATTTTCCAGACAGACCTCGCCATGTTTGCCTTACAACCGACATATTCGATCCCGCTGCCTGGCACTTTCCAGCAAGGTATTTCTTTAACGCCAATTCTTAAGCGTCAGTCGTTCTTCCGCTGGTTACGCAAGCCACATGGTTTATCCTGCGCGATACTCCGCCGCTGCATTGGCCGATGGGTGCGTATCCGCCCCCGAACTTGCAATAGCAAGATATTGTCACCGGTCACACCGCACCCAGCCGTTGTAAACGAAGTCATCATCATTGTCCCTCCAGTTCGCACGTCCCCACATTTTTCTTATGCATATTGGTTCTGACGTCAACGCCGCGTTGATCCGACGGCCGGTACGTGGAACGCAACGCTGCAGGAATCACGATGACGACGACACCGTCAGTGACACCGCCTCACTCGGGCTGGGTGAAGCGGACGAGATATTCGACAATGTCAAGACCGTTTTTCCAGAGCTTTTCGAAATAGAAGAGGCCACTTCCGCCGGTGTCGGGGAACAACTGGTTATTTCGGCAGAGCCGTGTGAGAACGTGGCTCCATCATACGGACGATCTGCTTCTCGATGTCTCGGTAGGTTTCCTTTCAGCAGGCCCATCGCTTTTATGTTCTATCGCACACACGTTCTCAGCGCTTAGTAACACCAGCGATATGTTACCTTTCGTCGTTCCTAACATTCATCCTCCCAACCACCCATTCAGGACCCAATACAATTCGTGAAGACAACTACGACAACGCAGAAACACAGGCCAATGTGAATGATGCGACTTATATCAGGGAAACTCCATCAGCTTCTGCGTTGTCCTCGGAAACCGCCTCGGTTGTAGATGATCCGATAGAGGAGTGTGTGGGAAGGGGCTTCACGGTGGTTGATGGGCTTGAAGGCGAACGCAGGGCAAGATGTCCTAACTTTTTTTGTGGTGACCCTTGTTTGAAAGAAGTCGTGGTACGAAGCGAGAAGGTGCTTGTTCGTAGTGATGGCGCGTCAGCAGTAACTTCCGCGATTGCTGCTGGCGTTGGTTCACCATCCCACAGCGGATACCCCGCTGACACGGGCATCTACACCAAGGTTGACTCGCGCATTGACACGAACGTTGACACTGACGCCGGCACTGACACGAGCACCGACAGGATTCACGGGTTCCTTGCGTGGGGCATAAATGGCCGCGCTAGGAGGCCACGGACGTGGGCTAGGAAGGGTCGTGCTCTGCAGCAGGCGTGGAAGTCAGGGGCGTGCAGCACTAGAAGTAGCACCAGCAGTGGGGCTTTGCCAGCAGCAGCTGTTGCTCTGCCAGACGGAAGGGGTGGTATTGGGTTGGTTGATTTCCCCGTGTGGGCCAGGAAGGGCCGTGCCCGGCGGCGGATACTGCGGAGGTGGGGAGTAGCAGGGAGCAGTACGGACATGATGTGTGAGTGTGAAGAGGAGGGGAGTGGAGTGGATGAGGAGAGGAGCTGGGTGTGTGAGGAGGTATCTGGGCAGAGTGAGACAGGTTTGGAAGGATGCAGTCTGGAGATTGAAACTGCACAGAGTGCTAGGGAGAAGAATATATTCTGTGGTTCTTGTAAACGAGGCAGCAGCTCTCATGCATGGGATTGGGAAGTTGTGACCGTGACTAGGTCTGGAAGACTAGTGCGTACTCCTAGGAGATTTAATGACTGCTTAGAACTAAAATTGGGAATGTAGAAGTTCGAATATAAAAGTATGGTAGAGTTAGGGACTATCTATGATGTAAGACATTTTGTAACTGTTGAGATGGTATTCATAGGCATTATCGATAGCAGACATGGTAAGGTCCAAACATATCAATATCTGCACATGATCTGAACAATCTAGTATTGTTTGTTTTGTATTCTGTCATGGTGGTTCTTGTGAGATCAAGTTGTAATTGTGTGGTTGTTTTGGTGGAACTTGTTACATATTTTGTTGCCTCCGCTATAGACGGTTTCTGGAAGTCGTACACTTTCGCCTAGTCACGTTGATGGATGAGCCTTGAGAAGCTGTCATCCGAGTGGAAGTAGGCTGAACTCTCCAGTCTCCAACCACCACGTGGCATCACAACACGCTGGCCGTTCGTCATTGAGATGGATGTGCGACCCGTCGTTCCAGGCCCCCCACCATGACCACCAATCCCCCAGGCCTCCGCGTTGACCGCCAATGTAAGCAAAATTCATCGCATCCTGGACTCCCGCACCGCGGTATTCGTCCCGAACGTATCTCGCCCACCTCTCTGAAGTTCACAGTTGGTTTGGGTGTCAACTGCACTCCAAACGCCCACCAGTTTTCGAGTGTGTGATGGTACAAATCGTGCAGAAGTGGACTATTTTTGTAGAACCAACCTCCGTAATTTGGGTTTCCTCAGGCTGACACTTCTGGTACCAAAGCAGAGGGCTTCGTCCTAAGTCGCGCACAATGGCGACTGTAAGCTTTGCCTCGCGGGGCTCCAAGCTGCTCACCCCCTCCCAAGCCAGCGCCAACGCGCGCGCCGCTGATCCGCAGCAGTGGGAAGATGGCTCCCTCCGCCGCGTCTCTTTGCGGAAGGTTCCGCGCGCGCAGCCGCACGCCGCCAGACGCGCGCAAGCGGCGGAGCGCAAGGGGCGGAAGCCGCTGGTGGTGAAGGCGCTGGTGGATGTCAGCTCCATCGACGCCGTAAAATTCGACTCGCTGGTTCGACGCCGCGTCGTCTTCGGCCATGACGAGTGGAAGGTCCGTGGCGCGATTTGGGCGATCTGGATCCAACGATCCAAAAAAGCAGCATTTTTTTCCCGCTTTAGCGTGATTCGTGTTAGGCCTGGTTCCCCTTTGAACTCGCGCATGCTACCTCCCCCTTCCGCTCACTCCCCTCACTCCCATCCCGCGTTGCCCCCATTCCGCGTGACATTGCGCAGAAGCATAAGTCGAGCGGGCGCTACTTCCGCCACATCAAGACCATCCTCACCTCCAAGGTCATCGGCGCGCTCGGCCTGCCCGTCGGCGTCATGACCGGCATCGCAACCGCAATTTGCGGGTGGAACGAGCTCGCAGGCATGGGCGCGCTCCCAGAATGGGCTCATATACTCCACATCTCCAACCTCCCGTTCACCCTCACGGCGCCAGCGCTCTCCTTCCTCCTGGTTTTCCGGACCAACTCCAGCTACGGGCGGTTCGACGAGGCGCGCAAAATGTGGGGGCTCATGCTGAATCGCTCGCGCGACATCACGCGACAGGCGCTGTCGTACATGGCGCGCGACGACCACACGTACGAGTACCCGAAGCGCGCGCAGTTCATCCGGCACCTGCAGGCGTTCCCGCTCGCGTACAAGCACCACTTCCTCCAGGAAGGCTCGCTCGAGGAAGATCTCCGGGTAAGTGTTTCGTCTTAGTAGGCTCGTCAATTTGAATGGATGTCAAAAACAATTGGTAATAGACAGTCCAAAATGTGGGGTAAGGAAACATATGCTAGGAAGCTGAGCTACTAGGCGGGGCAGATCCCCCACAGAATTTTCGGCTGCTTGGTTTTAGAACATTTTATCCCGCCCTTCCCAATCCATTCCTTTTCCGTGCGCCCGCTTGCTCCCCGCTTCGAATTTCCCCCCCGCAGCAATTCACGACGCTGAGCGACGCGGAGATCAAGGGCGTGCTGGGCGCGACGCATCGCCCCAACTACGTGCTGCAGATGATGTCGGAATGCATGCGCTCCTGCACCATGGAGCCCGCGCACCGCCTCGCTATGGTACGTGTCGATACACGCTCTGGTTCATGTATTATCACATGTATTGCACAAGCCTACTATGGTAGTGGCTTTCCAGTATTTATGTTTGACATTGCCTAATGTTCTTTCCTCAAACTCTGCTCTTTCAGGAGGCCAACTTCGCCACGTTCGCTGATGACGTGGGAGGCAGCGAGAGGCTGTTCAAAACGCCCATCCCACTCTCCTACACGCGGCTCACCTCGAGATTCCTCGTGCTCTATCACATGTTCCTGCCTCTCGCGCTCTGGGACCCCCTCGGCTGGCTCACGATCCCCGTCACCGCCATGTGCGCGGGGGTCTTTTTCTGCATCGAGGAGGTCGGCGTGATTATCGAGAATCCGTTCCCCATTCTCGCCCTCGATGTCATCGCGCAATCCGCGCGCAACAACGCCGCGGTACGAAAATTCAGCGCCCCCCCTCCCTAACCCCCTTCTACCCCGGACTTCCGAATCCTTAGTGTCCCCTTGCCCCTTCCCATTCTGTATCCTTTGTTCGCATATACCCGTCCCTGCTGGTATCACCCCTTCCTGCACGTCTCCTCAATGTGTTAGTCTTATCTTCACTCCCTCACCATGGCTGTGTGCAGGAGCTGGTGTCGCTGCACGAGGGCATTCGCGAGCTGGTGGTGGGCGACGACGAGGAGATGAAGATGCTGTCGATCGTTTCGCAGCAGGCGCTGCTGCCGGCCGAGCCTGCATTTGTCGCCGAGCCTGAACCAGAATACTCGTCGGATTGGGATGAGGATGTTGCCGCTCTCGTCTCTCCCCCGAACTCTCGTTAGGCTCAACCCCAGTTAGGAATGTGTCCTGTGCGAGTGTAGTTAATCACAACAAGCACCTTTGGATAATGTTATGCTCTCTATATTATTACTAGATCTGTACTGTCACAATATAATACAAACTGTTGTTCATTAACAATTTTAAAATTTATCACAAGCCAACTAAATTGGAGATAACAGTATATATCACAAGAAACATTTCAATATTCTTTCTTATTCTTTCCTTGGTTTGATTCCTTAGCTCTAACCTGGATTTAATAGTGATACCACCGAAATGGACAGTAATGTTCTTTCGAAGGCACTCCACATACAACAGCCTGACAGTCAAAGCTCCAAGCTAAACACTGCAACCCAGGTCCGGCCAGACCAAACCAATATCTCCAAGAGCAGAGACAGCATCCCGGTTTCCTGCTTAGGCAACGAGGGTGCTGGCAGTGCCGGACTCGCTGCAAGGACATCAAGAAGTAGAGAGAAAAGATGGGATGGCAAGGATGAGATATCAATTGGAAGGGTCATACATGCAGCATGGCTCTCGGAACCCTTGCACGCACGGTACCCATTGCTTCTAGGTTCACGTGTCAGCTTATGGCGCCAAGTGCAAGCAGCAACGACGGTTTGAGCCCATAGAGCCGAATTCACACAAAGAATAGAGTGAGAGAGAGTGTAGAGAGAGAATGGGGGAGGGGGGGCGGGGGAGAGAGAAGGTGGGGGAGGGAGAAATGTAAGGGAGAAATGTAAGGAAGAAAACCTCAGCAGCAAAATGCACTCACTACTTCCAGTTGGGCGGCAGCTTCTTGGTCCACTTGTAGTAGCGCGCGAGGCGGTGTACGCGGCTCTCGATGAGAATGAGGCGGAACTTGGAGTCCTTGTCCTTGCGGTTGCGCTCCAAGTGCTTGCGCACCGCCAGCGCCTTCTTGATCAAATGGTAAAGATCCTCGGGGATCTCAGGTGCCAGGCCTATTAATGGGGAAGAGAGGGGTGGGGAAGGATTAATTACGGTTGGGAACATTGCGGAACAAGCGCCTTTTAGATCAGATGGTACAGATCCTCGGGGATCTCGGGCGCCAGGCCTGAGGGGGGTGAAGAAAAAGGGAAGATTCATTGAGGGCCGGGGCCTTTTTCTTCAAAGATTTCAGAAACCTGACCCAGGGCGATTGCAAGTGGAAAAAGCTGATGGGTTCCGAATCCAAAACATTTGACACAGAAAAAAAGCATCAACCTGTAGCGTAACCAAAACCCGGAACCAGCAATTTCTATTAGGAGCCTGGACGAACACGAGCGCCCGAGCGCAATGGAGGAATGGAGCGGCACATACCGAAAACGCCCTCTGACCGCTCACTGCTCCGGCCGTGCGGCCCGCAGTGAAGCTTACAGAAAGGGACGTAGGAATATTCGAGGGGGGTTTACCCCCGCAGAGAAGAGTTTTCAGGTCAGGTACCGTGAGCCTTGAGAATGCGCAGGACCTTGCTGCCCGTGACGCCGGACACCTGCGCGATACCATGCGAGTCCCTCAGAATGACGCCGATCTGCGACGGCGTCAGACCCTTCTTCGCGAGCTTGCAGATGTGCTCGTCGACCTGGCATAGGATGATGGCAACGAGCGGACGGAAAAGCAAATGAGTGAGACACTTGAGACGAAAGCGTGAAACGATGAGGAATCGACCAATTCGTCGCGAGCTTGCGGATGTGCTAGGTAGTAAGAGCGTGTGCCAGGGTCATCGAAGCACGACAATCGTAACACAGAGCGTCGGGAAATGCGTATTTCCAGAAGGTCTCTCGTATGCCAGGAACAAAAAATCGTCTATTAACCCACACTGGTACGCCTATTCGTGGTTTTAGGGTTGATCTCTTAGGAGAGGCGAACGAAACAATGTATGAAAATTGGGGTAAGGAGAGAAAGCACGTGCCTCGGGGGCTGAGATCTTCAACCAGCTCGGAGGAGTGCGCTTGTAGGGCAGGGCGGAGCGCGAAATACCCTTTCTGCATCAACCCAATCACGAGTGCACAAAACGCGAACTACGCGCGTCAGCGTGCCAACTCTAACAAACTGAGAAAACAAGGAACATAAGCGCGGTTAGAATCTACTGACCCGTGACTGTGCATACGACCCATGGCGGCGGCTGTTAAGGAGACTGCCCACAAGGCGAGGAAGAGGTGAGAGAAATGGAACTACGGGAAAGGGAAAAGCCCGTGGCTGTTGGAGCCAAAATAGGGTTGCGGGGTTCTGAGGTACTGCCTCAGAAGGACTGCCACGGGAGGAATGGATGGGTGAACGTGGGGAAGAGAAGAGGAATAGGGGAAGAGAAGACGCCAGAAGAAACTTGAAAGCTTGATCCAACGGACACCGTTAGTGCGTGCGAGGGATGAGGGTTTATGACAGCGGGGACACATGAGTCCTCCGTCACGGGGACACCGTTTACTGTTTACAGTGTAGGGTCACAGCCACTTCACAGAATGTAATAAAAACACAATAACACATCTGAAAAGGGTACTCTGCCCACATGGCAGATCATTTCAAATGACAAATTTGAAGAAGATGGTAGCTTTCTACTATAAAAAAATAATATATCTACTCTTATGTCACGCATAACCCCAATCCGGTGCTAATTATTTGTCAAAGTTAATGCACACATAAGAATTGTTTCATTGCTCCGTGTAATGTACTTTCTGCTTTCTACCGCGATACGCGGCCAGCCACAAGCTCAATCAAAGCTCGCTCCGCATCACGCGGCTGCGAAAGACCAATCAAAATTCGCTCCGCGTCAAGCGGGCGACGAAACCACAGTCCACCACAGCCTACTTCGCAACCCCCATCTCCTTGTCGAGGGAAATTCGGGATAATTATTGCCCTTTTCAAAATTCGTCGCCATTATTCCATGCGACGCTAGACAGGAGCTCCTGGCTCATGGCTTGCTGTAACGCCGCATGCTACGCCGTCTCTCTTCGCGTCGCTCTGGTGAGCCCCCTTATCACTCCCGCCAATGGGCATCCGTCGGGGTTGCACATCCATGCCTCTGGAAATATATAAATGCTAGCAGTTCAGTTGTGAGGCCCATCCAACTTCTCACAGGCATTCGAATCTCCCACATCAGGATTTAGCTTCCTCGCAAGTTTTTTTCACATCGCAGAGTCACTTCGCGGTACGTCGCGTGCACACTCAACTAGGCTTCACGTTAATTCTTCATACATATCGCCGCAATACCCAACCCGCCATGGCTCTCCGCTACCTCTCTCTTCTCCTCGTCCTCCTTGCGGCCTTCGCGCTGACCGTCGCTGCTGCCGATCCCACGGCTCCCCGCGTCGCGCAAATCACTCCTGATGGTACCACCCGTGGCGCCAGCGTTACCACCAGCCGGCGCGCCTTGGCCGAATCACCGGCACCCAAGCGGATCTTCGAGGCGTATCCTGACACGAGCCTCGCCAAGAAGATGAAAGACAAGGCCGCGAAAATGGCGAGCGATGCCGTTCTCGACGCGATTAAGGTTATGCGAGACCCCATCAAGGCGGCCAAGGACCCGGAGAAGCAGAAGGCGTTGGTGAGGGCTGCGGCGAAGAAGGCGGCGAAAGCGCTCGCGAATGCCATGTTTCCCGGCCACGCGGGGGCGGTAACCGCGGCGTTCTATGTTAACCAGTACGTGGTGCCGTTGCTGGAAGCTGAGATCAAGAAGCGCCTTATTAAGGTGAAGACGGAGTAAGGTGTGAACTTCTTTGGGGCTGTGTCACGTGAGTGCCGCTGCTGGAGGCGGAGATTAAGAAGCGGCTCGTTAAGGTGAAGACGAAGTAGGTTGTTTGGTTCGAATTTCGAAATGCCCTTAAAGCTGGGTGAAAGGTCGAGATTTACAAGGACTTTCACTCAGCTTCGAAACTCAACTCGCTGCTAATCCCCGAGCTTCTGGGCTGACTCATATAACAACCCATGCATGGTGCTGCTGCTGGGGCCAGATATCGACTAGTGGCTCTTTCCAGTGGGGAAGAGGGTAGATGGGGGGATGGGATATATGGGGGCGTATAGGAGAGTGGGGGAGTGTGTGGAATGGTGTTAGTTTGAGGAGGGGTAGAAGGTGTTGGAAGGAGGTGAACAGAAATGGATGCTAGCATGACTAGCCGTAGGCTGTCTGTTTCCATACTCGTGTGAAAATAATCTGGCTGTACAATTCTTCGTTGAGCAATGCGAGATTGTGCTGGTTCACTGTGTTTCCACAAGCCCTGAAATCGGAGAATTGGGATGGGAGGAAAATTGATGAACGTTATCTGCTCCTGCCACATGAACAAGGGGGGATACTAATGCCAACACTGGGAAGATTAAGGAAGACGAAATAACCATATATATATATTAATACACTAAAGTTTGGCAGAGTCAAACTGATTAACTAGTCCTGAACCACACCGAACAATCCTACACGGGCCAAGGTTGCCACGCGAGCAACCTACAACCAGCTATAAATGTATGCTATTGCTGTATTCTAATCACCATCCATGCGTCCAAGATATGTATGTAGATATGTCCTCGTGTCCCATGCTGTAGGTAGAGCCTTGAACTCCCTTCTGACGAGCAATTTCAATGGCAGACAACCCACTGTCACTGAGCCAAGTGTTACCGAGCCAAGTGTTACCAATGCAAGTGTTACCGTACCGAGAGAGTGTTCCCGAGCCATCTGTTACCAAGCCAAGTGTTACCAAGCCACATGTTACCATGCCATGTGTTACCATGCCAAGTGTTACCATGCCAAGTGTTACCGTGCCAAGTGTTACCATGCCAAGTGTTACCGTGCCAAGTGTTACCATGCCAAGTGTTACCGAGCCAAGACTGGCTGGGTCTTCACATGATGCCCTTTACCCGGAGCTCTGTGCCCCTTCCCTGCAGGGTGGCCCCCTCCTGGCTTCTTAGGCGGTGCCGCTTCAGTCCTCCACTTCTTCCCACGTTTCACTCTACCCGCAGTTACAGGGTTACCAGCACCTACTGCTCCTGCTGCTGCCGTGCCGCCCGCTCCCACTTGAGCATTGCTGCTGGTGGCGGCTCCTCCGTTTGAATCAATGCTGTAGCTTGCATTCGGTACAGTCACACCCCCTGTGGTCTGCGAGCCTATAGGAACGTCTTCTCCCGTTTGAGGGGGGATGACGGTTGAGGGGATGGTGGGATCATTGATGTTGCCGCCGCCACCGCTGCTGCTGCTGCCACTGCCGCTGCTGCCACTACTGCTGCTGCTGCTGCCTTGGCTGCCCGTGCTGCTGCCTTGGCTGCCCGTGCTGCTGCTGCCACCACTGCCCGTGCTGCTGCTACCTTTACTCCCTTGACTTTCCTGACTGCCGGCGCCGCTGCCGGAGTTGCTGCCGCCCGCATTGACCTTGCGGCCGGCGGGAGCAGGAGAGGATGCTGACGCGGCAGGGGACACGTCAGCATCGGGAGTACCGGGGGCGGGGCCGCCACCAGCAGTGCTGCTTCGTCCGAAAGAGGAGCTGTCGGTTCCAGGAGTTGTGGCAGGGGTGGTTGTGACAGGAGGGGTTGTTGCAGGGGCGGTAGTGCCAGGGGCGGTAGTGCCAGGGGCGGTAATGCCAGTGGCGGTAGTGCCAGGGGCGGTAGTGCCAGGGGCGGTTGTTCCAGGGGCAGTTGTTCCAGGGGCAGTTGTTGGTGGGGCGGTTGTTGCAGGGACGGTTGTTGCTGGGGGGTTTGTTCCTGGGTCGGTTGTTACAGGGGGAGTGGTTGCTGGGGGGATGGTTGCTGGGGGGATGGTTGCTGGGGGCACTGCTGACGGGGAAGGTACTGCAGAGCTGCTGTTGTTCGTGGCGTTGTTGCTGTCTCCGCTAGCGGCATTCCCATTACTGCCATTGTCGCCGTTCTTTTTCTCCGGTACATCTGTATTGTTCCCCACGCTGCTGTTACTCCCGCCATCCCCGTTAGTATCCGAACTGTTATACCCACTCGTAAACTGCGCGCCGCAAGTGTAATCCCCAGGATAAATCGCTGGAACGCAATTCTCCCCCGTTGTAATCACAGCCCCGTCCATCCCCGATGTAAGCCGAAACTTCAGCGGCCCCTCAATGTAACTCCAGCTGACCCAATTCGTGCCCCAGTCGTGCGTGAGCGGGCGCCAGTTGGGGTCGTTCTTAGATGACACCTCCACCAGAGCCACCTCCCCCGGCCCGCCCACGCGCAGCAGCAGCACGTTCATCCAGTAGTTGGTGCCGGTCACGCGGAAGGTGATGGACGTGGGGAAGGAGCACGGCACCCTGTGAGGGGAAAGAACCAATACAGAGCGAGGAACACAGGAGGGACAGAGGAGGGACACGGGAGGGGAAGGAGAGATAAGCAAATGGGTTTTTCGAGGACACCTCCACCAGTGCCACCTCCCCCTGCCCGATCACGCGCAGCAGCAGCACGTTCATGCAGTAGTTAGTGGGCTCACCTATTTTTGACTCCACTAAAAAACCACGTTGAACCAGTAGTTCGTGGGCTCACCTTTGGTAGGCGAGCGGAATGACTCCCGCGACTGGGTCCGCGATGATGCCAAATGCGGGCTGGCGGACTGACGGACGGACACCGACGGAGAGTGACGGAAGAGTGACGGACACTGACGAAGACTACCGGAGACTGACGCCATGCGCGCTCACCTCTGGTAGGCGAGCGGAATGACTCCCGCGACGGGGTCTGCGATGATGCCGAACGCGGGCTGGCTGAGGTCGAAGTGCGTGCACGTGGCGCAGCACACTCCGCCGCCCGGACAAAAATCTGTGATGGGTACCGTGATCTCAGCATCCTTGCACCACTGGCTGTCCACGCAGCGCACCCTGCGGCGGAGGAGAGAGCAGAGTAGAAAGGGGGGAGGGGGTGGGAGAAGGGGTATGAGGGACTATGGGTACCGTGATCTCCGCGTCCTTGCACCACTGGCTGTCCACACAGCGCACCCTGCGGCGGAGATAGAGAAGCAGAAAGTAGGGAGAGGGGGGGTTGCTCAAATGAGGGTTTATGGGCACCACCATTATGGGTGTATTCTTGTATGACTAGATGTCTACGCACCACACTCGGAGAGAGGAGGGAGGGCGGAGGGGGGAGGGAAAAGCGGGGAATTATGGGGCGACTGTGCTGAGGGGGAAGTAACATGATTTTTACTCAAGGGAGGGTTAGTCTACGGAGAGAGCAGGCGTGGCTTACTTGTAGCACGCGCCGCAGCCTTTCCCACCCTTGTAAAGCGGCGCGCTTCCCGCCGCGATGAGCGGGCCGTAGCCGGATTCCGCAAGGACGCCGTATCCGCAATTGCCACCTGTCAGCACGTCATTGGAAGGGATTTGAGATGCGAGTGAGCGAAACAAGTTACAATGTATCAAGGTGGCAAGAGAAGAAAGTTGCACGAAAGTGAGATGAGCGTGCGGTTGTAACTGCGTTGCGGTTCGTTAGTTGTGATTTGGGACCGAGAAATAATAAAAATAGAAATCTCACCGTCGCCGCTGCCATAAAAGGTGGCTGTTGCTCGTCCCGTGTCGCCGTAAGAGGCTGATTCTGTAACAGTCGAGAGCGCCACGATTGCGAATGCTACAGTGAGCATCCGAACGTGCGAAAGTAGCTCCAACATTCGTACGCAACGTGCTGCCATGCCGTCGTGTTGAAATTTGACCGTTAGTTTGATTCCACCTTTCTATGACGTTCTCCCGTGCTTTTGTTCTTCGCGCGTCACTCGTTGCCACCCTTCTAAGAAAGTATTATTCTTGAATGAAAGTTAGCGTTGCTCGTACGCGTGTCGCTATCGTCCGCTAAGATATCGAGTGGAATGGCGCTGGTTCAAGGGCTTCGAATCCCAGAGCGGAGGGTAAGCTGATTGAAAAAATGGTTGAATGGGACGCCCACTATGACGGGTCGCTAGTTGATGAGGGCTAGTGGGATGAAGGTGCAATAGCGCGATTCAGGTACGCCTGGAACAGACTTGGAGGCTCGCGTCGAGTTGAGCTGAACAAATGTGAGTGTGAAATGCCGTTGCCGAATGCGCGGCTCGCTGATAGTTCCACTCCACACGATTTGCTGGTGGATGGGGTTTTCCACCTTCGCAAGGTGGGGGAGCTTGACCAGCTGGCGCAGCGCTAAGTAGCCCTGCGATCGCTTTGCGACAGGCGGGAATGGCTTCGTTGAAACCTCTGCGACGTCTCTTGGTGTCAGATGTGGCGAACTGTGCTTCACTGTCGCACAAAGCCAGGACGTTGCCTTGGAGACTTGGACCCGGTCAGGCTAACACAGAAATCATTTCGTATGGGTACACGAATCGCGGTGCATGTGGATGAATTCAAGCAGGGATTGGCCAGCCGAAATGCTGGTAACCAGGCGGCTCGTCTGGCCCGATTCGCATCGAGGAGAGCTGGCTGGATTGCCCCAATGACCTGAAGAGCGTGGGAGGAAAACTCCAGCTGGCCCGGAAGGCGAAACAAAGTGGGTGGTTGTTTCTGCGATGTTGCCTTGGCCAAAGGTCTGACAGCTGCAATTCCCCCTGACACGGTCACCACCAAGCATTTGAGCTGCCCGCTACATGAAATATTGGCAAATTGCCCCGCAAAAATAACGATCACGACGGGGCTCTGATTGGATGAGGTGCATATCAGAACGGTTGTTTTGAAGTTTCAGTTCAGCACCACTGGTTATGTTGCTGAACGCACATCAGAGCGGTTCGAAGTGGTGAGTGGACGAATAATTATAATGCGCATAGTCCAAAACCAAACCCTCACAAATAATCTATTGGTACTTAGTTTAACAACTAACCCAAATCATCTCAATCAGATTGCCTAAGGTCTTTGACAAATCCATATATCAAACGCTGAACCTGGATTCCATCCACTTGATTTTGCACTTCTTATAAACAAGTGGTATTCATCCTCTTGGAGCCTAGCTTCTCCCTACCCAACTAAGGGCAGGGCACAGCTACGGTAAGTGCACATCTACAGGAAATCCTACCCTGCAAAAGTGCAGTCGCTTTAAACTCCTAAGCACAACACACTGCTTGTCATGAACCATCCTCGTATACAATACCACTCAATCCCAAACCACCACCTAATTAGGCCTTAGTCTCAAAGCCCACCCACCGCCACCTGAGTGATGATACCAGCAGCACCAAGTAGAAAATCAAATCTAGTAGTCCATGCCGCCCATGCCACCCATGCCGCCCATGCCACCCATGGGGCTGGGCTTGGGGTCTTCCGGAAGGTCAACGACAACAGCCTCGGTGGTGGTCATGAGGGACGCCACACTGGCCGCATCCACGAGCGCCGTGCGGATTACCTTGAGAGGATCAATGATGCCCGCCTTCACCATGTCCACATACTCGCCTGGTGGGGGAGTGGTGAAGGGAGGGGGGGTGTGGGCGGGGTGGAGGGCAAGAGAAAGGGACATTCGGAAGAGGTGGGTCAGTCCAGCTCGGATCACCTTGACCGGATCGATGATACCTGCCTTCACCATGTCCACGTACTCGCCTGGTGGTGGGGGGGGGAGAGGGGGGAGCAGAGAGGGGGGGGGAGAGGGGGGAGCAGAGAGGGGGGGGGAGAGGGGGGAGCAGAGAGGGGGGGAGGGGAATGGATAAGGGAGGGGTTGGGAAAAGGGGGGGGGATAGTGGTAAAGAGAAGGGAGAGAAAAGAGGACAGTTGAGAACACATGGGTGAGGCAAGGCTGTGGATGTGCATGTGGGTGTGTTTGTGGATGTGGATGTGGATGTGGATGTGGATGTGGATGTGGATGTGGAGGTGGATGTGGATGTGGATGTGGATGTGGATGTGGATGTGGATGTGGATGTGGATGTGGATGTGGATGTGGATGTGGAGGTGGATGTCATTGTATGAGTCGCGACTGATGACAACAGCCTCGGTGGTGGTGATGAGGGACGGCACACTGGCAGCGTCCACCAGCGCCGTGCGAATGACCTTGCCCACAGCACCTCACAGCATCCCACAGCACCCCACAGCATCCCACAGCACCCCACAGCATCCCACAGCACCCCACAGTTGGCACCCAACTATGTGCACAGTCATCCTTGGCGTCGCCATGGCCCCTGCTGAGGTTGCTATGCTGCAGCAGCTTGCCTGCAGCCGCCCCCAACTTGCACCCAACAACTGCAGTCCCTCACGAATCCGAGCAGCCCGAGCCAAGTTTTTGAGTCAACTAAAAAACACAACTTGCACCCGGCCCAACAACTGCAGTCACTCAAGAATCCGAGCAGCCCGAGCCAGCCCTTCCACCCAAGCAGCCGTAGCTCATACGCACCCTTGGCAGCATCGTAGCCCCAGTCGAGGTTGGTCTGCTCCAGCAGCTTGCCCACGATCACCGCCCCCTCCACCCCTGCGTTGTTCGCAATGGTCAGCGCTGGCGTCTGATGGGATGGGGAGGGAGGAGGCAATGGAGCGGTGGGATGGGAGGGGTCGTGGTGGAGGAAAGGGGAACACAGAGGTTGGAGTCAGAAGAGTGTAATCTTGTCAAGATCCCGAGAGGCATATAGCAAAGCCGATAGTGCAAGACAATCACCGGACGGGACGTTCACTCACCCTGAGCGTCCCTGATCCCTGGACGCTCAAGGGGGCATTCAGATCATCAGAGACGCTCAGGGTGAGTGAACGTCCAGGGTCCAGGGTGAGCGTGCTCAACGTGTCCAGGGATCTCGACACGCTCACTGCTGAGCCACACCATGGGGGGGGGTGAGCCTTTCAAGGAGAGGGACGTTTACTCACCCTGAGCGCGTCTCTGATGATCTGGATGCCCACTTTCTGGTCGAAATTCTCCGCAGTGAGGGTGTCAAGGTCCCTGGAGGCGTAGAGCAGAGCCACACCGCCGCCCGGCACGATGCCCTCCTCCACGGCGGCCTTGGTGGCGTTCAGAGCGTCCGTCACCCGATCCTTCTTCTCCCCCACCTCCACCTCGCTCGCACCGCCGATCTGCACGCACGTGGGTAAGAGAAGAGGGGCATGGGAAAGGAAGAAGCTAGTTAGTGTTGGGCTTCAAGGCGAAAGGGGTTCAGTGCGCCCGTCATCCGATCCTTCTTCTCCCCCACCTCTACCTCGCTGGCGCCACCAATCTGCAGGCACGAGGAAAGACGGCGTGTGGTGGGAGGGGGAAACATGGGAGGAGACACACGGAGGACGAACACTGGCTGGTTCTGGGCACAGAACCAGCAGCAAACATGGATCACCCAGCTCTCTTCACTCATCACTCGTCATCAATCAGCACCACCCAGCACCACTCAGCACCCACATGCCCACCCACCTTAAGCACGGCCACACCACCAGACAGCTTCACCACACGCTCCCTGCAGCTGTATATGGTGCGAAGTCCCTCTCAACAACCCACTCTGCTCACCACAGCCGGCCAGCACCAATCACCCAGCACCTGCCACCACCACTCAGCACCACTCAGCACCCACATGCCCACCCACCTTAAGCACGGCCACACCACCAGACAGCTTCGCCACACGCTCCCTGCAGCTGTATATGGTGCGAAGTCCCTCTCAACAACCCACTCTGCTCACCACAGCCGGCCGGCACCAATCATCCAGCACCTGCCACCACCACTCAGCACCACTCAGCACCCACATGTCCGCCCACCTTGAGCACAGCCACACCGCCAGACAGCTTCGCCAGGCGCTCCTGCAGCTTCTCCTTGTCATAGTCTGACGTGGCGTTGGCCACTGCCTCTCGGATCTGAAAGACGAGGAGGAGCAGCGAAGGCGAAAGGGCAACGGGAGGAATGTGGGTCAGGGGGTGTGTATGCTGTGAGTGTGGGAAGAGGGCGCTCCTGCAGCTTCTCCTTGTCGTAGTCCGACGTGGCGTTGGCTACAGCCTCACGGATCTGAAACTCGGAACAGAAACACGACAGGGAAGTGGGTGGAATGGGGAGAGGTGAGGGGCGTGGGGTGAGCGGGTGCGTATGCTGTGTGTGCGGGAGGGCGTCAGGGCGTCTGAAAAGAAAATGAGCTGTGGAGAATGGCATGGCATGGCGTGCTATTCACATTGAACGCATCTCACCATGACGTAGCTGTGAGTTCCTTCTTACCTGCTCGCACCGCTCCTCACCTGCTCGCACCGCTCCTCCAGGGCCTTCTTGTCGCCAGCTCCATCCAGAATAATGCTGTCGTCCTTTGATATCGTCACCTGATGGCAGACACACACAGCCACACGCACACACACAGCCACACAAATTGAATGAGCCCTACATACACGAACATACTCCATAGACGCAAAGAGCCCTGCAGAAGTTAACCCCATGAGCGAACCTATGCGCACACACAGTACCACCTCTTGGCGGACCCCAGGTGAGACGCGTCCACCTCTTCCAATGAACACCCCAGGCCTCACCTCTCACACCCACGAGCATACAGACACACATACCCCCTCCTCTTCTCCCCCACACAGACGCACACAGAACCACCCCCTCACCTTCTTGACGGACCCCAGGTGAGACACGTCCACCTTCTCCAACGAGTACCCCAGGTCCTCACGTGATGACACGGTTTTTGAGTCAACTCAAAAACCGACTCACCTCTCACACGAACATGCGCACACACCTTCCCCCTCCTCTCCCCTCCCCCGACCCTTCCACCCCCTCCCCCCCGCCACACATAGACCCACACCCAACCACCCCCTCACCTTCTTGGCAGACCCCAGGTGTGACACGTCCACCTTCTCCAATGAATACCCCAGGTCCTCGCTAATCAGCTGCAGGGGCAGATAGAGGGACGGGGAAAGGGGGGGAGCAGGGAGAGCGTGAGTGACCGTGTGCGTGTGAGGGAGAACGAGGATGAGACACGTCCACCTTCTCCAACGAATACCCCAAGTCCTCGCTGATCAGCTGCAAGGGTAAATTCTTGGACGGGAAGGGGAAATGGAGGGGGAGCGGGGTTAGAAAGGAAATGAAAACACACTCCTGATGCTTGCTGGCAGGCCGGAAATTTTGAATGAATTCGGTTGGGTTGGAAGGAGGGGGAGGGAAGGAGAGGAGGAAACGGGGAGGAGGTGGAGGAGAGGCGTCCGAGAACACAGAGTGAAGGAAACGGTGTGTGAGAGGGAGGGGGGTGTCACGGTGCAACGTACCTGCGAGCCGGTGAGCGTGGCGATGTCAATCATGTTGTTCTTCCTGTTCTCGCCGAACCCGGGCGCCTTCACTGCACACACCTGCCAGATGGGAAGCAACAGGCACGCACGCAGCGCACGCACGGCGACAGAGAGGCAAAGAGGGAGAAGCAAACAAGAATCCATCTTCGTTTGTTGGATGCCATTTGTCTGCTTTCTCTAAATCTTTTCTTCCCGAACTGAACAGATTACCCCAAATCCTCCAACCCCGAGCCCCCCAGCATCAAAGTCCTCATCACCAAGGTGACTTTTGAGACGACTCAAAAGTCACCAAATCCTCCAACCCCGAGCCCCCCCAGCACCAAAGTCCTCAGCACCCTTGCGCAGGTGCAAACACACAGATGCATCAACGCCAACCACGAAACCCAAAGAAACCCAGACTCAGCCCAGCCCAAACACAGGCATTTATCTCACCTTGATTGAGCCCTGCCCTGTTCACCACTAGCATCGCCAGAGCCTCGCCCTGCCGGTCACATCTAAGCCTACAACCCATTCACCTGATGACTTTTGAGTCGACTCATAAGTCACCCATTCACCTGATTGAAGAAGTGTTTTGAGACGTCTCAAAACACTTCTTCAATCACTAGCATCGCCAGAGCCTCGCCCTGCCGGTCACATCTAAGCCCACAATCCATTCACCTCTCCTCTGAAGCCTATGGCTTCAATTTTTGAGGCGCCTCAAAAATCGCCTCGCCCTGCCGATCACATCTAAGCCTACAACCCATTCGCCTCTCCTCTGAAGCCTATGATTTCCTCCTGCTAGCTCTCACATCACATCACAACAACTCACCTTGAGCCCCGCCCGCAGCTTGTTCACCACCAGCGTCGCCAATGCCTCGCTCTCCACGTCCTCTGCAATGATCAGCAGCGGGCGCTGGTACTGTTGGTGGGGAAATTAAGGGAAGGAGGACGGAGGCATTGGAGTTGGCAATGGTTATAAGTGGTGGGAGGTGGTGGTAATGGTGGCAGTGGCGGAGGCGGTGAGAGTGGTGGTGGTAATGGTGGCAGTGGCGGCGGGGCAGCAGTGGAGGGAGGGAACCAGGGGCGACGACGGGGCAGGGAGAGGGGGCAGAAGGGGGGAGCAGGAAGGGAGGGGGGAGAGCAGTGTTACCTTGAGGGCGATTTCGAGGACGGGCAGAATGGAGCTGAGACCCGCGATCTTCTTCTCATGCACCAGCACCAAGGGGTTCTCTAGCTCCTGTGAAGGGGAGGAGGGGGGCAGAGCGGAGCGGCGGACGGCGAGGAGGGGAGAAGGGCGAGGAGGGGAGAAGGGCGCGGAAAGGAGAGAGAAATGTGTATGTGAGACAAAAGGGGTTTCAAAACCCTTGAAACCCCGAAACCCCAAACCCCGACACTCCAAAACCCTTGACCTCACGTATTGAATCGGATGACAGAGCAGAACTCACGCATTTCTGCGTCTTGGGGTTGGTGATAAAGTAGGGCGAGATGTAGCCACGGTCGAACTTCATTCCCTCCACCACCTCCAACTCGTTATAGAGTGTCTTGCCATCCTGTTGCAATTGAACCAGTAAACGTACATGTTGAAAAATAGTCAGTAGACAAACCCATTAGGTGGTGGAGAATCAAGAAATCAGCACCATATAAAGACAGGGCTTAGCTAAAAGCAGTCATGACACCCTTTGTCAGCTGCTTCCATCGCACATGCAACCAGACCTCACCAGTGGAAACCTGAGAAGCAAGCACCACGCCAAATACTTTGCTAAAAGCAGTGGCAAAACTAAGAGCAGCACTCACCGCGACAGTGATGACGCCCTCCTTGCCGACCTTCTCCATGGCCCGCGCAATCAAATCTCCAATCTCCCTCTCGCCATTGGCCGAGATGGTGCCGACCTGGCAGAGGACAAGGGGAGAGCAAGGACGGGATAGGAGCGGGATGAGGAGATGCGGCATTCCTTCGGACCTCTCTTACAACACAACAACACTTCTCCATCTGAAACTCCGAGTAGGAAAATCTACAAGCCACGCGTCCCACCTGGGCGATCTCTTCCGACGTGCTGGTCCGCTGGGATCGCTCCTTGAGCAGCTCAATCACCCGCTCCACAGCCATCGAAATCTCCCGCCTCAAATTCCAAGGTGTCAAACCCCCATACATCCCCCCGACCAGCCGTCACTTCACAGCTCACGACCCTCAATTCCCCCCTTTGACCCAACAGTAACCCACCTGGGCGATCTCCTCCGAAGTGCTGATCCGCCTGGATCGCTCCTTGAGCAGCTCAATCACGCGCTCCACGGCCAGCGAGATCCCTCTCCGCAGACCCAAGGTGCCTAACCCCCGTTCATGCATCTCAAGCCCCACTTTTAGTCCCTCAAGTCCCCCCTTGACCCCCACACAAACCCACCTGAGCGATCTCCTCGGAAGTGCTGATGCGTCGGGATCGCTCCTTGAGCAGCTCAATCACGCGCTCCACGGCTAGCGAGATCCCTCTCCGCAAGTCCATGGCGTTCATGCCCGCGGCCACGGACTTGCACCCCTCGAGCAGAATGGAGCGCGTGAGCACCGTCGCGCACGTGGTGCCGTCGCCCGCGGTGTCGTTGGTGGTGGACGCGACCTGCTTGACGAGGCTGGCGCCGAGGTTCTTGAGCTTGTCCTTGAACTCGATGCTCCTCGCCACCGTCACCCCGTCCTTGGTGATCTTGGGTGAGCCGTACGACTGCTCTATCACCACTTGCCGCCCCTGGGGGGTGAAGGGTGGAGGGAGGTGGGCAGGGAAGGGGGGGGAGAGTGGGAGAGGAAGGGAGAGGAGGGGACATGGGGAAAGCACAAGGGGACAGCGCAAGGGGAGAGGGGGAAGGGCGGTTAGTGGGGATGCCGTCGCCCGCGGTGTCGTTGGTGGTGGAGGCGACCTGCTTGACGAGGCTGGCGCCGAGGTTCTTGAGCTTGTCCTTGAACTCGATGCTCCTCGCCACCGTCACCCCGTCCTTGGTGATCTTGGGTGAGCCGTACGACTGCTCTATCACCACTTGCCGCCCCTGGGGGGTGAAGGGTGGAGGGAGGTGGGCAGGGAAGGGGGGGGAGAGTGGGAGAGGAAGGGAGAGGAGGGGACATGGGGAAAGCACAAGGGGACAGCGCAAGGGGAGAGGGGGAAGGGCGGTTAGTGGGGATGCCGTCGCCCGCGGTGTCGTTGGTGGTGGAGGCGACCTGCTTGACGAGGCTAGCGCCGAGGTTCTTGAGCATGTCTATCATCTATCTATCATAGGCCCATGTGAGCACATCGCCATTGTACCTTGAGTTGATAACCTTCTAATGACATTGGCATGTGCCTTGGGCCCCATGGTGACCCGCATGGCGTCGGCCAGTTGCTCCACGCCCAAGGCACTCTCAGTCGACTCGACTCACACGTGACTGCTACCGTAACCGCATCTACCATAGGGCACAGGCCCGTGCGATGTAAGCACATCCCTGCCGTACCTTGGGTCCCATGGTAACCCGCACGGCATCAGCGAGTTGCTCCACGCCTTGCAGCATGGCGGCCCGCGCCTCCACGCCGAACCGGATGTCCTTCGCCGCGAACCCGCGCTGCCATTGGTGCTGCGCGCCGAGGCACGAGTGGAGAGGGGGGGAGGGAGGGAGGGAGGGAGGGAGGGAGGGGAACGTCACAGATGTGTCACAGGAGGAGAATGAAAATGGACCATTCCGGGCAGGGGTGTGTTACTATTAGAGAGGGAGAAAGGAGGGGAGGGGGGGGGGGGAAGAGGGGGAGGGGAGTGTGATTGTGTAGAAGGGTGGGGTGTAATTGTACAAGGGAACGGGTGGATGTGTGATTGTACGGGGAAACGGGTGATTGAAAGGGGGGGGATGACGAGGGAGAAGCGGGTGTGTGCTGCCGAAGCACCCGTACCTGAGCGACTCTGCTCGTTGCAGGCACGATCGTGATGGAGGGAAAAAAAAACCGCGTCGCCCGCGTGTTGCACGAGAATCCATCACGGTCGGTTGATCGATCGCACCGTCAGCAGCGCCGATGGCATCGTCGCCGAACAGCATGTTTAAGAAGTGCATGCATACCCGCACAGGAAACAGAGGAACGGAGACTTCGGATCTCTCTTACAACCATCAGGAACGAGCGATGAAGAGCACAAGCAACGGCGAGAGAGACATCTGGACGGCCTTTACGTTCTAAATAAGAGACGTCAGGACAGTCAGAGCGATCAGCGATCAGCGATCAGATAGTTTAGCGAGATCAAACGCGTAGATTCATGCACGTTGCCATGGATAAGAAAAACCAGCGGGCCAAAAGCGAATGCCTACTCATGGGCATATCTGGTCACGGACATGTCTAGAGATGAATATGCCTAGTAACACCAGGGCGTACGTGGGTTCATGGACGGGCCTGGTGCCATGGAGCCGAGCGACAGGCTAGTCATGATTCTGAAACCACTGTTGTTGGAAGTAATGAGGCCGCTGGGATCCCGAACGATACTAGATCGTTCGCGAAGTCTCAAAGCCTCGATCCAATGTTTCATTTCAGTGTCTTGATCACACGCAGTCGTTTAGTGGTTTCGATCAACTGCAGTCGTACCTGTGGCTGGCGCTCCCATTATTGGTCGACGATCGGGCTGCAGCAGCCCGAACCGCCGGCGACACTCGCAACAAGCTCCTGAACATGGCTGCAGCGCTGATCCGAAACCCCTAGATACCAGATTCGACACGAGAACGATCGGATCCGACACGTGGAGAGGAGACTAGGATGGGAAGCGGAATGGACGTTGGATCGAAGATGTTTAGAATGAACGGACACGATTAGGCGAATACTGATAAGAGGTTAAGTCGATCTGGAAGAGCTAACAGGTGTTCAAGGGCAAGAAGCACTGGCCAGGAAGAGTCTTCAGGCCAGAGACTGGCAGAGACGCTGCAACGAGAACGCTGGAGCGAGAGGTGGAACGAGAAAGCCGACGATCAGGCTGAACACACAGCAAATGAGCAAATCCGACTGATGAATTCGACTAACTAGGAGCAGGGGAGCCATGGCCCATAGGGCAAGGAGATTGGAACGAGGCGAACCAAGGGGCTTTCGTTATACGCACCAGATTTGTTACTGTAGGTGGATGATTCTATACGGGAATCAGAAATTTGCGTCACATTTTTGCGGCCCAGAAGGTTCGATTCGCTTCCAAACCAGCACGCAACTGCCACGTCACCACTTCTGGTGGCCGCAAGGACTTTTCCGATGCTTCCACAAAGGGTGGAAGATTGATTCAACTCGCAGCCCTCATTTTTTCGAGGCTGGTGTACTTTAAAAATACTCTACAAACATGCAGAGTTCTGACCAATAACGAATCATCTTACAGTCTCCGCAGCCCGAGGCTCATAAGCAACAACCGCAGCAGCCAATATCTCAAAGGAAAACGTTGACACTGTCAAGAGGAATTTCAGCGTCAGAGCTTGCGTGAGGCATTTCGTGCGTGAGCTTCGCTAGGTCGACTTTTCTCGTAAACTAGTGATTCGTCTCGAAGCGACGTGAGCGCTTCGCGCTCTGAGCCGTAGAGTTTCCAATAGCCACGTGGTCTTGGAGCGTAACAGCTCGAATCATGGTTCCAGCAGCGGCAGTTTCGCGCTCGACCGCCAAATCTGCCAGCCGGCTGCTTCTGATACAGTCAAATCCCTCGTTACCGTCACCGTTCTACGCGATCCTCTCGTCGTGCCTTCACAATTGCAGCAACCATGACGGGACCGCGCATGCCTGGAATCAGCAGAGCACCAGCGCCGATTGTCACGAATCTTCGGCACCCTTGGGCCGATCGTCACATGCTGCTGAAATTATTTCAGGAAGTAACAGCCTGTTACCCGCTCACGCCACTCTCGATCCTGGAACGGATCTCGCCCAGCGGCTGGTTGCCTGCGCCGTCAGATCTGATGGGCAAATTCCTTTCATCGGCAAGCAGTCGCCCTCGCCGGCTAGATTAGCTGCTAATCCGCTTCCACCGCACCAGGCGTGCGCTCCGCTTGTTCCACTCACAACCGGCCATCGCAGTGCTCTTAACGAGTTACCTACAAAGGGGGCGAGAAGTTTCGCCTCCGCTTCCCGTCTTTCCGCAGTCCCGACTGGTTTTGCCAGCTCTGCGGGTGCAGCGGCTCCAGCTGTGCGTAGCGGAGCAGCTTTCAGCGGGGATGTCGCGGAAGGAGCAGCGAGTAGCGGGGATGACGCGGAAGCGGCAGGAGGCGGGTCGCAACGGAGTCTCGCGGATGAGATGATTGCGTTCGCGCAGACGTGCCTGGCGAGGGAAGGATCAGATGATGGTGAGTGAGTCAGGATGAGCTTCAGAGGTCGAGGTATCATGTCTGCTCTGCTCCGCGCCTCACGAGCCTGCCTGGCAGCACGTGTCTCGCGGATGACATGATTGCATTCGCGCATACGTGTCTCGCGAGGGAAGGAAATGTGTGCTTCAGAGGTTTAGGGATCCCTCTGCTCTGCTTGTCTGCCTTGCCTTGTTGCCGTGTCGCCTTGTCTTCCCTTCCCTGTTTCAGGAAATCCCTCTGCTCGGCTCATCTGCTGTGTCTTGACCATGGCAGGTTAAGGCAGGGCAGTAGGAGCATTAGGGGAGAGAGAGGTGGGGGAGTGGTGTGTGTAGCTGCGTTCTGATTCCTGCCCTTGATGATCTCCATCTGCTCGTTTCCACTCATTTGTGTGCAGCAGCAGCGGCACAGGAGGCGCTGAGGGTGGTGGAGCACGGGGCGAGCATGCTGAGGGCGCAGGGCGGGCAGGCAGCAGCGTCGCAGGCAGCGCGGCTGCTGCGCTTCAAGGCTGCGCTGCACCTCAGAGTGTACGTTCGCCGTCCTGAGGGTTTGGTTCGGGACTTGAATTTTGAGGGGGACTGAACTGGGCTGTTTGGGGATTCGACATTCGAGTCGACCATGCGGGCAGCGCGGCTGCTCCGCTGCTTCAAGGCTGCACTGCACCTCAGAGTGTACGTCTGCTACTAAGCTGGTCTGGTGTTTGGGTTCTCAGGCTCTCAGGGCGACTTGTGTGAGTAAGGGCAGCGCGGTTGCTGTGCTTCAAGGCGGCGCTGCACCTCAGAGTGTACGTTCGCTCATAAGCTGGTCTGGTCTGGTCTGGTCTGGTCTGGTCTGGTCTGGTCTGGTCTGGTCTGGTCTGGTCTGGTCTGGTCTGGTCTGGGGTTCGGGTTCGGGTTCTCAGGCTCTCAGAATGGTTTGGGGTGATTTGTGTGAGTGAGTAGGCAGAAAGGGCAGCGCGGTTGCTCTGTTTCAAGCCGCTCTGCACTTCAGAGTGTACGTTCACTCATAAACTGGCCCGGACTGGGGGTTTGGTTTTGAGTCGACTCTTAGAGCAGCCCAGCGGCTCTGGTGTGCTTTACGGCCGTGCTGCACCTGAGAGTGTGTGTTTGCTTATACGCCCCTCCTCCTACGCTCCTTTCCTGCGCCCCTTCCCCCGCACAACTTCCCCCGCACCCCTTACCCCGCACTCCTTCCCCCGAACCCTTTCTCTTGCGCCGCTTACTCTGAACCCCTTTTCTCGCGCCGCTTACTCTGAACCCCTTTTCTTGCGCCGCTGACCCCGCACCCCTTCCTCCGCCCCCTTTCCCTTGACGCCTCTTCCCGCTGGCCGCCCGCCTCTGCACTCCCTTGTCCATGCTCTCGGCCCCCCACAGCCATGATAGCACGGGAGCAGTGGAGGCGTTGGAGGAGGTGGCAGCGATGGGGGATGCAGGGCTGTGCGACAGAGGTGGGCACGGCATGGGGAGAGAGAGAGGGCGTGGCGTGGGGGAAGAGGGCGTAGGGGTAGGGGCGTGGGGGGCGGGGCGTGAGGGGGTTGCGTGGGGAGAGGGTTGTGAGCGGCGGGGCATGGGGGAAATGCGTGGGGGGAGGGGCGTGGGGAGAGCCGCTGGGGTGGGGTGGGAGAGCTGGGTGCGTAGGTGAAGGGTGGGATGAGATGGAAGGTAGGGCGGGCATGTATGGGCTGTGGCGTGTACACGGTCCATTCCTGTGCGTGGTGTGCATGCAGGACACACTGGTGCAAGTGGCCAAGGCCGCAAGGGCAAGCAACCCAGTGGTATAGCCGTGGCCACAGGGAAGATTAAGCCGCTAACGTCAGGCAATGTGCCATGAACAACTCACCTTGCCTGGCGCCAGCTGCATCTGAAGTTCTGAACCTCCTGTATGGCCACGGCTATGGCCGCAGGATCGTTTTCTTCTGCAGCCTTGGCCACTTGTGCTAGTAGTATGTCCTGCACAGCACGGTTATGAATGACCCAGGAGCAGTAATCTCATTCTACGCCTGCTATTTGTGAGGCTTGGATGATATGTCGTGATTTCAACTTGCTCTTTTAATTATGATCAGCGAATCATTGCTTGCCATGTGGCAGTTGGGGCGTTGGAGGAAGTGGTGCGGATCCACCTCAGCGGCCACGCAGTGAGTGTGCTTGTAACGAAGCCCGATTCGTTTCATACAAGTGATTGTAGCTTGTGACGAGGTTGTGCAGTGAGTGGTGCAACGTAGTGTGTGGTGGTGTGCTGTGTGAATCGTCCTGCCTGCACATGTATTAGAAAAGAGGTGGTGGTGGTGCTGTTCCTTCGTTTCCTTTATGCAAAATCATCAGCTCCTTTCGTCTTGTCTCGTTTCTCAATTCTTATAGGTCAAGTTAGTTAGAACTGTGGTGAGAACCTGCTTCATTTCAACTTATTTTTTAAATGCACCTCCCTTTCCCTCGTTCTTTCTGCCTCTCTCCCCTCTCTCCCTTCTCTCACGTCTCCCCTCTCCCCCGTCTCACCAGGACGCACATGCCATGGAGTCTGCTGGGAGGGCCGCTGCATTGCTGCAACCACCAACACCCGCCCCATCAGCATCACCACCATCCCCATCATCACCATCATCATCATCCTCACCAGCACCATCATCAGCGTCAGCAGCACCACCAGGGCTGGCATTCCTGCGTTTCCGAGTGCTCTGCTCCGTGGGGCTCGTGGAGCAGCTGTGCGGCCATATTGCCACTGGTAATGCTCTAGCTGTGCTGCTGGTAACCGTGTTACTGTTCCCACTGCTTGTGACCGTGCAGCAGTGGTGCTGGTAATGTAGTGCTCTGCTCCGTGAGGCTGGTGGAGCAGCTGTGTGGCCACATTGCCACTGGTAACTGTGTCATGGACCTGCTGGTAACCGTTGCTAGGAAAGGTGGTTTTTTCAATTTAAATAATCCCCTATCTCTTGTGTAATTTGTTGCACTTGTGGTCACCTTTTTCTTCTGTGTCCCCTCCGTTCTCTGCCACCCATACTCCTGCCGCCCAGCTCGGGAGCACTTTCAGGAAGCAGACGAGCTCGAGCCGCCCGACTGCAACTCGGTGCCAACCACAGGGCTCGCCCGCCTGTCAATGGCGCTACACCTGCACTCTGTCGGCCAATGGGAGCAAGCCACGTCATACTACTCGCAGCTTATCCAATGTTCCTCGCCACCTTCTCCTCCTTCCTCCTCACCCCCCTCTTCCTCCTCCTCTCCCTCCTCTCCTTCCATCGCATCCCCATCACCCACCGCGTCGTCCCTCTCGCCCTCTCTGCGTGCGGGGGCAGCGGTGCGCGTGGGGGCGCTATCAGGCCGGGGGCAGCTGCTGCTGCAGCAAGGGTAGGCGCTCTTGGTCTCAGATTTGGGTGTAGCAGGAAGTGGGGTTCTGCAAGGGTTGGCGGATGGGTGCGTGGTGGGGTGGGGTGGGGTGGGGTGGGTGGGTGGGTTGGGTGGGACTATTGATTCTTATGGGGTGCTCACACAAGCGGGACAAGGTGAGTCCGTGCAACACAGCGGTGTCCGGTGCTGCTGATTGAAGCTTCGCCCAGCTCCCCTTTACACTTCTCATTGCTGTTTAAGTCCCTTTACACTTCTCATTGCTGTTTAAGTCCCTTTACACTTCTCATTGCTGTTGAAGTCCCTTTAGACTTGGCTCTCCCGGCCAAATTTCTGGTCGACTTAAACAGCCCTACCACACCTCCTTTTCCCTTCCTATTGCACTCGGCTTCGCTCCCTTGCGTTCTGCTCACTGCCCTCTCTGCCTGCCTTCTTCCCAGCTCCAGTTACTTTCCTGAGTGTCTGCTGTTCTCTTCTGCTCATATTTTTGGTCTGAGCAGCGATTTCAAGGCAGCAGAGGAGCAATTCACAACAGCTCTCAAAGAGGCAGAGGCCATGGATGGTAATTCCTCCCTGCCTCACCACTCCACTTTAACCCTCCCTTACTGCCCTTCCACTCGTCCCTTTCTCTTACCCTCTTAAAGAGGCAGAGGCCTTGGATGGTAACTCCTCCCTGCCTCACCACCCTGCATTGATTTGGTTGTCTCTTATTGCCCTTTCACACATTTCCCGTACCCCCTCCCCCCTATCCCATCTTCCCCTCCCCCATTCCACCTCTTCTCCCTCCTGCTAGTCAATCATACCGCCATCTCAACCACACCACCATTTCCCCTCCATGCGTCTGTCGCTTTTACTCACCCTGTGGTGCTCGCCGTATAGTCTCACCGTATCACACCGTATTACCATTACCACTACCATTACTATTACCGTTATCATTACTAATACCACTGCCGTTACCATTACCATGACCATTATCATAACCATTATTAGTACCATTACCACTACCATTACCATTACCAGTCCCATTATCATTACCATTACCATTACCACTATCATTACCATTACCATTACTATTATCATCACTAGTACTATTACCAATACCTTTCCAGTACCATTACCATTACCATTACCATTATCATTACCATTACGATTATCATTACCTTTACCATTACCTTTACCATTACCACTACCAGTACCATTACCATTACCATTACCATCACTAGTACCATTAGCACTACCATTACCATTACCATTACCATAAAGATTACCATTACCATTATCACTATCATTACCATTACCATTCAGCTGTCACATATTGCCCTTTCACAAATTTCTCTCCCGTACCCCTTCCCCCCTGTCCCATCTTCCCCTCCCCCATTCCACCTCTTCTCCCTCCTGCTAGTCAATCATACCGTCATCTCAACCACACCACCATTTCCCCTCCATGCGCCTATCGCTCATACTCACCCAGTGGCGGAAGCCGAGTAGTCTCGCATCTGCTAACGCACACACACATACACCATCACCGCCATTTGTATCACACCGTGCCATTACCATGGCAGATAACTCAGATTTCAACCCAATGATGGGAGCCGTGTTGTCTCTGCTGGCTCACACACCTGCGACCATCACCACCATTTCAGTCACACCACCACCTGACCTCCTTTCCGCGCCCTTACCCCTCCAACACCGTGCCCCCACCACGCCAGATAGCTCAGATTTCAACCCAATGATGGGAGCCGTGCTTTCCCTGCTGGGCGACACATACGCTCAAAGAGGCAGGCTGCAGCACACGGGGGAGGGAATGATTGCTGAGGTATGTACTGGTAGCACCGGACGGTTCGCATCATGTGCCGTGGGTGTGCATAGGGTAAATTGCATGCTAATTGCTGCACCTGTGCTGGCTCTGCTGGGGGACTCGTATGCCCAGAGAGGCAGGCTGCAGCACACGGGGGAGGGCATGATTGCTGAGGTCAGTGGCAAGCTTGGGATGCGCTTGCATCAACTGTTTTATGCCCTAGCCATGGCATCATCTGTTCTATGCCCTAGCCATGGCATCATCTGTTCTATGCCCTAGCCATGGCATCATCTGTTCTATGCCCTAGCCATGGCATCATCTGTTCTATGCCCTAGCCATGGCATCATCTGTTCTATGCCCTAGCCATGGCATCATCTGTTCTATGCCCTAGCCATGGCATCATCTGTTCTATGCCCTAGCCATGGCATCATCTGTTCTATGCCCTAGCCATGGTTGCTGGTTTATCCACCCATCCCGTATAGAGTTTCAGCCTGAGAAGGTGGAAGATGCAAGCCGTCCCTATTTCTACTTGTTCCACCTTGCTCCACCTTCTTTCACCTTGCTCCACCTTCTTTCACCTTGCTCCACCTTCTTTCACCTTGCTCCACCTTCTTTCACCTTGCTCCACCTTCTTTCACCTGTGCCCACCAGGGTCTTTTTCGGCGAGCACTGGCTCTCCTGGGGGCGGCACAGTGGGACAGTCTGGATCACAGGCTGTCGCTGCTCGCAGGGGCAGCAAGCGGCTCGACTGCAGCGGAAGATGCAGACGAAGGTAGGAGTTGTGTGCTGTTCACTGTGTGCCGTGCACTGCGTGCTGTTGGCGCTGGCACTCCTGGGGGCGGCACAGTGGGAGGGACACTCGGGATCACAGGCTGTCACTGCTCGCAGGGGCAGCAGGGGGCTCGGTTGCAGATCAAGACACAGATGAAGGTGTGACCATTTTTGTTTCACTTTTGAGAGTTCACAAAAGTGACATGAGCGTCGTGTGTGCATATGCGCTCTGTGCTCTGTGCTCTGCGCTCTGTGCTCTGTGCTCTGCGCTCTGTGCTCTGCGCTCTGTGCTCTGCGCTCTGCGCTCTGCGCTCTGCGCTCTGTGTTGTGTGCCGTGTGCCATGTGTGTCGGCCACATGAAGTTGAACGCATCATCTGAAAAACGACATGTGGTTTTGTGGCTCGTCTCTCTGGCATGTGCATGGGTGCATGCGAGTGCAGAGCAATTGAAGGATCGGAAGAACCGAGTGCTGCAGCTGGACCTCATCGCATTCACCCTCGGTGAGTATGCCCCCCCTTTCCTCTTCCCATTGCACCAAGGTGAGGATCAGAAGAACCGAGTGCTACAGCTGGATTTCGTCACATTGACCCTTGGTGAGTGTGTGCTCCATCCCATGTTGTAGCGATGGCTGGAAGCATTGAATGCGCGCACGGTGCACCAAGGTAAGGACTGGAAGAACCAAGTGCTACAGCTGGACCTCATCGCATTCACCCTCGGTGTGTAATATCCCCCCTTTCGCTTCCCCTTCCCTTTTCTTTTTCCCACCCTCCTCTCCTCACCTCTCTTAACCCCCCCCCCCCGCCCCCACCCATTCTCACGTGCTCCAACCCCCCCCTCCCCCAATCTGTGCTGCTCATTACTGTATCATGTATGTGCGATTATAGTTTCTCGTTATTCCGTTTGTTTCCAAGTCACGCACTGTAAGTTTTCTCTCTACTGCCTGCCCTCCATGCTCGCAGCACTGCAAGCCTTCCCCATACGTGCCAGTGAGGCGTGAGCATGAGTGCAGTGAATGGTTCTCAATTTCTTTCTGCCCTCTATGCTGCCCTCTGTTCTGCCCTTTATTCTGCCCTCTGTTCTGCCCTTTATGCTGCCCTCTGTTCTGCCTTCTGTGCCCCCCCCCCATTCGACCAGAGCTCTACGCAGCAGCACTTCAAGCCTTCCCCATGTGCACCAGTGAGGCGCAAAGCATGAGTGCCGCCGCCCACCACCTCTGTATCTCACCATGCTACCCTCTATGCTACTAAGTGGGAATATACGCTCAAACCTGTTTGCGTTTAGCGTATACACGCTAGCGTGTATACGCAAAACGCTAAACGCTATCGAATACGCTATACGCTCACCAAATTTTTTTTGGGGCAGCCCGGCCAGAAAATTTCAACCTATACGGTTCGCTTCGGAATTGCACGACGAAGACATTGGCGGGGTCAGATGGCACGTCCGCGCTGTGTGCTAGCGTGGACGTGGGTTGAAAGTTCGTGTCGCAAATGGAAAGTCACGTTCGTCGAGTCGCGCCTGCACGTTCCCTCACATTTTGGTGTTCACTATCAGTACCGCATTCAAACCCTTCGCAACCAACACCTCTCCAATTTTTGTTGGCCATCTTCCCACTCCCACAATCAACTCGCCATAAAACAAGCACACCCCCAACATCCAACTCATTAGGTCTTCTCTCGCTACCAGCAGAGCACTAGGCATTCCCTAGCGCATGGTGCCTATGTCGACGACTACTACCTCTCCTCTAACGCCACCGTCAGTTAACACCGTTGGCAGTTCGCAAACTCTTCTAACCGAGGCACGGGAGTATCTCCCCGACATTGACCATGCCGTCTTCAAGCACTTCCGCATCATCAAGAGGGTCGAGGGAAAAGCTCAGCAGTACGAGTGCAAGTTATGCAGCAACGTCTACACTGGTGCTGCCATCCGATGCGCGCAACACTTCACGTCGTGGAAGGGGATGAAACGCCGTGAAGTGGTGCTTTGCAAGGATGCGCCGCAAGATGTGCGCTTGGCCATGCGCGCGAAATACGAGGCAAAGGTTGCTGCGGCCGAAGAGAAGAGGCGGGCAGCAGCTGAAGCGGTTGCCGCGGTCAAGGCTAATGGTGTGAAGCGGGCGCGCATCACCGATTACCTTGATGGGGATGCGGCTGCAAGAAAGAGAGAAGCGGACGAGGCACTTGCGCTTGCTTGGGCCGCCCTCCATATCCCCGAGCGCCACATTGACCATCCTCTGATGGTCAATGCATTGAACCTCGTCAAGCGCGCCGGCGTCGACTACGTCCCTCCCAAGAGGAAATACATCGGCGGTGCTGGCCTTCTCTCGTGTCGCAACGGAATCGAGCAGGGTTTGGTGGGCATTAAGGCGAGCTGGAAGAGGACGGGCGTGACGGTTTCGTCCGACATGATGACGGACCGCAACGGCAGGCCGCAGGCCAACGTGCTTCTCGTAAACGATTCCGGCGCCGTCTTCACCGACTGTATTGACTGCAACATGGAGAGGAAAACCGGAGGTTATGTGGCGGGAATTCTTAGGCCCGTGGTGGAGGAAGTGGGTCCAGAAAACGTTGTTGCGTTCTGCATGGGCGGGGGGTCGAACTGTGCGGTGGCGGTGAAGCAGCTCTTACAGGAGTGGCCGCACATTCAGGATGTGCCGTGCGCCACTCACGTATTGGATCTTCTCATGGAAGATGTCGGGAAGATGGGATGGGCTAAGCCGGTGGTCGACAAGGGAGGGGAGATATCTAGCTTCGTCCGCAACCACCACTGGACCCGAGGGTACCTGCGGAAGCCGGAATCGGTGGAGGGGAAGGTTCTGCAGGCGCTGAAGCCGGCTGGAACCCGATTCGGGACCAACTACATAGCCATATCCCGGCTATGTGCGATGCGCGGCAGCCTTACCAACATGGTGACGAGCGAGGGTTGGAAGGAGTGGGCGGTAGGGGACCGGAAGAAATCGTGTGACGGGTTCAGTGCGCTGATCCATGATGCCGCCTGGTGGAAGACGGCCGAGTTCTTCGTCGCACTGCTGAAGCTGCCCTTTAAGGTGATGAGGCAGACGGACGGGCATGCCGTGGGGATGATGGGGAGGCTGTACGATTTGATGCTGCAGTTGACTGAGGACGTGGGGGGCTTGCTCGATGCGGACGAGGAGCAGCTGAGCGACGGGGACAAGGACAAGATCCGCCGCATCCTCAGAGACCGCTGGGACGGCAGCCTGGCATGCGCCATGCATGTCGCTGGCCGCATCCTCAACCCCGCGAATCAGGAGGAAGATATTTTCGGCACTGATCCCGAGTGCACGAAAGTCTTCAAGGCGTTCATCAGCCAGCAGGCCGAGTTCCTTGCGAGCCGCGAGGATGGGGGGGATGACGCGTGCGACATCTTGCTTGAGCTGGGGGACGGGCTGAGGGCGTTCCTTAACATGAAGGGTTCTTTTGGGATGCCGGAAGCCGTGGCACAGAGGAAGCTGGTGAAAGAGGGAAAGTATAGCATGGTGAAGTGGTGGCAGTGGAATGGGACTGATGCCCCTCGAGTGGCGGGGCTCGCGGTACGGGTGCTGTCTCAGGCCGTGTCAGCCTCACCTTGTGAGCGTGGATGGTCCTCGTGGGATGCCGTCCACACCGCACGTCGCAACAGGCTCGGATCCGCCAAGTGCAGGGACTTGGTCTATGTTGCGCACAACTGGAATGTTGTGCGCAACTGGCACACGCGCGTTGATGTCTTGCCACATGTGGTGCCCGGGATTGGAGCGGAGCCTCCAATCCCGGCGGGATACAATGGGCTGGAAGACGAGACGAAGGGAGAGGATGAGGAGGAAGGCGAAGACGACATCCTCGAAGACGAGTACGCTAACTAGAGGGGGCAAATGTGGCTTGCTGTGGGCGGCTAGTCCTAAGGAGTAGTAGTACGTAGCTTGTCTTAGAGAGAAGTGATGGTCGTGATGGAGTAGTGATGATAGTTTTGATGGTAAGTGATGATGGTAAGTGATGATAGTAGTGATGATAGTGATGATAGTAGTGATGACAGTAGTTATGTGTAGGCCGTGGTATATGTGTAATGTGGAAAAAAAAAATCTCTGAAACTTCAGGCCCCATACCCCACCCCCATACCCCCCCCCCCCCCCCCCCCCGGGCCTTTTTTTGACCCTGCCCGGGAAGTTTTTTTTTCTGCCCGAAAAAGCGTATTTCTAAACCCGTCCCTACAGCGTATAGCGTATATAAGAGTGCGTATATACGATAAGCGTATATACGCAATAAGCGTATATTCCCACTAAGCTATGCTACTGCTGTCCATGCCTCCCCCCATCCTACCAGAGCGCTACGCAGCGGCCCTTCAGGCCTTCCCCATGCGCGCCAGTGAGGCGCAAAGCATGAGTGCCGCCGCCCACCACCTGTGGCGGTCGCCCCTCTCCCTCGACTCAGCCGTCACCTCATCCCGAGTATCCGCTGCTGCTTTCGAGCCGATGATGAAATCGTCCGTTTGTGCTGCTGACAATCCCGGTGTTTCGTCTGAATCTAAATCGGTGAAAGATTTGGTTTGTGCAGCGCATTTCTCGTTGCCTGCTCCAGTGGTGGATGTAACAACAGGCAGGGTCTTGCTGTCATGATGCAGTAGGTAATGATTGCTGTGGGTTGGTGCAGCCCATCTGTTGTCTCCTGCAGCAGCAGTTGATGTTAACAACTGGCAGGATGCTGCTGTCGTGAGGTAATGATTGGTTTGTAAACAGGATGTGGGTGGCTCGTGTGCACATTTGTTACCCTATCTTTGCTCTAGGAACGAGGAGTGGTACCGGTACGGTAGTTGGGAGTCTAATCAAGGTCTGGTGGAATATGTTTCGAAAATGATGGTACAAGTGAATGACTGAATAATGAAATGGGTAAGCTGATGTAGCGTAGAATTGAAGAAAGAGGACCGTGTGAGGAATATCCTTCTGGAGATGACAAAAAGAAGAAAAGAAAAGAAAAGGTAGTATGGCATCGCTCATCCAAATTCTATAATGCTCGTCCCACGCACCTCTGGCCGATTTCCTTGCTGCCTTCAAACATTGCACTTCTCAACATGTTCATATTGAAAGGGATAGGCCTTCATGTATATAAATGTGTCATTCTCTCAGTTTGTAGATTTATTGTAGATGGGTGGTAACCATTGTGTCATTTACTCGGAGCTAAGTCATTCACCATTTCGTCTGCTCATTCTTAAAGCCAGGATCTCAAGTAAGAGAAATTGGGATCAATTGCAAAACAGTTGACGCTCAGTTACCCCGTTTCTGTATGCGAAGTAGACTGGTTGGCTAGGCAGTTTGGCGTGCGACACTCCCAAGCTTTTGCCCCAGCACCAAAAGCAAAACAATTTCAGAAACATGAGACTGTCGGCAAATTTGTGGCATTCTAGCTTCGGATCCGAACCAAACTCCATGCCTACAAGGTTCGGACACACACAAACGAGTTCAGTTTCCTTCGCACCCCTCGCTGCACCCCTTGCACCTCGTCGACCAATCGCAGCCAAGCTCCAACCATCAACTGCAAAACATTTGTGGTACTTGAGATCCTGGCTTTAATAAACGATGAATGTGTGCCTGCATTAAGTTCTTCTCTTTAGTGTCCAATTTCTTCTCAACGTAACCAAGTGGACCCTGTTCACCGGAAAAGTGTACAGTAGCTGAACCTAGTCGAATCATGCGTTGAATGTCAGTGGTGATTTACGAACCTCGGAATAGTCGCCGATCCAGCTGTACGAGTGACAACACACCAACAGAGGCGTGACATATTTGACAACTTGAGGCAACAAGTGTCTGCAGTGGCGGTGGATCGTCGGTCTACAGCTGGATTTCTCAATTGGAAAAAGCGGCGTGAGTTTGTCATTCACCGTCTGGACGAGTGGTTTGTCTCAGTTGGTTCATTTACACCGACCACTCAAATTGCTAGACCCAGCGATTTCTGCTTCAGTCACATGCGGCGTTCATTTGGACAGTTCCCTCATTTGAATGGCAGAAGAGCAAATTGCTGCGTGGCAGAGCAGGATATGTGTCCCACGCGTGCTTATCGCACCTAGCGCGCTTACGCTCCTTCACGCGTTCTTCAAGTTGCAGAATCGTGGGGAATCAAGATAGATTCCAGAATCACAAGCACCCCCTGCAGCAGCAAGCTCCCACCCTTACAAGTTCCTGTAAGCACTGCGCTTCCAACGGCAGTCACTGTGTCCAGAAACTTTGCAGGCTAACGCATTCATCTGAACATGATGACGACCATATTTGGGCTTTCTTGCCACGTGTCGTTCAAACAGTCCAACAACGGACGCTTGCGTGAGCCCAGAGTTCGGAGAGCAGATTGCCTCAGGCTGTCACGCGAGCGGCAGGGATTATCTAGGAGGTTCCGAACCTCGCGGTTAGGGCGGCGATTGCTTGAATATTACTCGCACGAGAAGTCCCCCCTTCCACCATCTGAGGGTGATTCTAGGTCAGAATTTGGCGGGAGACTTAGAGTGGTCGCTATAGAGTCCGATGGACTGCAGTGGTACGCGGAATGGTTGGGATGGTTCATTTATTACCGTGGTTGACTGATTATAAGGAAAGGCGTCGGGTGAACGAGGGATTGTGCCACATGATGGTGTACCACCGCAGTCACTGTGTCTCATAGTGGTGATTCCCTGTACCACTGAAGATGGTGATGGGGTTTAGTTTTAATAACAGAAGAAATACGGAGATTGCTGAAGGAAACCTATGATGGACGAGCAAAGGGCGATGGAGCAGGCTCGCCTGGCACAAGAGATGCTTGAGAGGCTTCAAGGCGACTCCCAGCAGCCGCAGCAGCTGGAATTGGCCGCGGATGCACAGCAGCGGCAAGAGCCGGAACAAGTCCAGCAGCAGGAACAGCTACAGCAGGATGAGGAACAGCAGTTGGAACAGCCGGAACAGCAGCAGCAGCGCCGGCAAGAGCAGCATAAAGAGGATCATGAGCAACAAGAAGATCAGCAGAATGGTGGGAGTGGCTACAAAAAAAGGCGTAGAAGACGCGGGCAGGTGAAGGTTCTTCCGAGCGAAGCAGAGGTGAAGGAAGCAGGAAAAGATTGGCACGATGTTTTCAGCCCAGCAGCAGCAGCAGGTGCAGCGACTTCCAGAGGGTTGCTGGCTCCTTTCGGAGGAGGTTTGCTAGGAGGATCTGATCAAGATCATGCTGCTGGTGCTGGCAGTAGCTCCCGGGGTTTTGAGCCGTTTTCTGCCCAGAGAGCACACTCACATGCACAATTTCACCCCCCAGTCTCAGATTTCATGTCTCGGATCCCATCAGGTTCTTTGCTTCCTTCTCGATCCGCTCAGAGTGTCTCTGCTCAGAGCGCGTCCGCGCAGAGTGCGTCCTTTAGGACAGCATCTGCATCATCTGGATCCAGTTTTCATGGTTCTAAAACCCCTGGCACGAACAATCCTTCTCTGGGAAACACCAATTCCCCGTCAAGAAGACACAGGAATGTAACCAACCGCTCACCCATGTCAGGCAGAGGTCAAAGTAGCGAAGCACGAGGTATAGATTCACCTAGCAGTAGAGGTCAAGAGAGGGCAAATCAGACTGGAGGAATCGACTCAGGGACCCCCCCTGAGAGAGGCTTTGTTCCGGCGATAGAACGGGGGGTGGAGTGCCGTTTCTGCAAGCGGGAGTTCCAGGATCCGCGAGCGCTGGGAGGCCACATGAATTTGCACAGGCGTGGTATGCTCATCTCCTTCCCCTTCCTTCTCGGGTTTGATCTGACTTGTGAGACTAAGCACAAGGTCACATGAACTTCTGGATCAAGTAGCAAGCTATTTTCTTCTCGGGGTTTGTGATGCATGATGAAGAACAGGATGCTCTGGATTAAGAAGCAACCGAAACCCTAAGGTTGCATTCTTTCTCATGTCCTGCATGCTTCCACGTGCGTGCAGAAATTGACTTTGAACGATTCATGGATAGCCAGCAGGAGCTGGAGCAGCGGTGGCAGCAACGAGCCCAGGCGGAGGACCAAGCTGTAGCAGAACGACAGAGGAAATCTCTTGCTGACCTGGCTGTAGCAGAACAACAGAGGCGATTTCTAGCCGACCCGGCTGTAGCAGAACGACAAAGCACGTCTGTAGCCGACCAGCAGATTCAGTTTGCAGCTGAGAGGCTTTTGGCACAGGCTGCACAAGATCACGAAACTTTTCTTAACCCTCATCGGCAGTATGGTGGGTTGCAAGGGCGGGGTTTGGGGTTACAAGAACAGATAGTGCGCTCAGATAGCTTGCAAAGACAGCAGCCGGACCAGTTGCGGTTACAGTCAAACCCTGGCGCCGATTTTGTCGTGCCTCGTTCGTCGGATGGCTCGTCGCACGGATTAGCTCTAGGTTCATCCGTGGGCTCGCTCGTACCAACTTCTCTTGAGAATCTAAGCATTCAACAGTTGGCGCTGTTGCTGCAGCTATCACAGCAACAGACAGATTCGGTCTTGTTGCAGCAGCAGCAACAGCAGCCGGAGCAGCAGCAGCAGCAGCAGCAGCCGGAGCAGCTGCAGCAGCAACAACAACAGCAACAGCGTCCGCAGCAGCAACATCAACACGAGCAGCTGCAGCAAGAGCAGCAGCAGCAGCAACGACAGCAACAGCAGCAGCAACCGCAACAGCAGCAGCAACAGCCGCGGCAACAGCAACAGCAACAGCAACAGCAACAGCCGCGGCAACAGCCGCGGCAACAGCAACAGCAACAGCCGCGGCAACAGCAAGAGCAACAGCAGCAGCAACAGCAGCAGCAACAGCAGCTGCTGCAGCAGCAACAGCCGCATCAGCCGCAACAGCAACAGCAGCAGCCGCAACAACAGCCGCTAGCGTCGTTGCCGTGGCACCATCCAGTACCTCCCTCACAGCAGCATCCCTCCTTCCAATCATACCCGTGGACCGTATCACAGCATCAACTGCCATTGCTGCCACAGATCCAGCCACCAATGCTGTCACCTCTTCAGTCTCCCACAATTCCACAGCTCCCAACCTTTTCTTTATTGCAGCACCAGCACCAGCAGCAGCAGCTACGCTCCCTTCTACGGCGACCTTCTCTGCCTGCCTCTGTTCGTCCTATCGCCACTCGGTCATCCCTCACTCGTTTCGCCTCGCTTCCGCCGCGTTTGCCACTCTCGCTCCCCCCTCTACCTCCCAACCACATGCTTCCGATTCTTGCTCCTAACCCTTCTGCGTTGATTCTCCCATCAGTACTTCCGCCGGAGGTTCTAGCGGCCGCAGAAATAGGAGCAGCAGCAGCGGAAGCTGGAGCAAGAGAAAGAGCAGTAGCAGTGGTAGAAGCAGCAGCAGAAGGAACAGGGGCAGCAGCAGAGGTAGGAAGGGCCGTAGCACCAGTGCAAGTGGCACTAGAAGGAGGAGGAGGAGGTGATGGTGGTGGTGACGGTGGAGGGACAACGTCAGGAGTGCGATCGGGAGGTGGAGAAAGGGGAGGAGGAAAGGGGCCAGGAACTGCAGCAAGGGGAGCAAGTGGAGGGGCAGCAGGAGGAGGAGGTGGTGTAGCATCTCAGGAAGAGTTAGAGGCATTGCGGCTAGAGACAGGTGCTGATGCTGCAGGTGATGTCGCAGCCAGAGAGCAGGAGCAGGAGCACAAGAAGAATTGTTACGTTCAGCGGCAGCTACAGCAGCATCAGCATTAAAGCCCAGCTTCAACATCGGATCAATTTCTGCAGCAGCAGCAGCACGAGCTGGTAGCGGCACTGCATTGCAACCGGTAGCCAGCATACCAAATCTTCCTGTCCAACCCACCGCTGCAGCCACAAACGAAGCAGCACCAGGGGAACAAACACCAGTAGATCAAGATGTGAGAGACCAAGCACTAAGAGACCAAGCACTAAGCCAAGGAATGCAGTCTCTCTCCGCCTGTGGAAGCAGACTCTCGCAGCGTAGTGCCTCTCAGAACGTAGCTGCTGGAGAGTCGATCCCGCACCCAGGAAAACGGGCAGGGCTCAGCAGGAGAACACACAGCAGCGCGCAGGAATACAGCAGGAGCTACAGCAGCGACAGCTACCGAAGCGGGGTTACCACAGCGGCGAGCGGCAGTGACGGGCAACCCAGCAAGGCCAGCACGTGCAGCAGCAGAATGAGCCGAGGGCAGAGCGTTCCTGCTAGTGTCTCCTCCTCTGTAGCTGCCCGCCCCACCCCGTTTCTGCCTGTGACGAGGCCTGTGGCAAGGCCTGTTGGTGGTGTGGGTGTGGGAGAGGTGGTGTCGTCTTCAGGTGTTGCGGCAGGGGTGGGATGTGGTGTGGGGCTAGCTGGGTTGGTACCGGTGGCAGGTGAAGGACGTGGTTTGGCATTGCAAGGTGCGGGCTTGCATGCTTCTGCGTCAGTTTCCCTTCCAGTAGCACAGACAGCAGCAGAGGCAGCAGCACCAGAAGCTGCTGCTGCGGCAGCATTAGAAGCATCGGTTGCATCTGCATCACCCCAAACTCCTCTCTGGCCGTTTCAAGCCGGTCCCTTGCAGGAAACTGCACGTCCTGCTGCAATGGCTGCAAGGATTTCCCCATCAGTGATTTCTCACCTTGATCCGTCAGCTCTGGCAACACTGCTTGCCGACCCAGCACTAGCAGGCTTGCTGCAAATTCCATCACCTGGCTACGATCAATTGTCCAATCAATTATCCAGCCACCTTTGGCCGACGGAACCCTTATTGCCCAATGTTGTGCCTCAGCTACCAACCCCCTCCCACGCATCCGGAAACCTCCGTGAAGGGGTAAGAAATTCAGAAGCTTTGGTGACAGGATTGATCTCAGCTGATCTGCTAGACAGAGGGGATGGAGTTGGAGTGGTTAATGATAATGCAGACTCCCACGTTATGGCGTCGATACAGTTAGCACCCTTGGTTTCTCGTGAAGCCGACAGTGGTGTTGAGGGTCTGACCACGGGTGCTGAGGGGTTAGATAGCATCGAGGCTAGAATTAGGTGGTTAGAACAACAGCTTAGAGAAGGTGGAGGAGATTACCATTCAGAGAATCATGGACATAGCCCTGGAAACAGATAGATTGAAATATAACACATTATTCTCATCCAAGAACAGAGCAGCGTGCAAGCCATACATTTCATAGATAGAAACTCTCGTGTGATTGTACCAGAACGAATGGGTGTTTGTAATTTATATCAGATCGGCTGGGATGATACGCTTCAGATTTATTGAACAAATTCCCAACAAATCTGCTCCACCATCGCTGAAAGCCCACCATACTCCGAAACCAAAGCTCGCCGAACCGCCATATACCTGGACGAGTCCCGTGCTCCAATATTGTATTCGATTTGCAATCACCGTGAGAGCTTTCTCGTAATAACTATTTGATCCCCGTTTGGGGGAATGTGGCAAAGATTCTTCTAGGTTCATAACTAGGAGTTCCCAAGAGTCATGCAGAGTCAGAAGGATCTGCCGTCGTCGCCGCACGATGGAAGGAAGCTACATGTGTTTTTTTGCCATCCGGATTTGGGAATAGGTGAGTCGCGTGTGGTCGACCGCTGGACACGTGGAGTAGTTACGAAAAACAACCATCGTAGTAGGAACCACTGAAGACGATGTTTCGAGTGCATACTTCTGACTGTATTCTCGAAGACGATCCGTGTTCCGCAGCCGTTGCCGACGTCAATGCCGAAGCAAGGGCTAGTTAATATCCCAACGTGTTCCGCAGCCGTTGCCGAACGGAAGTGACGGATCAATTGGTAGTAACATCCCAGAGTGTCGCTACAACGTAACAAGACTCGTTTTCAATCTCCTGCGCTCCCTCGTTCTGTGAGCCATTAAGCATTGTCTTTCATGTCATTCTAGCTCGTTCCGTCTGCCTTCCTTCCCTTGGCCGTGGTTTTAACTTCTTACGGTTTCTCCATTAGCCCTGATTTCATCCGTCCCATCCATGCATACATGCATCCATGCACGATGCATCATGCATCATCATGCATCCATGCACGATGCATCATGCATGATCATGCATCCATGCACGATGCATCATCATGCATCCATGCACGATGCATCATGCATGATCATGCATCCATGCACGATGCATCATGCATCATCATGCATCCATGCACGATGCATCATGCATGATCATGCATCCATGCACGATGCATCATGCATCATCATGCATCCATGCACGATGCATCATGCATGATCATGCATCCATGCACGATGCATCATGCATCATCATGCATCCATGCACGATGCATCATGCATGATCATGCATCCATGCACGATGCATCATGCATCATCATGCATCCATGCACGATGCATCATGCATGATCATGCATCCATTCCATCCATGCTCTACAATCGACGCATCCAACCCATCCACGCCTTCATCCCTTCCATGTATGGATGCATCCATCCACGCAGGAGGAGCGGAGCGGCTGATAGTGGATGCGGCAGCGGAGCTGGCGTCTAGAGGCCACAGCGTGCGGGTCTTCACAGCCCATCACGACCCTCTCAGATGCTTCCCCGAGACCATTGATGGTACGGTGTGCTGTCCTAACGCCCATCATAACCCATTGCTGGCGTCAAGAGGCCACAGCGTGCGGCTCTTCACAGCCCATCACGACCCTCTCAGATGCTTCCCCGAGACCATTGATGGTACGGTGTGCTGTCCTAACGCCCATCATGACCCATTGCTGGCGTCAAGAGGCCACAGCGTGCGGGTCTTCACAGCCCATCACGACCCTCTCAGATGCTTCCCCGAGACCACTGATGGTACGGTGTGCTGTCGTAACGCCCATCATGACCCATTGCTGGCGTCTAAAGGCCACAGCGTGCGGGTCTTCACAGCCCATCACGACCCTCTCAGATGCTTCCCCGAGACCATTGATGGTACGGTGTGCTGTCCTAACGCCCATCATGACCCATTGCTGGCGTCAAGAGGCCACAGCGTGCGGGTCTTCACAGCCCATCACGACCCTCTCAGATGCTTCCCCGAGACCATTGATGGTACGGTGTGCTGTCCTAACGCCCATCATAACCCATTGCTGGCGTCAAGAGGCCACAGCGTGCGGGTCTTCACAGCCCATCACGACCCTCTCAGATGCTTCCCCGAGACCATTGATGGTACGGTGTGCTGTCCTAACGCCCATCATGACCCATTGCTGGCGTCAAGAGGCCACAGCGTGCGGGTCTTCACAGCCCATCACGACCCTCTCAGATGCTTCCCCGAGACCACTGATGGTACGGTGTGCTGTCGTAACGCCCATCATGACCCATTGCTGGCGTCAAGAGGCCACAGCGTGCGGGTCTTCACAGCCCATCACGACCCTCTCAGATGCTTCCCCGAGACCATTGATGGTACGGTGTGCTGTCGTAACGCCCATCATGACCCATTGCTGGCGTCAAGAGGCCACAGCGTGCGGGTCTTCACAGCCCATCACGACCCTCTCAGATGCTTCCCCGAGACCATTGATGGTACGGTGTGCTGTCGTAACGCCCATCATGACCCATTGCTGGCGTCAAGAGGCCACAGCGTGCGGGTCTTCACAGTCCATCATGACCCGAACAGATGCTTCCCGGAGACCATTGATGGTACGATATGCTGTTGAATCTCTTGAATCATAGATTTGAACTTGTGTGGGATTATCACGTTCCCTTTCACAGCTGCTCATGACCCCAACAGATGGTTCCCAGGGACCATCGCCTTACTCTCTGTCTGATTGCTCTCAGCTATTGCATTCCTTGTTCCTCAGTAGAGGCAGTTGTAACCAATTGCGCAAAGACATTCTGAGCATAGCAACAGGGCATCCCATCAAGCCGTTGTGACTCAAATTTGCTCACCCTTTTGGCTTCTCGAATCGGCTACTAACGCAACACAATTCCCACCGCCTACAATCCCTCTTTAACAGGCACCTTCCCTGTGCACGTGCATGGAAGTTTCCTCCCCCGCCACATCGCCGGCCGATTTCACGCAGTCTGCGCCTACCTCAGGTGCCTCTGGGCGGCTCTCTGCATCGTCATCTCTGTGTGGCTCCGGTGGATCCCAGCCGTTGATGCGATCATCACAGATCAAGTCTCAGCCGTCCATCCCATTCTCAGACTGCTGCCTGCCAAGGTGGGTTCCCTTCCAATCCCTTTGAACTTACTCTTACGCTTTCCTTTACCATTTGGTTTTTGAGAATTCTCAAAAACCAGCTCCTTTACCATTCTCTTTACCCTTCCCCTCCACCCTCCCCTTTCCCGTTCCCCTCCCCTTCCCCTTCACAATCCTACCTGCACTGTGCTCGTTCCATTTCATGCTTGCCGGCCCAGCCATGCCTGTCCAATGTTCTTCTTCACCACTTATTACACGCCTCCGTGCGACATTTTTCACTGGCGTTTAAATTAAAATATTCCAAAACTCACTTCCTCTGCGCTTCTTCCATCTCCCTGTGTAACAGACCTTTCTTACTGTTACCCTCTTCTAAAAACAAAACGCATTGTCATGCGTTCCCACTATCCTGTGCATCCCCCATGCCTATCCCTCCATAACAGATCCTATTCTACTGTCACTTCCTGGACCTGCAGCAGGCCCAGCGAGGTTATTCTTGTGTTACTTGTGGGAGCTCTCAAAATTAACACAAACGTCCAACACCCCTACCCTACCCCCATTTACAGATCCTCTTCTACTGTCACTTCCCTGACCTGCTGCTGGCCCAGCGAGGCTCTGCTTGTGTTACTTGGAAGAATACTCAATAGCAACACAAGCGTACCCCACCCGTTCCCCCCATAACAGATCCTCTTCTACTGTCACTTCCCGGACCTGTTGCTGGCTCAGCGAGGCTCGTGGCTGCGCTCGCTGTACCGAGCGCCCGTTGACTGGGTGGAGCAGGTCACCACTGGTGCGTGCTGTTGGCATGTGTTGATCACTCAATGGTGTGTGCTCATGCCGTCAGGCAATAATGTTGATCCCTCACTGTGTGCTCGCTGTACCGAGCGCCCATTGTCTGGGTGGAGCAGGTCACCACTGGTGCGTGCTGTTGGTTGGCATGAGTTTATCAATGGTGTGGGCTCTTTCTTACCCTCCGGCAATAGTGTTTACCACTCACTCGAATGTGCTCAACCCCACTCTGCAGGCATGGGGGACACCATAGTGGTCAACAGTCACTTCACTGCCGCCACATTGAAGTCGCTTTTGTGAATTCTCAAAGTCTCTCCTCTCTTCTCTCTCCTCTCTTCTCTCTCCTCTCTCCTCTCTCCTCTCTCCTCTCTTCTCTCTCCTCTCTCCTCTCTTCTCTCTTCTCTCTTCTCTCTTCTCTCTTCTCTCTTCTCTCCATCGCCTCTGTATCCCTGCAGGCATGGCGGACACCATAGTGGTGAACAGTCACTTCACTGCAGCCACATTCGCCTCCACCTTCCCCTCGCTAGCATCACATGGCATCCGCCCCGCTGTTCTCTACCCGGCTGTAGCATTCGATTCCCCACCGCCTGCCTCGTCTGCCAACACTGCCACCACTGCCAACGCTGCTATCGATGCTACTGCTGCTAGCAGGGGTGGTTCTGGCACCCTCAGTCCTGCTGTGGGCGAAGCAGAGAAGCTTGGCCTAGATCTCAACAGGTGATTTTTGGAGGGCAATTGAGACGGATTGAGCTGAGTGGGCTGGATGGGATGGCGTGCACATAATCTCGCATGCTAAACTTGCTTCCGTTAGAAAGCTTTTTGTTCTTGGACCTCTCAAAGCATCACTGCCATTCCCTGCCCTTCTTGTTCCCCTTTTTTCCTTCAATCATCAACCCTAATCTCCCCCCACTACACTCCCCTCCACCATGCTCAACCCCCTCCTCTCCCCCCTCCCTCCCTTAGCCCCTTCTTACTCTCCATCAACCGCTACAAGCGCAAGAAGGAATTTCCTGCGCGCAGGCCCTGACCAGGATTCACACGTCTCCCCCTTCTCCCCCCTCTCCCCTTCCCTCCCCCAGCCCCTTCTTCCTCTCCATCAACCGCTACGAGCGCAAGAAGGAGATCGCCACTGCGGTCTCTGCTCTGGGTCTGCTCACCCGCTCGTCAGGGCACACAGGCACTCCCGGCAGCCAAGGTGCTACTGTTGCCGCTTTGGCAAAGGGGCAGCGGCCTCGGCTTGTTGTGGCAGGTGAGCTGTTCATGGTGCTGAGGCAAACGGGGAGGACTCTATTGATGAGCACCATGAAGCTACCTGGATGCGTGAAGCTACCTCTCACAATGACATGTCACAACTGCTCCATTGTCTTAACTTAACCAGATGTCATCACCAACCCTTGAGCTTTCCTCCATCCGTCCCCTCCTCCTCTCTGCCATTCACCGATTTCTCACATCGTCCCTCCTCGTCCATCTCTCTGTGAATCAGGTGGGTGTGACGCTCGCGTGCGCGAGAACGTGGAGTATCTCCAAGAGCTAAAGCAACTAGCTGCTATGGAGCCGATGGCTTCCAATGTCTTTTTCCTCAATCCCCTTCTCCTTACCAATTATTTTCTATCTGTATCAGGTGGGTGTGATGCTCGTGTACGGGAGAATGTGGAGTATCTCCAGGAGCTAAAGCAACTAGCTGTTATGGAAGGGGTGGCATCCGACATCCTTTTCCTCATCTCCATTAGCGACTCCCTCAAGGCTCAGCTGCTGTCCCACTGCACTGCTGTAGTCTACACTCCTCCAGTGAGTGCTACCCATACGACCTTCTTATTACATGATTTCTTTCACATCCTTTTTCTTGGCTTCTTGTTTGTTGGTCTGGTTTCGTTTGCCATGAATCGATTATGCCATACTGTCGTGCGCGATTGACTTAACCCTACTTCCATTTCGCAGAACGAGCGTTTTGGCATAGTGCCATTAGAAGCAATGGCAGCAAGCAAGCCAGTGGTGGCATGCAACAGTGGAGGACCCACAGAGAGCATACTGGACGGCGCAACAGGCTTCCTATGCGGTCCAAACCCAACAGCCTTTGCTGTGCTGTATTGACCCCCCAATCCCGCCCCTGCTTCCCCTTCCACACGCTCCCCCTCTTCCCCTCAGAACGAGCATTTCGGCATAGTGCCATTGGAAGCAATGGCAGCAAGCAAGCCAGTCGTGGCATGCAACAGTGGAGGCCCCACAGAGAGCATACTCGATGGTGCTACAGGCTTCCTCTGCGCTCCAAACCCCTCATCTTTTGCTGCTGCACTGGCTACACTCTGGGCCGATCCTTCTCGGGCAGCTTCCATGGGTCAGGTTGCCCGAGTGCATGTTGAGGAACAGCTTTCAAGAAACGTTTTTGGTGACCGGTTGCAAGAGATTCTTTGGAACATGTGCTTATAAGGGGCGTGTTCCTACGGCCCCTTATCAGGCAACCTCTTATCAGACTCACTCTGCATCAGACTGAAATTCACGCCAACTCCAAGACCCTTTCACATTCTATAAGGCAAGTCTGATAAGGAGTTGCCTGATAGGGGGGCCGTAGGATACGAACACGCCCTACAGTAACTTGTTACAGAAATGGCCTAATGGCATGGATGGCAAAAAAGATGACTTTGGAAACTTCTATCAAGCACAACGCGGCTGATATGTTTAAGGTCCAATCATTCCCCCATGTTGTGCATTTCACAACCTCAAAAGACCCATAACCATAAGACGGGAAAAAACCTGCCTTAATTTCCACCCTCCCACCCGTGCACGGCCTGGAACATCCCCTGGGCCAACTCATCCCTCTCGGCCACGGCAGCAGGGGACTCGTCATCGGCTCGCCTGGCGGGCACGTAGTCATCAAACGCCTCATACGCCCAGTCAGGGTCAAACGCCTCTCCCTTCTGCTCCAGAAAGTTGTGCAGCGCACAGCATGCCCCCACCAACCGCGGCAGCTCATGCAGCTTCCCCTCAGCCCGCCTCAGCAGGATCCGCCACCGTCCCTTCAGCCGGCCAATCGCGTCCTTCCCCACCGCAGTGCCCTTCTCTATGCACTCATTGAACGTGGTCTGATACCACGTGGCGCTCTCTGATTGGGCGTACGGAACCAGCAGCCAATCCAGAAGCGGGTACGACCGCAACCCGATGACCTTTGCCCCCTGAAGCTCTCCAGCTTGTCCTTTCTGGTGGAGGGTCGACTGCTGCAAAACCTGCTCGTCAGAAAGCGCGCCGGGCAGCCCGATGCAAAGATCGATAAACTGCCCGTTGGCATCAACGACTGCTTGCGTGGAAAGGGAATAAGATTCCCGGGCGAGACGTTCGGTAAGCTGCCTGTTGTGGTATTTTACCATGTTGGAGCGCGGCGTGTTGATACACAGGTGTGTTGTGTAGAGAGTCCCAATCAGCTGCCCGTTCCCCAGCTGCTGTACCACAGAAGAAGCGCCATCCACCCCGCACAGCTTCAGGAACTTGGAAGAAATTTCAGCTGCCCGGGTGCTGCCCGGCTCAGGCCATACGACCACCTTGGGCAGAATAACATCGTTCAGCACCTTGAGAATATCATTCCCCACGAAATGCACCGTGGTCCGGCTGAGATTAAACCTCCTGGAAACCAGATGGAGAGGCTCGGCCGTGGCAAGCCTCCAGATCGCCGCTCCGATCCTGATGTCCAAGAGGTTCGGGTTTTTTCTCGGCTTTTTCCCAAGAAGCGGCCCCAGCATGCCACAGAGCTCCATGAACGTCTCCCGGCTCATCCTAAACTTTTTCCGGAACAATTCCGGAGGGTTATTCGGGTCAATACACTCCTCCCACCACGCGCGTGACCGCGGCCGCGTGATCAGCGTTCGATAAAACACCTGATGCTGCGACAGCGTGGCGCCAGCTGACATGCCGGCCATGCAGACGCGTCTCAGCCGTTGGATCTCCCGCTGATGGACGGCATCGTTGTGAGCGATGTCTCGGAGGAGATTGAGCTCAATAGATCTCACGAGGGAGTGATGGCGATGCAGGTATTCGGAGCGAACCACTCGAAGGCGCTGCAGGAAGCAGGAGGTTTCGTTGGCAGCACGCTGCTCTTCCAGTAGGAGCAGGAGAACGAGGGAAATGGCATCCTCGTTTGGAGCGTTCTTGATGCAGGTTAAGAGATGTTGGAATTCGGATTCAGAGCAGAGGAGAGGCGAGGGAGTCGTGGGGATGGATGGGCGAAGCAGGGCGGCATTATTTCTCCCATTCACTGCATCGCCTTCTATTCCCCCCTCTCCTTCACCTTCTCGCTCCTTAGTTTTCCCTCCCTTTTTCCTCTTTCCCAACCCTCCCTCACTCCCTTCCTCCTCCTCACCCTCCTCGTCCTCCTCGTCCTCCTCCTCCCTTTCATCGACCTCAACTCCCTCCTCTCCTTCCGTCAAGTGTAAGTCCATCAGCCGTCTCTTTCTGCTCTCTCTTCCACCAAACACCCCACCAGCCTCCCCATCTACTTCCAGCCCATCCCCTCTCTCCTTTCTCTGCCTCTCCCCATTCTCCTCCTCCCTCTCCTCCGCTCCCTCCACCCCCACCCGAGCCACTTCAACAACGTCCAGATCAAAAGCGTCTGCTCCGTCCGCTGCCAAGCCTGCGACTGCCGAACCTACAAGCTCCAAGCCTGCTACTGCCGAGCTAAGACCTCCCTTGCTGGCAAACCCTTGCAGCTCGTGCTGCTGCTCCTCTTCCTCATACTCTTCCTCACCCTCGTACTCCTCTTCTTCTTCCTCCTCCTCTTCCTCCTCTTCCAACTCCACCACTTCCTCTTCGTGCTGCTGCTGCTGCTGCTCTTGCCGCTGGTTGTAGAGTGAACGTTGCTGCACCTCCTGCTGCTGATGCTGTTCCTGTTCTCCCGGCTGTCGCTGCTGCTCCTGCACCTGCTGCTGGTTGTAGTATGAACGTTGCTGCGCCTCCTGTGGCTGCTGCTCCTCTGGCTGCTGCTGCTGCTGCTGCTGCAGGAACTCGAGGAAAGACGGCTGATCAAGCTGCTCCTGCTGCTGCTGCTGTTCTTGCTGCTGTTCCATTTGCAACTGCTCTCGTGTCTGTTGCTGCTGCGGCTGCTGCTGTTCCAAGAAGTCAAGGAAATACGGCTGATCTAGCTGTTGCTGCTGCTGCTGCTGCTGCTGCACCTCCTGCTGTTCCATCTGCAACTGCCCTTGAGCCTGTTGCTGCCGGTAGACCTGCTGCTGCTGGTACGGTTCTGGCCGCTCATACTGATCGTACCTTTGCTGTTGCTGCAGCTGCTGCTGCTGCTGCTGCTGCTGCTGCTGCTGCTGCTGCTGCTGCTGCTGCTGCTGCTGCTGCTGCTGCTGCTGCTGCTGCTGCTGCTGTTGCTGCCGCTGCTGCTCCTGCTGCTGCCACTTTGATTGGATAATTTGCTGTTGTTGCACCATGTACTGAAGAAATTGCTCTGGACCCGACGCTACTGGCGCCTGCTGCTGCTGCTGCTGCTGCTGCTGCTGCTGCTGCTGCTGCTGCTGCTGCTGCTGCTGCTGCTGCTGCTGCTGCTGCTGCTGCTGCTGCTGCTGCTGCTGCTGCTGCTGCTGCTGCGGCTGCTGCAGCTGCTGCGGCTGCTGCGGCTGCTGCTGCTGCTGTTGTTGCTGCTGCTGCTGCTGCTGCTGCTGCTGCTGCTGGTCCTGCTGCTGCCACTTTGATTGAATATTTTGCTGTTGCACCATGTACTGAAGCAATTGCTCTGGATGCAATATTGGCGCCTGCTGCTGCTGCTGCGGCTGCTGCCGCTGTTGCTGCTGATGATGCTGCGAGTGTTGTTGCGGATGCTGCTGCTGAAATATGTGTTGCTGGAGCAACTGTTGCTGCTTCTGCTGCTGCTGCTGCTGTTCTTGCTGCCGCTGTTGCTGCTGCTGCTGATGCTGCTGGAATTGCTGCGGCTGAAGGCGAGACCGCTGCAAGGGTGCCTGGCGATCGAACTGCTCATACACGTCCTGCGACATTTGCTGCGACGCTTGCTGCCCCACTGCGGACAACAGCTGCGATTCAAGCAGCGCGAACTCAAGCGCAGCTGCCGGCGACGGCGCGGAAGGCGCGGAAGGCGCAGGAGGCGCGGAACGCGCAGAATGCGCGTAAGGCGCGGAAGGCACCGGAACCTGCACGTCATTGCGCAGAAAGGGCTGCGCGGCAGTAGCAGAACGGTTCGCGGGGGGACCAGCGGCTGCGCCGAAAGCGGAAGCATTCGGCGGAGTGAAGTGAGTGGGGAGGAAGTGGGAGATGGAAACAGCGGCGGAGGCGGAAGCGGGGGAAGCGCCGGCAATGCCGCTGGTGGGAGCGGGCCAGGGAGCGGAGAAATCGTCGCTTGCTTCGAGAGGTTGTGGGTCGAATGGAAATGCACCTCCACGGTTGTTGCGATGATGACGACCAAAGGAGTTACCGTCCATCGTTAATGACTAACGAATATCCCTTTACAATGAGCACTGACTGAAAAATTCCTTACAATGACAACCGACTAAGGTACCCTTACAGTGATCACTGACTAATTTCCCTTACAATTATCACAAGCTACGCTGTCGCGTCGCGTAGAAGTAGAAGCACTTGCAGCTCCTAGCAATGCCTAGAGAGTAGCGTCAGAAAAGCATGCCTTATAAACGCGAAAGTTGGACAGTAGTTGTTTCAGACGCGACACGGCTGGGGAATATGCCGCATCATCCAACCACGAAGCGTCACACTGATGCTACGCTTCAGAAATCAGGGCCTGATTCGTGTGTTGGTTCGCATTTGAAAGTAGGTTCAAGTTTGAACTTTCAAAATCAAATACTGAACGGGAACACATAAGGAACCGATACCGCCATGGCCTGAACGATGGTGAAGCAAATGGAAACCCTAGGGGCGTGGTACATCTTGGCCTTGTTGTGACCTTGGGACTGTCGTCCTGAAGCTGGCCCTTGCCTCGAATCTGGTTCGGACCAGCTGGTGTTCAAGCTCCACCTAACCTCCGCAACCTACGGTTTGAGCCTAGGTTTGGGAAAGCCCGACAGGTTACACATTGGCGTTTCGGTATAGTGAATTCTCTACTAGACTGAATGGCGAGGATTGAGTGTACCTGACATAAAACCTGAAGGCGTGATGTGCTGGTGTATCCCATTTTTATCGGGATCCACAGACCGTGTTTGGTTGGACGCGAGAAGTGCCAGTTTCAAACCACTAGTAGAGCTGGTGAAGCTGGATCACTGAACGCACTCCTAGGGTTTCCATTTCCCAGCTCCTGCGTTCAGGCTATGGCGGTTTCATTCCTTCTTGAGTTCACTATTTGATTCGAGAGTTCAAACTTGAACTTTGCTCAAGTGCAAACGCCTGATTGCTTGACGAGACACTCTTCAAAGCATAGCATCAGCGTGACGCTTTTTCAGCCAATAAACTCTTCCTAGTCGTACAGTGTCTGAAACTTTTATTCGAGCATTGCAATAAGCGAGAACAGCTGCTACTCCTTGTAAACGGCAATTGTGAGGAGAGGTGGTCATTGTAGGGTCAACATCATAGTCAGGGTAAAAAATGGACGGCAACCCTTTCGGCCGTCATCATGGCCACAGCCGGCGGGGTGCATTTCCCTTCGATCCACAACCTTTGGAAGTAAACGACGATTTCTCCGCTCCCTGGCCGCCCGCTCCCGTCAGCGGCATCGCCGGCGTTTCCCCCGCTGCCGCTTCCGCTGCAGTTTCAATCTCCCACTTCCTCCCCACTCACTTCAACCCCCCGGATGCTTCCGCCTTCGGCGCAGCCGCGAATTCCCCCGCGGACCGTTCCGCTGCTTCCGCGCAGCCCTTCCTGCGCAATGAGGCGCAGCTTCCCGCGCCTTCCGCGCCTCTTGCGCCTTCCGCGCCGTCTCCCGCAGCTGCGCTTGAGTTCGCGTTGCTAGAATCGCAGCTGCTGTCCGCAGTGGCGCATCAATCGTCGCAGCAGCAAGTGTCGCAGCAAGCGACGCATCAGCCGTCGCAGAGCGTGTATGACGAAGAGCAATTCAGTCGCCAGGCGCCGTTGCAACGGGCTAACCTTCAGCCGCAGCAATTCCAACAGCATCAACAGTATTCTTATCAGCAGCAGGAACAGCAGCAGCAGACGCAGCCGCAACCGCAGCAGCGGGAGCAGCAGTTGCTGCAAAGCCAGTTTCAGCTGCACGAGCAGCAGCAGCGGCAGCAAATGCAGCCGCAACAAATGTTTCAGCAACAGATTTTCCGGCAGCAGCAGCCTCAGCCGCAACACTCGCAACAGCATCATCATCAGCAGCAACAACAACTGCAGCAGCAACATCAGCGACAGTCGCAGCAGCAGCAGCAGCAGGCACCAGTAGCGGATCCGCAACAAATGCTTCAATATCTGATGCAACAGCAGCGAAACCTTCAGACAAACTGGCAGCAGCAGCAGCAGCAGCAAGGGTACAATCAGCAGGAGCGATCAGAACCATACCAGCACCAACAGGGGGTTTACCGGCAGCAACAGGCACAGGAGCAGTTGCAGATGGAGCAGGAGCAGGTGCAGCAGCAGCAGCAGCAGCAGCAGCAGCAGGTGGTGGAGCAACAGCAGCAGCAACAGCAACAACAGCAGCAGCTTGATCAGCCGTATTTCCTCGAGTTCATGCAGCAGCAGGAGCCGCAGGATCAGCAGCAACAGCAGGGAGCGCAGGAACAGCATCAGCAGCAGGAGTTGCAGCAAAGTTCATACTACAACCAGCAGCAGGAGAATCAGTTGCAGCCGCAGCAGCAACAGCAGCAGCAGCAGCAGCAGCAGCAGCAGCAGCAGCAGCGGCAGGACGAGGAGGCGGAGGAGGAGGAAGAGGAGGAGGAAGAAGACGAGGAGGTGGAGGAGGAGGACGAGGCTGAAGAAGAGTATGAGGAAGAGGAGCAGCAGCACGAGCTGCAGGGGTTTTCCAGCGAGGGTGGTCTTCCCGCCGAGCCTCCTGCAGCTTCGGCAGAAGCAGGTTTGGGACTTGTAGGTTCGGAGGCAGCGGACCTGTCACTTGTGGGCTCGGCAGTAGCAGGTTTGGAACTAGTAGGTTCGGCAGTGGCAGGCTTGGCATCGGACGGAGCAGACGCATTCGATTTGGATGCGGTTGAGGTGGCTCGGTTGGGGGGAGATGAAGCCGAGGAGGAGGGTGGAGAGGGAGAAAGGGAAGGAGATGGGGAAACTGGAGGGGTGGTGGGTGGGAGAGAGAGCAGGAAGAGACGGCTGGAGGACTCAGGCCAGACAGAAGGAGAGGAGGAAGGGGGAGTTGAAGGTGATGTAGAGGAGGGGGAGGAGGAAGAAGGGAGAGAGGGGAGATTGAGAAAGTTGAAGAAAGGAGGGGAACACAAGGAGGGAGAAGGGGATGGAGAGGAAGGAAAGGAAGGCGATGGAATGAACAAGGGCATCGCCCTGCTTTACCCATCCATCCCCACGACTCCCTCACCTCTCCTCTGCTCCGAAGCTGAATTCCAAGAGCTCTTAACCTGCATCGAGACTTCCACTAACGAGGATGCCATCGCCATGGTGCTCCTGCTGCTGCTGGAAGAGCAGCGCGCCGCCAAAGAAACCTCCTTCTTCCTGAAGCGCCTGCGGGTGATTCGCTCCGAGTACCTGCTTCGCCACCACTCCCTCGTGCGTTCTATCGAGCTCAACCTCCACCGGGACATCGCAGACAACAACGCGATCCGCCAGCAGGAGATCCAACGGCTGAGGCGCGTCTGCATGGCCGGCATGACAGCTGGCGCCACGCTCTCGCAGCACCAGATGGTCTACCGGAGGCTGTGGACGCGGCCGCGCTCCCGCGCGTGGTGGGAGGAGTGTATTGACCCAAATTACCCCCCGGAAACGTTCCGAAAGACGTTCAGGATGAGCCGAGAGACCTTCATGGAGCTCTGTGACATTCTGGGGCCGCTGATTGTGAAACGATCTACCAGAATCAGGGAAGCGATTCCTGTGGACATCAGGATTGGAGCGTCGCTCTGGCGCCTGGCCACTGCCGAGCCTCTCCATTTGATCTCCAGGAGGTTCGGGCTCGGCCAGACCACCGTGCATTTCGTCTCAAATGACGTTCTCAAGGCGCTGAACGAAGTTGTTCTGCCCAAGGTGGTTGTCTGGCCTGAGCCGGGCAGCACCCGGGCAAGTGAAATTTCTTCCCAGTTTCTGGACCTGTGCGGGCTGGACCACGCTTCATCTGTGGCACAGCAGCTGGGAAACGGGAAGCTGATTGCAACTCTCTACACAACCCACCTGCCCATCAACACGCCACGGTCCAACCTTGCAAAGTACCACAACAAGCAGCACACAGAGCGATTCGCCCGCCCCTCCTACTCTATAGCCATGCAAACAGCCATTGATGCCAATGGGCAGTTTTTGGATCTTTGCATCGGGCTGCCCGGCGCGCTTTCTGATGAGGAGGTGTTGCAGCAGTCGACCCTCCACCAGAAAGGACAAGCTGGGGAGCTTCAGGGAGCCAAGGTCATTGGGTTACGGTCGTACCCGCTTCTGGATTGGCTGCTGGTTCCGTACCCCCATTCAGACAGCGCCACGTGGTATCAGACCACGTTCAACGAGTGCATAGAGAAGGGCACTGCGGTGGGGAAGGACGCGATTGGCCGGCTGAAGGGACGGTGGAGGATCCTGCTTCGGCGGGCTGAGGGGAAGCTGCATGAGCTGCCGCGGTTGGTGGGGGCGTGCTGTGCGCTGCACAACTTTCTGGAGCAGAAGGGAGAGGCGTTTGACCCTGACTGGGCGTATGAGGCGTTTGATGACTACGTGCCCGCCAGGCGAGCCGATGACGAGTCCCCTGCTGCCGTGGCCGAGAGGGATGAGTTGGCCCAGGGGATGTTCCAGGCCGTGCACGGGTGGGAGGGCGACGCTGCCAATGCGCTGTGAGGTGGAGCCCTGGAAAGTGGTGGCTCATATGGGGGGTTTCAGGGTAGTGATTTCAGGGAGGGGGAGAGGGGATAAGTGGGGAAGGTTGGGGGACAAGGATGATCCTGTGCTGCTGTGGCATCACATGAGCTGATCAGTAGAATGCAATCTGAGGTACGGTAAGATTATGAACAGAGTGGAAATATTGGGTTAGTCTCTCTGTTACCCTTTTTTTTTTAGTCAAACCCCTTTTTTTTCTCTATTTCTTGTTTATGGATTTGCAAGCTTCACAGAAGTCCATCTGTCCTAGTTGACGCTTATATTTCACTGACAGACCGACACTGTACATGTATGCGTGTTACAATAAACCACCACAACTCAAAACATTTTGCAAGGAGAATCAACTTCTGCCGCCTGAGCCTGCTGCTCCTTGCTTGAGCTGAGACAGCACCAGCAACAAGGGGTGAGGGGCGGCGGGGGAGGGGGGCTGTCAGGAGGTCGTGGCGGGAATTCACAGCAAACAGGCAGACATGGGTGAGGGAAAATAAGTAGGGGAACGGACGATGGGAGGATGGGAGGAAGGGTTGAAGGGATGGAGGGAGTGGAAGATAAGGAGGGAGGAGGGACGGAGGGAGGGAGGGAGGGAGGGAGGGAGAGAGAGAGATGGAATAGAAACGCTGTGCCAAAGGCTGCTGGTAGGTACCTGTTCACTGAATTCTTTGACCTGCTCCATCAACGACTGCCGCTGCGCCACACCTGAAACGCGAACACGATGATCGACAACGCAAAAGCCACATGAGAAACTTCCCCCCAGAAATCTTCAACCTGGATGAAAGATTAAGAATGCTGACGGATCTGCGACCTACCCTTCTGTGCTAGCTCCTGCAGCTTCTTGTTGGATCGGACAGCAAACCGTTGAAAGGTAGGGCTGTTCGCTAATCGATCGACGATCAGCTCGTTTGCGACGTACTGGATCACACGCTGCAGCCACGGGCCTCCCGCCACCATGATTGGATGTGGACTAATATTGACGTGACCAACACGCTACGCTGGTATTGAACAATCTAGGCACGCAAAACGCTCTAGCCTTTGCTGACACCAAGCGCAATCAAAGTTTGCGTAATATACTTCTGTGAAGCTAGCGACCGTGCGTATTGTGGAAACAGAAATGAGGTCGCAGCTATGAGACCCACGGAGCTGCGACGGATGAAGTGGAGGTGACGGAGAAAGCTTCCAGAAATACTGGAATGCTTCCAGAAATACTGGAATGCTTCCAGAACCAGAGGTTCAAAGGGAGGGGGCTGTGCCGTTGTGAAGAAAGGGATGGTGGGTTGGTGGCGGGCAACAAAGTGTGTATTTGAAGAAACAAAATATTTTTCATGCGGTGGCAAAACTACGTGCTTTTCCAGCGACCACTCTGCTTGTGGTGTGTACAATAGAGGGTTGCTGCAAAACAGAGGGGAGCCATAGAAACATTTTTGTTTTCCCCAACACCCCAACCCACCTAACCCAACCCAACCCAGCAGATTGATTCAGCACAGGTGAAGCGGGCACTTGCCAACGCGACTGCTTCCCACCCAACCTTTCAACAGCAACCCTGGTTTCTTCTGAGAGTTCATAACTAGTTTCAGCACTAGTCACCATTTCACACCTACTACGCTCCTGCTGTTGTCATGGCCGCTCCCGAGAAAGGTCTGGTGGCTCACGCAGCTGCACTGAGAGCAGCCCTTGCAAACTCCCAGGACGTGACGGACAACATGATATTTACCTTAGACTCATTCGACGAGCGGCTATCGGAGTTGGAGCGTGGAATTAGACCAGTGCAGGTGGAGTGTTGACGAATTTGTACGTGCTTATGAATGTCTGTGGTTGCTAACGCGGTCTTCGTGCAGGCATCCACAAGACATCACCAAATCATTCACAGTAACGTGACCAAGGCGCTTGACGCAGCAACCTTCATGATCGAGCAATACGAGAAGTTTCGAGAGGTAAGTTGGGCACAGCTTCTGGTGTTCCCGACCAACTCTTATGTATGCCTCTTCAACCAGGTCGCGAGAATAATTGAGGATGGCGGTTCAAGAGATTTAATTAAGTACAGGCAAGCTTTAGACCGATTGGCTGGCATTATCGCATTCTTCGAGCGACACGCAGAACAAGAAGATGCTTCGCATGCGCTGTTCTGCGCGAAGAAGCTCATTCAAGAAGGAATACGGAACATGAAAGATGCTCTCAGAAAGGAACTTCTAGAACTGTAGGTCACTCTTTCCGTCGACATGCTGTTCCCCCGGCACTGGCGTTATCCAATTTTCGTTACTTCCTCTCCTCGTCGACCAGCATCTGGGTTGCCTGGATGTGTGGATTACCCACCTTGGTTGCTTTAGCAGGAACGATATTGACATTTCCGACGACGTAAGGGGAATCGACGGGAGTTCGGCTCTTGTCTCTCGCCTTGTTGGTTTGGTGCAAGCACTAGTGAAGCTGGGCTTTGCGGAAGACTGCGTCAAGATCTATGTGTAAGTCCAATACTGTGTTTCTGTGATAAGTATGCCAGAAGCATATTGGACTGTGGGACTCACAGAGGTTACGAGCAGGGATGTGAGGAGAACGTGTGTTGAAGAGTTCCTACAACGTTCTCAGATTGACTGGAAGTCATTGAAAATAGTTGATCCTACTTCTTTGAAGTGGAAGGACATGGAAGGGAAACTTCAGACTTGGATGCACATGTCAGCTGTGTTGGTCAGTATCAGCAGCACCTTAACATCGTGATTTTTCTTAGTTTTATGCTTGACTTCCTTTATATGCGTGACAGACAAGCACAGTGATGAGCACTGAGGGCCTCTTAGCAATGAGAATATTCAAAGGCATGGATGTCTTGGGGGCGAGGGCTAAGACTGGGGCTTTGACTTACATCATGAAGATTCTTGTTGACACTGGGGTTACCTTCACCAGTGTTCTCAAGTCACCTGAAAAGTTGTTTGCGACTCTTGACATGTATGAGGCCGCAGAAGAACTTTTGACACAGGTGAGAGACCTTGCCCAACTTTATTGTATTTTGCTTTTATGAGGAATCTAAGCTGGTACACAAATACTTAAGGTCACACTGGAGAAATGGGATGACATTGTAAAGCGAGTTTCTTCGCTTAAGGAGAAGTTATGCCTGGTGACTGTTCAAACCATTCATCAGCTCGAAGCAGCGATTGATAATGATGACAGCAAGCAGCTTCTGAATGGCACAGTTCACCCTCTAACCAGCTACGTAATTAACTACCTGAAGTGCTGTCACGAGTAAGTCGTCAACAGGCCAGCCGTTTTTACCAACCATTTTAAGAGTTTTGCATGTAATCAACGTTTGTTCAACTGCAGGCGCTCTTCAGTTTTAGAGCGGATGTCTTTGGAAGTGGAGAGAGGACCTGGTTCGTTTTCACAGCTTACCCACTCGATACTTGAGATGTTGCTGAAGAACTTGGATAAGAAATCTAAACAGTACAAGGATCCCAGCTTGGGATGCGTTTTTATGATGAATAATGTTCATCACATTGTGCACCAAATCCAGAGGTGGGTCTTTGTGGGAATTTTTCTGTTAAAATTGGTATTGTTCTTTTGTTAAGTAAGAAATGTCTAAACTGCCAACTGCGTTTGGCATCCAGGTGCGAGCTTAAGGAAGTTCTTGGGGAGGTATGGGCTCAACAACAAAAGATATATGTTCAGCAGGCGGCTTCAGCCTACAGACGTGCTGCTTGGGGCAAGGTAATTGAAGGTGCTCTTAAACTGCTGTGATTGCATATTGATCATTAACGAAGTGCAGGTGTTCAGCCTATTATCTCTCAGTGGAGAAGCAGCTGGAGCAGTGCAAGCAGACGTGCAGTCGCTCAGCAAAGGCACTATAAAAGAGAGGTATGGCACATTACGTTTACTGGATACATCTGGGTAGCTCCTTGTATTCTTACACCATGAAGGTTGTCATTGCAGACTCAAGTTGTTCAACACCACATTTGAGGAGCTTATTGCAAAGCAGCGTCTTTGGGCTATTCCTGATGCAGAGCTTCGCACATCAGCCCAGCTTCTTGTTGGAGAACTGGTTGTCCCAGCTTATCGGTCGTTTCTCTTCCATGCGAGGTCTGGATTCTGGATCCTGTCAGTTGTTTCCATTGAAGTCTGCTGTCTAAGCTCCTGGTCTTTCAATTTTGGTTGAATATCAACTTTACCTGGTCATGTGTGCAGGTCCAAATTGGATCATCAAGGTCGTCAATTCCCTGGTTCCAAGGACTTTCTGGTCAAGCATAAAAAGTACAGCCTGGAAGAAGTAGAGAGCATGATTGGTGAACTTTTTCAAGGGCACTCTGAGCACCTTGCAGGCACGTGATATTGGAAAAGAGGTTCTAATAAGATATAAACCATTTGAAGGCATTCCAAGGTGTGTGTGAGTTCATTCATGCAACCACAGAAGAGTTCAGGCTGGACCACCTCAATGGACAACTATAACTGTGACAGCTCCTTCATGTGCTTTATGTTCTATGTAGTGGCCTGCCTGTCCTTATGTAGGTGGATATATTATGATGATGAAAGTAACACTAGGAGTGTACAATATTTCCTTCTGGGTTTATGATTTCACGACGTTGTTCCATGAAGTACGGGAGCACCTCCACAGCAGAGCAATCCAATTTCTAGTGCTGCATTAGGGCGGGTCCAACTCGTTTCGTTTCGGGGAATAACACCCCTGTAACAAAATGTTGACTGTCCGGATAACAAACACCCAATTCGAACCTACACACGTGCAGCGTCATGTTGACCCCAGGCGGGCACAGCACCTGCTCAAACGAACTGGTGTACCATCAACACAGACACAACATCCCTCCCGTATGAACAGAAGTTGATGGGTAAAAAATCATGCGTGCAATCGGCAGACTTCGTCAGGGGTTTTTGTGGGAAGACACTCTAGGAACTGGAACTGCTGCGAGACAGGTTACCGTCTGACGAAACTAATACAGTTCGCAATCACGAATACACTCTGTTACTGGGATGTGTGTGTGAGAAAGTTTGATTTGCTCTTGCTTACCAGTTCCCTAATATTTTCGGAAAATTTTCGAGTTTGAAATGTGTTGTGGCACGAAACTCGTTTTGCATGGCGGAAAACCGAGCGCGTCATCCCGGCTAGTCTCATGATTTGACGCGGTTACCCTACAGAAAAAGGTTACAGAGGCTAATATTGACCTGAGCTGTGATGAGTTGGACCCGCCCTTAGTCTCCTCGTGATGTTCACCATTTGGCTCTCATCACATGCCTACTTCCACGTGTGCCGCTGCGCTTTTCTTACTCGCCATGGATCCAGATCCTACAGTCTCCGTGTCACCAGGATTCCCCTCGTTGGCATGCGGATCAGCAGGTGCGACACGTCGTGCATCGATGAGTTTGGACGTATGTCAGGGCTGAGTCATTATCTCCCCGTGCAACTCTCGATGTCTGATTCCCTCACCGACCCTTCTCACTCGAGTCACCGTAGGGTCAAGTAAAGAACAAGAGCGACTCTCTCCTACGTTGGATTATCCGCAGTAGTATTTTCGACGTATTGTCTACGTTTTTACTGTAGTCCGGGCGTATGAACCTTTGAGTTTCATCCGACGATGGAGTTACTACCTTACTGAACCTGAAGAGAGGGCTCTTCTAAGAAGACCACGTGTCACTTGACACGCAGATTTCCAGACGACGCTCTCGTCCTTATGCTACGAATGGTTGCACGCTCGTCTGGTGTTTCGCGAGCGAACTAACGCAGTCGGTTGTCACATGCAGTCGCCGCCGCCTTCCGAGTCTGTGTTGGACTGGATGGCCGCGTGAGTTGCACGGATAGCCATCCACTCAGCACTTCAATCAACCGCGTGCGATGCCGTCTCTCGCTCCATTCTCCACGGCCAGACTGCTGATTATTTCCGCTCTTCCAACAGGCTGGTTGAGCTGCTGTGCGACTGCTCTGTACGATGTGCTGGCAGCAGGGACAGATTTTTTTATTAGAGCATATATATTTGAAAGAGTTTTACAGCACCGTAAGACAGCAGATTCCACCTTTTCTGGCTGCGATGGACGAGAGGGTAGGAAGGGCGATTGCTGTTTGCGGAGCTCTATAGACTTCTTCTACCAAGAGTTTACCTCGTGGAGCACGGAATTGCAAGTGCGAGCTACAAACAACATCTTGATCCAGTACGGATGGCGGATTTTCAACAAGCTTCACGACCCACGGCGGCACGAAAAAGCGGTTCCCTGTTCGTAGACGGTTTGGGAGCGCTAAATCGGAAGCGCGCGAATCGAAAGCGGAAAAGAACGCGCGGAGATTCATTGCCGAGTGAGAGGGAGGTCAAGGCGGCTGCTGCTTGCGGTGACGATGCGACTCCTGCTGCTCTTTTGGCAGTGGCTGAAATACTCGCTCGGCCGTCAGGTGTGTATGATCGAACCCCGTGCGGCTTTGCTCGTCTTTCAAGCCATTGTAGGTGCTAAACGTGTCTGCACTGTTTTTCCCGTGTATCTCTGTGCACGGATCTGTCTGATCTGTCCAATATGTGTTTCTTTTCATGGCTTTTTACCTGACAATACTCACTGCAGAAGCGCCTCAGGTTTTCACCACTGAAGAACGGCTTCGTCAGACCTTGGCACATCTGCCTCCGCCCTTGCCCCTTCTCTCTCAGAATTCCGTGACAGCTGCACCTCTCGCCTCCTCATCTCCACTCCCTGGGCTCAGCATGACTGCCATGACTTCCACCCCCCTTATGGCGCTGGCAAATAGCTATCTGGACCTTCTTAAGGGGAGCCCTTCTTTGCAGCCTTTTAGCAGGAATCTTTCTGTGCAATCTCCCAGCCACTGGAGTCTGCTCAACAGAAACCTTCCGTTGCTTTTATCCAGCCCCGGGGGGTCATTTAACTCCGTAAACTCGCCCATCCATGTGACACCGACCCCATTCAGTTCCATGGATCCATCACTCAATTGGTTATCTCCTGCAGACGAACTCCAGAAGTTACAGGCAGCAGCCAGCATGCTTCACGTGCCACCCGCTTATGATTGCAAGGAGTGTAGGAGGATTTTTTCCCAGCCTGACGCTTTGGGAGGACACATGTCCAGACATAGACGAGGTATGCTGGCCACTGCTTTGCATGTAACCCACTTCAAGCACAACCGATCAACTCCTTTCAGTTCTTCAATTCTGTCTGTGTGTGTGCCTGTGATTTACAGCTTCTCATATGATCATTATTGTCCTCAATATGCAGAGGAAAGGCGGAGGATAAGGCGCAAGAAAAAGGTGGAAGCAGATGCTCGGAAGGTGGCAGAAAGCTTATGTCAGCTGCTGAAAGCATCAACCTCCCCTGAGAGCTCGGGCATGGCTGAATGTCCTGCTGATGCTCTTGACCGAAAAGGGCAAAGGAGCTCCATTCCAGCCATATATATACAGGATGAGCAGCACGAGGAGCCATCTTTTCAGGCAGTCGTTGCGTCTCAACAGGAGCTGCTACTCTATAGGCAGTTTCTCCACCATCGGCTCTCCATTCTGCCAGACCGCTTGCTGGTGCCTCCTGCATCAAACCTGGAGGACTATGCTATGCAACAGCATGAACCTGCCAGCCGTTCTGCAGCAGTCCAGGAGAATGGCGTGTGTGAAGTCCCCTCACCGGGTGGAATTTCTGGGTTTGCTAGGATGAAGAGGCAGGAGAACGAGTCCTTGGGAGAGATACGAGGAGCCCTTTGGAATGAGCCTGAGGGATTATGGTCTTCAGCTGAGCAGCATCAGGGTGCAAGTGGTAGTGATAGTACCAAGCATGGTTGCTCAAGTGGATCGCGCAAGCTGGACATCGATTTGAACTTGATCCCTGCGAGCGATGGAGATGTCTAAGATGCTTTTCTGTACATACCATGGCACAGTCCTTTGGTGGTTGCTTTGTCTGGAAGAGATGCTGGCTGTTTTCTATATGCCCTTTCCAGCTACCAGTAGTGGTATTACCAGTCCTGTATGTAGATAAAACTGATGAGTTGGTGTTTCATTCTAATCGAAATTGTAGGGACGACCGTGCGAGCGAGTCCTTCTAGAAGTACCCCCACGCAAAAGTTGTGGGGACTTGCATGCAAGCTACGTCAGCACAATAGCTCCTATCTTCCCGAATCCCGACACGACACGTCTCTCGTCATTCGTCCATCTAGATCACCGGCACATCTCGTCCAATTTCCAAGTCCAATTTCCACGAGCATGTTGTTCAATGGCTGCTTGCTGGTGTGTGCGATGTTTTGAAATTCGTTCCTCATTGCAAAGCACAGCTCCAGATCTGCTCAACATACCTCCCCGCTTGCCTGGTGTTGCGCGCTTCTGTTGGCTGCTTAGTAGCTTCAACGCTCGCCGCTCTTTCCCGCTCCTGGAACAAATTAGAGGGTTTCACGTCACCTCCTTATTGTCACACCTCCCTGAACGCTCTACTGCTGACCCTTGGTGGACGCCAGAGGCCTCAGGAGCTCCCTTGGTGCCCTGCTGGCAGCGGTGCCGAACCAACATGGCTTCTAAAATCTCGTCAGCAAGCACATTTTTTATCACGAGGTCGCAGCACAGTGACCATGCATGGGCGACGCACATCGCGCCGGGTCCTCACCATGTCGCTTTCACTGCAAGCATACGCAAGAAGGCGTCGTTTCGCAGCAGCTCGGGCCAAGCAAACGGCCCTGCTCTTCGGCGTGCGCTCGTGAAAGAAGCAGAACCACATGCGAATCTCGTTGCCTTGAAACCTTGAATTCCTGCTACGAATCGAGATTTCATTTTCGACCGTCTTCCTGTCACGTGATAATGGTCACGTCCCGGATTAGATTCGCATGCGCCTTCCCGATTTCAGACATCTAATTCGTCGCCACATTGCCTCGTCGCAGATCCGCGACGTCACCCCGCCTGCAATGCTCAGCCGAATTGCCTCCGAACCTGTTGTTATTCCGACGCGCGAGATTTCTATCAGGCTTACAGCGGCAGCGTCGTCTTACTAAGTGTAGTACAGCCACAGCGTTGCCAACAGAACTGGCACCACCCTAGACGCCACCTGCATATTGCTCTTGCAGGGCGCTCGAGGAGAACTCAGTTTGATTCCCTCTAAACCACCAGCGGATTGTTGAGGAATTCCACGAACCCAGACGCTTTTTTTGGTTGGCAGCCAGCCAGGAAAATGGCTTAATTGGAACCAGTGGCTAGTCATGACACTTTGGCACTTTGTCTGACACACACGCAAGCTTCTGAACGGCCAGTTAAGAAGCGCAGCAAGCGAGTAGTAGTGTTTCAGTGAAATTTAATGTCTGATCCTTCGTTTCCTTTACCGAGGACCAATGGAGAGAACACCAGGCGCACCGGTTGAACCGTCTTCTGTTGTGATTGGCTCCTCTGCCTCAGCAGGCACCAGCGAATTCGCACGCTCTGGAGCCTTGGAACCTTCCGAAACCGTACCTGCTTTGATTCTTCCCTCGTCTGATTTTGACTGGACATTTGGAGAGACTCCTTTTGGTGCCGTAACTGAGTCGTTACCTGAATATTCGCCCGTACCACAGTCGTTGTCCCCGCTACAAGCACTCTCGCCTACGGCTCTAGCGCCGAACCCCTCTTTGGAGTGTTCTGCAGGAAATGCTACAGCTGGAGGTGTCAGCAGCAGCGGTAGCCGGCGTGCTCGAGAAGATTCACAGCTACAGCCTCATGTTGAGGTTGACTTGCTTCAGACTGAGGGTATGGCGGAAGTAGGAGAGGAAGGCGGAGGAGGGGGATGGGCGTGGGGCTTCCAGGAGGGGGAAGGTGAAAGGGAAGCGACAGTCGAAGGCAACGCCTCGGACTCTATAAGAGGTTCTTTGCTAAGTGGCAAGCAGGGGAGGGGTATGGACAAGGGTACGGAGAGGGCAACGGAGAGGAGTACGTTGAGGGGAAGAGGTCGGAGTGGCAACCGCAGGAAGCAGCCGCGCGTGTTCCCGAGCGAGGCGGAGCTGAAGCAGGCTGCTGCTGACACGGGGGAGGGCGGAGGGGTAGGAGGAGGAGCAGGAGGAGGGGGAGGAAGGGGAAGCAGTATGGGAGTGGTGGGGGGTGGCGGTCGAGAGCAAGAGAGTTTTTTCCGCGTGCAACAGCTGTCAGACTCTCCCGCGGTGCAGTGGTTACCAGAGCAGCAGCGACAGCAATATCAACTCCATCATCAGCAGCAGCAGGAGCAGCGGCAGCAGCAGTATCAGCAGCAGCAACACCAGGAAGAAGAATTGCAGCAGTTGCAGCAACAGCTGTATCAACAGGAGCCACAGGAGCTAAAGCAGCAGCAGCACCCTCAACAGCAGCAGCTGCTGCAACAAGAGGAGCAGCAGCAGGAGCAGCGGCTGGTGATGCAACAGAAGCAGAAGCACTGCCGATTTTGCGGCAAGTGGTTTGATTCCCCGCGAGCGCTGGGAGGCCACATGAACATGCACAGGCGAGGTGAGGCGGGGTGAGGCGATGTGAGGGGGGGTGAGGGAAGGTGAGGCGAGGTGATGCAAACTGGTGTGAGGTTGCAAAGTTTGTTTTAGACCTGAGGTATATTTGTCATATTCCACCGTGGCATTTACTGATTGCGTTTTGTGTAATAGTGCTTACTCTTGGTTTGCTTGACATGTTTCTTGTCCGTTTTCTTCCAACAGAGAAACAGTATGAGGATCGGCTTGTGCTGCAGGCAGGGGAGAGAGCAGCGGCAGAGATGCGATCTCAGCAGCACCAGCAGCAGCAGCAGGCTCGAATTGAGTGCTTACAGAAATTGCAGCAGGCGCTTCAGCAGCAGCGGCAGCAGCAACAGAGGCAACAAGAGCAACAAAATCAGCAGCAGCAACAGGCGCAGCCGCAGCAACAGCCACAGCCGCAGCAACAGCGATTGCAACAGCAGCAATCCGGCAGTGTGGCATCAACTAGGGTGCTGCCAGCTCCACCAGCGGATATATTGCTACCAGCACGACTAGCAGGGTTCATGCTACCAGCACCACTTGCGGGGTTCACGCTACCAGCGCCGCGCGCAACACCGTCAGCAAGGGCTACATCAGCAGCACAAGCACTCCTCCCCCCACCAGCTGCGAGAGCTACATCAGCAGTACAAGCACTCCTCCCAGCGCAAGCACCGGCTGAGCTGCTGCTTCCGCACCCCCGCACTCTCACTCCTGCTTTGGGATTCTCAACCGAGACGGGCAGCAGAGCAGCAGCCGGATTGCCTCCTTCTGTATTCGCTAGTATGCCTCTCGTGCTTCCTTCAGCTTGTATGCCCCGTGCTCTGTCTCCGCAGTTCACACAGCCACGGCCACTGGAGCTGCCAGATCTTAGATTCCATGAACAGGCGCCACTGTCCATATCGTCTTTGCCTCACACACCCTTGCAGCACGCACCATCAGCCCAAACGCAGCGACAACAACAATCCAGCAACCTTTTAGCATCCGTTCCTGTACCATGCGAAAACCCCTTCCTCTCTGCCCTTACACCGGAATTCCTCGAGTCTCTTTTCCTTCAAACTCATGCTCCGGGAACGTTTGTTCCAGCCACTGCCGCCCCCACGGTCCCCACAGTCCCCACACGTTCCGCAGCTGCTACAGCCGCTACAGCCCCTCCTCCTGCTCCTGTAGTTGGCTCTGCCTCTTCATCCTTGCCTCAATTTCCTGGTTTCGCACATCCGTCTGAGCCCCAGTTCCCTTCTTCTCACCTTTCTGCCATGCTCCCTCATCTGCCTCCTCTGCTTCAGCCTCCTCTGTCTCACCCCCCTCTGTCCCACCCTCCTCTGTCTCAGCCTCCTCTGCCACAACTTCCTCTACCTCAGCTCCCTGCCCGGCAGCCTCCTGTATCTCAACCGCTGTCCGAGGGTGCTCCTCCTCTGCCCCAAGGGGCTCCCATGTGGCAGGCTCTTCAGCCGCATGGCTCTCCGTCTCATGCTTTTCCGCCTCGTGCTTTGAAGTTGCATGATCCGAGGGTTTCCCAACCGCAGGCATGGCTGCGACCACACAGGCTGGAACAGAGGCAGGGAACGTGGGAGCAGCAGCAGCAGCGACTGCAACAGCAACAGCAGCTGCAACAGCAACAGCAACAGCAACTGCAACAGCAGCAGCAACTGCAACAGCGGCAGCAGCTGCAACAGCGGCAGCAACTGCAACAACTGCAGCAGCAACAGCAGCAGCAGCAGCAGCAGCCGCAGCACCAGCAGAAGTTGCTTAGTCTGTTGTTTTCTCTGCCATGTGTTTCAATTCCTGCAATGCAGGCAGCTCCTCAGGTAGCAGCATTTGATGCTTATAATCTCAGAGGTGCATTTGCTCCTCTGCCTGCTCCCCATGCTCCAATTTCTGCAAAATCGCCATTGCCAGCAGTAGCATTGCCACCAGCAACAGCAGCACCTGCTCAGTCACAGGAGCAGCAGCTGATGCAGCAGCAGCAGCAGCAGCAGCAGCCGCCACCGCAACAGAGCCTGGAAGAGATTCACCAACTGATGCAGCAGCCATGTTATGAGCAGCTTGCTACAGCTCTTGGAGTTGTGAACCCCAGCCTAGTTCAGGCAGGGCAGGGGTCTGGCAGCGATTTGCCTCTGGATGAAGAGATAGGGAGGTTGGAGGAAGAGATTGCGACGCTGCAAGATCAGTTGCGAGACCAGGCGCAAGAGGAAAAAGACGCATTGAATCTGAAAGAACAGAGGGTGAAAAGCTTGTTAGATGTGGGGGGGTTGTGGGATGGTGATGACTTGGAAGCGTTCTCGTGAGGGGGAGAGTTGGAGTGACACAGAGGTATATAGATTCAATAGGCTCTCTATTTGCTAGAACAGTTCAGTAAAAACGTTTAAATCTGGGTGTAGTTCTACAGTGTGAACAGCTTGCCAACTCCAATTTACTGCTTAGCCCTCTTGATCTGCGCTATTCTGTGTCCAGTAAAAACGTTTAAATCTGGGTGAAGTTCTACAGTGTGAACCGCCAATCTCGAATCAGTAATACCGAGACATCAAGCTGCTCTCTTCCAGACAATTCATCACTGCTTGCGAAACTGGTGTGTTTGTAGCTCCCCCAGACCAAGCCACCTACATTTGTTAGAGGTATGGACACGTGTGAGTTAGCATGCCGCGTTGACAGCATGAAAGAATTCGCCTCGAGAAGGGCGGTTCGAGAGCCTTGAATCACATGGAACGAGGCGCTCTGCTGTCACTTAATCTTCCTCTTTGGAATGCTTCTGGTCAGCCACGCGAGCAGTGCTGTAACCAGCTGTCACCTGTTTCCAGATTCCCGCCCAGAACGAACCAGGGAGGAAAGTTCGTAGTTGCACGCGCACCGAGAGCTTTTTTGGGCATTACGAGACCCGGGCATCACTCGCTACATGCTGCCGAACCTCCAGATCGCTTTGCTTTCTGCAAGCCCTCCTTTAAGATTATGTTGAAACGACTCATAAAGTGTTTAAACGACTCATGCGGTCGGTTTTGGAACATTTGCAGCGGGTACGACCAGAAGGCACAAAAATGGCAACTGGGCGGCAACGAATCTTGTGTGACTTTTCGGAAAGCGTGAAGATCACGTTCTATCCTGGGTGACTCGGCGTGCCTGCTCAAAGATCTGACGTCGAAATGAAGCCGACCGGTCCGTACCTCGCTGACGCGCAGCCCCTTTTTCCGTTACCGTTTCGTCTCTCCCCTGTTTCATTGTCTGTGACCCTCACCGCTACAAGGAATAAGGGCAGCCAGCGACCAGGATTTGGCGGGTGAGCCAGCAGAAGTATCACGTTTCAACTACTCGCATTCACGCTGAGCTACTACTGCCTGCTGATAGCTTATCCCCTTCCATGGATCAGAGATCAAAGGAGTCAGCAGATTATTCCACGCGTCTCTTCGCAACCGAGCGTGTCGACCCGTGGAACAACGGCGGCCGTACCAGCAGCCTCGGCGAAACTCACGGCGGGCGTTCTTTGCCCTACAGCAGAGCCGAGTGGGCTGCAACGCTGTCGCACCTCCGAGGGGGCTATGAAATGGCGTCGTCTTTTCGGCGTGGCATCGGCAGCACCAACCCCATCGAAGGCTGCATACCGGTTGAGTCAGAACCAGCTACAGGCTTTCATGGAAGCGGAAGCGGTAACGGAAAAGGGCCTGAAAGCGGCGGTAGCGAGAGCAGAAAGCGGAAGGTCCGGTGGGCGTCAGTTCCGAGCGAGATGGGTGTGAAAGACGCAGCCGCTTGTGGTGAGGAAAATATGGGTAAGTCTATTGAGATGTGCCTAAATTAAAAACATGTGGATCGCTGATCTTGCAGTTTCAGATGAGTTACTTACGCTTTTGTTTTTTCTCCCCACCTTGCAGGATCAGACAATCCACGAGGAGGATCTTTGCGCCCTCATATCATTCCAGCAGCACTGCTGCCTTCTTCCCCGCTGCAAACCCCGCTTCAAGCCCAGCTTCAAGCTTTCCTCCCTGCACCAGCAACTCCTGCTCAATATCTTCCTCAGCCTCTCAATTCATTGCCTTCATTTCTTCCCTTGGCTTCAATAACTTCTTCAGCACCCCAAACTCTCTTCCCGTCTACTCAAATTCATTACACCTGCTCTCAATCCCTCAACCCTTCCACTCAACCTCTCAACCCCTGTCCATAGTCTCTCATCCCCTCTACTCAGTCTCTCAACTCTTGTCCCCAACCTCTCAATCCTGACCTCCACGGAAGTACGCTTGGCAGCCTTTTGAGTGTGGCTGTGCCAGCTGTTCGTACTGACATGTTGAATTCGCCTGGCATGTTGAATGGGGCTGGGATCTTGAGTCAGCAACCTTTGTCAGAACTTGCTGCCGGCGTTGACTCTTCCAGACTGCAATTTTTGCGTCAGTTGATCGCCAATTGGTCCTCAGCGGGAGCTCCTGTTCAGCAGCTTCCGTTTTTTTTGGCATCAAAGACGCTGAACGCACTCAACGGTGAATCGTCCATGCTGCAGATGCAGCAAGCCATGCAGCAGCAGGGGCGGCAAGACATGAGCCAGCAGATGCAGCAACAGGTTCAGCAAGACATGCAGCAGCAGTTGCAACAAGAGACGCATCAACAGGCGCAACAGATGCACCAAGGCCTGCAGCAACAGATGCATCAAGACATGCAGCAACAGATGCACCAAGGCCTGCAGCAACAGATGCATCAAGACATGCAGCAACAGATGCAGCAAAACATGCAGCAGCAGGGACATCAAGGCATGCAGCAACATGTTTACCAGGAGATGCAGCAACAGGTGCAACAGCAGGTGCAGCAGCAGATGCAGCAAGACATGCATCAACAGACGCAGCAGCAGATACAGCATCAGACACGATTGCGTCTGCTGGCACTGCAGGCGCGTGCGAGCCAGCTGAGGGCTCAAATTCCGCGACTGGAGGAAGCTGCACAGCAGGATTGTACTACCCCTGCCCGGCCAGCAGGAATTGGTCGCTTGGCGCCCCTACTGCCACCTGTTTATCCATGCACAGACTGCGGGAAAACGTTTGGATCACGGCAGGCTTATGGTGGCCACGTTACAAGACACCGACGGGGTAAGCATTCTAATCACTGTCTATGGTGTTATTGTGTCTTGTATGATTTAGGGGTGGTCATTCTGGTTACGGTCCTGCTTCGTATCAGAAACTTAACTGGCCAAAGCTACACGTTTATTTTGTGTGCAGAAGCAAGAATGAAGGTTGCAGAAAAGGCAGGATATTCAAGGCAAGACAACGGCACACTGCCACCTGCACAAGCCACGTGTGGTCCTCTCCCTTCAGAGGAAGCAGTTGACGCGGCTGCAGCAGAGGAGGCATGGAAAGTTGGTGGTGTGAGTCAGCCTCCTTCCTGGCCCCAAGCTCTTTCCTCGCCGACGGGATTTACCGGGCCCCATGTGCCTGGTCTCCTGGGCCAGATTTCTTTTCACCACAGTTACCCCCCTTCTGATGATCATGAACCTGATGAATTAGACAATCATCAGGCACCATGCAACATGGAAGCTGGAGTGACAGAGCCTAATTTCATAGGCTCTGAGCCAAAATTTCTCTACTCTTTGCTGCCCAGACCTGACTTGGAGCCACAGCAGGTTTTTCCAGTCCCATCACGGACTGATGCCGATCCATACTTTTGTGACCCCAAGTCATCCCAGGGGGACAAAGTTCCATGCCGGGCTGACTCAGGGACACCTTGTATTGACCTGAGACTTGCCAGGCCTGCTTTAAAACCTTTTTCAGCCGATGGCCAATGGTTGAGCTGTGCAAAGCAGGATGTGCCGAGGGTCCTCCCAAAGCAGGCTGTGGAGGATGCCATTCCTCCCATGGGGGGCATCTGTGGCTTTGTTGGGGTGAAAAAGCTGCCACGCAAGCTAGTGCAAAGGAAGCTGGAGAAGACAAGGGAGATACCGTGGACGTCTGTTGTCAGTTCTTGACATGGGCCGGGGCTGATTGCCAGGAACCATTTGTGTGATGCAAGGCAGCTGCATTTCGACTTGAACGAGATTCCCTAGGTGGCAGCATTCATTCAGCGTAGTGAAGATGATCAGAGTTTTTTTATGTGGAGATAGTGTGGAGTGGATTGCATGTTATTGGTGATAATTACTATGCGAGCAAGTTGATTACGGACTTCCTTTATTCGTCAATTGCGATGGGAGTCCAGACAGTGTACATGGGTAGCGTCTATTGCACTGCCAATCACTGAGTAATGATTCTGTTAATATGAGGTGGATGAAGTTTTAGCATGTAGTTCAGTTTAAAGAAGTATACTGTAAAACAATTTGGTGTAACTGTAAGGAAAACTCCTTTTCCTTACTTCGCGTCCCCGCTCAGCACGTACACCACTGTAGCCCCACAGTCAGCACCGTTACCACTCGCAACTCTCGCATCGACAATCCTCCCGCCACCTTCGCACGTCGCACCCCGACCTCACGGCTCGGCGGGTAACCCGCGCTCCGGGCCTCCGCTTCGACACTTTTCCCAACCTCAGTCCCAGGCCCGTCACGCGACAACCACAGTCCAGTACCGTTACCACTGTAGTTTCGCTATATATTCTTCGCTCATGCCTTCGCTCATTGTATTCTTGCTTCGATAGTGCAATTCTCGTTCGTTCACTCAATTGCACTCGTAACACTTGGTATTCAGAGCATACGATCTCTTCTCGGACCGCACCCACACCTTCGCTTCCCCACTATCTCAATTTTTTGGGGGGGGTAGACGTCTCTCAGCGACACAGCACCGCCGCTCGTAGTGCTCTCTCGTAAGCACGCACGGCCACGACCGAGGCTCTCGCTGAGCTCGCCCGACACCCCCGCCATGGCCGAATTCACGCTCGCAACATTGACGCAGGAGCAGCTCGACCGTCTGGTGCGCCAACTTGAAGATTCGGCGCTCGAAATTGCGACGCTCATGGCGGAACGTGACTCCGCGCGTCAGCAATCAACGGTGAACACTCCAGCGCCACCACATGCACCGACAAATGCATATGCACAATCGGACGAGCCGATCGTCATTTCGTCCGGCACACCAACACAAAACAACAGCGTGGGACAGCGCTCAGGCGCAACCAGTGATGGCACCGCCCAGCCGATGCCTGGCATGGGAGGAAACAGGGTCGCACCAAGCCCGCGGGAGCCTCGCGAAGCCCGTCGGCACGTGGAGTTCGCGGCGACAAGTGGCGAACAGGCCATTATGGCACCAAGGCCACTCAAGCCGCAACGCCCGCCCTGCTTCGACCCGAGCCAGCGTGGAGGTCCGACGGTTCAATCGTGGGTCTTCACGATGAACGTCTTCTTCGACGCGAATTACGTCGAGTCGGACGCAGCGAAGATTCGATATGTCGTTTCGCTGCTAAGGGGCCCCGCCATGGACTGGTGGCGAGTCATCGTGACGTCGCCACGCGCCTACGAGCCACCGTCGCAAGAGGAAGGGCCCACGGGCCCAGCTGTCACCTGGAGTTCATTCTGCGAGACCGCCCAATACAGCACATGGGATGCGTGGTGCGCAGGGCTTCAGGCGCACTTCGAGCCGATCGCGGCTTCTATTTCGGCGCGTCAGAGATTGCGCACTTGGCGGCAGCTCGGGTCGGTTCAAGACTATACGAGTGGTTTTCTCGCATTATGCGAGCAGGTCGGCTACATGCACGAAGCGGAGCGGGTGGACCGTTACGTCGGAGGGCTGAAGCCGGACATCTCGCACGAAATTATGCTACGCGGGCTCTCGAACTTCAACGAGATTCTCGCGCTCGCCGAGAAAATCGACATTTTACGCCGTCCGAGACCGAGGTCCTACTACGGACATCGTCCTCGGAGACCGACCGAGCACGCCACGGTACACGCCGTTGCGACGAACGCAGCTGCCGCGCCATTTAAGGGGCGCTGCTTTGCTTGCAATAGGCCGGGCCATCGCAAGAGTGAATGCCCAGAGGAGCTAAGGCGCCGCGGAGCAGAGCAGAGGAGGGAGTCTCCAAGGCAGGGAAACGCCAGCAGTCAGTAGGAATCAGGCCAACTACTGACGAGACTGCCTGCTCGCCCAACCCCACCGACCCTCACCGAGTCACAGTACCGATTCATGCCATCGATCGGACTCGGACGAATAATAAGGGTACAACGACGGATTGCCCAGTACTGATCCACGGGAAAATACAGGGAGCAGCAGTGAAGATTTTTATCGACGGAGGAGCAAGTCACAGCTTAGTTAATACCGCAACCGCACGGAAACTGCAACTGACACTTAGCCGTTGTTTACCTGAGATAGACGCACGCTTAGTTGACGGCACGCCGCTGGCCATACGGGAGAAGGTGGAAAGAGAAAAAGTTCGCTGCGGGGGAAACTTCGGGTTTACACAGGAAATGCTCGCGACGACACTGGATGGGCACGACATTTTACTGGGACGTGATTGGCTGCGACAATACAACCCGAGAATTGACTGGACGACAGGAAGAAGAACTGTGCGAAGTAGTGGTAACTGGATCGAACTACCTCGCTGCCTGAGTCTTCAACGGTCCATGTCAACGCCATCTCGATGAAACGGGCAGTCGCCGCTGGAGCTGACGTGTATGCAGTGGACATTGCCATAGTAGAAGAAGCAGAGCAGCCGAGCGATTTTCAGAAACTGTTAGCAGCAGTACCGCCCGAACTACAGGAACTGTTGAAACGATACCCCGGGATTTTTCTGGACGACTTACCAGAAGGACTTCCACCTCAGCGGACACATGACCACTGCATAGAATTAGAACCGGGGGCACAGCCAACTGTACAGCGACAATTCCGACTGACACAGCCAGAGCTCGACGAACTGAGGAAGCAGTTAGATTACCTGTTAGAGAAAAAATTCATCTCACCGAGTTCGTCACCGTTCGCCGCACCGATACTGTTCACACCGAAAAAAGACGGGGGTTTTCGCATGTGTATCGACTACAGAGCACTGAACAGGGTAACTGTCAAGTCGCGGTACCCCATTCCCCGCGCCGACGAACTGATCGACCAACTGCGAACAGCACGGGTTTTTTCGAAATTAGATTTAAGGGGAGGTTACCATCAGATTAGGGTCGAACCCTCGGACTGCGCCAAAACAGCTTTCAGGACTAGGTACGGGTCGTTCGAGTACACTGTGATGCCATTCGGGCTGACCAACGCACCGGCGACTTTTCAGATGACCATGAACGAGGCGTTTAGGCCGCTTATAGATAAATGCGTGATAGTTTACCTCGACGACATCCTCGTCTACAGTCGCGACAAGCAGCAGCACTTAGCAGATTTGGAAGCAGTATTTAAGATTTTAGACGAGCATCGGCTACTGACAAAGGGTTCCAAGTGCGAGTTCTTTCAGGACAGGTTAGAGTTTTTGGGGCACGTTATTTCGGAGGCTGGGGTCGAAATTGACCCAAAGAAGTTAGACACGGTCAAAGCCTGGCACCCTTCGACGAATATTACGGAACTGCAGAGTTCCTTAGGGTTCGTAAACTACGTGCGTCGGTTCGTCCCCGACATGGCACGGTTGACGGCGCCACTAACGGACTTATTACGGAAGGGGGTCGTTTTTACGTGGGGGGAGAAAGAGCAGGCTGCCTTCTCTGCCCTGAAAACTGTTCTCTGTTCACCGCCCGTCCTGCACATCGCTGACCCACACCGCCCATTCGAAGTAGTTACTGACGCCAGCGACATCGCCATCGGAGCCGTACTGCTACAGGACTTCGGCAACGGCCTACAGCCCATCGCATACGAGTCACGAAAATTGCATCCGCCCGAGAAAATTTACCCGATACACGACCGCGAAATGCTTGCGATCGTGCACGCATTCAAAGTGTGGCGCTGTTACTTGACCGGCGCAGACGTGACAGTACGGACAGACCATAAATCACTACAGTACCTCCGCGCACAGCCACACCTCAACCCACGACAGATTCGCTGGCTCGACTTCCTCGAGTCAAATTTTCACTACACGGTCACCTACAAAAAGGGAGCCTCGAACATCGCCGACGCACTGACCCGCCCCACTGCCCAGATCCACGCAATACTACTCGCCCAGACAAGCCCACTACTGACAGGCCTATTTACCCACGGGTACCAAACGGACCCATTCTTCACAGGAGGAAATTCGCAGCAGTTCGCAGCAGCAAGGGGAGTCTATTACGTAAAAGCCGGGACTGACCGCATTTGGGTGCCTGGGTATAGACTGCTACGGGAATTACTGTTACAGGAGGCACATGACGGAGTTACCTCGGGGCATTTCGGAGTAGAAAAAACACGGCAGCAGCTGCAGCGGTATTATTACTGGCCCGAAATGTTGACCGACGTACAACGACACGTGGCATCGTGTCCCACTTGTCAGCTTATTAAATCATCAAGGCAGCGGCCGGCAGGACAGTTGCAGCCGATACCACCTCCAGAGCGTGCTTGGCAGCAGGTGACGATGGACTTCGTCACGGGGTTACCGGCCGGGGCGAGTGGGAACGACGCGATCCTGGTCGTCGTCGATCGACTGACGAAAATGACACATTTCGCAGCCTGCAAAAAATCAATCACAGCCGAAGAAATAGCACGACTCTTCATCTCCACCGTCGTTCGACTGCACGGGATACCAGCAGCAATAATCAGCGACCGCGACACGAAATTCACCAGCAACTTCTGGCGGAACTTGTGGCAGCAGTACGGCACGCGACTGCAGTTCAGTTCATCATACCACCCCGAAACCGACGGACAGACAGAACGGACAAATCAGACCATGGAACAGCTCATCAGGGCCACGTGCGACGACCCGACCACGTGGGAACAGCAACTGCCACTCATCGAATTCGCGTACAACAACTCGCCATCCGCCACGACCCAACAGTCACCATTTTACCTAAACTACGGACAAGACCCGACAGTACCCATGACCCCGAATCCCGACAACCCAGTGCCACGAGCACAACATTTCGCCGAAATATTACAAGCAGCACGGACCCGGGCAGCAGATGCAATAAAAAAATCCAACATCATCGCTAAACGTAACGCCGACCGCCACCGCGGACCTGTCACTTACCAGCCCGACGACCTGGTTTTACTTGACACCCAGAACCTCCGCCTGCCCATCACCCCAAAACTCCGCCCCCGATACTGTGGACCATTTCGCATCAGCCACATGATCACACCCGTCACCGCCCACCTCCTCCTCCCTGCTGACTGGTACGTCAACCCCTCATTCCATGTCAGCCTGCTTCGCCCTTACGTCCCGCCCACGGGCCAACTGCCACACGCTCGCCCAGCCAGCATGACACGACCGCCAACTGAACCAATCATCACCCCCGAAAAAATCCTGAGCCACCGAGTTCGTGACCCTCGAGGAGCCCGAAGGATCGAGTTCCTGATCCGCTGGAAAGACCGTACACCCACCGAAGACAACTGGGTTCCCCTGGACAGAATCGAAAACCACCCCGTCCTCGCCGAGTATCTGCGCAACCGAAACTTCAGGGATGTACACGCACTTTCGTAAGGAGGACCTCCTTAGGGGAGGGGGGTAGTGTAAGGAAAACTCCTTTTCCTTACTTCGCGTCCCCGCTCAGCGCGTACACCACTGTAGCCCCACAGTCAGCACCGTTACCACTCGCAACTCTCGCATCGACAATCCTCCCGCCACCTTCGCACGTCGCACCCCGACCTCACGGCTCGGCGGGTAACCCGCGCTCCGGGCCTCCGCTTCGACACTTTTCCCAACCTCAGTCCCAGGCCCGTCACGCGACAACCACAGTCCAGTACCGTTACCACTGTAGTTTCGCTATATATTCTTCGCTCACGCCTTCGCTCATTGTATTCTTGCTTCGATAGTGCAATTCTAGTTAGTTTACTCAATTGCACTCGTAACATTAACACTTCAGCTGCGTCGTTCAGCAATCTTGAGCAGATAACAGGTTTGAGATTGTCCCTGGCCTCGCATTTCTTCTTTCACCACACGCAGCAACAGCTGTGAATACCACCCCTTCATGTCCGTCAGCGCTTGAAGAGGCATCTTGTCTATCCCTTCATAACCTTGACCTTAGCGCTCGAGAAGCGGCCGGGGTCTGCATGCAACCGGCCTGCGGCAGGCACGTGCGAATTGAACTTCGATCATGAGTTCGCTCTTGGCACACATAGTTACGTGATTTTACAATCAAGGATGTTCGGTCCACGTCTTCTAGCGAAAAGGGTCGGCACACCAAGTTTCTTACCTTCGTTTCACGCTTGCCATTCGAATCGCCCTTGGTAGATCCAGCGGTATCATCCTACATACAGCTGGGTGATGAACTGGTGCATGGTAATCGTCAGCCAATCAGGAGGTGCCGTGTCTCCAAAGCTCTCAACTGGGAACGAAACGTCAGGGGGTACACTTGACAGCTTATCAATCCCCATCAATCGCTGTGCAACCCCCAAACTCCGATCTTCCTTCAACTGCATATTATTTTACTAACAGTTGCTATATCCTTGTACCGGTCTAAAAATCGCCAGCTTTCTCGTTCCAGTTGTGATTCAGAAGGCTGACTTAGTCTGCGGATCTGAGTTCCTTCTTTTCCCTAAGGTTCAGGGAGCACTCCCCCATTTATTCCTGGTCACTCTCCGACGTCCTTCACGTGATGATCCCTGTTTCGATCGAAGTTTCTGTCCTGGCCCGTTCGCTGTTTCCGTGATCCGTGCGACTCGTGTACAAGATCCCAACTTCACAATCTCGAGATGTTGCCAAGTCAGTTTCCCGTCTCTCGTTTTGACTTCAGGCATGAGCTGTTGCTGCGACAGTACCAACCAGAAATTCGCGTCAGGACGCAAGCGACCATATGGGGCAAGCATCTTCTCTCTCCTCCTTCACCAGCAGCGAAGCAGTGAGACGATCACACGACAGGACGCCTGAAACTCAGTTCCGTGCTTCTCGTTCTCAAGACTTATGGAAGGAGGAGATCAAAGTTGGTTCTTTGAGGCGAGTTGAGCATCTGTGTTTAATCTCCTGATTGATGCGCTTCGCAGCGCGCCGCGCAACGCATCGCGTGCATCAGCTTCTCATACGGGCCCCACCCACCCCTCGAGGAGTATACTTTCAGCATGTGCCCCACACATGAGCATGCGGATTCTTCAGCGTATTCCGCACCTGCTGCTCTTTCTCCGGCCGTCCCCAGTGCTGTTCCAATCCCAGATCCGCCTTCCCTCACGCCTGCAGAAGTCGGTTCCCAATCAGTTGATATCGCTGCTGACCTTGCTGATCCTGTGTCCGAGCCTTTTCTCACAGAAGCGCGTCTGAAATCGTCATCTGGGCGTTTCTCCTTTCCTGGAGACATCTCCTGCACTGCTAAAGATTTGTCATCGCCAGGACTTCAGGATGTGGCAGAACAGAATGTATCCCCCTTACAAGCACGCTTCTTAATGGATATACCCGCGCCTCCGCCCCATGGTCCCCTGGAGTGTACTGCACGGAGTAACCTGGCCCGTAGCTTAAGCAGCAGTCGTAGCAGGAAGGCGCGTGAGAAGCCCCAGCTGCAACCGCATGAGGAGTTCGAGAAGCTTCCAGAAACCAGGGAAAGCCAGCAGGAAGGAGGAGGAAGAGGACGAGGAAGGGGAAGAGAAGGAGGCAGAGGAGGAGGCAGAGGAGAAGGAGCAGCAGGAGGAAAAGACTTGGAATGGGGGGCAATTGGAGGTTTGGAGAGGATTAGGGCTAGTTTGGCCGGATTGGGAAGGAGAGCGAGGGGTATGAGCATAGAGCAGCTTGAGGCAGAGGCTAGGAGGACGGACCCTGTGCCGGATGGTTCTAAGAGAAGTTCTTGGGTAAGTGGAGGTACAATTAGGCCAAGTGGGAACCCCAGGAAGCAGCAGCGGTTGCTTCCCAGCGAGGACGAGGTGAGAAGGCTGCAACTGATTGGCCAACGCTTGGAGCCACTCTGAGACGAGCTCTTGGGGTGGGTGGGAGTGGGGGGGACGACTGGGAAGAACAGGGGGCAGGGGTGGCGCACACAGGAGCATCAGTAGCAGGATCAGCGCTGGCAGGATCAGCACTGGCAGGAGCAGCGCTGGCACAAGGTTGGAGTTTTAGTGAAGGGCGGGGAAGAGGTGAAGTAGTAACAGGTATGGAAGAGGACGCGGAAGGAATGGTGCGGCAGGAACAGCAGTCTGAGACCCAAGAGGAGCAGCCAACAAGGGTGTTACCGCTGCCAGCTCAGGAGCAGCACCAGGAGCAACAACAGCAGCAGGGCCAACAACAGCAGCAGGGCCAACAACAGCAGCAGGGCCAACAACAGCAGCAGGGCCAACAACAGCAGCAGCAGGAGGAGAAATTTCCTCTGTCAACTACCAGCAAAGTGCCAGGCAGTGGAGGGCTTTGGAGACGAGGGGGGTCAAATACTGGTCATGAGTGCAGATTCTGCGGCAAGGGATTTAATTCTCCTCGGGCGCTTGGAGGGCACATGAATCTGCACAAGAAAGGTGAGACATGCTCGGTGTTGTGCGCGAGCTTAAGTTTGAATATATGCGCTCACCTTAGTGTGTGTGTGCGCGTGTGCTTGACCAAAGCTCCTTCAATCTTTGGTCACTTCTGGTCAGTCCCGCTCTTCTTTCTTCCCGCTCTTCCTTCTTCCCGCTCTTCCTTCTTCCTGCTCTTCCTTCTTCCCACTCTTCCTTCTTCCTGCTCTCTCTTCTTCCCAGACCTCATCCCCCCATCCCCCTGTTGATGCTCCTGTTCCGTGGTGGAGGGAGGCATTGCCCTTTGCATACTCGTTGGTTGTTGTGGCGGCCTGATCGTGCAGACTCGTTGCATTGCATTCATTGTGCTTGTTGCAATGGCCAGAGCGCAAGCTAGAAGACGTGTTTCTGAACAAGGCCGAGGCTCAAGCCCGGGCTGACCTGCATCTGCGCCAGCAGCGGAGGCTACAGATGGCGCTGCAGCAGCAGCAAAAGGAGGAGCCGCAGCAGGAGCAGCAGCAAAAGGAGGAGCCGCAGCAGGAGCAACAGCAACAAGTTGTGCTGTTGCACCAACAGGAGCTTCAGCAAGAGCAGCAGAACCAGCAGCAGTGTCTGCTGCAGCAGCCTCAGCCTCAGCAACCACAATTTCAAGGTGACCCATGCGTTGAAGTAAACAACGAGCAGCAACTGGAGGAGCTGCTTCAACAGCAGCAGCAGGAGGAGCAGATGCAGCCACAGAAGCAGCGGAAGCAGCAGCAGAAGCTGCCTCCACAGCAGCAGCCACAGCAGCTTCAAGCCGCAGCAGAGGCACCACCGTTGCATCTGTCACCTGAGCTTCCCCCACAGCAGCAGCAGCAGCAGCAGCAGCAGCAGCAGCAGCAGCAGCAGCAGCAGCAGCAGCAGCTCGTTCCTGGAACGCATTATCTCTCTCCTCGCGTATTCCACAGCACTGGAAGCAGAGCTTCTTCTGGCCCTTCACTTGCCGTTCCTGCTGCAATGGGTGCTCCTGATGTTATGAGTGCATTTGCATCCATGGGTCAAGGAGTGTGGCCAGACGAACAGATGGAGATTGATGCACAAAGCATTTGGCCGTATCAGGTTCAGCAACAGCAGCATCAAATGCAGCAGCAACAACGGTGGCGAATGCAACAGCAGGAGAACCAGCGTCAAGAGCAGCTGCAGCTGCTGCAGCGTCATCGGCAGCAGCATCGACAACTGCAGTGCCTGCAGCAGCAAGAGGAGCAGCAGCTTCAGTGGCAGCAACAGCAGCAAGCAGATCAGCAGGAGAAGCAGCATCATGGGTTTCAGCAGATTCATGGGCAAGAGCAAAAGCAGCAGCAGCGGCAGCAGATGCAGGGCCACAAGCAGTCAGGGTTCACCCGGCCCAGGCCACGCAAGACTGTCACCAGCAGACCTCACAACCGCATGCCTTTATCTCTCCCCCGCACTCCCACATCCCTGCCTCCTCACACTCCCTCATGGAAGCCCATTCAGACACCCATGCAGCCGTCCACCCACTCCAACCCATCCCCACCACACCATCCGCTCCTCCCTCATCCTGCCCCTGACCCCTTCCTCTCCACCCCCTCCCCCGAGCTCCTCCAATCTCTCGTCCTCCACTCTTGGCCCCCAGGAGCAGCGTCCAGTAACCCTGTAACACCTCGTGCGGTTACCACCGGTTCCTCCTTCGCTCCTGCCCATCCTGCTTCTGTTCCGCCCTCCCCTTTGGCCTTGCCTGTGGCTTTGGTACCACCAGTGACCAATCCCTCTCAGCATCAGCCCCTCCTTTCTCCACCAGTACCTGCTCGTCAGCAGCGAGCATTACCTCCTGCCTTGCTGGCTGCATGGATTACATCTGCCGTACGCTCCCCTGGAGTTACGTCTGGCGTTACATTGGATAGAACGGTGCCAGCCCCGCCTGTAGCAGGAGCAGGGCGGGAGCAGCAGCAGCAGCCAATGGAAATATCAAGGGAAGCAACAGGGCCATGGGATTCCTTGCAAGCACTGTCAGCAGCAGGTTCGGAGCCGGTGCTTTGGACCGGTGGGGAGAATGTGGCATGGCTGCGACCGCATGGGCGTCAGCAGCATCAGCAGCAACACCAGCAACAGCAACAACAGCAACAGCAACATCAGCAACAGCAACAGCAGCAACAGCAACAGCAACATCAGCAACACCAGCAGCAGCAGCAGCAGCAGCAGCAGCAGCAGCAGCTTCAGCAGCAGCAGCAGTGGCAGGAGCAGTTTTTGAGTCAGTTGTTAGCGTTGGCAGAGCAGCAAGCACAGGCAGGCATGGGTGGAGCGCAGCAGAGGCAGGGTGAGCAACAGGGAGAGAGCAATCAAGCAGCAGCATTTATGGGGCCACTGAATGTTGGCCAGGGAGCAGTGCGAGCTGTGGGAGCAGTAGAAGGAGTGGGAGCAGTGGGAGTGGGAGGAGTGGGAGAAGGAGACGGATCGTGGCATGATTCCAGTGCTTGGAATTGCCGCCTGAAGCCTCACACCTCCTTGGCTTGACTGCGCCTGCTGTGACGATGCCTGCTGTTCTGCCTGCTGTGATTTCGCCTGCTGTGACCACACCCGGAATCTCCTCTGCTCTTCCGTATTTGACCTCTGGCCCTCTTGCCGCTGCACTCGCCTCTGCTCTTGCTGGGGTAACGCCTGCCCTAGATATACCTTCACTGGCTACGCCCTCCGCAGTGACGCCTGCACTGGTTAGTCCTCCGCTGGTTGCCGGGCCTGCTGTTACAACTCCTGCTGCCGCTGCTCCTCTGCTTATTCCACAGTACGGTGCTTCAGCTGGAGGTGGAATTACATCTCATGGTCCTTCAGGTGCTGCCGTTCCATCTCTTGGAGTCCATAGTTACATGGAGTCAGTTCCACCTGCCTCCATCCCACCATACCAGCAGCAGCAGAAGCAGCAGCAGTTGTTGACTTCTCAGCCCTCCTTGGGCCAGCAGCAGGAGGCTGGCGCTCTGGCGGGGCAATCATTGCAAGGGGAGGGTGCAGGAGGGAATGACGAGGACGAGCTTGCACAGCTGGAACAGCTCCGCCAGTTGCTGCTCTTACAGGAACAGCTTATAAGGAAACAACCAGAGGGGGGAGAGGGGCTGCAGCGGAGGAGGCAGAGGTTGGAGGGGATGAAATGTGTGGAGTGGTGTGGAGATCTGAACCAGCAGGTGGAGACAGAGGGGGGAGTGGCGACAGAGCGTGAGAGGCAGTGCCGTTCAGAGGAATAGGCAACATGAAATAGATGCGTACGCTGGGCTGGGATGGATAAATGGAGGAATGTGTGGATAACCTATGGTACTTGGTCTTGTTACTAGTACACATGGGGGTTGTAGGAATACATCCATAGATCAGGGACTTTACCGTGCCCAGAAATACCTAGATGCTTTGCCTGAATGCTAGGGCTTGTAAATATGTGGTGCACGCGAGTTATACCTACAAGTTATGCAATAAATGCATGTTCACACCATGGGTACATACCTAAGAGTTATACTCAGCTCCAACTCATGTAGAAATGCAAGTTTTCTAATCAAACTATGTACAGATGAATGTGTGAACACTTTCTAAGGGCGTGTCTTGCGGGGTGTTTATTGGGCCTTTACACCTTTTTTACGTAATTGTGTTTTTTTCCCAAATGTGCTGCCCGCACGTAGAAAATGGTTTGTCTCTGCCTGACGCGAACCCATTTTTTTGCACGCGGACATGCCGTATTCTTCCGGACATAACACCCGGGGGTATTATGATAACCACAGAGAAAAAAGGGGGGGGGGGGGGGGGGGGGGGGGGGTCCTCTCAACGGAAAATCCTATATAATACCCGGGTGGTTATATATGGCATATTCTAGTGTAAGAGTATTTTTTATTAGACAATTTGGGTGTTTCAATGGTCGTTTTGACATCACAGTTTGAGACGAGAATGTGAGTTTTGGCGAGAATGTGAGTTTCACCTCTCGGGCCACTTGCAGCGAAAGATTCGCCAGCGTGGCGACAGCGAGATTGTGGGGAGGGGGGAAATGTCTACTTGCAGCGAAAGATTCGTCAGCGTGGCAACAGCGAGATTGTGGGAGGGGGGAAATGTCGGCAGATTCTAAGTGAAAGTACACGCGAAATTTCATTTAGGAAGCATCCTCGCGACATTCTCCCGTAAGGAATCTGACTCGATAACAGCTATAATAGGAATCTGTAAGAAAAGGGGGGTGTTATAGAAAATCACCCAAAAGGGGGGGGTATAGTACAAACGAGGTCGGCTATAGCACCCCCCCCGCACAAGCTAACCGGGGGTATACTATTACGGGGGGGTGTTTTGTCCGGGAGAATACAGTACAGTCCCGCCCGAACACAAACCCTGTCGCATATCAGAAGTCGTGAGCGGTAACCTTGTCGCAATGTGAATTTCGCTACTTAATTCGGCGGGATTTTCTCACGCCCGTGCCATGGGAAAAATCGCCCTCGGGCCTTGTTTTTTTTCGTTAAACCTGTATTGGCGAACTTCGCATGCCTGAAAACACCTTGGCAAACCCCGAAATATGTATGTACATGTTCTGTACTCGAGTGCATGGCACGTGCTGCACACGAACTAGGCAAGTAAAAAAAGGGTAAGTAGCTTTGGTAGGGGTACTACTAGCGACCCTGCGCTTTGAACGGGACTATATGCCCAGTAGCGGGCACTTTCCACCCCTCCGTGCCTCAAACAGGGAAGTTATAGAAACAGGACAGTACTCTTCCCCACATTCACCCACGTGTCACCAATTTCCATTCCACCTACTGTACTGGACATTCTGACCAACAGTGCGCAACTAGTAAGGAATGGTTGACTATTGGGAAGATTGGGTACAAGTACAAACCCTAGCAATGTGTTGTATCCCATATGTGCGACCCCACTACAGCCTACATCCTAACATTATATATATAGTTTGACACACCCCCATAGGCAAAGTGGGGGAGAACAGAGGGTCACAAGACCAGTTAAGAAATGCAAAGCAAGCTCAGGGTGGATCACAACGTCACCACACACACTGAACACAAGCAAGAGGCCACAAGGCCAGTTTACATGCAAAGATATATATGCAACAAGAATAGCACAGTGATCTCTACCTAGCAGAGCAAGCATGCAGGTATTATATAGATCACAGTACAAGCAAAAGTCTACAACAAGTGAGGAAACGTGGGCACAAGGCCTAACAAGGTGCAGAAACGCTAATGATCACCAGACGGAAGTGCCTTGGTGAATATATCAGCAGTGTTGGCCCGAGTGGCCACGTGAGCAAGACGAAGCTGGCCACGCTACTGCAACTCTCGAGCCAGGAAGTAGCGCAGAGCGATGTGCTTCGTTCTGTGCTCCAGTCGGTGCTCCTCACACAAGGCAATGGCGGCCTTGTTGTCGACGTACAGCACTGGAGGAGAACGAGGCCGCTCTCCCAAATCGGTCAGCAGGTAGGTGAGCCAGCGTAACTCCTGTGCAGCCATGGCTGTGGCGTAGATCTCATCCTCACAACTGGAGCTGAGAACTGAAGACGAGCGTGTAGAACGCCAAGAAACTGAACCAGAGCCAAGGCTGAAGGTGTAACCCTGTGACGACCGCTGCGTAGCCTAGTCGTCAACCCAAGAAGCGTCCGAGTGAACAGTGAGGACAACGTCGCCCCGTCCTCCAAGCACGAGCCTCATGCCCGATGTACTGCACAAGTAGCGCAGTACCCTCTTAGCAGCATCCATGTGCACCTTTCGGTGCCGACCAGGAGCCACGTAACGAGCCAGAAGGCCAAGAGGGTACGCGAGGCCAGGACGAGTGCAGGTCATCAGGTACATGAGGCAGCCAACTAGCTCTGGGTAAGGACCACTCGGCTCTACGGACTCGTCCGAAGGTGGAGCTGAGAGCGAGTGACCTGTAGCCAGAGGAGTGGCCTGTGCCGAGGACCAGGTGAAGCCGAAGCGCTGAAGGACCTGCTGCACCATGTGTGACTGAGTCAGGGTAATGGTGCGGCGTGCTCTGTCCCGGGTGATCTGCAAGCCAAGGTAACTGCGCAGCTCACCCAGGTCTGTGCACGTGTGTCTCCTCTGCAGCTCCGACTTCACCAGGGCGAGAGCCTCAGTGTCAGCAGTGGCAAAGACCAAGTCGTCGACGTACACGAGGATGTAGAACGTCGGCAGCGAAGTGTCGGTGCGCAGAAACAGCGAGGGGTCAGCAGTCGACGGAGTAAACACAAGAGCTGCAAGTGTCGTCCTCAGTGTGTCGTGCCACTCACTTGGCGCCTGGCAGAGACCGTAGACCGGCCGCCGGAGGCTCCACTGGGTACCAGGAGGGAACGACCCAGTGAAGCCAGGCGGGCGGCGCAGCCAGATCTCCTCGTGCAGGCTGCCCTGTAAGAACGCTGTGCTGAAGTTAAGAGAGTGAAGCTCGTAGTCACGCTGAGCGGCAACGTGCAGCAGCACCCGAAGAGTGGTCATCTTCGGGGTTGGGGAGAAGGTCTGGAAGAAGTCAACTCCCTCTCGCTGACTGAAGTCTCGAGCAACGTAACGAGCCTTGAAGACAGGCGGAGAACCTGGCGGCCGCTTCACCCTGAAAATCCACATGCCAATGACGATGTTCGCCCCGGGAGGGGGAACCTCATCGACGTACGTGCCTGTGGACTTCCAGGATGCCATCTCTGCGTCCATGGCTGTCTGCCACTGAGAAGAGTACTCACCCGCGATCGCCTCAGCGTAAGAGCGCGGGGTCGTGATGTCTGGTGCATCCGGGTCTCCCTCAGGGGCAAGCAGCATGGCCACGAGATGAGGCAGATTTGGCCGCGGGTTTTATATTTTTTGCCCGCGGTCCGATTGGTTTCGATTTGGCAGAAGGGACAAAAGTCTGTTGCGCACAGTTGGTCAGAATGTCCAGTACAGTGGGTGGCATGGAAATTGGTGACACGTGGGTGAATGTGGGGAAGAGTACTGTCCTGTTTCTATAACTTCACTGTCTGAGGCACGGAGGGGTGGAAAGTGCCCGCTACTGGCACTGTAGTCCCCTTCAAAGCGCAGGGTGGTTAGTAGTACCCCTGCCAAAGCTACTTACCCTAAAAAAAATCGTTGCCAGAAACGAATCCAGAAGTGACTGTCTGTTCGGCTCGTAAAATGCACATGTTACAGAATGTTTTCGAGTAACAGGACCGCAAAGTGAATGACTTCCGCCAAGCAAGACACGCCTTAAGGACTAGGTGAAAGTAGACGATCGATCGTCAGTCGCGATCGATGTGCGGATCGGTTACCTTATTTATTACGCTGTGACTATGCTATAGTAAGTTTTTTTTTGCCAAAATTTCTGTACAGTGTGCGAATGCGACTGATCACTGATCGCGGGAGATCTGTTAATTCTAAAGGGGTGATCGTTACAACGTCGCGTTCGCCACGTTTCGCCAATCGATCTGCCCACTCGATTGTGGGGCTCGATATTTGCAGACGATCCTGCGATATTTGCACTTGCACCGCGTCCTAACTTATGCCAAGAGCTGGTGTAAGGACGTGTCTCAAATGTGCGGGTCCACGTCAGTCCGACGCGGACCCGGCGGACCAGCTCTAGAACCACACAGTGAACCAGCGACGGACTGGACCGAGATGCGGGACTTCTAACCACGTTCGAATTGCACTATAGCGGTGCCATTGATTTGGTCGCCAGACCAGCCCGCGCCTGGTCCGCAACTGTAGCAGCTCTCACTTTGTTTGCGGAACTCTCGCCGTTCGTGACTATCGCTCCTGACGGGATGGGGAGTTTTTACCAGCAAAAAGTATGAGGTAACTAGATTTCAACATGACTGATTCGCGTCGTTAGTGTTTCTTTTCGCTGCGGAGAATTCTATTCTACGGGAGAGCTCGACTAGCGTGGGACACACGGTCAGCGTTCTGGCAGTGATTCTTAGAAGTTAACTTAGTTGCCTTGGTAGATTTCAAGCTTAGTTCCACTAACAAAAGTTGATAGAACAAGAATATGGTACAAGCAAGGAGAACCAAATAGCGAAGACAATGAACGCTGTAGAAACGTTCAGCAACGTTAGGTGAAACGACAAACACATGCATATTTCACATGAGTTGGTAGTTGCTCAGGTTTACAACGTTCATAGTTGTGCACGTTTTTACTGTTAGTAAAAAAGTGTTTAAAGCTGTCGCCTACATACCTCCAGCGGGAGGCCTAGGTTTATCACTTGAAAACACGGTTGCACTGAGCTTCGCTCCAACCTTGAGTGGCGAGGTGGAGTTACTGCACCCTGACTGCACAACCTTTCTTCTGAAAATTGGGCGAAACAGGATTGGCTTCTAAATTTCGCGCCATTCTGCTCCCAACTCGGATTGGTTGCACGTGTTGGCAAAATAGCCAACACAACCCAATCCTCCCGAAATAATTAGGGCGCGTCACAACTGAAACACCGACCCTGCACAAAATCGGTGTTTCGCGGCTACAATGCATTCACGACGTCGTTAAGTGCTAGTTACCTGTTTTCGTCATTCGTCGCTAATGTACAGTTGTCCCCTCAGAGTCGGGCGATCGATGTGCCCTTGTCACACATCGATCGTGCAATTTCGTCCACATCGGGCAATTTTGCCCCATGATTTTCCTATCGTGTCACTTGGGGCTTGCGGTGGGCACGCGATTGCAAAAAATCAGTCGTGGCACACCGATGTGGCGATCGATTTGGCAGGATCGTGAACATCCCCGATCCTTCCTCGGTTTTTTACTTGTGACGCGTCCTTACCCCCCAACCGAACCTTTCACGAAACTGGCGGGATTCGCCAGTTCTGTTTGAAACATTCGCGCGCTCATTTCTTGAAAAGAGTCATTTCGTTCCCCAATCAGCATGCGTCCTAGGGTGTGCACCCAAAATACCCCCCAAAAATACATTTTCGTATGTAGACCGCAGCTTTAAGGCAATGTGGGCAGACCCAACAGTCACTTTGCCAATTATTTGCGCCAAAGTTTTCATGTTTGTTCTTGTGCACCAGTCGCGTCGTCTCCTGTCAATGTGTAACCTGCCCGCAATTTTACTGGTACGTTCGTGGCTGGTCGCCTCGGCTGGTTGGAAGTGGTCGGGACCATACGGTTGCATAGACCACCTGGTCGCCTCGACGAGGTGTGAGATTGCTCTGGTACACACGTCCACTACTGTAGACTGTACAGCATAGGGTAATCTGGTAACCCTTCTGGTCTACCCAACCCAGCCGTTCGAGACAACCCGACCACCCCCCAAAAAGAAGGGTACGTAGCACGCTCTAAAGGTCGGAGTATTTGATTCTTGTTCACACGTGGCTTCTCTGCGATCGCTGTGGCTTTCTACGTCGCCGCCATGAACGCTAAGCCGTCTCGTATTAGCGCGATTACTCTTAGAGCATGCAGCTCTAGGAATGCGACAGGAGTTGCACCTTATCGTTTGGAGCCAAGTGCGTGAGGGGCTGCCGTTCATGATAGCCCTCCCACCAGCTTTACCAGATCGCCGTTCTAGATATTCTGAAGCTGAACGCCTGGAAGCTTCTCGCGGCTACACACAACGGATAGTCATATAAGACGTTTTTGAGAAGCTCATAGCGACGTAGGATCATCTCGTTCATGATCTAAGATCTTCCCATGTGTCAAGCATACACGCGACTTCTCTCCCATCTGACGCCGATCCCGAATAAATGCTGCCGCTCGCTACAGACTGACTTGCGCATCCTGCTTCTTCGAAACTGCTCAACTCTAAATTGGTCGTCAGAGGCCCGCCTTCAAATCTCTTCTATGGATCTGGATGGCGGCGTGACTTGTACCGTCGCCAGCCAGCACGGGCATTGGCGCTCATCCCTTCGCATGCAAAGCCCTATGGGACAACATCAGGCCCTTCCGATCTTTGGATTTTAGCCGCGTTATGCCAGCGGGCGTTCGGTTTCGGGAGCTTTCGGGCGGCCAACTGATGGCTAAGGTGCAGGAGTTATCATGTGGATAGCCCAATTGGGGGTCAAGTCCCCCATCCACCGGGTTTGGTATCTATTTCCCTTTCACCGAGCTGCCACGCCAGTGGTACGGAAACCGCGAAGGATCCGCAAGCTGCTGCAGGAATGAGAGGTCTTATAGCTTCAAGAGCGACCTTATCAAGCCAGCGCATTCAGTACATTAATGTAGACGCCAGCGGCGGTAGTAGTCGTTTTCTTTGTGATGGATCAGGGACGGTCAGGGGCGACGGGCCCTGCTCGTGGAGGGTTGGAGAGGTATGGCCAAATTGAGAGGAGGCATAGTCCTCTTGAGAGTTATTCGAGGGGGAATAGCCCTCTTGAGAGGTATGGGCAAGAGGAGCCTCGATGGAACGCGCAGGTCCTATCGCGAGCTACTACTGCAACCAACGTCTCGACTCAGGACACAAGGGGAAATCCTCATTTTCTGAGTCAAGATTCACGTGCAATTGCGGCGGGACATAGCGGTCCCTCCCCTTCTGCGTTGGAGCTCGGAGCATTGAGGCGGAGGCCTTCTGAAGGCCAGCGCGAGTCCAGCGGGGGGCGGAAGCGGAAGAGGTCGCGCGGAGATCCGCTGCTGAGCAAGGGGGAGATCAAGGCGGCGGCTGCTAGCGATGATGACGAGGCTCTTGCTGCTCGCCTGATCGCGGGGAAGCTTCTTCCCTCCCCGTCGGCCTCTTTCACAGGTGACTGCTTCTGTACCTCTTGGTCTACTCCCCTTGAGGGCCAACAGAAATGCGGAAGATTGCAAATTTTGCATGCTTTCAGTCTGTCCGCGAATCCCTTTTAAGAATCCGCTTTCTGCATGTCTGCGTGCTTTCTTATCTCTAATGCAACTCTTTCTGTCCTTCTTTCTATGCTTTCACAACGATTCGCCCGTGCAGGAGCGGTGCAAGCCATCATCCATAAAGCACGCCTTTCTGCAGCCTCAGAACATCCATTCGACCCCCTCGGCCCCCCTCCAACTGCGCTCGCCTCTTTCCCTCCCTCCTTATTTCCCAGCTCCTCTCATGCAACGGCTGCTCATCTCTCCTCTTCGTCCCAGCTTCCTGTGCCTGAACGAAGCTCTTTAAATTCGCTTCCCCTTCTCGCGCGAGGCACCAGTCCTATGGATCGTTTTACCCAGGATCAATCGTCCAGCTATCTGAATCGACTGTGTGGGGGATTTTCAGTGCAATCTTCCAGCCATACGGACCCCGTTTCAAGGAATCTTCCTGTGCAATCGTCTGGCCATGGGGACCCTTTTACCAGAGACCTTCCTGTGCAAGCTTCCAGTCACATGGGCCCCTTTACCAGAAATCCTCCTGGCCTATCCAGCCATACGGACCCCTTTTCCAGGAAGCTTTCTTTGCAGTCATCCGGTGTTACCGACGCGTTCACCAGAAATCTTTCTGGGCGATCTTCTGGTCTCGCAGACCTTTTTTCCAGGAACCTTCTTGTGCAGTCACCCAGGCACGTGGACCCTTTTACCAGGAACTTTCCGGTGCAGTCTTCCAGCCTGATTGACCCTATCATCAGGAACCTACCTGCGGAAACTTCTGGGCGTATGGACCTTTTTACAAGGAACCTTCCAGTGTATTCCAGCCACAGTGACCAGTTTCCTGGGAATGTACCACCTTTGAGCCATACCGGCCTCCCCACTGGAAATCTCCCTATCCAATCATCCGGCTACATGCAATCATCCAGCCACATGCAACTAATTACCAAAATGCAACTATCGAGCCACCTGGTGTCATCGGGCCTCGCGGGCTTCAAGCCTCCCGTCAATGAGGCGCCTTCCACTTGCGTGGATCCGGCTCGTTCGTTTTTTTCTCTGGAGGATGAGCTCCGGAAGCTACAGGCAGCGGGACCCAGATTGCCGTCCACATATGAGTGCAAGGAGTGTGGGAGGACGTTCTCCCTGCCTCAGTCTCTGGGCGGACATATGTCGAGGCATAGGCGAGGTATTCTAGCTGCTGCTTCAGCTCTAGCTCACAGCAATTCCTATCGCATGCCCTGTTGAGAGTGTCGGTGCAAATTCTGGATTTTTGATGTGATTGTCTCTGATTCGCAGAGGAGAGGCTGAAGCTAATGGACAAAGCAAAGGCGGAGGCCGATACTCACGAGGTCGCAGAAAGCCTGTGTGATCTGCAGAAAGCAGCACCGGAGAATTCTGGCATTGCTGAATGTGCTGCAGATGCTCCTGGCCAGGAGAAATGGAGCGCCTCGTCAATGGGAAAGTGTTGAATTATATTGCATATCTTATAACTGCCTACAGCTAGCTAGTGTACTAGATTAGGTATTAGCATCAACTGCTGGTGGTGTACCCTCCCTTTTGCCCATTCCTATATCTTGTATTCATTCCATATTGAAACTCCTCTTTTGGCCAAACTTCTCCCTCCATGATTCTCTTTGCTAAACCTCTCCTAAACCTAAGTACTGCATAATCTCCTAATCTTAACAGAAAGGCAGTTGATATCCCTTGGAAGGGCGATCAGCAGCAGCTGCTGCCTTTTGAAGCAGGCATGCAATCTCAGCAGCATCAGCAGCATCAGCAGAAGCAGCAGCATCAGCAGCAGCATCAGCGAAAGCAGCATCAGCAGCATCAGCAGCAGCAGCATCAACAGCAGCAGCAGCAGCTACCGTTGGATCGAAAGGTGTTTCACCATCGATTCACCATGCTGCCGGACCGTGTCCTGCTGCCTCCTGCCTCACCTCTGGTAGACCCTCTCTCACAGCCGCGTGAAAATGAGCTTTGTTTCACTTCTGCCCACCAGCAGCGGCAGCAGCAGCAGCATGAGAAGAAAAAGTGTTCAGGACCAGCCCTGCTGTTTTCGCCTCCTGCATCGCCCCCTTTGGATAATGTGACTCAGCAGCATGAGGCTGAGAGTGAAAATTCTCCTGATCCTGTTCCACACCAGCAGCATGTTTTGAATGATGTGAGCGGCGTTCCCGCAACAAGGGAGGTTGCAAGGTCGTGGCCTCCAATTGTACAGATTCAGAACTACAATCATGGAACTACACACACCACTCCAACTCGCTCGCGCGTTTTGGAGTTTGACTTGAATTTTGCTCCGTCAGATAATGAGGAGCCCTAGGTTGGGGAGTGCAGTCTACAGACGAGCGGTCTTGGGCTGTAAGCTGTGCATGCGTTTGCATGTATTTTCTCCTCTTATGAGGGGCGGTTGAGTGCAATAATATGTACATTAGTATGCTTTTGTTTGGCTTTGGTGACAGCTGTATCAGGATTCACTAGTGGGTTTTTATAGTGAAGAGTTTAAAACATACTCTTTTCTCAGCTGGAACGACTTCGAAAGAACGATATCACAATGTACCGTACAGAACTCCTTTGCACTCACCACCTCTGGCCTCAGCTGGCAGCCACACCCCCACCACATGCCCACAACCTGACGCCCAATGTTGGCCTCTGGTAATTCAGCGAGATCGCTCGCGACGTGATGTCGCCACATTATGACCGTCGATCTCGTCATCTGGAAGCATCTGCGAAGCATATTGTCAATTCGATCATTGACGAAACATATCTGGAAGAGAAAGCATTTGTGGTGCGCCTCGATCGCGTTGTCCACATGCAACGCGACGGAGCAAACGAGCTGGTGTCACTCCAGCCGACCCAATCGATCACATTTCACATCACACACCACTAATCGCTTCGCTCCGCTTCGCACTTCTTCCAAATCGCCCCCATTGAATCCCATGAGCTCTCCACCATGCTTGCAGCACGACGCATGTTGCTGCGGTTTCTTTGCCTCCTCCTGCCCTATCCTATCCTATCCTAGCTACCACGTATGCTTGCTCCTTCACGGGTTCTACTCATCCGTGTCACTGCCGTTCTCCTTAGCGTCCGACAGACGGAATTCCGAACGTTTCCCTTGAAACATCCGGTAACAGACAAACTCACGCCGAACGTTCTTCCTCTTATTCAGTTTGTCCCGGTGATCCAGTTTTTCACCCTGCGACCTGCCCACGAGTCTTAGGTCGCAACTTGCGACTGGGCGAGGCGACGCGACCTCACGCCGTTACGTGTAGACGATTGCCACGTATTCGTTGTCTAAATTTCTTCGGCTGCTCCCATTGACTATTTAGAGGATGTGATAGCTTCTCGAATGCACTGTACGGTGGCGAATGCCTATCTGATTTTGAGTCGACTAAAAAACACAAGCGACCTCAGCGGGCTTTGAGGACTTCTTTAACAATTTCGTATATTATATTAATTTCTGAGTATTCTGTCTATATCGTACCGGGAAGCATCGACACTGGACTGCCCACAGATATCGCGGATTGCTACCCTGTTGATCATTAGTAGCCAGTGATCCGAACGAATTTTGCCTTCGAAATAATAGGCTCGACCTCGTTGTACCGGGCTTGTCCTACTGACCCGCCGAACGCACTACTAGTCCAAAATGGAACGTTTGTAGCCACAGATTCGGTGTCTAGCGGCGGTCGCAGCTATCATGGCCACGAGCCAGCCAGCGCAGACAGCTGCTGCTGCAGCATTAGCCGCAGTATCTCCAGTAGCAGCAGCGGCAGCAGCAGCAGCAACATTTCCAGCAGCGGCGGAGCAGCTTGACGCCGCGGACGATTTTCTGGACTCAGCCCGCGGATCTTGGACGCCCGAGGTGCGTTCCCGCAACTAAACGCTTTCACTGATCAACAGGCAATCTTCAAGGCACCCCTTTATCACAACTAAACGCTTCAGTTCCCCTTTCTCACTCTCCCCTTCCCTCTTTCTTCCCTTTCCCCCACTCCTTACTCGTTACCCCAACAACAGGAGGACGCAATCTTGCGGCGTGTGGTGTCGAAGCTAGGCGCGCACTGGGCACCCATTGACACGCTGCCACTGCTATAAAGTCAATGGCTGGCCCCATGTTTCCTACACTCCGTGTCCGCTCCTTCTCTCCCCCCTTCCCCCCACAACAACAGGAGGACCAGATCTTGCTGCGGATGGTGCGGAAGCTGGGCGCCAGCCGTTGACAAGCGGCTCTAGAGTTTATCCAAATATTCCGTCCCCCCACTCCCGATTCGGTCCCCCCACAACAACAGGAGGACCAGATCTTGCTGCGGATGGTGCGGAAGCTAGGCGGGCGGCACTGGAACAAGGTCGCGGAGAAGGTTCCGGGAAGGAGCGCCAAGAGCTGCCGGCTGCGGTGGTGCAACCAGCTGGACCCAACTGTGAAGCGCGGTGCTTTTAGCGAAGAGGAGGATGTGATTCTAGCGGAGGCGCACGCGCGGCACGGGAATAAGTGGGCGCGGATCGCGAGGTATCTGCCTGGGCGCACGGACAACGCGATTAAGAACCACTGGAACTCCACTCTTAGACGGAAACGGCTGGGTGGCGAGCCTGCTGGTGCTGCTGATGGTGGTGCTACTGAACTGGTCGCGAGGTACCTCCCTGGGCGCACGGACAACGCGATTAAGAACCACTGGAACTCGACGCTTAGACGGAAACGGGTGGGTGGTGGGACTGGCGGTGCTGCTGCTGAGGCGTGCAAGGAAGAGGTCAACGCGATTACGGACCACTGGAGCTCCACCCTTAGACGGAAACGGCTGGGTGGTGGGGCGATTTGCGAGGCACGTAGGAAAGAGGACATTGGGGTTGAGGACCATTGGAACTCCACACTTAGACAGAAAGGAGTGGCTGCTGGGACTGGCGGTGGTGTTGCTGTTGCTGCTTCTAATGGGTACAATGCTGCAGCTGCAGCAGCTGAAACGGACGGAAAAGGTCTTCAGCTACTGCAGGAGAGAAGAGAAGCTAAGAGGAGGAAGATGGAGAGGAGCCATGGGTCTCAAAAGCTGGAGAGTGGGTCTGCATATGCTCCTGCCGTTGAAGTGATTCAAAGCCCTCAAGATGAAGGTGATTGTGAGGAGTGGTGGAAACCAAAGGAAGAGGCGCAGCAGCAGCAGCAGCAGCAGCAGCAGCAATCGCTGGTGACGCTGCTAGCCAGCTCGAGCGCACCACAAATATGGGACTCGTTTGAACGCGCATTGGGGATAGGCGACGGCAGTGGCCGTGACCAGGAGGCTGTCAATAACGCGTATAGGTTTCCCAGCAGCTTTGAGGAGCTCGAGACTGGCTCAAGTGCAATGCAAGAGATGGTCAGAGGACGGTTGGAGGAATCCAGGCGGGTGGAGGAACAGAAGGGCGGGCTGAGAAGAGGGTGGGAGGAGGGGCAAGAGGGAGGCTGGGAGGGTGAAGGTAAGAGCGCATGGAAGGGAAAGAAGACGAGCAGGAGGAGGAGGAGGAAGGAAGATGCTGCAAAGGAATCGTCGTCGTCAGCTATCATGACTCTCGCGCTCCTCCTCTCCCGCATCCTCACGAAATCCGATCGCCCTCTCGACAGCGCTTCTATGTCCAAGCTTCCCCTGGCTGTCCCTCCTTCCACGGCTGCTGCTGCTGCTGCTGCTGCTGGCAACACTAATGCCATTGCTACCTGCTCCTCGCCTCCCTCTCCTGTCCACTGCTCCTCTCCAACCCCATCCGCTATGCCCCCCATTGGCTCTCCACACGCCACTCCACCCGCTTCTCCTCATGCCCCAGCACAACCCCCTTCGCCTGATTTGGCTTCCCTTCTCGCCCTCCTCCATCCCCTCATGCCTTCCCAATCCGCGCCCCCCTCTGCTCCTCCCCTTGCTCCGCCACCTGCCTTCCGACAACCTTCCTCTGAGTTTGTTAGCAGACAGGAAGACTTGTATCAAGAGAATAGGGAACATAGGGACTACCATTATGATAACCATTGGCATCAGCAGCAAGCCGAAGAGCAAGCGGAGCAGCTGGAGCCGAAAGTGCAGCCGCCACCGCAGCAAGTGCAGCAACAAGTGCAGCAGAAGCAGCATGAGCAGCATGAGCTGCAAGTGCAACGCAGGCACAGCCAGCGCTATTTAATCACTGAGCTCGAGGCTGACCTTGGCCTGTCCCCATCCGACTTCAGACACTCCCCAACCGACTTCAGACACTCCCCAACCGACTTCAGACACTCCCCAACCGACTTCAGACACTCCCCAACCGACTTCAGACACTCCCCAACCGACTTCAGACACTCCCCAACCGACCTCCGCCCCTCTCCGGCCGAACTTCACCACTCTCCATCCGACCTCACCCTTCCACCTTCCAGCGTTGAACTTCTACCAACCACGCTCGACCTTCCACTCGCTGATATGCCCTTTGAAGTTCCAACGTTAGGCTTCACGTGCCAAGTAGTGAGCGATGAGGAGGACCACTGTACTGCGGTTGCGATGGGTGTAGAGGGGTTTGGTCTTGAGGCAGCACAAAACCAGTGTGATGTAGGTCGGTTGGGTAAAGAGGGGTTGGAAGCGGTGCAGCCAGTGGGAAGTGTAGTTGGGGAGGTTTCGGCAAATAGAGCGGGTACGGTAGAGAGCGAGCATGAGGAGTGTGAGTGTGAGGAGTGTGCTTGTAACGAGGAGAATGAGATAGAGCTGCCTGAGGAGGGTGAGAAGCGTGGCCTTGATGCTGTGTCGGGTGACAAGGAGTATGACAATGCCAGGCGTGACAATGGCGGGTGTGACTATGACCCAGACTGGGCAGATGTAATGGAGGGCGTGGATCTGCTGCCAGACAAGCTGCCAGAGGAAATCAACGGTGCTACTGATGATGATGATGAGCAGTTGGTTCCCATGGCACAAATTGCAAAGACTTGTTCCCTGCGAAGCTGCGGTGGGGAGCAACTTAGCCCTGACACCAGCTGCGCGAGTCAAGTGCCCCCCGAAAAGGTAAGCTGTCTGCTGCAGCAGGTGAACTGCCTGGTGACGTTTGAGTCGACTCACAAGTCACCTAGCCGTGCCACCAACAACACCAGCTGCACCAGTCAACTGTCCCCTGAGAAGGTAAGCTGTCTACTGCAGCAGGTGGACTGCCTGCTGGCTGTGCTGCGAGCTGCCAAGAGCTCCCCCTCTACCCGCTTATCCCCTCTAGCCACCTGCCACCAGTAGCCATGGCCCACGGCACCTGGAAGCTCCAAAAGGATTATTATCTGTGACTTTTGAGTTGCGCCAAGAGCCTTTTGATGAAGGATCTGCTGTGCCAGGTGGGCTGCTGCTGGCTGTGATGCATTCAGCCAGAAGCTCCGCTACTTGCTGCGTACTACCCCATTTTTGAGGCGCCTCAAAAGCCACAAGCTCCTCTTCTTGCTGGCTATTGCCTCTTGTACAAGTCGTAAAGCCACTGGCTGGACCTTTTTGTATTGTGTCGAAAGGATAGAATGAGAAGAACCTGTTACAACTACATACAAAAACGCAGCACAGGTTACCACCTCTCCTCTTGCGAGCTGGAAACTGGTGGAAGCTGCGTTTTGTCTTCTAGTAAAACTGTTAAACAGTTCATACCCTGCCTTGCTGTGTCACATCACAACTTGGGCGGGTGCTGTTGGCCGGCGGAATCTACTATTTGCAAGCACTTCTGAATGACGCCGCCCGGAATCAGATTCACGTTCCACAGCTTGACTAGATAAAGCATGAAGCACCTGTTGTGGGGAAAGGTGGAGAGTGAGCGGGGAGGGGAAGGGGGAGGAGGGAGGGGAAGTGGGATGGGGAGACAGGGGGGGGGAGAAGGGGAAGACAAGGTGTCAGCCACACAGGCAGTTATGGAGAATTTTTTATTCATGTTTTAGTTTATATTTCTATTGTAAAAGTTGGTTTTACTTCTATTTTAAATATTTTATTTCATAATTTTTGTTCTAATTTAGCCACTTAGAATAAAGCAGCGTATACAGGGGAATGGAGGCAAGGATGGCGAATGACAAGACAAGGGGCCATGGAATCAAGTGGAGTGAGAAAAGGGGAGTGGAAATCTTTTGAGGCGCCTCAAAAGTGGAAGGAGGGAGCATGGAAATTGGTGGAGAGAGAGAAGGGCTGGCGGCACTCACATGCGAGTGCATGGGGAGGAGGAGAGGAACTCCTTATGTCACGTGCCACTGTAACAATGTGACTACTGTGACAACTCAGACAAAAAAAAGGGCAGTGGCACTTACATGCGAGTGCATGGGGAGGAGGAGAGGAAGTCCTTATGTGTGATGGCGAAGGCCTCACACGCCCACGGCACATGCCTGTCTGCAATTACCCTGATAGGAAAAGGCAAGCACAATCAGAGACAGAAGTGTGTGATAAGTCGATTTTTGAGTCGACTCAAAAATCGCATTCCCTGATAGGAAAAGGCAAGCACAATCAGAGACAGAAGGAGACGATTAGATGCACATGCGTGTGGGTCGCACAGTCATGTCCGCCACTCAGCACAACCCACACACAGCAACCCCTCAACTCCATTAGCCAGTCGACCGCAAGCAGCACCCACCAACCGCCCACCTGTGGCGGCGCACAAACGCCATCCAGCGATGCATGATGCCCTGTGAGTCAAGTCAAAAGGCTTCCACACTCCACACTCCCACACACCCAACCCAACCCTTTCAACCCCTTACCCCCACACAGCAACCCCCGCTCACCTGTGGCGGCGCACAAACGCCATCCAGCGGTGCATGATGCCCTGTGAGTCAAGTCAAAAGGCTTCCACACTCCACACTCCCACACACCCAACCCAACCCTTTCAACCCCTTACCCCCACACAGCAACCCCCGCTCACCTGTGGCGGCGCACAAACGCCATCCAGCGGTGCATGATGCCCTTCTCCTCTCCCAACACGTCCTCAAACTCGCCCAGCAACTGCTTGCATAAGAGGCAGCATAGGAAGACAGGCGCACTAGAAACATGCCACTCGCTCAACCACACCCTAACCCCTCACCTGTGGCGGCGCACAAACGCCATCCAGCGGTGCATAATGCCCTTCTCCTCTCCCAACACGTCCTCAAACTCGCCCAGCAACTGCCGCGGCGGGCGAGGGAGAATAGATAAAGAGGGGCACTAGAAGAGGGCGGTAAGGGGTGTGCACTGTGCAGGAAAAGACGGGGCGTAAGAAGAGGTAGAGGAGGGGTAGGGGGAAGAGGGAAAGGTGCAAGAAAGGGTAGATGAAGGGTAGGGGAAAGAGGGAGGGGTGCAAGGAGGGGTAGAAGAGGGGTAGGGGAACGGAACGAGGGAGGGGTGCAAGAAGAGTACATGAGCTGTCCATACGAGGCCTCTGCCAACCCCCACTCCCCACCGCACCTTCCAATCAGCACCACTCCAACCCCGCCATTCCCCACCCCCCACCCTCCTCCACGCCCCACCCTCCCCCACCCGCCCCCATCCCCCACTCGCTCCCATTCCTCACCGCACCTTTCGGTCGGCATACGAGGCGGCAGCTTCGTCCCACTCGTCCTCGCTGTCTGCATCCTGCACCATCTCCTGCGCCGTGATTGGCTGGCTTGGGGAGATACGGGAAACACGCAAGGGACAGGGAAAGGCAAGCGATAGGACAAGAAGTGGCAATAGGTTAGTCCCAAGAGCCGCCGTCCAAGAGAACGCAAGCTGCAGTTGTTGCGAGCGGGAGTACGTTCAAGGGAGCCCCATCCAGGAGCCATGACTTTACGTGGCAGCAGCTTTTAGCAAAAAGATTGGTTTGTTTTGCGTAAGCTTGCTTGAAAAATCCATTGTACAGGAAACGTTGGCGGTAACCAGTTTCGGCTCTTCGAGGCTTCTTCAGACAAGAAGTGGCAAGAAGTGACAAGAAGTGGTTAAGTCACGAGCCGCCGTCTAAGAGAACGCAAGCTGCTGATGTTGCAAGCGGGAAAAGGTTTCGGACTTGACTGGAAGAGGGGGAGGGAAGGGGGGGAAGGTGGGGGGGGGGGGGGGCACTTGACTGGAAGAGAGGAGTTGCCGGCCGACGGAGCTGCTACGTGGTGACTGACAAGTCGAGTCAGGAGCCCTTACGCACCTGCCATCGCTGCGAGTGGTAGAAGGTTCTCTGCAGGAGCCCTGACGACCTGCATTCAGCGAGTGGGGAGGGGTGGTGAGTGGGGGAGGAGTGGTGATTGAGTGGAGGGAGGTGGTGAGTGGGGAGGATTAATGAGTGGGAAGCGGTGGTGAGTGGGGAGGGGGTGTGAGAAGAAAGGACGCACATCTATGCTGTCTGTGGAACTGGGTTCACTACATATCATGTTTGCGGCAATTATGGTAAGAAATGGCACAGCATGGCTCTTGGGTCGACCCAAAAGCCTGTGGATCTGGGTTCACAGACATAAAAAGTTCGTGGCAATTATGCTATGGCACAGCATGGGTCACACCCACCATGCATGCACCCACCCACCATTTCCTGCAGACCTCCTCCCTTGCCTCCTCTTCAGCCCGCTCAAATCGACGCTCTGACAACAAGCAGGTCGGGGTGGAGTGATGAGTTGGGGGGAAATGAAGAAAGTGAGTGTGGTGAGAGACGATTTAACATGGATTGGGTGAGACAGAGAGGAGGGTGGGGCAGGAAGTAGGGAGAGGATGATGGGAGGAAGAGGGGCGGTGGGATCGTAACCAAAGGTGAGAGAGTGCTGTGCGGTGGGAGAGACAGAGAGGAGGAGGTGGTGCCAGAGGGATGCAGGAAACACAGAGGTTGGTTTCTTTTTCATCACATGCAGCAGTTCAGCCACGAGATATTAGTGTGCTTTTCAGAAGTCTCAAGAACAAAAACACGCTTATTTCACGTTTCATCGCGTGCAGCAGTTCAGCCCGTTGTGACGCCTTTGCATCTCCCTCGTAGTTTTCCTCCCCTCGCATTCTTCCCTCACATTCTTCCCTCACATTCTCCCCTAATTCTCCCTTCCTTTTCTTCCATACACCTTCTCTACCAGTACCAATGTGCAACCCACCTGATAAAAGTGATGTTTTGAGACGTCTCAAAACATCTCTACCGATACCAATGTGCAACCCACCTGATAAAAGTGATGTTTTGAGACGTCTCAAAACATCTCTACCGATACCAATGTGCAACCCACCTGATAAAAGTGATGTTTTGAGACGTCTCAAAACATCTCTACCGATACCAATGTGCAACCCACCTCTGTCTCTTGAAGCCTTCGCTTCCGCCCGCATCTCCTCAGCAATCCTTTGAGCCACCTCCAATGACATTTCTACTCTCTTCTTCTCCTCCACTGCCTCCACTTTCCCCTCTGCCTTCTCCTTCCCCTTTTTCTTCTCCTTCTCCTCTCTCTTCCCCTTCCTTTCTCCCCTCTCCTCCTCCTTTGCTCCCTCCTCCTCTGTCCCCTTCTCTTTTAATACCCCCCCACCCCCAAAATCTACTCTTTCTTTTCCTTTTGCTCCCCCTGCTGCTGCTGCTCCTGCTCCTTCTGCTGCTGCTGCTGCTCCTGCTCCTTCTGCTGCTGCTGCTGCTCCTGCTCCTTCTGCTGCTGCTGCTGCTCCAGCTGCAGCAACACAAACATCACCTGCAGCAGCCCCACCATCCTTTTCACCACCCACACAAGCGCCACTGGCATCCTCACCATTGCGATTATCTCTGGCAGTGATGGCATCATTATCATCATAATCATCGTTATCAACACCCCATACACCATTGCCATTAGCCCTGGCACCACCAGCACACGGGGAATCCTCCCCACGTCCCTCCCTCGCTCGCATGATGCAAGGTGTTTCCTCACATCCCTCATCCCTCCCACATCCCTCCCCACGTCCCTCCCTTGCTCGCATGATGCAAGGCGCTTCCTCCTCGCCCACACGCTGCTGCTGCTGCCGCTGCTTTCCTCTGCCTCCTGCTCGCTTGTTGCGATGCCTGATGTTGAGAGCAAGTGGTTCAAAAAGGGGATATAAGTGGTAACTGAGAGAATAGTAACAAAGAGTGGTAACTCAAGAGTTTGAGAACGATTTGAGTGCGGAATCGGAGCAACCGCACCAGCTGCACCAAGGGTTAAAAGGTGAACGACCCTCCAACCCTTCCCATCCTTCCCACCCCTCCCGAACCTCCCAACCCTCTCGGCCATCCCCACCCTCTCGACCCCCCCTCACCCCTCCCAAACCCTCCCAACCCCGGCACTTCTCCGTCCCACCCCTGCCACCCTCCATGCCACTGCAAACACAGGCATCCTCTTGAACGGTCCTTCGTATTGATAGCATCCTATCTCTCTCTCACCAGAAGAATGGTGGGCCTTTGGCTTGCTGCCGATGAACTGATGCCGATGCCGTGACTGCTGGGCTCTCCAGATCCTGCAGACGAAAACGGATCGACAATTTTACTGCGTTGGCACAAAAATCTCGTGCTCGTGCTGCTCGTGCTCAAATGTGCATCTATCTGCTTGGGCCAGCGCATGTGGTTACCAGCTGAGGCCAGCGCATGTGGTTACCAGCTGAGGCCAGCGCATGTGGTTACCAGCTGAGGCTTGCAGGTGACGTAGACGACTGGCAATGGCTGCTGGAGCTGAGAGGATCAAGGGGAAGGGAGGGAGGGGAAATGGGAAAGGAGGTGGGCATTCAGTTTGAGCATGATCCTTAAGTAGTTGACTAGAAAAAGAGGAAATGGGGAGGGAGAGGGGAAAGTAGGGGAGGGAGACAGGAAAATTTATGAAGACGACTTCTGAGGCGCCTTCTAAAGCATGATGGGTGAATCGTGGAATGAGGGCGATGGGATGGGAGGGATTTTGAGTTGACTCGAAATTTAATATGAGGGCGATGGGAGGGAAGCTGGCTTGAGAGGGAACAGGAGCTCACATGGAAGGTGTAGTCAAAGCGGCTGTGAGAAGCTTCCAGGTGATTCCTGAGACCCTGATGGCCAAGGGAGGAGAAAGAAGCAGAGAGAATGAGAAGCAGATAGCAACAGGCATGATTCACAGATGAGATGGGCAAGGAGGTTAATGATTGCATTACCACAGCTGCGGCTGAAGAATTCTTCGAGGTGAAGATGGCATGGGAGAGTGTGAAGACGAGATGGCATGGGAGAGTGTGAAGACGAGATGGCATGGCATGTTCCAGCTAAAAGCAGCAACAGAAACTCACAACAGACAGTCCAAATGTAAATAACAAACCACACCGTCATCAGTTCAGCACAATCGAACATGCCATGCACAGGTAGCACCACACCGCACGCACCATACCTTACCACACCACACGCACCATACCTTACCACACCGCACGCACCATACCTTACCACACCGCACGCACCATACCTTACCACACCGCACGCACCATACCTTACCACACCGCACGCACCATACCTTACCACACCGCACGCACCATACCTTACCACACCGCACGCACCATACCTTACCACACCGCACGCACCATACCTTACCACACCGCACGCACCATACCTTACCACACCGCACGCACCGTACCTTATCAGACCACGCCAGTAGCAAATACAGAGTCACGGAAATTCTAAGGCTCACCCCTTTGTTGTTTTAAACCATACAGAAGAGATCGAGGCTCAAAACACACATCAATAAAATTCACTATTTCTGAAGTGAGTGAGTCCTTCGTTGAGAAACATTACATATGGAGGACACATACGGTACTAGGTGAATTTTGAGTCGACTCAAAAGTCACCTCTTTTGAGTTGACTCAAAATTCACTTCAAAACATTATATATGGAGGGCACATATGGTACTTCCTAACATAGGGTAGAGGCGGAGACACACCTTGGTGGTGCCACATGCAGTGCGGCAGATGGGGCAGCGGGAGCGACGCACGGCTTGCGACTTGCGCTGGCTGCCGTGGCCAAACCAGAAATGGAAGAGCACAGTACCGTCTCCACATGGCTGGGGGGAGTGCGAGGGGGTGGGGGGAGTGGGGGGAGTGCGGGGAGTGGGGGAGTGGGTGGGGGGGGGGGGGGGGTGTGACTTGATCCAAAGGCGGAGCACGGCTTGCGACTTGCGCTGGCTGCCGTGGCCGAACCAGAAATGAAAGAGCACAGTACCATCTCCACATGGCTGGGGGGAGTGCGAGGGGTTGGGTGGGGAAGGGGAGGAACACCCCTCGCTGCTGGCAGTGCTGGCAGTGCTGGCAGTGCTGGCAGTGCTGGCAGAGTTGCATGCTTTAACGAATTGCTGCCACAGCACAACTCTATCTCACCTGAGCGGGCAGCAGCACTCTGCCTTCAGGAACACCCCTCGCTGCTGACAGTGCTGGCAGTGCTGGCATGGTGCAGGCAAAGCATAGTACTACCTACCACTGCCCACCCACGCGTCAACCCACCTGCACGGGCAGCAGCACTCTGCCTTCAGGAACACCCCTCGCTGCTGACAGTGCTGGCAGTGCTGGCATGGTGCAGGCAAAGCATAGTACTACCTACCACTGCCCACCCACGCGTCAACCCACCTGCACGGGCAGCAGCACTCTGCCTTCAGGAACACCCCTCGCTGCTGACAGTGCTGGCAGTGCTGGCATGGTGCAGGCAAAGCATAGTACTACCACTGCCCACCCACGCGTCAACCCACCTGCACGGGCAGCAGCACTCTGCCTTCAGGAACACCCCTCGCTGCTGACAGTGCTGGCAGTGCTGGCATGGTGCAGGCAAAGCATAGTACTACCACTGCCCACCCACGCGTCAACCCACCTGCACGGGCAGCAGCACTCTGCCTTGCAGGAACACCCCTCGCTGCTGACAGGACTGGCAGGGCGACGGCCGCACGTCCACAAACAGGCGCTCGCTCATCTCCTGCCACAGAGAATGAAAATAAGGGGGTTTAACGAAACTTCACCACATCCCCACAACTATGGATGAGCATATTGCCGAACACCCGTTCGGTTCGTCTCGAACATGTTCGAGACGAACCGAACGGGATTTTTTTTTGCCCAAAAATGTTCGACACGAACATGTTCGATGTTCGTGCGAACATGTTCGGTGTTCGCCCGCGTCGATATGCCGAGCCGCGTCGAGCACGAACACGTTCGTGTTCGACGCGGGACATCGACGAACACCTAAGTGTTCGTCGACGAATTGGCCGCGACCTAATTTAGGGTCGCGGCCAATTCATTTCAACTCGTTTTTTTTAGCTCCGCGACCCTGTCGCAGTCGCTGCCACCAGCACGCCCTCTACCACCCTGCCACATCCTCACCTCACCTACTCTACTACTAGCCTAGAACGGAAGATATGCTACAACGCTTAGGTTAGTCGAGTTGGGAACGACACTTACTAAGAAAACGTAGCCAGCAACTACTCCGCGCGCTCAAGTTGAAGGGCACCGATTAGGGTTCCCACCGTAATCTAGTGTTTTGTAATCTAGTGTTTTGTATTGCTCAGCCCTCGGAGGCGAACACGAACATGTTCCTGGCGAACATGTTCGTGTTCGCCAAAGTGTTCGAAATGTTCGCCTTCACAGGCGAACTTCGAACACCCCTTTGGGCAAAAAGTGTTCGGCGAACCGAACACTGTTCGGTTCGCCGAACGGCCATGTTCGAGCCAAGGCGAACGCGAACATGTTCGTGTTCGCCTCGTGCTCATCCCTACCCACAACAGGCGGTCACTTATCTTGGGCCACAGGGATTCAGGCATTCCTCGGATCTCAATCATATCAAAACCACAACAACAAGAGCTAGTGGAAGAGGCTGTGTGGTTAGAGCACAGCAACCTTTGTCCCACCCTCTCTCCCCCACCCTCTCTCCCCCACTCTCTCTGCCCCACCCTTGTTGTCTCACCTGGCCTGTCTGGTCGGCGTGTGGCAGAGGCTGGAGGAAGAGAGCGGGTCGCTGCGACGAGCTCTGCGCTGAGTGCGCTGGTCGATCCTGATGGGGTAGTGCGAACGTGGCACATGAAATATTGTGTGACTTGTGAGTCGACTCAACAGCCGGTCTGGTCGGCGTGTGGTAGAGGCTGGAGGAAGAGAGCGGGTCGCTGCGAAGAGCTGCTGTGTGCTGTGTGTGCTGGTCGATCCTGATGGGACCATGAGAATGTGACGCATGGGATGCCGGGTGACGCATGGGATGATGGGTGGTGCATGGGATGGTGGGTGGTGCATGGGATGATGGGTGGTGCATGGGACGATGGGTGGCGCATGGGATGACGTTTGGAACCACATAGCGCTCACCACACCCCCTCCCCCCCACCATTACCATCGAACTCACCACAACCATTCCCAGACGTAAGTTAATGCAGCGTTGCCGCCAGAACCAAGCTCCACTGACTTGGTGGTTCGGCAACTGGCTCAACTGGGCAGGTTCGGCTGAGCCAGGTTCGACAGAGACAGGTTCGGCAGCAACAGGCTCGGTCGACAAATGGCCCCAGAAGACAATTCTAGGTTCGGATGCACCATGTCCAAACATGGCTGAGATGGCAGGTTCGCCGACAGATGGTGACACGCCATTGGCTACTGAGGGAGGTTTGGAGACACGTGGCACAAAGCCATTGACCAGAGGGCGACGCTGCGAATGTGAATGTGGATGTGGTTGAGACTGATGGGATGATAGTCCCATGTGGTGGTTCACACATGGGCTGTGCACGCCGCGTCGAGGAGCTGCAATGGGGAAGAAAAACCAGCATCAGGGGAAAACGATTCTTGTATTTTTACTCGACTAAAAAACCCAGACTCGTTGATGGGGAAGAAAAACGGCATAAGGAGAAAACGACTTTTGAGACGCCTTGAAGGTTGTTGAGGAGCGGTGATGGGAAAGAGAAATGGCACGACACGATGGGAAAACGGCCAGGCAGAAGGTGGGTTGGGAAGCAGAGGCAAGGTTGGGAAAGAGTGGGCTGGTTGCTGGCGAGGAGAGGAATCGAGACACAGTGTGCTGTCAGAGAGACCCCACACGGATGGGCAGAGGGAGGTCTATTCTTTAGGCGCCTATAGATTTGACCTCTATCAGAAGAAGCAGAAGCACAGATGACAATCGGCCGCTGCCGTTTATTCTTTAGAAGCCTCAATATAGACGGAGAGGAACGAATGAATGAATGGAGAAGAATGGGTGGGTGGTTGGATAGAGAGATGCAGCACACTCATGGATGACGAGCAGAAGAAGGCCTTAGTTGGCCGAAACGCGTTCGCACGCGAAGGCTTGCAGCGGATCGAAACCAGCTGATTTCAACTGGGTGGTTGGATAGAGAGATGCGGCACACTCACGGATGACGAGCAGAAGAACAGACGACGACCCACCACTGACGTCCATTGGCAGCACCATGCGCCTTGGCAGAGAGGAATGAAGGGAGAACGATGGGTAGACAGAGATGGGAGCCAGACACACTCACGGATGACAAGCAGAAGAACAGACGACGGCCCACCACTGACGTCCATTGGCAGCACCATGCGCCTTGGCAGGGCGGATATGTCGCTCTCTGGTGACCCCTGCTCATGCGCACTGCCACGCTCGTAGTGTAGCTGGTGCTCGTGGTGTAGGTAGAGCGAGCGAGGAGGTACACTTACGGATGACGAGCAGAAGAACAGACGACGACCCACCACTGACGTCCATTGGCAGCACCATGCGCCTTGGCAGGGCGGATATGTCGCTCTCTGCTGACCCCTGCTCATGCGCACTGCCACGCTCGTGGTGTAGCTGGTGCTCGTGATCGTGGTGGTGATGGGAATGATTTGTTGCTGCGGCTGGGGCGTCGACAGCTTCCAGCCTATGCAACTCCCCTGTAGTCCCGTTGTGCACGGCACCACTGTTCCTGCTGGTACCAGCAGCAGCTGCAGCAGCAGGAGCAGCAGGAGGAGGAAGAGGAGGAGGAGCAGCAGCATTGCCATCAGTGCTGGCACTGCCAGCACCCCAGGTTTCGAGCACAGGAGCGCACAGCACGGCAGAAGAAGCCCTCACAGAGTAACGGTCCCATGTGCCAGCTGCACCATTTGCACTGATACCATTCGCAACTGTGCCATTCGCAACAGCGCCATTCGCAACAGCGCCATTTGCACTGACAGCATTTGCTAAACCAGCACCGGCACCACTAGCACCCGCACCATGTGCACTAGTACCCGCTGCTGGGGTGGCAGCAGCAGCAGCAGCAGCAGGAGAAGTGCGTGTGAGAGGAATTGCAAGCACCATGAGGTGAGACGGCAGGGGATGGAGGGGCTGGGGCGACGGAGGAGGAGGAGGAGGGGCTGGGAGGGAGTAGGAGAGGGATGGAGGGCAGTTGGGGGAGGAGGGGAGGGAGAAGGCGGAGGAGGAGGAACAGGAGGCCATTCGGAGAGTGATGGCGCAGGTGCAAGTGGGGGAGTCTGATGGGTGAGCGGATGGGGTGGTGGATGGGGGAACAGATGAGGGTTCGCAGGGCCTGCAGGGAGAGAGGGGGGAGATTAGAGGGATGGGGGGATGTGAATGAGCGAATTAGTAGTCCTGGGCTCGAGAAAGCCAAGAGATAAGCTTGGACTCATGGCGGTGGATCTTACAAGCTGGAATAAAAAAGGTTCTGGATAGGAATGTGACTATGGTGCCACGCTGGGCCATTTTGAGACGTTTTAAAAGCTGCCAGGCTAGACTGGGCGCTTGAAACAACAGGCTGAGGCGGCGTCAAAACCCCACCCTAACCACCACATCCCCACTCTATCCATCCCCACCCTAACCAACTGCGTGTGCCTCCCACCAATGCGCCCACTATCCCTCCTCACCCTCCTCCTGTGGGCTTCTCTATCCACCTCGAACCCCAACGCACTATGATCACCGCACTGTACCCCCCTGGATCCCTCCTCACCCTTCCACTGCGTGTCCCAGCTGTTGCTGCAGCTGTCGCCGCTCCTCCCTCTCCTGCTGCGCTGCCGCTTCTCGCCGATACCTCAGGGTGCGTGGCAGGAACACACGCTGCAAGCGTGGGAATGAAAAGGGTCAGTTGAAATTGGGCGTCACTGCTCAAATACTATAGAGTCGAACATGCCAAGCCACCTTTTCCAGCCCATACAAAAGCAGCACAGCTGCCCCGCACACGAGCCCATCCACTCTTCTCCCAAGCTCCTCCAGGGTGCTCCCTCCAGTCGGCCTAAAATACCTGACTTCAACACCCTCTTCCCCTCTCCCCTCTCCACACACTTACTCCACTATCCCCGATTTACCATGGTCCATCCGAACATCCGACGAGATGAGTCGATTTTTGAGTCGACTAAAAAATTGACTCATCACAAGGGTAAGGGAGTCATTGCTCAAATACTACAGAGTCGATTTACCATTGTCCATCCGAACATCCGACGCTCACCGTTCCGTGGTTTTGCAGACCCGCGTAGAGCTGCATGGTTTTCATGTAGGCAGGTAAATCTGCCACGCCATTCCCCAACCACCACTCTCCACCGTACCGTTGTCCATCCGAACATCCGACGCTCACCGTTCCGTGGTTTTGCAGACCCGCGTAGAGCTGCATGGTTTTCATGTAGGCAGGTAGATCTGCCACGCCATTCCCCCACTACCACTCTCCACCGTACCGTTGTCCATCTAACCGACGCTCACCGTGCCGTGGCTTTGAAGAGCCGTGTAGAGCTGCATGGTCTTCATGTAGGCAGGCAGATCTGCGACACCAGTGTCGCCTGCGACGCCGTTCTCGCCTGCGACGCCGTTCTCGCCTGCGACGCCATTCTCCCCTGCGACGCCATTCTCGCGGTGAGGCGACTCAGAAGTAGGCTTGCCGAATGCAGGTACGTCGTCATTTTCCCCATCGTTGCCGCTCGCCATTGACGCGACTTAGGAAGCTAAGTACAGGTAACAGACACAATCTGGTCGACGAAACTTGAGGCGCCTAGGATAGAGCCGTTGCTCGCTTCGCTACTGGCGCGACGGAGGAAGCTAAGTACAAAGAACAGATACAATCAGGTCGACGAATCCTGGGGTATCAGTTTGACGAACTTGAGGCTCTCATATGAAGCTGCGGCTCGGCATTGACGTGACGGAAAGGCAAAGTACAGAGAATAGAGACTCCCAAGTGGACGGAATATGAGGCGCCTCGAATTAAGCTGCAGAGACTAAGGAGAAGAAATAGACGGAATCGACGACACGAAGGAAAGTAGACGTACGGAGGCAACGAACGGCGAGGGCTACGCATTTATCTGTAGAAGTAGCTGAGAACTTATCAGGATAGAGCTGCAGCTCAAACCTTGGCAAAACCAAGAACTTATTCGTGGCGACTAGCTTCGTTATAAACATTTCCAGTGAAGTACGAGTCTCTTGGATGCCATAAACATGGAATACAATATCATATTATCAGTGATATTTCCCATATTTTGCACGTTTCTAACAAAGGAGTCATTTTCACAAGCAACAGACGTCATGGAAATCAAAGAACGCACAGCTCTACGGTATATTCCTCGCAATCTGCTACCCAGACCCAGTTGCAAATCTGAAATACTATATGCATTTGCCCTTATGTCTCCTTCCCTCACAGATGTCCCCTCCGTAACATAATCCCGGTTACCACCTATCAGGGAACTCTCCAACCTCTGCCTCCTCAACCGTGTTGGGCTGAAAAACCCTTAGGATCTTTGCAGGGGTGAACTCTGGGTAGAATTGGTGTAGTAGCGGAAGCGTTAATTAAAGAGTTGTGAACCACCTTGCGCTAGTATATGAGGGCAAAGTAAGTTGATTAAAACAAAGAGATACAAGCTTTTATAAGAGTACAAGGAATACGAAGAGATACAGTTAATAACCGTTTTACTATTGCTGTTGCGGTTCGATACAGCGACGACTCGGGCAACTGCTCAATACCGAGTCAGTTGTTTGTCCTTGCTGTCGCGCTGTACTTTGTCAGGTCAAAGGTCGCTGACCTTTGACTTTCGCGTAACCTCCAACAGTTACTTTCAACCTCCGAGGGTTGACTCGCCGGTGATTCGTTATACTTCGTTTCTTTTGTGTCTTAGTGTTTCGACACGACAGAGGCGCTTAGGACCGATTGTTTCCAACACTCCCCTTCGCTTCTGGAGTGTCGCTGACGTGGCTCTGTCCAGTCAGCAGCATGCAGTATTCGAACTTCTGCTTTCCGAGCTTCTTGGTCAGGTAGTCAGCTGCCATCTCGGACGTGGGACAGTATGACAGCTCGAGCCTTCCCTTCTCGATCTCGTCCTTCACGAAGAAATATCGCAGGGCGATGTGTTTCGTCCTGTTCGCGAAGCCGTTCTTGTTGGCGATGCGAATTGCCGACTGGTTGTCGCAGAACAGGGTAAAGTTGGGTAACTCGGCTAACTTCGCTTCTTCCAGCAGCTCGCGAAGATAGAGTCCTTCCTTGGTGGCTGAGCAGAGTGCAATATATTCTGCTTCAGCTGACGAGAGAGCAATTAATTCCTGCTTGCTCGACTGCCAAGAGATAGGTCCGATAGGTTCGAGGCGGTAGATGTAGCCGGTGCGGGAGCGCCTATTGTCGGAGTCGCCAGCGTGATCAGCGTCGACGTAGCCGATTAACTTAGTCGGTGTGGTTGCGTTCTTGTAGTAAGTTAGGCCGATCGTTGGGGTGCTGACGAAGTAGTGAAGAGCGCGGTCGAGCTCCGCCAGATGTTCTGCTTCAGGCTTCTTGAGGTAGGTGGCGAGCTGGCTTGCGGAGTATGAGAGGTCGGGGCGACAGGTGACGGCTGCGAAGAGAAGACATCCCAGCTTCTTCTGGTAGTCTCGTATGCCGGCGGGCTTGAGTAGAGCGGAGCTTCCTTTGTCGTTCCCTGCCGTGTAGCGGTATGGCGTGGAGATGGCTGTCGGTGTGAGCGTAAAGCGTTTGGCGATGGTGTCGGCATATTTCTCGGCGCTGAGGTAGATCGCGTCCTCCTCTTCCCGGATGTTGAGGCCGAGGTACTGAGTGACGGTAGATGAAACTGTGAGCGTGAGATCTCGCTGCAGCTCCCCTTCGAACCAGGTAGTGATGCCGTCATTTGAGCCGATGTAAAGGAGATCGTCCACGTAGACGATTAGTAGGATGTAGTCGTCGTTTTTTGTGAGCCGGTACATGCCTTGATCGTGCGGTAGTTGCTTGAAGCCGATGCGGATGAGGCGAGCGTGCAGGTAATGTTGCCACAGTCGCGGAGCCTGCTTGATGCCGTAGAGTGACTTGAGTAGCTGGCAGACTTGGTTGGGTTCTCTGTGGGAGCCGTGCGGTAGCTCGACGAAAATTTCTGCATCAACAGGTGCGTAGAGAAACGCGTTCGCGACGTCAATTTGTCGCAGCTTCTTCTTCTTCATGGCGGCGATTGCGAGGAGAATGCGTAGTGAGGTGTGGCGGCTAACCGGAGCGAAAGTTTCGGTGAAGTCGCGTCCGTGTTCTTGGTCGAAGCCGCGTACAACCCAGCGAGCTTTAAATTTGTCAATGGTGCCGTCAGCCTTTGTCTTCACACGGAAGACCCACTTCCCGGTGAGCACTGTCTTGTTCCGTGCCACGCCGATAGGAACCACTTTCCACGTGTTGCGTTCCTCCAGTGCCTTCAGCTCCTTGTCCATGGCTTCGCGCCATTTTTCCTTATGCTCCCCCCCCAGAGCCTGTTGAACCGTCGCAGGCTCTTTAGGAATGGCGGTGCCGTGGACTGCGGTGACGAGTCCGAGAATTTGCAGTCCACTCTGTGAGTAGCGGGGAAGATTTGCGTCCTCGGGATAAGCTGCTTCATCTCCCGCTTCTGGATCAGGTATGAAGTTGGGTCCTACTCGTTCTGCTTCGTTGGTGTTGACTGTCGCAGGTGTTACGTAACCGTTGTCGGCGAAATAGTAGAAGGCTTCGGCGTTGACACTTTCGCGAGAGTTATCTTCGTCCATGGGAACGTCGACGGAGCAGAACGGAAGAGGTCCGGCTTCTTCTGATGCGTTGTCCACATTCTGCTCGTCCCAGTCAGCTTCGTCCGCTGCTGGGGCGAAGGCTCGGTCACCGCGAAAACCACCTGTGGGATCCTGGTCTTCTTGCAGGTTGGCAAGGTATGTCTGGAGCGTGAGTCGTTCGTAGAAAATTATATCACGTGCTGCAACTGTTTCCTTGGAATGGACATCGAAGATTTTCCACGCGTTGTAGTTCTTTTCGATTCCCAGGTGTAGTCCCCACTGTGCTCGTTGAGAAAATCGGCCCGCTCGTGCTGCTGGGGGTCGGTACTGTACCATGCATCCGAATACTCGTAACATTTTTGTGCTGCCCTGTTTCCCTGTCCATAGCAGATGCGGTGATGCGTTGTTTGGAAGCGATGATGACGAGAGCAAGTTGTGCAGCATGACGGCGTGGTCCATTGCCGCAGGCCACTGGTGGTTGGGTAGCCGCATGCCACGTAACAGTTTGCGCATGCTGTTCTGCAAGGTCCTGTTCATTCTTTCTGCTACACCTTGCTGCTGATGGGCGTAGGGAAGGGAGATGAGCCGCTTGATTCCCCTTTCCGCCAGGTACTGCTTGAATCGCTGAGAGGTGTATTCTCCTCCTCCGTCTGACTGGAAGCTTTTCAGTTTCACGCCCGATTCTCTCTCTGCTACTGGTAGCCAGGCAACGAAGGCTGCGAATGCCATGTCGCGGCTAGGGAGGTTTAGGTGCCAGACGTAACGGGTGGCGGCGTCGATGAAGGTGATTGTATAGTTGTATATTACTTGTCCTGGTTCCCGATTGTACAGGATGTCGCTATACACCTTCTCGAGTGGTGCGTACGCGGGTGCGCTCGGGTTGTGATGAGACGCAAACGGTCGATGTGGTAAGTCACCTTCAGGGCAGGTGAAGCACGTTCCGCGTACTCGTTGAAGTTCTCGTCCGTCGGTCAGTAGGAGTGAGTCCTTGTCGAGTACTCCTGCTCTTATCGTATTGTTTAATACTGTATTGATTGGGTGTCCCATCCTTGCGTGCCAGGTGCTTTCGTCGGCGCGATGTCCGGGTGATCGTCGGTACATATCGGAGTTGGAGTAGAAGTTGGCGGTGAAGTTGGCGCTACGATGAACTTCTCGTGGTGCTGGGTGTAGTTGTTGCGCGGGTGTCGGTGGTGTGTCGTCGATGAGGAGCGGTGTCGTTGAAGGACCAGCAATTGGTGTTGACGTTCCTGCTGCTGCCGTTGATGGTTCTGCTACTGCCGATGTTGTCTCTGCTGCTGCCGATGTTGTCTCTGCTGCTGCCGATGCTGTCTCTGCTGCTGCCGATGTTGTCTCTGCTGCTGCTGATGTTGTCTGAATTGTTGCTAACGCCCTTGTTCTTTCTGCTTCAGGGATGGTGTGTGAATACCAGAAGCCTTCTGGACTGAAGTCTGGATCAAGGTCTGGAGGGTGTGTCCAGTTGGTGAAGTTAACGATGGCGTCGCTGTCGGCGGTGCCAAGATCAGGAACGAAATCGAGAACGAAGACGTTGTTCTTGAGGACCGCCTTGCCGATGTAAAGTCCTCCTCTCCCGTGATACAGCTTGAATTCTTGGGTGGTGCTGTCTGCTTCGAGGTGAATCCCTTTCGCCATTAGCTGACTGACGCTCAGTAAGTTGTAGCCGAGTCCCTCCGCGATTAGTACTATTGACATCTGCAGTATAACGTTTGTTTCCCTTGACTGAAGTTGAACTACGCCTTGTCGTCGTGTTCGCAGGTTCTGATTGTTGGCGACTGTAATGACAACTTCGCGTTGAAGTTGGTGTTCTCGTTGAACGAAGCGTCCCGAGGAGCACATGTGCTGTCCGCAGCAACTGTCCAAGAACCATGTGTCCTTTCCGGATGGTTTGCTTTGGGCGATGGCGGCGTATGTCGGGTTCGGCTGAAGTGACTCACGGCGGGGTGTGGTTTCGTCGAGTTGTTCTTCCGGTGAGTAGTGTGGTGGTGACTCGGTGATGCAGGAGTCACTCAGCTTTGCCATGCAGCTGACGATGTTTCTTGCTCCTTGTGCAGGTTGTCCCGTTGAAGTCGTTGAGGCTTGAATCTGGGTCGTGGGATTTGCTTGCGTTGAGGCGATTTGGCTGCTTGAAGGTCGAAGTTGCCGCTGTGGAGTTGTTGACTGTTGACGATTTGGGCAGTGCGTACGCGGGTGTCCTGAAGTTTTGCAGATGTGGCAGAACGGAGGTACTGGCTTCGGTTGTTGCTGCCGGTTGTTGTTGTTGTTGTAGCGTCGTTGAGTGTGGAACGCGAATTCCGGTGTTGATGTCTTCTTTTTGTGTCGTTCTTCTTGCAGGTCCATGTCTTGCTGCTCGGCGTGGATTTCGGCGCAGAGCGCTGCTTCGGAGATTCTTCCGTGAGCTCGGAGAATGGCCTTTGTGGCGCGCCATTGAGGACCGAGGCCGCCGATGATGACTATCACGAAGGCGTCTTCAGAGATCGACCCTCCGCATCGAAGAAGCTTGTCGCGCAACTCGCGACATCGACTGATATACGCCATTCCTTTCTCCCCTGGTTTCATTTCAACCGTTGTCAGTTGCGCCATTAACCGACTTTGGCTTACGCTGTCTGTTGCTTGATACAGGCTCTTCAGGTGGTTGTACGCGAGCTCCGCGGAGTTGCCGTAACCTCGGTAAGACCTTATGTTCTGCTGTTGAGTCGGGGTGATATTCCTCAGTAGGATCGTGTACGCCATCATTGACTGATAGGTGTACTGCTGCTTCTCGTACTGTGTGCCGTTTGTTGGGTATGGCAGAGACTCGTCGAAGAACCCGAGTATCTGCGCGCCTTCCATCATCAGCTCGAACTCGAACGACCAGGTGAAGAAGTCCTTTCCATCGAAGGGTCTTAACGTCTGCATCTTCAGAACGTGTGCGAACTGCGACTGAACTTGTAATGCGTCCAGTGATTTTTCTTGTCCAGGTGAAGGCTGTGGGTGTGGCATAAAGCTGATGGACCCGCGCTCGTACGGAGCAAAGGTAGGCTGCTGTTGTTGATTTCCTCGTGCATATGATGAGCCGTCGAGACTCATGGGTGTTGCTCCGTTGTTGTTGCTGTTGTGTGACTGCGCAGGTGCCGATTGCTGGTGTTGCTCGTAGAAGGACATGAAGGAGAAAAACTTCTCCATCATGCTCTGGTCGAAGTCTGCAGGTTGATTCGCGGGAGTCTCAGTAGATGTTGCTCTGGGTCTTGTTGCTGTGCCCTCCTCTGTCTGTAGGCCAGAGGCAGGAGGTGGAGTAGGAGTAGTGCCCTGGGAGCCGTTGGAGTTGCTCCTTTCCTTTTGTGTAGCCATGCTTGTTGATGTTGTCGGTATAGAAGTTGAATTCCCCCTGATAGCTCTCATACCATGTTGGGCTGAAAAACCCTTAGGATCTTTGCAGGGGTGAACTCTGGGTAGAGTTGGTGTAGTAGCGGAAGCGTTAATTAAAGAGTTGTGAACCACCTTGCGCTAGTATGTGAGGGCAAAGTAAGTTGATTAAATCAAAGAGATACAAGCTTTTATAAGAGTACAAGGAATACGAAGAGATACAGTTAATAACCGTTTTACTATTGCTGTTGCGGTTCGATACAGTGACGACTCGGGCAACTGCTCAATACCGAGTCAGTTGTTTGTCCTTGCTGTCGCGCTGTACTTTGTCAGGTCAAAGGTCGCTGACCTTTGACTTTCGCGTAACCTCCAACAGTTACTTTCAACCTCCGAGGGTTGACTCGCCGGTGATTCGTTATACTTCGTTTCTTTTGTGTCTTAGTGTTTCGACACGACAGAGGCGCTTAGGACCGATTGTTTCCAACAAACCGTAGCTCATCTTCCTGTGCTTGTCCCCCTACAAGCTGCTCCTGTAGCAGCATCAGCTGACGAAGCTGTTCCAGCTGTGCCAATTCCTCGTCAGCCTCTCTCCCCCCTTGATCTTGAATTTGCTGCAGTGCGTGAGACCCAGCCTCCAGCTGCTGAGGCAATGCAGACTCAGAAGCAGATCCAGGCTGGGCCAAGGAAGGAAAGGAGCGATGCTGAATCGCTGGAATGAAACCACGAGTTGAAATGCCACCGGGCAAAAATCCACGTGCAGGAACGGCCGGAGCAGGAATAACTGCAGCAGGAGCCGAGCCATCAGCAGGTGCAGGAAACCCAGAGGCGAACTGATGGAAACGCAAAACAGCCACTGCCCGAGGAGCAGTCGCAGAAGGCATAGTCAGGTCACTAGGAACAGCCACTGCCTTTGCCATGCCTGCCTGTGCTTGCTGACCTGCCACCGCCAGCAGCCGACTCAACCACTCCTGCTGCTGCCTCTCATACACCCTCTCCTGCTGCTGTTGATCCTGATGCAACATCTCCTGCTGCCTCTGCCCCTGCTCTTGCTGCCTCTGCCCCTGGAGCTGCTGCGGCTGCTTCTCCAGCGTCTGCTGCTCCTCCTGCTGCTGCCCCTGCAACCGTGGTGGCCTATGGGGTCGCAGCCATGCCTGACTCCCTGCTGAACCCTCACCTCCTCCACCCCCTCCGCTGGCTGGCTGAGCTGGCAGCGATGCTGCAGACTCAACTCCCCTGCAACCTCCTCCCCGAACTCTACTTCCGCCACCCCCTCCAGGGCCTCCGCCAGTCTCCAGCATCGCTGCCAGCTCAGCCAGGCCAACATGAGGAGGACCATGAGCAGCAGGAACAGGGATGGGCCGATGCAGAGCCACTGGCAGCCCAGATTTCACTGCCACGTCGCCCTGCTGCTGCTGCTGCTGGTGTGACTGAAACTGCTTCTGGTGCTGCTGCTGCCTCTGCTGCTGAAGCACCTCCTGCTGCGCCTTTAACTCCTCCTGCATGATCAATCGCTCCTGCTGCTGCTCCTCTGTTGCCACTACCACAGGAGCAGACACAGCACGTCCAGGTGCATCGTCAGGTGAAACCTCAGGTGTAACAGCAGGCTTAAAATTAGAACCGGGCTGACGAGAATCAGGTGCAACAGCCACTGGCTTGATAGAGGCTACATATGGAACAAATGGGGACCATTCTCTACCGGAGGCAGAAAACACCTGCGCTGGAGCAGCAGCGACTAGCGGGAGGGAGGGAGGAACAGAGGCAGGATGAGCAGGAGCGAGTGAAGACGCAGAGGTAACTGCATGAGGCGTTCCAGCAGGGTCAGCAGCAGGAGCTGTTTCAGGGAGGCAAAAGTGGGAAAGAAGAGACTGGAGGAGCTCGGGGGAGAGGGTGGAGAGGAAAGGGTCTGGGGCGGGAAGAGGGAGGAGTGGATGGATGTGTTGCTGGGTGTTGAAATTTGGCATGGTGGGAGGTGGTGCTGGTGCTGAAGGTGCTGCTGGTGGTGCAAGTGATGGTGGTGGTGGTGGTGGTGATGGTCTAGGTACTGGTGCCAGTGATGGTCTAGGTACTGGTGCCAGTGATGGTCTAGGTACTGGTGCCAGTGCTGCAGGAAAGGGTGAGGGCAGGGCTGCTTGTAATGCGGAGTGTAGCAGAGCTGATTTAGGATCGCAGGAGAAAATCTGTGGAAGCTGCTGCTGCTGCTGGAGAAAAATCTGAAGCAGGAACAGCTGCTGTTGCTGTTGCTGTTGCTGTTGCTGCTGTTGCTTTGCTGTTGCTGTTGCTGTTGCTGCTGTTGCTGTTCCTGTTGCTGCTGCTGCTGTTCCTGTTGCTGCTGCTGCTGTTGCTGTTGCCGCACAAGCTGCTGCTGGTGCAGCATAGTCTGCAATGCAGTGCTCACGTCAATCTCCATCTGCTCTTCTCCTTCACTCCCCCCAACACCACCACCAAAACCACCACCAAGTCCTGCCACAACACCACGCCCCGGCGCAAACCCATGCAATCCAGCACCCAAAGTCACAGCAGCACCAGCAGACACACCCCGGTCAATGCTAGTGGAAGACCCGCACGGCACACAGGCTAAAGCCTGAATGCCTGACGTTGACCCGCACTGCATGTCAGCCCAAGCGCTTCTTCCTGTGGCGGCTGTGCTGGTTGCTGTGGTTGCTGTGTTGCCTGCTGTGCTGTATGTTGCAGCTGTGCGAACCAGTTGCTGCTGCTGCTGCTGCTGCTGCTGCTGCTGCTGCTGCTGCTGCTGCTGTAGAGTAAGTTGAGGCAGGAAAGCAAGTGATGACTGCGCAAGCATATCCTGCTGTTGCTGCTGCTGCTCCAGATAATGCTGGTGGTTTGCTTCTGCTTGCTGCAGCTGTTGCAGCTGCTGCAGCAGCTGTTGCTCGTGGTTTGGCTGTTCTTGCTGCCATTGCTGCTGATGCTGCTGCTGTGGAATTTTCTCCTGAAGTTGATGCTGGTAGTGTGCTTCGGCTTGTTGCAGTTGTTCCAGCTGCTGTAACAGCATCTGTCGCTGATGGTTCCGCTGTTCTTGCTGCCATTGCTGCTGCACCTGCTGTTGCAGCAGCAGCCGCTGTTGCTCTGGTTGCTCCTGTGATTGCTGTTGCTGTTGCTGTGACTGCACATGCTGCTGCACGTGTTGCTGCTGCTCCTGCTGATGCTGCAGTAGTTGCGTTAATCTACTCTGGGCTTGCTCCTCTGTCCTCTTTACGAAATCCTCAACTTTGCGCTCTGTTTGGCGGGGCATAATGCACGCAACGGAGAAGGAAAGAGAGAAAGAAAATAATGAAAATAAGTTGAAAAAAGAAACAAGGATTCGTACAAGCAGGGGCTCTTTGGGACCAAACGCAAGAGCCTTAGGTATATAAGCAGGACAAAAGCCATCATCATGACTCACCTCGCCTGTGCAGATTCATGTGGCCTCCAAGGGCGCGGAACGAACCGAATTCCTTGCCGCAGAATCGGCACTCATGAGTCGCCTCCACGTCTGTGCCCGCTCCAGATTTCCCTGCGTTTTGTGATTCCCCTTTACCAGGCACAACACTTGGTCCAGACTGTGATTTGGATGGCTGCTGCTGCTGCTGCTCCTGCTGCTGTGGCATCATGAGATGCTCCTCTTCCATACGCTGCGCTTGCTGCAAGGTTGTCGCTTTGTCTTTCTGCATCACACCTGTTGCTGATTCCAATCCCCCCTGTCCTTGTTCTCTTGCTTGTCCTGCTCCTGCTCGTTCTGCTCCTGCTTTCTCGGCTCCTACTCCCTCTCCGCCTGAACTAAAACGTGCACCCTCAACTGCATCCCCACCCCGGCCCACCACAAGAGCTCGTCTCAAAGTGGCCCCAAGCGTTGGCCAATCAGCTGCAACCGCCCTCACCTCGTCCTCGCTTGGAAGAATACGTCGCTTCTTGGGGTTACCACCACCTCTCCTGCTTCCGCTGGCACTTAGCAAAGAGCATCTCTGAAAAGGAAAGACTTCACGTCCAGATTTTACCACCAGATTCCCCACTTCCCCTCCCTCAGCCTGCTCAATGAACGCAATACCCCTTCTTTTTTCATCCCCACCCTCTCCTGCCAAGTTGAATTGACTTTTCTCTACAGCCCTGTTCCCAGCCATTCCTGCACCTCTTCCAATGCCGCTGCCCTTAAAGCCCGCCCTTTCCCTCTCCCTCATTTCGGGACGCTCCTCATATTCCACGTGTGACTGTAGTGAAGGGTGATCACGCGCCCTCCTGCTGCGGCTGCTGCTCAGGCTTCGAGCCAGGTTACTCTCGGCAGTACAGTGCAAAGAGGCGTCCGGCGCTACAGCCATAGTGGGGGGTACTTGTAACGGGGATGAACGGTGCGCTAGACTGAAAGGCTCGCGGAAAACAGCAGTCGGAGCAGAGTAAGGAACGCATTCGTGTAACGACGGAGGAGCAGAGGAGCGATCCAGAGATGATTGGGGTGCTCTGGAAGGGGCACTCGCAGCAGCAGCAGCAGGATCACCAAAATTGGCAGGACTAGCTGAATCTGCCATTGGAATTGCAGGTGAAGGACTAGTGACTGGATATCTTTCCCCAATGAACGCTTAAAATCGCTTATTAGCGTAAAAAGCTCGTGTATTACAGCAGGAATCACATGGGCTGATTGGCAGCTGAAGACGTCTCGAGGATGCGAAAACCCTCTGCAAACTGGAACAGGCAGCCCAAGTAGTCTGCTACCTCATCATCTTGTTCTGTTCTTGCCAAGAGCAGAATTAAGTGGTTCGGCCTGCAGCTGTGACGCTCGCGTGTCGAAGTGGATGAGCAGCCTGAGATCGCTACCTGAAAGCCCACCCACGCGGTTGTGCTGGAGCGAAGGCCACCCACGCGTTGCGCTGCGAGCCAACGGTGCTCCCGCGCGCTTCAGGCTCCTGCTGACGCATGCCTGCTTTCAACTTCCTCCGAAAATGTCTGCTGGATATTTCTGCTGACGCTTGGGTCGGGTCGCGCTGAGCGCTGACCCTTCGTCCTATCAATGGCTGTCTGATTTGCGTGAATTGCAAGCAGCTGCCACCCACCTGGCCCTTTACACCCCCAAAATGCTTTGATCATGTGAGAAATCTGGTGAACGCCGAGGGAGACGGGAACTTACAGGCAGCTTCCAGATAGCCGACCAAAGGCCACAACACGCACCCTGATGGCTCACCTTGGAAGTTACGTTTACGTTGTAAACTACGTCACTGGTCATGCAGCAACTTGTACACGTGTCAGGCGTCAATGCAGAGGTCAGCACAATGTCGCGCGGTGCTGATCGCAGCCTTTTCGCCATCCTCCCAAAATTATATTGCGACAAAAGTGGAAATGTACAAATCCAAATCTGGAAACAAGCGACTCGCAAACTCAGTCCTAACAGTTACGCGACTGACAGTAAGTCTATGCAGATGAGCTGGCACCTAGAAAGTCACTCCCACATGCCACGCTTTGGACCCGGAAGACGCGTGGTGGATGCAGATTCTCTCACACAACAACTCATGCAGTCGACGAGGAACAACGGCACATATCTAGGTCCCAACCGCGATGATGAAGAGTTGGTCATGTTCCCTTGGTGACTATACTCGATTATAGAATATCCGAAGTGTAACCACATACATACTTACTAAACAGTAACATACTTGCATATATGACCACGCACAATGCCTTCTCATTAATCGTGGATACATTAATCAGAATATGCAATCAAAGCGATATCCGAATATAGGCGTTTTTTTTTAGTTTCTCAAATCATTGTTTGATAAATTTCGTGCCTCAATCTCCTCCATAGCCTGCAGTGGAAGGCACCCAAACCCAAGACTCTTGTTATTATCTTCTCTGAAACTCTATAACGCAGAAACTGATTGCTACGCAAGTCATCTAGCCAGTCCGACCACATTAGTAGTCAGTCCGAGAAGAATCACACTGTTTACCAGAAACGCCGCCGTTTTTTTCCAGCCTCTGTAAACGTAGCAGCATAGATGCCGTTCGGGCAGATCGTGATCGGCCCGCCAGGGTCGGGGAAGACCACGTACTGCAATGGCATGCAGCAGTTCATGCAGCTTCTAGGAAGGTTCGGTCGAGCTCATTCCGTGTCTTCCGTCGTCGGACTGCTGCCCATCGTTTGCCACCACGTCGCACACCACTCTTATTGTTACGTCAGAATAGCTTGCTCAACTTGAAAACGTCTCGCTCGAAATTCGATGCTCCTTCCAGTCGTAGCAGTAAACCAGTATCCTGTCCCGTTTCAATTCACCATGCCCTTATAATCACATGCCGTTATACTTCCGTGCCGTTACAATCCCCATGCCATAATAATTCCGTGTCAAATCATCATCACAGGAAGGTGGCAGTGGTCAACATGGATCCAGCCAATGATCGCCAACCGTGAGTCACACTCCATCATATGTACCCCTTGCCGAACCATGCTACCCCCTCTCAGCTAACCCCCTCAGCTACCCCCACTCGCCCCGCACCCCTGCTCCCCTGACCGCGCAGGTACGAGTGTGCAGTGAACGTGGAGGAGCTCGTTCGCCTGGAGGACGTGAGGGGGCAGCACGCACGGGCTGTTGCTGAGGCGCCTTACACACAAACACAAGCTCCTCCCTCCCTTTTCCCGCTCATCCCTTTCCTCCCACACCTCTGCTCTGCCGCTCTGGTCGTGCAGGTACGAGTGTGCAGTGAACGTGGAGGATGATTAAGGCCCCTCATCCATCCCCCCTCTCCCCTCACCTCATCCACTCCCTGACCGCGCAGGTACGAGTGTGCAGTGAACGTGGAGGAGCTCGTTCGCCTGGAGGACGTCGTGGGGCAGCACGGGCCCTTTGTGCGTCTCCCTCGCCCCCCTTCCTTCCCTTTCCCATCTCCATCCCGCCACCTCCCTCACCTCTTCTCTGCCCCTTTGGTCGTGCAGGTACGAGTGTGCAGTGAACGTGGAGGAGCTGGTTCGCCTGGAGGACGTCATGGGGCAGCACGGGCTGGGACCCAACGGAGGTGAGAGGAGGAGAGGAGAGGAGGGGGCGTGAGGCCAGTCGGTGGGTGATTTCTCTTCTTGTGATCTAGTCGATGACGGGGTGATGTGATGCGGCAGCACGGGCTGGGGGCTAATCGTGGTGAGCTGCGAGGTGGAGAGAGGAGGGCTGGCATTAGGGGGGTTTGGATAGGTGTATTCCTTTCTTATGTTTTACATTTGTGTACTCACTGGCAATTGTGTTTGTGTGTGTATGTGTGGGTGGGTGTGTGTGTGTGTGTGTGTGTGCGTGTGTGTGTGTGTGTGTGTGTGTGTGTGTATGTGTGTGTATACCGGTTTTCCTACATGCAGGTCTCGTGTACTGCATGGATTACGTAGACAAGAACTTTGACTGGCTGCAGAGCGATCTGAAAACATTTTTGAGGCGTTTCAAGGCTCCCATTTCCTCTCACCCTCCCCCCTTTCCTTCTCCCTCACTCCCCCCTCATCCTACATGCAGGTCTCGTGTACTGCATGGACTACATCGATAAGAACTTCGACTGGCTTCAGAGCAAGCTGAAACCACTAGAAAAGGGTGAGTCGATGCTTAAGGCCCCCTTTGCTCCATTCATGCCTCAAATGCCTACTTCGAGCTGAATGGCTGTTCGCGCATGTTCGCTTGCTTGTTTGTTTGCTTTAACGGCAGCATTTGCCGGTGCTTCTGCTTCCACCTTATCTTGAGATGCTGCCATTTCGTGTGTGCACTCTGTTTCTACTCATAATTGTTCATCTTTGCCTTTTCACTCACCCTCTGACAACTAACCCACCCATCCCCGTTACAAGCAGACCACTATTTCCTCTTCGACTTCCCCGGGCAAGTGGAGCTGTTCACTCTGCACGCCAGCGCTCAGAGCATCATCAAGCGCCTCACCGACAAGATGCACTACAGAGTGAGTCTGGTGGTCAATGGGTTGGGGTATCAGATATATCCATTCACACGCATGGCTCATAAGGCGCCTCGAAATTCTCCCTGCAGTCTATTCACTCTGCACGCCAGCCCGCAGAGCATCATCAAGTGCCGACAAGATGCACTACAGAGTGAGTCTGGTGTATGGGTGGGGTGTCAGCCACGCAGGCAGGCAGGCAGGCAGGCAGCTGTTGAGTTGAGTGGACTGTAGAACAAAAATGTAGGAGGAACAGATCTAGGACGTCCTTTTAGACAAAGTCGACTGGCCAAACGGCTAGTCCAAAAGGTTCACAGACAAAAGGCGTTGTGTGCCAGCCGGGAATCGAACCCGGGTCTGCACCGGGCACATGGCAGGGTGCTATTCTACCACTAGACCACTGGCACGATCAGATGTTAGTGCAATGACACTCACCTAAAAGATCCAATGGGACGAACTGTTTGTAAATGCCCCCCTCCCTTCACCCCCCCAACCTACCTTGCACACCAGCTAGCAGCTGTCCATCTGGTGGACACGCATCTGTTCAGCGAGCCACACTGCTCTCTCCTGTCCCTGCCCTCGTTCGTACTTACTGCTGCTCTCCCCTCCCCCGTCATGCACTCAAGCTAGCGGCCGTGCGTCTTGTGAATGCGCATCTGTGCAGCGAGGCACACTGCTCTCTCCTGTCCCTGCCCTCCCCCATACTTACTGCTGATCTCTCCCCCCCCCCACCATGCACACCAGCTAGCGGCAGTGCATCTGGTGGATGCCCATCTGTGCAGCGAGGCACACAAGTACGTGGCGGCACTGCTGCTGTCGCTGCAGGTAAAGGGTGACGCCAGGCTTCGCGTCCAGTAGGGGGTCTCCACAGGCGCTTAACTGAGGTTCTGTCAAATCGCTCTTTTTTTTTTTTTCCCCTAGCTTCTCCTTGTCAGTTTCGTTTTTTTCAATCTTCAGCAACTCATTTCTGGCTTTGGTCTGCTCTGTTTGCTATGTGGGCAGGCGATGTTACATTTCGAGCTGCCACACGTCAACGTGCTCTCAAAGGTCGACCTCGTGGAGGCATATGGGCCCCTGGGTGAGTGCATCTATTCCTCTTTCCCTCTCGTTCTGTGACACGTTTTGAGTAGACTCCTAGATTGAAGGGTACGGGGGAGGCATACAGGCCCCTGAGTGAGTGCCGCCAAGGCTGTCCCCACCATCTTGCGAATCTGAGACATGAGGCAAAGGGGTTGTTGGCAGGGGGGAGTGGTGAGAAACTGTCTCTCTAAGAAAACGCTCTAGCTCGCAGTAAACCAGGCTCCGTCCATCCATTCACCCGATCCATGGGGCTTGTCTCGTCGTCCTAAGAACCATACGAGTTGATGGAAGTAAGGCCTCCGCAGCCCACCTGTCCGTTACTGACAACTCGTACATTCGAGCTCAAAGATTGACCTCGTGGAGACATACGGGCATACGGGCATACGGGCCCCTGAGTGAGTGGATCTCTTCGACCTCTTCCGCTCCCCGTCTCCTTCTGTGCCCCGTACCCTTCAATCTGGGCTGATTTGTTACACGGATGTGCAGGAACTCTTGTTCTTGCAGCAGAGCAGGGGTCTGAGGCGACTTCTCGACTCGACTGTCCCCGCCCCCTCTCGCCCACTCCCACCACTCCCCCTCTCCACTCCCTTCCGCCCCCAGCATTCAACCTTGACTTTTACACGGACGTGCAGGACCTCTCGTTCTTGCAGGAGCATCTCGAGAGCGATCCACGCAACAAGCGATACGCGTGAGCACACTCTTCAATGCATGCTCAACCTGTCCTGTGCTTTCTTAAACTACAGCTGTTTCGTGCCTTCCCAACTCACGCTGTTGTGCTTTTGAGTGACTTCCTTTTTCTTTGTTTCTTCCCCCCCTCCTCCCCCCCCCCCCCCCCCCCTTCCTGGCTCCACCACCCAATCTCCTCATCTCCCCCGTCCCCCTTCTCTCCCACCCCACACGCCAGCAATTGAGTCGACGTCACCCAAACTATTGCACCCCCTCCCTTTCCCCCATCCCCCCTCTCTTCCACCCCACACGACAGCAAGCTAACATCAGCAGTGTGCGAAGTGGTGGATGATTTCGGCCTTGTCTCGTTCGAAACACTCAATATCCAGGTGAGGTGACCGTGGTCCTCCTCACTCACGCACATGACTCACACGCATCTCTCACTCCACTCGCCCCCCTTACTCACTCCGTCCCCTGCCCCACGCGCCCGCTCACCCCACTTACCCAACTCACCCCTGGTGTCATTTCATTTTGCTGCTTATATCCCTCCCACTTACTTCCCACACCGTTTCCCCTTCCAGCCAACTACTCTCTCTTCCATCCATCCAACCAACCACTCCCACCCCCTCCCCCGGACCCCCTCCATCCGCACTCCGTCCACTCTGCCCGCTGTGCCCTCTTATCAGGACAAGGAGAGCGTATCGAATCTGATCCGCACAATCGACAGGGCGAACGGCTATGTGTTTGCGGGGATAGAGGCGAGCGCTGCTGAGTATTCCAAGATTGCCACGCGCTCCCTGCAGTGGGAGGACGAGAGATATCCCCCTCACACACACACTCTCACTCTTACCCCTCACACTGACTTTTGTGTTTCCCTGTTCACACACCCACACATTCTCTTACTTCTCGTGCTCACTCACTCTCTCCCATCTTCCCTTGCGCATTTTCTTTGCTATACATGCTCTTGCTCAATCTTCATGATGCCCATTTATACTTTTGTTCATTCCAGTCTATTCTTGCACCTTACAGACTCGTTTTTCCTCCAACTCTCCCTTGCCATCCTCATCCGCTTTCCCAAAGTTGTCGCTTCCACTGGTTACTCAAGTTGGTTCTGCCAACCCACGCTTCACTTCACCCCTCTCTCCACTCCCTTCCTTCGCCCTTTAGTACTCTTGTAACTTACATTTCAAGTTTCCTTAACCTGCACCCCCTTTTAAACAATCCTCCGTGCGACCTCTTATGTCTGACGGACGGCGGCCTTGTTGCGATGGGGAATGGCACTCATGCTTATTTTGCTATTGATGACCTTTCCACAATAGGGGACGTCCATGAGAAATACTTTAGGGATGATGAGTCTGGACGAGAAGAGGGATAACAATGTGAGATGATTTGAAGATGAAAATTTCTGTATAATTAATCTTAAAGTTTTTTTTAAGGATGAATTGAACAGAACAGCAGCTGCTGATTAATTGTCGTGGCAGACTAGTCATTGTACCTTATAGCGAGGTCACGAGTCAATCAAATAATTCCGAGGTTGGATCTAGAGCATTTTACCCAACAGCACAAATAAAACCGAGTTCCCTTTACTCGAGAACAAAATACAACTCCTCAAGCATGACTGATCAATAACAGCATCGTGATTGGCATTGATGGCGACTCGTATGACGACACATGATATGAGTATGGCGACCCGTACGGCGACTCGACTGGACGATAGCACCTCGATGAGTGGTAGTCGTTTTGATCCCGTAGATGCCTTCAAAGCTCAGCAAGAGCAGCGATTGGACGAGGGGGAGAAAGCCGTTCGGCTCTTCTCGCAATTGGAGCGGGCCCTTGACGCGGCTGCTGACGTTGCAGCCGTTGAAACAGCTGTCGCCGCTTTGCTGGCACCAGACGTACGCGCTGGAGCGTCGGCTGTAGTATCGGCTGTAGCGGATCGTGCGAGCAACACGTCGAGTCAAAACGCGTCGGCTGTAGCGGATCGTGCGAGCAGCGCAGTTGACGGAATCGGAGATGAAGCGTTCTCCACGGGCGTGAGAGACGCCGCTGCCGCTGTGACAGAAGCGAAGGCACCGATACTGTCACCTCTGCGCGTTCTGCTGTCGGACCACCTCGTGACGCTCTCGCACCTGCTTCTGTTCCGTCCGTACGACAGCCCCCTCCCTTTCCTCTTTTCCCTGCTATCCTTTTTAAGTCTCCTCAGCTTCTCTCTCCCACCTTTTCTCCGCCGCCCTCCTTATGAATCGCCAAAAAATCAAGTCGCGTCCTCTCCTCTTCCTTTCCTATCCGTCTCATTGCTTCCGAATCAAGCTTCTTTTATCCCCCTTCCCCCTCCCCGCCCTCCCCTTCCCCCTCCCCGCCCTCCCCTTCCCCATCCCTCCGCTTCCCCTCCCCTTCCCCTTCCCCCCTCCGTCCCGCTCCCCTTTCCCCCTCTCTTCCCTCTTCCCGTCCCCCTCCCCCCACCAGGAGCAGCGCCAGTGCTTCCCCCTTCCGCCCGCCGCGCCCTGCTCGACCCGCTCTTCGTCTCCGCGCCCCTCCAATCCGCGCTAGACGCCCTCCTCCCCCTCCTTTCCGCCTCCCCCTCCGCCTACACTGCCTTCGCGGACGAGGAGTTGCTTGAAGGGGAAGATGGGGGGAGGGAATTGGGGGGACATGGTGCGGAGGGGAGTGTGGGGAAGAATGTTAGCATCAGTGGTGGTGCTGCTGCTGCTTCTGGTGGTGGTGGTGGAGGGGTGTGTGAGAGGGTGGCGCAGGGGAAAAGGAGCAGCATTGCATGCAAGGAGGCTGAGAGGTAGGAACGTGTTTAGAACACGCAGGTAGTGGGCCTCCTGAGAATGGTCTAGTCCAATCCAGTCCAATTCAGTCCAATCCAGCCCCCCTCCCTCCCTCCCTCCCCCGCCCACCCATGCATCCACGCTTCCCTTCCTCTAGCATATTCCATTGAGATCTCTAATAATGGTCTAATAATGGTCTAATAATGGTCTAATAATGGTCTAATAATGGTCTAATAATGGTCTAATAATGGTCTAATAATGGTCTAATAAGGGGATCCACTTTCCCCTCCCTCCCTCCCTCCCTCCCTCCCTCCCTCCCTCCCTCCCTCCCTCCCTCCCTCCCTCCCTCCCTCCCTCCCTCCCTCCCTCCCTCCCTCCCTCCCTCCCTCCTTCCCTCCCTCCCTCCCTCCCTCCTTCCCTCCCTCCCTCCCTCCCACCCCCGCCCGCCTCTGCCTGCCCATTCGTCCAGGCTGCTGCTCCTCGCCATCTTTGGTTCACCTGACGGCTCCACACTCGATGCGGTCAGGCCACGCAAAGAGTGCACGCCTGCAACGTCCACTCCTGACACGTGTCCAAACGTTACTGGGCCAGGGAGCATGGCCGGAGCAGCTGGGTGCATGGAGGCCCTTGTGAAGCCAGGGGGCTTGCACATATTCTTGGTCCACGTGGAATCAAGTGGGTGCACGTCAGCAGCGTCCGCCACGTCAGCAGGGGGGTGGAGAGGAGAGTACAGCGTGGAGAGAGTGGTGTCCCAGCTGGCGTCGGTGACCGATAGGGCATCACCACGTGCTCCTCCTGCCCTGCGTGCTCCGTGAGTCTGTTCACCCACCCATTCTCTTCCCCACTTCCCTGCGTGCTCCTTGCTTGTGCTTCCCCACTTGCACGGCCGCGTCCTGCTCTTATTCCGAAACGTCTAGTCTAGAAACTAGGGCGTCGCCACCAGTCAATTGTTCCATACGCGTTATAACTTCATTACTCATTCTATCCCAATGACCCATCTGCGCCCCACCAGTCAATTGTTCCATACGCGTTATAACTTCATTACTCATTCTATCCCAATGACCCATCTGCGCCCCACCAGTCAATTGTTCCATACGCGTTATAACTTCATTACTCATTCTATCCCAATGACCCATCTGCGCCCCACAAGTCAATTGTTCCATACGCGTTATAACTTCATTACTCATTCTATCCCAATGACCCATCTGCGCCCCACCAGTCACTTCGTCTCGTCTCTCATCCGCCTGGCTCTCGCCACCACTTCCGCCATCGCTGCCTCTCGCTCCTCTGCACCAGCTTCCCCCTCGCCTCCCTCCTGCCCTACAAGCGTCTCCCCTGGCACTAGCACTAGCGGCACTAGCAGCCGCGATAGCATCAGCAGCAGCAGCGGTGGCAGCAGCACCAAAACCACCGCCACCACCACTCACCAACATACCAGCAATATCAGCAGCAGCTGTGGTGGCGGCGTGTCCCCAGAGGCGTTTGTCGGGCAGCTGGTGGCCAGGCTGTGCCACAGGGGGCATGCGGGTGAGTGGTGGGGTGAGGCGTGTAGGAGTGAGTGAGGTATGGTGCGTTGAAGTATGGTGGGGTGAGATATGGTGGGGTGACGTAGGGTAGGGTGAGGAATTTTAGGGTGACGCCTGGTGGTTGCATGCATGCTTGTGAGTGAGGGAGGGGTTCTAATCTCAGACTTTATTCCCCGACTAAGTAATCTGCGAACCCCCTTGCAATCTCTCTCCATCCTCCTTTCCATCCACCACCCTGTTCTCTCCCTTTCTTTTCTCTACTCCTCCTCTCCCTCCACCCTCTATGCTTGCCATGTGTGCCTCTCCCCCAGCAACGGTGGCATCCGAGCTCGTCCACACAATCATCCGACAGCTGGCACACGCCACGTCAGCACCGACACACAACAGCACCAGTGGCACCACTACCAACAGAAGCTCCGCCTTCCCGCATCTCTCCTCTCTCTACTCCACCATCATCGCCTCCCTCGCTGCTGCTGACTCCTTCCCCCTTCACCAGCTGGCAGAGGCCCTCCTCTCCCACCTCGCTGCCCTCGCTGCTGCTCTTGCCACCGCTCCTCCCGCTGCCAGCAGCACCGCCAGTACCACGGCCAACAGCACGAGTAGCAGCAGTGTCCCAGGGACTGTGTTGCAGCTGCTGTTTCAGGGGTTACTGACTCAGCAGCACCCTCAAGCAGTGTGAGTTGATGCATAAGGCAGGCTGCTTGAGGCATCTCTTTGTGTTTCAACTCACACAAAGAGATGCCAATCTCTGCATTGCTGCTTCGCTGTTTCACTCCACCCTGTGGTTGATCGGATCTGAATATTTTGAGTTGGTTTTTGCTGCTTCCGCATGCTGCAGGCTGTTGAGACCAACTCAAAAACCAATTCAAAAGTCTTCACGCCACCCTATGGTTGAACTGATCTGAATCGCACAATCACTCTCCTCTCCCACCCTCTCTCCTCCGCCCCTCAACCAATTGTTGCAGGTACCTTTTCACTTCACACCTCCTCACTCGCTCCCTCCTTCCCCTCCCCTGCCTGTCTTGGATTGTCACCCTTCTCTCTTCCTCCTCCTCACCCTCTGCTGACGAATCCTCTGCACCCGAGCCAATGGGGTTGTGCCACGTGGCACTTCAACATGTGTTGCGCATGTGGAGCTCAACGGCACTCGTCCAGTCATCTTCCATGGAAAAGCAAATCTGTGAGTGAGCAAGAATAAGAAAGGATCGGATTTGCTTATTTAGAAGACGAGTTACTCATCCCTCGTCGTTTTTTCATCTGCCATCCTGTTTTTCCCAAGGTTGTGCTTTCCTTTCCCTTACTCCATTCCCTTCTTTTCTGATTTGGGCCCCCTTCCTCTTCCCGTTCCTGTCCTCCTGGCAGATGTGACAGCCGCAGCAGGTTTCCTCCTCACTCTCCCCTGCCACCAAAACCCGCAAGCACTGTCTTCATCTGCGCCCATTCGCATGCACCCATCGCTGCTCACAATGCTTCTCAAGGGCGTCTCTAGTAAGTTGCCGTACTGTGAGAGTGTAAGTGCACTCGCATGTCTTGTGTTGTGATAGCGCAGGTGCGAGTGCATTGTGCATTGTGCACTGTGCATTGTGCACTGTGCATTGTGCACTGTGCATAGTGCACTGTGGATTGTTCATTTGTGCATTGTGCACTGTGCATTGTTCATTTGTGCATTGTGCTCTGTGCATTGTTCATTTGTGCATTGTGCACTGTGCATTATTCATTTGTGCATTGTGCACTGTGCATTATTCATTTGTGCATTGTGCACTGTGCATTATTCATTTGTGCATTTTGCACTGTGCATTATTCATTTGTGCATTTTGCACTGTGCATTATTCATTTGTGCATTTTGCACGTTTGAGGCATCTCAATTTCTCAGCGGCTGCGCACCCCGACACCTTTCCCCCCCTTTTTTTGCTGAGAATGTGCAGTGCGGTTGGAGAGCCCTCTGCCTCTGGTGCGCCTGATGGGTCAGCGCCTCGCCTTTGCCTTCTCTGTGGCTGTGCACCCTGACCGCCCCCCCATGCTGTTCGGCGAATTTTCATACGAGGGAGGGATGGTCGCCGGAAGGGAGGAGGGGAAGAGAGGAGGGAGTGGAGGAAGTGGGGGGGGTGCAGCTACTGTTGAATCGACGCACGAGGCAGCTATTGCTGCTGCCCTTGATTTTTCACGAGGATGGGATTTTGGGGGGACGGCAGATCAGGAGCGTAGAGAGGAGAAGGGGGGAAGGGAAGGGGCGAAGGGGGTTGGTAGGGATGGTGGGGGAGACGAGAATGGTGAAGTGGAGAAGGGAGCAGGAGAAGAAGGGGATGTGATCAAAGAAGAAAGGGAGGAGGATGAGAGTGAGGGAGGGAGTGAGGAAGGGAGTGAGGAGGAGAGTGAGGAAGAGTGGAGTGAGGAGGACTGGGATGAGGAGGAAGAGGAGAGTGACGAGGAGTCAGACGAGGATGAGAGGAGTGTGGGTATGGGCATGGGAGTGGGCATGGGAGTGGGTGTGGGTATGAGTGGGGAGGGGAGGGGAATGGCGGCACCCATGCAGCTGCGCTACTGTGCAGCAGACCTGAGGAAGGCAGATGACGTCAGTGCGGTGAGTGTTGCTAAGGATTTTGTCTACTTCGAAACATTGCTGCTCCCTCTCTTGCTCTCTCTCTTGCTGCCGGTTCTCCCTCTCTTGCTCCCTCCCTCTTGCTCCCTCTCTCTTGCTCCCTCCCTCTTGCTCCCTCTCTCTTGCTCCCTCCCTCTTGCTCCCTCTCTCTTGCTCCCTCCCTCTTGCTCCCTCTCTCTTGCTCCCTCTCTCTTGCTCCCTCTCTCTTGCTCCCTCTCTCTTGCTCCCTCTCTCTTGCTCCCTCTCTCTTGCTCCCTCTCTCTTGCTCCCTCTCTCTTGCTCCCTCTCTCTTGCTCCCTCTCTCTTGCTCCCTCTCTCTTGCTCCCTCTCTCTTGCTCCCTCTCTCTTGCTGCCGGTTCCCCCTCTCTTGTCGCGACCTTCTGTGTTGCTACTGCTTTACCCAAGCCTTATTATGACGAAAGAACTCAAATTTTGTCTTGTTATGCTTGGACCTTCATTAACAGATGGAGCGAGCGCTTCTGTCCCTTGAACCAATGATCCGCTGCCAACCGGACGAGCTGGATGACGTGGCAGCTGAGCTGGCGCGCTCCCTTATCCACATGCAGTGCCAGTTCCTCCTGAAAGGGGAAGAACCGGAGGGGGAGGAAGGTGGGGAGGAGGGCGAGGAGGAGAGTGGGAGCGAGAGAGGCGAGGATGAGGAAGAAGGTGAGGTGGCGGAGTGTGAGGTAGAAGAATGGAGCTCTTTCAGTAAAAAGGAGAAGGGCAGCAGGGGAGAAAAAGGAGCCGCGCAAAGGGAAGGAGGCAGCGTGCGAGGCGGAGAAGGAAGGGGAGGAGGGCAGGGTGCAGTGGGAGCAGAGGAGAAGAGGAGAGCAGCGCTGGTGGCTCTGGTTGTCTTTTCCCCTGTGGCATCTCTGGAGGTGCTTCTGGGGGAGGTGTTTTCTGCCCACGTGGACCTCAGTCAACGCCTGCTCATCCTGGACGTCCTCGAAGCAGCTGCTATCGAACTCGCCTCCTACTCCTCCTCCTCCGCCTCCCCTTCCTCCTCTTCTTCCTCTGCTGCTGCCACACTCGCTCAACCACTCTCTTCCTCCTCGCTTTCCACCTCTCGCTCGCACACTCCCTTGATAGTGGAGATTCACACTGGGCCGACACCTTGGGATCATCCCGCACACTCCCTCTCCCCTTCCCCTCCCGGTGCTGGTAAATGGGTTCAGCTGCCCGGGATTCTGCCTGGAGATCTCGGGCAGCCCGAGATGGCGAAGGCAATGTTAGCAGCAGCAGATGGAGGAGGGTTCGGTCTGACTGGGCTCGCGGGCAGCTGGACAAAAAGTTTCACAAGAGACCTGCCCCGGCGCCCTGGTGACCGCATCCTCGGGCAGGAGAAACGAACCTCTAAAACAATCGAATCTGCAAGAGAGAAGCTTCAAGGAAGCAGCGGTCAGAACCAGCAGCTGCACAGTCAGCGCGATGTGTCCACGTGTACCCCTCCACGCGTGCGATTCGCTGACGTGGCGGCGGGGTTCATGCTGCCGCTGATGCGAGCGTACGACAGGCAGAGCCACGGGGTGGACTGGGTGGGGCGGGACTTTGTGGTGCTCGCCCGCGTGCTGCTGCTGCTGGGGAAATGCCTGCGCCTCGTTGGCCCCGCGCCATCTCTTCTCCCCCTCGCCGCTGCTCTGCTGGAGTTTATCAACGCCAGGTGAGTGGCTTGGCGTCGAGGTTGGACTTGCTTGGTGTGGCTGGTGGTCACTGACTTTGTGCTGCTCGCCCGCGTGCTGCTGCTGCTGGGGAAATGCCTGCGCCTCGTTGGCCCCGCGCCATCTCTTCTCCCCCTCGCCGCTGCTCTGCTGGAGTTTATCAACGCCAGGTGAGTGGCTTGGCGTCGAGGTTGGACTTGCTTGGTGTGGCTCGTCACTGACTTTGTGGTGCTCGCCCGCGTGCTGCTGCTGCGCCTCGTCGCCCCCGCGCCAGCTCTGCTCCCCCTCGCTGCTGCTCTTCTCGAATTCCTCAATGCAAGGTGAGGGCTTTTGAGGTTGGGCTTGCATGGTGTGTGCCTGTGGTCAGTGTGTGGCGAGTCTGTGCAATGTGGTGATGCGGGTGTGTGCAACAGACAGGCAGAGCCACGGGGTGGGACTGGGTGGGGCGGGACTTTGTAATTCTCGCGCGCGTGATGCTGCTTCTCGGGAAATGCCTGCGCCTCCTCGCCCCGTCGCCAGCCCTGCTCCCCCTTGCGGCTGCTCTGCTGGAATTTCTCACACGCCAGGTGAGTGGCTTCGTGGTGCCTTCACTCCACCCCCTCGTCGTCATCACCCTCGCCCTCTCCCCCGTCCCTCCCTCCCTGCAGTCTCATCGCGCTGCAACCAGAGCCCTACATGCACCGCTGTGGTTTTGAGACGTCGCAGAACCACAGCCCAACATGCACCGCTGTGCCATCTTCACTGAGCCTCAAGTATAGTGTTTATATACCCCCCTCCATCTCTCAATCCCCTCTTCCCCACCTTATTTCTCTCCCAATTTCTTCCCACCCCTGCAGCCCCATCGCTCAGCACCCAGAGCCCTACGTGCAGCATTGTGCCATCTTTGCTGCAGCCCCAAGAGTGAGCTTCAAATCTCCCCCTAGTCAACCCTCTTTTTCCTTTCTCCCCCACCTGACCTCTCTCCCATTCCCTTCACCCCTCCCCCCTTCCCTGCAGTCCCATCGCCCAGCATCCAGAGCCCTACGTGCAGCGCTGTGCCATCTTCGCTACAGCCTCGCTGCTGCTCTCCTTGCCCCCTGCTGCAGTCGCCGCTGATGGGCTCCTCCTCTCCTCTGCTGCTGCTTCTGTTGCTTCTGGAGGCACCGCAACCACTGGATTTGGCGCTATTGCTGCAGCTGGCGGTGCTGGGGGTGGTGGTGCTGGGGGTGCAGGCGTCGGGCTGTCAGGGATGCTGAGAGTGATGGCAGCATGGTTGGGGAGACGGGCGGAGGAGAGTGGGGACGAGCAGACCAAAGCGGTGAGTGCTGAGATGAAAGTGGTGCTGCTGGTGGTGCTACTGGGGGTGTTGGGGATGCAGGGGTGGGGCTGTCAGGGATGCTGCTGCGGGTGATGGCAGCATGGTTGGGGAGACGGGCGGAGGAGAGCGGGGACGAGCAGACCAAATCGGTGAGTGCTGAGAGTGGTGACAAGCAGACCAGAGTGCTGAACACTCTTGCTTTCGCCTGTCTGCTTTTCCCCGCATCCCACCCCAACCCTCTCTCCTGCTCTTCCCCTGCTGCCCCTCCTTCCTCCCCCTCCTGCCTTCCTCGTTCCCCTTACTTTCAAGCCCCACCAAACCCCATCCTCTCACATCCAGCCAGGTGGCCTTTGCATACCTGCAGCTGTACTACGATTTCGCCAGCGCATGCCTTTTCGTAGTTCACTAAAAAGTCCCCTTTTTTCTCCCGTCCTTCGCTGCCTTTGCCCACCTGTCCTTCCAGATGGCCTTCGGGTGCTTACAGCTGTACGATGATTTCACTAGGGCGTGCCTGCAAGCAGTGCTTGGCGGCACCCCCACGTGACAGTGGAGTGACTCGCTTCCACTTATTGATTTGCCCCAGGAGTCGTGCCTGCAAAGCAAACAGTGCTTTTCACGCCCATGTGTCAGAGGTGTGAGCGAGTGACTGCCACTGTGCGTGGCAAAGTTACTCTTCTCGAGTCTGCTCAAAACTGGTTAGCCATGACATGCTTGCAGCAGGTTGGCTGGCACCTGCACTTCGAAACTGACCCTACCAACTTACCAAGCCTAGGCCACTAGTGTTGGTTGGCTGGCTGAAGAAAACAAAGAAAACAAAGAAAGCATAGAAATCAAAGCAAGAAAAGCATGTACTCTCTTCCCTGCATGCCTGCCATTGCCGTACTGTACCCTGTATCCATTCACTGCACCACCTGCCTTCTCCCAACAGTGCATCACGATAATAACGACAATAAGGTGCAGCGTACCCACATTGACAAGTCAGCCTGTAACCGTAATGTAGGAATAATACCAATACCCACCACATTGATGCTGCATTGACAAGGTGCTTCTTAACCCACATCGACAAGTCAGCCTGTTTGCTGGTATGTTTCGTTCTGAGCCCTGTGACAAGCAGCGACAAAAGCTAGTACAAGCCTCCTGCTGTTCTGAAACTCGGCACACATAGCCGGTACCACGAACTTCTTTCCCACATCCTCCTGCCCTCACATCTTTCCCTCACATTCGCCTGCTGTTGTTTCTTGAATCCCCTGCTGCGCTATCTCTGCGAGAACTGGCTCCTCTTGCAGCTCCAGGGCCTTTTGAGGCGCTTAATAAGCCTGCTGTTGTTAGGCGCCTAATAATCTGCCTCCCACATTCCCCTGTCCTCACACCTCCTGCTGCTGTCCTCACATCCGCCTGCTGTTGTTTCTTGAATCCTCCCCAGCTTCACTGTCTCTGCGTGCGCTGCCCCCCCCAACCTGCAACTCCAGCGCCTTGCGCACCACCAGCTGCATGCGGTTCTGATTCACTGCACTCATAACCTGTAGGAGGGGTGGTTATAACGAGGATGGGTGCAGTTAGTGCTTAGCACCATCAGCTGCATGTGATTCTGGTTCACCGCGCTCATACCCTGTAGGAGGGGTGGTTATAACGAGGATAATTGCAGTTATATGCTGTGCAGGTGCTACAGAGTGGTAAAAGCAAAGATGGTCCATATCTCTCACCTGTTGAATGGGGAGTGTGTATTTCGTGTATAACACCTGTTCTAAAGTACCACCTCAAAGCAAGACGTTTTCAAGGGCGAATTTAAAAGCCACCGGTCCATATAGCTCACCTGCTGGATGGTCAGTCCGTATTTCTTTCTGAGGTGCCGCCTCCATGCGAGCTGGATGGTTCTGGCGGCGTGTGTGCGCCGGTTGTGACAGCACTCACTGGAACACACACACGCGATGAGACGAGCGGGTTTTGAGGGAAACGTTGGGGAAGAGAAATGGATGTTAGAGATGAAGAGAGCGAGCTACAGATGGAGATAAAAGGCCCAGACAGACACATAGACAACTGTAATGTAAGTCTGTCAGCAACTGGCACAATGACGTATGACCAGCCACTAGACACCAGACAACGTCCATATCACCACCACCTACTTGAGCGCCGCCTGGATCTTGCTGGTCGCAAGCATTCGAGCAAACTGCCGGCACACCACAGCCACATCGGTGGCTTCGAGCTCGTAGCCCTCCACGGGCCCGATGCACCGCACCGTGCGCTGCGCTGTTGGCAGCACGTCGATCGCCAAAGTGCCCAGTGCTGCTGCTGACGCTGAAGCACTCGCACCCATCGTTACCGCTGCATGGGGAATGAGGAATGGGGGAAGTAGAGGAAACATGGTCACAGCTGCAGGTCGGATCAGGTGAGGTCAGATCAGGTCAGATCCAGATTAGGACAGATCCGATTAGGGATGAGCAAGGGGCGAACACGAACATGTTCGCGTTCGCCCCAGCTCGAACACTGCCGTTCGGCGAACCGAACACTGTTTGGTTCGCCGAACACTTTTTACAAAAAAGGGTGTTCGATGTTCGCCTGTGAGGGCGAACATCTTGCATGCTAAGGCGAACACGAACGTGTTCGCCCCTGGGCATCCTTTGTTATGCTCGAAATACGCAACGGCGGGCAGGGGAATTGCGGGAAACTGGGGGAAAATATCTAGGCTGGATCAGCATTTTGCGAGATCTAGTTACGGATCCATAGTTTTTTTTATCCAGCTCGCCACCTGGATCTTGCTCCCTCTCTCTTGCTCCCTCTCTCTTGCTCCCTCTCTCTTGCTCCCTCTCTCTTGCTCCCTCTCTCTTGCTCCCTCTCTCTTGCTGCCGGTTCCCCCTCTCTTGTCGCGACCTTCTGTGTTGCTACTGCTTTACCCAAGCCTTATTATGACGAAAGAACTCAAATTTTGTCTTGTTATGCTTGGACCTTCATTAACAGATGGAGCGAGCGCTTCTGTCCCTTGAACCAATGATCCGCTGCCAACCGGACGAGCTGGATGACGTGGCAGCTGAGCTGGCGCGCTCCCTTATCCACATGCAGTGCCAGTTCCTCCTGAAAGGGGAAGAACCGGAGGGGGAGGAAGGTGGGGAGGAGGGCGAGGAGGAGAGTGGGAGCGAGAGAGGCGAGGATGAGGAAGAAGGTGAGGTGGTGGAGTGTGAGGTAGAAGAATGGAGCTCTTTCAGTAAAAAGGAGAAGGGCAGCAGGGGAGAAAAAGGAGCCGCGCAAAGGGAAGGAGGCAGCGTGCGAGGCGGAGAAGGAAGGGGAGGAGGGCAGGGTGCAGTGGGAGCAGAGGAGAAGAGGAGAGCAGCGCTGGTGGCTCTGGTTGTCTTTTCCCCTGTGGCATCTCTGGAGGTGCTTCTGGGGGAGGTGTTTTCTGCCCACGTGGACCTCAGTCAACGCCTGCTCATCCTGGACGTCCTCGAAGCAGCTGCTATCGAACTCGCCTCCTACTCCTCCTCCTCCGCCTCCCCTTCCTCCTCTTCTTCCTCTGCTGCTGCCACACTCGCTCAACCACTCTCTTCCTCCTCGCTTTCCACCTCTCGCTCGCACACTCCCTTGATAGTGGAGATTCACACTGGGCCGACACCTTGGGATCATCCCGCACACTCCCTCTCCCCTTCCCCTCCCGGTGCTGGTAAATGGGTTCAGCTGCCCGGGATTCTGCCTGGAGATCTCGGGCAGCCCGAGATGGCGAAGGCAATGTTAGCAGCAGCAGATGGAGGAGGGTTCGGTCTGACTGGGCTCGCGGGCAGCTGGACAAAAAGTTTCACAAGAGACCTGCCCCGGCGCCCTGGTGACCGCATCCTCGGGCAGGAGAAACGAACCTCTAAAACAATCGAATCTGCAAGAGAGAAGCTTCAAGGAAGCAGCGGTCAGAACCAGCAGCTGCACAGTCAGCGCGATGTGTCCACGTGTACCCCTCCACGCGTGCGATTCGCTGACGTGGCGGCGGGGTTCATGCTGCCGCTGATGCGAGCGTACGACAGGCAGAGCCACGGGGTGGACTGGGTGGGGCGGGACTTTGTGGTGCTCGCCCGCGTGCTGCTGCTGCTGGGGAAATGCCTGCGCCTCGTTGGCCCCGCGCCATCTCTTCTCCCCCTCGCCGCTGCTCTGCTGGAGTTTATCAACGCCAGGTGAGTGGCTTGGCGTCGAGGTTGGACTTGCTTGGTGTGGCTGGTGGTCACTGACTTTGTGCTGCTCGCCCGCGTGCTGCTGCTGCTGGGGAAATGCCTGCGCCTCGTTGGCCCCGCGCCATCTCTTCTCCCCCTCGCCGCTGCTCTGCTGGAGTTTATCAACGCCAGGTGAGTGGCTTGGCGTCGAGGTTGGACTTGCTTGGTGTGGCTCGTCACTGACTTTGTGGTGCTCGCCCGCGTGCTGCTGCTGCGCCTCGTCGCCCCCGCGCCAGCTCTGCTCCCCCTCGCTGCTGCTCTTCTCGAATTCCTCAATGCAAGGTGAGGGCTTTTGAGGTTGGGCTTGCATGGTGTGTGCCTGTGGTCAGTGTGTGGCGAGTCTGTGCAATGTGGTGATGCGGGTGTGTGCAACAGACAGGCAGAGCCACGGGGTGGGACTGGGTGGGGCGGGACTTTGTAATTCTCGCGCGCGTGATGCTGCTTCTCGGGAAATGCCTGCGCCTCCTCGCCCCGTCGCCAGCCCTGCTCCCCCTTGCGGCTGCTCTGCTGGAATTTCTCACACGCCAGGTGAGTGGCTTCGTGGTGCCTTCACTCCACCCCCTCGTCGTCATCACCCTCGCCCTCTCCCCCGTCCCTCCCTCCCTGCAGTCTCATCGCGCTGCAACCAGAGCCCTACATGCACCGCTGTGGTTTTGAGACGTCGCAGAACCACAGCCCAACATGCACCGCTGTGCCATCTTCACTGAGCCTCAAGTATAGTGTTTATATACCCCCCTCCATCTCTCAATCCCCTCTTCCCCACCTTATTTCTCTCCCAATTTCTTCCCACCCCTGCAGCCCCATCGCTCAGCACCCAGAGCCCTACGTGCAGCATTGTGCCATCTTTGCTGCAGCCCCAAGAGTGAGCTTCAAATCTCCCCCTAGTCAACCCTCTTTTTCCTTTCTCCCCCACCTGACCTCTCTCCCATTCCCTTCACCCCTCCCCCCTTCCCTGCAGTCCCATCGCCCAGCATCCAGAGCCCTACGTGCAGCGCTGTGCCATCTTCGCTACAGCCTCGCTGCTGCTCTCCTTGCCCCCTGCTGCAGTCGCCGCTGATGGGCTCCTCCTCTCCTCTGCTGCTGCTTCTGTTGCTTCTGGAGGCACCGCAACCACTGGATTTGGCGCTATTGCTGCAGCTGGCGGTGCTGGGGGTGGTGGTGCTGGGGGTGCAGGCGTCGGGCTGTCAGGGATGCTGAGAGTGATGGCAGCATGGTTGGGGAGACGGGCGGAGGAGAGTGGGGACGAGCAGACCAAAGCGGTGAGTGCTGAGATGAAAGTGGTGCTGCTGGTGGTGCTACTGGGGGTGTTGGGGATGCAGGGGTGGGGCTGTCAGGGATGCTGCTGCGGGTGATGGCAGCATGGTTGGGGAGACGGGCGGAGGAGAGCGGGGACGAGCAGACCAAATCGGTGAGTGCTGAGAGTGGTGACAAGCAGACCAGAGTGCTGAACACTCTTGCTTTCGCCTGTCTGCTTTTCCCCGCATCCCACCCCAACCCTCTCTCCTGCTCTTCCCCTGCTGCCCCTCCTTCCTCCCCCTCCTGCCTTCCTCGTTCCCCTTACTTTCAAGCCCCACCAAACCCCATCCTCTCACATCCAGCCAGGTGGCCTTTGCATACCTGCAGCTGTACTACGATTTCGCCAGCGCATGCCTTTTCGTAGTTCACTAAAAAGTCCCCTTTTTTCTCCCGTCCTTCGCTGCCTTTGCCCACCTGTCCTTCCAGATGGCCTTCGGGTGCTTACAGCTGTACGATGATTTCACTAGGGCGTGCCTGCAAGCAGTGCTTGGCGGCACCCCCACGTGACAGTGGAGTGACTCGCTTCCACTTATTGATTTGCCCCAGGAGTCGTGCCTGCAAAGCAAACAGTGCTTTTCACGCCCATGTGTCAGAGGTGTGAGCGAGTGACTGCCACTGTGCGTGGCAAAGTTACTCTTCTCGAGTCTGCTCAAAACTGGTTAGCCATGACATGCTTGCAGCAGGTTGGCTGGCACCTGCACTTCGAAACTGACCCTACCAACTTACCAAGCCTAGGCCACTAGTGTTGGTTGGCTGGCTGAAGAAAACAAAGAAAACAAAGAAAGCATAGAAATCAAAGCAAGAAAAGCATGTACTCTCTTCCCTGCATGCCTGCCATTGCCGTACTGTACCCTGTATCCATTCACTGCACCACCTGCCTTCTCCCAACAGTGCATCACGATAATAACGACAATAAGGTGCAGCGTACCCACATTGACAAGTCAGCCTGTAACCGTAATGTAGGAATAATACCAATACCCACCACATTGATGCTGCATTGACAAGGTGCTTCTTAACCCACATCGACAAGTCAGCCTGTTTGCTGGTATGTTTCGTTCTGAGCCCTGTGACAAGCAGCGACAAAAGCTAGTACAAGCCTCCTGCTGTTCTGAAACTCGGCACACATAGCCGGTACCACGAACTTCTTTCCCACATCCTCCTGCCCTCACATCTTTCCCTCACATTCGCCTGCTGTTGTTTCTTGAATCCCCTGCTGCGCTATCTCTGCGAGAACTGGCTCCTCTTGCAGCTCCAGGGCCTTTTGAGGCGCTTAATAAGCCTGCTGTTGTTAGGCGCCTAATAATCTGCCTCCCACATTCCCCTGTCCTCACACCTCCTGCTGCTGTCCTCACATCCGCCTGCTGTTGTTTCTTGAATCCTCCCCAGCTTCACTGTCTCTGCGTGCGCTGCCCCCCCCAACCTGCAACTCCAGCGCCTTGCGCACCACCAGCTGCATGCGGTTCTGATTCACTGCACTCATAACCTGTAGGAGGGGTGGTTATAACGAGGATGGGTGCAGTTAGTGCTTAGCACCATCAGCTGCATGTGATTCTGGTTCACCGCGCTCATACCCTGTAGGAGGGGTGGTTATAACGAGGATAATTGCAGTTATATGCTGTGCAGGTGCTACAGAGTGGTAAAAGCAAAGATGGTCCATATCTCTCACCTGTTGAATGGGGAGTGTGTATTTCGTGTATAACACCTGTTCTAAAGTACCACCTCAAAGCAAGACGTTTTCAAGGGCGAATTTAAAAGCCACCGGTCCATATAGCTCACCTGCTGGATGGTCAGTCCGTATTTCTTTCTGAGGTGCCGCCTCCATGCGAGCTGGATGGTTCTGGCGGCGTGTGTGCGCCGGTTGTGACAGCACTCACTGGAACACACACACGCGATGAGACGAGCGGGTTTTGAGGGAAACGTTGGGGAAGAGAAATGGATGTTAGAGATGAAGAGAGCGAGCTACAGATGGAGATAAAAGGCCCAGACAGACACATAGACAACTGTAATGTAAGTCTGTCAGCAACTGGCACAATGACGTATGACCAGCCACTAGACACCAGACAACGTCCATATCACCACCACCTACTTGAGCGCCGCCTGGATCTTGCTGGTCGCAAGCATTCGAGCAAACTGCCGGCACACCACAGCCACATCGGTGGCTTCGAGCTCGTAGCCCTCCACGGGCCCGATGCACCGCACCGTGCGCTGCGCTGTTGGCAGCACGTCGATCGCCAAAGTGCCCAGTGCTGCTGCTGACGCTGAAGCACTCGCACCCATCGTTACCGCTGCATGGGGAATGAGGAATGGGGGAAGTAGAGGAAACATGGTCACAGCTGCAGGTCGGATCAGGTGAGGTCAGATCAGGTCAGATCCAGATTAGGACAGATCCGATTAGGGATGAGCAAGGGGCGAACACGAACATGTTCGCGTTCGCCCCAGCTCGAACACTGCCGTTCGGCGAACCGAACACTGTTTGGTTCGCCGAACACTTTTTACAAAAAAGGGTGTTCGATGTTCGCCTGTGAGGGCGAACATCTTGCATGCTAAGGCGAACACGAACGTGTTCGCCCCTGGGCATCCTTTGTTATGCTCGAAATACGCAACGGCGGGCAGGGGAATTGCGGGAAACTGGGGGAAAATATCTAGGCTGGATCAGCATTTTGCGAGATCTAGTTACGGATCCATAGTTTTTTTTATCCAGCTCGCCACCTGGATTTCCCCCCACGTAAGGCGAAATGCTCTCCCCGTTCTATATCTACGAAATTTGCGATTGCTCGCCAACCCCCCGCAACCCCCCAACTCACGAAATATGCGAACGCTATTCCTCTCAATCCCATGCATACCAAATTTGCGAATGCTTACCCCCAACCCTCAACTTACGAGATTCGAGGATATCCCTGTCTAATTTTTTCCCGAAAACCTAAATCTCGCATACCCAAGTCTAGACAGACTAACCTAAGGTAACTACTTAATTACGCTAAGTCCTAATGAGGTGATAACGGCGTGATGTGTGGGGGGCGTGGTAGTAATGGCTGCTGCTGAATAGCGCGACTAAGTTGAGCTCAAACAGAATGTCCCGCAACGTAAATTGTAGATCGCGGGACAGTCGCGTCGAACACATTCGTGTTCGTTTTTGCCCCGAAATGAACACGAAGGCGTTCGTGTTCGACGCGGCTCGGCAGCAGTAGCGGGGCGAACACCGAACACGTTCGCCCCGAACATTTTTAGCCAAAAAAAAATCCTGTTCGTTCGAGGCGAACCGAACAGGTGTTCGTTTCCATGCTCATCCCTAGATCCGATCGGATCGGATCAAAATCAGGTCGGACTCACATCGGCCCAAATACCAGATGCTAGCCCTGGACCACACCCCAAGTGGGTACCACTCACATCGGCCCAGGTAGCGAATCTGGGTGCCTGAGCGCCGGCTCTTGTTGCCGTCCGACAGCTTCTCAAGATACTCCACCAGAAGCTCTTCCCCCAGGAAGTCCCCCTTCCCCAGCAGCACGCTGTCCACAAACCCGCATTGCTTGCTTCACAAGGCCCCATTATTCCACAAGGCCAGGAAGGAAGGGACTACTCACATCGGCCCAGGTAGCGAATCTGGGTGCCTGAGCGCCGGCTCTTGTTGCCATCCGACAGCTTCTCAAGGTACTCGACTAGAAGCTCCTCCCCCAGGAAGTCCCCCTTCCCCAGTAGCACGCTGTCCACAAAGCCTGCGCGCCCCCCGATGGTGGTGTAGCTCTCGAGCTGGCCGCGCAGCACGAAGAAGAGGCGCGACACGGGGTACCCCTCCTTGAGGATGACGGTGCCCTCTATGTACAGCTGCTGCCGCAGCTTCTCACAGAAGGCATCGAGGACTTGCGGCTCCATGGCGAAAAAGAGGGCAGACTGGAGCAGGGGGTGGTTGGGGGGTGGGGTGGGGGTTTGGGGGTTGCAGTGGCTAAGTACCACACTCACACACTTCAGCACCCCCACTCACACACTGCAGCACCCCCACTCACACACTGCAGCACCCCCACTCACACACTGCAGCACCCCCACTCACACACTACAGCACCCCCACTCACACACTGCAGCACCCCCACTCACACACTGCAGCACCCCCACTCACACACTGCAGCACCCCCACTCACACATTACAGCACCCCCACTCACACACTGCAGCACCCCCACTCACACACTGCAGCACCCCCACTCACACACTGCAGCACCCCCACTCACACACTGCAGCACCCCCACTCACACGCTGCAGCACCCCCACTCACACACTGCAGCACCCCCACTCACACACTGCAGCACCCCCACTCACACACTGCAGCACCACCACTCACACACTGCAGCACCACCACTCGCACACTCCAGCACCACCACTCGCACACTGCAGCACCACCACTCGCACACTGCAGCAACCCCACTCGCACACTGCAGCACCACCACTCGCACACTCCAGCACCACCACTCGCACACTGCAGCACCACCACTCGCACACTGCAGCACCCCCACTCGCACACTGCAGCGCCCCCACTCGCACACTGCAGCACCACCACTCGCACACTGCAGCACCCCCACTCGCACACTGCAGCACCCCCACTCGCACACTGCAGCACCACCACTCACACACCGCAGCACCACCACTCGCACACTACAGCACCCCCACTCACACACTACAGCACCCCCACTCACACACTGCAGCACCCCCACTCACACACTGCAGCACCCCCACTCACACACTGCAGCACCCCCACTCACACACTACAGCACCCCCACTCACACACTGCAGCACCCCCACTCACACACTGCAGCACCCCCACTCACACACTGCAGCACCCCCACTCACACACTGCAGCACCCCCACTCACACACTACAGCACCCTCACTCACACACTGCAGCACCCCCACTCACACACTGCAGCACCCCCACTCACACACTGCAGCACCCCCACTCACACACTACAGCACCCCCACTCACACACTGCAGCACCCCCACTCACACACTGCAGCACCCCCACTCACACACTGCAGCACCCCCACTCACACACTACAGCACCCCCACTCACACACTGCAGCACCCCCACTCACACACTGCAGCACCCCCACTCACACACTGCAGCACCCCCACTCACACACTACAGCACCCCCACTCACACACTGCAGCACCCCCACTCACACACTGCAGCACCCCCACTCACACACTGCAGCACCCCCACTCACACACTGCAGCACCCCCACTCACACACTGCAGCACCCCCACTCACACACTGCAGCACCCCCACTCACACACTGCAGCACCACCACTCACACACTGCAGCACCACCACTCGCACACTCCAGCACCACCACTCGCACACTGCAGCACCACCACTCGCACACTGCAGCACCCCCACTCGCACACTGCAGCACCACCACTCGCACACTCCAGCACCACCACTCGCACACTGCAGCACCACCACTCGCACACTGCAGCACCCCCACTCGCACACTGCAGCGCCCCCACTCGCACACTGCAGCACCACCACTCGCACACTGCAGCACCCCCACTCGCACACTGCAGCACCCCCACTCGCACACTGCAGCACCACCACTCACACACTGCAGCACCACCACTCGCACACTACAGCACCCCCACTCACACACTACAGCACCCCCACTCACACACTGCAGCACCCCCACTCACACACTGCAGCACCCCCACTCACACACTGCAGCACCCCCACTCACACACTACAGCACCCCCACTCACACACTGCAGCACCCCCACTCACACACTGCAGCACCCCCACTCACACACTGCAGCACCCCCACTCACACACTACAGCACCCCCACTCACACACTGCAGCACCCCCACTCACACACTGCAGCACCCCCACTCACACACTGCAGCACCACCACTCACACACTGCAGCACCACCACTCGCACACTCCAGCACCACCACTCGCACACTGCAGCACCACCACTCGCACACTGCAGCACCCCCACTCGCACACTGCAGCACCACCACTCGCACACTCCAGCACCACCACTCGCACACTGCAGCACCACCACTCGCACACTGCAGCACCCCCACTCGCACACTGCAGCGCCCCCACTCGCACACTGCAGCACCACCACTCGCACACTGCAGCACCCCCACTCGCACACTGCAGCACCCCCACTCGCACACTGCAGCACCACCACTCACACACTGCAGCACCACCACTCGCACACTACAGCACCCCCACTCACACACTACAGCACCCCCACTCACACACTGCAGCACCCCCACTCACACACTGCAGCACCCCCACTCACACACTGCAGCACCCCCACTCACACACTACAGCACCCCCACTCACACACTGCAGCACCCCCACTCACACACTGCAGCACCCCCACTCACACACTGCAGCACCCCCACTCACACACTGCAGCACCCCCACTCACACACTGCAGCACCCCCACTCACACACTGCAGCACCCCCACTCACACACTGCAGCACCACCACTCACACACTGCAGCACCACCACTCGCACACTCCAGCACCACCACTCGCACACTGCAGCACCACCACTCGCACACTGCAGCACCCCCACTCGCACACTGCAGCACCACCACTCGCACACTCCAGCACCACCACTCGCACACTGCAGCACCACCACTCGCACACTGCAGCACCCCCACTCGCACACTGCAGCGCCCCCACTCGCACACTGCAGCACCACCACTCGCACACTGCAGCACCCCCACTCGCACACTGCAGCACCCCCACTCGCACACTGCAGCACCACCACTCACACACTGCAGCACCACCACTCGCACACTCCAGCACCACCACTCGCACACTATAGCACCCCCACTCGCACACTGCAGCGCCCCCACTCGCACACTGCAGCACCACCACTCGCACACTGCAGCACCCCCACTCGCACACTGCAGCACCCCCACTCGCACACTGCAGCACCCCCACTCGCACACTGCAGCACCACCACTCGCACACTGCAGCACCACCACTCGCACACTGCAGCACCCCCACTCGCACACTGCAGCACCCCCACTCGCACACTGCAGCACCCCCACTCGCACACTGCAGCACCCCCACTCGCACACTGCAGCACCACCACTCGCACACTGCAGCACCCCCACTCGCACACTGCAGCACCCCCACTCGCACACTGCAGCACCACCACTCGCACCATGGCACTCACAAACTGCGCCACTCACGCATTGCAGCAGCTCGAGACACAGGCTGCGGCGCACGTCTGTCTGAATGTCATCTGAAAGCTTATCCAACACCTCCGCCTCCTCCACCCCCCTCGTCGCCACCCAGTGCAGCCGCTGCTGCTTCTGCACGCGCCTGGCAGACAGGGAGAGAGGGGAGGGGGGAAGCAGGGTTGGGGTGTGGGGAGGGGTGAAGAAGGGCAATGGAATGGTGATGCAATGGTGATGGAATGGAGGTGGAAAAAAACTTGTGTTAACTGCTCTAACTGAAACACGCATGGAAATCAAGTTGCTCACATCTTGAGTAGACTCAAAACTTTTGAGTTTTTTTAGTCGACTCAAAAGTAATCTAACTGGAACACGCATGGAAGTCAAGTTGCTCACATCCTGGAAATCGAATACCAGGACAGGATGTGCATGTGAGGGCGCGAGAACGATACGTGTGTGAGTGAGCGTACTTTTGAAGACTGAGAGGCAGGTTGCGTCGCTCCATCCATGAGTCAATGTCGTGGCGCTGTAACTGGTACTCAAAGGACCTGATGAAGGATTGAAACGAGGGGGAAGAGGGGCGAAAGAGGGGCGAAAGAGGAAGGTGGGAAAAGGGAGGGGAGGAGCAACACGGGTCGATGCCATGGCGCTGCAACTGGTACTCCAAGGACCTGGTGAAGGAGAGAGGGGGAGAGGGGAGCAAGGACGGGGGAGCAAGGAGGGGGAGGGGAGGAGTCACGACGCTGCAGCTGGTACTATAGGTCCTGGCAGTAAACGGGGGAGAGAGGGGTGGCAGGGGAGAAGGGTTGGAGGAGTAAGAGGGTGACTTCTGAGTGACTTCTGAGTGACTTCTGAGTGACTTCTGAGTGACTTCTGAGTGACTTTTGAGTGACTTTTGAGTTACTTTTGAGTGACTTTTGAGTGACTTTTGAGTGACTTTTGAGTGACTTTTGAGTGACTTCTGAGTGACTTTTGAGTGACTTTTGAGTGACTTTTGAGTGACTTTTGAGTGACTTCTGAGTGACTTTTGAGTGACTTTTGAGTGACTTTTGAGTGACTTTTGAGTGACTTTTGAGTGACTTTTGAGTGACTCTTGAGTGACTTTTGAGTGACTCTTGAGTGACTTTTGAGTGACTTTTGAGTGACTCTTGAGTGACTCTTGAGTGACTTTTGAGTGACTTTTGAGTGACTCTTGAGTGACTCTTGAGTGACTTTTGAGTGACTTTTGAGTGACTCTTGAGTGACTCTTGAGTGACTTTTGAGTGACTTTTGAGTCGACTCAAAAGTCACTTGGAGGAGTAAGAGGGCGACTTCTGAGTTGACTCAAACACAGGCCAGAAGCGTTACGTGAGGAGTGGAGAAGCAGATTGGAATGGAAATATAGACGAGGCAGTGGAGTGGAGATACGAAACAGGAACAACTTCCTGACACAAAATGCTTGCTGGAAAAAGAAAGAAAGAAAGAAAGAAAGAAAGAAAGAAAGAAAGAAAGAAAGAAAGAAAGAAAGAAAGAAAGAAAGAAAGGAAGGAAGAAAGAAAGAAAGAAAAACACACACACAGACACACACATGTTTCATCGAACTACACCTACCTTCTACTGAGAGCTTGTAGAAAGTTGGAGATGTTGCCAATAAGCAGTGCGAGCAGCACGAGCCCCAGCCCTATAACGAGGATGACAAAGAGCACCTCGGGATCCCACCTCGATGGCTCCAGGTTGCCTGCTAGCGTGCTCACTTGCTGTGTGTGTGGGGGGGGGAGGGGGGGGGGGGAGGGGGGGAGGAAGGGTGGGGGATGGAATGACAAGGGAGGGAGCCTATGTCTGAGGCGCCTGAAAAATAGACGGCTCCAGGTTGCTCACTTGCTGTGGGAAAGGGGGGTGGGGGGTTGATAGAAAGACACGAGAGTCATTTTCTGGGGCGAATCAAGAATAGACAGCTGCAGATTGGAACAAGGTGGAACAAGGTGGCCTTGTAACAAAAACAGACTGAGGCATACCCACGCACCTGGAAACCCCAAAAGGAGTGGATCTACTTGAGGTGTATTTTGAGGCGCCTCAAAATACCCACGCACCTGGAAACCCCAGAAGGAGTGGATCTACTTGGAGAGAAACGCCCCTTCTGCCACGAGGGGAGGTCGCTGATGTGTAGAGTCACGCACTAGTTACCAGGTGAGTGAGGTGAAGTCACCAGGTGGATAGGGTAGGGACGCACCTGGAAGCCCCAGAAGAAGGAGTAGATGTACTTGGAGAGGAACGTGCCTTCCACCACCAGAAGAACTGACCAACGCTTTGACCCACACACACACAAGTTGCCAGGTGAAGTCACCAAAAGAAGTTGCTGGGTGCCCACCTGGAAGCCCCAGAAGGAGTGGATCTACTTGGAAAGAAACGCCCCTTCTGCCACGAGGGGAGGTCGCTGATGTGTAGACGCAACGCAAACACTCGTTACCAGGTGAGGTGAAGTCACCCGGTGGATAGGGTAGGCACGCACCTGGAAAGGGAGGGACGCACCTGGAAGCCCCAGAAGAAGGAGTAGATGTATTTGGAGAGAAACGCCCCTTCCACCACGAGCGGAACCGCGTTGGTGAAGATGCCGTAATCGATTGGGGAGGGCGGGGCGTCACTGCTCGGATTGTCCAGCACCAGGCACGCGCTGGCAGGGCCTGTGGCCCACGCGGCCTCTGCTGCTGTGTTCTGGTAGGCGATGGCGTTTTGGTCGACGCAGTACATGTACTTGGGCTGACAGGCGTCGCCCTGAGTGGCACACTGGCCCGCCATACACGTGGTGAAGCGCTGGCGAGGGCATGGGAAAGGGGGTGTAGGGAGGGAGTGTAGGAAAGGGATGGGGATATATGGGGTGTACGTGGGGACGCGGGTGTTGAGAGAGGGTGCAGAAGGGGTGCAGACGGGGTGCAAGGAGGGAGTGGAATATAGGTAAGGGATGGGGATGTATGCGCTCATGCTGCCGCCTCTGCCGCACCCTCAGCTACCGCTGTGCTGCATGGGCGGGGGATTGAGATAGGGGGCAGAAGCAGTGGGGAGGTGCGAGCAAAGGGCAAGTGCAAGGCACGACAAGAGGCACTCACCGAGGCAGCGAGGAAGTACCACATGCTGCCGACGATGTTGGACGCCATGAGGTAGAACACAAAGTTGAGGAGGAAATTCGCCCACGCCGTCTCAAACACGAGCCCGGTGACGTGCGGCGCGTTGCCCGAGAGGATGGGGAAGAATCGGATGGCGCGGGGCACGTTCTGAGCGAAGAGGGCTGCGAGGCAGAGGACGGTCATGGCGACTCCGGTGTTGGAGGGGACTGATCGACCCATCATTGGCACTATCACCAGCATCACTATCTGGGAGGGGGGGGAGAGGGGTGGGAGGTGGGAGGCACAGGGAACGGGAAGAGCGGAAGTGGGGAGAGGGGAGAGGGGAGAGGTGAGAGGGGAGAGGGGAGAGGGGAGAGGGGAGAGGGGAGAGGGGAGAGGTGAGAGGTGAGAGGTGAGAGGTGAGAGGGGAGAGGGAAGAGAAGCGGGGGTAAGAAGACAACACAATGTGCAGATTGAGGGCACTGCGAGGCAGAGGACTATCATGGCGACCCCCATGTTCGACGGGACTGATCGACCCATCATTGGCACTATCACCAGCATCACTATCTGCGACGGTCAAGGGTGCGGGAAAGGCGGGGAGTGGAGGGAGAGGCGGGGAAGGGGGAGTAGAGAAAGGCCAGAAAGGGGTGTGGGGGGAGCACAGAAGGCCAGGCAACGAGAGGATGGGGAAGAAGCGGATGGCACAGAGTGCTGTGTGCAGAACAGGGAGTACCTGGATAGGTTTCACCTGTGGTGAGCCTCACCTGGGGGATGGGCAGGGCTGCCAGCACGTCAATGAGGTACCAGGAGCGCAGGTAGCGGCTGGGGCAGGCAGTACCTGAGATGAGATGTGGTGTACTGTGCTGCTTGAGGGGGAGGAAAGCAGTGCTGGAGTAGGGTGGCCCTCACCTGGGGGATGGGCAGCGCTGCCAGTACGTCAATGAGGAACCAGGAGCGCAGGTAGCGGCTGGCGATGACCCGCGCGTCAAACTCGAGGTCTCCCGGGCTCTGCAAGGAGCGGTCGGCCCACCAGCGGCGGAAGAAGCGGTTCTTGCGGTTGGTGGGGGGCGGCACTATGTAGGCCATACGGAACTGGGGAGAGTGAAGGAAAGTGGGGGGAAATGGGGCGGGAAGGTGGGGAGGGAGGTGATGGGAGAGGGTGGGAGGGAGAGAGGGATTGTTCTGCGGGTAGGAGTTTGAGGGTTTGGGGTTCGGGGTTTGGAAGAGAGGGATTGGAGGGGTGGTGGAAGAGGAGGGTGAGCTATTCTGGGCTCTGCAGACCAACCAGCGGCGGAAGAATCGGTTCTTGCGGTTGGTTGGGGGCGGCACGGCATGATGTAGGCCATGCGGAGAGGAACTGGTTGGGACGCAGAGGAAATGGGCGAGAATGGCTTTAAGAGGAGTCAAAAAGGTCACTGAGTTAGAGTGGGGGTTTAGGGTCAGGGTTTAAAGTGAAGGTTTGGAAGGGTGGAAGACGGTGGAAGAGGGTGCAATCATCAGGGCTCTGTTGGGTCGCCAGCTGGCAGCAGACGACAAAATATTGTGCCATTGGTTGGCTTGGTGGGGAGGCAATGTAGGCCATATGGAAGTGAGTGGGGGAAATTGGAAGGAAGATGATGCATTATTTAGGTGTCTGGAACAAAAGAGGAGGAAACGGGGGAGCGGAATGGGGTAAGGGTGGGTCGGTGGGATGATGCATGGAGCATGATATGAATGAATGAATGATGCAGCTCAAGCATGTCACTTAAAACCGGAACAACGTGGTGGGAACTGGGCTGGGCAGTGGTCGGTAAGCAAGCATCACCTAATGGACCACTGCACCATCACCTGGACGATGATCTCTGAATGACAATGACGTAGCCAAGGTCCACGATGGAGCACAGTACAATGAAGTGAAGGTGATGGCGAAGGCTTTCAGGCGCCTCAAAAGTGACCAGACCAGTGGTCAGTTAGTGCGTCATATGAACTTGGTGGGCGGGCGGGCACTCAACTGAACTGAACTGAACAGTGGTGGTGCGTAAGATTGGAGTGACTTTGAGAATTCTCAAAAGTCACTCCGTAAGATTGGAGTGACTTTTGAGAATTCTCAAAAGTCACTCCGTAAGATTGTCACCTGAACGACGATCTGAATGACGTAGCAGAGGTCCACAAAGGAGCGCAGCACAGTGAAGGTGATGGCTGCCGTCCAGTCCAGAGTGAGGCACAGCATGGCCTGGCGGGTCACGGTGGGGGGTGGGAGAGAATGGTTTGTGAGTCGACTCAATGGGTTGGACATTGCTTGAGTCAACCCAAGAAGCAGTGAAGGTGATGGCTGCTGTCCAGTCCAGAGTGAGGCACAGCATGCTCTCCTCCGTTCCCTCCCTCCCTCCCTCCATAACTCCCTCCCTCCCTCCCTCACCGGCTGGGGCGCCACTTGATTCAGCGCCTGGAGGGTGAAGAGGAACCAGGGGTCGATGGTGAAGCCGAGGATGCACGCCACCATGAACACCTTGTTCCACCGCGCCATGAACTTGGAGTGCTGCCATGCGCCCCGCTCCCTCCCTCTCTCGTTTGGTCACTCCCTCCCTCCCTCACTCCCTCCCTCACACCCTCACTCCCTCCCACACTCAATCCCTCACTCACTCTCTCCCTCCCTCCCTCACCGGCTGGGGCGCCACTTGATTCAGCGCCTGGAGGGTGAAGAGGAACCAGGGGTCGATGGTGAAGCCGAGGATGCACGCCACCATGAACACCTTGTTCCACCGCGCCATGAATTTAGAGTGCGGGTTCAGGATGCCCCACGGCTGCCACAGCATGCTGATGGGCTGAAAGAAGTCCTGAACGTCCTGCCAAGCCTTGGTCCATCGTGACTTGCGCTTCTTGCGCTTTGGCGGCTGGGTGGGGTGAGAGCAGGGTGAGGGAGAGAGAGCAGGAGAGGAGGGTTCAGGATGCCCCGTGGCTGCCACAGCATGCTGATGGGCTGAAAGAAGTCCTGCACGTCCTGCCAGGCTTTGGTCCACCGTGACTTGTGCTTCTTGCGTTTCCGCTGGGGTGGGAAGGAAGGTTATGAGGGAAAAAGAGGGAGAGAGGGTTTAGGAGGGAGAAAGAGGGTTCAGGATGCCCCACGGCTGCCACAGCATGCTGATGGGCTGAAACAAATATTGCACGTCCTCCCACCCACGCCTTTGTCCACCGCGCTTGCGCTTCTTGCGCTTCGGCTGAGGGCGAGTGTTTGCAAGAGGGGGGCTAGGATGGTGAGTCAGAGGGAAGGGAAGGATGGAGACGGACAGAGTGGGATGCAGAGCTATGTAGGTAACGACGGTGGCAAAAGAGCACTAGAAGGAATCATGTACCCAGTGTAGCGCCGGCGAGATAAGCCTCTCCTGACACAAGGGTGCAACCGAGTCTCACCTTGGAGGTGTAAGTGAAGCAGGTGATTCCACACGGCTTGCTGCGGTTCGAATCCTTCCCTGCACTGCAAGAGGCTACCTTGGAGGTGTAAGTGAAGCAGGTGATTCCACAGAAGCGCACAATCGCTCTCTGCTGCTGCCTGCCCCCCATGTTGCTGCAGCAAGGAGGGAATACGAGCCTCACCTGACGCCAAGATTGAACTGAATCTCACCTTGGACGTGTACGTGAAGCAGGTGATTCCACAGAACCGCACAATCGTCCTCTGCCCCTGCTCCCCATAATCGTCATCATCATCGTCATCATCATCATCAAAATCATAATCACTATCATCATCATCATCATCTCCTCCTCCTCCTCCTCCCCTTCCCCCTCCCCTCCCCCCTCGCCTCGTAGGCCGCGCCATAGGCTCCGGAAACTCGTCTATAACCTGAGCCATGAGCTTTTTATTCCGCAATGCATGCATTTCCGGCGGGCACGCGTTGCACGTCGGATCCATACACATCATCATAGATTTCTGCACTTTCTTGGTTGCAGTAGTGGGGTTCCCACCAGCGGTAGGGGTCATGGGTCCCCCTTGGCCCCCCACAGACCCTGGCAGCTGCAATCCCGTGGGTTTTGAGAAGCCTGACGCGAATTGGACGGACATGCGCCGCTGCCGCGCGGCTGCTGCGGCGGCGCTGCCCGGAGTGAGCATCTGGCGCATCCCCCCCGCGCCAGGGATGCCTCCCCCGATGGAGTCGTGGCGCTGCCGGCGGAATGGGTCTTGGGGGATACTATCGGAGCCTGTTATAGGGAGGACGAGGCACAGCAGGTCATGGAATGAAGCCACGAATGCATCTTGCTTTTGCAACGGAGGGAGCGGGTGGGAGAGAAAAAGAGAGAGACAACACAGAGGGAGGCGAGAAAAGGAACCGGCTCGGCAGAACGAACGGACCTGAAGCGCTTGGTTGATTTGGCCGAGTGAAAATCGCCGAGGCAGTCGTCCTTGCCCGGCGGGCGTTAGGTTTGGGCGCGAGCAAGTCAGGAGCTTCGGATGACAGCGCGCGGGAATGACGAGGCTTGGGAGGAGCAGGAGCCCCGCCTGTGGCTGAGACCGATGCCGGAGCGTCTGGAGTATCGAACTTCACCTTTCTCTCCCCTCCTCCTCCTCCGCCGCCGCTGACGCTGCTAGCGCCGCTGATTCCGCCGCTAATCACGCCGCTCAGCCCGCCGCTAAACCCGATACCTGCTATGTCGCCAGCACCCCCAAATAAGCTTCCGCTTCTCTCCCCTCCTCCCCCTGTGCTTCCCCCTCCGCGGCTGGCTTTCCAGGCGGAGCTTTCGGAGCGGGGAATTTCGCCAGAGCCTCCCAAGAGACCCACGCCGCTTCCCATGGATCCCGATTCTGATTCGGGCGAATCCGAATCTGAGTCATCGCCGTCGTCGTTCCACGAGAGGCCGCCTATCCGAGCCGGGAACTTAGGCTGGGGAAAATCCATCTTGCACCGAGCCTGACGAGACGTCAAGAACCTGACGCAAGCCTAGCGCTAGAGTAGCAGCCTAATGTACGGCTAACAGCATAGTACAAGCTAACAGTGGCTAATACTCTGGCTCGCATAAATACGACGACACCACCATTGGCTGCCTATAGGGGAGTATCCTATCGTCACTCAGGAATTTTGAAATCTCCTATTTACTGTTCGTGAAGTCCAAATGTCATGCTAGCTTGAACATAGGTTCGCGCATACTACTATGAAAGTTCAATTCCGCAAATTGCGGTTCCACAAGAAGAGGCCTTTGCGGACGCAATGGCTGCAGTTCGCTGGTTGCGGGAATTGTTCCTAATCACGAAAATGCATAACCATACTGAATCCAGCGAGCATGTCACGCAAGATCACTGCACTGATTTCAAGCCACGAATGAACGTCATTATACAATTCTGAAGAGCTCTCGCGTTGAGAATTCCATCATAAACGACACTCGTCGAAACACGCAGCTCTCATTTGCCCAGGTCGCGGCTTCAAAAGACGCTGATCGAAAAGGATACGCTAGGTGAAGCGACGCTGGGCGGAACTATTGATGCGACGTTGTGATGAAGACTGTGCCTGTTCCAGTGTGCCTGCACTGACAGGCAGAATGCCCCAGATTCCTGTTGACAGCTGTGAATGAATGACTTGATGCGAGGTGAGGTAAAGATGGTGGAGAACGGCGCTGCGCGGTGGCGAGTGGCGGGGAGTGGTGTTGATGAGATAAGGCTGTGATGCTGGTGGTGAGGTCAAAGGTGATCCCAAGAGAGAGCTGTGATGGTCATGCTGAAATCGGGAGGACGAGGCAAGGTGTTACGGGTGCAATGAATCGAAGTAGCGAGAATTGCAGTAAGGTGTCAAACGAGTACAAAATGTGAGCGAAGGCATGCAAACGGTAACGCGGTGCGTGCGAGCTAGCTAGTGCTGTGCTGGAAGCGAGGCTCGGGCTAGTCACGAAGTGTAGGCCGACACGGCCAGGCCAGCAGTGCGAGGTTTGGTGAAACAGTGCGCGCGAAGTCGGCGAAGCCCCGTTAGCAGTAACGGGCGAACAACGGCTACTGCTGTACGCGATGTTGCAGGGTGCGCTAAGGAATATCGAGAAAATTCCTTACACAAGGAGACGACGATGATCTCAAGGGCCGAGGCAAAGTGGTAGGTGCGGTGTCGCGTGACGGCTTTGGTGATGGCAAGAAAGATGAAACCTGTTATGAATGAACTTGCAGAGTGTGCAGTAAAACGAATAACGAGAATGGTTGACTACTGAATCCCGATACAAGGAAAGTGACGGGAAAATATAAGGGGAATCCTAGCTATGCGAAGAGGTCGGGCGAAGGATGGCTCGGTGATGGTTGCGATTGGTGCGGAGGTGACCCGGGAGTGGTTCGGCCGACGAAATAGGCCGAACAGGTTCGTCGCGTGACCCTCGGGATGTCATCGCTAATAACTGAATACAGTAAGGAATTCTAATTCCTTACAAAACCAATGCTGCAGGCATTCGAAAGAACACTGCTTTGCTTGTTACGAATAGTGGTTAATGAAAAACACTGTTGCGCACTCCTCACCGTAGCAAAGCCGAAGCACGCACTATCGAGAGTGAAGACGAAAAGGCAAAAGAAAGGCGAAGGGACAGACGGTTACGAGGAGCATCTGGACCGTCGGGCAAACAGCATCAGGCAGCAGCAGTGGCGAAGATTCTGCCCGAACAGTTACATAACCACTCGGAGTCGCACGGTTGGATTTCGCTGCAATAAGAGAATGTACCCCTTAGAGTACATGGCTAGTTAGGTCGTTTCGAATTCCTCTGTACTCATATTTATATTCCTTGTACTGCACGTTTTTATCATCTCAAGCATTTACATTCACTCTGCTATTGAGGTCAAGGGCCCACCACCACTAGACTAGAATTGTGCGAACCTTCCTGAGGTGATCCTGGTTACGATCACTTTCTGATTCTAACATGGTATGAGAGCGACTCAGGAATCCTTCGCACCGCCATCTCCGAAATCTGCGACATTCGGAAAGTGGCGTCCGGCACACGATCACGTGTAAGAATGGCCGGAGGATCTGGAGGTCAGACGAATCTGACGGCTGAAGCGCAGCCCAACCCGGCTGCGACAAACGAGGAAACGACGACGATTCCTTCCGCCGTCCTCGCACAACTGCTTCAGCGACTCACGAGCCTGGAGCAAGGGCTCCAGACATTGCGGAATGGCGATGCGGGAACCTCTTCCCAACCCACTCAACCGGCCTCAAACGGCCAGAACTCCGCCCCGCAAGGCTTCTCTCTCGATACGAACGGCTCAACCCCCAAGACTTCCTGCCCCAGCGATGAAGCAATTCTCTCTGCGCAATCAAGGTTTTTGAGCATATAAAAAATAAAGACAAGTGTGTGCTTTGACGGCAGAGACTTCTATACCTGGAGCTTTGAGATGGAGCTGCTACTGCAAAACGCGCAGATTTATAATTATTTCGACGGAAGCTACTCGGGGCCTGCGGAAGATACTGACGATGCAAAAACCAAGTACTACAACGAGTCCCTGATGGCGTATGGGGTTCTTCTGCGGAACATGTCGCCGACGGAGCAATTGAGCATTCGCTCATACAAGACCTCCCCTGCTCCAGCCCTCAACGCCTGGCGCCACCTGAATGGCGTATACCAACCCAAGGACTCAGTGTCGTCGAGCCGCCTCCTCCAGCAGTTACTGGAAACAAGGATGGCACCAGGAGAGAAAGCCAACAGTTACCTGAATCGCTGTCGGAGTCTACGCGATCAAATCGCGAAATTGGGGAGCTCGATCTCTGAGGAGATCTTCGTGAACATCGTGCTCCAAGGGCTCGGCCCAGAGTGGCGGCCCTGCAAGGCGCTTCTCCGACAGCAGGGGGTCATCTCGGAGGCCGCCCTTTGCGCCGCCCTCCTCGTCGAACAACGGGATATGGACCAGCAGCGACCAGCGCCACGACGAGAGAGAGAACGTCTTGCATTCTACGCAGACAACACGGAAGAGCAACGACCGTGGCGCCTCTACTGCAAGATCTGCAGAAATTTCGGGCACTTGGCGGATCGATGCAAGCATCGATCTCGCCCTCGCCAGACCAATCCGAGCACTTGGTCCGGCCGACAAGACGCGAGAAACGACACGCGTCCCGCCCAGGGGTATCAACCCCCACCGCGCAACCTGAATCCAACAACTCAGCAGCAGCAGCAGCCATCACAAGCTGCCCCCGTCCACAATGTCATGGGGAACATGACCATGACGAGCGGCTCTCGTCGCCCGCGCGCACGCTCACTCTCACCTGAGTCGGCGCCCGACCCAATCGAGGCATCTCCGAACAACAATCCATTCAGCACGCATCACGACTACAGCGACGACGACAACCAGGACTGGAATCTACCAGTCCCGCTGCTTGAGAGCCCTCCGCACGTACCTGACATGCGGCTGGCACCGATCGACTGGATCGCGCGCGAACAGTTTTTGAAGGTAGACACTCCACACATCGTCACTCCGCGACTGGCGCTGCTCGCGCGAAACGACAACAGGCGCTACAACAACTGGTACCTGGACAGCTGCTGTGGGCAGCATATGGTGGGCTCCGAGCGTTACATATCCAACGCCGTCTCCACTCCCGTCGTCACTTACGTCACAGTGGCGAACAACACACGGCTGCGCGCAAGCGCGCAAGGTATCGTGGTGCTCAAGGCACGAGGGAGCCGAACGCACATCACACTTAACGACGTGTTGATTGTGCAGAACCTGCGCTTTAATTTACTCTCGGCGGCGCAACTCCTGGATTGCGGAGTCATCCTCAGCACCGACCCCGAGACGCGCGACATCCTGCTCCACTTCACGATGCCGAACAAGAAGCGCAAGCAGATCGGACGGGCGCGCGCCGAGAATGGCATATACGTTCTCGACTTCGACATTCCCGACTGCAGCGGCGATTCGCAGGAATTGATTGACCTTGTCCCCCTGCGCTTCGAACATATTCATCGCCGCGATTGGAAGCACCTGATGGGCGCCCCTGGGTGCCACACCACTCACACCCCCGCGAGCTCGCGCTGCACGACCCCGATCCCGACGGCGTTTGCAGGGACTGCCACACACCAACGTCTTCAACGAGCGCGATCGCCGGCCGTGGCCTTGCCGCCATTCGCGAAACAGAGCGAGACGCACCGCCTGAAGAGGGTCTCTCCCAACTGGAGTTGGAAACAGCTACACGGGTCGTATTCGGCACACCGGAACACCCTCTTCCCGGACCCGCATCCCAGCATCTCCAAGGAATGCTCCGCGGCGTTGGCGTCGGCACCTTCGACGCGCATGGGAATCCCCGGCCCTACACCGAACGGAAGGCGGCAGAGATCTACTCTCACCGGCGCGATTCCAAGAAACGGCTCTCGCCCACGGAAGAAGAGGCATTGGCGCAACAAGAAGCCGAAGAGCTTCGGCGGAAGAGCCTCGCCGAGGCACGCGGAACGCTCGCCTGGGAGCAGGACGAGGAAAGCGCCTCCAATGAAGGGGGGTGGGGGAGCGCCGGCGGATGGGGAACGGGCGAGACGAGCGGCTGGGGAGCTTTCCGCGAGGATCAAAGGGGGGAAGAGGAAGAAGAATCTGCGCATGCTGAGGTCGAACCTCCTGTTGTTCCTCTCGGACGACCTCCGCGCCGCCCTGCGTTAGGACCACCGCCGCCTGACATCCCTTCAGGTAGTGACCCCTGGGACACCATTGACTGGGGAAGTGAACCACTCACCCCGCGACGCACTGTCTACGGACCTGCCCCTGAACCACGCGAACCGGCGTTTGTACTTGGCACGATCCCCGGAACCAACATCCCCTACTCCATCATCCGCGACAGAGAATTTCTCGCCCTCATGCTAACGACGGCGAACGAGGAAGAAGAAGAGAACGAGGGAGCAGCGCCTACGCCTGCACCGGCACCTGACGAAGACCCCGCAGCCGCACTGGAGCGCTACATGCGCACATCTGGATTCCGCGCCGACGACGCCATCTGGCATCAGCGCCTAGGTCACCCTTCGCGCGTGACCCTGAAGAACTGCATCGAAGCCGGCGTCTTTGCACCTGGCACGCTGTTGCGCCCTGACGGCTCCGAAGTGAGAGGAGGGACTCACCCGCGCAGCTGCACTGTCTGCCCCGAAGCTGCGCTGAGTCACCAGCCCTTCCCCCTACTCGAGCCAGGAACCAATCGCTACGCCAAGCTTGAGAAGGTTTACAGTGACTTTCTCAACGTAGGACACTGCGGCATCAACGACGAACTCTACACACTCACCTTCGTCGACGCCGGAACGCGCCACGTGTGGGTCGTAAACGTGGAAGCGCGTAGCAGAGCCTACGAAGCATTCCGTTTGTGGCTGGCGCACGCGCAGCGGCAATCTGGGGAGAAATTGAAGATCTGGCAGTCCGATGGTGCGGCGGAGTTCAGGAGCAAGGAACTGCAGGATTACCTCGCGCAAAAGGGGGTCGAGCATCACATCTCCCTCCCCTGCGCGCACCAGCAGCAGGGCGTAGCGGAGCGCACGAATCGCACCCTCATGACGAAGGTACGGGCGCTAATGCGGCAGGCAAAGCTCCCGCCGATCTACTGGACCTACGCGATGCACCACGCCGTGCGGGTGCACAACCTGCTGTCAACCATCGCAATCACCGGCAACTCCTCGCCGCACGTGAAATGGACGGGAAGAAAGGGGGACACCTCCATGCTCCGCGTCTGGGGCTGCATGGTTCAATACCGACCGCCAACATCAACCATTGGGAAGTTCAAAAGCCGCGCGCGCTGGGGAATCCATCTCGGTATCAGCCACGAGCACAAGGCGTGGATCATCATGGATCTCCTAAGCCAGAAAATCAAGAATGCGCGCGATGTCATCTTCTACGAGCGACTGTTTCTGCAACAATTTCGTGACGACGAGCAGACGAATGCAAACCGCGTCTACGCCAACGAGGGCCACAGCTACGCCTCACCTGAGGACGAAGCAGCAGCAGCAATTCTGGAGCAGGATCCCAGAGGCGAGTTCACAAGGGGCGATCGCCGCGACGACGACGACGACGATGATTCAGGTGAAGGAGGAACAGGCGCAACAGGAGGAGGCGCAGCAGGAGGAAGCAGAAGCGGCGGAGACACAGCACCGCCAGCACCGCCTGAACCAGAAAGCGATGATGACGACGTGCAGGAAGTCGTCACTCAACATCACCACGACAGCACTGTCACCGGTCTCCAGCTACTTGGACTACACGCTGCCATCTCCACTGCTCCGCGCATCATCGATCCTAAAAACCCACGGCAAGCTCTCACAGGCCCACACAGCAAGGAGTGGCACGAAGCAATGGATGCGGAAATCCGGGCACTCGAATCACGCGACACCTGGGTGCTCGTCGACCGTGCAGCAGTAAAGGGGAGAAGGATTCTCTCCGGCAAATGGGTCTTCCGAGTGAAGACAGGAGCCGACGGAAGGATTGAGCGATTCAAGGCACGCTGGGTGGTGCGCGGCTACGATCAAAGGCACGGGATTGATTTTGACCAGACATTTGCACCGGTCAGCCGTCACACGTCCGTCAGAATTCTCCTCGCCATCGCAGCCGCACGACACCTACCACTCCGGCAGATCGATGTGAAGAATGCGTTCCTGTACGCGTTAGTGGACGCCGTGATCTACGTGGAACAGCCACACACTTACGGCGACGGAGACCCACGCGTCTGTCAGCTACGCAAGTCCCTCTATGGGATCAAACAGGCACCGAGACTCTGGCAGCAGTACCTGCACAACATACTGCTTGAAATCGGGTTCAAGCAGCTGCCTCACGATCCTGGAATGTATCGCCGCGATTTCCGCGGCGAATACATCCTCCTCACGGTCTACGTCGACGACCTTCTCTACACAGGCTCAAGCAACGAACTGCTCGAGCAATTTGAGAGAAGCCTCGCAGGGCGCGTCGACATCACCTGCAATCATGACGTGAAGCAGTTTCTCGGACTCAACATCACCTACTCGCCGGAAGCCATTCATCTCTCAGCAGCGAAGTATGCGGAGGAGCTTAGCAAGCGCTTCAACATTGCGCCTGCACCACTCTCCACCCCTTACCGCACTCCAGGACCCAACCACAAGCCTGACAACAAATCCTGTCCCCTGCTGGGCTTCACACTTACCAGCAGCAGTTGGGATGCCTGCTTTTCGCATCTGTTACCTGCAGGCCCGATCTCTCCTACATTGTGAGCCAGTTGGCTCAGTACTCACGCAAACCAACGGCTGAGAATCTCTCAGATCTTCAGCGAGCCCTTCAATTCTTCATCTCCACGCCCAATGTCGGGCTCAGTTAGGTCAAACATTATATATGTTATTGTTGTGTAGGCTATAGCGGGTTAGCCTTTACGGGGTACATCATTTTAGGGTTTGCTACTTGTATCACCCAATGTTCATAGTTCAATCACTTGTGGATTCTGACATGGTATTAAGAGCGTAGGTCCTAGCCCTAGGACCGCTTACCTAAGGGCCCATCGTTCCGCTAGTTGCGCCCTCGTGCGCCTTCTCCTAATCGCGCCCTCGTGCGCCTCACGCCTAGTGCGCCCTCGAGCGCCCCGATTTTTCGGCCGCGTCGCCCGCTAGTCGCTCGCGCGGCCCGTTTTTGCCCGCGTAGCCCGCTAGCCGCGCGCGCGCGGCCCCTTTTCTGAGCGCGCGCCGCCCACGAGCAGCCCCTAGCCGCCCGTCGACCGCCACCTAGAGCGTCGCAGCCATGCCCGTAGGCCGCCGCGACGCCCTCTCTAGGCCGCCGCCCGCGAGCTAGTCAGGCCCACGCGCAGCCACGACCCGCCCGCTACAGCCGCCCACGCGCACGCCCCCAGTCGCGCACAGCCGCGTAGCCCAACCCGAGCCGAGCCGCACCGCCCGAACTCGTTGCTCCGCTCCCGTGGACCCGCGCGTCGCCCTGCGGCCCCCCCTCCCCGCACACCTGAGTTCGCTTATCGCACACCCGAGTTCGCTTCCCGCACACTTGTGCACGGTTCCCGCACACCTGAGCTCGCTTACCGCCCGAACCGAGCCGCGCCGCCCTACTGTGCCCCACCTGCAGCGACTCCTGTTCCTGTTCCTACCGTACTACTGCTTCAACTACTACTGCTACTATTGCTACTGTTCCTACTGCCACTATGGCCACTCCCTCTATTCTCACCTTTCACGCTGAGGGCCGCCCGATTAAGTTTGAGGTTTGGTTAGATGACCTCCACCTGTTCCTCCAGATCACTGCCAAGGACGATGTCTCCCTATATGACCACACGTCAGGCGCTGCTCCCGCACCTCCCGCTACTGCTGACAGTACTGCTCGCTCCCAGTGGCAGACCCGTGATGCTCACGCTCGCCTAGCCGTTCGCAGCCACCTGCCGTTAGATGAGCGCGAGCACTTCGGCCTGCATAAGACCGCTAAGGAGCTGTACGACGCAGTAGTCGCGCGCTACTCCTCCCCTGCCACTGCTGCTATAGGCCGTCTCTCACTGCCCTACCTCTTCCCCGACCTGTCCGCCTTTGCCACTGTAGCTGACCTCATCACCCACCTCCGTACCAGTGACCTCCGCTACCGTGCCGCACTCTCCCCCGATTTCCTCGCCAAGAACCCCCCCCCGATGTACCTCACACTGTACCACCTTGTCACCCGCCTCCCTGACTCCCTTCGCACTGTCAGGGACCAGTTTCTCGCCCTTTCCCCCATTGACCTCACTATCGACCTCCTCGAGAAGGAACTCCTAGCAGCTGAGAAGAGCATTGTAGCTGTAGGTGCCTCTCGTGGTGACCCCCGCACCCCCTTCTTTGAGGGGTGCTCCCCCTCCCCCCTCCTCCCCTCCATTGCATTTGCTGCTGCTGTCGACTACCTCGGAGCTGAGGGGGTCGGGGCCGCGTCTGCTCCTAGTGGGAGGCGCAAGGGCGGCAGGGGCAAGGGGGGCAAGGGTGGTGGAGGTGGAGGTGGGGGCGGCGGCGGTGGAGGGGGTGGGGTGGGCGGGGGTGGTGGCGGAGGTGGGAGTGGCGCGGGTGGTGGGGGGGCCTGTGGCGGCACAGGGGGTGGTGGCGGCGGCGGTGGTGGAGGTGGTGGGGGTGGTGGTGGCAGTGGTGGCGGCGGTGGAGCGGGTGGCGGGCGCGGTGGAGCGGTACAACGTGGGGGGTTCGGCGGTGGCCAGAGGCAGCAGCAGCAGCGTCCCGGTGAGACTCCCTCGCCCCAGCAGCTCCGTGAGTGGTACTCTCAGCGTGGGGGGTCTGGGGGTGGGGGTACCTGCCCGTACGTCATCCGCACAGGTGACCGCACTGGCCAGACCTGTGGGAGGTTTCACACGGCACAGCGCTGTTTCTTTCGCCTCGACGACGCCTGGCGCGAGCAGTTTCCCGACGCCTCTGAGCTGCCCCGCTGGGCTGATCTGCTTAAGAAGGGCATTGATATCTTTGCTCTTGACTATGATGCTATCCTTGCTGCTATGTATGCATTGACTATTAGTGTTGAGGGTGACTGTTACCTGAGTGTACCGCCCGACCCGGGTATTGGGACCAGTGAGGCTGCAGCTCTAGGTGCTAGCGCGTCTGCTCCTCCAGGTCCTGGTGAGGCTGCTGCCCTAGGTGCTAGTGCGTCTGCGCCTGCTGGTACCGCACCTACTGAGGCACTACACACCTTCACACTGGACTCAGGTGCTTCCCGCTGTTTCTTTCGCGACCGCACTGCCCTCGAGCAGCTTCCTAGACCAATTGCTGTCTCCCTGGCTGACCCCTCAGGGGGTCCGGTCCTTGCGACCTCCACCACTGCCCTCTGTTGTCCTGCTGTCCCGTCTGGCACGCTGTCGGGCCTCTACCTCCCCTCGTTCTCTACGAACTTGGTGGCGGGGACCGCGCTCCAGGACGCGGGCGTTCACCAGTTCACCCCGGCCTACGAGCGTGTGACGCACTGCACGTGTGCTCGGACGGGTCGTCACCTGGCTACCTTCACTCGGCAGCCGGGGTCGGACTTGTACACACTGACCACTGAGTCCCCTCAGGTAGCTGCGTCTGCGTCTGCGTCAGGTCAGCTGTCGGCCCCCTGCTCGTGTCGCTCCCTGTCGCACAGGACTGTCCTCTGGCACCACCGCCTTGGTCACCCGTCAGTGCAGCGCCTTCGCGGCATGCACTCCAGGCACCTTGTCACGGTCTTCCCCTTGTGTACCAAGGGTGAGGTCCCTGATGTCTTGATCCCCTGAATCCGCGCTGCTCGTCTCCAGCTCCGCCAGCGGTTCCAGTCGGACTTTCCTGTCCTACGTCTGCATTCTGACAGAGGTGGCGAGTTTTCCTCTGACCTCTTGGCAGCCTACTGTGCGGAGCACGGCATCCGCGAGACGTTCACTCTCCCGGCCTCTCCGCAGCAGAATGGGGTTGCTGAGCGCCGCATTGGTCTTGTCATGGAGGTCGCTCGTACCTCCATGATCCATGCGGCTGCCCCCCATTTCCTGTGGCCGTTTGCAGTTCAGTGCGCCGCGCATCAGCTCAACCTCTGGCCCCGTGTCTCCGTTCCGGAGACCTCGCCCACCCTGCGTTGGACGGGGGAGGTTGGTGATGCGTCGGTGTTCCGAGTCTGGGGATGTCGAGCTTTTGTCCGCGATACGTCCGCGGACCAGCTCTCCTCCCGTGGCATTCCCTGTGTCTTCCTTGGCTTTGTCCCTGACGCGCCTGGCTGGCAGTTTTACCACCCCACCTCGCGTCGTGTCTTCGCCTCTCAGGACGTCACCTTTGACGAGTCGGTACCCTTTTACCGTCTCTTCCCCTACCGCACTGCCCCGCTCCCCCCCCCGCCACTCTTCCTCACCCCAGGTGTCCCGTCGGTAGACCCCCTCCCTCCACAGGGTGCTGCTCCCTCAGGTGTTTCCCAGGTAGACCCGGTCGAGCCTGTCGAGGTAGCTGTTGACTCTGGTCCTGCGCGAGGTACTGAGCGTGCTGAGCCTGGTGGTGCTGGGTCTGGGGGCACGGAGACTGGGGGTGCTGAGCCTGGGGGTGCGGAGACTTGGGGTGCTGAGTCTGGGGGTGCGGAGACTTTGGGTGCTGAGCCTGGGGGTGCTGAGACTGGGGGTGCTGAGACTGGGGGTGCTGAGCCTGGTGGCGCTCCCTCTTCTCAGCGACTACGTGAGTGGTACGCTCGCGCTGCAGCCTCACGAGTGGAGCTCCTGGTGTTGAGGTACCGCCAGCTGGAGGCCCTGGAGCTGCTGGAGGTGCTGCTGGTGCTGGTTCAGCTGGTGGTTGTGGTGCTGCTGGAGGTGCTGCTGGTGCTCCTGGAGGTCCTGGACCTGCTGGAGGTGCTGCTGGTGCTGCTGGCGGTTCTGGAGCTACTGGAGGTGCTGCCGGTGCTGCTGGAGGCTCTGGAGCTGCCGGAGGTGCTGCTGGTGCTGGTTCAGCTGGTGGTCCTGGTGTTGTCTCTGCTGCTTCTGGGGGCACTTCACGGCCGCGGCCGTACTTCGTTCCGCTCCTTCAGCAGGTTCTTGGTCAGCCGCCTCCTCCTAGTCCTCCTCCCTCCTTAGAGTGTCCTCCGCCTGTCCAGTCGCAGTCCCAGCTCCCGCCTGCCTCGCCACTTCCTGGTCCTTCTCCCTACACTGGTCCGACATGCGGTCTTACAGAGCGTCGTGAGCCTGAGTCTCGTCCTGTGTCGCCTGTGTCTCGTCCTGTGTCACCTGTTCGTGCTGCTCGCACTGGTTGCCGTGGTCAGCGTGAGCGTCCTCCACCTGTGCCTGGCACACACTTTATGACTCTGCGTCCTTCCACTGCTCCACAGCGTGTCCCTCTGCCGTCTCCTCCTGAGTCCTCTCTTCCTGTCCTTGCTGACTCGGAGTCTGACTCTCTACGTGCTGCCAGTCCTACTGTCACGCGTCTCCTGGCCACTGCTGTCACTGACCCTTCCTTTGAGTCTGCTGCTGCGTCTGCCCTAGTTGTTGAGCTTGTCGACTTTGCTGCTCACTGTCGTCTAGACTACGCTGCCAGTCTTGTTGCTGAGTCTGAGTCTGTCTGTCCTCCGTCCGTCGGGGGTGAGTATGCTCTAGGCACGGACGTCCTTGAGGACACACAGGAGGACCTTGAGTGTCTTGTAGCCGCTGCGCCTCATCTCGTGTCCATGCTGATTGCCCCTGAGGGAGACCCGGATGCTCCAGACATCCCGACCCCGCGCTCTTACGCTGAGGCGATCGCGGGTGAGTACTCCTCTCAGTGGCAGACAGCTATGGACGCAGAGATGGCATCCTGGAAGTCCACTGGCACTTACGTCGACGAGGTTCCCCCTCCTGGGGTGAACATCGTCAGTGGCATGTGGATTTTCAGGGTGAAGCGGCCGCCGGGTTCTCCGCCTGTCTTCAAGGCTTGTTACGTCGCTCGAGGCTTCAGTCAGCGAGAGGGAGTAGAATTCTTTCAGACCTTCTCCCCCACCCCGAAGATGACCACTCTTCGGGTGCTACTGCACGTTGCTGCTCAGCGTGACTATGAGATTCACTCTCTTGACTTCAGCACAGCTTTCTTGCAGGGCAGCCTGCACGAGGAGATCTGGCTGCGCCGCCCTCCTGGCTTCACTGGGTCGTTTCCTCCTGGTACCCAGTGGAGCCTCCGACGGCCGGTCTACGGTCTCCGCCAGGCGCCACGTGAGTGGCACGACACACTGAGGACTACTCTTGCGGCACTTGGGTTCGCGCCTTCTACTGCTGACCCGTCACTGTTTCTGCGCACCGACACTTCGTTGCCGCCGTTCTACATCCTCGTGTACATCGACGACTTGGTCTTTGCCACTGCTGACACTGAGGCTCTCGCCCACGTGAAGTCGGAGCTGCAGAAGAGACACACGTGCACAGACTTTGGTGAACTGCACAGCTACCTTGGCTTGCAGATCACCCGGGACAGAGCACGCCGCACCATCACACTGACTCAGTCACACATGGTGCAGCAGGTCCTTCAGCGCTTCGGCTTCACCTGGTCCTCAGTACAGGCCACTCCTCTGGCTATAGGTCACTCGCTCTCAGCTCTGCCTTCGGATGAGTCCGTAGAGCCGAGTGGTCCTTACCCAGAGCTAGTTGGTTGCCTCATGTACCTGATAACTTGCACTCGTCCTGACCTAGCGTACCCTCTTGGCCTTCTGGCCCGCTACGTGGCTCCTGGCAGGCACCGAAAGGTGCACTGGGATGCTGCAAAGAGGGTATTGCGCTACTTGTGCAGTACATCGGGCATGGGGCTCGTGCTTGGAGGAGGGAGCTCAGTTGTTCTCACTGGGCACTCAGACGCTTCTTGGGTTGACGACCAGGCTACTCAGCGGTCGTCACAGGGTTACACCTTCAGCCTTGGCTCTGGCTCAGTTTCGTGGCGTTCTACGCGTTCGTCTTCAGTTCTCAGCTCCAGTTGTGAGCCTGAGATCTACGCCACAGCCATGGCTGCACAGGAGTTACGCTGGCTCACCTACCTGCTGACTGACCTGGGAGAGCGGCCTCGTTCTCCTCCAGTGCTGTACGTCGACAACAAGGCTGCCATTGCCTTGTGTGAGGAGCACAGACTGGAGCACAGAACGAAGCACATCGCTCTACGTTACTTTCTGGCTCGAGAGCTGCAGCAGCGCGGTCAGCTTCGTCTGCGTTACGTGGCCACTCAGGCCAACACTGCTGATATATTCACCAAGGCACTTCAGCCTGGTGATCATCAGCGCTTCTGTACTTTGTTAGGGCTTGTGCCCACTTTGCCTCACTTGCTGTAGACCTTGCCTGTACTGTGATCTATATACTTATACCTGCATGCTTGTACTGCTAGGTAGAGATCACTATGATGTTTGTGATGCATATTTGCCTCTGCATATGAACTGGCCTTGTGGCTCTTTGCTTGTGCTCAGTGTGTGTGGTGACTTTGTGATCCACCCTGAGCTTGCATTCTCTTTCTTGACTGGTCTTGTGACCCCTTGCTCTACCCCACTTAGCCTATGGGGATGTGTCAAACATTATATATGTTATTGTTGTGTAGGCTATAGCGGGTTAGCCTTTACGGGGTACATCATTCTAGGGTTTGCTACTTGTATCACCCAATGTTCATAGTTCAATCACTTGTGGATTCTGACAAGTTATTCCACCATCCCAACCACATCCTTCAGCCTCGTCGGCTACGTGGATGCCGATCACGCCGCTGATCCTGACAATCGACGGTCCAGGACAGGGTTCCTCTTCCGCCTCGAGCCCAGCGGCCCCATCTCCTGGAACTCTCAGAAGCAGGAGTTGGTTGCCCTGTCATCGGCGGAAGCTGAATTTATCGCAGCAACAGCAGTTGTTCGCGAAGGTCTCTACCTTCAGGAACTGCTGCAGGAAGCGAAAATTCCGGCCTCAACGAACTTTCGCCTGCACTGCGACAATCAGAGCGCGATCAGGATCGCGAACAAACCTGGCTTCGTCAACCGCACCAAGCACATCGCACTGCGGTACTTCTTCGTCAAGGACGAAGTTGACAAAGGCAAAGTTGACCTGACATACTGCCCAATGGGTGACATGGCAGCAGACTTCCTCACGAAGAAAGTGCCGCGTCAGCAGTACCAGCACTGCTCCAAACTCAGCGGGGTAGTCAAGCGGGTCAATGCTCGCTACGGCCAGGAGTGAAGGGGGGTGTTACGAATAGTGGTTAATGAAAAACACTGTTGCGCACTCCTCACCGTAGCAAAGCCGAAGCACGCACTATCGAGAGTGAAGACGAAAAGGCAAAAGAAAGGCGAAGGGACAGACGGTTACGAGGAGCATCTGGACCGTCGGGCAAACAGCATCAGGCAGCAGCAGTGGCGAGGATTCTGCCCGAACAGTTACGTAACCACTCGGAGTCGCACGGTTGGATTTCGCTGCAATAAGGGAATGTACCCCTTAGAGTACATGGCTAGTTAGGTCGTTTCGAATTCCCCTGTACTCATATTTATATTCCTTATACTGCACGTTTTTATCATCTCAAGCATTTACATTCACTCTGCTATTGAGGTCAAGGGCCCACCACCACTAGACTAGAATTGTGCGAACCTTCCTGAGGTGATCCTGGTTACGATCACTTTCTGATTCTAGCATTGCTTACTTGTACTGCTATAACTTGCACCATATTTATACCATGCTACAGGGAGTCCTATGAAATGCTGATTAGTTACATAGCTTCACTCCCAAATTAATAACGGCTTAAGGTATCTGTTCATATGCTTCACTTCAGAAATGATTCTGTCTGTGAGGTTCGGATGGATCACAGAATGGTCAGGAGACCATAACTCGGTTGAGCGTGCCATGTCACGGCTTCTGGTCAACTCATCAGTGGCTTTAAAGCGAAGCCCTGGTTCTTGATACACCAACGCAACCTAGAAATCAAACAGACAAAAAAAAAAAAGACACAGACAGGCAACAAGTAGTAGAAAACATACAGTGGACGCACTATCGGAAGAGCGCGGTCGCAAGCATGAGAATATGGCATTAAAAAAAAGGGAGGAGAAACAGCAGAAACAAGAATGTCGGCCATGAGGAATTCACATACCTGATGGCCAGAGAGCCACACATGCTGGCAGAGGTCCCAATCCGATAGTGCATCTATACCTCCGTCGATCGTACTGAACCCCCCCACCTTCACAAACACGTCTCGCCTCGCCGCCATTGGCCCTGTCACCGTCCCCAACACAAAGCTCATCCTCACCCCTGTAACCGGATCTCTCAGTCTGTTCCAAAACTGATCCCCCGCATTCCGCACCTCCCCCAGCTGCAGGCTTCCTGGAACATTCCTCAGCCCCATCTTCCCCATCGAATGCCCTGCGATTCCCAGCCGGGGCCATGCCGAGAAAGGCGAGACGAGATTCGCCGCCCAGTCGCAGGAGTCGGGCGGCAGATCGCCGCCCGCGAGGAGAATGAGGACGGAGCCGCGGGCGAGGAGGGAGAGGAGGTTGTAGGCTCGGGCGGCACCCATGCGGGATGGCGCGAGGATGTGCGTGAGAAACGAACCTGGAGCGGTTCGGCGGGTGGTTTGGATCCAATCTGCAGGGTTGTAGTACTTCTCAAACCCTGGCACTGTGCCTGGTATGCCTTCAGTGCTGTTATTGCCACTGCCGCTGCTGCTGTTGCTGCTGCTGCTCTTATCCCCACTGCCGCTCCCACCAGAGGTTTTCCCACGGCGGACCATGGCAGAGGCTTGGTGCAGGGGAATGGAGGGACCATCTAGTAACACAAGGGCTTCAGAGGTGAGCCCTCCCAGCCGCTCGCCTATGCTGCCCGCCCTGAGCCGCCCATGCGTGCACTCATACAGCTTGGAGACGAGATCCAGGGCGGCTGTGGTGGGCGGCGATGTGTAGATGAGGAAGGAGATGTTCACTGCAGCTGCTGACGTGGCAGGTGATGACGTGGCTGATTCGGGGGGTGAGCTGACGCTGGATGAACCTGGAGATTCGGCTGAATGGGAGTGGGTATGAGCATCAGCTGTAGCAGCATCTGTAGCAGTTGTGGATTGCCCTGCTACAGATGAGCCAGCTGTAGCCGGCGATTGAGACGCCGACGAGAGTAAGGAGGAGAAGGGGGAGGAGGAGAACGGGGAGGAGGCAGGAGAATCGAAGGCATAGGAGTGAGGGAAGGCGGGAAACGCGGAAGTATGGGTGGGGAAGGAAAGGTCCCAAAGGGGTTGTCGCCACAGAGCAGAGGGTGCTAAGGGCCCTGACAGGGGGCCTGACTCCTTCATAGGGTCAGTCTCCGTCCCTGCTCTTGCTTCTGTCTCTCCGCTGCTCTTGCTTGTTCTGTTCTTTCCTTCCCCCTCTTCTTCTGATATTCGACTGGCCAGAGCGCAAGGAGACACGTCAGCACCCTCGGGGCTCACCCAGGAGCTGCTGACGTGGCACAGCTCAGGAAGCTTCCCCTTGGCTTCCTTCATGGCAGCAGCAGCATGGTAGGTGCGCAGTTTAAGTGCCAGGACCGTGCCGTTCTGGCTGTTAGCTAAGCTTTGCATGGTTGAGATGCGTGAGGGGTGGTGGTCAGTAGAGAGGAATATGGAGGGGAAATGGGATGCAGAGAAGAGAAGGTCTGACCACAGTGATGCTTCTGCTGGACACACGGGGAGGGGGATGGCAGAAGGGGATGGGGGGGAGAAAGCAGAGGGGGATCAGTGGGTGTTTAACTGGTGGATGGAGGTCGGCAGAGAGGAATACGGATGAGAAGTGGGACGCGGAGAAGAGGATATCCGCCCACAGTGATACTTCTGCTGGGCATACGAGGGGAAGGGGAGAAGGGTTGGAGGGAGGGGGTGGGTGGGTGGTACAGCAGGTTGGGCTGCTCTCTCAGGCGCTGCACTTTCTCTCCACTGCGTTGAGGTGGTTTTTGAGGCGCCTCACAAACCACCTCAATGCGGGTGGGTGGTGGAGCAGGTTGGGTCTCAGGCGCTGCACTTTCTCTCCACTGCGCGGCTGCTTGAGCACTGATACAGCCGTGTGCTTGCTTTTGAGTCGACTCAAAAGCGGCTGCTCGAGCACTGATAGAGCTGTGTGCTCCAGTGAAAAAGGTGCAAGTAGACTCACCAGGCGCATCAAGGGAAGAGAAGAAGGTGTTTCTAGCAGCAGGCGAGGAGAGCAGGCTGGGCTGCTCCCTCAATTGCTGGAGTTTCTCCGCGCTGCCCGGCTGCTTGAGCACTGATAGAGCCGTGAGGCGGAGTGAAAATACAACAAGCAGACTCTACCTGGTGCATCAAGGGAGGAGAGAAAGGCGCTTCTAGCAGCAGGCGAGGAGAGCAGGCTGGGATGCTCCCACAGGCGCTGCACTCTCTCTACACTGCCCGCCTGCTTGAGCACTGATAGAGCCACGAGGAGGAGTGTTAATAAAGCAAGCACACTCACCAAGTGGGTCAAGGGAGGAAAGGAAGGCGTTTCTAGCAGCAGGCGAGGAGAGGAGGTTGGGTTGCTCCTTCAGTCGCTGCAGCTTCTCCACGCTCCCTGGCTGCTTGAGCACTGATAGAGCCGTGAGGCGGAGGGCGAGTGTGGCGTGCGCTGCCATGTATGCTTGCATGGCTGATGGGAGGGAGAGGAGCAGATAAAAGAAGCGGCAAGACACTATCAGAGTATGTTTGAACACACACAAACAAAGAAAAACAAAAACGAAACAAAGAACAAAACAAAACAACGCAAGAATGTGCAGCAGCACAGCAGGGAATGTGGCATGAAGCTACTCGCACCGCTATTTACACTCACCTTGTGTGTGCGCCTGCTGGGCCTCTTGGGTGTGCTGCAGAGCAGCAGCACAGCGGGAGAAGCTGAAGCGCAAGTCAGCGTGCACGGCTCGCTCTATCTCCTCGCGTAGAGACAGCACCCGCACCTGGGCGGTGTGGAAGGGGAGGATGGGGTTTGGAAGCGTCCCACATTTTACTCGAGCAGAAAAATAAGCCCGCCCACACCACAATCATCGTCTCATGCTCTCATAGTCTCCCACCCACCTGTGCTCTCACCACCAGCTCCTCCTCCTTGGCATCCACATCCGGCCGCCGCCTCGCAGTCAGTGCAGCAACCTCCCTCAGCTCTGCCAGCGGCGATGGCAGGTGCCTGTCCTCTGCACTGCATATACAAGCACCCACACCCATACTCGCTGCCTCACCTGCGCTCTCACCACCAGCTCCTCCTCTTTTGCATCCACATCCGGCCGCCGCCTCGCAGTCAGTGCAGCAATCTCCCTCAGCTCTGGTGGCGGTGATGGCAGGTGCCTGTCGTCCACATAGAAGGTCAGCACGCGCTGGTCCTGTACCAGCTTGATCTCCTGGTTACCACATGGTGCCGATGTTTGAAAACAACCATGTGAAAGGGAACAGAAGGACCAGCGTGCATTGGTGGAGGGAAAAACAAATCGAGATGGCAATGGTGATGGATGCAAACAGTACGGGGGAAGGGAAGGGCAAAGTGGGAGGAGGACAAGGGGAGGGGAACAGAAGTTCATCTCCAAAATTCTCCAACATGTCAAAAACGAAGGTTGTTCCACTCTCGTCAATGCTCAGCTCATGAATGCTCAACCTGACCTCTTTTTTCCCCAGTAGGGAGTTTTACCTTGAGAATTCTCACCTTGAGAATGCTCACCTTGAGGATGCTCTTAAGCTGAGCCATGCGTGTCCTTGCTTCCAGCATCACCGTCTGCCGCAGCTTCCCCAGAGCACGCCGCAGCTCCGTGTTTCGCACCAGCAGCTCCTCTGCCTCCGCCTGAACGCCTGCCACGTCACCTCTCCACGTGGCGTTGCTGGCAGCGTCCACGTCAGCAGCCACGTCAGCCGCCACAGCATCAGCAGCCACGTTGGCAGCGTCAGCAGATGCTGACATGGGCATGGAAACACCAGCAGGAGCAGTGGAGGTAGCAGCGGTTGCAGCAGTGGTGGGTATGAAAGCGATTGGGGAGGAGAAAGTGGTGGTTGCTACGGCAGGAGAAGGCGGAGGAGGAGGTAAGACCTGAAGAGCAAAGAGGGGAGGAGAGAGTAATCAGATGATGGAAAGGAAAGGCAAACACTCATCCGTTGCTATTAGTAACCAGTTCGTTAGGCCAACTGGTCCAGTATTTCGAAAATGGTCATGGAAGACAAGTCGGCCTAATGTTTTTAAAATTCATAACATGTGGAAAAGATGCTTTGGAACAGTAAAGAGTGGGAATGAAGGAAAGAGGGGACGAAGGGAGTGCAGTGAGAGGAAAGCAGCACTGCACTCACGGCATGAACGATGATTGCGGTTAAAATCCCTCCCAGGAGCGAGCCAATGAGAAACGATGCGACCCACCCAACAGTTGTTCGCCTGTGATTGGGGACAGGTGGAGATCGAGTGAAAGCGACAGCTGTACGAGAAGGCAGGGCGACGAGGAGCTGAGATGGAATTCGGTACGGTACCATGGGGTTCGTAAGGTTGTCCTAAAACAAACGAACCCACTGAATTGATGAAAGTATGGCTTCCGCAGCCCACCTGTCCACCTCTTACTAATGTTGCACGAACAGGCAGGACGATGGCGGTAAGGGCAGAGGGAATTTCTGGTGGAGCGGTGAAATGTGTGGAAATCGGAAAGAGCACCAAGGTAGAGCTGAGATGGAATGCGGTACGGTAACATGACGAGGCTCATAATTTCCTGTTTGGTTCTTAACAACGATTAACGGTCGCCGGAATATCCTCGTCGTACCTTGACGGCGCGTCATCAGAGCCGTTGGACCTCACTGAAAGAGCTGCCTTAATGAGGTGACTTTTGGGTTGAGTCAAATCAAAAGTCACGTCTGCTGGAAGATCCTCGTCGTACCTTGACGGCGCGTCATCAGAGCTGCTGGACCTCACTGAAAGTGCTGCCTTGGTTACAACGGCAGTCGCTACATTCGCACCACTCGTTCACGAAGCACCGCTTGTTGGAGCAGTCCGAGTCGCACTGCCCCTCCCGTGACCGAAGCCACTGGACCGCATCGTCAAGTCCACTAATTATTGCGACGTTTTAGTCGGGAAATCGATGTATTTCGACAGGATTAATATTTTTCTTCCTGCTAAAGCGGAATGCAAGGAAATGGATTACTAGGTCTTTCAGGGCTCCTGATAAGGCTGTAAAGTCCACCCGCAGCCTGCCGCGAATTGCGAGCATGAAACTGGAACTCGTTATCTATGGGGATTGCTGAGCAGATATGCGAAATTCGATAAGGTGAGAACGCGTTTATAGAAACCCAACAAACATAACAACAGGTGACTGCCTGAGTGTTATTACATTAATAACTGATGAGTCTTAATTTGGGAAGTTTGTTCAATGCTTTACATCAGATGACGGACTGCATTAAGCTATCCTTCGAATCCACAACATGTATTTCGAATCTAACATTACTTATGTCACTCCTTACAACTTTTCAATGCCAACCAACGACAAACTGTGTACGGTATATGTAGTGTACGTTGAGCTTTGTTCCTCTTTCCAGTGTACAATATCTCAATGCTGAGTGTAAGAATTGCGACCACTAGACCACTGGCACTGGGATCAAATGGCTTATTTGTGTAGCGGGTCAGTGTGCCCATAGTACCCCCCTAGGATCAATCAGGGATCTCCTAATGTAGCTCTACTGACACTGAGTTCATTCACCAGCCTAATGACCTCAACAAAAAAACTGTTGAAAACTGCTTAAAGCTGTGCATTCTGAAGTGTTGCTGTGTAATCACCTCACACCCTATCAACACTTTCCTTCCACTTCCAAATATACAATAACATCTGATACACCACACCATGCATCAATATCACTGAGCACTTGCCACAAAGGCCTTTTCCCCTCACATCTAGGCCTCCGAGAGAATGAAACAGGATAGATACCTCCTGCACTATCCTGAAGAGATATTACTTCTGCTGCTGCTCTTTTCATGCTGCGGCCTTGCCCTCTTGTGAGACCCCAGATCCTGGTTTAGAGGCTCTATGTACTTGTGGAGATTCTGGCCTCCCGATTGCAGCCATTTCGTCAGGCGAGTTGGTCAGGAAATCGAAGACTTCTTTGTTCCACGGCTGGTTACCACTCGCAGGACACGGCGCCTTGAATTCCGTCGCAAGCCACGCATCCACAATCTCTTGACCTTTCTCAGGAGAAGTCTGAAATTGACCCATGCAGAGTACGTTACAATTATTTATCGACCTGGCGTTCTTAGCCACGTCAGCGGTGTCGCACAGCACGGCGTAGACTGTCGGGATTTTATTCGCGAAAACTGTAACGCCGGTGCCGGTTCCACACACAAGCAGCCCACGCGTGTCGCAGGTAGGAGAATTTGTCGCCGAGCGGTCGGCTGCGACGCTTTTGGCGACGCGTTCAGCTGCCGTGTAGTACTTGTCTTCGCCGTAGTCTTCAACATGTATGCCTTTCGAGCGAAGATAACTAACCATGGCGCTTCTAAGAGTCGCGCCGTATGAATCAGATGCCGCGTAGACACGAATCGCCGGCTTGGCGGACTCCATGATTGTTCGCACTGAGGTGGCTTCAGTTTCGATTGACGGTGCCACCTAGGTTCAATCGGAAGGATAGAGAAAATTTGGTGGGATCGGCGTGTTAGAAAGCTGAAATTACGACACATAGACGTTGAGACGCTACGAAATCAAGAAAATCGAGTTACGAAAGACGAATCGAATTTGGGGAAAATGAGCAAAATGAGAAGAACAGGATGTGCAAGGAAGGAGGATGGATGGAATACAGATGGGGTAGGGCGCGTTCCGTTCCATGAACGACTCCAGTTCCACCACCGCAAAATGTATACTGAGCCGTCAGAAGTTGAGGAACATGACACGTGGATAGGTTTGTGAAGCTCATTGGTCAAGACCAGGTCATGCAGCCAGCGCGACAAAAGTGTACGTTTCCAGCACCCGTGTCCCTAGAATTTTGCGGAGCGGGCATGTGGGAAGAGCTTGGATTGGTCAGATAGTGTTGAGACCGCGTTGACCACGCATCCGCACTAGATGCCTACTCTTGACTACTCTAAGAGCAAGAGCCATATGACCAAGCACACCAACCCTGTCACAACGATCTGAGTAAATCCAACGCTCTAATAAAGTCAGTCGTAGGTGCAACTTCAAACGTTAATAGTTCGAGTTTATGCGGGTGAACAAACCTGCTCACACAGAACAAAGACAAAAAATGTAAGTTCTTCGTAGAGCCCATACACATAATAAGCATCCCCATCAATAACCCATAAGTTGGTTCGTGCACTCACCCAAGTGTGGCTGCATGAAGCAGGGGGCGATCCAGCCCAGCAATCCATTGTACCACAGACGAGCGGAGAGGTGAAGAGGAGGGCAACGATGCCAGGAGGCGCGATGACACATGGCGCGTCGATCCACCGTACGTTTCATCGCCGATCAACGGATGGCCCAGGAGCCGTGCATGTACTCTGATCTGCCAACAGGGAAGGTCCAAGACAGCAGAGGAGAGAACACTTATTGTAACAGGCGAGTGATGGTGACAATTGGCAGAACAGACTTCTATAGACATTACAAACTGAAACTTCCCACTCTCCATACGAGCCTTATGGTCTTAGAGATGCAACTCAGACTCCTAAAGAAGCCCTAACACAACTTGGCTAACAGTTTCCCATAACAACAAAGAGCCTCCTACTCACTGACATCCCCAACTCACCCACCTGGCGCCTCACACCCACCTGGTGCGTCCTCCCTTTTTCCAGCCTCCACTCCACGAGCTCAGCTGCTCCTCCTGCCAGTGACTCCAGCACCCGGTACCTGGTCATCAGTCACGCACATTACATGCACGACAGGCAGAACAAGGTGACTACCGTACATGCACTGAAATCGGCTTAATGGTATCAACAGATCGCCTCCAGCCTCCACTCCACCAGCGCAGCTGCTCCTCCTGCCAGTGACTTCAACACCCGGTACCTGGTCATCAGTCACGGGAAGAACAGGAATGACAGGCACTACAGACGTTGATTTTACAGTGATTTTACAGTGATTTTACAGATAACTCAAATATCACCTCCTCCCTCCACAGCTGCTTCCTCCTGCAGGGTGTTTTTGAGAATTCTCAAAAACATTTTACAGTTAACTCAAATATCACCTCCTCCCTCCACAGCTGCTTCCTCCTGCAAGGTGTTTTTGAGAATTCTCAAAAACATTTTACAGTTAACTCAAATATCACTTCCTGCCCCCACAGCTGCTTCCTCCAGCAACCGACCCAGCACCCAGTACCTGGCCATGACATGCATGAGTCATGACATGCATGAGTCATGACATGCATGAGTCATGACATGCATGAGTCATGACATGCATGAGTCATGACATGCATGAGTCATGACATGCATGAGTCACGACATGCATGAGTCATGACATGCGTGAGTCACGACATGCATGAGTCATGACATGCATGAGTCACGACATGCATGAGTCATGACATGCATGAGTCACGACATGCATGAGTCATGACATGCATGAGTCATGACATGCATGAGTCATGACATGCATGAGTCATGACATGCAGGAGCCACGACAGGCAGGCAGGAGCCATGACAGGCATAAATCACGAGAGGAAGGACTGCCATGCGCTCTACCATTATTGAGACAACGCAAAATTTCCTCGCAGACCAGCTCCAGTTTCACCTGCTAATTGATCGTCTGATCCGGTGGGAGCCTGTGAGGCGCAGCACTGCCACAATTGAGCCATTCAGAAAGTAAAATCAGAGCCGTTCTACTCCCCCCAGTTGCTGGCGGCTCGTCTGCTCCGGTGAGAGTCTGTGAGAGGCAGCACCTGTGAGAGGCAGCACCTGTGAGAGGCAGAACTGCCATTATTGAGATCATTGAAGTCATCTCAGAGCCATTTCATTCCCACCTGCTCGCAGCTGGAGTGGGAACAAATAAGAGATCTCACCTGCTGGCGGCTCGTCTGCTGCGGTGAGAGCCCGTGAGAGGCAGCACGGCCATGCGCTTGCGGTCCTTGGGGTCTCGACCAATGGGCGCATCCACACGATCGGAGAGGGGAGACGGCGTGCCTGCATGCATAGGTGGGAGGAGGGGGTGAGGGGGGGGGGGAAGGGGGGGGGGGGCGGGTAGTGTTGGTTTGGGTGGACCAAAAAAAAAAAAAAGCGGCCCTTGGGGTCTTGACCAATGGGCGCATCCACACGGTCGGAGAGGGGAGACGGCGTGCCTGCATGCATAGGTGGGAGGGGGGGGGAAGGGGGGGAAGAGGGGCGTTGTTGGTTTGGGTGGAATCGAAAAGCGGTCCTTGGGGTCTCGACCAATAGGGGCATCCACGCGGTCGGCGAGAGGAGAGGGTGTGCCTGCATGCATGGTTGGGAGGGGGAAATGTTAGTCCCTCTAGACAAATTATTTTGTCTTTTGTCTTTTGGGTGACAAAAAATACGGCGATCCTTCATACATGCGTTTACAAGGAAGAACAGAGGTTATTTTTTTCCACTGTGCGCTTTGAAGCGCACTCGGATGCATTCTCGGTTGACTCGAATACACACGAGTAGCCTGTGTGATGCACTGAGTTTCTTACCAATGACAAGAGAGAGGTAGCTTCTGTGCACGGTTCGTGCCTTGAACTGCGCACTCAGGTGAGCCTGGCTGAACGGGTCCTGGCGATGGGAAGTCGGGGGAGGGAGGGGAGGAGGTGAAAAGAAGCAGGAAATGATGAGAGGTTGAGGGTGGGGAGCGGTCGTTTGTTCGTGAGGAGAGGTAGCTTTTGAGGCGCCTCAGGAAGGGTCGTTTGTTCGTGAGGAGAGGTAGTAGCTTCCGTGCACTGAGCGTGCCTTGAACTGCGCACTCAGATGAGCCTGGCTGAACGGGTCCTGGCGGTTGGAGTCACATGGGAGGAGAAATGAGGTGGGTGGTGAGGAGAAGTGAAAAGTGGGAAGAGGTAGCTCCTGTGCACGGTGCGTGCCTTGAACTGCGCACTCAGGTGAGCCTGGCTGAACGGGTCCTGGCGGATGGGGATTGATGGGTGGTGAGATGAGGAGGAGGCGAGGAGGTGAGGGATGGGGAAGAATGCGCGTAAGAGTGATGAGGATGGGGATGGGGATTGATGGGTGGTGAGATGAGGAGGAGGCGAGGAGGTGAGGGATGGGGAAGAATGCGCGTAAGAGTGATGAGGATGGGGATGGGGATTGATGGGTGGTGAGATGAGGAGGAGGCGAGGAGGTGAGGGATGGGGAAGAATGCGCGTAAGAGTGATGAGGATGGGGATGGGGATTGATGGGTGGTGAGATGAGGAGGAGGCGAGGAGGTGAGGGATGGGGAAGAATGCGCGTAAGAGTGATGAGGATGGGGATGGGGATTGATGGGTGGTGAGATGAGGAGGAGGCGAGGAGGTGAGGGATGGGGAAGAATGCGCGTAAGAGTGATGAGGATGGGGATGGGGATTGATGGGTGGTGAGATGAGGAGGAGGCGAGGAGGTGAGGGATGGGGAAGAATGCGCGTAAGAGTGATGAGGATGGGGATGGGGATTGATGGGTGGTGAGATGAGGAGGAGGCGAGGAGGTGAGGGATGGGGAAGAATGCGCGTAAGAGTGATGAGGATGGGGATGGGGATTGATGGGTGGTGAGATGAGGAGGAGGCGAGGAGGTGAGGGATGGGGAAGAATGCGCGTAAGAGTGATGAGGATGGGGATGGGGATTGATGGGTGGTGAGATGAGGAGGAGGCGAGGAGGTGAGGGATGGGGAAGAATGCGCGTAAGAGTGATGAGGATGGGGATGGGGATTGATGGGTGGTGAGATGAGGAGGAGCCATGGTGCTGCACCCAGCCTCCCTCCGCTCGCCTCACCTTGGCCACCACAAGCAGCCCGCTCGTTCCCTTGACCAGCCGATGCACTATTCCAGCCCACGGCCCAGCCCGAGCTGCTATCTCACAGCCCAGCCCAGGCCAGGCTGTCTCCCCTCTCCCTCATCTCACCTTGGCTACCACAAGCAGCCCGCTCGTTCCCTTGTCCAGCCGATGCACTATCCCAGCCCACAGCCCAGCGTAAGTCCTTCCCTTCCCCTCCCCCACCTCACCTCCCATTGCCTGTCAACTCACAACCCAGGCCAAGCCATCTCCCCCTTTCCCTCATCTCACCTTGGCTACCACAAGAAGCCCGCTTGTTCCCTTGTCCAGCCGATGCACTATCCCAGGCCGCACATGTGCCCCCCCTGTTATGCTTGCTCTCACTCCCACCTCTGCTCCCTGTCCCTCCTTCCCCTCCTCTCCCTCGTCCCCTTCTTCAATTTCCTCCTCGTCCTCATCCCCCTCCTCATCCTCCTCCTCATCCCAACCAGCTGCTACAGAAGACTGAGAGTCCCCTACCCTCTCCCCCACTCCTTTCATGGAGGGCAAATCGGACCCAGGGAATGAGGAGGAGGAGGAGGAGGAGGAGGAGGAGGAGGAGGAGGAGGAGGAGGAGGAGGAGGAGGAGGAGGAGGAGGAGGAGAGCTGGTAGTGGTGCAGTAGTGCGTTCACGAGAGTGCCTTGCCAATTGCCTGCAGCGGGATGCACCACCTGCTCTGGAGGGGAGGGTGGCGCACGAGAGGAGGATAGGAGAGGGGTGCATGAGATCAGAGGGGTCAATTCGGGACAATCAGACAGGTAGCAGAAAGCGAGGTGCAACGAGGGTGAATAGGGTTATTGGATAACCAATACACATCCTAGAACAGGAAATGTAAAGAAAGGAAAACAAAAACAAAAGCATTTGGCAATGATATGCCATGCCACATTCAGCACAATGGATGGAGAGAAATTCTTCCTTGCGTCACAGTGCAACGCAACCAATAGGGGAAAAGAACCAACAAAAAGAAAGGAAAAATAAAAAAAGAGGATACAGAGACAAGACAATTACCATATGCGGAGCCTTGTTGACCACTACCACGTGGTCATCCTCATGCACCACGTGCAGGGCAATGGCGGATGGCTCCAACGCGTGCTGTGACTGGGGCGTAGCGAACGGAAGGAAGAGAGACCACGTACCATGTGCGGAGCCTTGTTGATCACGACCACGTGGTCATCCTCATGCACCACGTGCAGGGCAATGGCGGATGGCTCCAATGCGTGCTGTGACTGGGGCGGGGCAAGACTGCCCTGCACCCTGTCGCCCTCCCTCACTGCATACGACGGCTGGACGAGGGGAGGAATGGCGAGGCCAGGAATTGGGGGGGGGTGGGGGAAACGGAGAAGAGGTGGGAACGGAGGAGTGGGGTCAGAGAGAGAAACTGCCATTGCACCCTGTCGCCCTCCCTCACTGCATACGATGGCTGGAAGGTGTTTGTGGGAAGGCAGGGGAATGGGGAATTGAGAGAGATAAGGAAGATGGAAGAATGAGAACGAGCGAGTCGAGACCACCCTGAGAACGAGCGAGTCGAGACCACCCTCAGCTCAGCCTCCCTCCCTCTCTCTGCGTGCCTCCCTCCCTCTCTCTGCGTGCCTCCCTCCCTCTCTCTGCGTGCCTCCCTCCCTCTCTCTGCGTGCCTCCCTCCCTCTCTCTGCGTGCCTCCCTCCCTCTCTCTGCGTGCCTCCCTCCCTCTCTCTGCGTGCCTCCCTCCCTCTCTCTGCGTGCCTCCCTCCCTCTCTCTGCGTGCCTCCCTCCCTCTCTCTGCGTGCCTCCCTCCCTCTCTCTGCGTGCCTCCCTCCCTCTCTCTGCGTGCCTCCCTCCCTCTCTCTGCGTGCCTCCCTCCCTCTCTCTGCGTGCCTCCCTCCCTCTCTCTGCGTGCCTCCCTCCCTCTCTCTGCGTGCCTCCCTCCCTCTCTCTGCGTGCCTCCCTCCCTCTCTCTGCGTGCCTCCCACCCTCTCTCTGCGTGCCTCCCTCCCTCTCTCTGCGTGCCTCCCTCCCTCTCTCTGCGTGCCTCCCTCCCTCTCTCTGCGTGCCTCCCTCCCTCTCTCTGCGTGCCTCCCTCCATCTCTCTACGTGCCTCCCTCCCTCTCTCTACGTGCCTCCCTCCCTCTCTCTGCGTGCCTCCCTCCCTCTCTCTGCGTGCCTCCCTCCCTCTCTCTGCGTGCCTCCCTCCATCTCTCTACGTGCCTGCCTCCCTCTCTCTACGTGCCTCCCTCCCTCTCTCTGCGTACCTCCCTCCCTCTCTCTGCGTTCCTCCCTCCATCTCTCTGCGTGCCTCCCTCCATCTCTCTGCGTGCCTCCCTCCCTTTCTCTGCGTGCCTCCCTCCATCTCTCTACGTGCCTCCCTCCATCTCTCTGCGTGCCTCCCTCCCTCTCTCTGCGTACCTCCCTCCATCTCTCTGCGTGCCTCCCTCCATCTCTCTACGTGCCTCCCTCCCTCTCTCTGCGTGCCTCCCTCCATCTCTCTACGTGCCTCCCTCCATCTCTCTACGTGCCTCCCTCCCTCTCTCTGCGTGCCTCCCTCCATCTCTCTGCGTGCCTCCCTCCCTCTCTCTGCGTGCCTCCCTCCCTCTCTCTGCGTGCCTCCCTCCATCTCTCTGCGTGCCTCCCTCCATCTCTCTGCGTGCCTCCCTCCCTTTCTCTGCGTGCCTCCCTCCATCTCTCTGCGTGCCTCCCTCCATCTCTCTGCGTGCCTCCCTCCATCTCTCTGCGTGCCTCCCTCCATCTCTCTGCGTGCCTCCCTCCATCTCTCTGCGTGCCTCCCTCCCTCTCTCTGCGTGCCTCCCTCCATCTCTCTACGTGCCTCCCTCCCTCTCTCTACGTGCCTCCCTCCCTCTCTCTGCGTGCCTCCCTCCATCTCTCTGCGTGCCTCCCTCCATCTCTCTGCGTGCCTCCCTCCCTTTCTCTGCGTGCCTCCCTCCATCTCTCTACGTGCCTCCCTCCATCTCTCTGCGTGCCTCCCTCCCTCTCTCTGCGTGCCTCCCTCCATCTCTCTGCGTGCCTCCCTCCCTTTCTCTGCGTGCCTCCCTCCCTCTCTCTACGTGCCTCCCTCCCTCTCTCTGCGTGCCTCCCTCCATCTCTCTACGTGCCTCCCTCCATCTCTCTGCGTGCCTCCCTCCCTCTCTCTGCGTGCCTCCCTCCATCTCTCTGCGTGCCTCCCTCCCTTTCTCTGCGTGCCTCCCTCCCTCTCTCTACGTGCCTCCCTCCCTCTCTCTGCGTGCCTCCCTCCATCTCTCTGCGTGCCTCCCTCCATCTCTCTGCGTGCCTCCCTCCATCTCTCTGCGTGCCTCCCTCCATCTCTCTGCGTGCCTCCCTCCATCTCTCTGCGTGCCTCCCTCCCTCTCTCTGCGTGCCTCCCTCCATCTCTCTACGTGCCTCCCTCCCTCTCTCTACGTGCCTCCCTCCCTCCCTCTGCGTGCCTCCCTCCATCTCTCTGCGTGCCTCCCTCCATCTCTCTGCGTGCCTCCCTCCCTTTCTCTGCGTGCCTCCCTCCATCTCTCTACGTGCCTCCCTCCATCTCTCTGCGTGCCTCCCTCCCTCTCTCTGCGTGCCTCCCTCCATCTCTCTGCGTGCCTCCCTCCCTTTCTCTGCGTGCCTCCCTCCCTCTCTCTACGTGCCTCCCTCCCTCTCTCTGCGTGCCTCCCTCCATCTCTCTGCGTGCCTCCCTCCCTCTCTCTGCGTGCCTCCCTCCATCTCTCTGCGTGCCTCCCTCCCTCTCTCTGCGTGCCTCCCTCCCTCTCTCTGCGTGCCTCCCTCCATCTCTCTACGTGCCTCCCTCCCTCTCTCTACGTGCCTCCCTCCCTCTCTCTGCGTGCCTCCCTCCATCTCTCTGCGTGCCTCCCTCCATCTCTCTGCGTGCCTCCCTCCCTTTCTCTGCGTGCCTCCCTCCATCTCTCTACGTGCCTCCCTCCATCTCTCTGCGTGCCTCCCTCCCTCTCTCTGCGTGCCTCCCTCCATCTCTCTGCGTGCCTCCCTCCATCTCTCTGCGTGCCTCCCTCCCTCTCTCTGCGTGCCTCCCTCCATCTCTCTACGTGCCTCCCTCCCTCTCTCTACGTGCCTCCCTCCCTCTCTCTGCGTGCCTCCCTCCATCTCTCTGCGTGCCTCCCTCCATCTCTCTGCGTGCCTCCCTCCCTTTCTCTGCGTGCCTCCCTCCATCTCTCTACGTGCCTCCCTCCATCTCTCTGCGTGCCTCCCTCCCTCTCTCTGCGTGCCTCCCTCCATCTCTCTGCGTGCCTCCCTCCCTTTCTCTGCGTGCCTCCCTCCCTCTCTCTACGTGCCTCCCTCCCTCTCTCTGCGTGCCTCCCTCCATCTCTCTGCGTGCCTCCCTCCCTCTCTCTGCGTGCCTCCCTCCATCTCTCTGCGTGCCTCCCTCCCTCTCTCTGCGTGCCTCCCTCCATCTCTCTACGTGCCTCCCTCCATCTCTCTGCGTGCCTCCCTCCCTCTCTCTGCGTGCCTCCCTCCATCTCTCTACGTGCCTCCCTCCATCTCTCTGCGTGCCTCCCTCCCTCTCTCTGCGTGCCTCCCTCCCTCTCTCTGCGTGCCTCCCTCCATCTCTCTGCGTGCCTCCCTCCCTCTCTCTGCGTGCCTCCCTCCATCTCTCTACGTGCCTCCCTCCCTCTCTCTACGTGCCTCCCTCCCTCTCTCTGCGTGCCTCCCTCCATCTCTCTGCGTGCCTCCCTCCCTCTCTCTGCGTGCCTCCCTCCATCTCTCTACGTGCCTCCCTCCATCTCTCTGCGTGCCTCCCTCCCTCTCTCTGCGTGCCTCCCTCCATCTCTCTACGTGCCTCCCTCCATCTCTCTGCGTGCCTCCCTCCCTCTCTCTGCGTGCCTCCCTCCATCTCTCTGCGTGCCTCCCTCCATCTCTCTGCGTGCCTCCCTCCATCTCTCTGCGTGCCTCCCTCCCTCTCTCTGCGTGCCTCCCTCCATCTCTCTGCGTGCCTCCCTCCCTCTCTCTGCGTGCCTCCCTCCATCTCTCTGCGTGCCTCCCTCCCTCTCTCTGCGTGCCTCCCTCCATCTCTCTACGTGCCTCCCTCCATCTCTCTGCGTGCCTCCCTCCCTCTCTCTGCGTGCCTCCCTCCATCTCTCTGCGTGCCTCCCTCCATCTCTCTGCGTGCCTCCCTCCATCTCTCTGCGTGCCTCCCTCCATCTCTCTGCGTGCCTCCCTCCCTCTCACTCTCTGTGCCTCCCTCCCTCTAGCCCTCGTTCTGTGCACGAGCGGCTCAGGACACAGACAAGGGTTGAATGTGAAGGTTCACGGTGGGCTTAAAAGCTGGTGGGAGAGGAACAGCTAGTAGACTACCTTATCTGTCTGTCTGTCTGCCTGTCTGTCTGCCTGCCTGCCTGCTTGCCTGCCTGCCTGTCTGCCTCCCTCCCTGCGATTCCCGCCCTCATGAGAAAACTGAATGGCACCCTCCCTGCTTCTCACCTTCTTCTGGACAGCGCCATTCACCAGCACTTTCCCCTGCCGAATGGCGTCCTGCCACCTGGCACGACTGACGCGCTCCCCCTGTGCTGCCAGAAACGCATCTAGCCGGGATTTGGCCTGGCTCCGAGTGACCACGCCGTCTACAGACTCTTCTGCTACTGTCGCATCCTGAGGTTCCGTTTGGCTAAGGTTCGATACAGAATTTACAGATTCCCCTGTTATTGTCACATTCCGAGGCAGCGTCACCGGGTCCAAGGCTTCGCCCGTTATTGTCACGTCGTTGGTAGATTCTGTTGTGTATTGCGTGCTACCATGCGACGCCGCATTTCTTACACCACGCGACCGAGCAGAGAAGCAGCTTCCAATGCAACGTGTTGTATTCTGACTGGCGAGCTCGCTCGTGCTGACGTGTCTGCTTAGAGGGGTGCGCGGAATTCTGAAGACGTTTCCACGGTTCGTCTCTGAACGCTTGCTAGCGCCCGGAGAATCAATCAGATGAGAAACTGAGTGAATTATGCCAGTCATGCCTAGGGAATTCTTCGAGCTCGTAGCAACATAGAACGAATTCATGGAAATTGCGGCTCGAACCAAAGAGCTACTGACGTTTGAGTCTGTGTACGAATTCGAAATCCCGAGGCCTCTGGGATGAATGGCCAGAATCGCACTGGGTGAAGCGGAGCGCCAATCAAGGGCCAACGAATATGGACTGAGATGCGGAAACGCCGTCACTAATGTGGGCATGCAATTGGCGAACGGCTTCCGTGGATGCCGGAAAAATGAACGAGAATAGCAGGCAATCATACGGTGGTGACTGGGAGTTACTTCTCGGGGCAAGTATGACAATGAGACGAGAGAGTAACCACCTAGTTGCCTTTCAACTAGGCCTCACAAGAGAAGTGTTGCCGCAAGTGACCAATTTCCTGGCAGGAGGATTATTGTTTAGTATTATTTTCTGCTCTTACGCCTTTAATACTGAATCGAGTGGCTCTGTATCCTGCTAATTTAGAAAAGCTGCCTGCGTGGAGAATCCACGCGGAGCAGCGACAACGTGCCACGTGGAAGTACCTTTCCCTAAGCAAAGCAGCACCACTCAGAAGGTTCGGTTCGGTTATGCGTGTTTCGATTACGGTTTAGAGTCTTGCATCTGTTTCCACCGAGCCCAGAAGAACCGAATCGAACAGTACCCTTGCAAATCAAGATTGTTCTCTTGCTGTGTTTTTTTCATATATCCCTGACTTCCAGTCAAATCATCGTGGTTCTGTCCATTACAGCTTCAGGTGCCACGCATTCCCTTCACTGACAAGATTCTCTTCACTGACAGATCACCGTGCTTGCTGGTGACATACGTTTCCGCTCCGTTGTCAAGGTGCAATTCGGCCAGATACCTCTTAGCTGGTCTACGAAGTCTGAGGTGGTCCGCCGTGGTTAGCAACCTTTGAGGCGCCTCAAAAGGTTAGCGACATCACTGATAGTACCAGTCGCAATGGAGGTCCTTGCAGTCCCGCAAGTCCACGCACACATTAGTACCCTACCATCTAGAACCTCTCTCCGACCATCAGCAGAAGAGAGAGACGTCGCCATTAGCAGCAGCAGCAGCCTTGGACGAACCCCGCTTCGATTGACGGCAACTAGAAATCCGCGGGTCTCTTATCAACCTGGCCGTCAATCCCGCCGATCCCACCTTTACCGTCCAGACCTCCGCCGTGTCGCTGTCCACGTCAGCGCTAGCCAATCCGACGGCGATCACACGGGCAGTGAGAGCCATGACTCTGCAGCTGGTGTGGCGGAGGCACCAGCGCGCCACGCTACCAAAGACGAGATGGTCAAATTCATCGAAGGCAATGCGGAGGTGAGTTTTGAGTCGACTTAGAACTCGAACCATGACTGCTGGTGTCGCGGAGGTACCAGCACGTTACGCTACTAAGGACGAGCTGGTCAAATTCATCTCAGGCAATGCGGAGGTACGGCGGTTGAATAAGGACTAGGAGATTAAATTAAATCAATAAAACGTCTCTACTGATAGCAACACTTTTGCAGGCGAAAGAACTCTGAAGATTAAAACGTCTCTAATCCTTGGGCCTCGAACTCTGTCCTATCAGGCGTTTCTTATTAACCTGTTTTTCTGCGATCCCATCCACGCATGATTCGTCAACCGCATCGACCCTCTGGTCCGTATTGGCAGGTGTCTGTAATGGTGGTGGCGGCTACTGATCTGGTCAAAGAGGCTCAGGCACGGCACGGCATGGCCCCCACGGTGAGACGGACATCATCTCTTTGCTTCCTGCAGCCGCAGTTGTGATTTTTAGTTTTTAGTTTTGTCCAAAGCACCAGCCCAGTCACAGTCATGCCTTTAATCCTTTCCGTGAGTTCCGCAGGTGGGAACACTTACCAGGGAAACACTGGCAATATCTGCCTGCTACGTCAAGGAGAGAGAGCTATATCCGCCCTGCCACTCCTATTCTTTCCTTCATGTCCGCCCCTATCACAGGCTGTAGCAGCACTGGGGCGGCTGCTAATGGGGACGCTGCTGCTGGGGGCAATGAAGGGGCCAGACGAATCCGTGCAAGTCACGGTGAACGGCCGGGGGCCCATTGGGCAGATCACGGCTGTTTCAGCGCTGCACGGGGAGGTGAAAGGGTTTGCCGTTAATCCCCTGGCCGATCCTCCTCTCAACTCCAAGGGCAAGGTAGGCAACTCAAGTACGTGCAGTGAACGGCCGGGGGCCTATTGGGCAGATCACGGCTGTTTCAGCACTGCATGGGGAGGTGAAAGGGTTTGCCGTTAATCCGCTGGCCGACTTGCCTCTCAACTCCAAGGGCAAGGTAGGCAACTCAAATACATGAAATGCGATGAACAAGTGCATTTGTCTGTTTGGGACTTCTTCTGATTTCTCGGTCCCCGTTTCGTGCTTCAATGCGTGTCCCTGTTTCTCCGCTTTCCTCTTTCCATGGCCAGATGGACGTGGGGGGTGCAGTGGGCAAGGGAGTGCTTAGCGTCATTCGAACCCATCCCTCCTGGCAGTCGCCTTACACGTGAGCCTTATTAGTGAATAAAGAACATGGTGTTGGTTCATCAATTTCACCTTGATATGATGAGCCTTAGGACGGGATGGGTATTGGTTTTATGGTATGAGGCTCAATATGAAGGTATGAACCTTGATATGAAGGTATAAGCCCTGCTTGACTTGGTACAGCTCTGGCCACACGCTTTTACCATTCATCCCTTTCCATCTCTCCACATTCCTCCACAAGCAGCAGCACTCTGTTATTGGAAACCGCAAAAGGATTAGTAGGTTGTAATTTATAACACTAGCAGCCGCTACTCACCTGCTGCCCCTTTATGCTTTCTGGATTTTTTATACTATGAGCAATGCCCCCTGTTGTCAGGGCAGACTATTTGGCGGAGAGTGAGCGATCCAACCCAGCTTCTTCCCCAATCGCTGTTCCCATCCATCTTTTCACGCAACACCACTTTCAGTGGCACTGTGCCTCTGGTGTCAGGGGAGATCGCAGAGGATTTGGCAAACTACCTGGCGGAGAGTGAGCAGATCAACTCAGCTATGGGGCTGGGAGTGGCAGTGGGCAAGGATGGCATTGTCAGGGCGGCAGGGGGGTTCCTTGTTCAGGTGAGTGGCTGGCTCGACGCCAAACGAGTTGTTTGTCACCTGTGGCTCTGTGCGCCAACTCATCAAGACATTGTGAGGGCGGCAGGCAGGTCCTTGTTCAAGCACTGCTGCCCACGTATTTTCTCTTCAGTGCCATGAATGAAGTGCTTTCTGAGCACCTTCTTCCTTTTCAATCATCCTCTCTTTTCTCAGTATTAGATACACTTATTCTCCTGTTCCATGAACTCTGCATGGCGTCTCATCCTTCTGGCTTGGTCGTTGTCTTACACCTTGGCACCTCTCTCCAGGTCCTTCCCTTCTGCTCGGACGAGACGCTAGACAAGCTAGAGGCCAACGTCCAATCACTGGGCGCCATGTCAGATGCGGTGCAGCGCATGGATGCAGGGGCCATTGCTCACCATCTCTTGCAGGGGTTGGATCCCGAACCTGTCATAGATCCGGTATGTCCGGACCTTGTGCTTGGCATGGTGTGGTTTGATATTGCCGTATAATTTGTCTGCAATGCTGGTTGGGCATGTCACTCGTATACTGGATGCAGTGCAGCATGTGATTGTCAGCCTGTTGTTATCACTGGCAATCGTTGAGAAACGCACTCAGTCTATTCTCCTCTCCTCCCATCCCCTCTCATACAGATTGTGCCTACGTTTGGCCCATGTGGTCTGGAAGACTTGAAGCCTCGCATGCTTAGAGCTGTGGAGTCACTAGGAGCCGAGGACGTGAAGAAACTCATTGAGGAAAGAGGTGAGTGGATGAAATAATCTGGTGTGTCATGTTAATCTCAAGCTCCTCGGAGTAATGATTGGCAATCAAGTTTGGGATTGCTTTGGTCATTCCATCAGATTTGAAGTCCCTTCATTTGTTTTTTCGTGGTGGTGCAGGGTCGGTGGAGGTTCGGTGCGAGTTTTGTGCAGAGGTGGTGGATTTTACAGAGGAAGATTTGCACGATCTTCTAGTGAAAGCAGGAAAGGAATGAAATCAAGGAGAATCTTATGGTTCATGTACTTTTGGCTAGATGTAAGAGTGGTGCTGATCATATCAATAGTGAATCATTTCAGCTTCGGACGTTCTTGCTGGTGAGGTGGCGTTGGGGTCCCCAAGGCCTATGTCAGCCACGGAGCTCGGTAGAGCTTGAGAGCTTGACTTGGCGGGGCGCAGGCGGGAAACTCAACACATGCTCCAATCGCTGCGCCAGATCACGCGGAGATCCCTGTAATTCCACATCGAGCCTCCCTCCAAACCAGAAATCTAGCTTCGAGTTGCTGGTTTGAGAGACACAGGGGCATTCTCGCCTCACCACCAACCAACCCTTCAACCAACAGAAATAATTGTGAGGCAAAGTGAGAGAAAAACTGCAGGCGAGGAAACCCTGATTTCCCCTCTCTGATCATAGGTTGTCTGTCAGTTGTTGAGAAGCAGGCCAACACAGATTCACCAAATTCAGGCTGACGGCTTTCTGAGCTCTCTAGCTGGTGAACTACTTGGCGATCTATAGCTCGGATTCCATTCGGTTTACTAGTTTCGTAACTCGTTCCCTGTTAGTCCTCGTGTTGGACATCTGTTAGGTTTGGAACCAGCAACAATGGCGAACCAAGAGGAGGTTTGGGAGAGGGATCCCGTTTTCAAAAAGCTACGAGCAAAAGCCGAGAACAAGGTTAGAATGAGTCTTAGGTTATGATGTGTATATCCTTGTTGTTTGGATTGTATCTGTTTGGTGTGATCACAGTGGTTCATGCTATGCTGTGCATTATGCATTGTTGTGCGAATCTGCTCGAATCTGCTTCGTTGTCTCTCGACTTTTTCTCTCAGATGTGCTTTGACTGCAATGCGAAGAACCCTACATGGGCATCGGTCACTTACGGAGTCTTCATATGCCTCGACTGTTCAGCGATGCATCGTAGTCTTGGCGTGCACGTCAGCTTTGTCAGGTCCGTTTCCACGAATCTGTCTGAATTCATACTCGGCTGTTGGAACTACTTATTCTTACCCAGTTATTATTTCCCAGGATGTGTATCCTGGCATTCACAAACTTAGGAAAGATTCCCAGAATGTGCCAGACTGCGGGACCCGATGTGTTGCTTTGAAGCCTATCGCGCAGCAACCGGTGTTTTCGGCGATCATCAAAGCCTTGGTGATGTCAATCTTTGTCGCTTATCAGGTCGACAACTCTTGACGGTTGGAGCGTAGAGCAATTGAAGATCATGGCCTTTGGAGGAAACGGCCGAGCGCGTGCGTTCTTCAAGCAGCACGGCTGGACGGACGGAGGCAAGATCGAACAAAAATACACCTCAAGAGCCGCCGAACTCTACCGGCAGCTTCTCGCGAAGGAAGTTGCGAAGAGCTTTGCTGGCGCACAGACATCCCTCCCTTCGCCAACATCGACTAGCCAAACAGCTCCGAATGGCGGTGCTGCAGCGGCAGCGCCGGCTGCTGAGGAGGCCCCGGCTCCTGCCGCTGCTGCTCCTGCTCCCGCTGCTGCAGCGTCGCGAGTCTCTCCGGTTACAAGGAAGACGACGAGCGTAACTGCGAAAAAAACGACCACTAAGTCGTCCGGCCTCGGCGTTAAGAAGCTCACGACGAAGGTCAGTATTCGTGGGTTAGCGCGGATGGGTCGGTGTGTAGATGTATACTTGGCTGTGGAATGTCACGAGCCATGGCGGTAGAAAACAAGGTAGAGTGCACTGGCAGAACATAGGCATGATCGAAAGTGCAATACTAACGCGTCTGTGTTTGGAATGCGAATTTCAGTAAGAAGATGATTAACGAGTGGATTACCTAGTGCCACGGCCAACTTATGGCGTTCCTTGCGCCCATCCACACACCCATTGCCTCACTCTTTCTCAATAATTCCTCCCTCTCATCGTCCCCGCATCTCCAGCCGAACGACAGCCTGTACGAGCAGAAGCCAGTGGAGGCACCGGTTAAGGTGGGCGTGGTGGAGCACAAGGCGTCGCGCTTCACGTACAACGAGGCGTCCTCCTCCTCGCAGCCAGGCGCCGGGTCCGGCAGAGGCGGCCACGTAGCGGCGCCCGCGGCAGCTGGAGACTTTTTCAACGACTTCTCGGGAGGGATCAGGGCTGTTCCCAGTAACCGGCCCAAGCCCCCACCTCAGGTACAGGCCCCTGCCTCCGTTTTGGGTACACTCTGCTGCTTGTTGAATCTGTTTGGCTCAGTCATCTGCTGTTGGCATGTGATGTTTCTGGGGTGCGATGCGTTCGAGCTGCCGGTGCTTCTTGCAACGGGTGACGGCCTGTTTGGCCTGGTGACGTCGTCTAGTCTGTTTCACCCCAGGTATTCGCCCTCATCAGGACGCGCTCGTTTTCGTTTTTGGCGGCCTTGATTGCTTGGACCAATTCTTATGTTTCCAATCCTCTCTTTGTGGGTTGCAGCCAATCGAGGAGTCAGACAAGGCTCGCAGGAAGTTCGCAGGGGCGAAGGCGATCTCGTCGCAGCAGTTCTTTGACCGGGATAACAAGGAGCTGCAGGCGCAGAACCAAGAGCGGCTGCAGAAATTCCAGGTGAGCTGCAGGAACATGGCTTAAAACCGAGGTCCCCAGGTTTCAAAGGTAGAAAGGCTGGTTGGACCTGGTGACCCAACCAAAGGTAGGAAGGTTGGTTGGACCTGGTGAGTCTACCAAAGGTAGGAAGGATGAGGCAATAGAGGGGAACTTGATACTCCGGTTCTAATGACATTTCAGGAAGTGAAGAAAGACATAAGTGTAAGAAGCAGGAGCCGCAGCAGGTTTTCCACTGGGACAACAAAGTGCTGCAGGCACAAAACCGAGTGCGGCTGCGTAATTTTGAAGTGGTCTGCAGAAACATAGCTTAAAGACACTTTTAGGACGTGGAGAACGGGAGGACGCAGCAGCACTTTGACCCGGGCAGCAAGGATTTGCAGACAGAGAATTAAGTTTGGCTGCATTAGTGCGAGTTGGGCTGCAACAAACGTGAGCTGAGGTGTCTAAATCTAGTTCACAGAACTAAGCTGGGCTTCATTTGATGTTTCAGAGAATGGGGTTGGATGAGGCAGCAAGTGCGGAGAGGTGTGTTGTTGTGGCCACGGCAAAATGGTACTTGGTCAAATGAGAGGGAAGGCGGCATCTGGTCTTGGACAAGATGCTCTGGGAAACGAGTGGGAAACGTAGGGCAGCTGTTTCATCCAGCTCCCTCCCCCCCAGTCCCCGCCCTCCGACGCTCATCTCCTCCCCATGCCATCCCTTCTCCCCCATGCCTGTGCCGCCAGAACTCGTCGGCTATTTCGAGTGCAGCCTTCTTTGATCGGGACGAGGGTGGCAACCAGGGTGGTGGGGACGGCTCTCTGGACAGCGTTGCTGCAGACCTACTGGGAGGGCTCTCCGTTGGGGTGGGTGTTGCTTGCGTGTCTACTGTTGCGTGATATCCATTTTCCAGTATGTCTATCATTTTTTAGAATGTGTGTGGACATCACTTCATCCCCAACATTGACTCCCCACATTGTCTGGTAAAACAACCATGCCACTTGCTTCTTCGAGAGCAGGTTGTCGCCGGGCAGGCCGGGCAGGCTCTGTCATTATGCGCATCACGCAGCTTGCTTTGAGCCGCCTCTGTGAACCACGAGCTGTTTCAGAGCCAAGTGCCCACGAGCCGCCTCTGTGCCACCCACGACTGCCACTGTGCCACCCACAGCAACCCCCTTGCATTCCGCCCCCCTTGCTTCCCATGTTGCATTGCAGGCTGTGGCAGAGCAGACAGGGCAGGCACTGTCATCATTTGCCTCCAGCATCCTTGCTGACTTGCAGGACCGAATTCGATAGGCAGGGGGGTGGACGGGGGTGAGGAGGAGAAGGGGGACACAGGGACTTTTGAGGTGTGTCGGACGGGCAGGCGCTGTTATAGATTTCCCTCCAGGCTCCACTGTCCTTGCTAACTTGCAGTACCGGATTTGATCGGCGGGAGGGGGCGGGGGAGAATTAGGGGAGGATGTGTGGGGAGGAATGCATTGGACTCATAGTACCACATGCCCTGCTGATTTCACATGCGTCCTGGTAACTGAGGTATCACATGAAGTGTGCATGCGTGCTTATGTAGGTGTTATGTGCTGGCACGGTGGCACAGTGCGCCATACTTGTCTCTCCTTCTCATGGACCAACACTGAAACCTCTCGGTACACAGCTGTGACTCGCCCGTATGCAGAGAAAAAGCAGGGACGAGCAAGAGGAATTAGATAGGCCAGAATGGTAGATTGTGGAATGGGGCTTCAGTGGTAACCACATGTTTGTTATATTTGGGTAGCTGTGAACCAGTGTTTGTGATTTACTAACAAGTTTATGCAAGCACATCTGCAGCTAAGGGTATGTGTGCTGATTCTTGCTGATGCTCCTACCAGGTCTTAACAGTACGGGGTTTGACAGATGCCCCTTCAAGACACCTGATATGGCCTCTCTAGTCGCACTGAGTCAATTAACAGGTTGCCATTTAGCAAAAACAAGCCACAACCCGTTGCTTGATCGAGCAGGTGGCGGAGAATCACATGGCTCCAGATGGAAGGCAAGTGGCATGGTTCCTGTACGTGGTGATAAGAGAATTTAGGGAGGGAAAGGGAGGGCAGGAAGGAGGAAGGATAGGGACAGGTGAATACAAGAAGGGGAGAAGTGGGAGATAAGAGGATAACGAACATTAGGGATGGGGAACATGTTGATTGAGGGGAGCTAAGAGGAGGATTGTGTTCAATTTGAAAAGAGGTACTAATTGTTGAAGGTAACTGGACTTACCATGGGCTACAGCCGGCTCTAAGACCAGCCGAGCAGGAGTCTAGAAGATACTTCAAGCAAAAGAAAAGCAGCTGCAAAGTCTATTCGTTGTGAAACTAATTCAACAATGCAGGTTAATGACTGGACTCACAGTGGGGTACGAAGGGAGGCCGATTGGGTCAGGGCAGATCTGATGATTTTGGAGCGGCGGCAGCAGCGGCAGCAGTGGCATTGGCAGCAGCAGCTGTGGCAATAGCTGCAGCTGCAGCAGCCATTGTAGCAGCATCAAGCATCGCCGGCTCAGCAGCAGGGGCAGCAGTTGGAGGGGAAGCAGCAGCTAGGGTGGCAGGAGCAGTAGTTGCAGTAGTTGCGGCAGCAGCGGTGGCAGTGGCGGCAGCAGCAGCAGCGGCAGTGGCGGCAGCAGCAGCAGCCGTCACAGCAGCAGCATCAGCCAATGTCACTTCAGGGCTGACAGGCTTGGCAGCAGGAGCAGCAGATGGTGTGGCAACAGCAGGAGAGTATACCGAGGGAGCAGGAGCCGCAGTGGCACCACTTGTTGCAGCAGCAGTGGCAGCAGCAGCCGTGGCAGTGGCGGCGGCAGCAGCAGCCAGAGTAGCAGCATCAGCTGCAGGGTCAGCAGCAGGAGCAGCGGAGGCAGTGGGAGCAGCAGGAGCAGCAGCAGGGGGAGCAGCAGGGGGAGCAGCGGCGGCAGAGACAGCAGCAGCAGTGGTGGCAGCAGCAGCTGCTGCAGCGGCAGCAGAAGAGACAGGTGCTGCTGGGGATGGTGAGGATGGGGGCTTGAGATCCTCATACTGGGTGTATGGGGAAAGTGGTGACTGAGGGATGGGAAGAGTCATTGCGTCTGAGACAGCAGCGGCCACCGCAGCAGTGGCAGCAGCAGCAGCGGTTGTAGCACCAGCCGCAGCAACTGTAGCTGCCGCCCCTGCTGCTGCTGCAGCCGGGTCGACAACCAGAGCAGGCGCCGAAGCCACAGGTGAAGGCATGACGGCAGGCTCGGCAACAGGCACTGCAGCAGACTCGGCAACCTCGGCAACAGGCTCGGCAGCAGGCTCAGCAACAGGGATTGTAGCATCTTCAGCTGCTACGGCAGCAGGAGGTGAGGGGGTTGGGGAGGTTGGGGGCTTGAGGTCCGGGTACTGTTGGAGAGAGGGGAGCACGCAGAAGGAAGGGAAGTCGTTGAGTGAGAGTGAGGAGTAGAGGAGAGCAGAAGGTGGGTAAGACGATCATAAAGAGGATAAGGGTGGAGGAAATTGGATCATAAGACGATAATTAAATTGATGGAGGAAAGTGGATGAGGGTGGAGTGAGGTCAGGTAGGAGTGAGGGCAGGGAGGAGAGGCAGGAGGAGGCTGGAGTGAGAAGAGTAAGCGTGAGTGATAGCAGTCAATGCCGCACGTCTCTATCTGTGTGTGAGAGGATGTTAGCTCACCTGGCTGTAGGGCGAGAGGGGCCTGTCAGCATAGGGCAGGTCTGAGACAGGTGCAACTGGTGCAGCTGCTGCTGGTGCAGGTTCAACTTGTGCTGCCACTGCTGGTGCTGGTGCTTCTGCTACTGCGGCGGCAGCAAGTGGCTCAGCAGCCGGTTCGGCAGCAGGCTTGGTAGGAGGTTCGGCAACGGTGGCAGAATTGGAGGTGGGGGGGGAAGGGCATGGCGAAGTGGGGGGCTTGAGGTCCGGATACTGCAAGGGTGGGAGATTCATGGGCGGAAGGAGGGGGGAGAGGAGACAGATGGGGAGGGAGGGGGAAGAGGAGACAGTTTGAAGTTGGGTCAAAAGTTAAGGAGAAATGGGAGATTGAGGCTTGTGTGGGGGGGGCTGAGGATCAGATACTGCAAGGATGGGAAAGAGGATGCTTATTGAGCCGCCTAAAAGATCCTTACCAGGGCATAAGGGGAGAGAGGACGATTGGCGTATGGCAAGTCGGATACTGCTGACTCAGCCTCCGCCTTTGCTGACTCAGCCTTCGTTGCAGTAGGTGCAGCAGCAACAGGAGGAGCAGGGGCAGCAACAGGGGCAGCAGGGGGAGCAGCAGCGTGAGCAGCAGGAGCGGCAACAGCTGCGGCAGGAGCGGCAACAGCAGCGGCAGGAGCGGCAGGGGGAGCAGCAGGAACGGCAGCAGTACGGGTAGGAGCAGCAGCAGGGGGAATGACAGCAGCAGGGGCGGAAGGTGCAGCAGCAGTAGCAGCAGCAGGAGCAGCAGCAGCGGCAGCAGCAGCAGCAGCGGATGAAGGAGAGGGAATGGGCGACGGGACGGATGGTGCTGCTGCCGGCTTGGCAGGGGCAGCAGGAGAAGCAGCAGCAGGGGCAGCAGGAGAAGCAGCAGGAGAAGCAGCAGCAGGGGCAGCAGCAGCAGCAGCAGGAGCAGCAGCAGCAGGAGCAGCAGCAGCTGGAGCAGCAGTCGTGGCTGCAGCAGTGGCAGTGGTGGGCGCAGGACTCGTTTCCTTAGGCGGGCTCAGCACAGCAGTGCTGCTCGTTGGTGCAGTGGCTTCGTCGGGAGGGGCAAGGGCAGGCAGGTCCGCACCAGTTGGCAGGTACTTGCGCAGCTGAGCCAGTGTCTGCTCCCTGTCCTGTTGTGGGGGAAGAGAGGTAGGGAGGGGTGGGGAGAGATGGGGAGAGGTGGACAGAGGTGAGAGGAGAGAGGGTGGGCAGGTCGGAACCGGTTGGCAGGTACTTGCGCAGCTGTGCCAGTGTCTGCTCCCTGTCCTGTGGGTTGAGGAGAGGTTGGGAGGGACGGGGAGAGGTGGGAAGAGCAGAGTCGGTAAAAGTAGAGCCTGCTGACAAGTACTAGCACGAGGAGGAGGGGGGTTGAGAGAGTTAGTGGGAGTGGAATTGGGAGTGGCCATGGGAGTGGGTGAGAGTGGGTGGGAGTGGGTGGGAGTGGGTGGGAGTGGGCTTGGCGCATCACCACCCGCCCCTGGCAATGAACTGCACGAGCGCCACTGACGCTGCCAGCTGAATGCTCCCCTTACGAGGACCCATTCACTTTCAGTAGTATCTATCCCCCCACCATGGTGCATGCACACATCACCCCACCTACCTTAGCGAAGAGCAGCTTGGTAGCTATGAACTGCACGTGTGATGAGTTCTGTTTTTGAGTCGACTCAGAAACAGACTCCCTAGCGCGCCTTGCACCCTTGACACATCTCGTACCTTAGCAAAGAGCAGCTTGGTGGCTATGAACTGCACGAGCGCCACTGATGCCACCAGAGTGAGTAGTGCCTCGGCCTGAAGGGGTGAGGGGTTGAGAGGTTGAGGGGATGAAAGGTTGAGGACTGAGAGGTTGAGGGGTGAGAGGGGAACGGGGTGAAGGGGCCAGGGAGGGAACAGGAAGGAATGGGGGCAAGAAAGACTCTGGTCTGGATTAACGCATTGCATTGAAACAATGCTATGACAGCACTACCATGGAACAACATTGTTGTGGTGGTGCCGAGCCGACAATGCGTTTTGAGACGTCTCAAAACACTTCATCAAACACGTGACAGCACAACCATGAAACAACATTGTTGTCGTGGTGCCGAGCCGACAATGCGGTGAATGCGAACTCTGCCAGCACTGCCTTTTGAGTCGACTCAAAGGTCATGTGAATGCGAACTCTGCCAGCACTGCCTTTTGAGTCGACTCAAAGGTCATGTGAATGCGAACTCTGCCAGCACTGCCTTTTGAGTCGACTCAAAGGTCATGTGAATGCGAACTCTGCCAGCACTGCCTTTTGAGTCGACTCAAAGGTCATGTGAATGCGAACTCTGCCAGCACTGCCTTTTGAGTCGACTCAAAGGTCACTTAAATGCGCACTCTAACAGCACTGTCACGGATAGCCCAGCAGCAAAGATGGCCATGCCACACTGCCATCTCCTCTCCCCACTTTCCCCCTTACACACCCTCTTGGCCCCACTCTTCCAAAACTAGGCCATGAGATGGCAAGTACAAGTGAATGTGCACCTCTACGGTCTGTCAGCACGGCCACGGAGAGACCAGCAGCAGCGAGGATGCCCAGTGCTGCACTGCCATCCCCCCATCCGCCCCATCCATCTCACCCATGAGTGAACACGCACCTCTGCCAGCACGGCCACGGAGAGGCCCGCAGCAGCGAGGATGCCCTGTGCTGCACTAGCGTCCCCCCCCCCCCCCACCCAGCCCCTGCTTCCCAGAAACCTGACTACACCCAGCACGAAGGAACACGCACCTCTGCCAGCACGGCCACGGATAGCCCAGCAGCAGCGAGGATGCCGAGTGCTGCAGGAGCTGCTGATGCCGCTGCTGACGCTGTCTTTGATGCACTGCTCTGGATGAAGTTAAAGGGAAGAGACATGGGGAAAGTGGAAAAAGGAGCCGTGAAGAGGTGTAGTTAAAAGAATCAAAAGAGGTGGTTAAATGAGTTCTTTTGAGATGGAGTTTATGTTTCATGCTTTAGTTTGTTTGTTCTTCAATCAAGCCAGAGGAAACTCTGACGTGCTGCTAACCGCTTGCGCTGTGAAGTCGGACTCTTCAAGGTTCAAGGAGGAACGTTCTTTTTTTTAGTTTACTTGAAAACCCTGTCATAAACTCACCCCTACGGTGAAGAATTTTTTTTGTTCCAGCTGTAGAAACAGGTTGATTCCTCGTTTGAACAGGTGGACCGTGGAATATATTTTGTCAACTCATATGAGTGATTATTATCAGCTCACCTCTACAGTGGTGAAGACCTCTTTCACTGTAGAAACGGACTCCTCGAGGTTGATTCCGAGGTTGAACGAGGGGAGCGAGGGGAGTGAGGGTAGCACAGGCGTGGGCAGGCGGAGAAATGGTTTCTTCCACGGCAGCCCCCCTTCCTGCACGAGACAAGGGGGAAGAAGGGTGAAAAGGGGGAAGAGACAAACGGGGAGATAGGGGAAAGTTGGAAAAGGGGGAAGAGGGGAAAGGGGGAAGGGTGGAAGGGGAAACTAGTTGAGCGGTCAGGCGCAGGACGCTTTTGTTCCTGGAACTGCTCTGCTAAATATAGGTCAAGGTGGGGCTGGTTGTGGGAAGAGGGGAAACTAGCTGGCGGGTGACGATTTTGTTCACGGCAAACTGATGCATGGAGCCACAAAAACTTTCCGAGCTGATAATTCAACTACGGCAGGGACACTTCAGCCAGTACTTGCCTGCCACGCGTCAGCTCCTCCAGCCACGACGAAGACATTCTTGAAGCCCGCTGACGTCAGCTGCTTGGCGACATCCACGGCGTCCTCCCCGGCCCTGGTTGGGATAACAAAGGGAAACGCGAGAGTTCAGCAAACAGAAGACAATTTAGGTTAAAAATTAAACTCCAATCTCGATTGGTGTGACGCAACGTTTCCAACTCTGGTACTCACCAATCCGACAACACGAACGGCACATCACATACTTATCGATAACGATGATAGTAGATCCGTCCGACACGGCCTTAGCCTCCTTAACCGCGTCGAGGAATCCCTCTTTACGATCACCCAATTCAATCACCACGTCGTCCTCCCCGTCCCCCTCGCCCTCCTCCGGTTTCCGCTTCACAGAATCCTCGCGATACGCCACCGCCACCAGCCGCTTCGGCGAGTTTTTCAGCGTCGGGTTACCCGATCGGCTCTTCTCCTTGCCGTCGCGAATGTCCAGCAAAACAACCGCTTCGCCCTCTTCCTCCCACTCCTCCCCAGCCTCTTCCAGGGCCTTTTCCAGAGCCGCTTCTGGGGTCAAATCCCCCGCGTACTGCTTCCGCGTGAGAAACGAAAACGCCCCCGCGAGCAGCGCCGTCGCTCCCGCTGCGGCCGCGAAAGCGAGGGCCACTTCGGCGTCGAATACGGCGGCAGAAGCGGCAGCGGGGACGGCACTGGTGAACAGGTCGGCGACTCCAGCCGCTGCAGAAGTGACGGCGGAAGTGGCGGCAGAGGCGGCGGCCGACGCGGCTTCAGTCACGGCGGCAGGTGCGGCGGCAGAGACGGCGTCAGATACGGCGGAAGCAACGGCGCTAGCGGCCTCCCCAGCGGCGGACCCGGCGACGGCAGCGCCGGCGGCCTCCCCAGCCGACGTGGCATTGACGGGCCCGGTGGCGGCAGCGGAAGTGATTGTAACGACGGAGCGCTGCACGGCCTTGCCGGCGATTTGCTCGTAACGGGAGAGCGCGTCGGAATCGACGGCGAGAGCCGCAGGAGCGGTGAATGCGGAAATCGCGGATGTAGCAGCGGCTACAGCTGCGGCTACAGCTGCCGAAGCCGCTTTAAGAGTGAAGGAGGCTGGCTTGTTCTGCGACGCATTCGGTTGCGACGAGTCTGATTGGCGAGCGACGGCGCGCGACGTGAGCGCAGCATTTCGCTGAAGCTTCGCCGACGCGGATGCCGCGTGGGCGATTAGCGGCAGCGGGACGAGCGACGCGAGCTGATAAGCGGCGCTCAGGTTCCTCCCGTAGGAAAGAACGCGTCCGGCAGAGGATACATTGAAATGGCTTGGTGAAGTGCGGTGAGACGAGGTGCGCGTTGGTCTGTGCAGGGGAGGAAGACCTGCGACGATGCGGCCACCGCACGTCGCGGGAAGGATGAGCGCCATTCAAGCTGGCTATGCGACCTGGCGAAGCGTTGGCGAGTTACGCAAGGGGAGCAAATGTATGCTACAAGAGTAGGCACGTTGAGAGAAGCAGCCCACCGCCACACGACAAACACTGACCCGGCAATACCAATGTCAGGAGCAGCTAGGGCGTAGCGAATAGGCGCCTATTGATCTTGATTGCTCATGCGAAAACCAATCTCGCGGTGTAAGTTGACATTCACCGAAATGTAACGTACTCAGTCGCGTCAAACCTTTGAAAGGCAAGGAAAGCAAGCGATAGTGGAAGAGAAGTGGGGAGGAGGCTCAATTTCCAAGGGTGGTGAATCATCGTTGCGCCTTGTCTTGCTGGCGGTTCTCGAGAAGCCTTCACCACGCAGAATGCTACCTCTTGACGTGGAAAGTCGACATGGCAAGCTGTGGCCCTGAATGGGAGCCAGGTTGTGGCGGAGATTTCACGAAATTGGCCAATGATACATTTCCCAGTTCAAACTGCCTTGCAGAAAATCGTAATGTAACAAGTGCCACGTGCGAGTTCAAGATGAGGTTCCAAGAAATAGTGCGATTCGCTTCAGCCAACACAGCAAATCCCTCTTCTGTGAGCACCACAGGCTTCAACGCAAATGCCACCCTGAAATAAATGTTCAGTACCAACCATTATTTACAGGCTATTTACAACGACAAATCTATACACAAAGCTACTTGCAGAGGCCCCTCAACATCCACAGGATCAGAATTCAGATCGATGCCACACGCGCGTGAGCCATTCAAAATGGTAGTCCCATGACTGTCACACTCTTTCTGATGCAGCTTGGCTGACATCGAACCCCCCTCGGGCACGCAATGGGGCGCTGGAGGTGCCAACACCAAGGCTGGTCCAGAACAAACCCTGTTTCCATGCTGCATGTACAATAGCTCATTTTCATCCTGTTGCAGATGGGGGTCCACCAGGGATGCTACAGGTGGCACCAGGACACGATTTGGCAGCACGGTGAGCCGATGGTGGAGTGGCTGCTGATCCAACAGCAGCTGCTGCTGAGACTGAATGCCTGCTTCACAAAAGGGCTGCTGGGGCTCGTCTTCCTTCACAGGAATTTCAGCTGGTTTTGCTGCTGGGACGGCACTTTTTGCCTCCTTCAGTGTGAGCATCTCCGCAGCACTTTCAGCAATGCCGGAACTTTCTGAAGGCAAGGATGCCTTCTGCAGCTCACACAAGCTTTCTGTGGCCTCTTGAGCAACTGCCTCCGCCTTCCTCTTGTGCACTACCTTCAACCTCTCCTCTGCAATCGGAAACAAGATGGTAAATCAGAATAGTACACAACAAAATGCAGGGACTTACAGACGTAAAGCACACCTCTTGAACAAGTTTGACCTGAAATAGTGGCCAGCATACCTCTCTTGCGGCTGGACATGTGTTCATCCAAACACTGAGGCAGGGTGAACGTCCTCCTGCACTCATTGCCCTCATGCGTGGATGGAACAGTGGGGCCTGCTGCCAGTAGATTTCGGAGTTCATCCTCTGGAGAAAAACAGGTGCGAGCTGGATCAACATGATTGGATTGCATCAGGTGGATGGGTGGGATGGAGCCTGAGATGCCTGATGACACCAGGTGACTGGACGGCTGCACGGGAAGACTCCCAGTATAGCTCAACGATTGCACCTTCCCCAAGGGCAGGTCCCTGTGGCCGGATTGAGCAGGAGCATTCTCGGTGAGCGCGTCGGCTTTGCTGGTTGATTGCAATATATGATTCCTGGTATGAAGGTCCGTATGGCTGGATCAAACAGGATTCCTGGTTAGAGATCCATGCGACTGGAAAATTGTGGAGGAAGGTTTCTGGTAGACATGACCTCATAACCAGAGGACTGCAGTGAAAAATTCCTGGTTAGAAAGTCCGTATAGCTGGAAGATTGCACTGGAAGGCTTCCAGGGGGGCAATTCAGATAGCTGGATGTCCGAACAGGAAGACCCTGGGTAGAAAAGTCCACATGGCTGGTGCTTGGAGCCGGAAGCGATAGGGAATTAAAAGAAGCCGTGTCAGGCACAGGAAGCTGGGATGAAGAGGAGAGCGAAGCAGTTGCTGTGGGATTTGGAGAGAACGGGAGAGCAGAGGGCGAAGTTGGAGCGGGCCCGAGGGGGTTTACGGGAGGCCGTAAGGTTGCAAGAAGGCGCGCTCTATGGATGATGGTTTGTAGCGCTCCTGCAGTGGTGAATAGTTGTGACGGCGTGAAGAGACAGACACACAGAGATACGTTAGAGATGGGAAAGCACAAGAAGCAGGCTGGAAAACTTGGCTAAGAGGCAACAAGAAGAATTTTTTGAAGGGGATCCGCAGAGAGACTGAAAAGGCACGTTCACAATCTTAGCCTAACTTTTTTGCCCCATCGCCACCAGAGACAGAAAGCAGGGCTCCAAAACAAGACGTGCAGCGACAATCACCAGTGAAAGCGGCGGAGGGGGCAGGAAGAAGCCTCTTGGCGATCAGGCGAGCAGCAAGAGCCTCGTCGTCATCGCTAGCAGCAGCCGCCTTGATCTCCCCCTCGCTCGGCAGCGAATCTCTGCGCAATCTCTTCCACTTCCGACTCCCGTTTGACGGCTTCTGGCTCTCGCTAGACTCCCGGCGCTGGCCTTCAGAAGGCTTCTGCCTTAACGCTCCGAGCTCAGGCACCGGGGGTAAGGCGCTGCTATGTCCCGCCGCAATAGCCGGTAAATCTTGATGAGGAATCCGCGATTTGGAATCTTGATGAGTCGAGACGTTGCTTGTAGTAGCGGTTCGCGATAGGACTGGCGCGTTCCAGCGGGGCTCATCTTGTCGGCCATACCTTTCAAGTGCACGATACCTCCTGTCATACAGACCATACCTCTCCAGCGTTTCACGAGCAGTTTTCCGCGCCCTAAGTAGGAGCCCCTGATCCATTTCACGAGAAGCGGTGGTAATGCTGCTGTTGCTGCTGGCTTCTAGTTCGTGAACGTGCAGAAATGCGGTAGTAAATACTGCTTGAAGTGGGGAACTTTTGGATTGATAAGAACTCTCATCCCTGCTAGCAGCTGGCCGATCCTTCGCGGTTTCCAGAACACTGGCGTGGCAGCTTGGTGCGAGGGAAAGTGATAACAGCCTTGTGGTTCAGAAGGACCACACCTGGGTGGGGCCATCCCTAATGATTGCTCTTGCAGGATTTCAGCAGTCTACCGCCTTAGAACTCTTGCAACCAGACGCAGCTGGCATGCGCAGGAAAACACTGAGACCCTGGATGAGCTGGCGAGTGGTCCCGTAGGGCTTCGCATGTGAACGGATGAGGAGCTTGTGTTTCGGATGGATGGTGAGGATCAAGTGATGCCGCCAGCCAGATCCGACGAGAGAATCTGAATCCGCGACTCTGCTGATCTGTGACGAAGTTGAGGCGGTTTCGAGAAAACCTACTGGCGGAGGTTGTAACACCTCGCTACCCACTGGGTCAAAACGAGGGTTGTATTTGAGGCGCAGCGGATGCTCTCATACCCTTACGTGTAAGCCCCACAGGCGTTACAGAGGCAGTTTGTAGCGACCTGAAGCAGATATTCGGGATCGCCGTCAAAAAGTGAAAAATCACGTGACAAGTGGCAGATTGGAGTAAGTGATGGTGGTGATCGTGCAGCTGAGAGCTTCTAGAGACCGTCCATAAGTCTGCTGTAGTCAGGTGCATCCTTGGGGAGTTCGGTTCTAAGAGATTTAGGGCGGCCATCTGTTCGAGCTGGTGTGAGAGGCATCATTGCCGGCATCCCTACGCGGTTGCTGTCCACTCCGACCCATGGAAGTCCAAACAAGACGATGTATGCGGTTGTCGCATTTCCGGAGCTGCATGCGGTGCCGGCTATCGCGCTAAGCAGAGACGGCTTAGCGTTCATGGTGGCGAGGGGTAAAAGGCCGCATCGCGACGGAGCCACGTGTAAAGAAAAAATGTAAAGCTCCCACCTATGGGTGGGACTATGCTGTCAGTCATAGTCGCGTGCCACACGTGCCACGAGTACTAGTGGTCCAAGCTTTTGCCATGTGGAGTGTTCGAAGTGGCAGGGAGCGCTCGAATATGTTTCTGGGTATGTAGGAGAGGTTATAGGGTAAGTAGCTTTCGCGGGGGCACTACTAGGGACCCCGCGCTTTCTAGGGAGCTACAGTGCCAGCAGGGGGCACTTTCCGCCCCCCCGTGCCTCAGACAGGGGAATTATAGAAACAACACAGAACTCTTCCCCAATAAATTTCACTTTCTGACGCCGGTAGCGCCCGGTAGCGCTCGCTAGCGCTACCGAGCGCTACCGACTGAGTCAGCAAGCTGACCGCGGGCAAAACAAATAAACCCCATACGGACTGCATGCCATTCGGGAGCCTCAACCCTAAAATTTTAGGGTTGAGGCTCCCTCGGATGGCATGCCATCTGGATGGAATTTAGTTTTTTTCTTGCCCGCGGTCAGCTTGCTGACTCGATTGCACTGCCTGCTTACGCAGGCAGTGCAATATATTCCCCACATTCACCCACGTGTCACAAATTTGGAAAGTTAAAAAACGCACGGCAAAAAAAATAAAACCCATAGGGAACCTGGACTCATTTTCGGGAGGGATCAGGCCCTCAGATTCACTTTTAGGGACGTTGATGCATCAGGGTCCCTGTGAAAAAAAGCCTGAATTTTCAGGGTTCCTAAAAGAAAAAGCCTGAATTTTCAGGGTTCCGGAAAACAAAAGCCTGAATTTTCAATCACATCATGCAGTTGTTCTAGAGTAGCCTTTCGACATGGTAGTAGAGGGATTCGTACCAGAAACCTTACCATTCGGTATCCGCTTCGCTAACCACTAAGCCAGTTCATGGAGTCAACAATCAGTATTGTTTACAGAAGTGGTTTTTAAATTGTGGAAATGTTGGTTGACTTATTGTCTCGGGTGTTTTACGGGAAGGATTCGGAATGTGCATTCAGTGTACACTTCGATAAAAGTCTGAAACATCAGTGTTAGCTATGAAGTAAAGGCTGAAAAAATCAGTGTCACAAAAATCTCAACACTGAAAATTCAGTGTAGGTACACAAAACTAGGCTGAAAATCAGGAATTTCAGGGAAAAATTCCTGATATCGTAGAGCCTGGGAGGGATCAACCCTAAACACGGGAACCCACATTTTTTTTAGGGTTGATGCCTCCCCGAGACGCATCCCTTCCCGATTGGGTTTTAGTTTTTTTTCGGTCAGGTAAAGGGATATGTTTTCCCTTAGCTTGCGAAAATTGTGACACGTGGGTGAATGTGGGACCGAGTTCTGTGTTGTTGCCATAATGTTCCTGTCGGAGTGGCGGAGTGGCGGAAAGTGCCCGCATATAGCACTGCAGTCCCCTTGAAAGCGCAGGGTCGCTACCCCTGCGAAAGCTACTTACCCGAGGTTATACAGAGCCTTGCTTGGATAACTTTGAGCGCCTATACAGAGCCTCGCTCGGTTATACTATGCGGTTATACAGAGCCTCGCTTTCACCCCATTAAGCGTTGTATTTGAAGTAGGAGAGGTTATACATAATTTTGCTCCCTGAAAGAACACTATCTTACTCCAGTGCTCTATTAGGGAAGCTTCCAACTGATGTAGATTGCAAGCAGGTACAGAACTTTCCATGCAGGTTTCCCCTCAAAATTACAGTGCACATTGTGCAACCCCACACATCAGATGTGTCAAGATGAGTAGCAACACGCCATTACGGAACCTGAGGACAGTCAGCCATGATGTAACATTTCAGTGTCATGATGTTACATGGAAATCTGATCCTTCCAGGATGAAAATTTCCAGTCCAGCAATTTATCCCATACAATTCACAGCACCCATGGAGGCGTATGCAGCCATGAAAGCGCATGCACCCACGGAAACAGGTATGCCAGGATAGTCATGGTCGTGAGAGCGAAAGGACTGCCAAGAGTCTGAGAAGAAGCCTTGCTCCTGCAACTAGATGCTCTAAATAAGAGACGCCTAGCAGATAGAGCATATGATCCTGAGACAAATCCCTAAAAGTGGTTGAATGTCTGTATGATCCTGCTTCTGCCATTCAGCCACTTCCAGTTGGTGCTGGTGTTTAACTTCAGCCGGTTGCAGTTGCTGCTGCAAGACCAACCGCTCATTGCCTCGCCGACCTTGCTACATCTTGTTGGGCTGAGTGCCCCTTAGGATCTTTGGTAGGGTTAAACTCTGGGTAGAGCGATGTAGTAGCGGAAGCGTTTAAATGAAGTCCTTGAACCACCTTGCGCTGGTATGTGAGGGCAAAGTAAGTTAATTAAAACAAGCAAGTACAAAGGTTTATATAAGAGTACAAAAAATACGAAGAGATATAATTAAACTGTTTTACTGTTGCGGTTCGATACAGTGCGACTCGGGCAACTGCTCAATGTCGAGTCAGTTGTGTGTCCTTGCTGTCGCGCTGCATTTGTCAAGTCAAAGGTCGCTGACCTTTGACTTTCGCGTAACCTCCAGCGGTTACTTCAACCTCCGAGGGTTGACTCGCTGGTGCCTCGATATGCTCTGCTTCGCTTGTGCCTTGGTGTTTCGACACGACAGAGGCGCTTAAGATTGTTTGTTCCCAACACTCCCCTTCGCTTCTGGAGTGTCGCTGCTGGTGACGTGGCTTTGTCCAGTCAGCAGCATGCAGTACTCGAACTTTTGTTTTCCGAGCTTCTTGGTCAAGTAGTCAGCTGCCATCTCGGACGTGGGACAGTAGGATAGTTCAAGTCTCCCCTTCTCAATCTCGTCTTTCACGAAGAAATATCGCAGAGCGATATGCTTCGTTCTGTTCACGAATCCATTTTTGTTGGCGATGCGAATTGCAGATTGGTTGTCGCAGAACAGAGTGAAGTTGGGTAACTCGGCTAACTTCGCTTCTTCCAGCAGCTCGCGAAGATAGAGTCCTTCCTTGGTGGCTGAGCAGAGTGCAATATATTCTGCTTCAGCTGACGAGAGAGCAATTAATTCCTGCTTGCTCGATTGCCAGGAGATCGGTCCGATAGGTTCGAGGCGCTAGATGTAGTCGGTGCGGGAGCGCCTGTTGTCGGAGTCGCCAGCGTGATCAGCGTCGACGTAGCCGATTAATTTAGTCGGTGTAGTTGTGTTCTTGTAGTAAGTTAGGCCGATCGTTGAGGTACTGACGAAGTAGTGGAGAGTGCGGTCGAGCTCCGCCAGGTGTTCTGCTTCAGGCTTCTTGAGGTAGGTGGCGAGCTGGCTTGCGGAGTATGAGAGGTCGGGGCGGCAGGTGACAGCTGCGAAGAGAAGGCATCCTAGCTTTCTCTGGTAGTCGCGTATCCCGGCGGATTTGAGTAGAGAGGATCCTTCCTTGTGGTTTCCTGTCGCGTAGCGGTAGGGCGTAGAGATGGTGGTAGGTGTGAGCGCGAAGCGTTTGGCGATGGTGTCGGCGTACTTAGCGGCGTTGAGGTAGATCGCGCCTTCTTCTTCCCGAATGTTCAAGCCGAGGTACTGTGTGACGGTAGAGGAGACCGTGAGTGTGAGGTCCCTCTGTAGCTCCCCTTCGAACCAGGTGGTGATGTCGTCAGTGGAGCCGATGTAGAGTAGGTCGTCTACGTAGACGATCAGCAGAATGTAGTCGGTGTCTTTAGTGAGTCGGTACATTCCTTGGTCGTGAGGTAGTTGGCGGAATCCGATGCGAATGAGGCGAGCGTGTAGGTACTGTTGCCATAGCCGCGGAGCTTGCTTGATCCCGTAAAGTGATTTCAGCAGTTGACAGACTTGGTTAGGTTCCCCGTTGGTACCGTGTGGGAGCTCGACGAAGATTTCCACGTCGACAGGTGCGTAGAGGAACGCGTTGGCGACATCGATTTGCCGTAGCTTCCTTTTCTTCATGGCGGCGATTGCGAGGAGGATTCGAAGTGAGGTATGTCGGCTAACCGGGGCGAATGTCTCGGTGAAGTCCCGTCCGTGCTCCTGATCGAATCCACGCACAACCCAGCGTGCTTTGAACTTCTCAATTGTGCCGTCTGCTTTTGTTTTAACGCGGAAGACCCATTTCCCGGTGAGAATGGTCTTGTTCCTTGCCACGCTGATGGGGACAACTTTCCAGGTGTTCCGTTCCTCCAGCGCCTTTAACTCTCTGTCCATGGCTTCACGCCATTTTTCCCTGTGTTCCCCCCCCAGAGCCTGCTGAACCGTCGCAGGCTCCTTAGGAAGAGTGTTGCCGTGGACTGCGGTGACGAGTCCGAGAATCTGCAGTCCAGTCTGTGAGTAGCGAGGAAGAGTTGCATCCTCGGGATAAGCTGCTTCATCTCCCGCTTCTGGATCAGGTATGAAATTCGGTTCTACTCGTTCTGCTTCGTTGGTGTTGACTGTCGCAGGTGTTACGTAACCGTTGTCGGCGAAGTAGTAGAAGGTTTCGGCGTTGACACTTTCGCGAGGGTTATCTTCGTCCATGGAGACGTCGACGGAGCAGAACGGAAGGGGTCCAGCTTCTTCTGATGCGTTGGCCACATTCTGCTCGTCCCAGTCAGCTTCGTCTGCTGCCGAGGCGAAGGCTCGGTCACCACGAAAACCACCTGTGGGATCTTGGTCCTCTTGCAGGTTGGCAAGGTATGTCTGGAGCGTGAGTCGTTCGTAGAAAATGACGTCGCGTGCTGCTACTGTTTCCTTGGAGTGGACGTCAAAGATTTTCCACGCGTTGTAGTTCTTTTCGATGCCGAGGTGTAGTCCCCACTGTGCGCGTTGTGAAAATCGGCCCGCTCGTGCTGCTGGGGGTCGGTACTGTACCATGCATCCGAACACTCGTAACATTTTTGTGCTGCCCTGTTTTCCTGTCCACAGCAGATGCGGTGATGCATTGTTCGGTAGTGATGAAGATGAGAGCAAGTTGTGCAGCATGACAGCGTGGTCCATCGCGTCAGGCCACTGGTGGTTGGGTAGCCGCATGCCACGCAACAGTTTGCGCATGCTGTTCTGCAGAGTCCTGTTCATTCTTTCTGCTACACCTTGCTGCTGATGGGCGTAGGGAAGAGAGAGGAGCTGCTTGATTCCCCTTTCCGCCAGGTACTGCTTGAATCGCTGAGAGGTGTATTCTCCTCCTCCGTCAGACTGGAAGCTTTTCAGCTTTACGCCCGACTCTCTTTCTGCTACTGGTAGCCAAGCAGCGAATGCTTCGAGGACCATGTCGCGGCTGGGTAGGTTTAGATGCCAGACGTAACGGGTGGCGGCGTCGATGAAGGTGATTGTGTAGTTGTATATTACTGTCAGATTTATATGACATAGCTACTGTAGGCTATAGTGGGGTAGCACATATAGGGTACAGTTGTCTAGGGTTTGCATTTGTACCCAACTTTCCCTTAGTCAATTCATTCTCGTTCAGTTTCTCATGGTATCGAGCAGGTTCCCCTGTGGGAACTGTTCCTAGGGCCCACCACCTTTTTTTTCCTGCCCGGAGCGCGCTCTACACTGCCCGAGTCGCGCTCCCCTCTCTCGACCCTGTCGCGCCGCCTTAGCGGCCCCGTCGCGTCGCGCTTGCGGCCCCGTCGCGTCGCCCTTGCGGCCCCTTCACGTCGCGCCGCCCTAGCCGCTGCGTCGCGCCGCCCTCGCGGCCCCGATCCGCCGCCCTCGCGGCTCCGTCGCGTCGCGCCGCCCTCGCGGCCCTTTCACGCCGCCCTCGCGGCCCTTTCTAGCCGCCCTCGCGGCCTCTTCAAGCCGCCCTCGCGACCCCCCCCTCCTAGCCGCCCTAGCGGCCCCGTCGCCTACCCCTGCGGCCCCGGCGCCGCCCTTCCCTGCCTCGGCGCCGCCTCTGCTGGCGCCGTCGCCTACCCCTGCGGCCCCGGAGCTGCCCTTCCCGGCCCCGGCGCCGCCTCTACTGGCCCCGACACCGCTCCACCCGGCCCCGACGCCGCTCCACCCGGCCCCGCCGCCGCTCCACCCGGCCCCGCCGCCGTCCCCACGCGGCCCCGCCGTCACCACCGAGCCGCCGGCGCCGCCGAGCTGCTGCCGAGCCGCCCGATCCACCCGAGCCGCCCGAGCCGCCGCGCCACCTGAGCCGCCCGAGCCGCCGGGTCGCCGAGCCGCCAAGCTGCAGTTGCTGCCGAGCCGCCGTACCGCCGAGCCGCCCGAGCCGCCCGAGCCGCCGAGTCGCCGAGCCGCAGTTGCTGCCGAGCCGCCGTACCGCCGAGCCGCCCGAGCCGCCCGAGCCGCCGAGTTGCCAAGCCGCCGAGCCGCCGAGCCGCCCTGTCCGGTAAGAGCAGCGCCTCTGTCACTGCACTGCCCTTACCCTACTGTTCGCACTGCTAGTCTACTGCTGTCATGGCTACCCCTAGTGTCCTCGCTTTTGACGCTGAGGGTCGGGCCATTGACTTTGACGTCTGGGTAGACGGTCTCTCCCTCTTTGACCTCACCTCTGGTGCCTCTCCTGCCCCTGCTGCTGATGCCGACGCCACTGTTCGCTCACAGTGGGCCACACGCGATGCTGCTGCACGTCTTGCTGTGCGTCGCCACCTGCCTACCTCTGAGCGTGCGCACTTTAGCCAGTACAAGAGTGCTCAGACCTTGTACGACGCTGTAGTTGCGCGCTACTCCTCCCCTGCCACTGCTGCACTGAGCTGCCTCATGCTACCGTACCTCTTCCCTGACCTTGCTGCCTTTCCCACAGTCGCTGACCTCATTACGCACCTCCGCACTAGTGACACTCGCTACCGCGCTGCGCTTCCTGCTGAGTTCTGCGCCAAGAACCCCCCCCCCATGTACATCACCCTCTACTACATAGTCACCCGGCTCCCTGACTCCCTTCGCGTAGTCAGGGACCACTTCCTCTCAGTTTGCCCCACCACTCTCACCGTTGACCTCCTCGAGAAGGCCCTCCTAGCAGCAGAGAAGAGCATAGTCGTTGTAGGAGCCTCTCGTGGTGACCCTCGCACCCCCGTCTTTGAGGGGTGTTCCCCCTCCCCCCTTTTGCCCTCTGTTGCCTCTGCTGCTGCGGCCGACCTCGTTGGTTTCGAGTCGGTCGGCGCTGCGTCTGCCCCGAGCGGGAGACGCCGCACCGGCAAGGGCAAGGGGGGAAAGGGTGCTGGAGGGGCTGGCGGGGGTGGCGGAGGTGGCGGTGGAGGCAGTGGAGGGGGTGGGGGTGGTGGTGGGAGTGGTGGCGGGGGTGGAGGTGTCGGTGGCGGCGTGGAGGCGGAGGCGGCGGCGGCGGCGGCGGTGGCGGTGGGAGCGGAGGTGGTGGAGGTGGCGGCGGTGGAGGAGGCGGCGGCGAAGGAGGTGGAGCTGGTCGGGGTGGCACTGCGCAGAGGGTCGGCTCCGGTGGTGGTCAGCGCCAGCAGCAGCAGCAGCAGCAGCGCACTCGTGACATCCCCCTCCCTCAGCAGCTCCGTGAGTGGTACGCTGCACGCCAGCGGGGTGGGGGTACTGGTCCGTGCACCTACGTCCTACGCACCGGCGACCGCGCGGGTGAGCAGTGCGGGGGTGCGCACTCCACCCAGCGCTGCTTTGGCCGCCTGACGGACGCTTGGCGTCACCAGTTCCCTGAGGCCACTGAGATCCCCCGCTGGGGCGAGCTGTCTAGGGCGGGTGTAGCTGTCTTTGACCTTGAATTTGATGCTATTCTTGCTGCCATGTATGCTGTGACTATTAGTGATGAGGGTGACTGTTACCGGTGTTTTCCGCCCGACCCGGGCATTGAGACTGCTGCTCTAGGTACTGGTGAGGCTGCTGCTCTAGGTGCTAGCGAGGCTGCTGCTCTAGGTGCTAGTGCGTCTGCTCCCTCAGGTGCTGGTGAGTCTGCTCTCTCAGGTACTGCGTCGGCTTCGGCCTCCCACACCTTCACCCTTGACTCGGGGGCTTCTCGCTCCTTCTTTCGAGACCGCACCACACTCACGCCGCTTGGCCGGCCAGTTGCAGTCTCTCTGGCAGACCCCTCTGGGGGTCCTGTCCTTGCTCACTTCTCCACTGTCCTCCCGTGTCCGGCGGCCCCCTCTGGCACCCTGTCTGGTCTTTACCTCCCCTCGTTCTCTACGAACTTGGTGAGTGGTGCTGACCTACAGGATGCGGGGGTTCACCAGTTCACTCCTGCGAGTCAGCGGGTGACCCACTGCACGGACGCTCGGACAGGCCGACACCTGGCCACGTTTACACGTCGGCCGGGGTCGAGCCTGTACACACTGACCACTGCGTCTCCTCCAGTCACTGCGTCTGGTCAGGTAGCTGCGTCGGGTCAGGTGTTTGCTGCAGCGTCCAGGTCTGGTCCTGAGTCTGCCCCCTGTTCGTGTCGCCTCCTGTCTCACGAGACTCTCCTCTGGCACCACCGCCTTGGTCACCCCTCCCTGCTTCGTCTCCGAGGCATGGCCTCCCGTGTCCTTGTCTCTGGTCTTCCCCGGTCCCTCCCTCCCCTTCCTCCGGGGCCTGGCCCTACCTGCGTCCCCTGTGTCGAGGGGCGGCAGCGGGCTGCCCCTCACTCCTCCCAGTTTCCTCCGACAGAGGCCCCGCTGCAGACGCTTCACATGGACGTGTGGGGCCCGGCCCGCGTCCGTGGACAGGGTCACGAGCGCTACTTCCTGCTGGTGGTTGACGACTACTCGCGTTACACCACAGTCTTCCCATTGCGCAGCAAGGGTGATGTCACTGAGGTGTTGATCGACTGGATCCGCGCAGCTCGTCTCCAGCTCAGGCAGAGCTTCGGCTCGGACTTTCCTGTTCTGCGTCTGCACTCTGACAGAGGTGGAGAGTTCTCCTCTGGCCTTCTGCGAGCCTACTGTCGTGCACGAGGCATCCGCCAGACCTTCACGCTTCCGGACTCTCCACAGCAAAATGGGATTGCTGAGCGCCGCATTGGCATGGTCATGGACGTCGCCCGTACGTCCATGATGCATGCGGCTGCCCCCCATTTTCTGTGGCCGTTTGCGGTTCGGTACGCGGCGCATCAGATCAACCTTCACCCCAGGGTCTCCATGCCGGAGACCTCCCCAGCTTTGCTGTGGACGGGGAAGGTTGGCGATGCGTCTGCGTTCCGTGTCTGGGGATCTCGGGCGTTTGTCCGCGACTTGTCTGCGGACAAGCTGTCCCCTCGTGCTGCTCCTTGCGTCTTCCTTGGCTTCCCCCCTGACGCGCCAGGGTGGCAGTTCTACCACCCCACCTCTCGCCGTGTTCTGTCCTCCCAGGACGTCACGTTTGACGAGTCGGTCCCCTACTACCGCCTCTTCCCCTACCGCACTCCGTCCCTCCCCCCGCCACCGTTCTTCCTTGTGCCAGGTCCCCCCCCGGTAGACCCCCTCCCCCCTCAGGGTCCTGCCCCTTCAGGTGTGTCCCAGGTAGACGCAGTCGAGCCTGTCGAGGTTACTGGTGACTCTGGTGCTGCTGAGGGTGCTGAGCCTGGGGGTGCTGACTCTGGGGGTGCTGAGCGTGTGGGTGCTACGCCTGGGGGTGCTGAGCCTGAGGGTGCTACTACTGGGGGTGCTGAGCCTGGGGGTGCTGAGCCTTGGGGTGCTACTACTGGGGGTGCTGAGCCTGGGGGTGCTGAGCCTAGGGGTGCTACGCCTGGGGGTGCTGAGCCTGGGGGTGCTACGCCTGGAGGTGCTGAGCCTGGGGGTGCGGAGCCTGAGGGAGCTGGGCCTGCTCGTGTGGCGTCTGGCGGTGCTGAGCCTGGAGGTTCTCCGGGTGCTTCGTCTCGGCGGGAGCCACTCTCTCCACAGGAGCTGCGCGAGTGGTTTGCCCGGCGCTGGAGGCGTGCTGCTGGAGCTGGAGGTTCTTCGGCTGCTGAGGGTGCTGGTGCCGCGGGTCCCGGAGGTGCTCGTACTGGGAGTACTGGAGCTGCTGGGCCTGCGGGTACGACTGGAGCTGGAGCTGCTGAGGGTGTTGGCGCTGAGGCTACTGCTGTCGGTCCTGGAGGCGGTCCTGCTGGGGGTGCTACTGGTGCTGCTGGAGGTACTGGAGCTGGAGGTGCTGCTGGCGATGGTGCTGCCGCTGGGGGTACTGGTGCTGTCCCTGCTGTGTCTGGAGTCGCCGCGCGGCCTCGGCCGTACTTCGTTCCGCTCCTTCAGCAGGTTCTTGGTCTCCCGCCTTCTACTGGTCCTCCTCCTCCCTTAGAGTGTCCACAGCCTGTCCCGTCACAGTTACAGTTACAGCCGGCCTCCCCACTGCCCGCTCCTTCTCCCTACACTGGTCCTACTGGAGGTCTTGCTGAGCGTCGTGAGCCTGCGTCTCGCCCTGCGTCGCCTGTCCGTCCTGCTCGCACTAGTGGTCGTGGTTCGCGTCAGCGTCCTCCTCCTGTCCCTGGCACGCACCGGATGTCTCTGCGTCCGTCCACTGCTCCTCTGTGTGCCCCTTTGCCTTCTCCTCCTGAGTCCTCTCTTCCTGCTCTTCCCGACCCGGAGTCGGACTCTCTTCGTGCTGCCAGTCCTACTGTCACGCGTCTCCTTGCTACTGTCGTCACCGACCCTTCCTTTGAGTCCACTGCTGCGTCTGCCCTAGTTGCTGAGCTCGTCGACTTTGCTGCTCGCTGTCGTCTAGACTACGCTGCTAGTCTTGTCGATGAGTCTGAGTCTGTCTGTCCTCCGTCCGTCGGGGGTGAGTGTGCCCTTGGCACGGACGTCCTTGAGGACAGGCAGGAGGAGTTCCAGTGTTTGGCTGCTGCTTCACCTCATCTCGTGTCCGTACTGCTTACCCCTGAGGGAGACCCGGAAGCACTTGACATCCCGACTCCGCGCTCTTACGCGGAGGCGATAGAGGGTCCCTACTCCTCTCAGTGGCAGGCAGCTATGGACACAGAGATGGCTTCCTGGAAGTCCACAGGCACCTACGTTGACGAGGTTCCCCCGCCTGGGGCGAACATCGTCAGTGGCATGTGGATTTTCAGGGTGAAGCGGCCGCCGGGTTCTCCGCCTGTCTTCAAGGCGAGTTACGTGGCTCGTGGCTTCAATCAGCGGCAGGGAGTTGACTACTTTCAGACCTTCTCTCCCACCCCGAAGATGACCACTCTTCGGGTACTGCTGCACATAGCTGCTCACCGTGACTACGAGCTGCACTCTCTTGACTTCAGCACTGCTTTCTTGCAGGGCAGCCTGCACGAGGAGATCTGGCTGCGTCGCCCACCTGGCTTCACTGGGTCTTTTCCTCCTGGCACCCAGTAGAGCCTCCGGCGGCCAGTCTACGGTCTCCGCCAGGCACCGCGTGAGTGGCACGACACACTGAGGACTACACTTGCGGCTCTTGGGTTTGCTCCCTCTACTGCCGACCCGTCGCTGTTTCTGCGCACCGACACTTCTTTGCCGCCGTTCTACATCCTCGTGTACGTCGACGACTTGGTCTTTGCCACAGCTGACACTGCTGGACTCGCCCACGTGAAGTCCGAGCTGCAGAAGAGACACACGTGCACAGACCTGGGTGAACTGCGCAGCTACCTTGGCTTGCAGATCACCCGGGACAGAGCACGCCGCACCATTACCCTGACTCAGTCACACATGGTGCAGCAGGTCCTTCAGCGCTTCGGCTTCACGTACTCCTCGCCTCAGGCCACTCCTCTGCCTACTCGCCACTCGCTCTCAGCTCTGCCTTCGGATGAGTCCGTAGAGTCGAGTGGCCCGTACCCAGAGCTTGTTGGCTGCCTCATGTACCTCATGACCTGCACACGATCTGACCTTGCATACCCTCTTAGCATTCTCGCACGCTATGTTGCTCCTGGGAGACACAGACCGGAGCACATGGCTGCAGCGAAGAGGGTGTTGCGCTACTTGTGCAGTACGTCGGGCATGGGGCTTGTGCTTGGAGGGCAGAGTCCAGTGGTCCTCACTGGGCACGCAGACGCTTCTTGGGCTGACGACCAGGCTACGCAGCGGTCGTCACAGGGTTACACCTTCAGCCTTGGTTCCGGCTCTGTTTCGTGGCGGGCTACCCGCTCGTCTTCTGTTCTCGGCTCCAGTTGTGAGGCTGAGATCTACGCCGGGGCCATGGCTGCACAGGAGCTTCGCTGGCTCACCTACCTGCTGACTGACCTCGGAGAGCCGCCTCGTTCTCCTCCAGTGCTGTACGTAGACAACAAGGCCATGCTGGCCTTGTGTCGAGAGCAGAGACTGGAGCACAGAACGAAGCACATTGCTCTCCGCTACTTCCTTGCTCGTGAGCTACAGCAGCGTGGTCAGCTGCGGCTTGCGTACGTGGCCTCTGAGGCCAACACTGCTGATATCTTCACCAAGGCACTTGCGCCTTGTGATCATCAGCGCTTCTGTACTCAGCTGGGTCTTGTGCCTACCTTGCCTCACTTGCTCACCCCTTGACCTTGTTTGTACTGTTGCATATATATATACACCTGCTCCTGCTTGTCTAGCCTTATATATATATGTAATCCTGCATGTGAACTGGCCTTGTGGCCTTGAACTTGTGCTCGGAATGTGTGGTGACTTTGTGATCCACCCTGAGCTTGCTTTGCTTTGCTTGACTGGTCTTGTGACCCCTTGTTCTCCCCCACTTTGCCTATGGGGGTGTGTCAGATTTATATGACATAGCTACTGTAGGCTATAGTGGGGTAGCACATATAGGGTACAGTTGTCTAGGGTTTGTATTTGTACCCAACTTTCCCTTAGTCAATTCATTCTCGTTCAGTTTCTCAATTACTTGTCCTGGTTCCCGATTGTACAGGATGTCGCTATACACCTTTTCGAGGGGTGCGTACGCGGGTGTGCTCGGGTTGTGATGAGGAGTGAACGGCCGATGTGGTAAGTCGGCTTCGGGGCAGGTAAGACATGATCCTCGTGCCCGTTGAAGTTCTCTGCCGTCGAGTAGTAGTAACGAGTCCTTGTCAAGGACTCCTGCTCTTATTGTGTTGTTTAACACAGTGTTGCTTGGGTGTCCCATGCGTGCGTGCCAGATGTCTTCGGAGGCGCGGTGTCCGGGTGAGCGTCGATACGCGTCGGAGTTGGAGTAGAAGCTGGCGGTGAAGTTTGCGCTTCTATGGACTTCCCGTTGAGCCGGATTCAGCTGCTGTGCGGGTGTTGGTGGTGCTTCGTCAACGAGGAGTGGTGTCGTTGTTGCTGCTACTGTTGTTGTTCCTGCTACTGCCGATGATGTCTCTGCTGCTGCCGATGATGTCTCTGCTGCTGCCGATGTTGTCTCTGCTGCTGCCGATGTTGTCTCTGCTGCTGCCGATGTTGTCTCTGCTGCTGCCGATGTTGTCTCTGCTGCTGTCGATGTTGTCTCTGTTGCTGCCGATGTTGTCTCTGCTGCTGCCGAATGTTGTATTGTTACTAACGCACGTGTTCGTTCTGCTTCAGGAATGGTATGTGAATACCAAAAGCCTTACGGACTAAAGTCGGGGTCGAGATCCGGCGGGTGCGTCCAAGATGTGAAGGTGACGATCCCGTCACTGTCTGCGGTGCCCAGGTCTGGGATGAAATCGAGAACGAAGACATTGTTCTTCAGGACCGCCTTTCCGATGTAGAGGCCGCCCTTCCCGTGGTACAGCTTGAACTCCTGGGTGGTACTGTCGGCTTCCAGATGTATGCCTTTCGCCATCAACTGACTGACGCTCAGCAAGTTGTAGCCAAGTCCTTCTGCTATTAGGACTTTGGACATTTGCAGTATGACATTCGTCTCTCGTGACTGAAGTTGCACTACTCCTTGTCGTCGTGTGCGCAGGTTCTGATTATTGGCGACAGTGATGACGACTTCTCGTTGAAGTTGGTGCTCGCGTTGAACGAAACGTCCTGAAGAGCACATATGTTGTCCGCAGCAACTGTCCAAGAACCATGTATCCTTCCCGGACGGCTCGCTTTGAGCGATGGCGGCGTACGTCGGGTTCGGTTGAAGTGACTCGCGGCGAGGCGTGCTGTTGTCGATTGTTCTTCTGGTGAGTAATATGGTGGTGACTCAGTTACGCAGGAGTCACTCAGCCTTGCCATGCAGCTGACGATGTTTCTTGTTCCTTTCGCAGGTTGTCCCGTCGATGTTGTTGATACTTGTACTGAAGTTGTCGGATTTGCTTGCGTTGAGGCGACTTGACTGCTAGAAGGGCGAAGTTGGCGTTGCGGCGACGTTGACTGTTGTCGATTCGGGCAGTGCGTACGAGGATGCCCTGAAGTCTTGCAGAGGTGGCAGAACGGAGGTACGATTTTCGGTCGATTGTTGTTGTTGTTGTGGCGCCGTTGAGTGTGAAACGCGAATTCGGGCACTGATACCTTTCTCTTGTGTCGTTCTTCTTGCAGGTCCATGTCTTGCTGCTCGGCGTGGATTTCGGCGCAAAGTGCTGCTTCAGAAATTTTCCCGTGGGCTCGTAGTATGGCGCGAGTGGAGCGCCAGTGAGGACCAAGACCGCCGATGACAACCGTGACGAAGGCGTCCTCTGAAATCGATCCTCCACATCGAAGAAGCTTGTCGCGCAGCTCGCGGCAGCGACTGATATACGCCATTCCCTTCTCGCCTGGTTTCATTTCGATTGTTGTCAGCTGCGCCATTAACCGACTTTGGTTTACGCTGTCTGTTGCTTGATACAGGCTCTTCAAGTGATTGTACGCGAGCTCCGCGGAGTTGCCGTAGCCTCGGTAAGACCGTATGTTTTGTTGTTGAGTTGGAGTGATGTTCCTCAGTAGTATCGTGTACGCCATCATCGATTGATAGGTGTACTGCTGCTTCTCATACTGTATGCCGTTTGTTGGGTATGGCAGGGACCCGTCGAAGTAGCCAAGGATTTGCGCTCCTTCCATCATCAGCTCGAATTCGAACGACCAGGTAAAGAAATCCTTCCCGTCGAAGGGTTTTGTCGTTTGCAGTTTTAGAACGTGCGCGAACTGCGACTGAACTTGTAGTGCGTCCAGCGTTCTCTCTTGTCCCGATGCAGGTTGTGGTTGTGGCATGAAGCTGACGGAGCCGCGCTGGGGCTCGTACGGAGCGAAGGTAGGTTGCTGTTGTTGATTCCCGCGTGCGTAGGATGAGCCATCGAGACTCATGGGCGTCACGTTGTTGTTGTTGTTGCTGCTGTTTGATTGCGCAGGTGCTCCTTGCTGATGCTGCTCGTAGAAGGACATGAAGGAGAAGAACTTCTCCATCATGCTTGGATCGAAGCCCGCGCCTTGGTTTGCGGGTGTTTCAGTAGACCCAGCTGCCGGTCTCGTTGTTGTGCCTTCCTCTGTCTGTAGGCCAGAGGCAGGAGGTGGAGTAGGAGTAGTACCAGGAGAGCCGTTGGAGGAGTTCCTCTCCTTTCTGGTAGACATGTCTCTTGGTGTATTAGGTGTTAAGGAGAAATAATTTTAACCCTAACCAGCTCTCATACCATGTTGGGCTGAGTGCCCCTTAGGATCTTTGGTAGGGTTAAACTCTGGGTAGAGTGATGTAGTAGCGGAAGCGTTTAAATGAAGTCCTTGAACCACCTTGCGCTGGTATGTGAGGGCAAAGTAAGTTAATTAAAACAAGCAAGTACAAAGGTTTATATAAGAGTACAAAGAATACGAAGAGATATAATTAAACTGTTTTACTGTTGCGGTTCGATACAGTGCGACTCGGGCAACTGCTCAATGTCGAGTCAGTTGTGTGTCCTTGCTGTCGCGCTGCATTTGTCAAGTCAAAGGTCGCTGACCTTTGACTTTCGCGTAACCTCCAGCGGTTACTTCAACCTCCGAGGGTTGACTCGCTGGTGCCTCGATATGCTCTGCTTCGCTTGTGCCTTGGTGTTTCGACACGACAGAGGCGCTTAAGATTGTTTGTTCCCAACACATCTGTTGTAGTTCCTGCTGTTGGAGCCACTGATTTCCTTGTTGCTGCTGCTCCTCTTGGTTTAGCGGCGAGTGTTGTTCCTGCTGCATCAGACGTTGTTGCTGCTGCTCTTGCTGATGCCGCATCAGCTGTTGTTGCTGTTGCTGGTGGTGGTGCAGCTGCAAACGTTGTTGCTGATGCTGCTGTTCTTGTAGCATCAACTGCTGCTGCTGCTGCTGTGCCAGCTGCTGCAGATGTGAGCGGAGTTTCTGCTGCTGATGTTGCTGTTGCTGTTGCTGTTGCTGTTGCTGTTGCTGTTCATGTTGGTGCTGCTGATGCTGCTGCTGCTGCTGCATCAGCTGCAGTTGAAGCTCTTGCTGCTGGTGTTGCTGGTACAAGTCCTGCAGCTGCTGTTGCTGTTGCTGCTGCAGCTGCTGCTGCTCCTGATACTGGCGCAACTGTGCTTCATCCCAGGCATGTGCCTCTGCTTGGTGCAGGTAAGCCTCTTCTACCTGCCTCACTGGCCACCACATACAGCCACGGTGAAGCATGAGCAAAAGACATTAGGTGACACATGTCAGCAAGAAAGACGAAAGCTCTAACAACTCCCAATAATCTAGGCTTATGCAGCCTTCCTCACCTCTTTTGTCCAAATTCATGTGGCCTCGGCGCGCTGGAGAGATATTTAATCTCCTGCCACAGAATCTGCCCTGGAGATCCGCTTCGGAGCCTGTCCCCAGCCTCCCTCCTCCTATCCAAAAGTCACCTATATTTGGCAAATCAGCAAGGTTGGGTGCAGATCTAGGAGAAGCAAGCGAAGGCTGCTGGGAGGAACCGGCGGCGGGAGAGGCGGACGAAAGGGCTGAAAGTGTAGAGTACGCTGCTGAAGTAGCATCAGCCGAATCGCCAGGCAAGGCTGTTCTAGACGCTTCAGCAACAGGCACAGGGTTTGCCATACTTGATTTTTCCGAAGGAACAGGGTCTGTCGTAGAACCTTCAACAGGGGGCACGTGTTCCTGATGTGAAGGATCCATGATGCTGTTCAAAGCTAGTCGTGAGACGTGCAGCAGCGCGGGGACTGGGGTTCTTCTGGCTGATACTACACGATGCTGCTCCCGATTTCTGGCACCACAAGAGTGAGGAAAGAAAGAAAATCTCTCGGTTTATGCACCTCCGAGGCGTGAGAAAAGGAGAGGAAAAGAAAGCCCTTCCTGTTGCAAACCACGATACGACTTCCTTTAAACGCCGCGCGCTGTGCTCCTCATGACCCAGACTGAGCTTCACTTTCCATCGAACGACCTCTCAGAAAAACCATCGTCTAGCGCGTAGAGTGTTCTCTGCTATAAGTGCTTTCAGCATCATGATGCGCTACACAATATGGCCTGGATACATAGGATGATGCCTGCGCTGCTGGGCAGGGAAGGCTGGGTGAGAAAGCTGGAGAAACCTGGGTAAGAAAGAAGATGGAGCGCGCCGATAGAGAGCGCCGCTGAACAAGCTCGATTCATGGCTGCACACACACAGAAGAAGGAAATGGTTAACAGCTGGTTTCTGATCTGATAAGTTGAAATGTCTCTTGTACGAAAACGGGACATGCAGCAGCGAGTTTGAGAATGAGCATGGGGACCGTCGCGGAGACGTAAGGTCAAGCAGGAAAGGGACCGCCGCCAGCCGACGCGAAAGGTCGAGGCACAATTAGGGTACCCAAGGCGCCTCATTGCTTATTTCTAGAGAGCTCCGCATTCGACCATGAGAAGATTCGCGAAGCAGCACTAAAGACATGCAGGAGCAAGCACATGATGTAGTGCCTGCAACGGTAGTAGTTGACAACTCATACTACATAACCTATTTCAATTCTCTGCTGCGGCTCGCGTGCGTCCTGCCCAAATACTCCTCACATGGGCTCCTCTGTTTTTCTTCCACGGAAATCTCTGGAGCGCTGATGAGACTTGCATGGCATGAACCTGCATCCCCGTTCGCGTTAGAGTAAATTAAACGACTTCGTACTACGCAATCCGTAAGTTTTGAAAGGATTCTTCTGAACAGCACAGTTTTTCTTGCCCTGCTATACCCCCCTCTGTCTCAACCTGCTGGTTCAAATCGCCACAACACTCCACACCTTTCATCCCCTCCAGCCCCTGCCTCTTCAACTCAAGACCCTCTCCCCCTGGTTGATCCCTTAAAAGCTGCTCCTGTAAGAGCAGCAACTGGCGAAGCTGTTCCAGCTGTGCCAGCTCGTCCTCCTCGCTCCCTCCTGCACCCTCCCCTTGCAATGGCCGCCTTGTAAGAGCGCTAGCCTCCTGCTGCTGGCTCACGACAGGCCGAGAGGTCAATATCTGCTGCTGCTGCTGCTGCTGCTGCGCCAAGTTGGGCTGATGGAGAAAGATAGGCGGCTGCAAGGAGGAGAAGGACTGCTGGCGCGCTGGGATGGAGGCAGGTGGAATCGACCGGCCATGGACCACAGGAGATGGAATGGCAGCACCTGGTGGGCCATGAGATGTAACGGCAGCACCTGAAGGACCATGAGATGTAGCGGCACCAGCAGCTGAAGAGCCGTACTGTGGAGTGGTCAGGGGAGCAGCGGCAGCAGGAGTTGAAACTGCAGACCCAGCCAGGACTGGCGGCCTAATCAGTGAAGGCGTCACCAGAGGAGGGGTAACTAGGGACATTCGGAATAGTCACATTCGGCATAGTCACATCAGGAATAGTCACATCAGGAACAGTAACAGCTGGCATCGTTACAGCCGGCAGAGACAAGTCAAAGAGGTGCGAGGTTGCAGGCAGCCAATCCAAACCCGTGAGATCTTGCACGGACCCCTCTCCTCTTCTCACTCCTCCCACCCATCCCACTCCTCCTTGGGGAACATTTTCTGACCCCACGCATGCTTCTGCTTGACTGCTCCCCCCCTGCTGCTGCCCTGCCTTGCCCTGCTGCTCCAACACCCCACCGATGCCTGGCTGTGCTTGCTGCTCTGCCAAGGCCAACAGTTGAGTCAACAACTCCTGCTCCTGCTGCTGCTCCTGCTGCTGCTCCTGCTGCTGTTTCCGAAGCAGCTCAAGCTGTCGCCTATGTGGTCGCAGCCATGCCAAATTATCACCACTTGCCCTCTGCATTGCCTCTTGAGCTGCCCCTGCCACTGACCGCACTGGCAAGGATTCCATCTCCCTTATAACCTCTTCCGTCATTTCCATTGGCTGCTGCTGCTGCTGCTGAGTCTTTTGCAACCCTCCAGATTTTACCTGCTGCCCCTGCCCCAATTTTGTGACAGGCGGGGCCGACACTGGTCGTCCAGATGTAATATCAGATGTAACACCAGATGTAACAGCAGCTGGAAGCACAGAAGCCAACATATCAAGTGGTGTTGCTCGCAGCTGACTAGCGGTTACAGGTGGGGAAAGAGAGGACGGATGCTGAGAAAAGGTGGTAACTGATGGTACGGTTACCCGTGGTATGGTTATCGGTGGTGGTGCAGCAGCAGGCAGGCAAGGGTGGAAGTGAAGGAGGAACAGAAGCAGGATGGGCAGGTGCGAATGAGGATGCAGTGATAACTGCACGAGGTGTAACAGCGTCAGCAGGGGATGTTTCAGAGGGGCAGGAGCAGAGAAAGAGAGACTGGAGGACCTCCGGGGAGAGGGTGGAGAGAAAGGGGTCTGAGGCGAGAGGAGGGAGGAGCAGATGGTGCGGTGGGGATCGGTTGGAGTGGGTGGAGGGTCCTATGGGTGTCTGGGTGGGCGGCCATGAGGGAGTGTGAGGAGACAGGGAGGTGGGAGTATGGGGAAGAGACGAAGGCATGATTCGGTGAGGCTTGCTGGGAACAGCCCTAGGGGCCCTGGGCTCAGTGAATACAGACTGCTTGTGACCCTGCGGCGGCTGCTGCTGCTGCTGCTGCTGATAATAATGCCTTTGCTGCATCCCTTGCTGTTGCTGCTGCTGATGCGGCTGTTGCTCTTCTTGCTGCTGCTGCCACCGAAGATGCTGCTGCTCCTTCTTCTGCAGGTACTGCAGCTGCCGATGCTGCTGCAAGTGACGCTGCAGCAGCTGTAGCTGATCTTGACGCTGGTTGTCCTGCCTCTGATGCTGCCGTTGCGTATGCAGCAGCTGGTGCTGCTCCTCCAACTGTTGCGGATCAATCAGCATCGGCTCCTCTGACCACCCACCTTGACCCATGGCAGCAGGAGCACCAATAGCAGCAGGAAGGCCAAGTGAAGTCACAGCAGAGACTCTGCTTCCAGTGCTCTGGGATACGCCAAGGGAGAAACGGTGTGCCTCAGGAGTCAATTTCTGAGGCGCCTCAGGAGTCAATTTCTGAGGCGCCTCAGGAGTCAATTTCTGAGGCGCCTCAAAAGCAGAGGCTCGGCTTCCAGCGCTGTGGGATACGCCGTGGGACACACGGTGTGCCTCAGGAATAAGCTGCTGCTGTTGCTGCTGTCCGGCAAACTCAGGGGAGAGTCGAAGTGGTAGTGCCTGTACTGCTACTCCTGGCTGCTGATTCTGCTGCTGGTGCTCGTGCTGCGGCCACTGCAGAGACAGCTGCTGCTGATGATTCTGCTGTCGCTGCTGCTGCTGCTGCTGCTGCTGCTGCTGCTGCTGCTGCTGCTGCTGCTGCTGCTGCTGCTGCTGCTGCTGCTGCTGCTGCTGCTGCTGCTGCTGCTGCTGCTGCTGCTGCTGCTGCTGCTGCTGCTGCTGCTGCTGCTGCTGCTGCTGCTGCTGCTGCTGCTGAAGTTGTTGCTGCTGCTGCCAAAGAAGCTCCTCAAACTGTTGCTGTTGACCCTGTGGCTGCTTTGCCTGCTGCAGCAACCACTGCTGCTGGTTCTGCAGCATTAGCGGCTGCTCCTGGCCGTGTAGCTGAAAACCTTGCTGCTGCTGCTGCTCTTGCTGCTGCTGCTGCTGCTGTTGGAGAAGCAGCTGTAGCTGCTGCTGCTGGCGCAGCTGTATCTCAGCCCGGGCTTGCGCCTCGGCCTCCTGTAGGAACACATCTTCTAGCTTGCGCTCTGGCCATTGCAACAAGAACAAGGAGGGGTGCAATGAGTGCAAGGAGAGCAACAATGGCAATGAATGCAATAAGTGCAACAAGTGTGCATCTGGCCACCACAATGCACGCACACACGCAGGTAGGCACAAACACGCATTCAGGGACGCAACCCTCTCTCCCCCCCCCCCTCCCCCCTCCCCCCTCCCCCCAAACACACACAAAACACACATGCGGCCACATCTGCGCGCACACACCCACATATGCACACGCTGAGCCAGCCACACCTTTCCTGTGCAGATTCATGTGCCCTCCAAGCGCCCGAGGGGAATCAAACCCCTTGCCGCAGAATCGGCACTCATAGTCCATTACCCTGGGATCGCCACCCAGCCGCCCTGGCTTCTACAGCCCTCCAATGCTTGGCATTTTGCTGGTAGGTGGCAGAGGAATTCTCTGCTGTTGCTGCTGCTCCTCCTGCTGTTGCCATTGCAGCTCCTGCTGCTGATGTCGCTCCTCCTCCTCCTGTTGTTGTTGCTTCTGCTCCGCCTGCGGATGAGCGGGTAGGTGTAATGCAGCTTTTGGCTGCTCCTCTTGGCCCTGCTGCACCAACCCTTCCTCGTCCACTGCAAGACATGTTGCTCCTTCAGCTCCCTCCATCCCTTCACAGAAGCTCCAACCATGTGACCGCGCTGCTCCTGCTGCAGCTTCTCCTGTCGGCTCTGCTCCTGCTCCTGCTGCTCCTGTCCCCAGTCCCCCTCTGTCGTCCACCCCACTCCCTCCCATGCGAAGGACTCGTCTCAGAGTGGTCCCAAGCGTTGGCCAATCAGTAGCAGCCTCCCTCACCTCGTCCTCACTGGGCAGCAACCGCTGCTGCTTCATGGGGTTCCCCCGTTTCCTGCTTCTACTGCCACTTAGCCAAGAATTTCTCTTAAGACCATCAGGCCGAGCGTCAGTCCTCCCAGCCTCCGCCTCAAGCTGCTCTATGCTCATACCCCTTGCTCTCCCTCCCTCTCCAACCAAACCACCTTCCCGCTTCTCAATATTTCCGATACCCCTGCCTCCCGCTACTCTTAGTCCTCCTAACCTTTCTCCATTTCCTCCTCTTACTGCTCGACTTTTTACCTCTCTCTCATGCTCTCCCTCCCTCGCTTCTGGAAGCTTCTTAAACTCCTCATGCGGTTGTATCTGAGGGTTCTCACGCGCCCTCCTGCTACGGCTGCTGGTTAAGCTACGAGCCAGGTTACTCTCCGCGGTACACTCCAGGGACGCATGCGGCGCTACAGCCATAGGACAATGCGCTTGTAATGGGGATATAGGCTCATCCAGTGCAGCCAGAAGCCCTGGTGATGACAAAGCTTTAACAGTGCAAGGGACGGCTCCAGGGAGAGAGAATAGCCCGGATGAAGAATTTAGATGCGCTTCTGACAGAGACGGTCTGGTACCAGCACCAGCAGTAGCAGCAAGACCAGCAACAATTCCAGCAACAAGTGGATCAGAGCCGACTGGTGCAGACGCAAGGGAAGAGTCTTGGATTGGAGCGCCAACGGCAAAGGAAGGAGGGAGAGCAGGGGATGCAGAATACGCTGCAAAATCCGCGTGCTCTTCTGTGGGATCCATGGTTTGCAAAAAGCCCCCACCAATAACGAGACGTGCGGCTGTGGTGCACTGGTGCTTATGAGACCCGCGAGGCGCCGCAATTTCCGCCTCTTCCTCCACGTAGGGTTCTTGTCGATCAGGTGTTTCTCCAACTTTTGGTTGGGACAAATTGTTTATGTCCTCCCTGAAACCAATACGGTCAAACTTTCAAGGAAAAGAATAAGATCCAGCTGCAGTTCGTGAACGCCACGGCCTTGCAACGCCCTCTTGAACTGCGACAAGAAGCCAAATAGGGTCTTGAGATCAGCTCCAATTCCTGACGGGCACCGCCTTGCAATGCCCTCTTGAACTGCAACAAGAAGCCAAATCGGGTTCTGAGCTCAGCGTGCAAGCAGGTACACAAACAAAAGCGTCTAGTTGAAAGACAGAAGTTCTGGCGACGGGGACAGCCAAGTCGGAATCTGTCTCCACAAGACTGGGAAAGAAAGAACAAGAATCTCGGTTCTAGCGTCTCGGCGTTCGATCAACTTACAGTTAAGCCATCCGCTGAGGCTGGTTGCGTCTACGAGTGGGTTTCCGTCTCGTGCGCTAGTGAGGAAGGAGCAGCTGATGCGGGATGTTGGAGATAGCGTTTGGAACCCTGGTTCGTGGAGAATCATATCCATTCCTGTAGATTGTAGAGTTGGAATCTTACAGGAGTCGCAAGGAGCTTTACTCGCGACACAAAATTCTTGGTCGGGCGCCTGATGGATGCGATCCCGTGACACACGGTGGTTCCAAATGCAGAAACGTTTCGAGAAACCTCCATCACGTGGAGAGTGCATGCGTGGGGATTTCAGGCAGTGACTGGTGGAGGCACGCCTGACCGGGAGAAATATATGAGACAGCACAACTTCGTGCTTCGTCGACCTCGGTCGGGTAAAAGGAACTAAGATTTTCCTGTATCTCTCAACGGAATCGGGGGTGACGCTCCGTTTTGCGGTGACGCTCGGGGGTGGCGCTTTCGGGAGCGTCACCCTGACCCGGGCAGAAAAAACTAAAACCCTATCGGGATGGCATGCACCATTCGGGAGCCTAAACCCTAAAATTTTAGGGTTGAGGCTCCCGAATGGCATGCCATCCGTCTGGGGTTTATTTTTTTTGCCCCGGGCAATTTGTCGTTTTGTCGAAACGACTTTGTCGTTAGCGCGCCTGCTACATTCCGTTGAGATATACTACGCTGCAATTGCAAGAAGCTGGTGAATTCGTTTAGACCGATAACGACAAAAAATACGGAATGACATGCACTTCTTTGGAAACTCCTGAAAGGCAGAGATGGACAACCCATCGCTTATTCTTGGTCGGCGGAACACTGACACACAAGAGTTCCCCCGCCCGACTGTAAAGGCAGAGGCTGGCATTACTAGGTTGCTTGAAACGACGACGAACACGTCGCCTGACTGTAAAGGTCACGCGACTGTCGTGTGCTCGAAGCGACATCCATGCGAACACTGTCGCAACCTCACGTGCCTGTCTATCTGCATGTCGTCGATCGTCAACCCCGTCGATGAAACTACGTGAGAAGGTTCGGTAACGGATCGCTTAGCTTATTCCGCCATGTCAAGGCCATCACGAGAAGACGTCTCGCGCAAAGACGTCTCAGTGGGCTCCTCATTGAGCGAGGCTTTGAGGAGCGACACGAAGAAATCTAGGTAGTGCGGAGGAGAACTGATAATCTCGGTGGCTGAAGAGTTTGTCAGGAGAGGAGTCGAAGGATGTCAGTCATGCACCTGCGAAGTTCGAACGACGAGGTTCATGAATGGTATGGTATTGCACAGCAAACTGAATGACATAAGTATGAGATGAACGGTACACTGTGGCGTGGTAGTGGTTATGTTATAGATATGATAATTGAGATGTGACGAGGTGGTTAGCTAGCATAGGATATTACCTTGTATCGAGAGGCAGGCAAGGCCTCCTTATTGTGCCGCATTCTGAATGTAGGGTTTATAGGCTGAAACCTGTACTGCAAGTTCGGGACTGCAATAACAACATCGGCCATTGGATCCCACATCGAATGAGAAGGGTAGCACAAACAACCACCAATTAGCAAGCCTCACCCTCTGGCACCACAACAGCATTGCATTGCATTCTCATGGATGCAAATACAGGACCACGCCCTGTACATAACTCATTTAAGTGGGATCTGAGAGTGTATTGCTACACCCACGACCAAGGGCAAAAGCAGGAGCAGAAACAGGGTTGGCAGCAGCAGCAGCAGCAGCAGCAACTATACCAGCAGCACCAGTAGCAGCAGCAGCAGAAGAAGCAACAAGCGCACTACTAGAAGGATCCATGGGAATTGTCAGGGAACTCAACGCAGCAGCAGAGGCAGGAGCGGCATCAAGAACAGCAGAAGCCGAAGCAGTACCATTACCAGTCGCAGTAGCAGTAGCAGTGGCAGCATGGGAAGGGGTTGGCATGAGGTGTTCCGGATGGGCTTCAGATGAAGGGCGGAGCGTTGCCACTTCCCTGCGCAGATCCTGTGACGGAGAGGGGGGAGAGTGGAAGGGGGGGGGGGGGGGGGGGGGGGGGAAATGGCGGGTGTTGACATGGGGTGTGCGGGCTCGGTCTCAGAGATGAGGGCCGCAGCGATGCCACTTCTTTGCGCACATCCTGTGATGGGAAAGAGAGGAGGGAGAAGGGGAAGCGGCGGGGGGAAGGGAGAAGGGGAAGCGGCGGAGGGGAGGGAGAAGGGGAAGCGGCGGGGGGGAGGGAGAAGGGGAAGCGGTGGGGGGAAGGGAGAAGGGGAAAAGTGGCAGACGTTGGCGTGGGCGGCATCGTGAGACAGAAAAAAAAAAAACAAATGTCTCCAGATCGGGCATCTAATTAGACATCAAACATCACCTTTTACGGCCCAAAGACAGCAGTGGTACATGAGTGAGCACAGCCGAACACCGCACGGATCTGGTTCTCTCTGGAGAGGCTTTATGAAAGTGATGGCAGATTGAGAACAGACGCAGTTTGAGGCGCCTAAGTACCGATAATCCCAACCCACTCCCCGTGCCTCGGGGAGAACAGCACCCATCTGGTTCCGGAAAAGCACAACAGCACAGATTTGGCTCTCCCAGGAGATGCGTTTGATGAAGAAGAGGAGCAGCTTGTGGTGCCGCAAGTATCGGCAACCCCCAACCAACCTGCTGCATGAGAGCACCAGCAACAGCACGCACCTGCAAAATGAGGGACCAGCTTACGCACCTGGTTCTCCCGGGAGAGCCGTTTGATGAAGGAGATGGCGGACTCGAGAACAGAGGCTGCATCGCTGCGAGCTCTCTGCGGCACCAGCTTCTCTAGTGCCCGGATGTGCCGCGTCAGCCGCTCCCTCCGCTTCTGAAATGGTGTGGAGTGGGGAGAAGCAACAAGGAGAATGAGAGTAGGAACAGTGCAGTGTTGACAACTGCGAGCCCTCTGCGGCACCAGTTTCTGAGAGCGTGTATGTGTGGGGATACGGGGGGTGGAGGGATGTTCCTGTGGGGTTGCTGCGAGCCCTCTGCGGCACCAGCCTCTCCAGCGCCCTGATGTGCCGCATCAGCTGCTCCCTCCTCTTTTGTAACGGTGCTTTGTGGGGAGGATGGGGAAGCAAGCGGTGAACGAGAGTAAGAGCGGTGTTGTGTGGTCGCTGCGGGGGAGAGAAACCGGCATTGTGGGGGGGAGAGAGGGGTTGTGGGGGGGTTGTGGGGGGGGGGAAGAGAGGGGGAAGGGGAGGAACCGGGAGTGGAAACTAGTGGGGAGCGGGGGATGAGGAAAAGCAGTGAGGGGAAGGGAATGGAGGCAGTACTGTCCATTCCGGCGCTTTTGGCTTCTTGTGGGGTGTACGGGGGAAAGGAACGGGGAGGGGAGAAAAAGCAGCCTCTTGAAAGCAACGTCACAGAAGCGCCTCGCGGGAAGAGCCTTGCAGAGAGGGACAGCAGCAGCTTTGAGGCGCCTCATAAGTTGGAAACAGAAGCACTCACCCGTGCGTTCTGGCAGAAGTGGCTCACTGGCCCCTCCTTCCGTTTCGGCCCTGGCTTGCGGCTCGCACACCCGTCCATTGCCCCGCCCAACCCATTCCCCTCCATCCGCCTGCGCAGATCACTCCCTTCCATCCGCCCATTGTAACCCTGGCCATTGAAACCATTCCCATCCAGTCTATCATCCTCCTCCATCCCCTCACCCTCCATCCCCTCACCCTCCATCCCCTCACCATCATCACCACCATCGCTCCCCCACCTTCCCTCATCCCTGCCGCCCCCTGCCTGCCCCTCATCGCCCACCCCATCCAACGAATACAAGTCCAGCCCAGAGCTGTTTCCCCTCAGTTCCCCCAAGCTGTCTCCTCTCTGAAACCCCTCCCATGCTTCACTCTTCCCCACTCCGCTTCTTCCTCTCTCCAAGCGCCTCCCACTCCCTTCTCCAGCCAGTGCCCCGCCAGCAGAGGCATCTGCACCGGCCCACGCTGCTGCCGCTGCTCTGGCCCCTTCGCCGCTGCTCCCTCCCTCTCCTCCCCCCGCACCTGCTCCTGACCATGCCCCTAACCTTAACCGTGCGTCCCCTGCTCGCGCCTCCCCTATTCGCACCTCCCCTGCTCGCGCCTCCCCTATTCGCACCTCCCCTGCTCGCGCCTCCCCTACTCGCACCTCCCCTGCTCGCGCCTCCCCTATTCGCACCTCCCCTGCTCGCGCCTCCCCTACTCGCACCTCCCCTGCTCGCGCCTCCCCTACTCGCACCTCCCCTGCTCGCGCCTCCCCTACTCGCACCTCCCCTGCTCGCGCCTCCCCTACTCGCACCTCCCCTGCTCGTGCGTCCCCAACCTGTGCGTCCCGTGCCGCACCTCCCGGCTCCCCCTCCTGCTCCATGTCAGCCATGGCTTCTTTCATCTGCTCGATCTCCTTCAGCTGATCCTTGCTCCACACAAAGCTACGAGCCAACCGCGACCCGCCGCCCAGCCCGCCACCGCCGCCGCCCAGGCCCCCGCCGCCCAACCCACTGCCGGCCAGCCCACCGCTGCCCATCCTGCTGCCGGCCAGCCTGCTGCCGCCCAATCCACTGCCAGTAAAGCCACTCGATGGGAGCAGCCCGCCAACCCTACTGGAACGAGCTAAACCGGCAGCAGAGGCACCAGCAGGAGCAGCAGCAGAGGCACCAGGACTAGCAACACCTAGACTAGCAGCAAGCGCACCACCAAGAGCAGGAGCAGTAGCGGCGGCTGTAGCAGCAGCTGTAGCAGCAGTACCAGGACCACTAGCCCCTACCCTGCTGCCTCCCCCTCCTCCCCTGCCCTCATCTTCTCTCACACTCACGCCCTCACCCCCCTTACCCCCTCGCTCACCGACCCCCATGTCCATGCCAGTCCCCGTTCCCACTCCTCCACCCTTGAAAATCCCCATGCTGTTAGCTTCACACCCCATGCTCGCCCTCTGTTCCAGATTTCCACTCTCCAGACCTGGACTTCCCAAGCCAAAGTCCCCTGTTCCTGCACCTGCCGAGCCTGAGTTTCCCAAGCCTGACGGCCTGTGTCCGGCGGGGCGGAGGCCAGCTTCGGCTTTATCGATAGCTCCGGTGGCAGCAGTGGCAGGGACGGCTGAAGGGATGTCGTCAAGAGAGAGGGAGACGGAGGGGAAGGAGAAGAGCGGCCGCGGAGGGGAGGTTGGTGTGTCGTCTACTCGTCTCCCGCTGAAGAACCCACCAGGAGCAGCAACAGTACCACCATAGAACGGGACACTGCCGCCGACAGCAGCAGCAGCAGCAGCAGCAGCAGCAGCAGCATCACATTCGGGACCAGCAGTATCAGCCATGTTGCCAGCGCCACTGCTGCGTATCAAGCCCTTGGCCCTCTTCCCCTCTCTCTCTCCACCTTCCCCATTGACCTGCATGCTGCCGTATGCCCGCTTTACCCCACTCCCCACTCCCTCAGACCCGCCCCCTTCTCCCCTCCCCAATCCAGTCTCTAGCCCTTCTACTATCCTGCCATCCCTTACCTCTCTCTCCCCTCCTCCCTGCTCCCAAGGGCCGCTCACACTACCTAGTCTCTGGAGTGGGACTTCCCCTGTAAGCGAACCCCTTCTGTAAAGCGCAGCCTCCCCTGAAGCCAAACCTCCCCTCTCCCTCTGTAGAGAGATATCTCCAGTAACGGAGCCTCCCCTGTAGAGGGGTATTTCCCCTTGAAAACTCAAAGAGCCGATGCTCGGCCCTGCTCTCTGCAGTGCGGCAGCACGGGAAGCCATCCCAGCTGCCTCCAGATTCAAACGGTCTATGCTGGGTCCTGCCCTTTGCAATCCCAGCCTTTGCAACCCCCCACTTTCTATCCCCCCGGGACGATGGTCTCCCTGCGGAAAGGCAGGAGGGGGCGGAGGGATGGCAGAGGCAGAAGAAGCAGCGCCCTGAAAGTTGAGGCGGCCTATACTTGGCCCTGACCGCTGCAACCCCCCCCGCATGCGGGCATCTCCTGGAGAAGACAGAGGGGGAGGAGGAGGAGGAGGAGGAGGAGGAGGAGGAGGAGGAGGAGGAGGAGGAGGAGGAGGAGGAGGAGGAGGAGGAGGAGGAGGAGGAGGAGGAGGAGGAGGAGGAGGAGGCAGAGCAGAGGGGCCGTGTAGGTTCAGACGGTCTATGCTTGGTCCTGCTCTCTGCAGCCGGCTGAGTGGCTGAGACGGTGAGCTGTTGAGGGCAGGAGAGAATGGGGGGACGACTGGTGCCGCTGAATCCGCACCAGCAGCAGCAGCAGAAGCAGCAGAAGGTGAGTGCGGGTGGGCAGTTGGCGAAGCAGTAGCAGTAGCAGTAGCAGCAGCAGCAGTTTGTGACTGCTGCTGCTGCTGCTGCTGCAGTGCGTGATGCTGCTTCAGTCGCAGCACAGCCTCCTGCTGCTCCTGCAGCAGCCCAGACAGCTGCGGCCGCAGCCGCACCCTCAGGCTCTCCAGCACTTCCAACCCCCTCGCTCCTGCCCCACTCGCCCCTGCCCCATCCCCACCTCCCGCAATAGCCCCTGCCCCTCCCCCACTTCCGCATGCCCCATCCCCACTTCCCCCTGCCGCTCCCCCACTTCCTCCTGCCGCTCCCCCACTCCCCCCTGCCGCTACCCCACTTCCCCCTATCCCTCCTCCACTTCCCACTACCCCTCCACCACTTCCCACTGCCCCTCCCCCACTTCCCCCTGTCCCTCCCCCGCTTCTCCCTGCCCCTGCACCTCCTCCACTCCCCCCCGCCCCTCCCCCGCTCCCACCTCCTGCCCCGGCCCCACTTCTTCCACTCCCCACTGCTCCAGTCCCACTTCCCCCACTCCCCCCTGTGCCTCCCCCACTCCCCCCTGTCCCTCCCCCACTACCCCCTCCCCCTCTCCCAGTCCCACCTCCCCCCAGGGCATCCCCCAGCCGGCGCGACCCCTCCGCCGATCCCAGCCGTCGCAGCCGCGAGGACGACGATCCAACGGTCTGCGGCGTCTCGAACCCGGCTTCAGCCGAGCAAAGCCGCCGAAGGCGGGAGGAGGTGAAATTAGGGTTGATAGACGCGTCTAGTGCCTCTGCAGATGCTGATTCCTGCCGGGCCAGAAATCTCTGCCTGCGGCTGCCGTGCCACACGGGGGGTTGCCCTGCTGCTGCTGGTGCTGCTGTATTGGAACCAGCGGGATTGCTGCTGCTCGTGCATGGGGTAGCACCTGCAGAGGACCCAGCAGCAGTAGCAGCAGCAGTTGCAGTAGCAGTAGTGGCAGCAGCAGCAGTAGCAGTACCAGCACCAGCAGTGGCAGCAGCACCAGCAGCAGCAGCACTAGCAGCAGCAGCACCAGCGGAAGGGGCGGCAGCACCAGCAGGAGCAGCTTCCGTACCTAGTCCCCACGTCCATTCGTTTCCCGAACCTATGCGTGAGGTCAGGGAGCTGCCGGCACGGGAGAGAGGGGTGAGTGGCTCGGTTCGGATATTAAGAGCAGCAGGGGCCAGTGCGTCTAGTCGACTGGTAGACCAGTTTCCAGCCAATAAGCCCTCCACAACTCCCCCTCTTGCTGCCACAGCTCCTCCCTCTGCTCCCACTGCTCCTCCCTCTGCTCCCACACCCCCTGTTCCTCCCCCTCCACCTCCCTCCCCTCTCATTTCCCCTGCTGCACTCCCAGCAATCGCAGCATCAGCAGAACCAGCACCAGAACCAGCAGCGGCAGCAGTGGTAGCGGCAGCAGCGAGGGTGGAGGGGGAGTGGGGCGACGGGAAGGAGGCTTTGTACAGGTCACGAGGAACAGATGGGAAGAAACGGGAGGGAGCAGGGCCGGGCAAAGACACAGCTCGAATAAGCTGATGCTGCTTCTGGAACTGCTCCTGCCCCTGCTCCTGCCCCTGCCCCTGCCCCTGCCCCTGCCCCTGCCCCTGTCCCTCCCTCTCCTTCTCCCTCTGCCCCTGCCCCTGTCCCTGCCCCTGTCCCTGCCCCTGTCCTTGTCCCTCCCTCTCCTTCTCCTTCTGCCCCTGCCCCTGCCCCTGTCCCTGCCCCTGTCCTTGTCCCTGCCCCTGCCCCTGCCCCTGTCCCTGCTCCTGCCCCTGCTGCACCTGCCCCTGTCCCTGTCCCTGCCCCTGCCCCTGCGCCTGCCCCTGCGCCTGCTGCACTATCCCCTGACCCTGACCTGATCCGCTGCTCGCGCCCTGATGCTCTGATGCAGGTGCTGCGGCTTGCTGCAGGCTCTTTCTTTGCTGGAGGGCGGAGATAGCAGCCAGGAGGGCGGGGAGAGAGGAGAGGCTGGGCTGGGATTGAAGCCCCCCAAGGGTGAGAGACTGGGCGAGCGCTTCGAAAGGGAAAGCGCTGGGAGCTGGATTAGGAGTAGAGGCAGCAAGCGGAGGAGTTGCAGTGGGTGCAAAGGCACCAGCTGGTAAAGGCGCAGCGGCTGGTCGATATGGCATAGGAGCAACGTCAGGAGGAAGAGGAAGAGGAGGAGGAAGAGGAGCGGATGGAGGCACAAGGGTTGCTGCTGCTGCACCTGGAAGGTTCACCACGGTTGGAGTGACAGCTGGCGCGGGGGAAGACGTAGACCTTAGCGTCGCAGCACCAGAATCACCAATGCCCCCAGAAATGGCAGTGGCACCAGAAAAGTGATCGGAGGCTGCACCAGCAGTAGGTGTGGCACGGGCAGAAGTAGCGGCAGGAGCAGACGCGGCAGCTGGAGCAGAGGTGGCAGCTGGAGCAGAGGTGGCAGCTGGAGCAGAGGCGGCAGATACTGCGGGGAGTTCAACGGATTCCGTTTCCTCTCTGACAGCCGCTGCTGCCATGACCACTGCTGCAGCTGCTGCTGCTGCCGCCACGTCTAGCAGCTTTGACATGGGACCCCCCTTGCCCGAAATTTCCTGTGCGCTGGGAGCAGGCGACGCAGAAGCAGCAGCAAGCGTGGCAACAGCCGCAGTCGTAGCAGGAGCAGCAGCAGCAGCAGCAGCAGCAGCAGCCGCAGCCGCAGCAGCAGCAGGATCCGCACCCAGTGTACTGCCAAAACCAATTGTCCGACCCTGATTGGACAACGAACCACGAGGGTCGCCACCGAGGCTGGCAAGCAGGCCCGGGTTGGCGCTGGCGCTCTGCCTGCCGAGGCTGGAGAGGAGCCCCGAGGCTTGGGAGAGGTAGTGGGTGAGGCGGCCGTGGTTCTTAGTGGCTAGAAGCTCGCCGGTTCTTGACCCGTCCTCCAGGATCTTAAGTAAGTGCTGGAGTTGAGGAGAGGAGTCAGTACTAGCGGGGACAACCAAGGCAGGGAAAGTTTGTGTGTTGGTGTTTCGATGGGGTCCTGGACTAGACGGGAGGGCTGGGCTAGATTGGGGGACTAGGCTAGTTGGGACGGCTGGGCTAGATTTAGGGCCTGGGCTAGATCGGGGGCCTGGGCTAGATGGGAGGGCTGAGATAGACTGAAGGGTGGGGGCGCGAGGGAATGCAACCGGTGCTGCTTCCAGTGCAGAACCTGCGGTTGTTCCTGTTGCTGCGGCGGCTGCATCTGCTGAAGCTATCGACAATTCTGCCCCTGTCCCTGTCCCTGCCGCTGCTGCTGGTGCGGCCACTGCCAATGCTGCACCAGAGGCAACCCCTGCAGCCGGATTCGACGGACCAGCCGCAGCAGCAGCCGTGCCCCTCCCTCCTTCTCCTCCTGCTCTGATTTCCCCCTGGGTGGATAGAAAACCTGTGAGGAGGGACAGCGCGCTGACAAGCTGCTGTTGCGTGCCTGAGGGGAGGCCGCTGGACTGCACGACATGCGACATGGACAGGACCGTTTGAGCCACATGTGCTGCCTGTGTCATTGCCGCCTCTGTCGTCGCTGTCTGTACTGACGCTAACTGTATTGGCCCTGCCTGTGTCGCTGCTGCCTGTGTCGCTGCTGCCTGTGTCATCGCCACTGCCTGTCTCGCTGCTGCTTGTGTCGTTGGTGCTGGTGTCGCTGCTGCCTGTGGCGTCGCCGCTCCCTCTGCTGCTCTGCTGCTCCCCCGGCCGCCGCTGCTGCCACTATGAATAGCTCCGCTTACATTATCTTCGAACGTCACACCTCCGCCTGTGATACCGCCACCTGTCACACCTCCGCCTCCGCCTGTGATACTTCCGCCTGTCACACCTCCGCCTCCGCCTGTGAAACCGCCGCCTGCCACACCTCGCGCGGTCACACCTCCGCCGTACAGCGGTTCTGCTGCAGCAGGTGCAGAGCTGAGGGTGGTTCCGGCGGTAGGGGTCGCACCAACATGATGATTAGCTTCCAGTGGATGGCTGGGTGGAAGGGAGGAGGGGAACAAGGACAGAGTCATACCGACTTCAACCGCTGACTTATCCCCCCTGTTATTAACTGCTTCGCTGCATCGCGCTTGCGGCTCGTCAACCTCCATTTCTTCCTTGATCTTTGTTGAGATGCTAGCCGTAGTGTGGTCAACCTTGGGTTGGCGGAGGTATCCGGCGTTCTCGCTAGCTCTCGCATGGTCGTATGGCGACGCATTCGTCGCTAATATGGTCGCGCGCGACAACTCTTCGGCACGAGCGGCGAAGTTTCCGTCGCCGACTGGGTCAGCTGTACGGTCGATCATATTAGGGTTGGTGAAGGTTAGCGGAGATCCCGGGGGGCTAGTAACAGCTTGTTCCGAACCCTCCTGTAACGGAATGAAACTTGAAAGAGGCAAGTCAGCGACATTGCGAGTGAGAGGGTACCGATAAGTACGGTGAAGAGAATGCTGATCCATTGACAAAGAATATAACGTATGTGAAAAATAAGAGGAAATGACAGTGGGTAGTACTAGTACTAGCTCAGATACTTCAGCGTAACAAAACTCGTTCAGCAAAACCGGCCTCACTGAATGTTCATCATCGACTTGACCGCGGCTGCTGCGAAATTAGTTGCTGGACTAAGCACTGATTCAAAGGCACTGTATTCAACAAAACAGATTTACCTCCTTTTCTTGACGAGATTAATAGTGTTAGAATCATGCGAGCGAATGTGGCTGACAAAAGACCGAGGCCGATCAGCTGGATTCTGCGGGCTGGTGCTTGCAGCCGAACCCCAGGTAGGTGTCGGGCAAATGCAGTCCATTTGAACGATACAAAACGTTTTATGACAGAACATTGCTATCGCGTACGGTTGAGTGCGGCAAATTGTGCTTATATGCAATGTTCTGGGACCGTTTTGGACGCGTTGATGTCAGAATAGGCAGCATGTCAATACATCGAATGTCAGTGTGGCGCGAAACAGGGTGTAGCTCCTTCCTGGAGAACTCTAGGTCTCAAATCTGGTTACGCGGCATTTCGTTTCTCCACGCGTCATACGAATTGTAATTCTTGGCGACAGCAATTTGGCAACCTCCCCCCAAATACATGTACACAACAATTCAATCCAGATCCTGCGAGTGGGTGATAACGCGGATACTGACTGGGGTATTAGGCATTAGTTTCCAGCACGCGGCTTCTCTGCTATGTTCCATAGTCCATCACCCAGCAGCCATGTCACACGGAAACAGCAGCCCCGGAGCAGTCATTTTCTGGTTCGTTCTCCTCGATTTCGCTATTCAGTGGACTGCGTGCCTCTTCTCCGCAGTCTACCAGGTCGGCTTATCTCTGCAGAGTTCATATTCCGCTCGGCATGTCAGCACCGGACCATCATGAAAACCTTGCCTCGTGTTATGATTTTTTTGCGGCGGTTCAGCCAACCAAACCCTTTCCCGTTATTCCCCGAATTCCGTCTACCGTAACCCATTCAGACGGAGCTTTTCTTTGATTTAACCGGATCCTGCACGTTCCTTCTCGGCGCCTTCCTCTCCCTCGCTATAGGCGGGTCGCTCCACCAGAGACAAGTATGACTCACTTTTCTTTATCGAATCCGCCCTCCGTTCATCGACCTTCTGAACTCCATCTATCATGGATCCTTTAAAACGCTCCCTCATGCATAGTAATTTTTAACTCTGATTGGAAGTCAGACTTCTCCCCTTTTGAGGTGCTTCCGAAAAGTTCATCAAACGCTCTCAGTCGATTTTAACATAAACTCACAAGCCACTTTCAGCTTTCCTGCCTCACCTTTTTAATTCAATGACCCTTCGATTTGCTCCTTCATTCGCCGCTTTGACCCCATTTGGTTCCTGTATTCCGTTCACGGTGACGCCTTCGTTGTAGTCACAATTCACTCATTCCGTAACGCTGCATAGTAGCCACATCCAAACTTCTCATGACGCTTCGTTGCAATCACATTCAGTTCGCTCGATGACTCACCCCCTTCAATATCAGGTGGTAGCATCATCGCTCGTTTCAATCTGGGCCGTTCGTCTCGGAACATTCCTCTTCACCCGCATCCTCCGGGTAAGTCCCCCCTTCCCCCCCCTTCCCCCCCTCTCCTCTTCTGCACCATGCACCACCTCGCTGCCTCCCCACTCCGCCTCTGCCTCCGCCTCTACCTTCCCCCTCTACCTCCACCTCTACCTTCCCCCTCCGCCTCTCTGCCTCCGCCTCTACCTTCCCTGTAACACCTCGCTACCCACTGGGTCAAAACGAGGGTTGTATTTGAGGCGCAGCGGATGCTCTCATACCCTTACGTGTAAGCCCCACAGGCGTTACATTCCCCCTCTACCTCCACCTCTACCTTCCCCCTCTGCCTCCTTCCCCCTCCGCCTCTGCCTCCGCCTCTACCTTCCCCCTCCGCCTTTGCCTCCGCCTCTACCTTCCCCCTCCGCCTCTGCCTCCGCCTCTACCTTCCCCCTCCGCCTCTGCCTCCGCCTCTACCTTTCCCCTCCGCCTCTGCCTCCGCCTCTACCTTCCCCCTCCGCCTCTACCTACCCCTCTGCCTCTGCCTCCGCCTCTACCTTCCCCGTATAAAGTTCTTTCGCCTATTAAAATCTTGAAAACTGCCCCATGCACCTATTGAGGCGCCTTAGTAAGTTATCGAAAATGGTCCTAAGCACCTATTGGTGCCCTCTCCCTTGTGTTGCTCACCGTCTCATTGCCGCACTCCTGAATCCTTTCCGTGCGTGTTTTATATATGAGGATTCTAACAAATAACACAAGCACCACTGGTCCCGCACTGCATTCTTTGTCTGTCCTTCCCCCCCCCCCACTGTACTGTGCTCGCACTTCTCTCCCCCTCTCCCCCCCCCCCCCCCCCCCCACCCTGTACTGTGCTCGCACTTCTCTCCCCCTCTGCCCCCCCCCCCCCCCCCCCCGTACTGTGCTCGCACTTCTCTCCCCCTCTGCCCCCCCCCCCCCCCCCCTGTACTGTGCTCGCACTTCTCTTCCCCTCTTCCCCCCCCCCCCCCCCCCCTGTACTGTGCTCGCACTTCTCTTCCCCTCTTCCCCCCCCCCCCCCCCCCCCCTGTACTGTGCTCGCACTTCTCTCCCCCTCTGCCCCCCCCCCCCCCCCCCTGTACTGTGCTCGCACTTCTCGCCTCCCCACCGATTCATGGACAAGTTAAGAGCCGTCTCAGAAGTCATTGCCTGTTTGGTTCCTTCTCCCGCGTTGCCGTTGCACTCGCTCGCATTTCTCTCCTCCCCATCGACTCATAAACAAGTTTTGCGCCGTCTCAAAAAGTCACAGCCTGTTTGATTCCTTCTCCTGCCCCTGCTCTCGCGCTTCCTGCCTCCGCGCTTCCTGCCTCCGCGCTGTTCCGTGGCAGAGGGGGAAGGACTCTCGGTTCGATGGCGTGAGGGACCACCCCGTCTACCTCATGATGTTCTGGACCGTGCAGGTGGGGTGGGGAGCGGTCCAGTGCATGCATGCAGAAGCAGGTGTGTTCTGGGACATGTATGCCTGCTGATAGGGGACCAGCCCATCTACCATGATGTTCTTGACCGTGCAGGTGGGGACTGGTGCAGGTGGGGGGGGGAGTGGTGCGGGTGTGGTCTGGGCCAGGACCAGCCCATTTACCTAACAATGTCCTGGGTTGTGCAGGAGGGGATCGAAATTTGAGACGTCTCAAAAGCTGTCTTGGGTTGTGCAGGAGGGGATCGAAATTTGAGACGTCTCAAAAGTTGTCTTGGGTTGTGCAGGAGGGGATCGAAATCACACATGCCCATCCAGTTCATCCCGCACCTTCCCCAGCCTCTCTCAGGGGAAGGCGATGAGGTAGAGAGACAACAATTGACGACAAGGCTTTTGAGATGTCTCAAAAGTCACCCCTTCCTCAGCCTCTCTCAGGGGAAGGCGATGAGGTAGAGAGACAATTGACGATAAGGCATCTGCCTTCTCATCTTCTCTCTGCCGTGTCATTTGTTTTTCTCGCTCTCTGTGTCTCGTCCTCAATAGCACCCACACTGACTATCCCCGTGCCTGTCATGAGCTGAACTTGTCCGTCCGTCCACCTCATTCCATTGCCACCCCCTTCCAGGGCATGTGGCAGCTGCTCACCTCTCTGCCTCATTGCCTGCTCGTTCTCACCACTTCTCATCTCATTTGCAATCCCCCATGCCCGTCACTACCATCCCGCTCCAGGGCATGTGGGTGCTGCTCGTCTCGCTGCCTCTGCTCATTCTCAACGCCTCCCATCCTCAACCACAATGGCTCTCTGCTACAGACGTGGCAGGTAAGGAGCCGTGCTTTCCGCAACAGACGTGGCAGGTAAGGAGCTGTGCTTCCTGCTGTGGACGTGGCACGTGAGGAGTGAGTGAGGAGCCGTGCTTTCCGCTACAAACGTACGTGTCATGTGAGCGGCCGTTATTTCTGCTACAAACGTATCACTTAGGTAACTGCGCTTTTTTTGCTACAAGCGTTATTGCTTGTCATGTTGTGAAATAACCCGTTCTTGTCCTTATGCATGGTCCATACCCGTTATTGACTGCTGCAGGAATGGCTATATGGCTCACTGGCTTCCTCATTGAGACCATATCCGACCATCAGAAGTTACTGTAGGTGAAGTGACTCTAGGTGAAATAGTTTAGGTGGAGGTACCAGTGGTAGGGCTCGTCACGATCGAATTTAGAGTCGACTCAAATGTCATCTAGGTGAGACAGTTTAGGTAGGTGAAGGTACAAATGGTAGGGTTCGTCACGGTCGAATTTAGAGGCGCCACAAAAGTCATCGCATCGGGAAAATGGACACAAATGAGAGGTGAAATACTGTGAGAGGAAGCGTGTGGAGATGGTTGATGAAGATTTTTTGTGCGTTAAGGTTTTCGAGTTGAAGGTCGGGTTTAGGGTATAGGAGAAATTGATTGTGCTAGACACATGGCCATGTTCCTTTGTGTAGAATCTATTCCAGGTCTAAACCACTGATTTTTCCTCTTCCCTCGCTTGCTTCCCCCACTGCACCGTGTTTCGTCCTCCCTCTCCCTTTTGCTCACTCTCTCCGATTTTACCTTGCTCCCTTCCGCCCCGCCTCTCTATCTCCCTTCATTCTGACCTCCTTGTGCTCGTTCCCGCTCACCCTTCCCTTCCACTGCAGCTTCAGCTTCAGCCAGGAAAATCTCAGTCAAAATTTTCAGAAAGCTGGTTAAATCCCAACGTGCTTGTGTTCAACTGCCTGTGTTGTTCCTCCCTGTGTTCCTTCCCCCTCGCCCTGCCCTTCCAATGCAGCTTCAGCCTGAGACAGGAGAACGAGGGCAGGTGGATATCCACTGGTCTATGGAGGTACGTGTTTCCGTGGCTTTATTGGATGTTTTCCAGTTACTTGAAATTCCTGAGTCTTCTGTCCGACAGAGCAATAATATGACAGGGATTTTTGGATAACATAATTCGTGTGTGCCTTCTACTGCTCTTTTCGTTCGCCATCTTACCCGGCCTTTTCCCCCCTGGAGCTTCCACTTCCATTCCAATCATCCCACCTTCTTTTCCTTGCTATCCCTTTGCTCCATTTTGCTCCGTGCTTCCCGCCATGTCCACCTGATTCCCAGCTGGAGTCAGTACCACAATATTTCGGGGGAAAAAACAAAAACAAAAACAAACAAACAAACAAACCAAAAAAAGTCAACAAAATAATTGTTTCGCTCTATGTTTACTGTCCGCCTGGTTCGCAGCTGGAGCCAGCACCCAAACTACTTTGGAGAGATCCTCCTCTGGTTTGGCCTCTACCTGCTCACCTACTCCGGCCTCTCGCCTACCTATCGCCTCATATGTGAGCCTCCTCTTGTTGAGCCGACTTAGAAGGCGCCTTAAATCATGCCTACGGTTCTTCCTCTACCTGCTGACCTACTCTGGCTTCTCACCTGCATATCGCCTCATATGTGCGCCTTTTCTTGCTCGGGCCTCTCTTTGTTTTTTCCATCCACTGGCATTTTGTTGTTTCCTTGGTTCTTTTAAATCGTTGTTTTCTTGTATTTCCACGTTTCCACTTTGTCTGTGCACCTCATCTTAGATCTGCTGTGCCTGGTAATGCATGGGACATGTGTTGGTGTTTTTTTTTTTTTTTTTTTTTTTTTTTCAAGTCTGACAAAGCCGCATCCATGGGACCTGCTCGTGTGATCCTTCACACTTCTCAGGCACAAGATGCCTGGTACCATCTGTTGGGGGTGTTGCATGCTCCATAGAATGACTCCACCTTCTACACCCACACATAACCCTTCTTGTCCCAACTTCTTGTTGTCATCATCCCGTGTGGTCACAGGTCTTGCGAGTCCTCTCTTCACACTCTATGCACTCGTGCGCATGAGCGGGGTATGTTTCCTGCCATTGGCCTATGTTGGAGTCATTCTTTAGAATTCTCAAAACTGACTCCAACATTCTTCACTCTTTGCACTTGTGCGCTGAACAAATTATGTTTTCAAGGCCCCCTTCACACTCTGCCCTTGGCCTATCGAAACTAATGTTGCGTATCTCCTCACCTCAAAGCGTAGTCCCCCCTCGTTATAAACGCGCCAACTTCTTTCTGCAGTCTAAAGCATGAGATCTGCCGCAAATCTTAATCTCCAACTATTGTAAACTCACCAGCGGCTTTTACCCAACAACTAGCTCATTCGAATTTCATTCACAAGTTTCCCTCGTCCCATCCCTCTCCCTTTTTTCACGCAGTCAATGTCTCGTCTCCTTTAGTTGCCGCCCGACTTTTGAGACGTCTCAAAAGTCGTCCCCCTCCCTCTCCCCATTTTTATGCAATCCTCGTCTCATTTCCTTGAATTGCTGCCCGACATTATTTCGGATCCCTGAGAGGGTTCATTTCGAATCATAATAAGCCTCCTTGGATTGCTGCGAGACTCACTTCCAGATCACCCTTTTTGACAACGCTTCACAGCAGTGGTGCAGGGAAGATGCAGCGTAAGCGTATATCGAGCGTATTTCAAGTCACCTCCGTTATCATTACTTCCATTGCCTTCCGACTCTTTTTCAGATCCCCTTGTTGGACAAGGCGTCGCAGCAGCGGTGGGGAAAAGATGCAGAGTATCGAGCGTATCGCGAGTCGACCTCCATTCTCGTTCCTTGGCCATGGGCAGTGAAAAATACCCATGGCCACAAGATTCCCATGCAGAATGACATGTTCTGTAAATGATAATGTGAACAGTTTCCTGATGACGGGTGGGTGGCGAATAGAATTCGGAATCTTTCCGTACAGTTCCCAACTAGGGTATCTTTGGAGGTGGGATGGAAGAGTTGACTTGTGAGTCGACACAAAAGGTGGGATGGAAGAACAGCTTCTGGTCATCACCGCACTCAAGTCTAGGCAACTGCACGGCATGAAGCAGAAGCATGCTATGGTGGGGGAAGGGGGGGTGGGGGGGGGGGGATGGGGCCGTTGACTGAGCTGGGCTGAGATGATGGCGTACGTAGCCAGTGCAGTGCCCTTGGGCAGCTGGGTGGTCGTACAGCAATTTCGTCTTTCCCTTGCCGTCGCCTTGATAGAATCATCATCATCACCTTTACCTTGCCGGTGTGTGCACTGCGCACCAGATGTACCATACATGCATTTCTGCATGGATGAGAGGCCAGGGAGAAACAGTAATTGCTGCGGCACAAAAGGGATATTACCGTATTATCACTGAGAGAGAGGCCAGGGAGCAGGGACCACGGACAATGAAACGGCGAAGAGATCCAAATAGTATCCAACTTGACCCTCATGGCTTAGAGACAGACTGGCAGGTTTCTCTTGCTCGTCCAGTCCTTACAAGGGGCCCCTGATTTGCAGGGCATCATCCCCTATTTCGGGCGAGCGCAAGTCCAGTTGATTACAGCAGCAGTAAGGTGGAGAGTGATAGAACCAATGATTGATGAACTACCTTCGCGCTTGCAATCTAGCTGGGCAAGTGATAAACCTGCACCCTAGCAAGAAGTGCACCCTCTCCTTGAGTCATTCTGTTTGTTTTGTCTATGTGCAGTCGTATCTTAGCGATAATTGCATCATCGAGGACAAACATTCGTTCCTCCGTCTGGCTCCGTCGAGGAATGCTGACGTCCGTCAAGCTCATCACCGCAATGTGGTAAGGCGACGCGAGCTTTGGGATCAGTTCTGGTGTTGGTGTCGTCTATCGAACTCGCATCCAGCCAAGGCAAGAATTCCACCAAACCGCAGGGATTGCCCTTCAGCCAATCATGAATGATATTTTTTGGGGCCAGGAGGGCCGAAGTCTCGGGCTCGTCCCCGACAGCACGACACTTAGTTCAACAAGCCGCACGCCTCAGGGTTGGTGGGGGCAGTTGGCTGGCGCTGTGGGAGTGGGAGGGACGCACATTCTCCCCCGGCAAGGTCTCTTTCCATCGAAGCGCGGTAACTCTGGGTGGTGTGCCCGTGGCTAGTGAAAGTCTCTGCGGGGCAGGCTGAACGAAAATGATCCAAGAAGTTCAAACGGAAGCATTTCGAGTCAGAAAGTTGGTAAGCATGGAAACGCTTGTTTTGTTTTCCGAGCAGCCGGCTGTACTGTACAAAGAGCCATTCTTCCACCGTAATTTGTGTCTGGTAATTGTGCTCTGCAAACCTATTGTAGACGGAAAATTGAGAGCGCAATGTCGGTGATTTACCCAATTGCTCCGTCTTCCACGACCACCCCCCCGCTGCATCTGCCTTTGTGACGAGATTGTTGTAGGCTCAGAATGAGCTAAGGACTTGCGGCTATGGTGGTGTGTTTGTGGTAGCAGTTCTGTCAGAAGAGTAGGATAGGCACGGACGGTCTACTAATTGTAGTAAGTATTTCGCATAAGTTTACCTAAAGCGTAGCAGTGACTTACTGATTGGTTACAGTTCCATCGTTCGCAGGCGTCACGTCCTAAACTCTATCACCATCAAGCTCTGTCAACTAACGGCGTATCAACCAGAGCACGACCGCTAACTCATTTTCAAGACACAGTAGAGCAGCATGCGAAGTGTCCGGAGCTTAGCGTGTGTAATACCTTACTGTACTATGTAAGTATCAAGACTTTTAACCTCTAACCGCTAGCGGTAACCAATGACGGTTTCAGTGGCCTATCAGAGCTCCGGGTTTTCCAGAAACGGGAGACCCGGACACGTTGCCAACAATAGGCGGCGAAGGAGGAGCGGAGTTTCCGGCGGGAACAACCCCCAAGGGACGTTCGGCGGTGGCGGACGGAGCCAGACCGTTTTAGGGTTTGTACAGCAGGCTCAGTTCCTCCAGTTCGTTCTCGACCCGTGGACGGCCAGGATCTGCTGCGCCAGCGAAGGCGCGCGGAGAACCCTTGGATACAACAATGCTGAGCTGGAAGCCTTATCGCTTTGCAATCTTGTGGATGGCCTCCCATTGGCTGACTGGCTCCAGCTGGTCGCGCCTCTGGCCACGGGTGAAGAAAAGGCTGCGCGATTCTCGGTAGTTCTGCCAGCGAAGGCCGGCGGAGATGGAGAAGAAGAATCAGAGACGGACGGGGAAGTCGGGGAAATTAGAGGGGCCGGGAATAACGCCGCGATTCACGGCCGTCCCGGACCGAGGGTTCCGAACGCGCAGGTTCGGCATGGAGACGTCAGCCGAAGCAGCAGCGGAGGCTCGGAATGGGCTGCGGCGAACCTCCTCAGACGGGGAACCTGGGGGGAAGGTAGCTTATCTCGAGCCGGAGCCGGCTCGGGGTCTATATCGGGGATAGTATCTAGCACGTCAGAGGACGTTCGGTCAATCCGAACCGTCTCATCAGTTTCGGATGTTGGCGAGGCGGGAGCTGGCGAATTGTTAGAGAACGACGAGGAGGAGGCGGAGGAAGGGGAGGATAACGAGGAGGAGGAGGAGGAGGAGGAGGAGGAGGAGGAGGAGGAGGAGGAGGAGGAGGAGGAGGAGGAGGAGGAGGAGGAGGAGGAGGAGGAGGAGGGAGAGGAGTCGGACCTAGCTTCCGCCGATGACGGGTCAGTCAGACGCAGGAGCGGCAGAGGGAGAGCCGGGGGACGGGACTGGGCAGCGGGAGGGGCGCAGGGGCACGCGCAGGGACAGGCGCAGGGGCAAGGCGCATCGAGCATTGCGGTGTCCATCGATCTGCAGTTCTTCGGCATTGGCGGGGAGAGGGAGCTCGTCGCCACAGCGCATGAGCAGCCGCAATCACCGCCGCCGCCGCCGCCGCTGGCTGAGTCGCCAGCGGCGCCTGGCGAGGAGGGCGCGGGCTTGGCGGAGGAGGGGGGGATGACGACAGCAGAAGCGAGAGGAGGCGTTGCGGGAAAAGGCGGGTTCGACAGTCCGCTAGCAAGCGCGGTTCACGGCGCGTTTCACAGCGCTCACGGTTCCGCAGCTCATGATGCTTCTGCTTCCCCCGCTTCCGCCTCCCCTTCCGCCTCCCCTCAGCCCAAGCCGCTCCGCCGCGGGTTAAGCATCGGGGGAAAGGTTCACATGCCCATGCCGTCAGACCCATTCAACCGGTCCCAGACTGCCGTTTTCTCGCAGCCGGCTAGCCGTAAGCAGGACTCGGCTAGCCGGCAGGACTCGCTTAGCCAGTCGCCAATGCATCAGCGGTCGCCGTCTAGATCTCCCGAGCCGCGTAGACCCGAGTCGCGGCTTAATAGGTGGCAGAGCATGGACGTCAGCTCCATGGATAGTAAGAATATGCTGTTAGCGAAAGGCGACGCGTTTGGGAGGAGCGCGGGCGCGGGGGCGATTGGCGGAACGGTGGGGGGAGCCACGGGGGGAATGCTCCGCGGAGAGGAGATGGGGCGAGGGCGGAAAGCGAGGGGCGGGGGGCCTGGGGGAAGAATGATGAGTGTAGAAGAAGGGGACATTGGCTGGTTGGGGATGGGGAGTGGGGCTGGGAGGGGGATGGGCGCGGTGAGGGGAGGGGGAGGCGCGGGTGCAGGGGAGGATGCGCGGATGCAGGGCTCCGCGGGTAGATGTGACACGCTGGGGCGGGTGGGGAAGAAGGACCGCAAATCGCGGTTTGGTTCAGGTGAGCAGGGGAAGCGGGGAATGCTGGAGACGGGGGAAACGCAGGGGACACGGGGAATGCAGACAGGGGAAACGCAGGGGACACGGGGAATGCAGACAGGGGAAACGCAGGGGACACGGGGAATGAAGACAGGGGAAACGCAGGGGACACGGGGAATGCAGACAGGGGAAACGCAGGGGACACGGGGAATGAAGACAGGGGAAACGCAGGGGACACGGGGAATGCAGACAGGGGAAACGCAGGGGACACGGGGAATGTAGACAGGGGAAACGCAGGGGACACGGGGAATGAAGACAGGGGAAACGCAGGGGACACGGGGAATGCAGACAAGGGGAACGCAGTGGAAATCGGGAACGCTGACAGGGGGAACGCAGGGGAAATCGGGAACGCTGACAGGGGGAACGCAGGGGAAATCGGGAACGCTGACAGGGGGAACGCAGGGGAAATCGGGAACGCTGACAGGGGGAACGCAGTGGAAATCGGGAACGCTGACAGGGGGAACGCAGGGGAAATCAGGAACGCTGACAGGGGGAACGCAGGAGGCGGGCGTAGGGGGAGGGGGAACGCAGATGGGGAGAACATAGACAGGGAGAGTGCTGACGGGGGGAATGTAGGGGATTGGGGAACACAGTTTTGTTCGAGGAGGAGGAGGGGATTTGGCCTGCCACATAAGGAGAGGAAGTATGGGGGTGAGGAAGGGGGAGAAAAGGGACACGAATTGGGTGCGGTGAGAAGCGGTTGGGGCAGGTGAGGACGTGAGGGCTGAATAGCAAAACATTGACAAGCCTGGAATATACAAAGCCTCACTGGCAAACCTCCCCCCCTCCACTCTCTCATTCCTGTCCCTCTCGTTTCATCCCCATGCCCCCTTTTCTCTCCAAGGTTCCTCCTCCCCCGCCCTCCTCTGCCACTGCACCTCTCCCCCCACAGAGGGCCATTTCCCCCAGCACTGGGTGCAGGATGCCATAGGCATCCGCTGTTTTGAGCCGATTCACTACACGACTCATTGTCTTCCCCGTTCCTCCTCCCCTGCCCTCCTCTGCCACTGGACCTCTTCCCCCCCCCACAGAGGGCCATTTCCCCCCAGCACTGGGTGCACGATGCTATCGACGTCCACTGGCTGCTTTTGAGGCGCCTCAAGACTCCTTCCATCCCCAACCCCCCTTTTCTCTCCCCTGTTCCTCCTCTCGAACCGCCCTCCTCTGCCACTGTACCTCTCCCCCACCAGAGGGCCATTTTCCCCAGCACTGGGTGCAGGATGCTATCGACGTCCATTGGCTGCCAGAGCCCCCTCTCAGGTACGCTCGACTGCATGCTTTCCCCCCACCCCACTGCATGCTTTCCCCCCACCCCACTGCATGCTTTCCCCCCACCCCACTGCATGCTCACTGAGTTCACACTCCTGAGTTCACTGGGACGGCCGTCTTTCCTCTCCCACCAGCACTGGTTGCAAGACGCCATTGATATCCACTGGCTGCCAGACGCCATTGATATCCACTGGCTGCCAGACGCCCTTCTCCGGAAATTCTCTTGGGAATGCCCCCACATCGACTGTATGCTTCCCCGTGTGCTCCCCCCGTTGTATCCTCTCGCATGTGCTGCCCACCATTGTGCTGCCCACCATTGTGCTGCCCACCATTGTGCTGCCCACCATTGTGCTGCCCACCATTGTGCTGCCCACCATTGTGCTGCCCACCATTGTGCTGCCCACCATTGTGCTGCCCACCATTGCGCTGCCCACCATTGTGCTGCCCACCATTGTGCTGCCCACCATTGTGCTGCCCACCATTGTGCTGCCCACCATTGTGCTGCCCACCATTGTGCTGCCCACCATTGTGCTGCCCACCATTGTGCTGCCCACCATTGTGCTGCCCACCATTGTGCTGCCCACCATTGTGCTGCCCACCATTGTGCTGCCCACCGTTGTGCTGCCCACCGTTGTGCTGCCCACCATTGTGTTGTCCCACCCTGTACGGTCCCCATTGTGTTGTCCCACCCTGTACGGCCCCCATTGTGTTGTCCCACCCCCTGTAATCCTCCCCCCTCCCCTCCCCTCCCCTCCCCTCCCCTCCCCTCCCCTCCCCTCCCCTCCCCTCCCCTCCCCTCCCCAGCATATCAGCCATGCTGGGCCGCCCGGCCCGGGCAGTGGAGGGGCGCGTGCTGGACGATTTCATAGCCCGGGATGACGTGGCTGCATTCCAGGCGCGTTCAACTCCTGGGGTTCCTCAATAGTCACTTGCCTCTCTTCATGCCACCCCACCCTACTCCACCTCATCCTACCCCACCCTATCAGATCGCTGCTTGATTCTGCCTCTGTCGCGCTGGCAGCGCTGCGGGTGAGCAGCGCTGAGCTGGCGCACTGCAGTGCCGCCCTGGCAGCCATGCTGGGCCGCCCGGCCCGGGCCGTGGAGGGGCGGGTGATGGAGGATTTTATTGCCCGGGATGAAGTGGCAGCCTTCCAGGCGTGGTTCTCGACAGTCTCTGACGCCGTCCTACGTGGCGCGTCCATGTCAGCGCCAGCGTGGCAGCGGCAGCGCCAGCACGACGTGCGGCTGGTGCTGCCGGGCGGCAAGCTGCGTCCTGTGCGGATCACGGTCGAGGCCGCCCCTCCAACTTCCACTGGTGGAGGAGTGGGAGCAGGGGTAGCGGGTGGTGGTGGTGATGCTGCTGCTGCTGGTGGTACTGGGAATCATGTGTCGATGGTCATGGCTGTGATTTGCGACCTGGCAGCTGCCAGCACTGCCAAGGTGCGTGATCTGCCTGGTTTGATCCACTATTCTGCCATTGCGAGGCAGTTCCTGAACCGTCAATGGAGAATGGCGCCATTCTGATCCCCTCTTTGCCTGCAATTTCCATAATTAGAAGTCCATGGCGCGGTGTGGTCTGGCGCGGTGTGGTCTGGCGCGGTGTGGTCTGGCGCGGTGTGGTCTGGCGCGGTGTGGTCTGATGTGGTGTGGTGTGATGTGGTGTGGTGTGATGTGGTGTGGTGTGATGTGATGCGGTGTGATGTGGTGTGGTGTGATGGTGTGGTATTTCCATGTCCCACCCTCTCCCATACCAATCCTCTCACCACTCTTCCTCCTCCCTATCCCTCCCTCAGGCCAATCCTCCTTCCCCCTTCCCCCCAATCCCCCCCTCCTCTCCTCTCCCTGCGTCTCTCCGTACCAGCCGCCCTCCTCAGATCGCCACCGCTTCATTCTGGAGCATCTACCTGCGGGCGTGGTGCACGTGCTGCCGCAGCCGGGGGGAGCGGGGGGGGCAGGGGGAGCGGGGGGAAAGGGTGGGGAGGTGCTGGTGAATGCGCATGTGGAGGCGATAGTGGGGTACTCGCGGGAGCAGCTGGGGAGTGTGGACGAGTGGTTCTCGCTGCTGTTCCGGGAGCGAGAGGCCGAGGTGGGGAACAGGGTGGGCTGAGGGCCTTGCTTGGGAGAGTCAGGTCCAGGTGATAATGATGCTGTTTTTAAGACGACTCAAAGCAACTTGGTTCGGTTTTTGAGTCGACTCAAAATCCGACTCGTCAGGTCCGGGTGATAATGATGCTGTTTTTAAGACGACTCAAAGCAACTTGGTTCGGTTTTTGAGTCGACTCAAAATCCGACTCGTCAGGTCCGGGTGATAATGATGCTGTTTTTAGGACGACTCAAAGCAACTTCATTTCTCGTGGGAGCAGGTGGGGAGTGTAGATGGCTGGTTCTCGCTGTTCTTCCGGGAGGGAAAGAGGCTTAGGTGGGAACAGGCGCTACTAGGGTCTTGCTCGGGAAAGAGAGGCGGAGGTGAGGGGGAGAGAGGCCGTGGGAAGCAGCAGTAAGGATAGGAAGGAAGGTAGGAAATCCACCCTCTCACCCTGTGCTCCCCCACCACCCACCCACTCACCCTATCCCACACACCCTCCCTCCCAGGTGCGCAAGATGATGGATGCAGATCGCAAGGCAGGCTTCCCTCACCCATGCTGCATGCTCTGCGTGTGGTGAGGAGCGATGGGGAGCAGCAGTGGGTGAAAGAAGCATTTTATTCCCATCATTCTGCAAACCGCTCTCCCTCTCCCTCTTTCTCCGCAGGTGCGCAAGGTGATGGATGCGGACAGGAAGGCGGGGTTCCCCCATCCGCGCACCATGCGTGTGGTGCGGAGCGACGGCGAGCAGCGGTGGGTGGAGGTGGTGGGGCGCGACTGCAGCCATCTCTCCTCTTCCAGTGACATAACCGGGGGAGCAGCGGAGGGGGGAGGCGGCGGGGAGCTGTGGGTGGTGAGTGACATCACGGACCGGCTGATCGTGCAGGAGAAGTTCCGCCTGCTCTTTGACTTCTCCTCGGTGCGTCTTTGACTTGTTCGGTGTTTGTGGGTATCGGTATGGGTATGGGTCTGTGTGTTTGTGCGCGCGCACGTGTGTGTGTGTGTGCCACCCTGCCTTCTTCTTGCCTCTAACCACGCACTCCCTCCCATCCCCTCTCCCATACCCATCCCGCCTCCCGCACCCCGTCCCTTCCCTTCCTCTCTCCCCCTCCCCTCCGCCTGGTGTTCTTCACCAACAGCTACCTGGTGTGTGACGAGACGGGCATAACGGAGTGCAACGAGGCAGCAGCGAGGTGACTGCGCTGCCTTCTTAACGCCCCCGACTCATGCGCCCCTCCTCCCACCCAACCCCTCCTTTCTCCTCCCTCACCCCTCCTCCCCCTCCCCCTCCCCCCCCATCAGGACGGCTATCTGGTGTGTGACGAGACGGGGATCACGGAGTGCAACAAGGTGGCGGTGAGGTGGGGTTGTTGCACTCCACGAGACGGGGTCACGGAGTGCAGGGGGCACAAGGTGCTGTTCCAACCCCACCGACCCCTGCTCCCCTCCTCCATTCGCCCGCTTGTTCTGGATCCCCCCTGCAGGACGGCTACCTGGTGTTTGATGAGACGGGCATCACCGAGTGCAACGAGGCGGCGGTGCGCTGCCTGCGCTGCCCCGACAAGGCCAGCCTGCTGGGCCACCACCCCGCGCTCTTCTCGCCGCTGAAGCAGCCGGACGGGCAGCTGTCCAAAGAGAAGGCTAAAGCCATGGACCGGAGGGCAGAGCAGCACGGCATGCACAAGTGCGTGAGGAGGGGAGGGGTGGGTGGGAGGGGACGTGGTGGGCATGCACAAGTGCGTAGGGGGGAAGGATGGGGGGGTGGGGTTTGGGAGGAGGGGAGGCGGGGGTGGTTGCAGTAGTGAGTGAGATTGGTGCTGGGAGGCGGGTGGGGGGAATGAAGGTGAGGAGAAGGGAATGAAGGTGAGGAGAAGGGAATGAAGGTGAGGCGAAGGGTACGAGATGAGGTGGGGAGGGGGGAGGGAAGGGGACAGGAAGGGCATTTGTAGATTGCACCACTGTGATTTTGTTCCAATCCCAATCCGTTCTACACTCTTTTTCCCCTCCCATCCGTCCCCCCATCCTCCGTCAGGTTTGAGCGGGTGTACCAGCGGTTTGACGGCTCGTTGGTGCCCATAGAAGTGACTTTGACGTTCCTGGAGGTGCAGCAGCAGCACGCCATGTACTTGGTGGTGTGGCACGAGGTGGCCGAGATCAAGCAGCAGGCGGAGGAGCTCAGAGCCACCAACACTCGCCCCCTCTCCTTTTCATCCCTCCCTTTCATCCCTCCCATCCCATCCCTCCTATCCCTCCGTCCCCTCCTCCCCGCCCCTCAGATTCGAGTGGGTGTACCAACGTTTCGACGGCTCTCTAGTCCCAATAGAAGTGACGCTGACGTTCCTGGAGGTGCAGCAGCAGCACGCCATGTACCTGGTGGTGTGGCACGAGGTGGCGGAGATCAAGCAGCAGGCGGAGGAGCTGAGAGCCGCCAAGGACGCCGCTGAGAAGGCCAGCCAGGCCAAGAGCCAGTTCCTCGCCAACATGAGTCATGAAATCCGTACCCCTATGAATGGTGAGTGTGTGGTGAGAGTGAGGTGTGAATAGCGTGCAGCTAGGGCTGAGTGCTGAGGATGAGGATCGGTATGAAGGGAGAAGGCCAGCCAGGCCAAGAGCCAGTTCCTCACCAACATGACACCACGAAATCCGCACACTTATGAATGGTGAGCGGTGAGAGGAGCGGTGCAATGCAGTGAAGGGTAAGGGGTGAGGGGTGCGCAGTGAGCAGGGCTCCATGACGGGAGAAGGCTAGCCTGGCCAAGAGCCAGTGGTCGTACCTCGAGATCATTCCCCTGCTCTTGCTGCCCCCCGCGCCTCCTCTTCCTGTCTCCTACTCATACTTGCAGGTGTCATCGGCGTGGCAGAGCTCCTCGAGTGACATTATACCGAGCTGGCTTCTGAGTCGACTCAAAAGTCAGCGTGGCAGAGCTCCTCTCAGGCACGGACCTCACAGCGGAGCAGCGCTTGTACCTGGAAATCATCCGGTCGTCCTCTCCTTTCCCTATCTCCCTCTACCCCCCGTCCCCCTCTCAAACTTTCGTCCAGGTGTGATCGGAGTGGCGGAGCTGCTACTGGGCACGGACCTCACAGCGGAGCAGCGGTCGTACCTCGAGATCATCCGCTCCTCTGGCGACAATCTCCTGAGAATCATATCGGACGTGCTGGATCTATCCAAGATCGAATCCAAGAACCTGGCACTAGAGCACATCGAGTTCAACATCCAGCAGCAGGTGAGCTTCAAGCATTGCTGTCAGAGAACTCTGAGTTCAGTAGTCAGGGTCCTTGTCTGTTGTCTCCCTGACTCTTATCTCCTTCACTCCCGTGCTGCAGGTGACGGAGGCGCTCTGGCGCTGCAAGAGGGGCTGCTAGAGGTGGTGGCGAAGAACAAGGGGCTGTACCTGGAGGCTGGAGGCTGGAGGCTGGAGATGAATCAAGCAGAGGCCTTGTCTCTCTTTTCCCTGTCTCCCCATCCCATGTTCACCATCTCTTGTTCCCTCCCGTGCTGCAGGTGACAGAGGCGCTGGCGCTGCTAGAGGTGGTGGCGAAGGACAAGGGGCTGTACTTGGAGCTGGAGATCGCTGAAGAGGTGCCGTCCGTGGTGGTGGGCGATCCAGTGCGGTTGAGACAGGTGCTGCTGAACCTCATCTCCAACTCCATCAAATTCACTGATAAGTGAGTGTTGAGCTGAGCTCACGGATGAGTGGGTTCCTATGGGTTCCTATGGGTTCCTGGTTCACCTGTAAGGGAGTGTCCTGGGAGTGTTCAGCTCAGCAGATGGATGGAAGGAACGATGGTTCTGCAAAGAGGCAAACAGGTGGGTTCGTTGTTGAACGTCCTCTTTGACTCATCGCCTCCCCTTTCCCCTCTGTTCCCCTCTCCCCCCGCACCTCTTCCCCTCCCCCCTCGCACCTCTTGCCTCCCTTCCCTCCTTCCCCGCCCCTTCCCGCCTTCCCCGCCCCTTCCCTCCTTCCCCGCCCCTGCCCTCCTTCCGCGCCCCTGCCCTCCCCCCCCAGTGGCGGAATCACAGTGGACCTGCGTCTGGCCACTGACGAGGAGATCAAAGAGGTCGAGCAGGCAGCGACCCCGAAGCTTCTTACAGACGGCGCCACCAACACCACTGCCGCTGCTGGCGGCGGCGGCAACAGCAACAGCGGCAGCAGGAGCGGGAACCAGAGCAAGGGCGGCGGCAAGGGGAAGGAGGGAGAAAGCGAGGAGGAGAGCGAGGGAGAGAGCGAGAGTGAAAGTGAGAGCGAGGGGGATGAGAGTGTGATGGTGCGGTTTGAGGTGCGGGACACGGGAGTGGGCATGGACGAGAGTGCGCGCAGCCGGCTGTTCAAGGCGTTCTCGCAGGCCGATAACTCCACCAGCCGCCGCTACGGTGGCACGGGGCTGGGCCTGGCGATCTGCAAGAGCCTCTGCAATTTGATGGGGGGCGATATCAGCCTTCACAGCCAGGTACGTTGGGGCCGAGTCTTGATATGAACTGGCTTGGCAAGCCAGGCTGACAACTCCACCAGCCGCCGCTACGGTGGCACGGGGCTGGGACTGGCGATCTGCAAGAGCCTCTGCAACCTCATGGGGGGCGATATCAGCCTTCACAGCCAGGTAAGGGGAGGGGCATGGGGCATGGGGCATGGGGCGGGCTTGCACAGGCAAGTGAGTTGAGTTGAGGCCAAGGCTATTTGGCTTTAGTTATTGATCTGAGACCAATCAAATCCAGCCGCGGGGCTGTGCCTGGCGATCTGCAAGAGCCTCTGCATCCTCATGGGGGGCGATATCAGCCTGCACAGCCAGGTGGGTGGGTTTAGGGTCGGTCGGGCCGGATTGCCACGTGTGTGTGGGGATGGTGACTCGTGGCCCAGGGAGGCCTTTCTGGGGCACCTCAAAACCCTAACCTCTACCCCTTTCCCTACCTCTTAACCCTTCCCCTACCTCCCCCCCTTCTTGCCCTACCTCCCCCCCTTCTTGCCCTACCTCCCCCCCTTCTTGCCCTACCTCCCCCCCTTCTTGCCCTACCTCTTTCCAGGTGGGCGTGGGGTCCACCTTTTACTTCCACGTGCGGGTGGGCGTGGTGAGGCGCGACGCCCAGTCAGCCACGGCATCGGCGGAGCAGTCGCTCACAAGTGACGTGGAGCCGCTGTGGAAGCACCTGCAGGACCTCAGAGTGCTCGTTGCCGAGGTGAGTGGGTGTTGGCGGCGCTGGGGTCGCTAGTGGCTGGGGTAATGGCATGAGAGGCGAGGAGACCAAGGGAGCAGCCGCTGTGGAAGCACCTGCAGGAGAGCGGTGGGCGAATTTTCTAGTCGACTGAAAAACATGGGAAGTAGGAGATGGTTGCAGCGAAGTAGGACGTGGCGGAGAATGGGAAGCTGACAGCACAAGATGTTTGCTTACTCACCCCATTCCCCCCAAACCACCCATTCCCTTCTCTCCCCACTTTCCCCCCCCACACCGCTTCCCCCCTTACTCCTCTGGCAGGACAACAAGGTGAATCAGATGGTGGCGACGCGCATGCTGCACAACCTGGGCCTCAAGTACGACGTGGTGGAGAACGGCAAGCTCGCCGTGCGCGCGTGCTCCGAGCGCTGCTACGACGTCGTGCTCATGGTGAGTCGCCCTGCTGCTGTTATCTGCTGCTGCCCTTCATGCCGTGCAACAAAGTTGCCCTCGTGCCGAGCCACGCTCCCCCGCCCTCCCTGCCCCTAAACCCAAAATTATCAGTTTTCACACCCGCCCACCCACTCCCCCTCTCTCCACTCCGCTACCTTCTCCCCCCATCCATATTCCCCCCACCAGGACCGTCACATGCCAGAAATGGGCGGGTTTGAAGCCACGAGGAATTCGGGAGATGGAAGCGGAGAGGCTGCAGGTGTACACAGCAGCCATGGCCGCCTGTGGTAACCCATTCCCCTCTCCTTCCCGCCCCTCCCACTCTCCCCCTGCCATTTGTGCAGGACTGCCACATGCCAGAGATGGATGGGTTTGAAGCCACGAGGAAGATCAGGGAGATGGAGGTGGAGAGGCTGCAGGTGTACACAGCAGCCATGGCCGCCTGTGGTAACGGCTCCCCTTACGGCAGCGCCGCCAGCTGGGTGGATAAAAGCGATGCCAGCGATAGTGAGGCTAGTTCCCCCTCCCAGCCCCGAAGGGCTCATATGCCCCCGCGGCCGCACCGGACGTTTATCGTCGCGCTTACTGCGTCTGCTCTTAGCGAGGATAAGGACAGCTGCATGGCTGCTGGGATGGACTATTATTTATCGAAGCCGATCCGGCCGCGGGAGATAGAGAAGGCGATCAGGGAGAGCTTGACCCAGGCGAAGAGCCCGACGGGTGAGTTAAAGCCCACGTCGCCGCAGCTGAGGTACCAGCAGACGAAGCGGCAGCTGCTGCTGCAGCAGCAGGAGCAGCAGCGGCAGCAGGAGCAGCAGAGGCAGCAGGGTGTGGGGCGGGACGGGAGGGGGGCAGGAGGGGAGAGTGAGAGAGAGGGGGAGGATACTGTTGAGTTTGTTCCAGGGAGGGGTGTCGGGAAGGTACAGGGGAGGGATGCTGTGGGGGAATCGAGGGGCGATGTGGTTGGGGGAGGCGAAGGCGGGAGAGCAGGAGAAATGGGAGGAGCAGCAAGTGGGATGGACAGGAGTGGGATGGGAGGGGGAGCAATGACTAGCACAGGAACGGGAGGGGGAGGGGGAGGGGGAGCAGGTGGGGGAGGGGGAGGGGGGCGAGGGGGAGCGACAGGGGGGAGGGGGCGAAAGAGTCTGGCAGCGTACCCGTCATTTGGGTCATGGAACGATGTGCTGGGGTCGGAGTCGGAAGGCTGTGCCTCTGATGACTCCTCCCGGGGCCGCCCCCGCCCCCGAGGAGGGGCCGCCGCACCCCCTGGCCCCACTGCTGCTAGTGCTGCCGGTGCTGCCAGTGGTGGCAAGGGTGGTGGCAGTGGCTTGGGTGGTGGCAGTGGCAAGGGTGGTGGCAGTGGCTTGGGTGGTGGCTTGGGTGGTGGCTTGGGTGGTGGCTTGGGTGGTGGGATGGGAGAGGTGGGAGGTAGACGAGGAGGAGGTGCAGGTGGTGGCATTGCTGCTTCTGCTGGCAGTGGTGGACGTGCTGGTGGTGGTGGTGGTGGAGGTACTGGTGGTGGTGGTGGTGGAGGTGGAATTGCGTTTGCAGCATCCCCTCAGGCTCACACCAGCTTCCCTCGCTCTCGCAGCTCTGCCGCGCCCAGGTCAGCCGAGTCCATCCCTCTTGATCCCGGGGCAGGCTTGGCCGGACCTGAGGCTCGGCACCGAGCCAAGTCTCCCCTGGTTCGGGCGAAGTCAGGTGTGGGGCCTGAAATAGGCAGAATGCGAAGAGGAGAGAGAGGAGGAGAGGGGGGTGGGAGAGGAGGAGGAGGAGGAGCAGGAGGAGGAGGAGGAGGAGGAGGAGGAGGAGGAGGAGGAGGAGGAGGAGGAGGAGGAGGAGGAGGAGGAGGAGGAGGAGGAGGAGGAGGAGGAGGAGGAGGAGGAGGAGGAGAGGAGGAGGAGGAGGGGGGGAGAAAGGAAGGAAGTTCCTAGACGCCTTGCCAGCAGCAACGTCAGCAGCTTCCAGGAAGCTGCACGGGCAGGGGGATGAGTGTCTGCCGGCCAGGCAGCCTCCTTCAGCCCTGTCTGTGCGCGCCCGCTCGCGCTCCATGTCCATGTCCATCGCTTACATGAACTTCCAGGTGAGCCACCACCACTCCCCACGTGAGCCCTCAGCTCACATCTTATTAGCACTCTCTCGCGCGCTCGCGCTCCATGCCCATGCCCATGCCCATGCCCATGCCCATGCCCATTCCCATGTTCATTCCCTCTCGTTACAATTCTCTCTCCCTCCACCCCACCATCTCTCCCCTTCCTCAGGTGGAGAGTGACGACGAGGAGGACGAGGAGGGTGTGGTGGAGGGGGACTTATACCTCCCTTCCCTTCCCACTGTCTCCCGTCCCCAGCACTATCTGAAGACACCTTCCCTCCACTGCTCCCCCCCAACCCCCCGTTTCTTCAGGTGGAGAGTGACGACGAGGAGGACGAGGAGGGGGTGCTGGGAGGGGGCGCCAACGGAGGCTTCTCCCAAGGCTGGCTCGCCGGCAGAACCGGCAGCGGCTCCTATGCCGCTGGCCCTTCTACTTCTGCCTCTGCTGGTGCTTCTTCTGCTGCTGCCCGCGCTTCCCCTGCTGGTGCGAGCGGGTCAGACAGTGGCAACGGGGGGAGGTTGGGGGGGAGGCCCGGAGGGTTGGCCGGAGGGGGGCAGAGGGAGGAGTCTTTTGGCGGTGAAGTGAGGAGTCTAGGCAGGAGAGATGGGTCTGGGGGGAGTGGGGGAGAGGGTGGTGGTGCAGGAGGAAGAGTGAGAGGAGGAGAAGGAAAGGGAGGAGGAGGGGGAGAGGGAGGGCAGAGGAGGCTGTCTCGAAGTGGGTCGCAGAAGAGAATGTGGGAAGCTGGCACCCCATTGCAGAGTGATGATGAGGATGATGAGGAGGATGAAGAAGAGAGCGTTGGGGAGGGAGGGAGTAGGAGTAGCCATGGAAATAGGCATGGGCATGGGAATGGCCGTGGGCATAGTTCGAATCAGGATGGGCTGACGAGTAATGATGAGGATGATGATGCAAGCAGTATCTACAGTAACACTAACAGTAACTCTAGCCATAACCGTTACGGTAGCGGCAGCAAGCAGAGGGAAGGCGGCAGCAGCATGGGCGGCAGTATGGGCGGCAGCAACAGCAGGATCGGATCACATGCAGAAAACGACAAGGGGCCGTCCCTGGATCAGATCTGGTCTAAGATTCATGGAGGGAGTGGGGGGGACCAGAGAGGGGTGGGAGGGAGTGTGAATGGAGAGGAGGAGGAGGAGGATGAGGGTGAATTATCGTCGTCCAGTCGAGGGGGTTCAAGTGTGGGGGGGAGCGTGCGGAGTGGGAGGAGTGGCAGTGGGAGAGTGGGTAGTGTGAATGGAGGGTCAGGAATAGAGAGGAATGGTAGCGATAGGAGCCTAAGGGAGCAGGCTGCTAGCCCGAGAGGGGAAGGCGTGGGGAGAGGAGGAGGGAGAGGAGGAGGTGGGGTAGGAGGAGGGAGGGGAGGTGGGGTCGGGGCAGCGAGGGGAGGAAGTGCAGGTATGGCAAGGGCAGGTCCAGGGGGGATGGAAAGAAGAGGAACGGGGGAGAGAGGAGGCAGAGGAGGAGGAGGAGTAGGAGGAGGAGGAGGAGGAGGAGGAGGAGGAGGAGGAGGAGGAGGAGGAGGAGGAGGAGGAGGAGGAGGAGGAGGAGGAGGAGGAGGTGGGAGAGGAGGAATGGAGAGGAGAGGGAGTGGTGACCCAATGGATCAAAGTAGGGAGTGGAATAACAGCCGGGAGTGGACGAGCACTCGTGAGGCATCCGGGAACAGAGAGGCCACTAATGCCACCAGGGATACTGCTGACTCCCGGAATACCTCTGGTGGTGCTCGAGAGGCTACTAATTCGAGAGAGGCGTCTGGGTCTTCTAAAGACGTCTCTATTCCTCGTGACGGGCGGGACCTGGATCGCAGCAGGGAATGGAATAATAGTAGAGAGTGGAATAACAGTAGAGAGTGGGGCATGGCGAGGCAGGACGCCAAGGAGAGATCACGGCTGGGGGGAGGCGCAGGGAGAGGGGGAGGAGGGGGAGCGGGGGGCGGAACAGGGGGGGGAGGGGGGGCTGCCCCTCCGAAGAGCATCTTACGAGTGTCCACGTCTGAAAGTTACTCACGGCAGAACTCACAGGTGGGGGCGAGCGCAGGCGGGCAGGAGCGCGTTCCAGAGAGCCCCAGGCACGGGCGAATACCCCGACCCGACGGGAGAGGGGGGAAGCCTCCGCCCTCTGGGGGGAATGCGCCAGGGGGAGGGGCAGGGGCGCCTGGCGGGCGGGCAGGGGGGGCAGGGGCGGGCGGAGGGGTTGGGACTAGCGTGGGGAGGGGGAATCCGGGAGGGTCGGGGCTGGGGAGAGGGAGCGGGGGGAGGGGAGGGGGTGGGGGGGAAGGTGTGGGGGAGAGTAGAGGAGAGGGGGCGGGTCGGGCGGTGGGAGGGGCAGGTGAGGGGAAGCAGAGTGAGAGCTACGGGGCAGGCAGGGGTGGGGGGTCTGGGCCAGGCAACCCCGCTCCTGTGAACGCATCCAGGGGTGGGCCTCTGGGCACTCCTGGTAGTCTCCGGCGGGTCAACAGCAGCAGCCCCTACAGCGGCAGCAGTGGCAATGGCAGCAGTAGAAGCCCGTTGGCGGAACAGCGAGAGGGCGACAGAGCTTCCTCTGTGGCTGCAGCAGACAGCGGGCAGGAAAGAAGCGCCGCTGGGTCAGACGGGCAGCAAAGAAAATCCTCGCCGGGGTCCCCTATGGAAGCCATGCGATCTCTCACAGACAGCCGCCCGCGCACAAGCGGAGAACTTTCTAATCGCATGGGCGGCACTGCTGGGAAAATCCTGGGCCGCGGGTGGAGTGTCGGGGGAGGGGGAGGGTTAGGGGGAGGAGGGGTGCAGAGGGCGCAGTCTATGTCCCCCCTGTGGCGCAGCACGAGCATGGACCCGGGGTCGCTGAGTGCTGGTGGGGGCAGGCAGCCCAGAACGGGGTCGGAGCAGCGGGCAGCACAGGACATGCGCATGTGGATTGAGAGGGCCAGTAACCCCAAGATGGATGAATGGCTGTCGCAGGTGAGATGGATGAATGGCTGTCGCAGGTGAGATGGACGAATGGCTGTCGCAGGTGAGATGGACGAATGGCTGTCGCAGGTGAGATGGACGAATGGCTGTCGCAGGTGAGATGGACGAATGGCTGTCGCAGGTGAGATGGACGAATGGCTGTCGCAGGTGAGATGGATGAATGGCTGTCGCAGGTGAGATGGATGAATGGCTGTCGCAGGTGAGATGGATGAATGGCTGTCGCAGGTGAGATGGATGAATGGCTGTCGCAGGTGAGATGGATGAATGGCTTTGTGTCAGGTGAATACTTGGGCTTTCTTTTTTGGGTCAACACTTTCCCGTCCACTTTCCAGCCATTTAGCCCCGTATTACATTCCTGCTGCTGCACTTCCCTCCCTCTATTCCCCTCCAACTTGAGCAGCGTTTGCGCCACCACTCATTCTTCCTCTCACCTGTTGCTGCCCCTCCCCTCTCCCTTCATTTCCCCTTCAAGTCGTCTCCAGCTCACCTCAGCCCGTCCCACGAGCTGTAAAGAAATCTAGCAGCAGTGGCACCACCCCTCTGGCCTCCCCTCACTTATTGTTGCCCCTCCCCCCTCTTCCCCCTCCTGGTCGTCTCCAGCTCACCTCTGCCCGTCCCACGAGCCGTAAAGAAATCCAGCAGCAGCGGCACCACCCCTTTATCTACTTCTCGCTTTATCTCATTTCCTTGCCCTGTTGTTGCCACTCTTGACCATCCCTCTATTTCCTTGCAGGTTGCCTCCAGCTCACCTCCGCCTGTCCCCCGCGCCGTGAGGAAATCCAGCAGCAGCAGCACCACCTCCCTCTGTCTTCCCCTCACCGCTTTCTGCCCCTCCCCTCCTTCTCTTCCACTTCAGGTCGTCTCCAGCTCACCTCCGCCTGTCCCCCGCGCCGTGAGGAAATCCAGGAGCAGTGGCACCACCCCTCCGCTGCACTCTGCCGACCGGCCCCCTTTACAGTCACACTCGCGCTCGCCGTCCCACTCACACGTGCCCTCCCATCCCCAGCAGCAACAGCTGCAGCAGCAGCAACAGCAGCAGCGCAAGTCGCTTAGATGCATGCAGAGCTCTCCCTCTCTGTCCCCCATCACAAGCCCGACTGGGGAGGAGAGCGAGAACATGTTCCGAGGGGATGGGGAGGATGAGGAGGATGAGGAGGATGAGGAGGATGAGGAGGAGGAGAGTGAGGTGGTGAGGGGCAGCTGGAGGAATGACAGGAGAGGGGCAGCCGATGTGATGACACACCGGTCAGTGTATGATGAATCTATGGAGCCGTTGAAATGATGAATACATGGGGGGGCGGGGGGGGGGAGGGGGGGGAGTGAGTTAGAAGAGGAGGGGAGAGGTGCGGAAGGGGAGGTGTGGTACAGGGAGGGATCAGCATGCAGCCACACAGGGGTGACAGGAGCGGGGCGGTTGACGTGAAGCACCTCGCCAGTGGGTTGTATGATGCGTCTATACAGCTTTTGAGGTGATTTTTTAGGCGCCTTAAAAATCACACCAGTGGGTGTATGATGGGTCTATGCAGCTGCTGAGGTGACGAGTGAGAGAGGTGCAAGTGGGAGGGAGGCGTTGTGTGGGGTATGGAGCTGGTAGGGAGGCACAGAGGGGTGACAGAAGAGGGGCAGCCGATGTGACACACCAGTGGGTGTATGATGAGTCTATGCAGCTGCTGAGGCGACGGAGTGAGAGGGGTGGAGAAAGGGGAGAGGGAGCAGGGGAGGGGGGGAGGAAAAGGGAGAAGGATGGAGAAGGGTGGGGGGAGGGTGGGGAAGAAGGGGGGGGGAAGGGGAGGCGCGTCGTCCGTCAGACTGACTGTTGTTTTTATGGACTGGTGCATGTATGATACAGTGGCTCTGTGGGTGTACACAATGAAATTATAGTACTGTAATTGCTGCTGGAGCGATGCAACATGGATGCAGCCTGGAGGCAGGGGTGAGTGAGGGGGTATGGGTGGGTGGAGTGCAGCCTGAGGGTGGGTTGGGTGGGTTATGGGCAGGGCTGGTGGGGCTGAGTGAAGCGTGTGCTATGTTTTGATGTGGGTCGGGTGGGGGCTTTGGTGGAAACGCACAGTGGAGGCTTCAATGACTGGTTTGGAAAAAGGGGGCTTTACTAGAAGTGGAGGTTCTGAGGTTGGAATTGGTCCCCACCCCACCCCAGGGGGGTAAGCAGAGAGTAGAAAACAGCTGTGGGAAACGAGTTTTACGTTGACAGGGTGTGCAGTGGAGTATAGATTTACCGTAGGATCGTTGTTCCTGATTAGCTCATGAAGATAACAAAATATTGCTAACAAGATTAACGCATGTTGTTTTCAGGAACCAGTACCGGTATGTACCGTAATGTTGCAATACTGTACATGTTACCACCACCATTGTACAAGGCAAAAGAGCTGGAACAATACCGTCGTTCCAGGGCTGACGTTTCAAATTTAGAAAGCTTGCTTTCTTTTACTTATCATTTGACATCGTTCTCATCAGGCCCTCAGATATCAGTGTAAAACACGCTGATTGTGCTGATTTTGTAGCTCAGATTTTCGTTTTCCCTGGAAATTCAGCATATGCTTCAATTTTGCACTGAAATTTCAGTATAACCTATTTTGTCACACTGACCATTTTGCGTGTTACCGTACAAGTAACACTGACGAATCAGTATAGTGTACCGAGTCACACTGATTCGGACATGATAGGGTATGGGTGTACAGGGGGTGTTCAAACTAGGATTCCCGCAAAAAGAACTCTCGGACCACTCAGATAGCTCCCGCCTACGGGAATCGAACCCGAGACCTTTGCGAAAGGAGTGAGTACCAACCTGCTGTTCCCCTAATCCGATCTTCCCGAACGCTTCTTTGCACCAGTTTCGGATCGTCGGGTATGATGGCGGCCTTGCTTGGCCACTTTGGGGTGAACCGCGTCCAAAGATTCGAATATGTGGCCCCGCCGGCTGCCGGTCGTATCCCGCGAGTTGGATGAGTCGTCGGGTGCAGCAGACGGGGCAAAAGGGATCATGAGTTGCAGCGATGGGTATCCATGTGCCCCTTCCAGCTTGGTCCGTCTTGGAGTACGGAATCAAAATCCACATGACCTCGTTCTCGAACTAAATGTCTTGCCACTCGATGACGATGAGGTCTGAATATCTAAAAAATCCGGTGTACATGAGGATGGGGATTAGCCCTTTTTGGAACTCCCCGGGGTTGTCGGATTGCAGGTAGCTGGCAGACATGTCGTGGACTTGTTGCAGCGAGACAGGCTCCTTCACTCGCGTGGGGCGATGGCAGTGTCTTTTTGCGAACTTGGGTGGTGAATGGTCCGGTTGTTGGGCATATGCTCCCGGTCATGCGGTGTGCAAAGCTCACGGCTGAGCATGTGAGTTGTACCATGGACAAGGTGGCTTTGTGTTGGATAGCGTACACCAGGTACAGCGCGAGGGTCATGTCCGCCGTGGGGAGGAATGGGAGGTTCACCTTTGCACAAAAGGCTCGAAACTTGACCCAGTATGGCTCGTATGTTCGGATCGTTGAATCGGCCCGAGACTGTGAGAGCATCTTTAGAAGCTGGACTTGTAGTTTTGGCAACACGTCTGCACAAAGGCATATGGGGTGGGTTAGTTGAAGACCACTCGTAGTGCAATGATTGTGCTATGCGGCAGTCGTGTGCCTGAAAAGGCAGTGCGGTGCGTTCCTACTGCTAGGCATTGGCTGCCGTGCGTCAGGGGAATGTGCGCTCTGATATGCGGGGCCCAGTTTGGTGGGGAGGGTTGTAGGAGTGGCCACCAGTTTGCCCCCGTCCAGTGTGGGGCAATTAGGGTGAATGATGCGTGGGTGCGTTGTGTGTGGTGGTTGACTGCTGGGATCAGCTGGGGTGGTGGGAACGCGAAGCCATTCTCGGTTGCCCATGAGCATGAGAATGCATCAACCGCAGTAGCCTCTGGGTGGGAGATCTTTGAGCAGAATCGTGGCATATGCGAGTTTCGATAGTTCGCGAAGAGATCGATCGAGTGGGGGTCCCCAACGGCGATCAAGGATTCGGAACCATGGTTGCTTCAATGAGTAATCGTCATGGTCGATTAGTTTCGACAGCTCGTCAGCATGGGAGTTAAGCTCGCGCGGGATCCATTCGACGATTAGTCGAGTGCCGAGCTCCATGCAGGTGCGAATGATGTCCTTGCAAGCGCTGGTCAGGTCGGGGGTGCCGGAACCGCCTTTGCGAAGGATGAAGAAAACCCCTTGGTTGTCCACCCTCACGAACACGTGTTTTTGTTAGATCTTGTTCCCGTACGTTTGGAGGGCCCAAATGACACCTTCGATTTTCCGTCGGGTGCTGGACGTTGCGTGCAGTGGTTCTGGCATGGCTGCACTGGCTTCTTCGAGTTCGCCCGGGAAGGAAAGCAGAGTGGTACCCCAACTGTGGGAACTGGCGTCCACGTGGATTACTGCGTCGTAACTATTCCGGACGTGGAATGGTGCCATTGAATCTGTCAAACTCCTCGAGCCAGAATTGCAGCTCCTCAGCCACGAGTGGGGAAATGCTCACACTACTTCCCCAAGATGGCGCGTCGTTGATCCCTTGTAGCATGGCGTGGCTGAATGCGCGCGTCGTGGCCCCTAACGCGACAGCCATTGACGCGAGCGTGCCAGTGATTCTAGCCAGGTGGCGGACTGGAACTTGTCAACGTGCTTTGCTTGCGTTCAGTAGATTGAGAATGTGTGCATGAAGTGATGCTCGTCGATCGGTGCCAATGGAGAATTGTCCGGAGTCGGTATCCAGCTCGACGCCCAAGAACCACAGGTGTTGTGATGGTGACAGCTGCGACTTTTCCGGCGACGGCATCAAAATCGACCCGCGTAAAATGGACGCCATCATTAAGTGGAAGCCGCCGACTAGTATCCCTGAGTTGCAAAGTTTTTTGGGGTTTGTTAACTACGTTCGCCGTTTTGTACCTAATATGGGAGGGATAACCAAGCCGCTGACCGACCTGCTGCATCACGACAGTCATTTTCGGTGGGGGGAGGAGCAGTCCGCCTTCGACGCACTCAAAAACATTTTGGGTTCGCCCCCGGTACTCCGCCTCACCGACCCATCTCGACCGTTCGAAGTCATCACGGACGCCAGCAATTTTGCCGTGGTTGGACTTCCTCGAGTCCAATTTTCGGTACACCATCACGTACAAGAAGGGCGCCAACAACATTGCTGATGCCCTCACCCGACCATCCATGCAGAACGCGGCAATACTAATCGCCCACACCAACCCGATGCTGATGGGACTATTCACCCACGACTACAAGATTGACCGGTTTTTCAGGAACCCGCACCAACAGGCTGCCACGCCACACGGCAAGTACTACCTAAAAGCCGGTACGAACCGGATTTGGGTACCCGCCTACCAGCCTTTACGGGAATTGCTGACGCAGGAGGTACACGACTCCAACCTCTCCGGGCATTTCGGCATCGACAAAACACTGAAGCTGCTGCAGCGGAATTATTTCTGGCCGGATATGCTCACCGACGTGCAGCGCTACGTGTCAACTTGCCCAACCTGCCAAGCAATGAAGTCGTCGCGACAAAGGCCAGCCGGATTGCTGCAACCCCTCGCGCCACCCGAACGACCGTGGCAACAGGTGACGATGGATTTCGTCACGGGGCTTCCAGCTGGTACAAGTGGCAACGACTCGGTAATGTTCGTCGTCGACCGCCTGACGAAAATGGCGCATTTCACACCCATGCCGTACGACGATCACAGCCGAAGATACAGCGAAACTCTTCATCTCCACCGTCGTACGCCTACACGGGTTACCTTCGGCGATCATCAGCGACCGAGACCCGAAATTTACGTCGAAGTTCTGGCAGGAGACGTGGGCACAGTACGGTACCCGCCTGCAGTTTTCGTCGTCATACCACCCGCAAACCGACGGACAGACAGAACGGACAAATCACACTATGGAGCAGCTGATTCGCACCAACTGCCCGGATATTCGCAAGTGGGAGGACTCGGTGCCGATGCTGGAATTCGCATACAACAACGCCCCTTCGGCCACGACTAAACAATCACCCTTCTATTTGAATTACGGGATAGACCCTGTGGTACCGTCATCAACGACTTTGGACAACCCGGTGCCACGATCGCAGTAGTTTGTCACGGAACTGCAGACAGCCCGCACGAAGGCGGCTGATTTTATTCGTAAGGCTAATACCACGGCCAGCCACCAGGCGGACAAACATCGACGGAATTTACCTTTCCGTGCAGGGCAGGTTGTACTTCTGGACACCAAGAACCTTCGTCTGCCGCAGCCAGCGAAACTACGGCCCAGATACGTGGGACCATTTCGCGTACTCAAGATGGTGACACCTGTCACCGCGAAGCTGTTGCTGCCCGATGACTGGAAAATACACGACGCGTTCCACGTCAGCCTGCTTCGCCACTACGAACCGCCGCAGTCGCCAGCTGTTGCTCGGCCAGCTATCGCGCCGACCACACGCCCCGTGGCCGAACCCACGCTGGAACCTTGGAAGATTCTCAACCATCGCGTGGATGTGACTACCGCCGGCCGCTCGGTCAAATTCCTGCTTCGCTGGAAAGAACGCACGAGCGAGGACGACACGTATGTCGCAGCCGACTCCCTACATGGACATCCGATTGTGGATGCTTACCTGGCCCGCCGAGGTGTCTCGGATATTCACCACCTTTCTTAAGGGGGGGGTAGTGTAAGGAATTTTCCGGATTCCTTACTGAGTCACACTATACGCGTACAACCCCGGTTTTCGGAAAACCAGGCTCGGTCCGCCGACCTCGCCTTCCGAGCCACCACCGCGTCGCCTTCGGGTTTTCCAACCCCGAACCTGCACCCAACCATCTCTCGACCCCGCGACCTCGGCCTAGCTAGCATTGCTATAATAGTTCTACGCCTCGTTGTTTTCTGAGACGTTGTAATCACTTCCGCATTATAGAGTTCTGCGCACTCTTCCTTTCACAACTCATAACAACTTCACTAAGAACGCTTCCGCAATTACATCATCTCTACTCAAGATCTTAGCCTTGCAACGACCGTAAGGACTTTGTTCAGCCTAACAGCATGTGTAAGGAAAGGACAGTGCAAACACATTGCGGCTAGCTTGAATCAGGGTGTTTGAGCTGTTCAGGCCTTCGATAATCGGGGTAAACAACATGAACACCTGAATTACAGGATACTATAAATGTTCCTTTCGCCTAAAACAACATTTGAAAGGGTTGAGTCAAATTTACTCTCTGATCCTAGAAAGTTGCGTCTTGATTTCTGAAGGTGCCTTGTGCTCGCTAAGGGCTGCTTTGCCATCCAGTGTCATTGGAAGTATCGCGTCAGGGACAGGAGTGGTGTTGAAGGGCGCGGTCGAAAGTCTTTTGCCAAGGCGCACAGTGTTCATCGCACTGTTTGCAGAACATGCCCGCCAGATTGGCATGCGACAAATCACAGCTGGCAACGATTTGGTTTCGATATAATTTGGGGGGAATCAAAGCAATATAGTGTCCACTTCTCGGGAGGATTCATTTTTGGCTTGGTGTTTACACCTGGTCCCCGTCAATGTCACGTCGTGAAACCGCACTAAAAAAGACTTTGAACCATACTCTGAACCATTTTCTGTGCTTGATGAAAGCACGCCCAGGAACTAGGGGGTATGGATGATTTTGTCATGTCAATGTCATAAAACTCTTGCCTGGTGAAAACAGCACATCCATTGGTTTGCTTCATTGCAACTGGCTTTGTTGTGTTTTTCACTCACATAAGGGGTCCTCAAACATTGCCTTTTCTAAAAACGAAGGTGACTGAAACATCCTTACGAACCCCACATCTTTGATGTCTTCACAGTCCACCAAATCAATATCCGCGACCCCCATATGTGACGCAGTGCTTAGCAGGATGACACGAGCCTGGGCACGCTGGCAAAGCCACCCCAATCATAGCCTTCATGGAACCCTTGAGATATCGTGAATATGTTTGGTGATCGCCCCGACAAGGGCTGTGAAATCGGTGCTACCGTACCTAGCCTTTTATCAGCGGCTGAAAACAGGCGCCATCTTCCATACCAAAATTATATGGTCAAATATTGGTAGGTATTCCGATATACAGACCGGTTGCTTTGGGCTGCCTTGAGAATAAACTATGACTGACTGACAAATTGTTGATGACAAGCCTGATCCATCACACATTGATCGAATGCTGGTCTGATACGGAAAATTGATATACATCTACTTTGGAGGCCGAATGGAACCCAATCCTCCACAATGAAAAGCCCATGGAACAAAGAGGCATAGAGAACTTAATTGCTTTGCCGAAACGCGGTAGCTGATATATGATAGCATTGTACAAGGCAAAAGAGCTGGAACAACACACCCGCGCAATGTGCGGGGCAAAAACGGTCGAAACTAGGCATTGCAACGGATGCCATGCCAGCCTGCAACCAAAAAACTCCTTGCCTTCTACATGATGCCACAGCCTAGAGTACCTGTATCCTGACGTAAAATCCACAGGCCCTGACCTGGGAACTCTTGCACACACTCTCTAAAAAATGCCCTTTGTAAGGAAATGGGGGTCCCAGCCGTGGCTCCAACCAACGGCGGCATCGGTAGCTCCGTCCCCTACTGCTCCATGAATTCGTGGGACCATACCACACCATGTGGGGAATAGGTTGTGTACGGTGCCAGAATGCAACCTACGCAATGCTTTCATATCCACTGCGCACTGCACCCACTGTTCTTACCTGCGCACTGCACTCATGTGCACTGCACTGCACTATTGCCCCTGTGGGTTCTTCTGCTGACCCTGTCACTTCTGACCGTCCTGCTGCCTATGCCATGCCCCCGCAGCAATGCACTCACTACTTCAGTCACCACTCAGTGCCCATTCTTCCTTCCGAGACCAGGCAGCACCTGATTGGAGGCACCACTTCAGTCACCACTTCAAAATGGCAAATCTTCATTATCCTTGGCCGGTACCTGCTCCCTCTCCATACGAACTCTGCTCCAGACACACTCTGCCTCGCTGCTCCTCCCATCCCAGCTTGCACGCACCTCAGAGCATGGCGACAGGCCTGCCACTCCTGAAACGAACTACGGCATGAGAGACCTATTGATGCTGCCTACTCCTGGTTCTCTTTTTGTTCCCGATCCTGGCCGCGCTGCTGCTGCTGCTGCTCCTGCTGCTGCTGTTGCTGCTGCTGCTGCTGCTGCTGCTGCTGCTGCTGCTGCTGCTGCTGCTGCTCCAGGCGCTGCTTCTGCTGCTGCTGCTCCTGCTGCTGTTGCTGTTGCTGCTGCAGTTGCAAATGCTGCAGTTGCTGCAGCTGCTGCAGCTGGTGGTGTTGAAACTGCCTCTGTGCAGAGTGCCACTGCTGTAGCTGCTGGACCCTCTGTAGCTGCTCCTCCTGCTGCCTCGCCAACACCTCGTGCTGCTGCTGCAGCAGATGTTGCTGGTGCGGCTGCTGTTGCAGCGACTGCTGCTGCTGCCCCTGTTGATGCAGTAGATGCTGTAGCAGGCGCTCCTGCTCCAACTCCTGAAGTTGCACTGCTTCTTGCTGCTGCTGCTGCTGCTGCTGCTGCCGAGCTTCCTCCACTATTACTCCAGTCGGTGCCAGTTCGTGCTGCAGGTCCATCAATCGCTCCATGTGAGGCTGGAGTGCCCACTGCTGCTCCTGCTCCGCCTGCTGCTGCTGCTCTTGCCGCTCACGCTGTTGTTGTTGCTGCTCCTGCTGCTGTTGCTGCTGCCCCTGCTGCTCCTGCTGCTGCTGCTGCTGCTCCTGCTGCTGCTGCTGCTGCTGCTGCTGCTGCTGCTGCTGCTGCTGCTGCTGCTGCTGCTGCTGCTGCTGCTGCTGCTGCTGCTGCTGCTGCTGCTGCTGCTGCTGCTGCTGCTGCTGCTGCTGCTGCTGCTGCTGCTGCTGCTGCTTCTTCTGCTGCTCCTCCTGCTGCCTCTGAAGCTGCTGATGCAAAATCTGCTGCTGCCAAAGCACCTGAAGCTGCACCAACTCTTTTCTGCTCCACTCTTCCTCCTGCTGTTTCTGCCGTTGTTGCTCCTCCTCCTCCTCTTGCCGTCGCTTTTGCTGTTTCTGTTGCTCCTCCTGCTGCCTTGGATTCTGCATCTGCTGCTGCCGCCGCCGCTGCTCCTGCTCTCGCTTCTCCTGCTGCAAGAGTATCACCGTCTTGAGCTCTTCCGTCCCCTCCCCCCCCATTATCCACCCACCTGCAGTCTCTCCTTCCCCTTCACCCCACAAGCTCTCTTCACTCCTGTCAAGTTCTTCGCCTGGTTGATTCCGCCTCACTCCCAACGTACCCACAATGTAACCCTCCTCCAAAACTTGGTCAAACCCATCTTTACCTCTAGAGCCTCCTAGTCCGACTGTTGCTGATTCTTGTGGCAACTGCTGCGGCTGCTGCGGCTACTGCTGCTGCTGCTGCTGCTGCTGCTGCTGCTGCTGCTGCTGCTGCTGCTGCTGCTGCTGCTGCTGCTGCTGCTGCTGCTGCTGCTGCTGCTGCTGCTGCTGCTGCTGCTGCTGCTGCTGCTGCTGCTGCTGCTGACGCTCCTGCTGCTCCTGCTGCCACACCACCTCCCGTTCATGCTGTGCCTGAAGCCCGGCTAGATTCATCAAAAGCAGAGACTCATGTGCCTTGGCACCTGCAACGACGTGTGCTGAGGGCGATTTCTCAGTCGCCTCAAAGGGCGATTTCTCAAAAGGCCTTCCGTCACCACTTGAGATGGCGTGTGCTGCTCGCCCTGTGAGTGCCGTGCCTGACTGGTGCTGTGCTGCTGCCTGTTGTTGCGCTGCTGCCTGTTGTTGCGCTGCTGCCCGGTTCTGAACCTGTGCGAGAAGAGCTGCGAATGAGGGACCTTGAAGAGGGCGACAATGAAGGGAGGGGGCTTGGAAGGAGGGGGCTTGATGGGACGGACCTTGAACCTGTGTTGCTGTCTGCATTATACCGGCTGCTGCTTGGTTCTGGGCATGGGCGAGAAGTGCGGCAATGGAGGGATCTTGAGGAGAGGGGGCTTGAAGCGAGGGGTTTTGAAGAAGTGAGGAACGTTCTGGACCGTGCATTGCTGTCTGCATTGCACCAGCTGCTGCTGCTGGGTTGGGTTCAACAGTGGCCGCTGCTTGAGCTTGGACCATTGCTCCTGGCTGCAGCACGGGAGTTCCCTGGGAGAGCGCCAGAAGCAGCTGTGCCTCTCCTGCTCCCAGGCGAGCACTGCAGGGAGGGAAGTTGGGGAAGAAGTTAGGAAACGATAGGTGAGCTAAAAGGGATGCTATAATCGACCCTGCATGCGCCATTGCTCCTGGTTGCAGCATAGAAGTTCCCTGGGAGAGCGCCAGAAGAGCGCCAGAAGAGCGCAAGAAGAGCGCCAGAAGAGCACCAGAAGAGCACCAGAAGTGCACCAGAAGTGCACCAGAAGTGCACCAGAAGTGCACCAGAAGTGCACCAGAAGTGCACCAGAAGAGCACCAGAAGTGCACCAGAAGTGCACCAGAAGAGCACCAGAAGTGCAGCAGAAGTGCACCAGCAACGGCAGAGGTTTTCTTGCTCACCTTGCACCTCTCTGCGGTAAGATTCCCTGACTCTGAAGCATCTGCTCCGCTTCTCGCTCTGCAATGCGTACACACACACACACACACCCACACCCACACACACACGCACACACGCACACATACGCACACGCACACACGCAAACACACACACACACACACACACACACACACAAAAGACACACACGCACACGCACACGCACAACACACATGCACACTCACACGCACATGCACACGCCCACACATACACGCACCCATGCATGCACGAAAGCACGCACACAAGCACACATAAAAGCAACAAGATACCTTTTCAGAATACATTTATAAGCAACACAGGCTATGCAATTCTCCCCCCCCCCTCTCCCTCCCTCCCCAAACCAAGCTCAGCAGCGTGTGTACTGTACCAGACATCGCAAGCCCATTGCAGCAGAATCTGTCACGTGAAGTTTACCAAAGCATCACCGTTTCAACCACATTCTTCCCTTCCTTTCCCTCTCCCCCCATCCCACAACCTGCCTCGAGGGTGAATTCACGTGTCCCCCAAGCATCTGCAATTGTGGGGATGGGCTCCCTTCCTGCAGAACTAGAGCTAGAACAAGATCTAGATCTAGAGCTGCACAGGGTGACTTTTGACTTGAATCAATCATAACTTGACTTCCCCTTCCCCTCTTCCCCCTCCTCCCCTCCCCTTTCCCCCCGCGCCCTCTCCTCCCCCCCCCCCCACTCCCCCCCCACCCCCCTTTTCTCCTCCCCTATTTCCCCCACCCCCAACCAACCTCGGCGGTGAGTGTTCATATGCCCTCCAAGCGCCTGGGACTGCGCAAATCCCTTCCCGCAGAATCTGCATTCATACAGCAACCCGCCACGGCCGCCACCACTGCCACTGTCGCCCAGCGAGCCTCCTGCCAGCGGCTGTAGCGGGCCGGCCATGCAGAATCCCGGGGCGGCACGGTGGAAATCCGCGGCTGTAGCGGCGTTCAGAGAGAGGGACGCACTCAAGGAGTCGGTGGGATTGACTGACGGCAGTGGTGCTGTGCCCTGCCCTGCCATCCAACCGCCTCTCATCCCTTCTAACCTATTCATTCCCTCATTTGATCCCCCCATTATTCCCCCACTCATCACTCTCCCCAATCCTCCCCCCATCCCTCTCCCCAATCCTCCCATCCCTCCTCCCATCCCTCCCATGCGTCTGTCCATCCCTCCACCCATATCCCAGAGCAACCCTCGTTCCATCTCCCCCACTGACACCCCGCCCTCTATCCGCCCGCCCTCTATCTGCCGCGCCCCTATCTGCCCGCCCTCCCCTCCTTGCCTAAAGCCCACACTCCCTCCTAATCCCAATGCGTGCAACGTGGTGGCGTTTCCTTCTAGGGCGGTGGTAGCAGCAGCAGCAGCAGCAGCACTTGGGTTGGCAGCAGCGGCAGCTATGGCAGCAGCGGCGTTTTGCTGGAGCAGATGGGCTAATTGAGAGTGCAAGTCACTCCCGTGTCTAAGAACGTCTAGATCAGCAGCATGATTGGTTGATCCTCCTGGAAATCCTTCTCCGCCTGAACCTCCTTCTCCTGCTGCGCCGAAGCTGCTGCCGCCAAAGAACCTTGGAAAAGCAGCAGCGTGACCTGCCACGTGGCCAGCTGATTGGCCTGCCACGTGGCCACCAAAATGGCCAGCCACGTGGCCGCCCAAGTGGCCAGCAGCAGCGGCTTTTACCTCGTCTTCGCTCGGTAGAATCCACCGCTGCTTGCGCCCGCGCTCCTCGCGGACGCCGCCACCGCTACCTATTGTAGTACTACTATTTCCGCGGAGCCCGTTGCCTCCTCCGCCAGCAACTCCGCTCTCCGCGACCGCCAGATCCAGCCTCCGCGTCAGACGGAGCCCAGACTGGCGGCTCTGCGCGCTGCTGCCGGTGCCGCCGCTGCTGCTGCTGCTGGACGCCGCGCCGGGGATCGTGTTGCCGGAATACGCGCGGGGAAGCTGACCCGGGGAACCCGCCGCGGCGAAACGGGCGATTCTTCCCGGAAAAGGCGGAAGAAGCGGGGTGCGTGGCGGATCCGGGGTGCGGAAGGGACTCGCTGCCGGAAGAACCGGCGTGGGATCGCTCAGGGAAACCTCAGGGTGTCTTTGAACGGTTTGGATGAAGCGAGGATGATCAGGGTCTCGTTCGGGCGAGCCGTCCATCAGAAAGAACAGTTAACTTCCGTAGCTTTCAGCGTATTCAGAACTCGGTGATTCGGACTGCTATTTCATTGTTGAACAGGTTCGTCGGGTGGGGGGGGGGCGGGAAATTTTACTCGTGGATGACGACACATGTTGCAGATTCGGGTGTTTCACCCAAATCAGTGGCGCTCCTTTCGCAATACGCATCAACTAGTTACGCCAAGTCGTACTACCGACCTTGGCCCTCCAAAATCGGTGAATTTCAGATGTAGAATAATTTTAGATCCAGGCCTAGACTCCGAAGAGGCGTGTTTGCCCAGTGGCCAAATCATCGCCCCTAGAGTCAGATCTCATTCCTGCCCGGAACCTTGTCGTAGTAGAGGTTTCCGTTGAAACAGACACATGGCGAATGCATGCTGATATCATGCCGCAGTCGAATAGCCTGACTCCACGTTGCGAAGAGATAGAAAGACAGCCCTTCGATTCCCAATCACGACCTTAACCAGCTTGGAGGAAGCTGGCAAGCAGCCTGTTTCAAAGCTGGCATGTTTGGAGCCCTAGTGGCCAGCAGGGAACTGTGTGGTGCTATGATAGAAACGGGACGGGAATGTGATGGTGGGGCGGGGCCTTTCCCATACAGAGCTTTGCCCTCATTCCTTCCAAAGCAAGCACAGCGCGCGCAACCTCCGTTCCGCTAAAGTTCGCTCCCCGCCACCCACCGCTTGTACTTGCTGGTGGGCTCGACCGCCTCCCCGTTCTCCGCCATACACATGATGCCCATTTCAGTCTCCTTCCCCATCTTTCCCTGTGCTCCTCTCTCGAGCATGCGTTCACTAGGGGCAGAATGGGACTGAATGTAGAACAAAGGTTGACAAAAAAACTACAGTTGCGGAAATTGTGGGTAGCCCAGCGTGTTTTGTCTGGGAAACTCGAACATCTTGGTTTTGTCGTGGGCTAGTAACGCGCGGGCCGTTGGCTGTGAATGTCGACCACTGGGCGTATGGAGTGGCAGGGGGCGTGTTCAGAGTGGGCGCTTGAGTGAGCATTAGGGTGTAGCACACTGTGTCAGGGTTTTTCACCTTGTGCACTGGGTCTTCAGCCGTGCATGTGATATGTGAGCTGGCGCGCCAGCTCGCTGATCACCACCATGTGCCCACTGGTTAGGGTTTCTGCTTTGCTGATTGATGTGGAGGGCTTCTGCTTGGTGAAACGCATGCAAATGCTGGAATCAAATTCATCCAGAGCACAATGGAGTTGGAAAATGGAAGTTATGACAGTCTTGTCTACGGCCCTGTTCTGTTGGCGCATTAGCGGTGCTCAGCCCTAACGATAAGCATTCTCGGAAAGCGCATAACAAGGCTTAAAGCCCACGTCAAGCCTCCCAAGTCGGTATTATCTCCCGAACCTCTGGTGCGGGAGTTGTGCGCGCATTACTCATGCGTGCACAAGAACGCTGTACTCTCAGTGCGCTGAGAAAATTCCACGAGCTTGGTTCCACAGGCAAATTTCCCGCATGGCCTGTGCGAGCCCTACGCGCTCGTGGAGGGGGGGTTGAAGAGGCGCACAACCAGTAACGGGCAGATCCAAACGCCCGTTTTGGGGTATTTGTTCGGTGGAATACTCACCCCAAAAACAATCCAACGGCGAACCAGTAAGACTGACACATCCAGAGCATCAATTCGCGAATTTTTGACTTTGGAAGTGTGCCAGGGCAGTGTGTGGAGACAAATTTTCGGGCACACGGGAAAAAAAGGTTCGTAGTTTTGTCGATTAGTAAACCCTTCGACGAGTCTCCAGGCCCTTTCCTATTTCGAGGAAAACGCTGCCCGCAGTACCTGTGCGGCAGTTGCGAATGGCCTGTGCGTCAACAGAACAGAGCCTGCGTGAATATACAGTAATTCATTTTCCGTACACCCTAATGCTCACTCAACCGCCCACTCTGAACACGCCCCCTGCCACTCCATACGCCCAGTGGTCGACATTCACAGCCAACGGCCCGCGCGTTACTAGCCCACGACAAAACCAAGATGTTCGAGTTTCCCAGACAAAACACGCTGGGCTACCCACAATTTCCGCAACTGTAGTTTTTTGTCAACCTTTGTTCTACATTCAGTCCCATTCTGTCCCTAGTGAACGCATGCTCGAGAGAGGAGCACAGGGAAGGATGGGGAAGGGGACTGAAATGGGCATCATGTGTATGTTACAAGCTGCATTTCTCAAACAAGTAAAAATAGCCTCAGTCCCACAAACTCAGACCTTCAAGCGAATCAGGAAAAGATCCGATTGCCCCCCACCTCGATATCGATTCATTGTCCAGCTTTGTTCTTGAGATTTGTCCAAAGGGTACAACTTTCTTCTGCGGGCTTTGGTTTGAATCACTCCAAAAACAAAGGCGGCAGCGGGCCAACGAAAGCGCACGAATGGACAAGACAGTCCCCACTTGCATTCTAAATTCCAGGGCAAGAACACAATTTCTGCACGGTATGTCCCTACAATCATCAAGGCTCTCGGTGATATGTTTGGGTTACCCTTCTGAACCCAATCTGTGACCCGACACACACGTGCAGGGTCCCTGGAGTGACATACCCAAGCAATTACTGGTGTGCTGCTATCATGGAAGAACGGTTGTGGGGCTTGGGGCTTTGGAAGTGTCTCGTTCCTGAACCCCTGCACACTCAACGCTCAAGAACAGTTTCCACAAAACAAGGAGAGAGGGAGCTGGGAGAGGCGAAGAGAGGGATAGGTGGGTGGGTGGGGGGGGAGCGAAAGGGTGGTGGGTGTGGTATGGAGAGACACGGAGTGGAAGTTAAGTGGCGAGAACAAAATTCAGGCGACTGCTGCTCACTGGGAATCACATACAGGTAAGTTACTCTTTCCTGCCCTCACATTTCCGGGAATGCCTTCTGTTTGTGGAGGACGAATCCACTAGACAACACATCCATCCATCCAGCACAGTGCCAAACATTCTGAGACTTTCAGCGACCTTCGGGCCAAACCCAGGGTAATAAACAGTGTGGTACGCTAGGCCAACAAGTTGCTGACCAGAACACGGAGTGGTCTGTAAGCGGCGGAAATTATAGTACCCAGAGAATACCAGGCTAACCGTTTTTCTAACCGAGCCATCAAGGGCAGGGTTTCGACTCCAGCGCGCTCGGTCCAAACATGCCAGCCCTCAAAATAAGCTTTGATACGGAGCGTGTTCACATGCCAGCCCTCCTCACAATAAAGCGCCAAAGGAACCGACATTTAAAGACTTTTTTCGCTTCCAACGTTTGAAGGTATCGGGTGGGAACTTCGGGTTTCGGGTCCTGAAAATACCTCCGATTATTTAAAAGTGATGCCAGCGTGAGTTGCCTATCACTGCTGCTGAGTATGAGTCGTCGAAAGGAACAAAGAGGTCCAGAGGAACCAACTAGCCGTCGCCAATGTCAGTTTCATGTGAACTGGGTAACCGAAATCTCACTAGGCTGGCTCTGCGTCTCAGGCCAATAAGAGGGAAATTATATATCCAGTCACAGACACTGGCTCGATATCACGAATGGTCATCTGGCAATCACGAACGGTCACAGAATCTAGGATCCTATCACGGACGATCACAGTAGTCACAATTTGGCCCCACGATCTATCACGTACAGTCACACAATGAAACGCTCCGTGGAAAGTTGAAATTTCACGAGTAACTGTAGAGATTCGGGGAAAGTTATATTGTGCGCGAAAGAAAGTGTTACCTCCGAATAAGTTCGCGACCACTTTCGCAAACTCGTTCAAAGCATGAAGCAGTTGTCTTTTTCCCGCAGCAGATTTGCATAATTATATCCGTCCGCAAAAAGAAAAAAAAAACATTTTTTAAACCTCGTACCTGTGGACTTTCGGTATCAACCCTAAACACCTTGTCGTATGGTGTTTAGGGTTGATGCTCTCTCGGATGGCATGCCATCCGAGTGGGTTTTAGTTTTTTTTTTAGGCATGCAAATTTTTTGTAACCTTCGCCTCCGCGACTCGCTACGGAATTAAACAGGCTAACTACGCATATATGACAAGACTAGTCGCCAGTTAAATGTTCATAAATCTCAACAGTTTAAGGCCGTTACAGCTTCTACACCGTGCGTTTCGTCTTGTGACGAAACGTGATAAGTTTTTGGGGCAGCGTGTGACTATCCGTGATAGAAATCCCGGATTTTGTGACCATCCGTGATAGATAGCTAGATTCTGTGCCCGTTCGCGATAGCAGCGTGATTTTTTGTGATGACGAGCCCCTGTTTGTGACCGCCTATACACCTGGGCTCCACTAATTTCAAGGCCCGAAATTGGGCGCTCGCGGGTAGCTACCCTTATTATGTCTGGGACTAAGGGTTGTACAGAGTGAAACATATTTTGAAGTGGGTAGGTTACGGACTCCTTGTGAGGGCGATGACGCAACGAAGGTCGCAACTATAAATATTTCCCGTCAGAGTGGGAGGTAAGCCTGATCCACTGAGGGATTTATTGTTTGAAATAACCGTTGAGGAGAGCGTCCTTAATATCGTTTTGATTCTGGGTGTCTGAAAGATACGGCCGAATCTGGTCTAGGGTGTCTCTGAAAACGTTTTCCATGGCTTGAAATTAGTGGAGCCCATGTGTATATTAACCCAATAAGAAAGGGCGGCCTCGCGTGCGACACGAGGCATTGGGCACGATCTCGTCCTACGGAAAATCGCATCATTCGATACAGACGCATCTGCTTCACAAAAGCAGCAGCAACAGAGGGATCGAAATCGTGCAGGGGCTGGAGCAATTGCGTTCATTCTGTCAAAACCGCATAATTAGTCATCATTTTCTGATTTTTTCTTCCCAGGATTCCATTTAAAGCAAGGGTGCACTTTCAGGGGGGTGGGGGCAATGGTTTATCACTTGCCTTGTGTGGTTACCTGGTTTGTAGCTGGGAGTGAGACGCGAACAACTTTTCAGTGTTGGCGGAGTTGCGCGGGTGGTCTCCCTCCCGTCAGTAGCGACGGGGGTAATGGGAGTTGGGAACTTGGGTCTGGGGGCCAGGCAGTTTGTGAACCAAAACGAACATGGTTCTCGTCCCCCCCTGCAAAATTCGCCCTCGAATCAGCGTGCGCCAGAGGGTGTGCACTAGCAATACACCCAAAAGCCACCCCCATGAATGTGCACCGTCGCTTTAAGTAGACATAAGAAATTCATCAAGCATTGTGGACCTGGTACAGACACATATAACGATATGTTCATTGTCAAAAACTCTCAGCAAAATAATATCAAAATCAAGAATCAACAGTCGCCTAAACATCAAAAGATGTGTATACGTTTAATTGGCATCGACTATCAACAGGGTAACTATGCAGTACGTTCATCAGAGTTGTACCGTATGGAACGCTATACACGATTTATTGGCGGAAATCGGTGCGGTGTACCAATATGGGAACATGCACCGAGCATACCAAAGAGGAGCGATCCACCACCAGTTCTGCAACGAAGCACAACATTTCCAGAAGTGGGGAAATTGTTGCACGCCAAAACCTATGTGACAAACAATTGTATCGAGGAGCTCTTTTTTACGTGTTTCTGAGCACACATGGTGCATAGGGAATTTCGGTTCAGTGGATGAACAAGTTGCTGGGTGGGTAGGGTACATGCTCCACTTTTGTGCTTGACGAACGGGTGTAGTACAGCCTTCGCAAGTGAATCCTCTCAAGGATGGAAAAAACGATGCCCAAAGCGTTTTTTTTTTTTTCTTTTTTTTTTTTTTCTTTCTTTCTTTCTTTCTTTCTTTCTTTTTCTTTTCTTTTCTTTTTCTGCGTTCCTCTCCAAAAAATGTGAGATTGGTGCTTTGGTGGTGTGTCCGAAACACTTAAGGGTTTAGGACTGAGTTACGTCAAGCTGAGATACGAGGTGGCTGGTGCTGGCCTGCCTCCGCTTTGGCCGTTACCTGGTAACATCAGAGACAGGATAAGCAGGATTGGAAAAACAAATGCGGGCACACGGGATGGGCAAGAAGAAGAGCATGGATAAGACCAAAAGGTATGAGTTTGTTTGTTATACGTCTAGCAAAACTGCGACAAGCCAAAAGGCAGAATAGGAAAGTCGAGACGGGAGCAGACGAGGGAAAATTATGACGGGGAGGAGATAAAATATTTGATAGCATGGACAGATGAGAAAGAGGAAACCGTAGGTGCTACAGTCAGAGACGACAGGCAGGCAGTAGTGCAAGGATGAGAGCCGTGAATCTGTGCTGAACGGAGCCGCAATATGCACAGTGCTTGGAATGCTGCCTTCACTGTGTTGTGAGGATGCCATTTGAGAATTGCATGCATCAGCAGTGACACATCCAGAAGTGATTTCACGGCATGCCATGCCATGCCATGCCATGCCATGCCACGCCACGCCACGCCATGCCATGCCATGCCATGCCATGCCATGCCATGCCATGCCATGCCATGCCATGCCATGCCATGCCATGCCACGCCATGGCATGCCACGCCATGCCAAGCCACGCCATGCCACGCCATGGCATGCCACGCCATGCCACGCCATGCCATGCCATGCCACGCCATGCCATGCCATGCCACGCCATGCCACGCCATACCATGCCATGCCATGCCACGCCACGCCATGCCATGCCATGCCATGCCACGCCATGCCATGCCACGCCATGCCATGCCACGCCATGCCATGCCACGCCATGCCATGCCATGCCATGCCACGCCATGCACCATGCTGAGAGCTTGAAAGGCTGCCTTCACCGTGTTGTGAGGATGCCTTGAGCCAATCACCTGCTCTTTCACACTCCCCCCCACACACAACCACACACACAAGTGCCACCCACCCGACATCCACCCCAGAATAACACGCACACGCACACACCCACACACCCCCCAGCCCCCCCACACCTCTCCACGCTCTCCCTCCCCACACACACAACCCACACACCCCCACACCCTCTCCCCCCCACCTCCACACACACACATGGAGACACACAGGCAAGACAGAGTAGAAAATTTGAGACACGCACAATCAGATGAGATGACTCCCATCCAAACGACTCGCCTCAAGAGGCGGGCAGCCTCAGGAGGCCCGGCAGCCTCAGGAGGCCCGGCAGCCTCAGGAGGCCCGGCAGCCTAAAAAAAACAGCGTGCCCCTCTGAGGCGCCTCAACAACAGCGCTCCACACACCCAACCCAACCCGTCAACTTAAATCATAACAATGTACCCAGAAATGTAATCTGATCCCACGTTCCTCTGATCCCACGTTCCTCTGATCCCACGCGCCTGTGACCGCTCACCCCACCTGCCTCTCACCCCACGTGCCCCTCACCCCACGTGCCCCTCACCCCACGTGCCCCTCACCCCACGTGCCCCTCACCCCACGTGCCCCTCACCCCACGTGCCCCTCACCCCACGTGCCCCTCACCCCACGTGCCTCTCACCCCACGTGCCTCTCACCCCACGTGCCCCTCACCCCACGTGCCCCTCACCCCACCTGCCTCTCACCCCACGTGCCCCTCACCCCACGTGCCCCTCACCCCACCTTGGTCTTGACTGCCTGGAAACCCGCGAGTCTCAGAATGCCAGCCAGCGTGCTCCCGGCACTCATGCCTGATCCCTTGCGCGCCGCCCACATGTATACCTGCCACACACAGGGCGAAGGGTTAAAGGGGCAGGTTAATAGTGGTGGAGTTCGGTGGAGTAGGGCTCTAAGGCTGCACTCATGCCCGATTCCTTGAGTGCCGGCCACATGTATACCTGCCACGCACAGGGACCAAGGTTGAAGAAGTTCACGAAATAAGGGCCTTGGGCAGGACTTAGGTGATTAGACTCCGGGAATCCCTGCATCTGTGCCCGACCCCTTGGGTTGCCATCCCCTTGCGTGCCAGATTCCTTGGGTTGCCATCCCCTTGCGTGCCAGATTCCTTGGGTTGCCATCCCCTTGCGTGCCAGATTCCTTGGGTTGCCATCCCCTTGCGTGCCAGATTCCTTGGGGTGCCATCCCCTTGCTTGCCAGATTCCTTGGGTTGCCATCCCCTTGCTTGCCAGATTCCTTGGGTTGCCATCCCCTTGCGTGCCAGATTCCTTGGGTTGCCATCCCCTTGCTTGCCAGATTCCTTGGGTTGCCATCCCCTTGCGTGCCAGATTCCTTGGGTTGCCATCTCCTTGCGTGCCAGATTCCTTGGGTTGCCATCCCCTTGCGTGCCAGATTCCTTGGGTTGCCATCTCCTTGCGTGCCAGATTCCTTGGGTTGCCATCCCCTTGCGTGCCAGATTCCTTGGGTTGCCATCCCCTTGCTTGCCAGATTCCTTGGGTTGCCATCCCCTTGCGTGCCAGATTCTTTGGGTTGCCATCCCCTTGCGTGCCAGATTCCTTGGGTTGCCATCCCTTTGCGTGCCAGATTCCTTGGGTTGCCATCCCCTTGCATGCCAGATTCTTTGGGTTGCCATCCCCTTGCGTGCCAGATTCCTTGGGTTGCCATCCCCTTGCGTGCCAGATTCCTTGGGTTGCCATCTCCTTGCGTGCCAGATTCCTTGGGTTGCCATCCCCTTGCGTGCCAGATTCCTTGGGTTGCCATCCCCTTGCGTGCCAGATTCCTTGGGTTGCCATCCCCTTGCGTGCCAGATTCCTTGGGTTGCCATCCCCTTGCGTGCCAGATTCCTTGGGTTGCCATCCCCTTGCGTGCCAGATTCCTTGGGTTGCCATTTCCTTGCGTGCCAGATTCTTTGGGTTGCCATCCCCTTGCGTGCCAGATTCCTTGGGTTGCCATCCCCTTGCGTGCCAGATTCCTTGGGTTGCCATCCCCTTGCGTGCCATATTCCTTGGGTTGCCATCCCCTTGCGTGCCAGATTCCTTGGGTTGCCATCCCCTTGCGTGCCCGATTCCTTGGGTTGCCATCCCCTTGCGTGCCAGATTCCTTGGGTTGCCGTCCCCTTGCGTGCCCGATTCCTTGGGTGCCCGATTCCTTGGGTGCCCGATTCCTTGGGTGCCCGATTCCTTAGGCGCCCTTCCCACGTGTGCCTTTCCAAGTTCCAGCCCCTTACAGGTTGTTGCAAGCGCTTTTTGAGAACATTCGAACAACGCCTCCAACCGCGTGCACGCTATGCCATCCCACCTGTGCCTTTCCTGCCACCCCACCCCACCCCAACCCCGCACCCCGCGGTGCAGCCATCTTCCATAACCTATTGCTTGACTGTCCCCATCTTGGTCGGTTCGCGCTGCATTAATAGGCCACATCACCCCGCCTTTGACAAAGGCCACGCCAACCAAGCCATCACCCCACCTTTGTCTTTCCGTATTTCGCCATCTGTGCCTCGGCGATCGTTCGCCCTCTGTAGCGATCAAAGTAGTGCAGATTCCTCAGCGCCCGCAGGTACGCCTGCAGGGGGGTTAGGGAGGGAGGGGGAGGGAGGGGGTAGATGGGGAGACGGGATGAATGCACCATCGTTCGTTCAACCTCTGAAGCGGTCACAGTAGTGCAGATTCCTCAGCGCCCGCAGGTAGGCCTGGTGGTGACACAGGGAGGGGGGGGCGGGGAGGGGTTCGATGGGGAGACTGGGCGGGCGTAAAGTTGCCCATTTTGTTCGCCCTCCTCCGAAACGATCAGACAAGTGCAGATTCCTCTGAGCCTGCAGATAGGACTGGGGGAAAGTACCGGGCAGGGGGAGGCGGATTGGGAAGAGAAGAGAGGAGAGGAGGGGAGACGGGGGGATGGGGGCGGGGGGGTGGTGTAGATGGGTAGATGGGATGGGCATAGCAAAAGATTGCTTCATCGTTCATTTTTCCTATAAACGAGATCCCTCCGAATGCCAGCGCACCGCACTGCACTGCACTACTTGATTCATCTCACCGCACTGCACCGCACTGCACTGCACTGCACTGCACTGCATTGCTCAAGTTATCTCGCCCTTGCACACCCACCTTATCAACCGCCAGCCCCATTTCTGCCGACTTGCCCTTGCCATACCCCACCGTGCCTTGCCCGTTCCCACACACCACCAGCGCTGTAAAACTCAGCACCTTGCCTCCCTGGCGGGGGACGCAGGTAGAGCGGAGGGGGGGGTTGGGAAGAAACGTTGAGAGGAGTGGGGGGGGCAGGGAGGGAAGGAGGGGAAGGAGACGGGAAAGGCAATGGGGGAACGAAGAAGGGGAGTCTACTGCCCGTTCCCACACACCACCAGCGCTGTAAAACTCAGCACCTTGCCTCCCTGGGGGAAACGCGGGTGGGTGGAGAGATGGGGGAGGAGAAGGGGGGGAAGGAGGGGGAGGAAGTACAATGGGGGAGCAGGGGGAAGGCAAGGGGGGGCCGAAGAAGGGGAGTCTACTGCCCGTTCCCACACATCATCAGTGCTGTGAAACTCAGCACCTTGCCTCCCTGGGGGAATGAGGAAGAAACCGAAGAAGGGTGGAAGAAAAAGGGTTCCAGGTACCAGAAGAGGGGTCAAGCACAGAATAGGGGCGCAGGGGACTCATTAAGCGTTGAGGCGCCTCAAAACTCGTGTCAATACAAACAGGATTCCGGGTACTGAGTTTGAGCCCAGAAGAAGGCGGCAGGGGACCCATTACGAAAAGGCTCAGCGAAAATGTGACAGGAGTTGGCAACGAAAGGGATGGAAAGGCTTTTTGACGCTTGAAAAAGATGGGAGGATGTGACAGCAGTTGCCAGATAAGGGAATTGATAAGAGAGGATGAAGCGAGAGGAAATGCAGGGTACACAGAAAGCAGCAGGGGGTTGGGGGTGGGGAAGGGAAGGGGGAGGGGGGAGGGAAGCGACGATGCGAAGAAGAAGAAAGCGCAAGGAAAATTGGGAGTGGGAACAGGGCAATGCGGAGGATATGAGGATATGAGCAGATGAGGAGATGGGGAGATGGGGAGACGGGCAGATGAGAAGGAGGGGAAGGGAGGGCAGCGACGCACCTTGGTGACCTTGGCAGTGCGGTTGACGTCCACTATACGCATCTGTAATTGCTGTGGCGGGATGAAGCGAGGGGGAAGGGAGGGGAGGGTGGGCGAGATAGGGAGATGAGAAGGAGGCGAGGGAAGGAGGGGATGGAATGGGAGGCAACTAGGCGCCCTTGGCAGTGCGGTTGACGTCCACTATACGCATCTGGCATTGCTGTGGCGGGATGAGGCAGGAGCGGGGGAATGAGGGGGGATGCGAGGGGGAGAGAGTGGCGAGGGGGAGAGAAGTGTCAGAAGGAGGTTATGCGGTTGACATCCACTATGCGCATCTGTAATTGCTGTGGTGTTTGCAGGGGGGAGAGGGGGGATGGGGGTTGAGGAGGGATGGGCAAGATGGATGGAAGGTCTTCCCCACCCCCCCTCATCCCCCATCAGCATGGATGGAAGGTCAATTTGACATCCACTGTGATCAGATGCTGTCAACCGACGGAATGCTGTCGTTCAAATGAGTAACGGGGAAGGGAGGGGAGAAGCGGAGGGGAGAAGCGGAGGGGAGAAGCGGAGGGGAGAAGCGGAGGGGAGAAGCGGAGGGGAGATGCGGAGGGGAGAAGCGGAGGGGAGAAGCGGAGGGGAGAAGCGGAGGGGAGAAGCGGAGGGGAGAAGCGGAGGGGAGAAGCGGAGGGGAGAAGCGGAGGGGAGAAGCGGAGGGGAGAAGCGGAGGGGAGAAGCGGAGGGGAGAAGCGGAGGGGAGAAGCGGTGGGGAGAAGCGAAGGGGAGAAGCGAGGAGGCACAGGCTTTGAGGGGAATGCATACTCGATATAAACTCTCACCCGTTTCAACCGTTGCATGGACGGCGGTCGGCCGGGCTTCACTTTGAGCATCTTCTCAAACATGAATCGTTGCACGCGCCGCGGCATGCCCTCGAGCCGCCTGCCCATGTCGATAATATGCTCCAAACCCTCAACGTCTAACTCGGGGTGCAACCCTAACCCCGATTCTTCCTCCTCCAACGCTGACGTCAGCTCCGCCACGTCAGCGCTGATCGCGTCGGCGTTCGCCAGCGCGTGTGCCGGAAGCTCGTTCGTCCCCTCGTCCGCGTCATCCTTCTCCTCGTCCTCGTCGACCTCTACGCTGCTTCCGCGAAGCTTCAGCTCCGCGCTGTCGCGGTCCGAGATTCCCCCTTCAGCATCCGCTCCCCGTGAAACCTCTCTCGCGGAGACGACGCGGCTCGAAGATCCAATACGCGGATCGGATCTCGAGTCTCCGTCAAAGCCGCCGCCACCGGCGCCGCCGCCTGCGCTACCTGAAGCGGTTGTGAGAAGGCGGTGCGAGAGAGCAAACGGGTGCGATAGTAACGGGGTTTCGAGACGACGCGATCCGGGAAATGGAGTAGCGAATTTGGCGGGAAGGTGGTGGTATGGCCGTGCGGGGAGATTCGAAAGGGACGGCGGAAGCGGAGCGGATGGGAGGCGGAGGGAGAGGAGCGAGCGGAGAAGACGGGTGGAATGGCGAACAGACGCCATGGAATCGCGCTCGAACCCCGTCCCTGCTGCTACTTATTGCTCAGTTTGCAGCTTCTAAGGCTGCTTACTGCCTACTTCCTCATGGCGTCGCGGCAGCCTGATCATCTTTTTTCTCAGGCATGGCTGGAGCGGCATCCCCACTGGAAGCATGTCATTGACCAGTATATTGCTACAATGACACCACTTGTGACTGTAGCTGTAGATAAAAGACAATCATTACATCTCAAATTCACACATCCCACTTCATCAATACCTACATCCAACCACTTGACTTTCAAGCGCGTTATTACCATATGAAAATTACTTCCTATCGCGCCTTGCATTGCTCTGCTATCGAGACATCTCAAAAGGGTGCAAATCTGTTGTACCTACCTCAAGCCGAATGCATCATTCATCACGCCATGCTGTGTATCGTTCCAGTTTTCAGATGCCTCCAAGGCACAATCAGCTTCCAGACATCTCACTCAACCCAAACACACCACCACCATCACCATGCAATCACCGCCACCATCATGCGCTGCTCTGCAGCATGGCAGTGAAGTCAATCCCCACAACGGTGGTGTTGTCATGTGTCCTCAGGGTGCGAGCCTTTGCCACCAGCGCACTTGCCATAGCCTCTGCTGCACTGCCCTCCACCCCCCCCTCCTCCTGCTCCTTCCGAGCCTGCTTGGTCCGTGCCAACGCATGATGCAAGGAGGACAGCAGTGAGCATGGTAGGGGCACAATATGGAACGAGGAAAATGCTATTTGAGGAAAAACTATTGCGGATGCGTGCAATGGGGGAGATGGGAGAAAATGCAACGTACCAAGGGGACAACCCACAAACAAACTGATGCGACAAGCACGGCATCAACTGTACGTCGCAGTGCAAAGACAAAATATTGTAGGGCGTATTGTACACATGAATACACCATTAGGACAATCTTGTAGGACGTATTGCACTCGCTCATAAAATCTGACAAGGTCGTGGCATACAAGATAGACAATATCCACAAACGTTGGAAATCACTTCTGAGAATTCTCAAAAGTGATTTCTATTTATCTGACAAGGTCGAGGCATACAAGATATGACATTATCCACAAACGTTGCCTCACCTCTAGTGCCACTTGAATGGCTCGTTTAACTGACATCACGTCCCATAAACCGTCACTGTAGACATGTATGCATGCACCATATACGTGCACATACATACACATGCTTGCACACACATGCACTTACATGCAACCACATGGAGACACATGCATACGCATGCATACACATTCATTCACATGCACACACATGCACACACATCCACACACATCCACACACATGCACACACATGCATACACATGCATATCCATGCATACACATGCACAAACATGCATACACATGCACAAACATGCATACACATGCACATACATGCATACACATGCACATACATGCATACACATGCACATACATGCATACACATGCACATACATGCATACACAAGCACATACATGCACGCACATGCACATACATGCACACACATGCATGACCCGCATGTGCAACACAGAGGGACATAAAAATGAACCAACAGCAATGAAAGAAACATATTTCAGAGCAGCTCTCACCTCCTCATGTCCCCTCTTGCAATCTCCCCCCACCATCAGCACCAACACCAGAATCAACACTACTATCATTCACCTGGCAATGACTGCAATGACCGGCTTGCTCGTGCCCCCTTCCTCAGGCACGGGCAGCTGCAGGGGCGCATGGATGAATGGGTCCGAGGAGAGACCCACGTCCTGCTGCTTCAGGAACTTGTCTCCAAACACTCGCGCTATGTTCATGCCTGCATTTGGGAAGAGCAAAGGAAGGTGGGCGGGAAAGCGATGGGAGTGGAGCGTGTGGGCGAGGGGAGGTCTAACGCAGTCTCACAGTCTCACACCCCCACACTCCCACACCCCCACACTCCCACACCCCCACACTCCCACACCCCCACACTCCCACAACCCCACACTCCCACACTCCCACACCCACGCACTCCCACAACCCCACACCCCCACACTCCCATACCCCCACAGCCCCACAGCCCCACGCCGCCACACCCCCTTCAACCCCTCACATTGCCCCTTAATCGCACCGCACAGGCGTGTGTCCCCATCGCGCATGGGCTTGCCAATTGACGCCAGGCGCCCCTTCTCCACTGCTCACTCCGCGTGACCCCTGACCGCTCACTCACAACCCATTCATCTCCCACATATCCCTACGTACACCCTCATGCCTCACCGCACAGCCGTGTGTCCCCATCGCGCATGGGCTTGCCAATGGACGCCAGGCGCCCCTTCTCCACGGGCCCTGTCAGCCGATGGTCCTCTGTCATCTGCACCACACCCTCCTCGCTTGCACTTCCTAAGCTGTACACAAGAAGGTGCGAGGAGATGGGAGGGGATGGGTGAGGATGGGTGGGGGATGCATGGGGAAAGGAAGTAGTGACATGAGCACAGGATTTTACGCCTCCCAGGTTCCCTGCCACCCACACACGATGGGGCGGCTGGAAGGCCAGTCCATTCGGGCTCCATTCGGGCATTGCCACTGTTTCCCCCTCTCCCCTCCTCCTTCTTACCCCAGCACGCAGTGTGAGTCCCCGAGATTGCCTGCCTGCACCCACACACGGTGGGGTGGCTGGAAGGCGCGCCACACGAGCAGCACCGTGGCAGTGCAGCCCTCATCCTCGTTATTGAGCTCCTCCTCTGTTGCCTTGAACGCTGCCCGCAGCACATCGGTCGCGTTGCAGCTCATGCGCACCACCACGTGCTTGCCGCCTTGAGGAGCTCCTGAGATAGCTTCTCAGGGAAGATTCTGAAGGGTGGGCAAGGGAGGGAGGAAGGGATGGGCAAGGGAGCGGGTGGGGTGAGGAGAGGGATGGACACGTGGGCAGCTCATGCGCACCACCACGTGCTTGCCGCCCTTGAGGAGCTCCTGAGATAGCTTCTCAGGGAAGATTCTGAAGGGTGGGCAAGGGAGGAGGAAAAGTGGTGGAATGGGAGGGGTGGAGAAGAGTAAATGTGAGTAGCGGTGGTGTGTGCGCACCACCACGTGCTTTCCCCCCTTCATGAGCTCTTGAGATAGCTTGTCGGGGAAAACATATGAGAGGCGGGAAAATGCCCACGATTAGGTTGGTGCGGGTTCATGTTGTGATGTGAATGTGGAGGAAATTCATAATTGGCAGGAGGGTGATGTGGTTGGAGCATTTCAAGTGACCACAAAGATTTTTTTTTGAAGATGCTTCTGAGCTTGATTACATACCTCTAACAATAAAACACCACAAAGTCATACCCCACACAGTGAGTTTGACACGCCGAAAAGTTGGAGAGAGGTATGACATCAACGAGAGGATGTCATTCATTTAAGGACCGTAACGTCTGGCATCCTATTGTTGATGTCATACCTCTCTCCAACTTTCCGGCGTGTCAAACGGACTGTGTGGGGTATGTTTTTGTGACTTTTTTTTGTTATAGGTACGTTATCAAGTTCAGAAGCCTCTTCAAAAGTTGTTTCTTTGTGGTTTTTGAAATGCTCCAACCACATCACCCTCCTGCCAATCACACTGGCATAATCACACTCACCATTGTCACGGTCCACAAAATGACACCAGAACAGACCCCCCCGGCAGTAGCAGTGGCCTCACCTCTTCACGTTGTCGGCGCACTGCCTGCCCGCATGGCCGTCAAACACACAGCAGATGCCCATCTGTAATCCGCGCACATGCACGTGGGGAGAAGGGTGGAAGAAGGCAGGGGAAGGCAAGGGAAAGCAGGGAAGTATCCAAAGTGAATATTAAGGGCACCAAACACAAACACACAGCAAATGCCCATCTGAGGCCCGCACACATACACATGGTGCAAGGGGTGGGGATAAAGTGAGGGGAAAGTGAGGCACCATGTGAGGGTAAGGCAGAGAGTTACAGTGCAGAAACAAACGATCGGTGCGAGGTACAAAAGAACGGATACACGTGCGTGTGTGGAAATGGAGGGTGGTACAGTAAGGATTGCACCTTATGCACTGACGGACTGCAGCAACCAACTTAATACACTCACAATCCACACACTCACGTCCAGCAAGCTTCTGAGTGGCCACTCGCACAGAGGCACGTCCTCCGTGGGCCGCGGCTTGCCTCCCTTGCTGCTGGCACCACACCAAACACTCTAAGTCTGCATCCCACCCCCCTCCCCATAGCATCCTGCACGCATCAACAAGGTCACTCACACCCCGTCACGTCACACTCACGTCCTGCAGGCCCCTTAGCGGCCACTCGCACAGAGGCACGTCCTCCATGGGCCGCGGCTTGCCTCCCTTGCTGCTGGCAGCAGTGGCAGCACCACACTCAGAGCACACGCACTCACTCAATACAATCACACACACCCCGTCACATCACACTCACGTCCTGCAGGCCCCTTAGCGGCCACTCGCACAGAGGCACGTCCTCCATGGGCCGCGGCTTGCCTCCCTTGCTGCTGGCAGCAGTGGCAGCACCACACTCAGAGCACACGCACTCACTCAATACAATCACACACACCCCGTCACGTCACACTCACATCCTGCAACCCTCTGAGTGGCCACTCGCAGAGAGGCACATCCTCCATGGGCAGTGGCTTGCCGCCCTTGCGTGCGCGCATGGGGTCGGCTGCTATGGCGATGTCACACGGGGCATCGGGGCACGGGTGCTCCACCTTACTCGTGTCTGCTAGCAGTCGCACCTGGGAGGAAAAGGAGGGCGGAAAGAATGCGTGATGGCATGGTATTGGGTGCTCTGGAGGGCAGTGGCTTGCCTCCCTTGCGTGCGCGCATGGGGTCGGCTGCTATGGCGATGTCACACGGGGTACCGGGGCACCTGCCTGTTGCTGGTGTCTGCAAAAAGTGGAACGTGATTAGCACATGCCTACACACGCATAAACACACGCACCAGGACACATACACACACTCTTTTACACATGCACACACTCGTGCACCACACACCCACACGCGTGCACCGAAATCCCCCTTCTCTTTCCCCCCCCCCCCCCCCCCCTTCCTCTCCCCCCCTCACCCCCTCACCACAAACACACACACACGCACTCAGGCAAGCACCCACCAAAATGCGTGATTACGACCCGCACGTGATAACGTCCCAATCCGCCAGCTGGCACAGCTGCCCCTCCGTACGCACCAGGCGACACACTCATGCACACACACACATACATCCTTGCACACCCACACACGCGCACACGCACCAGGATGCGAGACTGCGACCCGCACGTGATCACGTCGCCATCCGCCAGCTGGCACGGCCGCCCCTCGGTGCGCTCGCCGTCCTCGTCCGCCTCTGCGTTGATGGCCTCGTCGTTCAGCAGCGTGCCGTTGAGTGAGCCACGGTCCACCACCTCCCACCGCCCCGACTGCATGATGTGGGTGTCAGGCAGGTTAGCAGGGGGCAAGGGCAGGATATGGTTGAATAGAGCAGGGGCAGGGTACTGGTGAAGAGGGGTTGGGATTGGGGGTGTTTCTGTTGCGCCGGTGTACCAACCAAGTCACGCCCCTCGGTGCGCTCGCCGTCCTCGTCCGCCTCTGCGTTGATGGCCTCGTCGTTCAGCAGCATGCCGTTGAGCGACCCGCGATCCACCACCTCCCACCGCCCCGACTGCGCGAGTTGTGGGTGGTGTGAGGCAGGCAGAGGTTGGGAGAGTTTGTTTTGAGTCGACTCAAAACACACCTGCGCGAGTTGTGGGTGGTGTGAGGCAGGCAGAGGTTGGGAGAGAAGAAGGGCGAAACGAAAGCAGGGTACGTGAAATGAAATGGACTCCTCCCTATGTTGGAGTGACTTTTGAGAATTCTCAAAAGTCACTCCTCCCTTTCCATTCGTGACAGAGGTTCAGCTGCAGATCGTTCGCCTTCCTTCACCCGCCCTATTGTGACTTTTTGCTGGCACCTCAATGGAACACGGTACGAGAAACAAACCACTTAAACGCACGCACCAGGGCATTCCATGTAACATAGGCGTGCTTGCTGGACACCTCCCCATCGTTCAGCTGCAGGTCGTTGGCCTTCACCCGCCCTATGGTGGCGGACGGCCATGGCTCCAGCTTCTCGTTCTTCAACACCAGCTTGCCGCCTGACGCTGGTCCACTGATCACCTCCAATACAAGTGTGGCGCCTGAGTGTGAGAAAAGGGTAGAAGAAGGGGGGGTGGGAATGGAAATTTCGAAGGGGGTTGACGTGAGCACCTGCAGGCTGCACCTCGACCGCCCTATGGTGGCGGGCGGACGGCCATGGCTCCACTCCAGGTGCTCGTGCTTGAGCACCAGCTTGCCGCCTGACGCCGGCCCGCTGATCACCTCCAGTACCAGCGTGGCTCCTGGTGATGTGTGCAACGGGGTTAGTTCGCGGCAACAGGGCACAGGGAGGGTACGGGGCACGGGGCATGGGGCATGGGGCATGGGGCATGGGGCACGGGGCATGGGGCATGGGGCATGGGGCATGGGGCATGGGGCACGGGGCATGGGGCATGGGGCACGGGGCATGGGGCATGGGGCACGGGGCGGGGCATACGAGCTCCGAGGCTCCCTAGTCCCAGCTTCTCGTTCTTCAGCACTAGCTTGCCGCCCGATGGTGGCCCACTGATCACTTCCAGCACCAGTGTGGCGCCTGAGTGTAGTGCGTGCAAGTGAAGGGGTTAGAGGCAACATGTGATGTGATGTGAGCAGAGCACGACCACACAAGCTCCAAGCCCCCAGACCAGCCGTGAAGCTTCTCATCCGTTCGTGAGCACCAGTCTGCTGCCCGCTGCTGGCCCATGCTACTGACTGATCACCTCCAATCCAGCACCAGCGTGGCTCCTGGGTAACCACCGGGGGGGGTACACGAAAGGGGTATGCGGACGAGAAATGCAGAGGGGGTGGAGTGGAGGCGGGGACGACAACCGTGCATGCTTGAAGCCTCCGCCCTCCAGATTCATGTCGTTCGGTGCTAGCCTGTTGCCAACTAACCAGTTCTCGTCCTTTGAGACGTCTCAAAACTCGTTCAGTGCTAGCCTATTGCCAACAACCCAATTCTCGTCCTTTTCCACAATTCACTCACCATCCGGCCTGCCCCTGACCCACCTTCCCTCCTAGCCGCCTTCTTCTTTGCAGCAGCAGCAGCATCAGGGACAGCAGCCGCAGGAGCAGCCGCAGCAGAAGCAGCAGCAGCCTCTGCGCTCTCCTCCCCATCCATCCCCTCCCCAGCATCATACTCCCTCACAGTCGACTCTCCAAACTTCACTCTCCCTTGCCTCCCCCCTCCCTCCTTCCTCGCGCGTTTATTTGCAGCAGCAGCCGCCGCTGCTGCCTCCTCTGCTGCCTCTGCTTCCGCCTGCCGCCGCTCCTCCTCCCACTGCTTCTGCCGCGCTGCCCGCGCTGCCTCTGCTGCCTCTGCTTCCGCCGCTGCTTGCTGGTCCGCGGAGGCGGAAGGCTGCGACGGCGGGAACGACTGCTGCTCTATGTCCTCGCTCTCGTCCCCCCAGTCCTGGGGGGTTGCGGGGAAGGTGAGGGGGGTTGTGGGGTAGGGGGACGGAAAAGGGGGAAAAGTAAGGGGTAAGTGAGGGGGAGGGCAGGAAATACTGCTGCTCTATGTCCGCTCTCGTCCCCCCGGTCCTGGGGAGGTGATGGGGCGGGAGGGGGGGAATTGTTCGGGAGGGGGACGGAAAGTGGAAGAGAGGAAAAGATTGCATTGCCATGCTTTCATTCTTCCCATTGGGTTTCGTGCCTGTAGAAAAAGGCGTGTCTCTCGAAACATGACTTGTACATGGGAAATGTGGAAACCCTACAGCTGCAGCTGCAGACGATGCAGCTGCAGGAAACTCGTACCTGCGAGAACAGAAGCGGCACGCGGGATTCGCCATTCGCGGCCGCTGCAGCACCACCTGCAGCCGCTGTCCCTGCGGACGGCTGACCAGGCCCGTCGTACCCATCACCGTCTCGCCGTTTCTTCCGCATGCACAGATAGCACACCCCAATGGCGACGACCGCGCACACGGTAACGCTCGCGATGACCACGTGCGACGACGGAGCCATGTCGGCGAGCGAACGGTCTGGAAGCGAATCTAAGAAGTGCCCGAGAAATCGGACGGTGGAGAATGCCGGAAAGAAGGTTGCGCCGAGGGCTTGCGGGAATGGGAAGTTGTGGCTCGCGCGGGAAAAGGAGTCGTCCGACGCGTCGCTGTTGCGCCAGGTGTGGGGTGGTTGCCACGTGGCGGCTGGGGACTGCTCCAGCAGCATGGACCGAGAAATGTAATGCTGGACCATTCAGAAAACAACACGTGGACGAACTGCGGAATGCAGAAGGGATTTAAGACCCCGAGCCCAGTACTAACCAGCAGATTCACATTTCAAACCAGGAACGATGTTCGGCAAGGGATCGTCGGGACGCGAAGAAGAGCCTGGGTTTGGAATAAAGCAGATGCTTGCGTGGACTGGCGTGAGCAGGAAATGTGGAATGTGACGGAACGGCTGCCCCTAAAACCGCAATGCTGAGATGGCGGCGCAACGGAAGCAGAGTTTCCTAGGCGTGTTCTGGCATTATTAGGTAGGGATAGAACCTAGAAAGTGACCAGTATCGAAGGGTGTACTCCCATTCATGACTTTTCGTGTTACAATTGTGTCGTGAGAAAGTTGAGATTTACTCCTTCCAAAGATATTGTTATCTAATTTCCACTGCCCAACCTCTTTAGTGTGTGCGAGGGGGCGCCCACACGGTGGGCTAAATCTTGACAACAAAATGTTGCTGGCTTATCATTTTTACATAGATACAAAATCCATCTGTGCGCATAAGTAGGTGGTCGCTCCTATTTATTTCGCATTAGTTTCTGACAGTCTTGAGAGCTCCTCTGCAAGGGGTGTGGATGGGAGAAGATACAGACGGTATTAGCAATTAGAAAAATGGGGGACACACGAATGTAGCATGGAGAAGAAGGTCAGCAGAGGATGTCAAGCCGAAAAGTGCGAGCAAGGGAGGGAAACTGGAAAGCCATTACCATAACTTTTTCCTACCTTGCTTCTTCTCCTTGAGCGTACTGCTGTCAGCGAGGAAAAAAATCGCACCACGTTTCTGATACGTAGTCTGCAAAACATCGCACCATGTTTTGATACGCAGTCAGCAATTGATCATCAAACCTGAGAGACAACCAGCAAATCCAGTTTCCGAACAAAGAGTCTGACCCATACCATTGGTAATCTTAAGGCATACCTCTTGTCAGGCTTGCCTGGTAAAATTCGCAAAGGATTTTGGGTTTAGGGAAATTTCAGTGTGTTGTGACGCGAGCCGGATAAGAGATTGGCCTGATAAGGGGCCGTAGGAACATGCCCTAACCAGAAGCAGTGCACGGCTGCAGCAGAACGGGACGAGTGGGACTACTCAGTGACTTTTTAAGTAGACTCAAAAGTCACCTCCATGCGCATAAAACGATGCAGGGCAGCAGTAGAACACGACAGAGGGCAGAACACGACGGAGGGCAGAACACGACAGAGGGCAAAACACGACAGAGGGCAGAAGACGACAAGTTGGACTTACCCGGCCCGAGGGCAGAGAGGAAAGCTCAGCACAGGCCACCTGCAGTTCCTGCACCTGTAGAGACATAGTCATAAGAACACAGAGGGGAGTCACAAGAACAATCTCTCTTATAGAACTCCTACCAGCACCGCAAATTGAGCTGATCAAGGCAATTAAGTGGTTGCTCTGGGAAATTAAAGAAAACAGCGAAGGCAGCAGAAGGAGCATAGAGTAGGGCTCTAATACGGGGTAACAAGCGGCTCTAATACCCCGAACATACGGGGTAACAAGCGGCTCTAATACCTTTGAATTTAACTCCTTCTGGTGTTGTGTGCCGCCTGCCATGATGCAATTTGAGAATCTGCTGGCTCTGGCGAAATCTTGAAGGACTATCAGCAGCTAGTTCTGGTCTGCATCTACCACTGAAACAGGGGTCGGGAAGGGAATGCACAGGAATCGGAAAAACGGAAACGTGATGACAGGGTATGCACGGGAATCTGGGTGTAGCTCGACAGGAGAAGGAATGACCACCAACCACTGATACCACACCACTGATGTCACACGACTGATGTCACACCACTGATGTCACACCACTGATGTCACACCACTGATGTCACACCACTGATGTCACACCACTGATGTCACACCACTGATGCCACACCACTGATGTCACACCACTAATGTCACACCACTGATGTCACACCACTGATGTCACAGCACTGATGTCACAGCACTGATGTCACAGGACTGCTCGAACTCCCCATGCCCTACTATTCAAACAAACTCCCCTTCCCCAACTATTCACTACCCTTCCCCTACTGCTCAAATTCCCTTTCCCCCACTATTCAAACTCCCTTTAGCTCATTGTTCCACTCTCCTTCCCCCACTGTTCCACTCCCCTTCCTCCACAACTCCACTCTCCTTGCCCCACTGTTCCACTCCCTTTTCCCCACCGTTCCACTCCACTTCCCCAACTGTTCCACTCTCTTTCCCACTGTGACATTCCACCTCCCCTTAGCCTTATCACTTCGTGGGACTCAACAACCTAAACGGCCAATTGAGGCCCCCTGGGGCTGTGGCGCCGGAAACGACACAAGTATTAAGTAAAAAAGGGCTGCGGCCCTAGAAACGACCTTAGCACTCAGTCTTCCTAGGCATAACGAACAAGAAACGAGTGAGTCGCGAAGGCACCAGCACACATTTCGACCTTTCAGATAAGGTCGATTAGGGTTGCAACCCTAGTAGCGACCTGCTTACCAGGTCGACATGGGCTGCTGCCATAATTTCGACCTTAGCATAATGGCGACATGCGCTGCAGCCCATGAAAAGGCCTATATTTAGGTCGAGTCGCGCTGCAGCCCCATAGAAGCCCTTGACACGGGCTCGTCATAGGCTGCAGCCCGACAACGCCCCTGTTTGGACGCGCGTGAAACCTCTCACTATCTTGTGGTCGATGTACCTGCGAGTTGCTTCAATCCATGTGAAGTCTGCAACTTCTCTGGCGACTAAAGCAATATGCGTCCTAGGCCGGAAGTATTGTGTATTTTGATGGTAGAAAACACTCGATAGAAAGGCATGTACCACCTACATAGAGAAGGTATTAGACTGCTGTAAGAATGCAATGCTTTATATTTCCATTTTTCCAACTAATCAAGGAAATTGTAGGGACGTCAAATTCATGTGAGGTCAAAAGTTGGGATATATGACAACTCAGTATAACGAACCTCACATGGCTGCCTTTTTCTGTGCAGAAGCAGGTTAGGTTGGTGCAATAACGATGAATTCTTCCCAGTTGCCCATTGGCTGCGACAGCGCCAACCACTGCGCGGACACCTAACCACATGTGGCGCCACTTTACGTCGCCACGTCAGACAGGCCCAGCAGTTGGTCAACCGCGGTTCGCGTCGGTGGGCCAATACACTCCGTTTCTGGCTGGTCAGAGGGCTGAAAGCGAGGTGTGGCGAAATAGAGACGACGGTTCGAGTTGGTGGTACCCGTTGCGGCATGAGGCCGCGACTGGTTACCCTAGATCCTGCATCCACCAGCGAAACTGGGGCAGGTTGGGGGGCGGTGGGAAGGGAAGAAGGCTACAGTACTTGAGATTCCCTTCCCGCTCGCCTGGCACCAAGCAATCATCTGTGGAAGTTGGTGTGGGTGTGCACTGTGACTCGTTCGGGATCGAGCTCATCAGCAGGAAAGACTCGAGTCGGGAATCCTAAGCGAGGGGTCCTTCAGGATTCTCCTTTGAGACAAGATTGCCTCCAGCTTGCATCCAACATCAAGAAAGAACCCCTAGTCGCATTGCCAGCGACGTTATGATACGAGTGTTGGGAGACAGAGGTTACAATTCTTCAGTCGCGAGTATGCAGGCTCTTCTTCCTATACCATTTTTACTGCCGAAATTATCCTCATTTTCGTTGCGAGCCCAGTTAATTCCTGATTCGTGTGAACGCGTTAGCTTCGAATCGAGCCTATGGCGCAGCGGCGTTTTCTTAGTCGAAAGTAGCCTTCGGTTGTGTACATTGCATGCGACTGGAGACGCACATGCATGGCTGCCGGCTGCGAAGTCCCGCACGTCTTCCTCCTGGAAAATAAACACGACGATGCGACGCTGCCAGTCTCGCATGGCAGGCATGTCAAATTAGGAAGATTAGAAAGCGTAGGCCGCGTCAACTCGACTGGCGTGTCAGGAGAATTCGTAGGAAACAAGCCGGACAAAATAATGACTGAAAGACGTCGTACCACATCGCAACAGCAATTCACGGAGGAGAATCAGGGTTACCCAGAAGCAAACAATTCGCCAGCACGGCGAGATTCTCAGAAAGTTCGCACGCGGTCTCCAGTGCCGGACCCCTCGACAGGAACCGGGATCACGAAAGAACGTCGAGAAAAGCGAAGGTCGAGGGGAAGCTCCTTGGTGACAGACGAATTAGCCTCAGGAGCGACGGCTATGGCGGCAACAGCAGCGGCAGAGCAGCGGCCAGTCACGCCCACGTCCTCCTCTCTCCCAATCCCGTCCGTCCCCGAACACCCCCCCGCGTTGGACTTTCCTAGAGCGTCAACTTCCGGTGCTGCGCCGCCGTCAGCAGGCGCCGCCGCTGCACGGGGAAGCGCACCGGGAAAGGAGCTACGCAAGTCGCGAGGCGGCTCGATGCTGCTCGACGAGATGCTGCTGGAGGGGCCTCCGCTGGCAGTCAAGGCCGGGCTCGACCGGGGGAGGTCGTATTCGAGGGGAGGGTTACCTGCTGCTCTCGCTGCCGTGGCGGATGAAGCGTCCGCTGCCGCCGCCGCTGCTGCTGCTGGTGGTAGTGGTGGGGGGATGGGGGGAATTGCTGCTGCTGGTGGCTTGCGAGAGGTGCGTCTTGTTTTCCTCCTCACCTCGTCCCTGCTTCCTCTCTTTCTCCCATGATCCTTTGTCGCGAACGGAAAAGGCTGACCCCTGTAGCACAAGGTAGCTTCCCTCGCACTAAGCAAGTAAAGAAACAAACGAACGTTGTAGCTACGTATGAAGCATGGTTCCACTGATACGCTTCCTTCGTCCCTGTGTGCACCGTTCTCCACCCCTTGCAGTCCCACCGCAAGCCCCTCCTAGCTCGTCATCGCTATCGCTCCGCCTCCATGACCGCCGCTGAAATCGCCAGACTTACAGTTGGAGACGCGGGTTCGAATCCTGCCGGAGAACGCAGCCCCAGTCGCCACAACCACCCTCCCCGCAGTAGCTCTCCCCACGCCATTCAGGCGGGAAACAATCCCCCACGTCCCTTCAATGCTCCTGTTGCAAAGCATGGCTATACTCCTGTTCGTTGCTTTAGCGCGGATGGAGAGGGCCCCGTTGATGATGGCGGCTCTGTGTATCAGAGCCGTGCTGCTGGGAAAGGCAGCACTAATGACCCTGGTGTTGCAGCAGTGAGAAACGCCCGGAACAAGGCAGGAAGGGAGCAGTTGGTGTGGCCGGGCCAGCATAAGGAGCAGGAGGATGAGGAACAGCAAGAGGAGGAAGAACAGTGGGAGGACCAGCAGAAGCAAAGAGACCAGCAGCAAAGGCAACAAAAGTATCCAACGTCTCGAACTGGACATGCTCGGTCCGCCTCAGGGCCCCTCTCCTTCCTTGCTTCTCCTGGTTCTCCCTCTCCCTCGCCCCCACGCTGGGCGGGTCCCAGTAGCCGCCTTGCCCACTCCGCCTTGTCCGCCGCTGCACAAGGCGAACACAGGCCACCGCAGAATCATCAGCGGCAGCAGCAGCAGCAGGCCATGTATGGGCGTAGTAACCGAAAGGAGAAGTTAATGATAAGCAGTGAGCAGGGAGAAAGAGACGAGGATGAGGGTGAGTGCGAAGGCGAGGGCAGAGGAGAGTGGGCGGCAGGGGACGCGGAGTGGGAAGGGGAAACGCCCAAGGATCGCACAGAGTGGTACCAAGAGTGGGAGGACACGAGACCCTGGGACCATGGCTCCAAGCCTGCTGCTTCTGCAGGTCAGGGTCTACACCATATGCAGCAGCAGCAGCAGCAGCAGCAGCAGCAGCAGCAGCAGCAGCAGCAGCAGCAGCAGCAGCAGCAGGGAAGGCATCAAAAGCAGCAGCCGCCGCAGCAGCAGCGCCAATCCCAGCGTGCAGTGAAGGTCCCTTTGCATGGTCGCCCCCGCCGTACCATGTCCGCCCTGCCCTCTGCCGTGCTCAGCAGCGATTTCTCCTGGGACAGTGGCCGCACGGCTGCACTCTCTCGCCTCCGCAACTCCTCTGTTGAGTCCTCTTGCTCGCCCACTCACGCCCACGCTCACTCCCACACTCACTCCCACTCCCAGGCGGCCTACTCTCACTCCCGCCCTCGTTCCCACTTCCGTTCGCCCAGCTGCCAATTACCACTTGACTCCCAGCAAAAACTCTCTTCGGAATGCGAGGATGAGGAGGAGGAAGTGGAGGAGGGAGAGACGCAGGACGCACAGCGAAGGGAGTGCTCACACGGGTCGGATATGTATGGGGATGATGATGCTATGGGTGACGTCAGGGAAGCTGCTATGGATGACGTCACGAGTGAGGCCTGGAGAGGGGAGGAGGTGCAGGGGGAGGAGAGAGCGATGATGTCAGCAGCAGCAGCTGCCATGCTGGACCTCGAGCTGTCTGACTCAGCAGAGGAAACTGCTACGGAAGATGAATGGATAGGGTCAGGGCGAGGGAAAGGGAGCCGTGCAGCTGGCTTCAGTTCCGGTGGTTCTGCTCGTTTGGGTGGTTCTGGTGGTTTTGATTGTTACGGTGGTTCTGGCCGTTTGGTTGGTTCTGGTAATTCGGAGCATTCCGGTGGTTCGCTTGGTGGTTTGCATATGGATGGGGGGGGAGAGGGGGGATCTTCACAAACGCAACGAGATGCCAGCCTCCTTCAGAGCGTATCAACTCCTCAAAGGTCGCGAGAAACGCACGCAAGTAGGCTGAAATCGGGGCGTGCACAAGGCGAGAAGTTAGGGTTAGGCCACGTGTCAATGTCACAAGGCCTGAAGCCAGGCCACATTCGGAGCAGGTCAGTGGGTCATGGTCTCGGGCACAGGGAGATGGGCGGCCGTCTGGGGAGCACAGGAGAGGTGGAGAAGGAGGAGGGGGGTTCCCATGAGTCGGCCGACGAGGAATCTCAAGAGTGCGACCACAAGGGCTTGGAGAAGAGTGGAAGTAAATCTGGAGGAAGCGGTTTCAAAGGAAGGGACACTCGAGGCGCCCGATCGCTGACCTCTGTGGGTCGATCGGGTGCAGAGGAGTGGCACGGGGAGGAGCCTTTTGAGTCGCCTGGATTGGGCGTGGCTGAACTTGAGAGTGATGGTTGGAAGGCTGGCCCGTTCACCCCTGTGAGGCAGCATGGGCAGAAGGAAATTTCGGCACAGCAGAAACGGCAGGAGAGGCAGGAACGGCAGGAACGGCAGGAGAGGCAGGAACGGCAGGAACAGCAGGAGAGGCAAGAACGGCGGGGGAAGAAAGGAGAATTCGCTAGGGATAAGAGCAGAGGAGAAGAGGGAGAGGGAAGCAAGGGCAAGAGCAGAGGGGAGAGAGTAGGGACGCTCCGAGGTAAGGGCTGGCGGAGTAAAAGCGTAGGGGGGGGTGCTGGAGAGGAGAGGGTATTAAATGGTTGGGGGCAGCAGGAGGACAGGGACGGGCGCAAGGTGAATGAGAGGGGGAGTAGCAAGGGGAGTGGCAAGGGGAGGGCGGATGGGGAGGAGGTGAGGGTTAAAGGAAAATGGAAGGCGGGTGAAGAGGAGGTGAGAGTAGCTTGGGACGCAGTAGGAGTGATGCTGAAGGGAGGAAGGGAAGGGGGGAGACGGAAGGATGTAGGAAGAGAGGAGAGGGGAAAGGGGCAAGAGAGGGAGGAGGTAAGGCTAGGTGGAGTAGATGCGGATGATGCTGTTTGTACGGGTGAGAAGGGGAGTGCCCCTGCAACGGGTTGTGATCCTATTTTTGAGTCGACTCAATTTTCTAGTCGACTCAAAAATAGACTCACCGATGCGGATGACGCCGTTTGTGGGGGTGAGAAGGGAATTGGCCCGGCTACGGGTAGTGATCGGAGGGAGGGGAGCAGCAAGGAGGGAAGCAGGAGTAGTCACGGATTCGGCAGTCGACGAGATTGGGAAGGGGGAGACAAGATGATGGTTACGAAGGAACAGAGGCAGGGGCAGCAGCAGCAACAGCAGGAGCGGGAGCAGCAACAGCAGGGGCAGCAGCAGCAACAGCAGGAGCGGGAGCAGCAACAGCAGGGGCATCAGCAGCAACAGCAGGAGCAGGAGGAGGTGCAACCTCCACCTCCACCGCCACCACAGTCACGGTCCAGGCTCACTCGCCTACCCTCCGCCTCTCTGCTCGCCTTTCATCTGGACACAGGCACCCCCCTCCCTCTTGCCTCGGTTGTCCTTCCCCCAGACATTGCCGACTTTCTCGACACTGACCCCACGGGCAGCCTCAAACGGGCAGGTGAAAGTTTTCACCCAGGGCTGGGTAGCAGAGGGGAGGGAACAGAGGAGAATTCAGTCACTGTAGCTCCTGCTCCCGTTCGAGCTTATACCGCACCAGGGGCAGCTACAAATGAATCTTCTGGAGGACTTGCCCATAGCCGCTTGGCACGAGCGCAGGCGGGGGAGGCAGGTGCTTCTGAGACTGAGACGGTTCAAACAAGAAAGGATGCTTCCCCGGCAGGGCCAGAGGAGGGGATGGGAAAGAGCTTGACTGTGAAAGAGCGGGCCATGAGGAAGGGGCTTCTTTCTGGCACGCTGGCAGAACTTCGGAGGGGTAAGGATGATGATAGAGGGAGGGGTAAGGATGATGATAGAGGGAGGGGTAAGGATGATGATAGAGGGAGGGGTAAGGATGATGATAGAGGGAGGGGTAAGGATGATGATAGAGGGAGGGGTAAGGATGATGATAGAGGGAGGGGTAAGGATGATGATAGAGGGAGGGGTAAGGATGATGATAGAGGGAGGGGTAAGGATGATGATAGAGGGAGGGGTAAGGATGATGATAGAGGGAGGGGTAAGGATGATGATAGAGGGAGGGGTAAGGATGATGATAGAGGGAGGGGTAAGGATGATGATAGAGGGAGGGGTAAGGATGATGATAGAGGGAGGGGTAAGGATGATGATAGAGGGAGGGGTAAGGATGATGATAGAGGGAGGGGTAAGGATGATGATAGAGAGAGGGATGGAGGAGACGGGAGTGGGGGACTTGGGAAAGATGAGGGCCGGGGAGTTGGAAAGGTTGTGTCTGGGGAGAGTGGGAAAAGTGGCAGCAGCAGGAGGGTTGGGAAGGGAGGATTTGTGAAAGCTGCTACTGTGCAGGATAGGAGGAGGGGGGCAGGGAGAGAGGGAACAGGCAGCGGTAGCAGCGTATGTGAGTTGGAGGGAGAGAGCTTAAATGGGAAGGGACAGGAGAAGGGGCAGGGGAAGGGGCAGGGGAAGGGGATTGTGTGGGGAAGGATGGCGAGTGTTCAAGTGCTGGGGAGAAAGTACAATGGAGGGAGGCTTGATGAATGGGGTAAGAAAGGGAGTGAGGCATGCGCTGACCGCATTGACCCTGTTGACCGCGTTGACCCTGTTGACCGCGTTGACCCTGTTGACCGCGTTGACCCTGTTGGCCGCGTTGACCCTGTTGACCGCGTTGACCCTGTCGACCGCGTTTTGTTCGCACAGCGAAAGGAGGACTTGTACGGCCGGTCAAAGAGCCAGCCAGGGATACGGCCGAAGACCGCCGACCCAAGCTCACGCTCTTCTGCCTCTACTACTGATGATGGTACTTCTGCTGCTGCTGCTGTCGCTGTCGTTGCCTCTGTCGCTGCCGCTACTAAATCTTCCTCTGCAGCGAAAACTGTCAAGGCGAAAGGGCTGAGGCATGCTGTTAGTATCAGTAGCAGCAGCAGTGGCATCAGCAACATCAGCAGCAGCAGCAGTGGCAGCAGTGGCATAATTAGTGGCAGCAGCAGCAACAGCGGAGGCAACATGGGTGCCAGTAGTGTCAGCGGTGGCAGCAGCATCGGTGGCAGCAGCAGCCGCATCCGGCGCAGTGCGAGCAGCATCCCCAGTCAAATGGAGGGCGGGTCGAATCCGAAAGGCGGGCAGTTTGTGAAGGAAGAGCTCAACTTCATCATTGATTCGTTCCTCTCCGAGCCTAAGCTTGCCAGTAAGCCCAGAAAGGGAGACAAGAGCTCTGTGGCGCCTCAAAAGAACTCCATCATTGACTCGTTCCTGTCCGAGCCTAAGGCTGCCAATAAGCCCGGCAAGGGAGACAAGAAGGGGGGGTCCTTTCCCCGGTCAGGGTCGGTTGGTTCTAGCTCGGAGTCAATGGGGTCAGGTAAGGAGGGAAGGGAGGGGAGGGAGGGGAGAAAAGGGCAGGGGAAGGAGGGCACAGAGGGGAAGGAGGACAAACAGGGGAAGCAGAGGCAGGAGGAGGAGGGGAAGAAAGGGCTTTATCTTCGGTCGGGATCGATTGGTTCTGGTGAATGTAGAGTGGAACTGAAGGAGGACGGGCGAGAAGGGCAGGAAAAGGAGGGGAAGGAGAGGAACGAGGGGAGGGATGGGGGGGAGGGAAAGGAGAGGAGGAAAGGGCTGTTTCCTCGTGTTGGGTCTAACGACGGGGAAGAAGGTTCTCGGAAGGAGGGTGCGGCAGTGTTGTCGCTGTTTGGAAGGATGGCGACTGGTAAATTCGCAAGAGCTGAGAAGCCCTCTGAGAAACAATGTTCTCAGCATGATTTTCCTCCGTCTTATCAGCAGAAGCAGCGGGAGCGCGAGGAGGAGGTAGGCAATGCATGCAATGGCTCAGAAGGCAAGGAGGAGAGGGAGAGGGATGGGGAGAAGCAGAAGAAAACAGGGACAAAACAGGGGTTCCTGAAGCGGCCTCTTAATCTCCTGCACAAGGGTAAAGCGGCCAGAGGAGGGGCGAACATTCCCCTCCAACCAGGTGTGCGGGAGGCACAAAGCACAGCTCCAGGGCAAGCCTGCAGCGGCAACAGTAACAGTAACATGTACAGTAACACTGGTGGTAGTGCTGATACATGGGATATATTGATGGTGGGTCCTGATGGGAGGGATCCTCTGAGTGAGGACGAGGATGAGTGTGAGAGGCTGGAGGAGGAGGAGGCGGACGTAGTTCGGCCGTTGGATCAGCCAAACCAGTGGTTTCAACAGCACCAAATGCGGCAGTCAAGGCACCAGTATCAGTAGTATCTTGCTATTCCATTAGTTATTGAATATGGTACGTTTTCTATGCTTATTACCGTATTATTGAAATGGAGTTATAGGTATGGAGTTAATCTAGCTCCAGCCTCTTACAAAAGATCCACAAATTATGGCGTGGCAGTGCATGGTTTTATAAATGAAGTAATTATTCGTGTTTGTAGCTCTAAAGATTGTGGGGAGTGCCGGGACCGCACTAAAGCAATCCTCAACGATACCAGCGCGCCACGTGGACCACACCGTGGCTTTCCCGAAGGTGTGAATTGGTTCAGCTCCGCGCCTTCATCCGCTCCGCGCAATTGACACTTCACCCGCACTTTCCCCGCGCGTCTTTCTATATCACCTTCCCCCCTTGCGCGCACCCCCCTCGCAGGACCCCTCCGCCTCACTTCATTACCTCCTACCTTAGTTACCTCAGATTATCCCGAAGATAGTCCTGTCGAGTAGTTAGTACGGCAGTGGGTGACTCGTATTCCCATCGGGCATCGGGCATTATTATCGCTTGACTTCTCTTTTTCTTGTCGCCTTTCCGCGCGATCCTGTCCCTCGGTGGCGGTGTAACGTCGGAGCATGGATCGCCTAGTGTGCCATTCCTCCGTTGCGCCGCACACACTCGCCACGCCGCTGCGCGCCGATTCACGCACGCGGAAAGGCGCGGTTGCAGCGGTTGCCGTGCCGCGATCCGCATCGAGAGTGAAGCTCGATGCGTACGTGACGAGCCGCGCGCACGTGGGCGCGAAGCAGCTGATGGGTCAGAGCCTCCATTCGGCGACGGAAGTGTTGCGATCACGACACGTGGTGGGATCGTGCGGAAGACGAGGAGTCGTCGAGATGGTGCGTTGCGTTGTAATTAAAGGAAACTTCGAAACAGTAGAAGGAAGTCCGTATCGCGCTTACGACACAGAAAACAGAAGCTGGCTTGTCGGCATTCCCGCGACCGAATCCTTGATTCAACCGGAACTGGAGTATAGCCCTGTGGCAGCGACCTTTCGCGAAGGTGCACGCAGTTACTATAAGAATTCGCGAAGGATGCCGCAGTTACAATTACCTTTCGCCAAGAGTGCTCGCTTTGCTACAGCAAGCTTTCGCGAATCATGCTCGAACCGTTACAGCTCTGGCACCGCAGCAAGGTTTGCCGCCAAATGGCCCGGCGTCCGGCAATCCCAAGGCTTAAACAAGCACGAGGGTTACAACAGCGGCAAGTCGGATCGCAGTTCCTAGCGACTCGCGGCGTTCTCAAAGGTCACGGAAATCCCAAGGTTCACTGACTCTCGAGGTTCTCGGTATTCCCATGACTCACGGCGATTCCCATCCCTAGGGTTAACTTCACTGCGTGCCGCTGTGGCGCGTTATGCAGCTTCATCTGGTTGGCATATCCGCGTTATTGACGGATCGGGTTCGCGCCAGACTGGACGTGTTTCCTCAATGCGTCATCGTACTCGTGCTTTTGAGAATTCTCGAAACTAGCTTAAAAAAAACGACTGGTGTTCTTTGTAGTCGCACGTTGGAGCCGCCGTGACGCTAGTTGGAGCGGCCCTGACGATAGTTGGAGCCGCCGTGACGTTAGTTGGAGCGGTCCTGACGATAGCTGGAGAGCCCAATCCCACCCACCCGTTCCTTTACTTCCCGCTCCTCCCCCCCGACCCTCTCCTCCAACCATCCCTCTCCCGCGGCCCCCCTCGCCGCTCCCCCACCCCGTACCCGTCGAACCAACCCCCCTCCCCCCTCTATCCCCCGCAGGTCATCCCGTTCCAAAAGGGCGAGGCCACGCAGCAGCCGCCCTGCCGTCGTATCTATTCAACTCTCCATCCCACCTTCATTCTCCCTTTCCCCCTTTACCCATTTCTCCCCTTCGTCTCTCCAACTCCCCCCTCCCGCGGCCCTGTTCACCCTCCGCCCTGTACTCGTCACCCTTCCCACACATTCACCTTCCCCGTTGCAGGTCATCCCGTTTCAAAAGGGCGAGGCCACGCAGCAGCCGCCACCGGATCTCCCATCGTACCTCTTCAAGAACCGCATTGTGTTCCTGGGCATGTCGCTCGTGCCCTCCGTCACGGAGCTCATCATGGCGGAGCTGCTGTACCTGCAGTACGACAGCCCTGAGAAGCCGATTTATATGTACATCAACTCGACTGGAACAACTAAGGTACTGTAACGGATATCCGCGTTATAAAACGACTTTTGAGGCACCTCAAAAGCCGTGCCCTCCGTCACGGAGCTCATCATGGCCGAGTTGCTGTACCTGCAGTTCGACAGCCCTGAGAAACCAATTCTACATGTATATCAATTTTACCGGCACTACCAAGGTACTGTACTGTAGAGAATATCCGCGTTATATAAGAGGTCAGTCCTGCAAGGGAGCTCCGTCTTTGAGCTCATCATGGGGGAGCTGCTGTATCTGCAGTACGACAGCCCGGAGAAACCGATTTATATGTACATCAACTCGACGGGAACCACTAAGGTACTGTAGTGTTATATCCCCGTTATAAGACGAGCTCATCATGGCCGAGTTGCAGTACGACAGCCCTGAGAAGCCGATTTACATGTATATCAACTCCACGGGAACCACCTAGGTAAAGTACTATAGCTCATCATGGCCGAACTGTTCTGCCTGCAGTACTAGGCCGAGTTACATCTTTATCAAATCCATGGATACCACCAAGGTACTGTACTGGTTATCCTCGTTATAAGACGACTGGAGATGGATGTCTTACCACCTTCCCCCCCTCCCCTCTATTTCCCTCCCGGTTGAAACTTTCTCCTCCAATTTCCTCTTCCTTTGCCCCCTTCCGATGCGTTCAGGACGGGGAGAAGCTGGGGTACGAGACAGAGGCGTTTGCCATCTATGACACCATGCGGTCAGTCTTCCCTCCTCAGCCCTGCATCCGCTCTGTCTTTTTCTTCACTGGCCTGCGCTCCTCCCTTTCCTGCCCTCTTTCCCTTTGCCATCTATGACACCATGCGGTCAGTCTTCCTTCTTAGCCTTCCTCGCACTTCTGCCCCTGCTAGCTTGCCCTTCCCTCGCAGCCTTCCTAGCGTTACCCTTACTTACTCCTCTCCTTGCTCTTTCTGCCTTGCCCTCCCTTCCTTGCCTGCCATCCATTCCTGTGCCCTCCTCCCATCACTGCCCTTCCTTTTCTCTCTACTGTCCTCTCCCCCCATATATTCCCTCTTCCCCCCCCTTTCCTTAACCTTAGTTTTCCACCACCTCTCCCCTCTTCCACGCCCCAGCTACGTGAAGCCTCCGATCTTCACACTGTGTGTGGGCAACGCGTGGGGGGAGGCGGCGCTGCTGCTGTCTGCAGGGTCTAAGGGCAACCGGTCGGCACTGCCCTCCTCTTCCATCATGCTCAAGCAACCCATCTCTCGGTTCCGCGGGCAGGCCACCGACATTGACATCATGCGCAAGGAAGTGCGGAACGTGAAGATAGAACTGGTGAGTGGTTGAAAGTGGTTGAAAGACAAGCCAGTGATGTCTACAGGGCACCGACATTGGCAGGCCACTGACATTGACATCATGTGCAAGGAAGTGCGGAATGTGAAGACCGAACAAGTGAGTGAGTGGGCCACATTTGTGACAATGAGAGAGGGGTCACTGACTCATACAGGCCACTGACATGGCATTGACATGGCATTGGCATGGCATTGACATGGCATTGGCATGGCATTGACATGGCATTGACATGGCATTGCCATGGCATTGACATGGCATTGACATGGCATTGACATGGCATTCACGCCATGCGCAAGGAAGTGCGGAACATGAATTCAGAACCGGTGAGTGCATGGGTACTAGAGAAAGAAGTCGGTGACATTGACAAACCACTGACGTTCAGAAGTCAATTATGTGCCGTGCAAGGTGAGGACATTGTTATACAGTGACATTGACACCAACTACTGTGCTTGACATCAATTACCGTGTTTGACATCAATTACCGTGTTTGACATCAATTACTGTGTTTGACATCAATTACTGTGTTTGACATCAATTACTGTGTTTGACATCAATTACTTTGTTTGACACCAATTACTGTGTTTGACATCAATTACTGTGTTTGACATCAATTACTGTGCTTGACATCAATTACTGTGCTTGACATCAATTACTGTGCTTGACATCAATTACTGTGTTTGACATCAATTACTGTGTTTGACATCGATTACTGTGCTTGACATCAATTACTGTGTTTGACATCAATTACTGTGTTTGACATCAATTACTGTGTTTGACATCAATTACTGTGCTTGACATCAATTACTGTGTTTGACATCAATTACTGTGTTTGACATCAATTACTGTGTTTGACATCAATTACTGTGTTTGACATCAATTACTGTGCTTGACATCAATTACTGTGTTTGACATCAATTACTGTGTTTGACATCAATTACTGTGCTTGACATCAATTACTGTGTTTGACATCAATTACTGTGTTTGACATCAATTACTGTGTTTGACATCGATTACTGTGCTTGACATCAATTACTGTGTTTGACATCAATTACTGTGTTTGACATCAATTACTGTGTTTGACATCAATTACTGTGCTTGACATCAATTACTGTGTTTGACATCAATTACTGTGTTTGACATCAATTACTGTGTTTGACATCAATTACTGTGTTTGACATCAATTACTGTGCTTGACATCAATTACTGTGTTTGACATCAATTACTGTGTTTGACATCAATTACTGTGTTTGACATCAATTACTGTGCTTCACATCAATTACTGTGTTTGACATCAATTACTGTGCTTGACATCAATTACTGTGCTTGACATCAATTACTGTGCTTGACATCAATTACTGTGCTTGACATCAATTACTGTGTTTGACATCAATTACTGTGCTTGACATCAATTACTGTGTTTGACATCAATTACTGTGTTTGACATCAATTACTGTGTTTGACATCAATTACTGTGCTTGACATCAATTACTGTGCTTGACATCAATTACTGTGCTTGACATCAATTACTGTGCTTGACATCAATTTCTGTGTTTGACATCAATTACTGTGTTTGACATCAATTACTGTGCTTGACATCAGTTACTGTGTTTGACATCAATTACTGTGTTTGACATCAATTACTGTGCTTGACATCAATTACTGTGCTTGACATCAATTACTGTGTTTGACATCAATTACTGTGCTTGACATCAATTACTGTGTTTGACATCAATTACTGTGTTTGACATCAATTACTGTGTTTGACATCAATTACTGTGTTTGACATCAATTACTGTGCTTGACATCAATTACTGTGCTTGACATCAATTACTGTGCTTGACATCAATTACTGTGTTTGACATCAATTACTGTGTTTGACATCAATTACTGTGTTTGACCTCTCTGTTTGTCCTCCAGGTGAAGCTGTACTCGCGGCACACGGTCAAGTCAGAGGAGACGATCGAGAATGACATCCGGCGTCCCTTGTACCTCACACTGATGCTGCTGTGTGTTTGGCATCCCCCTGTTTCTCCCTGCAGGTGAAGCTGTACTCGCGGCACACGGGCAAGTCGGAGGAGACGATCGAGAATGACATCCGGCGTCCCTTGTACCTCACACCTGATGCTGCCGTGGAGTATGGCATCATTGATAAGGTGCGTGCGACCACTCTGGTAGTGATTGCACTGTGAACGTGCTGACCATGTGTAGGCGTCCCATGTACCTCACAACTGATGCTGCCGTGGAGTATGGCATCATTGATAAGGTATGTGACTCATGAGACACGCTGTGATGTGAATGTGTTGCTGATGGCACGTACCTCACACCTGATGCTGCCGTGGAATATGGCATCATTGATAAGGTGTGTGCAACACCTTATGAATGTGTTGCTGACCATTCTTTTGTTGTTGCTTAATTCTCATATTGCTTTGTTTTAGATGCTGCTCCGATTGGTTCAAGAGGCTAATACATTGTGTGCACGTCTTGAGCATGCAATGTTGGAGTGCATTTTAAGAATTTCACATTGTGCTGTGCCCTGTTGCTCGTGTTGCTGGGTGGCTGGCATTGCAGGTTCTTGACACGGACGCCAAGAACGATAGTGTTGTCGATTCCCTTCGCAAACGACAGCTTATCTAGGCTGTGATGGTAGTCCTGGCAATGCTATTACTAACATTAAGGGTACCTGCGGGGTTCATGTACTGGGTGGTATTAGGCAGTTATGTATTATGGAGTCACAGATATCCCGAAGGTACTGGAATTCCAACAGGAGCTTTGCAGGAGTGCACTGGACTGACACCAGCAAATGTGCTAGATGTGAAATGGGTAATATTGTGCAGTAACAAGCAAGATGTCTAGTTCTGGGAAGTTAGAATCAGAAATGATGCTGAGAAGACAATTACGGTACAAGCAGTCACAGCACTCTGCCTTTTTCATTGCTGCATAAAATCTAGCTGCAGCCAGGGCACTATACATGTTCCTCCGTCTAGAAAGAAAACAGAGAAGCTTTAAACACATCTACAAACCGATTTGATCATAGGCGTCGTGTCAACCATCAACTGCTTTATTTCAGCTTCACAGAACCCTAGGTGACTCAGTGCTGGAAAAGCTGATCACAAAGCTCCTTGTGGCTGCTGTAAATCACATCACGCCGCATCTTCATTGTTGCTGTGAGGAAGCCATTATCCACCTGAAAGAACAACCCAGCACGGCTTGTCAGTAAGAGTACACTAAACCCGAGTCCACACTTTCATGGTTTGTAAATAGGCAGGCTTACTGTGAATGGTTCATCAAGGAGTGCAAATGGACCGACCCGTTCATGCGGCAAACAACCTGCCTCCGTTAAACTGATAGAAGGAGAAATAAGGGGGGGGGGGGGGAGGGAGGGAGGACCAATCAGAGTATTCAAAAGTTAGTGACCAGACTAAAAATGTGTGACAGTTTGTTTCGAATACAACCTGCAATGCTGACACTGCAAAACAAGACAGCTGTGCAAAACAAGATTTTAGACTAGACTAGCGTACCAGCGGGTGAGCTCTTGTCGAACGACAGTCCTCTGTTCCTTTTCTGTCACCTCGCCTCCCTCCATCCCCTTCTCTGCTCTCATACTTGCCACTGCAACCTCCATCTCCTCCTCATTCACAACAATCAGTGCTCCAAGCTTTCTCTCGTCCTGAAAACATAAGACAAGCAAGTAACAGAGTCTCAACATATGCATACAGATATAGCTGGTTAAAGAAATGGCATTCAATGCATACAGACTGACATTCTTTGCTCCTAACCTGTTACACACGTTGCACACACTCCGTACCTGGCCGACGAGCATAATCTGGCGGATGACAGGGCTGCTAAGTGCAGCCTCCTCGACAAAAGCAGGCTCCACATTTTCACCTGTTCGAAAAAAGGACAAGAATGTACACATTGAAAAAAATCCAGCCACACACATCAGGTCAAAGTTGCAAGTACGTGTGTGCTTGTCAGCTGTCCAGTCACACGCACCACTGGCAAGAACAATGGTATCCTTCGCTCGGCCGTCAAGGACCAGAAGCCCTCCCGAGTTTCGAGCAGCGCCAACTGGAGTCAAAGGAGAGATCCATCCAAGGTCGCCCGTCGAGAACCAACCATCCTTGTCAATTGCCATTGCTGTGGCCGCCGGGTTCTGTTGAACACCAACAAGCCCATGCACATAAGTTTGATTACACTGAAAAGGTGCAAGAATCCTGGCATCTAAACACAAATTTGAACTCACCTTGTAGTAGCCCTTCATCACTTGAGGGCCACGTGCCTTGACCAACCCTCGTTGGCCTGCAGGAAGACCAGCTCCCGTCTCCAGGTCTACAATCTTTATCTCTGTTCCAGGAACGGGACTCCCAATGCTTCCCAATGCCTGTTTCAAAGACCGAAAAGAAAACCAAATCAAGTCCCATCGTCTGCTGTAGCAAGCACGTGACAATTGAGAAACTTCAGGTCGCCCGTGCCTACATTGTTGGAACTTTGCCTGACTGTCAGCACAGGAGAGGTCTCTGTGAGCCCATATCCATTGAGCAGAGTGATCCCAATTTGCTGAAAACAGAAGAGAAGCGGCGTCAGATAGAATGTGACAAGATTCAGGAGCTAAAACAAATTATTTTCAGAATGACCTAGTCAGTTCACAAAACTCAGGCATTCCATACCTCAAAGAATTTGTCGACGTGCGACGGCAAGCTGCCTCCACCACTCACAGCTGCCTGTGTGCACAAACAAAGGGCAGAATGCGAGGCAACAATGTAAACAGCGTCTATCAACATGAACGTCTGAAAACAGTGTAAGCCTTGCTAGGTCATCTAAAATGCCATACCATACCTTTTTTATGCCAATAGCAGCTTTGACCTTGGTGTACACAAGCTTCTCCGCCAGCAGGTGAAGAGGCAGCAGCACCAGCGCTAAAAGTCCAGCTCCCAAACATTCTGCCACAGCCTTCATAAACATGAGCCCCTGAACGTTTTCACGTGAGCGGAGCACAGCCATTCCTGTCCAGATGCGCAGAGCTTCCTTGTGAAGGGAGCTGACTTTTATCAAGAACTTGGCAACTGCTGCCCTGGCGGCTGATGCTGCAGCAAGCTTCTTCTGGACTCCACTGCAAGCCCATCCCAAAACAGAAAATGCGTTTTGGGAATCTCACAAGTGGAAAGAATTCAATGTAGCTGGATGATGATGATTCAACATATAATTTACTGTGGCTGCATTACCTGTATAAAACCTCAAAGACAAGTGGAACAGCCACAAAGTAGTCCGGAGGGTGTTTGATCAAGTCTTCCTGCAATGCAATTTGAACAAGTTGATTCAGATGCCCAAACACTGTGGGATGACTTGATTGAAATGCGATCATGCACTGGGCAAACCTTGAATGACTTGACATTGCTGTAGATGATTTGGACCCCACGGCTCAGTAGAAAGTACTCGCATGAGCGCTCGTACATGTGCCATGGGGGTAGCAGGCTCAACATGACATCACCAGCGTCAGGCGTAAGGGCACATCCAAAGTTGTTGACCTGCGCAACATGAGATGACGGAAAGGGACGTGCGAATGCATGCAAGCACGAACAAGATGGGACGATAGTGGCGAATATGGCGAATAGTCATGGATAGTGGAGGAGGAAGAACGGGAAGACGAAATGGGGGCCCCGAGAGAGCTAGCCCGAGATAGCTGGAGGCAGAGCAGGATGGAACTGCAGGAAGTGGGGGGGAGAGGGGAGCTTGACCTGATGCATCAGGTTGCTGTGCGTGAGCATCACGCCCTTGGGATTCCCGGTCGTCCCAGAAGTGTACACCAATGTTGCCACGTCATCAGGTCTGGACGCTTGACGAGGCGCTGAGCGCGACAGAGCATCATGCGTGAGCCTGCTTGCACTCCCAGCCGCCGAAACTTCTTCAAACGAGTACAGAGAAAACCATTTGGAGCACGTGCTGCTGGTCTTCCAGTCAGTACTTCGTTCCTGGCCTTTACCGGCTGGAGGCCAAAGGACAACTGCAAACTTGACAGTGTCTTTCACCGAAGAAGCTTCGAGAAACGGCGCAATGTGCTCAAGAACCTGGACGTTGTCCACGATGACAGCGGTACTGAAAGAAAGCATTTACAAAAAACGCGGTCATTCATACTGAAATGCGGGAACCTTACTGAGGTGAAACGAACCCAAAAATTCATGACGAACCTGTCTGAGTTTTCCAAAATGTGAAATAATTCCGCTCCTGAGGACTTCGCTCCTCGAACAGCATCAAGAGCACCAATGTCCATCACGCCTGCTCGCACCCTCCAAACTCATGATCAGAATACGCTCGACCTTCAAAGTACTTATACGGCACTCCAGACCAAAACAGGCATCATCCCATAAAAATTGGCTTGCCTTGATCAGCGATAAGCCATCGGTGCGAGTTCTCAGCAAACAGCGAGGCGCACTCTCCTTGCTTCAGCCCATAGACGCGCAGACCTTCACCGAAATCATAAATTGCACTCTCGAGCTCTGAAAACGTCAAGCCTCGTTTTTGTCCGTGATGCGGATCGAAAAGAGCAATCTTGTCGCCATACTGCTCCGCGAGAGTTGGCCAGATGTCAGGAAGGACCTTCCACCTCCTCGTGGTTGACTCGCTCTCATCAGGTGTCGGGAACACAACGGGTGGGAAGGAACCTTCAAGACTACTCGGGACCTGCAGCCGGCAACACTAGCGATGAGAAATCGACTAACCATAACGCGTGATTTCCATGCAATTGATAGCATTAGCCTAATCTATTACCTCGAGAACGGAGTTGACTTTTAGAGAAGTGAAATTACGTCGAACATGCCCTCTGCCGCCGCTTTGCGAGCACTTCGGATACCTGTCTCCGAAAAAACCAAGTCGTTTACTGTTTTGTACTATCGAAAGTTTCCTCAACGACAGACTTGCCAAGCCCTGGTGAGCAGTGGTGCGCAAAAGCGCGGCCATGGCTTCAAAGACGAAGACACGCGAGCACGGGCTTTACTGGCAACAACCTAGATGGATGCACCAGCTTAGTGTTCTAGACGTCGGCTCAACCACTTTTGTTCACTCGCGGAGGAGAAATAGTTTCTCTAAGCGAAGAGCCCGAATTCGTCGGAGCACATCAAGACTGACGTATGGAATAGCTCGGGTCAGCAAGGCGAGAATCTGAAAACACTCCCATCTTTGGTGTCTCTGGCAAGTCTATCCATTCCGGTGCTGGAGCGGCACGTGAGCTCCGACTCGCTCCAGGCCAGCCAGGCATCGGACATGACTCTCATGAGCCACAAGCACCGCCCGCCAATGAAATTCCTAGACGGACCTCCGACCAAACTGAATTCGGCGTGGCTGGCGCTATGGCCTCACGAAGGACAAGCCATTCGCCTTTTTCTCCGCCTTCTTTGCCTTCCCACCCAGCCAAAATCCCCGAAACCACGGTAGACCGTTCTGGTCTGGATGCAAAGCAGGTGGATGTGATGGAAAACCCATCAAGGCAACACGTGAGAGGGGCAATAGCCAATCTGTGCACTCCGCGTGTGTTGCCCGAACTTGCAGTTGGGCAGGGCGAGAATCAACGAGGGCTACGAAATGGCTCGCCATTCGACGACTGTGGCAAAGTAGCTCCCCATTCGAGAATTGCGGCTTGCGTGGGGACCACTGCGCTCATGCAGCCTCTCGCGTCTCGCCTTGCGGGCAGACCGCATGTCGCAACCGTATTGCTGCTGGAGAAGCAGTTTTGGCAGCGTGGGTGGAGTGCCGCACAAATTGTATACGCGCTTGAGGGTTGTACATTTGATAGGTCTGCTAGATTTGAGATTGGTTTCAAATCTCGGCTTATGCCTGATACATCCTATGCATATGAAAATCATGAAAGCACAAATTGTGCTCCACTAGCCCTAGCACATAAAATCCCGTCCTAATCTGATCAGCGACGGAACCAGTTGACAAAGGATGTGGCTAAAGGTGCACCACCACTTGTTGCCACAGGAGATGAGGAGGGTGATGGAACAGAAGAAAAGGCCTTGGCAGTTGACTGTACCTTTTGCCACATTTCCTCTCCCACCACACAATGTGCGGATTGTGAAAATGTAAACGCCTGGAACCCATCATTCTCAGCACTCTTCGTTTGCACAATCCTTTGTATCGAGGAGCTAACTTTTGCAGAAAAGGACTGCAGCAGCTTCACCTGGCCTGGTGAGCAGCTTTGGTAGCTGGAACGGAGGCAACGAAGCAGGGGGTCCGTGGTACCCTTGGGCCTGGGTGCGAGGGTCAGACTGATGGCTTTGTAATCGGACAAGGAGTTGACAATGAGCATTGGAGAGCGTGAGAATTGCAGGTTGTACTCGGGGAAGAAACACTTCCATGTGTCGTTGGTCTTCTTCATGGCTGCATATAGAGTGAGGATGAGGACCAGGGGGAAAAAGCGCAAGGAGAGAGGAAACAGAAAGACAGGGAGGAAACGCAAAGCAAGATGTTAGATAGAGCAAGTGGAGGAGGTCCTAGCAAAGGTACTGTGCAAGCCGGAAAGAGTCAATTTCATTGCATCTGCATTGAACATCAATCCGCTGGGGACTACTCCAGCTAACGAGAAGGCTGTGCTTGCATCACTTGAGTGAGAGAGTTCCTTTCGCCCATTGTTCAATGCTCAGTGCTCATTGCTCGTTGCTCATTGGACAGTGGCGACTCACCTCGCTTGCACTCGGCGTTGACCCCAATACGCCCCATGTCATGCACGCCTGCCATCTGCTGCACCTTCTGCCTCATGCTGTACTGCCCGTCCTTATCCGCCACATCTGAAGGGAGGGATCAGGCAGGGGAGATCATGGTAGCAAAGGGGGAGGTGGGGAATGTGATTCGGCTACAAAAGGCTCATTGTGCCTCATGCTCCACTGCTTGTCCTGATCCGCCTTGGTTTAGCATCAGCTTAAGGGAGGGGGGAGGGAAGGGACGGATGTGGCATCAGCTACACCTTCTGCCTCACGCTGCAGTGCTGGCCCTTATCCGCCACATTAGGAATCAGGCAGGGGAGGGAGTGGTATTGACTGATGGAGAGCAGCAGCACCAGCAGCAGCACCAGCAGCAGCAGCAGCAGCAGCAGTGACATACTCTAGTTAAACCTACAATAGATGAGGCCATTCCAGAGAGACGTACCTGAGAGACGTAGATGAGGCCTCCGTCGATGAAGCATTTGGTGGTGACGTTGTAGTTGGCCACCCACCTCTAGAACGAATGCCCGTTCGAATTGTCTCCCCAGCAAGGCCTACCCCGGATGAAGCCTGCCCCAGGTGATGCAGGCAGGTGAGGCCTACCTGGGAAGTAGCCTCCGTCCATGAAGCATTTGGTGGTGACGTTGTAGTTGGCCATCCACCTCGAGATCTGATCGCATTCTATCAATGCTCACGTGGAAACCTACCCCAAGAGAAGCCTACGCAAAGTGAAGAAGGCCTGCAAAGCACCCTCCATCACAAGTGAGGCCTACTCTGACCTACTCTGGCCTACTCTGGCCTACTCTGGCCTACCTGGGAAGTAGCCTCCATCCATGAAGCACTTGGTGGTGACGTTATAATTGGCCAGCCACCTCGAGATTTGATCGCATTTGATTGATGTTGCGACGCCGCCCGCACTGCAGCCGCCCACCAGCATCTGCTTGCCCACATTCAGCCCGTGCCGAGCTAGCAGATCTGCAGGGTTGGGGATGAGAGGCGGAGGGGTTGAGAGGGGGAGGGGAGGTTGGTAAAGGAAGCGGGCTTCGTCGGAAAAACGCGAGCTAAGTGAATTTAGTTTTATTTACATTGCCCTCTCTCATACTGTGTGCTTCGCTGAATTTTATTCTAAAAAGTGGGCAAGAACTTGCTATATACACCGTGTTTCGTTGTGACGTTTCCCGAGAATCCAGAAAATGATTCACCACACACCTTGCAGCGTGCCCTGCAGGTTCCAGTGCCCGCGGAAGTAGAGCGCGCGCCCCGTCTCCGCGTTTGGCGGAAGCTTGCCGTAGCCGCCGGTGAAGGAGCTGCCATCGCAGTACTTGACGAGCACCAGGTTCCAGTTGTAGAACGCGGGATTCACGGCGCTGTCCGTGCTGCCCACGCCGCCGTACTTCACGTCCTGTTGCGGGGACAGGGAGAGACGGGGGAGCAGGGAGAGGAGAGGCGGGGAGGGCGGAAAGGAGTGGGGAAAAGGACCGAAGGGACGGGAAAGAGGGTTTGTTGGGAGGTGTTGGATGTGGTGAGAAGGAGCAGCGAAGCTTGCCGTAGCCGCCGGTGAAGGAGCTGATGCAATGAGAATGACAATTCTGGCGCTTTCGGCCCCCTCTCTGTAGAGAGGATGTTTTTGGGACATCCCAAAAACACCCTCTCTACATTTCGCCCCCCTCTCTGTCGTGCCGCTGCTGGCTCACGTCGCTGTCGGCGCCGCTCACCCCGCCGTACGGTAAGGGTGTCTCATGCATTTTCTCGAAAGCTGCCTTAAGCGAGCGCAATGCGAGGTGCTGAGCCCCGGAATAACGTACGCTAGCCAGCTCTGACTCCACCGTAACGCCTCTAAAACTCCCTTGATACGGGCACGACGACAGTTGCGGAGGTTGAGAGTTCTACGTCTGCTGGTTGGCGGTGATTCGCAGCTGACTTGAAAATCATCTCGATGACGGTGAGAGGTGCTGAGGATGGGAATAGTACGTACGCTGGTCGGCGGCCATTTCTTAGAGCTCCCCAGGGGTCCCTTGGCTCGATTCGCGCAAGACTTGGCGTTGAAACACCACCCGCCAGCCTGGCAATGCACAAGAAACGCGGATGACACGAGAATGAAATGGGTGTCATCAACCGGCGCTACAAAAACTACAATAATGGCAAGAACAACCAAAGAGGCATCGTCGCATTGCTTTGTCTACTCCGGAAAAACATCTCTACTGCATCAGTAAGAGTGTTTTTTTCCGGCCCTAAATCTACACTTGAGAATACGGCACCGCTTACTTCGAGAATCATGATCCAGTTGTTGGCGCCGCTTCCGAACCCGCGTCGCAGGTAGTACCCAGCAGGACTACCGTCCAAGCACCTTGCACGAGAGTTCTTCTTCGACAGGAGATACAGCCGTGCGACGTGCAGGTTGTCTCCTGCGGCGACGCCGCTGCTCGCCTGCGTCGCAGCGCCGTCAATCGTCCCTCGCAGCTGTGCCACGCGAGGCATGCTCGGCGGGCCGCCAGGTAAAACGCCGACTCCAGCGTCACGGCCGCCGACGCCGCCGGAAGAAGAGAAATCAGTGTGCGGTCCGAAAGACTCAGCGTCAACGCCGCTGTCTATCGACTCGAAAGGGCTCAGGTCTGCGATCTCTAGCGTAGCCGCTTCGCTACTTGCGACAGTGTGCGACGGGGCCAGGATGACGAGCAGGAGGAGGAGGATGGAGATAAATGGGGGGAATGCGTGAAGCCGCATTCGGAGGAGGGGCGATCGGTCCATGTCTAAATGTGTAGGCACGCGTTCATTCACTCGAAGAAGAGACGAACGAAGGCCGTTATTCTTCTCGGCGTAAAATGCTAGCTATGGTGTCAAAGGGCGGCGGATGTGATGAGAAAGGATTGTGATGAGAAAGGATTTGCTTTTGAACAGGCTAAAGCTTGTGAGCGAAGTGAAATTTGCTTCTCCCCTGCTGTTAGAACTCAGAAGTTAGCCCTGTTACCTAAATTATTTCGGTGTTTTCCACTCCATTCGCGTTCGCTCACTCTTGTGCTTTGGGTCACGTGCTTGCCTTGCTGTCGATTGTCCCAACCGCGCAGGAGAAATGCCTGCACTGTCACATTGGAGCGAGCCGCGACACGGAAATATCAGAGCGGCGCGCGCATTTTGAAATTGCGCCAACGCGAAAGTGCTGAGGCTAGGAAGGCTGTTCGCGTGCTGAGTGATTCGAGCGAAATCAGAGTTACCATGGGTTGACGAAACAGCTGTTGTGCACCCTGACTGACACCATTGGGGTCGCATATACGCGACACGGTTCGGTTCAGGCTGCTCCGCAATGAAAAGCTGCACCTTGGAAACAGCAAAAACCAACATATACTTCTGTACACCGAGTCTTTTATAGCAAGCAGTTACGAAATGCCAATTTCCACCACTGCCTTCTGTTATCGGAACCATCCGTAAGCTCACAATACTAATCTCAATTCCGAGAGTTATGTCCTAAAATAACCACATAGCGCTTCGTACGCGCACCTTTCCGAGCCTATTCCAGCGCGCTGATCCGGGGACCAGTTAGCATCAAACGCTAAGCCGTGTAGGTTTCCTTGTGAGACCACTAGGCGACAGACGCTGTCTGTAACGCCAGGCTTCTTCAGAGTCGTGGAAGTCGGTCAAGCGCATCGCGTGCTGGCGGGGAACACGGACATTTCTCGTAGGAGTCTTGTGCTCATTGTTAAATTTGCCTGGCCTGGTCGTAGCAGCTCGTTATTGAGGCGAAGGGGGGAATTCTGAGGCGGCTTAGGACGCGCTAATCGCAGCAGGCGGTGACTTACTTTTTGCTGACAAATATGGTAACGAAACTTGCGCTCAGTCTTATTCTTGTTTAGGAAGCTATAACTGTTGTACATTTGGAATGTCGAATTGGTGATTTGAAATGGCGTAACTGGACTGTCACAGCGAGTGCCCCTCGGTTAGGGTTTCCTTGCTGTTTGTACTCGTCTATCTGCCAGAGCAACCGCTTTTAATTGGAGCACACCATCTCGGTTAGGGTTCCCTCCCGCGTTATCAGCTGTCCCCTGCATTCACCCAACCAATCCTCCTGGACGCGCACCGTTTCCAATGCTCTCACTATCTTTCTACTAATCTGTGCGACCTCTCCATAGCCTTCTTTCACACACTCCGTGCTTAATCATTCTTACAGACTATTGTTTTTTTTTTCCTCTCTCTCTCTCTCTCTCTCTCTCTCTCTCTCTCTCTCTCTCTCTCTCTCTCTCTCTCTCTCTCTCTCTCTCTCTCTCTCTCTCTCTCCATGCCCGACATTCCCTGTCCCTACTGCTGTGCCCAAATCGTACCACCGTCCTCCCCCTCTCCCGTAACCAATCAGGATGGACACACCATTCTTCTGCTGCAAACAGCGCCACAGAAATCATCATGCACTTATATCGAGTACCCCACCACAGCAGAAGCCATTGATGGTATTTCCCTTCCCTCGCTCTCATTCGTCTCCTGTATTATTCCATACTTGGGAATATGAATGCATGCATTTAGTCTTTTCCACTCTTACCCAAAGAACGCACCCCTCACCTGTATTTCAAGCCCCAATCCTGAAACCTTACACTTTCTAAGCCAAAGAACGCACTCCTCACCTGTACTTTAAGCCCCAACCCCAAAACCTTAAACTTGCTCAAACTCTGAAACCCTCTTGAGGATCCCCAAACGACAATACCTATAGCAAGTTCAGGGTTCCAAGAGCGGAGGATTGAGTGCCATGCGGAAATAAACATGGCACAAAATGTCGTTTCTGTTTTTCTTTATCCATGCTCGTCCCTCTGCTCGCCATGCATGACTCACAGGGCTGTGTGCTCTCTTTGAGCGGCGGCTCAAGGAGATGAACCCTGGAGTGAAGAACATCACATACGACATCTCAGAGCTGTACCAGTTCATGGAGTCTCTGCCCGACCTCACCGCCCTCGTGTGAGTTCCTTTGCTGTACCTCCACCTGTTATTATGCTTGCTCTGTTTGACCGGCAGCCCAAGGAGATGAGCCCCCAAGGATATGAAGAACATCACATACAGCGTCTCAGAGCTGTACCAGTTGATGGAATCTCTGCGTGACCTCACCGCCGCCCTCGTGTAAGTCCCTTGGCAACACATATGCTTGCTTGGTTCGAGCAACGGCTCAAGTGAGATATGCCCCCGACTCCCGAGGGAGTGAAGAACATCACATATGGCATCTCGGAGCTGTACTTGTACATGGAGTCGCTGCGTCACCTCACGGCCTTCGTGTAACTTCGTCAGCAGAAGTTCACCTTTTACCTCTCGTCCTGCGCTTGCCTTTTCCCCTATCCCTGCCCCTGTCTCTTCCCCCCACCACTATCCCTTGCCCTTGTTAGTGCCACTGCCTTACCGTACCCCGCCTTCCGTTTCCTCTCAAACCCCCTTTCGTACCCCTTACCATTGTGGCTCTCATTCTTGCCAAACACTGTCACACACCACTTCATATGTGTCATTCAGTCGTTGTGTCACAATCACAATGTGCACTGTCTGTCTCTTGTTGCTTGTGCATGCAGACTGGATGAGTCTATCTGTGCATACGTCCCATTTGACCGAAAACGGCTCAAAGAGCTTGCATACCAGCGGCTAAGCAAGCTAGCTGGTGTACAATGATTATTGCAACATGCCACATCATGTAATCTGCATCATATGACCTCCCTATGTTTTGAGTAGCATGGCCATCTGCGTATAGTCTAGCTCAAGAAAACAAAAGGTTATGCGGGTGATTCATTCCGCATGTAGGATTAGGGATGTGTCCTTGTGGCTGCTTATTTCATCCTAAATTGAGCCATTTTATGGTATTCCAAGCACCAAACCAAGCACTGTGCCACAGGCGATCAAATGGTGTAGGATATGAAGCCATCGAAATGCTTGCAATAGACCCAGGACACCAGGTGAGACTGCCTCACACAGTCTTCATCAACAAGGCTTGTGTATGGGTACCAGAGTCTTTGTCCACATTTACAGGTATCAAGTTTTTGAAGCTTCCACGTTTCACTTTATATAGACATCGGCAAGACAGTGTACTTAATAATTCACCGAACGGAACAAAATGACTAGCGAGCAAGCAAAATGAAATGCTTGGCGGTTCGCGGTTCCGCAACCTCTCCCGCTCATTCCCTTTGGGACGCGACGCGCGTGGGCGACACGTAATTTACATCAACGAGAGCCAAAATGTCGAATGTTGAAAATCCAATTTCGACCTCCCTCCTCCACACCACACCATACACATGCCACGAATTCACTCCTTGGCCTGGCCATGGTCCAGGTGAAGAGCAGTCTCTTCTAGTGCAGGTTCAGCATTCCTCTAGATGTGTGTATCGTGTAGTCCTAACGGCTTACCTGGGCGTGCGCGTGGCGAATGCGATTCGACACCCTACAGAAAAATCGACTGCGCTGAGGGCACCTTGCTGAATAGTGTCTGGAGATTCTTGGCTTTGTCGTTTGATCGTGGCAAAGCAGCGAGCAACTTGTTAAAGGATCTGGACCACCCGAGCTTTAAGAACGAAGTAGCGATCCAGAGCGCATTGTCTATCCGTTGGAAAAAGAAAGACGCGGAGAGATAGGTCATCTTGAAGGATCACTGTTTTCATTCAGACCTTAGTGATTCTGGCCCGCAGTTTTATCAGTACGAGCCTAATACTTTTCCAACTAGACCCTCTAGCGCGATCGAACAACCAGCAATACGCCTAGCTTGTATGACTTATCCCGCCAGGAGCTAGATCATAGCGTTCGTCTCAGAGAAAATGGCACGGAGTCACCACCGTATTGGACAAGGCCTTCAGGCCTCGCTTATAAGCCTCACCCTCGTACTCGCGCTTGTCGCGCTCTCTGCAGCCCTCGCTTCCGCGTCCGTGAATCCCGCGCGCCCACGCAACCTGCTCGCCTCCGCACTAGCAGACTTCAAATCGCGTGGCGACTTGAATGGGAACGGCAACGGCGGCTCGAGTCCCAGGCCAGGTGCCAGTGCGTCGTCCGTTAATCCCGGCGGCCGCGTCGCGCGGCTTCACATGCTGTCGAAGGAGCAGACGCGAGGTCGATGCCTGGACGGGAGGTAAGAGCGGAGGAATGTTGCTAGAACGAACGGCTCTTTATTCATTCACATAAGTTCATTTTGCCGCATTGCGTGGCTGCACATGCTGTTGAAGGAGCATAGGTGAGTTCGATGCCCGAATGGGTGATGAGAGTGGAAAAGTGTTCCTTAAACGTACTCTCCTCTTTGAACATTCTCGTATAATCACTCCGAAAGCATCTCGGAAATAACATTGATCTGTTCACCCGTGTTTTCGCAGCATGCCGGGTTACTATCTTCGCGAGGGTTATGGCACGGGCGCGAACAAGTGGATCCTTTTTATGGAGGTGAGCGCGAACCGAAGTGCAACAACTCTGATTCAGGCAACAAGTGCATTCAGTGAATTTGGTTTCGCAAAGCTCTAAACCCTTTAGTTTTCTTGGTCCTCTACCTTTGCGGCCGTATTCTTGATAGGAAAAGCACTTCATGGATTTCATTCTTCCAACTGCATCCGTCCCTAATACTTTTTTCTCCAAATCCCGCTTTCTGTTTTCTACCCCTAGGGCGGTGGGTGGTGCTTCAATCCGAAGCAATGCGCCAACCGCGCAAAGACGGACCTTGGGAGCTCCGTCAACTGGCCGTCCGTCAGCGTGAGTATGGAATCTTGCACCGTTCATTTGAATCAACAATGTCGTATGTCAATGCGAGTTCCAGCCATACTCGGTACTGAGGAGTCGCAGAAAATACCGCAGACCGAGAAGCCCGTGTCCCTCTCCCCATTTCCGTGCTCCCGTTCCGCTTCTCCCTCCGCTTCTCCCTCCGCTTCTCCCTCCGCTTCTCCCTTTCTTTCCCTCCCTGCAGAACGTGCACTTCGGCGGAGTCGCAAGCCCCGACGCGGGGATTAACCCCCAGTTCTACAACTGGAATGTGGTGCTTGTCAAGTACTGCGACGGCAGCTCCTTCACGGGCGGTTCGGGCAAGAAGAACAAGACGGAGGAGACCGGCAAGACGCTCTACTATCGGGGACACTGGAACTTAAACGGCGTGCTTCAGGGTACGTTTTTATTTTAAGCTGGACTATCAGAACCTGAACCACGGGGAGCTGACCTATCTCGGTCCAAAGAATAATTTCCGCTGAAACCCTTCCTTCTTGACTTGGTTCTCCCCCTTCGGCCCTCCGCGCTCCCCGTTTCCCCCGGTCTCAGATCTGCTGGACACTCAAAATCTGAACCATGGGGAGGAGGTGCTGGTGGGGGGCTGCAGCGCGGGCGCGGTGGCGGTGTCGATCAAGTGCGACCAGATCGCCACGTGGCTCAAGGATTACGGCATCAAGACCAAGTGCTTTATGGATGGAGGTTTCTTCCCAGGTAGGCCGTTTTTGGGGTTGGCTTGGCTGTATCGGGGACCGTTTCCCAGGGGAATAAATTTCCGGTTTTACAAGGGTTGGAATAGTAATGCTCTGTGTGCCAGCTCTCCATAGTGGCGCTGCTTACCTTCTCTCCCCGTTAATTTGTTTTTTCTTTTGTTTTCGATTTTCGCATCTCCCCTTTATTTCGCTGTGCCCGGCAGACGTGGTGGATGTGAACGGCGAGCGGTCGCTGCGGGAGAAGGTGCAGCGGCTGGCAACACTGCATGACATCGACCGGATTGGGATCAACGGCGACTGCAAGGATGGTGAGTTCAGAAAATTCACCATGGCATGGATGATTGTCTGTTATGGTGGTGAGTGTTCAATTTTTCCTCCCCTTCCTCACACTCTCACTGTCAATCTTACTGACTTTTCCTTTTCGCTTTTCTTCTCGCCTTGAAGCGAGTCCGTCCTCTCCATTCCCAATCTCAAAATCACTTCACCCTCAGTTGCCTTTTTTCGGCCTCTCTTTACCTCCCCCTCCTCTCAGCCATGCAACCAAGTGATTCCACGTGGAAGTGTTTCTTCCCCGAATACAATCTCAAGTTCGTCAAATCGCCAATGTTCGTCGTGAACTCGCTGGTGGACTACAAGGCCGTCGCGATCGCCATGTCGCCAAAGGCGAAGGGGAAAGCCAACCCGCTTGTGCGCTGCCTCGGTTCCCACTTAAAGAAGTGCACCCCGCAGCAGATAAGCCAGCTACAGTACTTTTCCAGCAACATAAAAAACTCGTTAAACAGCGTGACGAAAAACCGGCAAGCAGCGGGGGTTCCGTTTGAGACGTTTACATTCACTGAATCTACCCACTGCGTGGTGGGAGACGAAATGTGGCAGAAGCTTCAGGATGACGTTTCAGGAGGCTCGGGAGGAGGGAATGGTGTGGCTGGTGCTGCGTCAACTGGTCTCGGTCCGACGAATAAAAAGCCTAATTTGGCGGGATCCTTCAATAGCTGGTATCATTAATCGCGAAGGCTGGAGATGGCAACGGGAGAGGAGAGGGAAGGGAGTTCACCGCATGTTCATCTGAGGAGGAGGGGAGGGGGCGATCGGACGGTGGGGAATAAGGTCTGGGGGTTGGGGACTAACCCTGTTTTCGTTACGACTGGGGAGACTAAGGCTGCTGCGGTGCTGGAGTACACCAGGGTGCTGCGATCACGCTGCAACAAGGCGAGACAGCGAGAACTGCAGGCCACAATCACCGAAGCTCCGACACGTAGGGAACCCACGTGTACAAGAAGTGAGTGAAGAGGGCGTACGCAGATACATACGCACGGGGGAAAGCAAGACGAAAGGAGGAAACGTGCAGTGGAGAGGAGATGTGGCGAACCGACGATACTGGTTACGGGGGGGGACACGCAGATGTCGTTACACACGAGCTGCTACTGCACACGGCCCCGCACACAAACCATACACAACTGACTGACACTGGGGGGGTTGTTTGGGGTAGATTTCTCTGTCTGTTACTAGCTTCGCGTAGTAGGGGATTCAGTCATTGATGTAATAGTGCATATATATCATTTTGAACAGCAGAAGTACAACAAAAGCGGGAAATAAGGTCAAAATCCCATTGAACATTTGCCACCACCCACGTTTCTGTTTGCTGGTACCTTCGCTGCGTCCGCTCCTTCCCCCTCCTTCCCCTTCACCCCACCTCCCTCTCTCATTCTCCCTCTAGACGTGGCCAAAGGACCAAATGCCGGCACAAGTTTTCCTGCTGCCCCAAGCCCAAATGCCGGGCAGTTGACATAAATTGATTCGTACTGCCCAGCATTGATTGCATATGACTCGTGCCACACGCCGATGTCAGGGCCGTCCCTCAACAACCGAGTCATTCGCTTCCATGCTGCTTGTAAGGAGGGAGACAGTATGGTGGACACGGGAAAACGGGGAGATTATTGGAGAGGGGTACCTAGGCAGTCTAGACAAGGTATTAAGATGCAGGGAAGACGTGAGTAAGGAGATTGGGGAGGAGGGAGTGGAAGCAGAAAACGGGCAGAAAGCAGTGAAAGGATATAAAGGAATACTTGGACAAACCTGTCTCAAAATCCCCACAACCAAGCTTCTATACGCGCACCCAGCCCAAGCCTCCAAACGACATACCTGAGCCAAGCCTCGCGACATACCTACCCTTGCACACGGTTCTGGTCGTTGGCATAAGTCACACCCATGCCTAGGGCACGTACCAGCCCATAACCCCCCCCAAGGCTCGTACCTGAGCCGTGCACGAGGTTCTGGTCGTTGGCATAAGGGACAAGACAAGTTAATCGTATGAGCGCTAGTACATGACAGCGATTGTCTGCGAGCCCACCCAGGTCCCAGACATGTTCCTGACACCGGTTGATGCCCCTGGCACACACCTGAGCCGTGCACGAGGTTCTGGTCGTTGGCATAAGAAACCAGGTCATCGTACGAGCGCCAGTACATGACAGCCAATGCACTCTTACCTCCCATGCACCAGGCACACACCTGACCCGTGCACGAGGTTCTGGTCATTGGCATACGAAACAAGGTCATCGTACGAGCGCCAGTACATGACATCCAAAGCTCGCGTACCAGCCATGCTCCAGCCATACACCCTCCCCGTGCCCCAGGCAAGATCTCATAAGCTTAGCCGGCCCATTCCCAAGGCTCACACCTGAGCCATGCACGAGGTTCTGGTCGTTGGCATACGAGACAAGGTGGTCGTATGAGCGCCAGTACATGACAGCCAATGCCTGCGAGCCACGTGTCGTGTCCATCCCCACATAGTAGTCGCCCCCCAGGTACCCGAACTTTTCGCTCTCCTGCTCCAGCTCCCTGTTTAGTGACGGGTGCAGGGGTGAGTGGGAGCAGGGCAAGAGGCGGTTGCAGGGGCAGGCACAGGCGTGCAAGCGGCTACAGTATGACTTGTATCATGAGGAACACAAATGCCTTGCCAGAATGTCTTTTCAGCACACATGCCTTTTCACTATGCGCGCATGTCTTGCAACACAAACGCACGGCTCACCTCACAGCTTGCCCGAAGACCTCCCCGACCGAAGCAAAGGACGGGCCCAGTGGGAAGGGATTGTTAGCTCTCGCCCCGATCAGAAACAGACAAAAGTCGCCATCCATCTTGCCAGCCATCCGGCCCTGGAATATATCAATCCCGTTCACAGATAACAAGTTTCCGGAAGCTGCCGCCTCGTGCCGCCCACTGACTCCGTTCTCCTTGCCATTCGCCATTGCCTTATCTGCCTCAAGTAGCACCTCCCCCAGAAGCCCCTCCCTCTCAGCTCCAACGTCCCCCTTAATCCCCTCCCCCTTCCCCTCCGCCTTCCCCTCCCCCTTCCCCTCCGCCTTCCCCTCCCCCTTCCCCTCCGCCTTCCCCTCCCCCTTCTCCCCCGTCTCCCCCTCTCTTCCAGATGCACCCCCCCCGGAACCGCCCTTCCTGGCGTGGCTCCAGCGCCAGCTGTGCAGCGCAGTGCGCAGAATGGGCGGCAGGAGGGCGACGGCCGTGAGGGCGAGGGCGAGGGGGCGGGGGAGGACAAGCGCCGTGAGCATGCCCGCTCCCAAGAGCACCTGAACAGGAGGATTGCGGGGAGGGAGGGGGAGTAGGAGGGATGGAGGGATGGCTGAGCAGGCAATCAGGAAGAGGCAGGCAATCAGGAAGAGGCAGGCAATCAGGAAGAGGCAGGCAATCAGGAAGAGGCAGGCAATCAGGAAGAGGCAGGCAATCAGGAAGAGGCAGGCACCACGTTTGGTATCTGCAGCGCCGTCAGTAGTGAGACGTCTCATAACGTGCATAGTACCTGCATTGGGGCGAGCGCCTTCAGTAGTGAGACGTGTCATAACGTGCATAGTACCTGCATTGGTGCGAGCGCCTTCAGTAGTGAGACGTGTCATAACGTGCATAGTACCTGCATTGGGCCGAGCGCCTTCAGTAGTGAGACGTCTCATAACGTGCATAGTAACTGCATTGGGGCGAGCGCCTTCAGTAGTGAGACGTCTCATAACGTGCATAGTACCTGCATTGGGGCGAGCGCCTTCAGTAGTGAGACGTGTCATAACGTGCATAGTACCTGCATTGGGCCGAGCGCCTTCAGTAGTGAGACGTCTCATAACGTGCATAGTACCTGCATTGGGGCGAGCGCCTTCAGTAGTGAGACGTCTCATAACGTGCATAGTACCTGCATTGGGGCGAGCGCCTTCAGTAGTGAGACGTCTCATAACGTGCATACCTGCATTGGGGCGAGCGCCTTCAGCAGTGAGACGTCTCATAACGTGCATAGTACCTGCATTGGGGCGAGCGCCTTCAGTAGTGAGACGTGTCATAACGTGCATAGTACCTGCATTGGTGCGAGCGCCTTCAGTAGTGAGACGTGTCATAACGTGCATAGTACCTGCATTGGGGCGAGCGCCTTCAGTAGTGAGACGTCTCATAACGTGCATAGTACCTGCATTGGGGCGAGCGCCTTCAGTAGTGAGACGTCTCATAACGTGCATAGTACCTGCATTGGGGCGAGCGCCTTCAGTAGTGAGACGTGTCATAACGTGCATAGTACCTGCATTGGGCCGAGCGCCTTCAGTAGTGAGACGTCTCATAACGTGCATAGTACCTGCATTGGGGCGAGCGCCTTCAGTAGTGAGACGTCTCATAACGTGCATAGTACCTGCATTGGGGCGAGCGCCTTCAGTAGTGAGACGTCTCATAACGTGCATAGTACCTGCATTGGGGCGAGCGCCTTCAGTAGTGAGACGTGTCATAACGTGCATAGTACCTGCATTGGGCCGAGCGCCTTCAGTAGTGAGACGTCTCATAACGTGCATAGTACCTGCATTGGGGCGAGCGCCTTCAGTAGTGAGACGTCTCATAACGTGCATAGTACCTGCATTGGGGCGAGCGCCTTCAGTAGTGAGACGTCTCATAACGTGCATACCTGCATTGGGGCGAGCGCCTTCAGCAGTGAGACGTCTCATAACGTGCATAGTACCTGCATTGGGGCGAGCGCCTTCAGTAGCGCCAACGGATCGCTGCTCTCCATTCGCCTGATGAGCCTCTTTCCTGGAACCTTCGCCGCGTTCCCATCTCCGTGCTCCGTCGCGCTGGTCGGGTTACTACGAACAGCTGCTTCTGCCGGGTTCGCGAACGTGGGTTCGTCCGCTTGGAAGGGGATTTTGGCGGCGGAGTGAGCGGCATTGTTGGCGGCGCCTGTCATCGCGTGCGAAAAGGACTTGTTGTCGCGGAGATCGCAGGAGTCGTTAGTCGAAGCCACGATGACGCGGCTCACGCTTGCCGGCCATAGTCGCCGATTCACCCAGAGGTTCGCGAAAGGCCTGCGAAGAGGCTGTAATGCGTCCAAAACAGTTGTCGAGAGTCCAACTGATTGTGCGACCTTTCGCGGCTGTGCGACTTGAAGCGACGGTGCGACCCTATGCAGCTGTGCGACGGGCAACGTGTTCCACGGCAAGCGACGAATCGTGCGATTCGCACAGGAGACGGCGACAGATCGCATGACCAAGAAACAATCCTGAAACCTTGTCAACTATCGCGATTTTCAGCAGCCGTGCCGCAAGCAAAACGAGCTGGAAAAGGGCGAACTCGCGCGATCGTGGCTATTCAACGCAGAGTGAACAGCAGATGGAGCGCGACATATTTATACTGCAATTTAGTAAGGCAGGAGGAGCGAAGGAACGAGCTTGCGTGTGCGATTTGTTGTGGCGGCGATAGCGTGGGGCGACGCGACGCGACGCGAGGTGACTGGGCGAGATGAGGGGGCGGGGGAGGGTGACGTCAGGAGGGAAGGGGAACGAAGCAGGTGGGGCTACGTCACACTGACACTCGTTCAGGAAGAATCTCGTTGTAACTAGAACTTCATGTGAAAGTGACTTTGTACCTTAGAGAGTTTGTACTAGCAATGAGACATGATTGGGCAAACTATGGTCACAGTCGCCTCAAGCCACTCAGGTTTTCAAGTCCAGGGATTAAGGTCTTAATACTTCACAAAGTTTGAGACACAAATCCTACCTAATCACGTACAGAAAGGCAACCCATCTCTAGGGATCTAAAATTTCCACGCTACAGTTGGCACTCATTTCACCGTTTTCTTTAATTTCCCACAGAGTGCCATCAGGTTCTTCGCATGCCCCACTATAGCATAATTCCCCTGAGAAACAATCCGGGCAAGATTGGCACGGATATCTGCTTCAGACAATGACCCTTGACGAACAGTGTATCCGAATGTGTAGCGCTTGCGACGACCAGCCTTCGGAGTGGTGAAGTTCAGATAGGATAGGAGCTACCGTCCTTGGTAAGAGCAGTAGAAGTGCAGGAATGCTGTGCTGCGATCAAAGATGAACGCTGCCACGATCTCCTCGGGAAGGTTGGCTCAGTGTAGGGAGAAGGAGCAGGCAGAGGAGAGGTAGGCTGTAACTGTGACTCGGACTGGACAGGCGGTGGACACTCTAAGGGAGGAGCCGGACTAGCAGAGGGCGGAAGACCAAGAACCTGCTCAAGGAGCGGAACGAAGTACGGCCGCGGCCGCTCAGCACCACCAGCACCAGGAAGGGACAGCACCAGCACCCCGAACGACAGCACCAGCGCCAGCAGCACCCCCAGCTCCAGCAGCGCCAACTCCAGTACCCTCAGAGGCACCAGCACCAGAGGCACCCTCAGCGCCAACACCCCCAGCAGCTCCAGCTCCAACCGGACAACCAGAAGACGCAGCGGGTCCAGCTCCAGCACCCTCAGTAGCACCGACGCTCGCAGCACCACCAGCTCCAGTACGAGAAGCACCCGCATGCCCAGCAGCTCCAGTACTCCCAGTACGAGCACCTCCGGGACCCGCGGCACCAGCACCCTCAGCAGCAGCAGAACCTCCAGCACCCGCAGCACCTCCAGCTCCAGCAGCTCGCCTCCAGCGCCGGGCAAACCACTCACGCAGCTCCTGTGGAGAGAGTAGCTCCCGCCGGGACGAAGCACCCGAAGAGCCTCCAGGACCAGCACCGCCAGACGCCACACGAGCAGGTCCAGTACCCTCAGACTCCGCACCCCCAGACGCAGCACCCCCAGGCTCAGCACCCCCAGACGCAGCACCCCCAGGCGTAGCACCCCCAGGCTCAGCACCCCCAGACCCAGCACCCGCAGGCTCAGCACCCCTAGCAGCACCAGAGTCAACAGCTACCTCGACAGGGTCGACTGCGTCTACCTGAGACACACCTGAGGGGGCAGGACCCTGAGGGGGGAGGGGGTCTACCGGAGGGGGACCTGGCGTAAGGAAGAGCGGCGGGGGGGGGAGGGACGCAGTGCGGTAGGGGAAGAGACGGTAGTAGGGAACCGACTCGTCAAACGTGACGTCCTGGGAGGACAGAACACGGCGCGTCAGGGGGGAAGCCAAGGAAGACGCAGGGAACAGCACAAGGGGACAGCTTGTCCGCAGACAAGTCGCGGACAAACGCCCGAGATCCCCAGACACGGAACGCAGACGCATCGCCAACCTTCCCCGTCCACAGCAAAGCAGGGGAGGTCTCCGGCATGGAGACCCGGGGCTGAAGGTTGATCTGATGCGCCGCGTACCGAACCGCAAACGGCCACAGAAAATGGGGGGCAGCCGCATGGACCATGGACGTACGAGCGACGTCCATGACCATGCCAATGCGGCGCTCAGCAATCCCATTTTGCTGCGGAGAGTCCGGAAGCGTGAAGGTCTGGCGGATGCCTCGTGCACGACAGAAGGCTCGCAGAAGGTCAGAGGAGAACTCTCCGCCTCTGTCAGAGTGCAGACGCAGAACAGGAAAGTCCGAGCCGAAACTCTCTCTGAGCTGGAGACGAGCTGCGCGGATCCAGGCGATCAACACCTCAGTGTACCTCACCCTTGCTGCGCAAGGGGAAGACTACAGTGTAACGCGAGTAGTCGTCAACCACCAGCAGGAAGTAACGCTCGTGACCCTGTCCACGGACGCGGGCTGGGCCCCACACGTCCATGTGAAGCGTCTGCAGCGGAGCCTCTGTCGGAGGAAACTCAGAGGAGTGAGGAGCAGCGTGCTGCTGCCCCTCGACGCAGGGAACGCAGGTGGGGGCAGGCCCCGGAGGAAGGGGAGGGAGGGACCGGGGGAGACCAGAGACAAGGACACGGGAGGCCATGCCTCGAAGACGAGGCAGGGAGGGGTGACCAAGGCGGTGGTGCCAGAGGAGAGTCTGGTGAGACAGGAGACGACACGAGCAGGGGGCAGACTCAGGACCAGACCTGGACGCCGCAGCAAACACCTGACCCGACGCGGCTACCTGACCGGACTCAGCGACCGGAGGAGACTCAGTAGTCAGTGTGTACAGGCTCGACCCCGGTCGACGGGTAAACGTGGCCAAGTGTCGGCCCGTCCGAGCACACGTACAGTGGGTCCCTCGCTGACTCGCAGGAGTCAACTGGTGAACCCCTCCATCCTGCAGGTCAGCACCACTCACCAAGTTCGTAGAGAACGAGGGGAGGTAAAGACCCGACAGGGTGCCAGAAGGGGCCGCCGGACACGGTAGAACAGTGGAGAAGTGGGCAAGGACAGGACCCCCAGAGGGGTCTGCCAGGGAGACTGCCACTGGCCGACTAAGCGGCGTAAGCGTGGTGCGGTCTCGAAAGAAGGAGCGGGAAGCACCCGAGTCAAGGGTGAAGGTGTGGGTGGCCGGAGCCGACGCGGTACCTGAGAGCGCAGACTCACCAGCACCTGGGGCAGCAGGCTCACTGGCACCTAGAGCAGCAGCCTCACCAGCACCTAGAGCAGCAGCCTCAATTCCCGGGTCAGGCGGAAAACACCGGTAACAGTCACCCTCATCACTAATAGTCACAGCATACATTGCAGCAAGAATAGCATCATAATCAAGATCAAAGATCGCAACACCCGCCCTAAACAGCTCGCCCCAGCGAGGGATCTCAGTAGCGTCGGGGAACTGATGACGCCAAGCGTCCATCAGGCGGCCGAAGCAGCGCTGGGTGGAGTGCGGACCCCCACACTGCTCACCCGTGCGGTCGCCTGTACGTAGAACGTAGGTACAGGGGCCAGCACCCCCACCCCGCTGACGAGCAGTGTACCACTCACGAAGCTGCTGGGGGGAAGGGGTCTCACGAGTGCGCTGCTGCTGCTGCTGCTGGCGCTGACCACCACCGGAGCCGACCCTCTGCGAAGAGCCGCCCCGACCAGCTCCACCTCCGCCGCCGCTACCTCCACCACCGCCTCCACCTCCACCACCTCCGCTCGCACCGCCACCACCGCCGCCTCCTCCGCCTCCACTGCCGCCACTAGTGCCCCCACTCCCGCCACCACTCCCACCGCCACCCCCACCCCCTCCGCCGCCTCCACCGCCGCCTCCACCGCCCCCGCCAGCTCCTCCAGTGCCCTTGCCCCCCTTGCCCTTGCCTGAGCGGCGTCTCCCGCTAGGGGCAGACGCCGCGCCGACCGACTCAAGACCAACGAGGTCGGCCGTAGTAGCAGAGGCAACAGAGGGCAAGAGGGGGGAGGGGGAGCACCCCTCAAAAACAGGGGTACGAGGGTCACCACGAGAGGCTCCTACAGCGACTATACTCTTTTCTGCTGCTAGGAGGCGCTCCTCGAGGAAGTCAACGGTGAGGGTGGTGGGGCAAACAGAGAGGAAGTGGTCCCTGACCGAGCGAAGGGTGTTAGGGAGCCGGGTGACTATGTAGTAGAGGGTGATGTACATAGGGGGGGGGTTCTTGGCGCAGAACTCAGCAGGAAGCGCAGCGCGGTAGCGAATGTCACTAGTGCGAAGGTGCGTAATGAGGTCAGCGACTGTGGGAAAAGCGGCGAGGTCAGAGAAGAGGTACGGCAGTATGAGGCGGCTAAGGGCAGCAGTGGCAGGGGAAGAGTAGCGTGCAACGACAGTGTCGTACAAGGTCTTAGCACTCTTGTACTGACTAAAATGCGCGCGCTCAGCGGTCGGTAAGTGGCGGCGCACAGCAAGGCGAGCAGCAGCATCGCGCGTGGCCCACTGTGAGCGAACAGTGGCGTAAGCATCAGCAGCAGGGGCAGGAGAGGCACCAGAGGTGAGGTCAAACAGAGAGAGACCGTCTGCCCTATCGCACTGTAGGAAAAGCTGCAGATCATCTACCCAGACCTCAAAGTCAACAGCCCGACCCTCAGCGTCAAAGGTGAGAACACTGGGGGTGGCCATGACAGCAGTAGACTGGCAGAGAGAGCAGCGGGGTAGGGCAGTGCAGTGGCAGAGGCGCTGCTCTTACCAGGCAGGTGGGGCGGGCCGAGGCAAGCCGGCAGGGACAGGGCCGCGACTGCAGGGACTGCGGCGTCTCGGCTGCGGCGGCGTGGCGGCTCGGTGGCTCGGCTGCAGGGCGGCTCGGCGGCTCGGCGGCTCGGCAGCTCGGCGGCTCGGCGGCTCGGCAGTTCGGCGGCTCGGCGGCTCGGCAGCTCGGCGGCACGGCGGCAAGGGCGGCTCGGCGGCTCAGCGGATCGGCGGTGACGGCGGCTCGGCTGCTCGACGGGGCCGGGAAGGGCGGCTGAGGGGCCGAGGAAGGGCGGCAGGGCCGCGAAGGGCGGCGACGGGGCCGCAAGGGGCGGCAACGAGGCCGCTGAAGGGCGGCGACGAGGCCGCTGAGGGGCGGCGACGGGGCCGCTGAAGGGCGGCGACGAGGCCGCGAAAGGGCGGCGACGGGGCCGCGGAAGGGCGGCAATGGGGCCGCTGAAGGGCGGCGACGAGGCCGTAAGGGGCGGTCGCGGGGCCGTGAGGGGCGGCGACGGGTGTCAAACTTATATGCTATGGTCTATCTAGTCTGTAGTGGGGTAGACACTATAGGGTACAACATTTCTAGGTTTCCTACTTGTACCCACCTGCTTGCTAGTTCATTCATTCCTCATTTCTTCACATGGTATAGAGCAGGTTCCCTAGTGGGAACGCTTCTCAGGGCCCACCACTGAAATCGATTTTTTTTCCTAACCGGAGCGCGAGTCGCCCCTGCCCGAGGCGCGCCCCGTTGGCCGCCCTCACGTCGCGTCCCCTGCCCTTAGTGGCCTGTCGCGCCCTCCTAGAGGCCCCTCTCACGACCCCTCGTGCCACCCTTAGCGGCCCCGTCGCCACCCCTTACGGCCCCGTCGCCGTCCTTTGCGGCCCCGTCGCCGCCCCTCTAGGCCCCTAGCGGCCCCTTCGCGGCCCCGTCGCCGCCCCTCTAGGCCCCTCGCGGCCCCTTCGCGGCCCCGTCGCCGCCTCTAGCGGCCCCGTCGCCGCCCTTCGAGGCCCCTCGCGGCCCCTTTGCGGCCCCGTCGCCGCCCCTAGCGGCCCCGTCGCCGCCCCTATCGGCCCCGTCGCCGCCCCTATCGGCCCCGTCGCCGCCCCTGGCGGCCTCGTCCCCGCCCCTAGCGGCCCCGTCACCGCCCCTCGCGGCCTAGTCGCCGCCCTTCGCGGCCCCGTCGCCGCCCCTAGCGGCCCCGTCGCCGCCCTTCGCGGCCCCGTCGCCGCCTCTAGCGGCCCCGTCGCCGCCCTTCGCGGCCCCGTCGCCGCCTCTAGCGGCCCCGTCGCCGCCCTTCTTGGCCCCGTCGCCGCCTCTCGCGGCCCCGTCGCCGCCCTTCGCGGCCCCGTCGCCGCCTCTAGCGGCCCAGTCGCCGCCCTTCACGGCCCCTTCAGCCGCCAAGCAGCCGAGCCGCCGAGCTACCGAGCCGCCGAGCCGCCGAGCCTCCCAGCAGCCGAGCCGCCCAGCAGCCGAGCCGCCGAGCCACCGAGCCGAGCCACCGAGCCGCCGAGCCGCCGAGGCCGCCGTCGAGCCGCCACTACCGAGCCGCTGCCGCCGAGCCGCCGTCGAGCTACTACTGTTCCTACCGGCGCGCCCCGACCCTACCCACCCGGACTGGTGAGAGCACTCCCTGCTAGACCACTGCTGTCATGGCTACCCTCAGTGTCCTTACCTTTGATGCTGAGGGTCGTGCTGTTGACTTTGAGGTCTGGGTCGATGACCTCCAGCTCTTCCTACAGTGCGATAGGGCAGACGGACTCTCCCTGTTCGATCTCACCTCTGGTGCCTCTCCTGCCCCGCCTGCTGATGCTGACAGCACTGTTCGCTCACAGTGGGCCACACGCGATGTTGCTGCCCGTCTTGCTGTGCGTCGACACTTACCGACCGCTGAGCGTGCGCACTTTAGTCAGTACAAGAGTGCTAAGACCTTGTACGACGCTGTAGTTGCACGCTACTCTTCCCCTGCCACTGCTGCTCTTAGCCGCCTCATGCTGCCGTACCTGTTCCCTGACCTTGCTGCCTTTCCCACAGTCGCTGACCTCATTACACACCTTCGCACTAGTGACACTCGCTACCGCGCTGCGCTTCCTGCTGAGTTCTGTGCCAAGAACCCTCCCCCTATGTACATCACCCTCTACTACATAGTCACCCGGCTCCCTGACTCCCTTCGCTTAGTCAGGGACCACTTCCTCTCAGTTTGCCCCACCACACTCACCGTTGACCTCCTCGAGGAGCGCCTCCTGGCAGCAGAGAAGAGCATTGTCGCTGTAGGAGCCTCTCCTGGTGACCCCCGTACCCCCGTCTTTGAGGGGTGTTCCCCCTCCCCCCTCTTGCCCTCTGTTGCTTCTGCTGCTGCGGCCGACCTCGTTGGCTTCGAGTCGGTCGGTGCTGCGTCTGCCCCTAGCGGGAGACGCCGCACCGGCAAGGGCAAGGGGGGCAAGGGCACTGGAGGGGCTGGCGGGGGCGGTGGAGGTGGCAGTGGAGGCAGTGGAGGGGGTGGGGGTGGTGGTGGGAGTGGTGGCGGGGGTGGAGGTGTCGGTGGCAGCAGTGGAGGCGGAGGAGGCGGCGGCGGTGGCGGTGGGAGCGGAGGCGGCGGTGGTGGCGGAGGCGGCGGGGGCGGCGGTGGAGCTGGTCGCGGCTCTACGCAGAGGAGTGGCTCCGGTGGTGGTCCACGCCAGCTGCAGCAGCACACTCGTGAGACCCCGTCCCCCCAGCAGCTTCGTGAGTGGTACGCTGCGCGTCAGCGAGGTGGGGGTACTGGTCCCTGTACCTACGTCCTCCGTACCGGCGTCCGCGCTGGTGAGCAGTGCGGGGGCTCGCACTCCACCGAGCGCTGCTTCAGCCGCCTGACGGACGCTTGGCGTCACCAGTTCCCTGACTCCACTGAGATCCCTCGCTGGGGAGAGCTGTCTAGGGCGGGGGTTGCTATCTTTGATCTTGACTATGATGCTATTCTTGCTGCCATGTATGCTGTGTCTAATAGTGATGAGGGTGACTGTTACCTGTGTGTTCCGCCTGACCCGGGCATTGAGGCTGCTGCTCTAGGTGCTGGTGAGGCTGCTGCTCTAGGTGCTAGTGCGTCTGCTGCCCCAGGTGCTGGTGAGTCTGCTCTCTCAGGTACCACGTCGGCTCAGGCCTTACACACCTTCACCCTTGACTCGGGTGCTTCCCGCTCCTTCTTTCGAGACCGCACCACGCTTACGCCGCTTAGTCGGCCAGTGGCAGTCTCCCTGGCAGACCCCTCTGGGGGTCCTATCCTTGCCCACTTCTCCACTGTCTTACCGTGTCCGGCGGCCCCTTCTGGCACCCTGTCGGGTCTTTACCTCCCCTCGTTCTCTACGAACTTGGTGAGTGGTGCTGACCTGCAGGATGGAGGGGTTCACCAGTTGACTCCTGCGAGTCAGCGAGGGACCCACTGTACGTGTGCTCGGACGGGCCGACACTTGGCCACGTTTACCCGTCGACCGGGGTCGAGCCTGTACACACTGACTACTGAGTCTCCTCCGGTCGCTGAGTCCGGTCAGGTAGCCGCGTCGGGTCAGGTGTTTGCTGCGGCGTCCAGGTCTGGTCCTGAGTCTGCCCCCTGCTCGTGTCGTCTCCTGTCTCACCAGACTCTCCTCTGGCACCACCGCCTTGGTCACCCCTCCCTGCCTCGTCTTCGAGGCATGGCCTCCCGTGTCCTTGTCTCTGGTCTCCCCCGGTCCCTCCCTCCCCTTCCTCCGGGGCCTGCCCCCACCTGCGTTCCCTGCGTCGAGGGGCAGCAGCACGCTGCTCCTCACTCCTCCGAGTTTCCTCCGACAGAGGCTCCGCTGCAGACGCTTCACATGGACGTGTGGGGCCCAGCCCGCGTCCGTGGACAGGGTCACGAGCGTTACTTCCTGCTGGTGGTTGACGACTACTCGCGTTACACTGTAGTCTTCCCCTTGCGCAGCAAGGGTGAGGTCACTGAGGTGTTGATCGCCTGGATCCGCGCAGCTCGTCTCCAGCTCAGAGAGAGTTTCGGCTCGGACTTTCCTGTTCTGCGTCTGCACTCTGACAGAGGCGGAGAGTTCTCCTCTGACCTTCTGCGAGCCTTCTGTCGTGCACGAGGCATCCGCCAGACCTTCACGCTTCCGGACTCTCCGCAGAAAAATGGGATTGCTGAGCGCCGCATTGGCATGGTCATGGACGTCGCTCGTACGTCCATGGTCCATGCGGCTGCCCCCCATTTTCTGTGGCCGTTTGCGGTTCGGTACGCGGCGCATCAGATCAACCTTCAGCCCCGGGTCTCCATGCCGGAGACCTCCCCTGCTTTGCTGTGGACGGGGAAGGTTGGCGATGCGTCTGCGTTCCGTGTCTGGGGATCTCGGGCGTTTGTCCGCGACTTGTCTGCGGACAAGCTGTCCCCTTGTGCTGTTCCCTGCGTCTTCCTTGGCTTCCCCCCTGACGCGCCGTGTTCTGTCCTCCCAGGACGTCACGTTTGACGAGTCGGTTCCCTACAACCGTCTCTTCCCCTACCGCACTGCGTCCCTCCCCCCCCCGCCGCTCTTCCTTACGCCAGGTCCCCCTCCGGTAGACCCCCTCCCCCCTCAGGGTCCTGCCCCCTCAGGTGTGTCTCAGGTAGACGCAGTCGACCCTGTCGAGGTAGCTGTTGACTCTGGTGCTGCTAGGGGTGCTGAGCCTGCGGGTGCTGGGTCTGGGGGTGCTGACTCTGGGGGTGCTGAGCCTGGGGGTGCTGACTCTGAGGGTGCTGCGCCTGGGGGTGCTGAGCCTGGGGGTGCTACGCCTGGGGGTGCTGCGTCTGGGGGTGCTGAGCCTGGGGGTGCTGCGTCTGGGGGTGCGGAGTCTGAGGGTACTGGACCTGCTCGTGTGGCGTCTGGCGGTGCTGGGCCTGGAGGTTCTTCGGGTGCTTCGTCCCGGCGGGAGCTACTCTCTCCACAGGAGCTGCGTGAGTGGTTTGCCCGGCGCTGGAGGCGAGCTGCTGGAGCTGGAGGTGCTGCGGGTGCTGGAGGTTCTGCTGCTGCTGAGGGTGCTGGTGCCGCGGGTCCCGGAGGTGCTCGTACTGGGAGTCCTGGAGCTGCTGGGCCTACGGGTGCTTCTCGTACTGGAGCTGGTGGTGCTGCGGGCGTCGGTGCTACTGAGGGTGCTGGAGCTGGACCCGCTGCGTCTTCTGGTGGTCCGGCTGGAGCTGGAGCTGCTGGGGGTGTTGGCGCTGAGGGTGCCGCTGGTGCTGGTGCCTCTGAGGGTACTGGAGTTGGCGCTGCTGGAGCTGGGGGTGCTGCTGGCGCTGGTGCTGTCGTTCGGGGTGCTGGTGCTGTCCCTTCTGGTGCTGGTGGTGCTGAGCGGCCGCGGCCGTACTTCGTTCCGCTCCTTGAGCAGGTTCTTGGTCTTCCGCCCTCTGCTAGTCCGGCTCCTCCCTTAGAGTGTCCACCGCCTGTCCAGTCCGAGTCACAGTTACAGCCTACCTCTCCTCTGCCTGCTCCTTCTCCCTACACTGGTCCTACTGGAGGTCTTGCTGAGCGTCGTGAGCCTGCGTCTCGTCCTGCGTCGCCTGTCCGTGCTGCTCGCACTAGTAGTCGTGGTTCGCGTCAGCGTCCTCCCCCTGTCCCCGGCACGCACCGGATGTCTCTGCGTCCCTCCACTGCTCCGCTGCGTGCCCCTTTGCCTTCTCCTCCTGAGTCCTCTCTTCCTGTTCTTGCTGACCCGGAGTCGGACTCCCTTCGTGCTGCCAGTCCTACTGTCACGCGTCTCCTTGCTACTGTCGTCACTGACCCTTCCTTTGAGTCCGCTGCTGCGTCTGCCTTAGTTTCTGAGCTTGTCGACTTCGCTGCTCGCTGTCGCCTAGACTACGCTGCTAGTCTTGTCGCTGAGTCTGAGTCTGTCTGTCCTCCGTCCGTCGGGGGTGAGTGTGCCCTTGGCACGGACGTCCTTGAGGACAGGCAGGAGGAGTTCCAGTGCTTTGCTGCTGCTTCACCTCATCTCGTGTCCATGCTGCTTGCCCCTGAGGGAGACCCGGATGCACCAGAAATCCCGACTCCGTGCTCTTACGCGGAGGCGATAGAGGGTCCCTACTCCTCTCAGTGGCAGGCAGCCATGGATGCAGAGATGGCTTCCTGGAAGTCCACAGGCACCTACGTCGACGAGGTTCCCCCTCCTGGGGCGAACATCGTCAGTGGCATGTGGATTTTCAGGGTGAAGCGACCGCCGGGTTCTCCGCCTGTCTTCAAGGCGCGCTACGTGGCTCGTGGCTTCAGTCAGCGGCAGGGAGTTGACTACTTTCAGACCTTCTCTCCCACTCCGAAGATGACCACTGTTCGGGTACTGCTGCACATAGCCGCTCACCGGGACTACGAGCTTCACTCTCTTGACTTCAGCACTGCTTTCTTGCAGGGCAGCCTGCACGAGGAGATCTGGCTGCGCCGCCCACCTGGCTTCACTGGGTCTTTTCCTCCTGGTACCCAGTGGAGCCTCCGGCGGCAAGTCTACGGTCTCCGCCAGGCACCTCGTGAGTGGCACGACACACTGAGGACTACACTTGCGGCTCTTGGGTTTGCTCCTTCTACTGCCGACCCGTCGCTGTTTCTGCGCACCGACACTTCTTTGCCGCCGTTCTACATCCTCGTGTACGTCGACGACTTGGTCTTTGCCACAGCTGACACTGCTGGACTCGCTCACGTGAAGTCCGAGCTGCAGAAGAGACACACGTGCACAGACCTGGGTGAACTGCGCAGCTACCTTGGCTTGCAGATCACCCGGGACAGAGCACAGCGCACCATTACCCTGACTCAGTCACACATGGTGCAGCAGGTCCTTCAGCGCTTCGGCTTCACGTACTCCTCGCCTCAGGCCACTCCTCTGTCTACTCGCCACTCGCTCTCAGCTCTGCCTTCGGATGAGTCCGTAGAGTCGAGTGGCCCGTACCCAGAGCTTGTTGGCTGCCTCATGTACCTGATGACTTGCACTCGACCTGACCTTGCATACCCTCTTAGCATTCTGGCACGCTATGTTGCTCCTGGGAGACACAGACCAGAGCACATGGCTGCAGCGAAGAGGGTGTTGCGCTACTTGTGCAGTACGTCGGGCATGGGGCTTGTGCTTGGAGGGCGGAGTCCAATGGTCCTCACTGGTCACGCAGACGCTTCTTGGGCTGACGACCAGGCTACGCAGCGGTCGTCACAGGGTTACACCTTCAGCCTTGGTTCCGGCTCTGTTTCGTGGCGGTCTACCCGCTCGTCTTCTGTTCTCGGCTCCAGTTGTGAGGCTGAGATCTACGCAGGGGCCATGGCTGCACAGGAGCTACGCTGGCTCACCTACCTGCTGACTGACCTAGGAGAGCCGCCTCGTTCTCCTCCAGTTCTGTACGTAGACAACAAGGCTATGCTGGCCTTGTGTCGGGAGCACAGACTGGAGCACAGAACGAAGCACATCGCTCTTCGCTACCTCCTTGCTCGTGAGCAGCAGCAGCGAGGTCAGCTGCGCCTTGCTTACGTGGCCTTTGAGGCCAACACTGCTGATATCTTCACCAAGGCACTTGTGACCATCAGCGCTTCTGTACTCTGTTAGGTCTTGTACCTACCTTGCCTCACTTGCTCACTTCTTGACCTTGCTTGTACTGTGATCTTTCTATACCTGCACTTGCTTGTTTACCTTTATATATGATCTTGCATGTGAACTGGCCTTGTGGCCTTGAACTTGTGCTCGGAATGTGTGGTGGCGTTGTGATCCACCCTGAGCTTGCTTTGCTTTGTGTGACTGGTCTTCTGACCTCTTGTTCTCCCCCACTTTGCCTATGGGGGTGTGTCAAACTTATATGCTATGGTCTATCTAGGCTGTAGTGGGGTAGACACTATAGGGTACAACATTTCTAGGTTTCTTACTTGTACCCACCTGCTTGCTAGTTCATTCATTCCTCATTTCTTCACAACGGGGCCGTAAGGGGCGGTCGCGGGGCCGTGAGGGGCGGCGACGGGGCCGTAAGGGGCGGTCGCGGGGCCGTGAGGGGCGGCGACGGGGCCGTAAGGGGCGGTCGCGGGGCCGTAAGAGGCGGTCGCGGGGCCGTAAGGGGCGGCGATGGGGCCGCTAAGGGGCCACGCGGGGCCTAGAGAGGGCAGCGACGGGGCCTGAGGGGCCGCTAAGAAGGGCGCGACGGGTCGCTAAGGGCGGGACACTAGGCGCGCTTCGGGCAGGGGCGGCACGCGCCCCGGGTAGGAAAAAAATCTTGGTGGGCCCTAGGAACAGTTCCCACGAGGGAACCTGCTCGATACCATGAGAAACTTAGAACGAGAATGAATGACTAAGGAATGAAAGTGATACAAATATGAAACCCTAGAATTGTGTACCCCTTAGTATCTAACCCGCTACAGCCTACACAGGCTAGATCATATAAGTTTGACAAGGTTCGCACGCAGATGAATAGACTAGGTGGGCCCTTGACCTCAATAGCAGAGTGAATGTAAAATGCTTGAGATGATAAAACATGCAAATACAGCGATATAAATAAGAGTACAGGGAATATGAATCGACCTAGCTAGCCATGTACTCTAAGGGATACATTCCCTTATTCAAATTCATTCCCAACCATGCGGCGCGTACAGTTACGAAACTGTTCCCGCCCAATTCCTCCTGACTGCAGCTGCCTGATGCCGTCTGGTCCGACGGTTCAGATCCACCCTAACCGTCTGACGCTTCGAGTCAATTCTGACTCCTCGCATTCGTTCTCGTTACTGCGTGTTTCCTTAGCTGCGGTGAAGAGTGCACTTGTGATGTTCATGCATTACTATTCGTAACACCCCCCTTCATTCCTGGCCGCTGCTCGACTTGACCTGCTTGACCACTCCGCTGAGTTCGGATCAGTGCTGATACTGCTGGCGTGGCAGTCGCTTCGTCAGAAAGTCTGCTGCCATGTCACCAGTCGGGCAGTAGGTCAAGTCAACCTTGCCCTTGTCCACTTCGTCCTTCATGAAGAAATACCGCAGCGCAATGTGCTTGGTGCGGTTGACGAAACCAGGTTTGTTCACGATGCGAATCGCGCTCTGGTTGTCGCAGTGAAGACGAAGGGTGGGCGAAGCTGGAATTTTTGCCTCCTGCACAAGTTCCTGCACGTAGAGGTCTTCGCGAACTGCTGCAGTTGCTGCGATGAATTCCGCTTCGGCTGACAACGGGGCAACCAACTCCTGCTTCTGAGAGTTCCAGGAGATTGGTCCCGTTGGTTTGAGTCGGAACAGGAAGCCAGTTCTGGACCGTCGATTGTCAGGATCTGCTGCGTGATCGGCGTCCACGTAGCCCATGAGGTTGAAGGATGGGGTTGGTGCAGTTGAGTAGCACAGCCCAACCTTGGGCGTTGAGACGAAGAACTGTAGGGCGCACTGCAGGTCCAGAAGATTCTCAGCCGTTGGTTTGCGTGAGTACTGGGCCAGCTGACTAGCGATGTAGGAGAGGTAAGGCCTGCATGTGACAGAGGCAAAGAGCTGGCATCCCAGCTGCTGTTGGTAAGTCTGAACTCCAGCAGGGGATAGGGCTTTGTTGTCAGGTTTGTGGTTCGGTCCTGGAGTTCGGTAGGGAGTGGAGAGCGGTGCAGGTGAGATGTTAAATCGCTTTCCTAACTCCGCTGCGTACTTGGCCGCTGAGAGGTGAATGGCCTCAGGCGCGTAGGAGATGTTGAGGCCTAAGAACTGCTTCACCTCGTAGTTGCACGTGATGTCGACGCGCCTCGCCAGGCTTTTCTCGAACTGCTCGAGTAACTCGTTGCTTGATCCCGTGTAGAGCAGGTCGTCGACGTAGACCGTGAGGAGAATGTATTCGCCGCGGAGATCACGGCGGTACATCCCTGGATCGTGCGGCATCTACTTGAACCCGATTTCAAGCAGAATGTTGTGCAGATACTGCTGCCACAACCTCGGTGCCTGCTTGATCCCATAAAGGGACTTGCGCAGTTGACATACGTGCGAGTCCCTTTCGCCGTATGCATGCGGCTGCTCCACGTAGATTATGGCGTCTACTAACGCGTACAGGAACGCGTTCTTGACGTCGATCTGGCGGAGAGGCGGGTGTCTTGCGGCTGCGATGGCGAGCAGGATTCGGACGGAGGTGTGGCGACTGACCGGAGCAAACGTCTGGTCGAAGTCGATCCCATGCCTTTGGACATAGCCACGCACCACCCAGCGCGCCTTAAAGCGCTCGATCGTTCCGTCAGCTGCGGTCTTCACGCGGAAGACCCACTTCCCCGAGAGAACTCTTTCACCCTTGATTGCTGCGCGGTCGACTAACACCCAGGTGTCTCTGGATTCGAGGGCCTTGATCTCCGCGTCCATCGCCTCCCGCCACTCCTTGCTGTGTGGTCCACTGAGTTCTTGGCGCGGGTTTCGTGGCTCGACGACACATGGCGCCTTCGAGGTTGCAGTGTGAAGCCCGAGCAGTTGTAGTCCTGAGAGAGTGCTGTCGTGGCGACGTTGCGGGACGACTTCCTGCACGTCGTCGTCATCGCTTTCTGATTCAGATGGCGCTGGTGGTGCTGTGCCTCGGCCGCTTCCGCCTGTTCCGCCCATTCCTCCTCCAGAGGAATCGTTGTCGCTATCGTCGCTGTGGCGATCTCCCCATGTGAACTCGCCCCTGGTGTCCTGCTCCAGGATTGTTGCAGCGGCTTCGTCCTCGGGTGTTGCATAGCTGCGCTCATTGTTTGCGTAAACGCCGTTCGCATTCGTCTGCTCGTCGTGGCGGAACTGCTCGAAGAAGAGGCGTTCGTAGAAAATTACGTCGCGAGCGTGGGCAATCTTCTGAATGAGTAGGTCCAGCAAAATCCACGCCTTGTACTCGTGACTGATGCCTAGGTGAACCCCCCATCGCGCGCGGCTGGCGAACTTGCCGATGGTTGACGTCGGCGGGCGGTATTGCACCATACACCCCCATATGCGGAGCATGGACGTGTCCCCCTTAGTCCCGGTCCATTTCACGTGCGGGGACAAGTTGCCGGTGATGGCGGTGGTTGACAGCAGGTTGTGCACCCGCACGGCGTGGTGCATCGCGTAGGTCCAGTAGGTCGGTGGCAGCTTCGACTGCTTCATCAGCGCCCGTACCTTCGTCATGAGCGTGCGGTTTGTCCGCTCGGCTACGCCCTGCTGCTGATGTGCGTAGGGGAGAGAGATGTGGTGCTCAATCCCCTTTTGCGCCAGGTAATCTTGCATCTGCTTCCTCCTGAATTCTGCAGCGGTGTCAGATTGCGAGATCTTCAGCTTCTCCCCAGACTGCCGCTGCGCGTGCGCTAGCCAGAGGCGGAATACCTCGTAGGCTCTGTCACGAGACTCCACGTTTGCGACCCACACGTGTGTCAGAATGTTATCATCTAGCCTGTAGTGGGGTGCTCTATAGCGAGTACAACCCAGTTAAGGTTTGCTATATGTATCCCAACTGCTGCTAGTGAAAACCCTCTTTTGCCTATCTTTCTCTTGCCTAGCTAGGGCTTACCTAGCTATGGCTCCTGATCCTCTCACCTATCTCAACATGGAATCAGAGCGGTTACGCTCCTGGCCTGTGGGCCCACCTGCTTCCGCTGCCCTACTCTGTGTCGCGTGCCCCGTGGCGCGCGACCTCCTATTTTTCTTCCCGCCACGCGCTCGGAGCGCGTGGCGGTTTTCTGCCCGCCGTGCGCCCCGAGGCGCGCGGCGGTTTCCTGCCTTGGGGACCCGCGCGCGGCCCCCGCCCTGCTCGTCGTGGCGCCCTGGGGAGCACGTGCGGCCCCCGCCCTGTTCGTCGCGGCGCCCTGGGGAGCACGAGCGGCCCCCGCCCTGCTCATCGCGGCGCCTTGGGGAGCACGCGCGGCCCCCGCCCTGCTCGTCGCGGCGCCCTGGGGAGCACGTGCGGCCCCCGCCCTGCTCGTCGCGGCGCCCTGGGGAGCACGCGCGGCCCCCGCCCTGCTCGTCGCGGCGCCCTGGGGAGCCGCGCGCGCCCCCTGCCCGTCCGTCGCAGCGCCCTGGGGAGCCGCGCGCCCCTCCCCCCCCCTCCCGCCCGTCTGTTTTGGCGCCCTGGGGGTCGCGCGCCGTCCCCCTCGCCGTCCCCCGCGCTCCTGCCCCGTCCCACCCGTTTTAGGGTTTGGGGGGTGAGGAGTGTGGGGGTGGCGGTCATGGGGGTGTCGGTTGTGCGTTACTCCCCTTGCTCCTCCTCCTCCCTAGTCTCCCACTGCTGCAGCTGCCGCTGAGGGGGGTGGGTGTGTGGGAGCTTAGGGTGTAGGGTTTAAGGGGGGTGTCGTGGGAGTGAAGCAAGGGGTGCAGCACGGGGTGTGTGAGAAGGGGGTGTGGGACTGTTAGGGGAGGTTGAAGGGGGTGGCCGCCGTGAAGCCAGCAGCTCCAGTCGCCCGTGAGACCGTTGCACCAGTCGCCCGTGAGCCCGTCGCTCCAGTCGCCCGTGAGCCCGTTGCTCCAGTCGCCAGTGGGTCAGTTGCTCCTGCCGCTCGTCTAGCCGCGGAGCCCGTTACTCCAGTTGCCCGTGTGCCAGTTGCTCCAGTTGCCAGTTTGCCAGTTGCTCCAGTTGCCCGTGTGCCAGTTACTCCAGTTGCGCCGTGTGCCAGCAGCTTCAGCTGCCGCCCACCATTATCTCTCCCCCACAGTCTCTCCTCCTCCTCACTTGCCCTCTGTGATAGCCTCTAGCTTTGCTTGTCATTGTGAACTCCTGCTATACCTGCTCATTGTGCTGATTACACCCCACTTTGGCTATGGGGGTGTGTCAGAATGTTATCATCTAGCCTGTAGTGGGGTGCTCTATAGCGAGTACAACCCAGTTAGGGTTTGCTATATGTATCCCAACTGCTGCTAGTGAAAACCCTCTTTTGCCTATCTTTCTCTTGCCTAGCTAGGGCTTACCTAGCTATGGCTCCTGATCCTCTCACCTATCTCAACAACGTGGCGCGTTACAGCGTCGATGAAGGTAAGCGTGTACATTTGGTCGTCAACTCCACAATGCCCCACGTTCAAGAAGTCGCTATACACCTTGTGCAGCTTGAGGTAGCAGTTCGTCCCTGGTTCGAGCAGCGGGAACGGCTGTGGCTTAGCGCGGCTTCGGGGCAGACGGTGCAGTTGCGCGGATGTGTCGCGCTTCTCACTTTGGTACCATCTGGGCGCACGAGCGCTCCAGGAGCGAAGACGCCTGCGTCGATGCAGTTTTTCAGCGTCGCGCGTGAAGGATGTCCGAGACGCTGGTGCCAGAGTGCATCATCAGCGCGAAGGCCGAAGGTGCGCATGTAGCGCGTGCGAGCTTCTTCGGGATCTTCGTCAGGTACAGAGGCAGGTTCTGCTGCTGCCTCTTCTGCTGCTTCTTCGTCGTTGGCGGTGGTCATTATTAGCGCCAAAAACTCTCTGTCGCGGATTTCGGAGAGGGGGATATTGGTCCCAGGGATGGTTCCAGGGACAAAGGCGGGTTCACGTGGCTCAGGAGCGGGTCCGTAGACGGTGCGACGCGGGGTTGACGGCTCGTTGCCCCAGTCGATGGTGTCCCATGGATCGCGACGCGGTGGGCTGTCAGGAGGGGGTAATGCGAGTGGAACGTGGCGTGGTGGACGACCAAGGGGAACAACTGCAGGTGTTGCCTCAGGAGCATCTGCTTCTTCTTCCCCCCCCTTTTGTTCTTCGCAGGAAGTCCCCCAGCCGCTGCTTTCAGCGCCAGTTGTGGCGCCCCATCCACCGCTTGCGTTAGCCCAGGTTCCGCCGCTGTTTCCCCATCTGCCAGCGCTTCCCCACCCCCCTTCATTGGAGGCACTTTCTTCCGCCTCGGCTCCCCATGCACCGCAGGCGAACGTCCCACGTGCTTCGGCGAGACTTTGTTGGCGAAGCTCTTCAGCTTCACGGCGCGCCAGTTCCTCTTCCTGTTCCACGGTAAGATTTTTCGACAGGTCGCGTCGATGAGGGTAGATTTCCAAAAACTTCTCATGGGTGTAGGGTCGCGGCATGCCATGCGCATCAAAGGTACCGACGCCAGTCCCACGCAGCATGCCTTGCAGATTTTTTGAGGGGGGTCGGATGAGAGGGTGTGCTGGCGTGCCGAACACGCCGCGCGTGGCGACTTCAAGCTCTAGATGTGACATTCCTTCTTCTGGCGGCGCGTGGCGCTCGGCTTCGGCGATAGCGGCGAGTCCACGGCCGGCAATTGCGCTAGTTGACGCCGTTGGCGTGTGGCAGTCAATACAGATGCCGTCTGGGTCAGGATCGTGTAGCGCTGTTTCGCGTGGGTGGGGATGATGCGGCACCCACGGTCTGCCGTCAGGGTGCTTCCAGTCTTTGCGATGTATATGCTCAAAGCGCAGAGGCACGAGATCGATTAGCTCGTGCGAATCGCCGCTGCAGTCGGGAATGTCGAAGTCCAGGACATACAATCCATTTTCGGAGTGTGCTCGTCCGATCTGCCTGCGGGGGAAAGTTCTTGATTCGTAGTGCATCAAAATGTCGCGCGTAGCGCGATCCGTGCTGAGGTCAACGCCGCAGTCCATGAGCTGTGCGGCGGAAAGCAGGTTGAAGCGCAGGCTCTAGACGATCAGAACATCGTTGAGTGTGATGTGCGTGCGGCTTTCGCGCGCTTTGAGCACGACGATGCCTTGCGCACTTGCGCGCAGGCGTGTGTTGTTTGCCACGGTGACGTAGGTGACTGTGAGGGTGGGGACGGCGTTGGATATGTAACGCTCGGAGCCCACCATATGTTGGCCGCAGCAGCTGTCTAGGTACCAGGTGTTGTAGCGCTTGTTGTCGTCACGTGCGAGCAGCGCCAATCGCGGCGTGACGATGTGCGGAGTGTCGTACTTCAGAAATTGCTCGCGCGAGAGCCAATCAAGTGGCGCCACCCACATGTCAGGCACGTGCGGGGGACTTTCAAGCAGCGGGACTGGAAGATTCCAGTCCTGGTCGTCGTCGTCGGTGTAGTCGTGGCGGGACTGAACGGGTTGTTGTTGGAGAACGCGCCAATGGGGTGCGGTGCTGGCTCAGGTGAGAGTGAGCGCACGCGGCGACGACGCGACTCGCCCATCATGGCCATGTTGCTCATGACGTTGCGTACTGGGGCAGATGATGACGGCTGCTGCTGCTGATGCTGAACCGCTGGGTTCAGGTTGCGCGAAGGTGGGGGTTGATTCCCCTAGGCTGGACGCACGTCGCCTCGTGCGTCTTGTCGGCCGGACCAATTGTTCGGATCGGTCTGGCGAGGGCGAGAACGGTACTTGCATCGATCCGCCAAATGCCCAAAGCTTCTGCAGATTTTGCAGTAAAGACGCCGCGGCCGTCGCTCTTCATTGTTGTCGGCGAAGAAGGCGAGCCGTTCTCGTTCACGTCGTGGCGCTGGTCGCTGCTGATCCATATCCCGTTGTTCGACGAGAAGGGCGGCGCAAAGGGCGGCCTCTGAGATGACCCCCTGCTGTCGGAGATGCGCCTTGCAGGGCCGCCATTCTGGGCCGAGCCCTTGAAGCACAATGTTGACAAAGATTTCCTCCGAGATCGAGCTTCCCAGCTTCGCGATTTGATCGCGAAGGCTCCGACAGCGATTGATATAGCTGTTGGCCTTCTCCCCCGGGGCCATTTTAGTTTCCAGAAGCTGCTGGAGCAGCCGATGTCTTGTATAAACGAATGTTTAACTGCTCCGTTGGTGACTTGTTGCGCAGGAGGATGCCATACGCCATCAAGGACTCATTGTAGTACCTTGTCCTGGCGTCGTTGGTATCCTCAGCGGGCTCCGCAACTCCCGTCGAAGTAGTGAAAAATCTGGGCGTTCTGCAGCAGGAGCTCCAGCTCGAAGCTCCAGGTGTAGAAGTCTCTGCCGTCAAAAAACACACTTGTCTTTATTTTTGATATGCTGAGAAACCTTGATTGCGCAGAGAGAATTGCCTCTTCACTGGGACGGGGAGTCTTGGGGGTTGAGCCATTTGTGTCGAGGGAGAAAGTGTATGGGGCGGCGTTCTGGCCATTTGGGGCCTGTCGAGAAGGTTGCGAGGATGTTCCCGCGTCGCCGTTCCGCAATGTTTGGAGCCCTTGCTCCAAGCTGGTGAGTCGCTGAAGAAGTTGTGCGAGGACTTTGGTCCCGATCGTCGTCGTTCCTTCGCTTGTCGCAGCTGGGTTGGTTTGCGCTTCAGCCGTCAGATTAGTCTGACCACCAGATGCTCCGGCCATTCTCACACGCGAGCGTGTGCCGGACGCCACTTTCTGAATGTCGTATTTTTCGGGAGTGGCAGTGCGAAGGATTCCCGAGTCGCTCTCATACCATGCTGCGATCAAAGATGAACGCTGCCAGGATCTCCTCGAGAAGGTTCGCACGCAGATGAATAGACTAGGTGGGCCCTTGACCTCAATAGTAGAGTGAATGTAAAATGCTTGAGATGATAAAACATGCAAATACAGTGATATAAATAAGAGTACATGGAATATGAATCGACCTAGCTAGCCATGTACTCTAAGGGGTACATTCCCTTATTCAAATTTATTCCCAACCGTGCGGTGCGTACAGTTACGAAACTGTTCCCGCCCAATTCCTCCTGACTGCAGCTGCCTGATGCCGTCTGGTCCGACGGTTCAGATCCACCCTAACCGTCTGACGCTTCGAGTCAATTCTGACTCCTCGCATTCGTTCTCGTTACTGCGTGTTTCCTTAGCTGCGGTGAGGAGTGCACTTGTGATGTTCAGGCATTACTATTCGTAACATGCTGTAGGTTCCCTTTGGGACTTGCTCCTCCAGACTTGAGGTTTCGATAACGTACATAAATTTCATAGAAGGCATTAACTGGACCATCATAGCTAATCAGGGTTCAAGGAAAGGCATTGTAATGAATATACATTCATTACTGCCGAAGCTGCTCCTAGCGAGGACAGCCCCGAGCTCTTTGCATCAGTTCCAGGTTCGGCCTACATTTCGGACCGAACCACTACCGAGTCGCCCCGCACCAATCGCGACACTTTCAACCCATCCACGTCCCGAGGTCCTCGCCTAGCACGGTTTCGACCCTATAAATGCGTGCTCCTTTATCATTTTTGATCATTATGTACTCGACATCCTTTTTATAAAGCCTTCCGCGCCCTCTGTTTAGTACAAATCATAACACTTGGTATCAGAGCTAATTTCCTAGCTTCCCCGTTTTTCAGAGTGTAATACCCCTCGGTGGGGGGACAGGGAAGGATGCTGTGGTGACAGGAGAAGCGCAGTAGCCGGCAAGGAGAACGGGTAGTTGCTCCTAGCGGCCATGTTTTTACAGGCGCTCCTGCGGCACCGACGGATCCTTGCCCTCGGCGGTTGAGATGGACCGTGGCCTCCCTCCCCCCGGGTGGCGGACAGCTTTTGCTGCTGTCGCATTAACTGCGTGAGTTAAGAATATACGTTTCGGTGTTTTCGGAGTTAATTTGTGTAGCACGTCGACGGGATCTCCGTCAGTGCACGTCCGAAGATGTCGGAAGCAAGACGTGGTGCGAGTTGCGTCGGCTCGTGGTCGACAACTGCGCGCGACAATTTCGGAGTGGACTGCATGCAGCAAGTGACATCGAGTGTCTTCGTCACGTTGCGCATGAGTCTACTGGAGGTCTTCAGCAAGTGGCGCGGCGTCACTGTGTGCGAAGATTTCGGGTAGCAACACGTGGAAAACGACTGTTGGTCGAGCAGCCAGGCGCAATGTGTGATTTGCGTCAGAAAAACCGACGACGATGAGAGGCGGCGTGGCGACTGCCCGAAGAAAGCGGGGGTCTACCATCGTCCCGCCCAGGTGGGGTGCATCGTGGGCGTTTTTCGGCAGAGCGGCACAGTGTGGGACGGAAGTCGTTCTTCAAACCACCGAAAAGTTCGGAAAAATCCGCCTACGACCAGACTGTTCCGGCTTGGGTGACTACTGTTTCTGGCACGATGATAATCGGCGAAATTTTCGGAGCAACAGTGGCAGCCGATTCTGCACTTCAGGCGGCACAGTTCCCTCCGGCCAGGTCAGGTCCTAAGTCTGCCCCCTGCTCGTGTCGCCTCCTGTCTCACCAGACTCTCCTCTGGCACCACCGCCTTGGTCACCCCTCCCTGCCTCGTCTCCGAGGCATGGCCTCCCGTGTCCTTGTCACTGGTCTTCCCCGGTCTCTCCCTCCCCTTCCCCTGGGGCCTGCCCCTACCTGCGTTCCTTGCGTCGAGGGGCGGCAGCGCGCCGCTCCTCACTCCTCCGTGTCAAACTTATAAACTATAGTCTATCTAGGCTGTAGTGGGGTAGACACTAAGGGGTATGGTTTCCTAGGGTTTCAAATTTGTACCCTTCACATTCCTTAGTCATCTCACTCCTCATTTCTTCACATGGTATAGAGCAGGTTCCCTAGTGGGAACTTTTCCTAGGGCCCACCAAAATCGGATTTTTTTTTTCCTGCCCGGAGCGCGCGTCGCCCCTGCCCGAGGCGCGCCCCGTGTGCCGCCCTCCCGTCACGTCCCCTGCCCTTAGCGGCCCGTCGCGCCCTCTTAGCGGCCCTTCTCGCGGCCCCTTCGCGGCCCCGTCGCCGCCCTTAACGGCCCCGTCGCCGCCCTTCGCGGACGCGTCGCCGCCAGTCGCGGCCCCGTCGCCGCCCTTCGCGGCCCTTCGCGGCCCCGTCGCCGCCCTTCGCGGCCCTTCGCGGCCCCTCTCGGCCCCTCGCGGCCCCTTCGCGGCCCCGTCGCCGCCCTTCGCGGCCCCGTCGCCGCCCTTCGTGGCCCCGTCGCCGCCCTTCGCGGCCCCGTCGCCGCCTCTCTCGGCCCCTCGCGGCCCCTTCGCGGCCCCGTCGCCGCCCTTCGCGGCCCCGTCGCCGCCCCTCTCGGCCCCTCGCGGCCCCTTACCGGCCCCGTCGCCGCCCTTTGCGGCCCCTTCACGGCCCTTCGCGGCCTCCTCTCGGCCCCTTCGCGGCCCCTCGCGGCCCCTTCTCGGCCCTGTCGCCGCCCTTCTCGGCCCCTTCACGGCCCTGCCGCAGCCGCCGCCGCCGCCGCCGCCGACAAGAGCAGCAGCCGCCGCCGCTGCCATGACAGCCGCCGCCGCCGCTGCCGGGGCTGCAGCCGCAGTCGCCGCCTACAGCAGCAGCCGCCGCCGTCGACAGCAGCCGCCGCCGCCGCCGCTGCCGAGGCCGCAGCCGCCGCCGCCGCCACCGCTGACAGAGCCGCCGCCGCCGCCGTCCAGGCCCTGCCCTGCAGCCGGGGAGCGCCCCCCCCCCCCCCCCCCTCTGCCGCCCTATCGTGGCCCTGTCCCTGCCAGCGCGCCTCGGCCCTGCCCCCACCACCTGCGGGCCTCTACCCACCCGCCCTGGTAAGAGCACTCCCGAGCAGCGCCTCTGCCACTGAGCTGCCCCTAGCCTGCTGCTCTTACTGCTAGCCTGCTGCTGCCGCTGCTGTCATGGCTACCCCTAGTGTTCTTACCTTTGATGCTGAGGGTCGGGCTGTCGACTTTGAGGTCTGGGTCGATGATCTCCAGCTTTTCCTACAGTGCGATAGGACAGACGGTCTCTCCCTGTTTGACCTCACGTCTGGTGCCTCTCCTGCCCCTGCTGCTGATGCTGACAGCACTGTTCGCTCACAGTGGGCCACACGCGATGCTGCTGCCCGTCTAGCTGTGCGTCGTCACTTACCGACCACTGAGCGTGCGCATTTTAGTCAGTACAAGAGTGCTAAGACCTTGTACGGCGCTGTAGTTGCATGCTACTCTTCCCCTGCCACTGCTGCCCTTAGCCGCCTCATGCTGCCGTACCTGTTCCCTGACCTCGCCGCCTTTCCCACAGTCGCTGACCTCATTACGCACCTTCGCACTAGTGACACCCGCTACCGCGCTGCGCTTCCTGCTGAGTTCTGCGCCAAGAACTCCCCCCCCATGTACATCACCCTCTACTACACAGTCACCCGGCTCCCTGACTCCCTTCGCTCGGTCAGAGACCACTTCCTCTCTGTTTGCCCTACCACACTCACCGTTGACCTCCTCGAGGAGCGCCTCCTGGCAGCTGAGAAGAGTATAGTCGCTGTAGGAGCCTCTCGTGATGACCCTCGCACCCCCGTCTTTGAGGGGTGTTCCCCCTCCCCCCTCTTGCCCTCTGTTGCCTCTGCTGCTGCGGCCGACCTCGTTGGCACCGAGTCGGTCGGCGCTGCGTCTGCCCCTAGCGGGAGACGCCGCACCGGCAAAGGCAAGGGGGGCAAGGGCGCTGGAGGAGCTGGCGGGGGCGGTGGAGGTGGCGGAGGGGGTGGGGGTGGCGGTGGGAGTGGTGGTTGGGCTGGGGGCGTCGGTGGCGGCGGTGGAGGCGGAGGCGGCGGCGGCGGTGGCAGTGGGAGCGGAGGAGGCGGCGGTGGCGGCGGTGGCGGATGTGGCGACAGCAGCGGTGGAGGAGGTCGGGGTGGCTCTGCGCAGCGGGGCGGCTTCGGTGGTGGTCAGCGCCAGCAGCAGCAGCGCACTTGTGAGACCCCGCCCCCCCAGTAGCTTCGTGAGTGGTACGCTGCGCGTCAGCGGGGTGGGGGTGCTGGTCCCTGTGCCTACGTCCTGCGTACCGGCGACCGCACTGGTGAGACGTGCGGTGGCCCGCACACCACCCAGCGCTGCTTCGGCCGCCTCACGGACGCTTGGCGTCTCCAGTTCCCTCACGCCACTGAGATCCCTCGCTGGGGCGAGCTCTTTAGGTCGGGGGTTGCTATCTTTGATCTTGATTCTGATGCTATTCTTGCTGCCATGTATGCTGTGTCTACTAGTGATGAGGGTGACTGTTACCTGTGTGTCCCGCCTGACCCGCGCATTGAGGCTGCTGCTCTAGGTGCTGGTGAGGCTGCTCCTCTAGGTGCTAGTGTGTCCGCTGCCCCAGGTGCTGGTGAGTCTGCTCTCTTAGGTACCACGTCGGCTCAGGCCTTTCACACCTTCACCCTTGACTCGGGTGCTTCCCGCTCCTTCTTTCGAGACCGCACCACACTCATGCCGCTTCGTCTTCCAGTGGCGGTCTCTCTGGCAGACCCCTCTGGGGGTCCTGTCCTTGCCCACTTCTCCACTGTCTTACCGTGTCCGGCGGCCCCTTCTGGCACCCTGTCAGGTCTTTACCTCCCCTCGTTCTCTACGAACTTGGTGAGTGGTGCTGACCTACAGGATGGAGGGGTTCACCAGTTCACTCCTGTGAGTCAGCGAGTGACCCACTGTACGTGTGCTCGGACGGGCCGACACTTGGCCACGTTTACCCGTCAGCCGGGGTCGAGCCTGTACACACTGACAACTGAGTCTCCTCCGGTCGCTGAGTCTGGTCAGGTAGCCGCATCGGGTCAGGTGTTTGCTGCAGCGTCCAGGTCTGGTCCTGAGTCTGCCCCCTGCTCGTGTCGTCTCCTGTCTCACCAGACTCTCCTCTTGCACCACCGCCTTGGTCACCCCTCCCTGCCTCGTCTCCAAGGCATGGCCTCCCGTGTCCTTGTCTCTGGTCTCCCCAGGTCCCTCCCTCCCCTTCCTCCGGGACCTGCCCCTGCCTGCATTCCCTGCGTCGAGGGGCGGCAGCGCGCCGCTCCTCACTCCTCCGAGTTTCCTCCGACATAGGCTCCGCTACAGATGCTTCACATGGACGTGTGGGGCCCAGCCCGCGTCCGTGGACAGGGTCACGAGCGTTACTTCCTGCTGGTGGTTGACGACTACTCGCGTTACACCACAGTCTTCCCCTTGCGCAGCAAGGGTGAGGTCACTGGGGTGTTGATCGACTGGATCCGCGCAGCTCGTCTCCAGCTCAGAGAGAGTTTCGGCTCGGACTTTCCTGTTCTGCGTCTGCACTCCGACAGAGGCGGAGAGTTTTCCCCTGACCTTCTGCGAGCCTTCTGTCGTGCACGAGGCATCCGCCAGACGTTCACGCTTCCGGCCTCTCCACAGCAAAATGGGATTGCTGAGCGCCGCATTGGCATGGTCATGGACGTCGCTCGTACGTCCATGATCCATGCGGCTGCTCCCCATTTTCTGTGGCCGTTCGCGGTTCAGTACGCGGCGCATCAGATCAACCTTCAGCCCCGGGTCTCCATGCCGGAGACCTCCCCTGCTCTTCGGTGGACGGGGAAGGTTGGCGATGCGTCTGCGTTCCGTGTCTGGGGATCTCGGGCGTTTGTTCGCGACTTGTCTGCGGACAAGCTGTCCCCCCGTGCTGTTCCCTGCGTCTTCCTTGGCTTCCCCCCTGACGCGCCGGGTTGGCAGTTTTACCACCCCACCTCGCGCCGTGTTCTGTCCTCCCAGGACGTCACGTTTGACGAGTCGGTTCCCTACTACCGTCTCTTCCCCTACCGCACTGCACCCCTCCCCCCGCCGCCGCTCTTCCTCGCCCCAGGTCCCCCCCCGGTAGACCCCCTTCCCCCTCAGGGTCCTGCCCCCTCAGGTGTGTCCCAGGTAGACGCAGTCGAGCCTGTCGAGGTAGCTGTTGACTCTGGTGCTGCTAGGGGTGCTGAGCCTGCGGGTGCGGGGTCTGGGGGTGCTGAGCTTGGGGGTGCTGACTCTGGGGGTACTGAGCCTGGGGGTGCTGAGCCTGGGGGTGCTGACTCTGGGGGTGCTGAGACTTGGGGTGCTGAGCCTGGGGGTGCTGAGACTGGGGGTGCGGAGCCTGAGGGTGCTGGGCCTGCTCGTGTGGAGTCTGGCGGTTCTGGATCTGGAGGTCCTTCAGGTGCTTCGTCACGGCGGGAGCTGCTCTCTCCACAGGAGCTGCACGAGTGGTTTGCTCGGCGCTGGAGCCGTGCTGCTGGAGCTGGAGGTGCTGCTGGTGTTGGAGGTTCTACTGCTGCTGAGGGTGCTGGTGCCACGGGTCCCGGAGGTGCTCGTACTGGAGGTACTGGAGCTGCTGGGCCTGGGGGTGCCCCTTGTGCTGGAGCTGCTAGCGGTGCTGGAGCTGGCGGTGCTGCTGGAGTAGGTGCTGCTGGAGGTGCTGGAGCTGGAGCTGCTGCGTCGTCTGGTGGTCCGGCTGGAGCTGGAGCTGCTGGGGGTGTTGGCGCTGGAGGTGCTGCTCGTGCTGGTGCTTCTGAGGGTGCTGGTGTTGGCTCTGCTGGAGCTGGGGGTGCTGCTGGAGCTGGTGCTGCCGTTGAGGGTGCTGGTGCTGTTCCTGCTGGTTCTGGGGGCGCTACGCGGCCGCGGCCGTACTTCGTTCTGCTCCTTGAGCAGGTTCTTGGTCTTCGGCCCTCTGCTGGTCCTGCTCCTCCCTTAGAGTGTCCACCGCCTGTCCTGTCCGAGTCACAGTTACAGCCCGCCTCCCCTCTGCCTGCCCCTTCTCCCTACTCTGGTCCTACGGGAGGTCTTGCTGAGCGCCGTGAGCCTGCGTCTCGTCCTGCGTCGCCTGTCCGTGCTGCTCGCACTGGTAGTCGTGGTTCGCGTCAGCGTCCTCCTCCTGTCCCCGGTACGCACCGGATGTCTCTGCGTCCTTCCACTGCTCCGCTGCGTGTCCCTTTGCCGTCTCCTCCAGAGTCCTCTCTTCCTGCTCTTGCTGACCAGGAGTCGGACTCCCTTCGTGCTGCCAGTCCTACTGTCACGCGTCTCCTTACTACTGTTGTCACTGACCCTTCCTTTGAGTCCACTGCTGCGTCTGCCTTAGTTGCTGAGCTTGTCGACTTTGCTGCTCGCTGTCGTCTAGACTACGCTGCTAGTCTTGTTGCTGAGTCTGAGTCTGTCTGTCCTCCGTCCGTCGGGGGTGAGTGTGCTCTTGGCACGGACGTCCTTGAGGACAGGCAGGAAGAGTTCCAGTGCTTTGCTGCTGCTTTACCTCATCTCGTGTCCATGCTGATTGCCCCTGAGGGAGACCCGGATGCACCAGACATCCCGACTCCGCGATCTTACGCGGAGGCGATAGAGGGTCCCTACTCCTCTCAGTGGCAGGCAGCCATGGACGCAGAGATGGCTTCCTGGAAGTCCACAGGCACCTACGTCGACGAGGTTCCCCCACCTGGGGCGAACATCGTCAGTGGCATGTGGATTTTCAGGGTGAAGCGGCCGCCGGGCTCTCCGCCTGTCTTCAAGGCACGTTACGTGGCTCAAGGCTTCAGTCAGCGGCAGGGAGTTGACTACATTCAGACCTTCTCTCCCACCCCGAAGATGACCACTCTTCGGGTGCTGCTACACATAGCCGCTCAGCGCGACTACGAGCTTCACTCTCTTGACTTCAGCACTGCTTTCCTGCAGGGCAGCCTGCACGAGGAGATCTGGCTGCGCCGCCAACCTGGCTTCACTGGGTCGTTTCCTCCTGGTACCCAGTGGAGCCTCCGGCGGCCAGTCTACGGTCTCCGCCAGGCGCCCCGTGAGTGGCACGACACACTGAGGACTACACTTGCGGCTCTTGGGTTTGCTCCTTCTACTGCCGACCCGTCGCTGTTTCTGCGCACCGACACCTCTTTGCCGCCGTTCTACATCCTCGTGTACGTCGACGACTTGGTCTTTGCCACAGCTGACACTGCTGAACTCGTCCACGTGAAGTCCGAGCTACAGAAGAGACACACGTGCACAGACCTGGGTGAACTGCGCAGCTATCTTGGCTTGCAGATCACTCGGGACAGAGCACAGCGCACCATTACCCTGACTCAGTCACACATGGTGCAGCAGGTCCTTCAGCGCTTCAACTTCACGTACTCCTCGCCTCAGGCCACACCTCTGTCTACTCGCCACTCGCTCTCAGCTCTGCCTTCGGATGAGTCCGTAGAGCCGAGTGGCCCGTACCCAGAGCTTATTGGCTGCCTCATGTACCTGATGACCTGCACTCGACCTGACTTGGCATACCCTCTTAGCGTCTTGGCACGCTATGTTGCTCCTGGGAGACACCGACCAGAGCTCATGGCTGCAGCGAAGAGGGTGTTGCGCTACCTCTGCAGTACGTCGGGCATGGGGCTCGTGCTTGGAGGACGGGCTCGAGTTGTCCTCACTGGTCACGCAGACGCTTCTTGGGTTGACGATTTGGCTACGCAGCGGTCGTCACAGGGTTACACTTTCAGCCTTGGTTTCGGCTCTGTTTCGTGGCGGTCTACCCGCTCGTCCTCTGTTCTCAGCTCTAGTTGTGAGGCTCAGATCTACGCTAGGGCCATGGCTGCACAGGAGTTGCGGTGGCTCACCTACCTGCTGACCGACTTGGGAGAGGCGCCTCGTTCTCCTCCAGTTCTGTACGTCGACAACAAGGCCATGCTGGCCTTACTGTATGTTAGGACCACAGACTGGAGCACAGAACGAAGCACATTGCTCTGCGCTACTTCCTTGCTCGAGAGTTGCAGCAGCGTGGTCAGCTTCGTCTTGCTTACGTCGCCTCTCGGGCCAACACTGCTGATATCTTCACCAAGGCACTTCAGCCTTGTGATAATCAGCGTTTCTGTACTATGCTAGGTCTTGTGCCTACCGGGCCTCACTTGCTTACCTCTTGACTTTGCTTGTACTGTGATCTATATATACCTGCGCCTGCATGCTTACCTTTGTTAGGCTGCGATCACTGTCTTGCTTGTTCACTTTGATTTATAATCCTGCATGTGAACCGACCTTGTGGCCTTGAACTTGTGCTCAGAATGTGTGGTGACGTTGTGATCCACCTTGAGCTTGACCTTGTCTTGTTCTCTTGCTTGTCCCCCACTTTGCCTATGGGGGTGTGTCAGAACCATATTGTAGGCTGTAGTGGGGTTGACAATATGGGGTACAACTTTTTTAGGTTTTCATATTTGTACCCACCTGCTTCCTAGTTCATTTCATTCCTCGTTATTATTCTCACAACAAAACCATCCTCACGAGAAAATGGGTCTTCCGTGTGAAGACAAAAGCCGACGGAACCATTGACAAGTTCAAAGCACGATGGGTCATGCGTGTCTTCGACCAAGAGCACGGACGAGACTTCACTGAGACTTTCGCACCAGTCAGTCGGCACACATCACTCCGAATTCTCCTCGCGATAGCCGCCATGAAGCGGAAGAAGCTCTGACAAATCGACGTCGCCAGCACTTTTCTCTACGCTCCCGTCGACGATGAGATCTCGTCGAGCAACCACACGGCTCTAACGCAGACCCCAACCAAGACTGTCAATTGCTGAAGTCCTTATACGGCATCAAGCAAGCTCCGAGGCTGTGGCAGCAGTACCTACACGCTCGGCTAATTCGCATCGGATTCCGCCAATTGCCCCACGACCAAGGAATGTACCGACTTACGAAGGGCGCCGACTACATCTTACTCATCGTCTACGTGGACGACTTGCTCTACATCGGCTCAACCGACGGCATCACAACCTGGTTTGAAGGGGAGCTGCAGCGGGACTTGCCGAATCCGCCTCTGCTAGGCTTGGTTGGCATGGCAGCAGCAACTTTTGCGAAGGAACTGCCGTTCTAGACCGTGGTGACAGCCCTCATAAGAAAAGCTGCGAAGAATCACATCAGTGTTTGGGCCATTGCGTGTATCTCATTAGTATTTAGGGTACATTCCGCTGTGGACACTGTCCCAATCGATGTGTCCCAATCGAGTGTACCGCTCCGAACCGAACTACCGGTAAACCAGAGACGCGGAAATTTCGAAACTAGGGTGCAATTCGGTGTAATACCGTGATCTCCCGGTTACAAGACCCCCCCGCGTACAAGCCCCGTGGGTCTTCTATCCGGACCAAGGGTCTTTTATTAAGTCAGTCCTGGAGAGGACCCGCCTTTTGACCCCATTCATTATAAGACCCCCCCTCTTTTGCATGGGTGGTGTTTAACCGGTGAGATGCTTAGCGAGTCACATTAAAAAAACACCAGATTCACGTTGTGGGCGAATTCGTGGTCAATGGAGTCATGATGCCACGTCGATCATGCGCTTTTGCCGCCCGTCACGCGAGAAATGCTGACGTACCTGTCACAATTGGGCATTACAGGAGGTGTGACGCGTGGCAACCAGGGCCCACGTTATCAGTGTAAATCACCCTGATGCCCTGATTAGAAGGGTGATTTTTGGTAGTAACACTGATGCTGTTGGGTAAATTTTTCGGGACCTTGATTTACCCTGATGTGCCAGGTTTTAAGATTAAGGAACACTGTCGCCTCAGGGTTGCCGTTCCGCTTATCGAGGTTTACCCTGAAGCGCGTACCAGCGAACTCCCACCCCCCCCCCCCCCCCCCCCCCCGTCCCCTAACCACCCGACCCCGGAACCAGGATTTTCCCTTTGCCAACTGTCGAAAATGTAGATTTCGGCAGGACTTTACGTGTGCTGGAACGAGGTGGGCCACCATTGGCCAGAAATACAGTTTCATTCGAGGCAAGGAGAAAGTGCCGGAGCCAGAGGAGGACAGTGACCACGAGCAACAACCTTGTGGCATGTCTGATGATGATGATTGAGCTTGTTATTGTGTGCTGTGTTACAAGAACAACTGAAACAGGGTTTTGCGAATTGGTACACTGATGCCTCAGGGTAGTCGTTTTAATATATGCAAAAACCCTGACGCATCAGGTTTTCCACAACGGGTAACCCTGAAAATCAGGTTTTTGAACAGGTGCTAGACTGATCGTAAGGGTTGGTCAAAACAAAAAATGAGCCCTGGTGGCAACGATTGATGTGCGCGAAGCGAGAGTGGCGATAGAATTCCGCGTTTTGAGCCGTACTCGAATTCGCAAAAAAATTATTGAAATTCTTCAATACTGGTCTTTACAATCCATTTTTGTGTGATTTATAAATGTCCGGGGGTCTTATGCACTCTATGCCATCAGATAAGACCCCACAGCCCATTTTGAGCACATTTAGGATAAGACCCCCGGGTCTTCTAGGCGGGAGCTCACGGTACGATGCAGTGCAGTAGAAACGATTGAGACACTTTCGATTGGGACATGTCCAGCACGGAATGTACCCTTAGAAACCCTAAGTAATGTCCAAGAAGACTTTATCGCTTGCAAGTGGAATTTCTCCATGTTCTCCTTGAAAAAGCAAACCTGAAGTTTTCTTGGTAGGTTTCCTGAGGTTCCAAATTGAACAACTGGATGCAATATGTGTGCCGATTAGAGTCAATTACAAACTCAACAGTACTGCACCCCAAGCCTCAAAGGGGGTAAAACAACTTGGGATTTCTATCAGAGAAATGCATATACCCTCCCTTGTTGACTGTACAGATGCACTCATTATCAGCCAACCTGGAACAAAACACGGAGGTGGTACATTGAACGACTAGAACAAAGACCACAATCATGTAAAAAAGTGTACCCAAAGGACAGTAGTTTGTTACTCACTGATTGCAAAGAATGGTGCCTTCCTTGTAGTTCAAACCCGTTACATGTATAGTGTTGAACACTTCAGCATCAGCTGGGCTGTTGGTAACCGCAACGACCGCTGGCCCGCGTTGGAACACCAACAAGCGGGTGGAGACGAATCGAATGTGCTGCTGCTTGTACTGCCACAGGCCCACCTGCATAGATGCAGATGCGACAAAGGGAGAGGGAGAACAAATGACGTGGCATGTACAAGAACAGGGATATTAGATGACGTGGCATGCACAGGAACAGGGATATCAGATGACGTGGCATGCACAGGAACAGGGATATCAGATGACGTGGCATGCACAGGAACAGGGATATCAGATTAGATACCTTGAAAGAAACAGACTGCTGTTCAAATAAAGCTGCAAAAGTGGGGGCAACAGGGAGGTTTTGAGGAGCATGCAGTGGGGAGCACCGTGTGCAATTAAGTTACCTTTTGCCGGAAGCGGATCACAGCAGCGAGGAAGCCGTAGAGAGGGTGGTGTGTGTTGAGGAAGGGCCAGAGGGACTCGCGGTTCTGCGGGTCAGGCCCTCCCATGAAGGCCTGAGGGAGAGGGGAAGGAGAGAAGAGAGCAGTGCAACATGAGCAAAGTGCAGCAGCGGTCAGGACATAATAACGAGGGCTGCAGATGGCAGGGCAACATCAACCACCGACCCAACCACCCATTTGACCACCCATCCACCCACCCACCCACCCACCCACCCACCCACCCACCCACCCACCCACCCACCCACGCACCCACCCACCCACTCACGCAGTGCGTACCTGCTCGGTGCCCGAGTAGACGAGCGCGATGCCTCTGGAGGTGAGCAGCAGCACCAGCGCATTCCGCAGCACCTGCTGGTCTGCGCGGTGAGAGGAAGAAGGGGGGGAGGGGAGAGGGGAGTGGGGAAGAGAAGGAAGGGAATTGTTTCTGGGGTTGACTTTTGAGACGTGTCTGAGGATGCCTCTAGAGGTGAGCAGCAGAGCAGCAGCACCAATGCATTGCACAGCAACGGCTGACTTGCATGGGTGAGAGGGAAGAGGGAGAGGGGATTGGGTAAAAGAAGAAAGGGAGTTGCATCGTGGGTGTACTTTTGAGACGTGTCTGAGCCTCTGAGGATGCCTCTGGAGGAGAGCAGCAGAGCAGCAGCACCAGCGCATTGCGCAGCAACGGCTGACTTGCATGGGTGAGAGAATCCCGGGGGATATGAGGAGGATGGGGAGGGGATGGGAAGAGGTGGACGAGCAATGGAGGAGAGGGCTGGGGAGGCAGAGCTTGTTTGCTTTGCTCATGGGACTGGGTCACTGGGGAGGCAGCACTTAGTGCATGGAGGGGTTAACCCACGCGCATGGGCTCGCCTCGCCTCACGAGGGATCCGTTCATTTCGCCTGCTGGCACACGCACGCAGCTCACTGAGCCATGTCCGGATCTCGCGGGGATCCGTTCATTTCGCCTGCTGACCCACGCCACTCTCACCTCCTTGCAGCAAAACCAAGCAAGCTTTGATCTTCGAGTTGCCTCCAATCTGTGAGTCATATGCGGCAGCTATTGAAGCAATTGCTGTACAAGGTTCCTTGGGCGATTTCTGAAGGAGCAATTCTGAAGGCGAGTTCTGTGCAATCTCTCACCTCCTTGCAGCAAGCCCAGCAAGCGGGGCGAGTCATGGTTGTCGAGGAAGCTTCCCTGAAAGTCCGCGTTCCCAGCGCCCTCAAACACGGCAGTCATGGCCCTCGCAAACTCAACCATGGACGCTGCTTCTGCAGATGCTGCCCTCCCAGCAGCAGCAGGGGAGCCAGAAGCGGCACCAGCTGCATCACCAGCAGCTTTAGCAGCAGCCGCAACAGTAGCAGCAGTTGCAGCACCTGCATCAGCAGCCGCAACGGTGGCAGCAGTTGCACCAGCAGAAGAAGCAGCAGTAGGGAAGGCTGGGAAAGCAGGGGCGGAGGAGGCAGCAGGAGAAGCAGGGACAGAGTAGCCAGCAGCAGGGCTGTGTGTGAAACCATCACTGCCTGTGTTGCCCCCTGTGAACACCCTCACCATGGCTAGCTGTAGCGCCTGCTGTAGCTCGGCTGTAGCGTGGTTCTGCAAGCAGGGAGGGAAACAGGGAGGAGGGTGTTAGAAGGAGCACCTGCAGTAGCTTGGCTGTGTCGGAGCCAATCTCTTTGAGAATTCTCACAAGTGCAGTCCTTGTGCAACAAGGAGGACAACTCTTCTCGGCTGTAGCCTGTAGCCCACACGCACACATACTTACTGTATTGCATTCGCCCTCATTGTCACAATATTCTAGGCGCATCAAGAAAGAGAACTCCCCTGGCCCCACACACATACTCACCGTGTATGCTCTCCCTGCCAGCAGGCGGTGAGGGAGCGGCAGCAAGGGGATGGAGAGCTCTGCAAAGGCTGGCACTCCAAGGTGGGAGGGAGGTGAGGGAGCCGTTGCTGTAGCGGCAAGGTGATGCTAAATGGCATGCCATGCCATGCCACCAGCACTAGCTATATGACTCACCGTGTATGCTCTCCCTGCCAGCAGGCGGTGTGGGAGCGGCAGCAAGGGGATGGAGAGCTCTGCAAAGGCTGGCACTCCAAGGTGGGAGGCGAGGGAGCGGACGAACTCGGGAGGCATGTGGTGTGCTGCATCGACTCGTATGGCGTCGAATGAGAACGTGTGCACGAGATAGGCTGGCGGGGAGGGGGGTGGAAAGGAAATGGGAGAAAAGGAAAGGAGCGGACTAGGTTGCGTGGCATGTGGTGTGCAGCAACGACCCGTACGGCGTCAAATGAGAACGTGTGCACGAGATAGGCTGGCGGGGAAAGGAGAGGGGAGTGGGGGCAAAGGAAGGACACGGAGAGGAGAGGGGAGGCGATGAGCAAACGAACTCAGGGGCCATGACCTGTGCTGCATCGACTTGTATGTCGGCTATATTGAAATGTGTGGGCATGCGCGTGGTTACAAAAGCAGCACTCACTCACCTGTGGTGAAGAGAACCATACAGCATTGGGGTGGGGAAAATTCATAGAATATTCACCCAAGAACCTAGGGGACCTTACAAGCCAAGCCACACAAGCCACTCACACTCACTCACTCACCAGTGGACCTCACGAGTGCTGCAGCCACGGTGGGATTTGATTGGTTGAAGTCTGGGAGGCTGGCGAGCCAGCAGCGCTGCCAGTTGTCGGCATCGTATTGGCTAAAGTCCACCTCACAGGGCGGATGGAAGGAGGCGCTCTGGCGTTTGGCAGTGAAGGGGGAAGAGAGAGGGAATGGGAGAGGGGAGAATGAGGTGATTGGGGGTTGAGAGAGCAGCGCAATCACCGAACAAACAAATTCCTCATATCCCTTACCTACCTGTCCTCCTGTCTCACCTCATTGAAGGGAGCATATCTGTCGTTGAGCCATGGAGGTGGGCGAATCCCCTCCTGCCACGTGTCACACGGCCCCCCACCCTGAGGACAGCCCACGTGGTTGAGAACCACTGATTGGTGGCGTGAGGGGGTGGGAGAGGACGAGATGAAGAGAGGAGGAGAGGAAGAGGAAAGGAGGAAAGGAGCCTTGGGCCATGGGGGAGAGAGTATCCCATGGGTGAGAACAATGTGGTGAAAATAGAAACTCCATGCTATGCCATGGCGTCCCATGCTATGCCATGGCGTCCCATGCCATCCCATGCCGTCCCATGCCGTCCCATGCCGTCCCATGCCTTCCCATGCCGTCCCATGCCTTCCCATGCCGTCCCATGCCGTCCCGTGCCATGCCATGCCATGCCAGGAATGCAACCCACCATCGATCATGACCAGAAAGCCCATGGCATGAGCCGCATCCTCGGGAGTACCGAGATGAGGGTTGATGGCCGTCTGGCAGAGCAAGGAATGGAAGGGCGCGCAGTGGAAAGGACAGACGGCAAAGAGACGAATGGAGAAGGGGGCAGGAGGAAAGAGGGGGTCACCAAGCCTTTGAGCTCAGCGGCAGCACTGCAATGGAACGCCTCAGAGGTGCCGCAACATATCTCCCCCTCTTGCCCCGCACTGTTCCCCCTTGCCACGCATGAGGCATGGCCAAGCTCGCAGGCCGGTGGCAGTGGTACCCGCACAAGCTGTTACCCGTTATACAAACCACATACCAATTCACCAACCATCACGCCACATACCTCCGGATTCCCTTCCTCCCTCTGCTCCGGCATGATTATTGAGTCGACTTGAAAGATCGACCCGTTATACATACCACATACTGCTTGACCAAGCATCATGTCACACACCTCCGGATTTCCTTCCTTCCCCTCTGCTCTGGCATGTGGCATGGCAAAGCCGCGAGGCCAGTAGCCGTGATAGCCATAGGGGCTGTTGACTGTTACCGGGCCGATCAGCAGCGCGTCAAAGCCCATGCCTCGAATGTCTGGCGCCAGAGGCGGGTGTTGGGAGGCGAGGAAGTGGGGAGAGAGGAGGAGAAGGCAGAAAGAGAAAAGGGAGAGGGGGAGAAGAACGATGGGAGAAGGGAGAGGGGGAGAAGAATGATGAGAGAAGAGAGAGGGGGAGAAGAACGGTGGGAGAAGAGAGAGTGGGAAATTAAAAAGGTTCGGATAACACCGGCTCTGCCAGGTTCTTCGTCACCTATTCTCAAACCAAGGAAACATAAGAGCTCGGACTCAAGGCCCCTTACACTTTGGCATGGCACTAGGCACGTACCTACCAATCAGCATGACTATGTAGAGTAAACTACCACTCACTCACAGGGCAAGTGCTGCCTCATTCCCGTGAACGTTCCTCCTGCACCCTCGTGGCAAAGCATGATTGGATAACAGAGCAAGTGTGTCACAGTTTGTTTTGTAATTCTTGGGCACAAACGCCCGCCAGTTGCTAGACAGACAGCATGTGCATGAATCTCGAGGCGACTAAAGAGTTGTGATGTGACCATTGGATACATATGTGAGACGTCCGCCAGAAGCTAGACAGTACGTGCATGATGCTTTCTTTGAAAACATAGTGGCTGTTATTTTTGTTAATTTGAAAAGAAAGATTCCAATATAGCTGCTCTGCATATCCCCGTCGCCAATAGACAGCATGTGCATGATGCTTGATTTTGTGAATGCGGATGCTGTTGTTGCTGGAGAGAGAAGGCTAGACATTAAGATTCGCGCAAATCTGAAAGAAACAGGTATCCGACTCGTGGGGGGTTGGTATTACCGCAATAATCAGAGAGCGTGGCGCACTGTTGTTGGGATAGAATGGGCTTGGGAGGAGCAAATCTGTCGACAAACACCTAGTGGGTGGGGGGTTGTGGGAAAGAGGGAAGGGGTGGAAGGGAGAAGGAGAGAGGGGTTGGAAAACAGCGAGAGAGGGGGCGATGGGGGAGAGGGTGATGGGCCGCTTGGGAGGAGCAAATCTGTCCACAAACACCTGGTGGGTGCAGGGGGGTTAGGAGAGAAGGAAGAGAGGGAAGGGAGAAGGAGAGAAGAAAAAAATCAGTGCAAGAGGGAGAGAGAGGCAGAGAGGGGGGGAAGGGGGGGGAGGAAAAGAGAGCGAGAGCGTGTTGGAGAGGTGCGAGAGGGGGAGAGAGCGGGAGAGACCGGGCGGGGAGGGAGAGAGAGGGGGAAAGCGAAAGAGAACGGGAGGGGCGGGAAGAGAGGGGGAGCAGTGGTTTTGATGATGACAAACGGCACATGACATCTGGCATGTGGGTAGATCTAGCAGCAGGCTGTGGGGTGACACGAATCGCGTGGTACCAGAGTAACACCAGTCACATGGTAGCACAGTAACACCACTCTCCCATAGTACCAGAGTAACACCAGTCACAGTAACACCACTCACATGGTACACAACTCGCGACTGCCAGCTGGCAACAGCGTCCCTAAGCGCCAACGACTCGCCGCTGTAAACCCTCTCCCCAGCGAGCGGATCGGATTCAGATGCTTGTAACGAGACGGACCAGAGGGTACGCAGCCATGCGCACGCTGTGAACAGAACTGCCAAGGCAACGACCGAGGAAGCTACGAGGAAGGAGAGGAGGAAGGCCTGGGAGGACGGCGAGACGCGGCGACCGTGATGAAGGTGAGAGGTGGCGAGATGGTGGTGATGGAGATTGGGATGGACGGCCATGATGAAGCAAAGAGAATCGCTAGTTTATTTGGACGAGGATAGGATGATTTTTTCGGATGAATGCTCCTTATTCACAGATATTCACGTTTAATAATGGACCTAGAGCATCAGGTCCCGACTCATGATCTCGGTGCAGCAGAATCGACGACGTGGAACGCGAAATTGTCTGGAATAACAGACTGGCTTCGTGACATCGGGTAACATCGGGATTTTCACTGCTGCAGGCAACTGCGAAACAACCGCTGCTCTGCCTTGAAAAAGCGTCGATATGGTAAACCATCGTAGCCTTCGCTCGTTTCGAGGATTCTCAGAATTTGCATCCAACGTAGATGCTTGCTATGTTGCCTGTGTCTATCCAGACTATCATGAAGGTGCGCTTGTGCGACCATGGCGTCGCAATACGGAAGGGTGGATGGTGTTATCGTCGTCCTCCTACTCCTCTTCGTCCTCCTACTCCTCGTCGTCCTCCTCGTCGATTCTCGAACTACACGGTGCGTGGGAGCGAAGGGAATGAACGGGCTGCTGAAAGGCTGGAATAGAACGGGTTTTCGTTTGGGTATAGCCCGTTCTTGAGACGGTTTGTTGAGGATACGCATTGGTCTCTCCGAAGGGAGACTGTTTATGGGCGAATGAAGACCGCCAGTTCGAGAAATATAGCAGCACCAGCTGTTTAGAGAAGCAACATCACCACCAAAAGCTATTTTGAAGGTATCAAGAAGAAATCTGGGAATGATGTTGAGCCAGGAAGACTGGAAGTTTGACACGAGCCAGGAACGAAACCTCTAGCCAAATTGAGCGCATCCGTGTGCTGTGCAGGCGCTGTCAAAAGTGGAGGGCGTAGGTATATGGTGGTGTAATTTAGCGGATACAATCAGGAACGTCTAGTGTTCAAACTTAATCGGAACTCGGCTGGTAACTAATTTGTCACCCTACTTCGGAAGGTCATTTTTGTTGTGAAAAGAGATCATGTTCCCGCGCAAAAGTATTTTTTTTTTTAACCCACACTTACGAGAACAGACGAGCGCACTTAAGAGTACTGACTTTCAAGTCCAGATTTGCTAGAACTGCTACTAGAATCTGGCGGCAAAACACGAAAGACTTCCAACAGTCACTGCCAACTGTGCAGGCTTTCTCGTTAAGCCACCCAACCAACCACGGTGCGAGAAACGCCTTCGTTCATTCGCAATCTGCTTTTGCGAAAACATAACAGCCTCGACCTTCGAAAGGTCCAAAGTGTAAGGGCGCGTAACCATTTTGCATTTTACGATTTTGACGGATACGCTTAAAACGAAGTGGACGGTCCACTTATCGAGAACGGGACCGTCCGACTGACTTTTTTGAAACTTCGGACTGTCCGAAGACAGTTGTGATACTTTTTTCCTAATGTACAGTTTCGCGGTCGCTGTACAAGCGTTACGAAATTCTCTCAAGCTCGCAGATGTCGTTATCGAATAATTTTTGTTTATGGGATGTCTCTGGTTGGTCAATGTCGATTCGTGAAGTAGCCTCGTACGTTTTTGTTGGTGGACGAGGTGACTCGACAATTTTTGCGTCGCCCTCCAATCGTGTGCAAGGACTGTCGGACAGTCCGTTTGGGATTCGGACTGTCCACGGTTCAGATTTCGGACCGTTGAAAGTGGGAAAAAGTGTCACTACAGTCCGTTTTGTTGGCGATGTCGCCAACACCTTAGCGAACACATTTACGACATTTTGTGAAGTTTGTTACCGTTTCGCCATCCGGACGGTCCACGGTTCGAACCGTCGGGTGCAAAATGGTTATGCGCCCTAACCACAAGTCCCATACATCCCATTTCACAAGGAACCTTGTCCCTCCACTGCTCGCCTCGGTCGGCACTTCCAAGGTTGACCCACCATCCATTTCTTTCTCGTGTGCGTGACAGAGTAGCTCAGACCCTGTCAACGCAGCGTCGCGGGAACACTCGCGATGACGTCAGAGGCGGCGCCAGGTCAGCTCGGCGCGCGATGGACTCCTCCGGGAGGTGGCGCTGACGGGAAGGCGAGAGGGAGTAGCGGTGGTAGTACCGGTGGTGGTCTGCGTGTGAATAACAGCCTGTGCAACGAGAAAGTGCCGTTCGTTCCGCAAAACGGACGACGAGGTAGGTCCGACCGCCATTGCGAAACCAGACGATCTATCATTTACGAAAGGTATGTTGGGGGTTGTGGATCCGTCGATAACGCGAATCGAGATCGTTGACTGGATTGAATAGGTCGTCGCATCGAACATTGCAGTCGCGTGGCGTTTGTTGGTAGTGTGTGCGAGAAAACCCATCAATTTTTAAGATTGATGATCTAAGTATACTCGAAGTGGAAACAACTGACGTTCCGTCCCCACCCTTTCGTTACAGTCACGTGGTACATCTGCGGTCCTACAGTGTACGACTCGTCGCACATCGGCCACGCGCGAACGTACCTCTCCTTCGATATTATCCGCCGCATTCTCGAGGTGATTTTAGTTCCTTACAGTCACACGCTTTTCTTGTCTGTGAGGTGATCATTCCGTTAATTTCAGCCTCTTTGTGCTTCTCTGCTATCTTCGTTTGTCTTGTACCGAACAGGACTATTTCGGGTATGACGTGTTCTATGTGATGAACGTGACTGACGTGGACGATAAAATCATTGTACGGGCCAGAAGGGATTACCTCATCAAGCAGTACCTCCACGCCACGTCAGATGCCGCCCAGGTGCGCTACCTTGCACACGTCGGTTGTCGTTCAGAGGCTATTTCGACAGTCATTTCCATTTTTCTCAACTCAACCTCTTATAGTATCAATCTTTACCTTTCTTCCCCAATCGTCTCCATCATCCACCCTCCACCCTTTCCTCTCCCCTTCCCAAGTGCAGGTCTTGGCAGACACGCAAGAAGCCCTATCAACAGCAGTGGAGAAGCAACGGGGTGTGGTTGAGGGGTTGAAGACGACAGCTGAGGGGGAGAGCAACGAGAAGAAGAAAGAGACGCTACTGCAGCAGGCCGCACAGGAAGAGCTTAAACTGCAGCAGCTGGAAGGGGCGGCGAAGGCTGTCTTGGAGCGGCTGGGTCCCGCGTGCGTGGCGGCTGGCGGGCGGCGAGGAGTGTCTCTTCTGCTGGGGCGGCGGGCCGAGGAGGTGGAGGCGAAGGAGGGGGGAGCGGTGGGTGATGAGGGACGGGTTAATGGCACAGCAGCCAATGGGGCTGGAGCAGCAGCAGCAGATGGGGAAGCAGCAGCAGGTGAAGCCGCAGAGGGTGACAAGATAGCAGCAGAGGCGGCAGCAGATGCACTGGCAGCGTCGTTGGATGCGAAGCTGAAGGCGACTGTCACTGATGTCTCCATCTTCAGACGCCTGGCTGCCAAGTGAGTGAGTGAGTGAGCGAGTGAGTGAGTGAGTGAGTGAGTGAGTGAAGAAGTATCCTGTTGCTTTCCGTCCCATTTCTTGTCACTTCATTTGTAAATCGTCCCATTCTGATGTTTTTCACTTTTGTACCCAAAACCCTTGTTAACAGGTACGAAGTGGAGTTCTTTGAAGATATGAAGGCGCTTGGAGTGCGGCCACCTCACGTGCTGACACGTGTCACAGAGTACGTGCTGAGATGGCACGAGTACGTGCTGAGATGGCACGAGTACGTGCTGAGATGGCACGAGTATGTGCTGAGTCTGAGATGACACGAGTACGTGCTGAGCCTGAGATGACACGAGTATGTGCGGAGATGACACGAATATGTCCTGGATTACATATTATTTGAACAAATTAAGATCACTGGCATGACAGTTTCTTTCAGAATAAGTTCATGCCAATCACAACAAGACAGGCAATCTGTTTGGTTAAGTCGCCTCTTGCTGCCGCCCTCACAGCGCACTCATCCTGCAACAGCCCTCAAACCCCTCTTCTTGTCCTCCCCCTGGCCGAATACTAAGCCGGCTCAAAGTCACTTTCCCGTTGCTGCCCGTCTGCCCTGTCTGTTCATCCCCCGCGCCCTCTGTCCCCCCTTTCCCTCCCCTCTCTTCATACTTCCCCCTTCCATCCAGGTACATCCACGCTATTGTGAACTATGTGGACACGATTATTAAGAATGGCTGTGCGTATGCCACCAATGGCAGCGTCTACTTTGACACCAAGGCCTTCAAGTGAGTTCGCTCGGTGGCGAAGAGGTGACATGTGTGTGTATGTGTGAATTGAAGCCTCGTTTTGCGATTTGGCTCCAGATTCTGTGTGTATGCCATCAACGGGAGTGTCCACTTTGACACCAAGGCCTTCAAGTGAGTTCACCAGGTCATGGCGGCGTGACGTGTGCATATGTGTGCATTATTGCCTGTTTTGTTACTTGACTTCAAAATCCTTGCATCATGCCATCAACGAGACGAGAGTGTCTACGTCGACACCAAGGCGTTTACGTAAGTTTACTAGATGGAGGCGACATGTGTGCGTATGTGTGATTGATAACCTGTTTTGTAAGTTGACTCCACAGTCTTTGCATATGCTTGCCATCAACAGGAGAGTCTCCTTCCCCTCTCCTCTCCCCCCCATTCTCCCCTCTCCCCCCCACCCTCCTTCCCCTCCCTTCACCTCCAACCCACTAAAGGGAGTCAGGCCACATGTACGGGAAGCTCTGCCCGTGGTCCGTGGGCAGTGCTGAGCTGGCAGCAGAGAGCGAATCAGACTTTGCCACGTCAGAGAAGCGCAACCGCAGCGACTTCGCCCTGTGGAAGGCCAGCAAGGCCGGGGAGCCATCGTGGCCGTCGCCTTGGGGCGATGGACGGCCAGGATGGCACATTGAGTGCTCAGCCATGGCCTCAGATATCGTTGGGTTCCCCATGGACATTCACTCTGGGGGCATGTGAGTGGTGGGAGCGGGGGAGTGGGAAGTGGGGGACGGGGGAAGGGCAAATGTTGGAGGGTGAAGGGGTTTAGGGTTTGGGATGACAGAAGGCGTTCAGGATGGGACGGACGGCCAGGATGGCACATCGAGTGCTCTGCCATGGCTTCAGATATCGTTGGATTCCCAATGGACATTCACTCAGGCGGCATGTGAGTGGGAAGGGGAAGTGTGGGAGGGAGGGGAGTGAGGGGATGAGGGGGGAGTGGGGGGGTTGCTGATGCTAGTGGGTCGGTCTGGGGGCAATGGGTGGACGGACGGCCAGGATGGCACATTGAGTGCTCTGCCATGGTGTCAGATATTGTTGGTTTTCCTGTGTACATTGCACACACGAGTGTCTTTTGAGTCTTCACCTTCCTTCCCTTCCACCCAACCCTTCCGATCTTCACTGTGTCACGCGCCTCGCCCCCCACCTCCCCCCCCACCTCGCCCCCCACCTCCCCCTTACCCGATACCCCAATACCCCCCTTACTAGCGACCTGCGGTTCCCCCACCACGACAACGAGTTGGCACAGGCGGAGGCGTTCCACGGGTGTGGGCAGTGGGTGAACTACTTCCTGCATGCGGGCCACCTGCACATCGAGGGCCTCAAGATGTCCAAGTCGCTAAAGAACTTCATCACCATCCGCCAGGTGCCGTACTGTGCCCTGCCTGCTCTGCCCTGCCTGCTGTGCCGTGCTGTCCCCTGCTGTCCCCTGCTGCTAGCGCCTATTTTTCTCACGCTCCTACAAGCCTACTTACTCCCTCACCCTCTCACCAATCATTCTTATCCTCCTCTCCACCCACCCACCCAGCGTCCCCGCCCACCCACCACTATAGAGAATCACAGTGTACTCTGATTCAGATTGCTTCTTTGGCTGCTTGCTCCCCCTCCCCGTCATCGCCTCTTATCATCCTGCCCCCTCCCCGTCATCGCCTCTTATCATCCTGCCCCCTCCCCGTCATTGCTCATTCTTATCCTCTCTTCCCCGACCCACTCCCCCACCCACCCACCCTCCCGTCAGGCTCTAGAGAAGTACAGCGCGCGCCAGTTCAGATTGCTCTTCTTGCTGCAGGCCTGGGACAAGGTAACGTGTCTGGGTTATTGTGGGGGCCAATGCGGATAAGATTGGGATTGCCCTGCGTGTTTCACCAGCCGCCCTGTCTCAGGTTGTTCCGAGCCAGAATGATACACCACAGCTCTCCTCGCCCGGCCCCTCTCCCCCACCCTTCCCATTCCTTTGCTCAAATCGAAACTGATTCTCTGCCCCATATCCCTGTGCAAAAGATGAATCTGTTTCTATGATTCGCCTCCCTTCATATGCTTTAGCCCTCCTCTGATCCTCTCCACCCCTAACCTTGCCTCCGCCCATCAGCCAATCAACTATGGGGAGGGTGCGATGGCAGATGCGGTGGGGAGGGAGAAGCAGCTCAGAAACTTCTTCCAGACCGTTCAGGCTGAGATTCGGGCAGCGGTGAGTCGTGCTGACGTGGAGTGAGGTGTCATATGGTGAGGTGCGGTGACATCTGCTTACAGTGCAGATCATACAGTGGGATGAGAGCTGGGTGCATTCAAGTACCTGCCTCAAAAAGAGCATACAGGCAGTGTAAATCCATAATTGCTCTGGCCCGGGGTGAAAATCAGTGGATACGATTCAAACCAGATCAACCCAGTGTCCAACTACCCGAATCCCTCCCATCTTCCCCCAACCACCACCCCCTCCTTTCACTTCACATACCTCCCCTCTCCCGATTCCGTTAATCCCCTCTCCGTCCTTCTCTTAGAATGACATCCCCCTCTTCCTGCCCCGTCCCTGGCCATATCTACCATTTTTCTTGGCATATGCTTATTCGCTCTCTCTTGCGTCATTCGATCTGTCTGTCTCTCTTGGTCACCCACAGGGCGAGCAGGGTGAGGAGGCCTGGAGCGAGTTGGAGAAGACTCTGAATGCTGCTGTGGCTACAGCACAGGCTGAGGTGGGTGCTTGGTGCAGAGAGTGAACGGGGGCACGAGTGATGGAGTGTGAGAGAGATAGAGAGTGGAGGAGGCGTGGAGCGAGTTAGAGAAGACTCTGAACACTGCTGTGGCTGCTGCACAAGCTGTCGTGGGTGGAATGGTATGTCGTGGGTGGCATGTTGAGCTGGCTGACTCCAACAAATATTCCGAGTATGAGAAATCTGTCTAGTCACTTGCGGCTAGACAGAAGTGGCTCTCAAAATCCTCCACGCCCTTGCGGCTTCCATTCCACGCCATTCCATTCCACTCCATTCCACCTCCTTCCCACAGCCATTGTAACGTACACAAGCAACCGATGAGAGGGCTATAAGGACGCTGCAGGAAAAGCTATCTCTTTTTTGACCTCACTCCCTCCTCTTCAGGTCTGCTCTTTGGCCTCTTCTCTCCTCATCCCCTTACCTCTCGCCACCTCTCCCCACCACTCACCGCCACTCTCACCATCTCTTCTCACCACTCCCCATCAGGTCCGTGCTCGCCTGGAGGACAACTTTGACACGGCAGGCGCCATTGCAGCACTCTTCGACCTCGTCTCTACCACCAACTTGTACCTTTACCCACCACACCCCACCACTCCCCACCGCACCCCACCACAACGTGTACCTGCCTCATTTCTTCCCCAACCACTTTCCATCAGGTCCGCGCTCGCCTTGAGGAAAATTTTGACATGACAGGAGCCATAGCAGCACTCTTCAACCTCATCTCAGCCACCAACGTGTACCACCAACCACACTCCACTACTCCCCACCACTCCCCACCGTCCCCCACCACTCCCCATCACTCTCCACCACTCTCCATGGCTCCTCACCACTCACCATCAGGTCCGCGCTCGTCTAGAGGACAACTTTGACACGGCGGGAGTCATAGCAGCGCTTTTCGACCTCATGTCAGCCACCAACGTGTACCTCAAAGACACATCCGCCAAGAAACGCCGCCCGCGGCCGCTCCTGCTGCAGTCTGCCGCCCAGTTTGTCTCCCGGATCCTGCAGGTCTTTGGTACGTCGCCATGCCCTTCACTTCTAAGAGCCTGAAACGCCTATTCTCCACCCTGCAGCCCAAGTCTAGAGGCGACTAAGAAATGCATAGCGTTGCTGCGTGGACACGTGACGTGACAAGAGTGGTTTTTTTAGATGTCTAAAAAATTCACTCTTATCACGTGGATGGATGCCTACCGCCTGCCCGCCCCGAACGGCCCTTGTAGGTGAGGCGTCTAAAGTCTATCCTCCACCCACCCACCACCTACACCCTGTAACGCAAACCACAATCCAAAGAGGCTATTGTGCTGTGTTGAGTGTTTATTCGTGTGTGTGTGTGCGCGTGTGTGTGTCACCTCCTTGTGCTACAAGTCTGTTCGACTTGAGTCTGGATCATTTGGCTGAGGAACATCAGCTGGGGCTGAGGGCGAGCAATCCAAAGAGGCTATTGTAGTGCTTGAGTGTTTACATGTGAATGTCGACTGGCCGTGCTGCAGGTCTGCTAGACTCGAGTCTGGATTCGTTCGGCATGACAGCAGGAGGAGCGGCAGCTGGGGCCCAGGGCGAGCAATCCAAAGAGGCCATCGTGGTGAGTAAAGGGTGTACACATCTTTTTATTCGTATATGTGTGTATACATACATGTACACATCATGTTGCTGTTTACTTCCTATACCCCTTGTCATTCTAACCCCATGTCAACGCAGTCTCTTTTTTCTCATCTCCATTCAACCCCTTCTCCTCCCTCCCACTTCCCCTCAACCCAGGTGCCCTACATCCAAGGCTTCTCAACGTTCCGTGACGATGTGCGGGCAGCAGTGCGCAGAAACGCCACCAAGGTGAGATGCAATGAGAGTAGCAGAATATGACAAGTCTGGCTGGCTGGACCATACACGGCCTCGTGAGGTCCCACGGATCCTTGCTCAAGAGAAAGAGAAGGGCAGTCAAGGTGAGTGTTGACTCATAATTCGCCTCATCCCATAAATCCTTGCTCAAGGGAAAGAAAATTGCAGTCAAGGTGGGAGTCTGCATGTAGCCCAGCCTCGGAGTCTGGTTCGGTTCGGTGGTCTCCTCAAACTCGGGGTCCTTGGGGTGTTCACTCCAAGAGAGCACGATGAGAGTCGAGTTTTGAGACGTCTCAAAAATTTGCGTGAGAGTAATCTAGTTTTGAGACGTCTCAAATCTGGTTCGGTGGTCTCCTCAAACTCGGGGTCCTTGGGGTGTTCACTCCCAGAGAACACGATGAGAGTCGAGTCAAAAAGCGGATGATCACCCTCCGTCCACCCTCCTTCCTCCCACCCTGTAACGCCGTCATTGGCAGGATGTGCTGTTGTTGCTAACTGACAAAATGAGGGACCATGCAATGGTGCCCCTTGGGAGTCGCTGCGAGAACCGGGGCAGTGCGGATTGACTGTACCTTTTCTCTCTCCCCACCCCTGATGTTGATGAGCTGGTGTTATGTTCAGGATGAGTTGCTGTCGCTAACTGACAAAGTGAGGGACTATGCGATGGTGGACCTTGGGATTCGCTGTGAGGACCGGGGCGGGGAACTTGCGTGAATCCACTCTGCCTCCTCCCCCCCTCCTCACCCCGCTGACTTTTGAGTCGACTCAAAAGTCCCCCCCCCTCATCCCTGGTGTTGACGTGCTGTGTGTACTGCCATTCAGGATGAGCTTCTATCTCTCACCGATAAGGTGAGGGACTATGCGATGGTGGACCTCGGGATTCGCTGCGAGGACCGGGGCGGCGCGGGGGCAGAGGCAGCGGTGGTGAAGCTGGATGATCCCAAGGTGCTGCGAGCTGAGAGGGATGAACGGATCGCCAAGGCTGCTGCTGAGGCGAAGAGGAAACTGCAGACGAAACTCGCTGCCAAGGTGAGACGTGCTTGGGTGTACTCGGTTGGTGTTGGGATGAGGGGAGCAGAAGCAGCAATGGGGGGTTGGGAGGTGGGAAGGGTAGGAGCGGAGGCAGCGGTGGTGAAGCTGGATGATCCCAAGGTGCTGCAGGCAGAGTGGGACGAGCGGATTGCCAAGGCTGCTGCTGAGGCCAAGCGGAAACTGCAGACGAAACTGGCTGCTAAGGTGAGGAACTCTTGGGTAAACTGGGTTTCTGGGGCAAGGTGAAGGTGTTGGTGTTGGTGTGGGGGGTGGGGGAGATGGGGGAGATGGGGGAGATGGGGGAGGCTGCAGTGGGGTCTAGTTGAAGAGGGCTCTAGCCTGAGCCTCTAGGAGTGGGGAGTGGGGAGTGGGAAGGAGGGGAGGCGAGCAGCGGTGGTGAAGCTGGATGATCCCAAGGTGCTGCGAGCTGAGCGGGACGAGCGGATCGCCAAGGCTGCTGCTGAGGCCAAGCGGAAACTGCAGACGAAACTGGCGGCTAAGGTGAGGGAGGGGATGGGTAAACTGGGATGAAGGGAATGTGTTAGGGGGCGTAGAGGTGAGGGGGCTGCGGTGGGGTCTGGTGAAGGGTCTGAGAGTGGAACTGCATGGAGGGAAGGAGTGGTGGGCAGGCAGCGGTGGTGAAGCTGGGCTTTTTTTTTAGCGCTCCAATGCCGTTTCCCATCTCGTTCCCCCTTGTATCTCGCTTTTTCCCTTCTCCCCCACAGGTGAAGGGCTTGGAGCGGTGGCAATTCGCCTCTGTGCCTCCTGCGGAGATTTTCAAGAAAGCGGTGGACGAGTACAGCACGTGGGATAAGAAGGGCGTGCCCAAGGGAGAAGGGAGAAGCACTTGTGTCAAGGGCGGCAAGAAGCTCATTTTGCCTTGTATTGTATCCTCTTCCTCCTTGCACCACAGGTGAAGGACTTGGAGCGGTGGCAGTCGGCCTCTGTGCCTCCCTCTGACATCTTTCGGAAAGCGGTGGACAAGTATAGTGCGTGGGATGACAAGGGCGTGCCGACTCATGACAAGGATGGCAAAGGGCTGTCAGCTAAAGCCAAGAAGGTGTGTGCTTGCTTTGCGGTTAAAATCAGGAGCATTCAGCCTTCAGTCTTGGGGGGTGGGAAGCTGAGTATCACCCATGGCTGCCAGGGAGTGGACAAGGGCTGAACCCATCTCCCTCCCCCTCCACACCCCCACTCCTGTCTGTCAGGGAGTGGACAAGGAGTTGAAGAAGGCAGAGGAGGCATTTGCCGAGTACCAGCAGACAGTCGTTCTCGTCCTCCCACTCGGCCTCCCATCACTCACTCTCTCGCCCTTTCTCCCTCTGCACATCCCTCCACTCGCCCATGCCTACCAGGGTGTGGACAAGGAATTGAAGAAGGCAGAGGATTCGTTTGCCAAGTATCAGCAGAAGGTGGGAGAAGATCCCGGGTTCCTGGACTCGCCCAGAGAGGAGGTTGCCAGGCTGGAAGCTGAGCTGGCAAAGTGATAAGAAAGAGTTGCCAGCAATGGTCGAGCGCAGCGCAGCATAGAGCCTGATCAATAGGTCCTGCTTACGGTATCCCTGGGCCTCGTCTAATCTCTAGGCCCTGTTTAACCCTACTGTTTCTTGATGTGTGAGATGCACTGCACCGCACTTCACCGCACCATCTTCGAAGCATTTGGCTGTGAGAGGATTGTGGCATGTGATTGGATGGTTGTTTTGGATGTGGTGAAAATGAATAAACTTTTTGGCGCACACTGACTGCTGTGCTGCCCAAACAGCTCCGAAGAATGCATTCAGTGCAAGGCTGGGTTGTGTTGCTACAGTACAGTAACGTGGAAGAGATTTATAATTCAAAAGTTTATTACTGTCGTGGCTCACAGTGACAATAAGTCATTTGTTGTGTGTTACGTCGCGTTGAGTCGCAGTGTATCATCACTGTTGCAGCAGTAACAGCCCAAACAGAACGGTGGAGAGCGGTACAGTGAGGTTGTCGTCTAGCTTATCGCTGATTGGCAGTGACTCCACCACTGTAGCTCCGAGGCTGACCAGGAAGACTCGGAGAGGCAGGTTCGGCAGCAGCAGCCAATCAGAGGAGTAGAATCCTGCTGCTATGAAGAGATGAATGGTGCTGATGGGATGTTACGAACCAAAATGAGGAAGGGAGGTGAGGGAAAGGGTGGAGGTGAATAGTGCTGATAGGATGAGGAAGGGGACTTGTTACAAGCGAAAGGACGGCAGTGTGAGTGGGGGAAGGGTGGGAGAAGGGAGGAGATGACAAATGCTGAGGATGTGGAGATGTTACAAGCTACAATGAGGAAGGAGAGAGGAGGATGGTGGATAGGGAGGAAAAGCAGTGTTGTTAGCTACTAGCATGCAATCAGAGCGCAACAGAGCGCAACATGCGCAATCAGCGCCAAACAATGAGCGAGACAGTCATGCATGCAAGCAAGCACGCACAGGAGGGCGAGCCCATAGCCAAAGAGCAGCATGGCCATGCTCCCTGCTCAGCTCTTCTCGTCGTTCCACGGCAGCTTTGCGGAACCTACTCTCCGCCCCACAATGTCAGCGATGCCTGGAGGGAGAGTGAGAAATGGAAAGGGAGGATGGCATCGCAATGAAGGGCGATGCAATGAGAAATGGAAGTGCAAGGAGAAACGAAGGGCGCAATGAGTTTGGAGGGGCAGCAATGCAATGGGAGGGACGATGAAACTGGAGCAATGAAGACAAGAGGGGTGATGGATGGAAAAAGAGAGAGCAATGAAAGTTGAGGGTATCTGTAGGCAGGAGGAGAGAGAGGGAGCGTATGTATGACAATTAGATGGGCATGCAACATGATCCAGCATGGCAGCTTGGATTCTGCTCTACTAACCACCATCTCCACCGCACTACCCACCATCTCCACCGCACTACCCACCATCTCCACCGCACTACCCACCATCTCCACCGCACATGAGCGCCAGTGCCACGCCCCCAACGGGGGAGGAGCGCCAGAATGTGATTGTAACGAAGGCTAGCGTGAGGATGTAGTAAAGGGGACCGCCCAGGAGCTCACTGTAAGAAGGGGGAGGTGGGAGGAGGGAGTGTGTGCAGGGGAGGTGAGAGAAGCAAGAGGGGGAGGAGGAGAGAGGCTGTAAGAGGGAGAGGAGAGGAGAACATATGTTGAAAAACTCCCTAGGCTGACTAGGAAGAGGAGGGGTGAGGGTTAAAGGGAGGGGGAAGGGGAGCGGAAGGGACCCAGGAGTCCCACACAGACCACACCACACACACCACACAACACCACACCACACCACACCACACCACACACACCTGGAGCTGCCCTCACGGCTCATGGCCTTGACCATGCCCTCGTTGCGCGTCACTCCCAGCCCCAGCAGCAGCAGGCGCGTGGCGTTGATTCAAGGGACCGCACTGGCAAAGAACCGCGCATTGAAGCTCGTGCTGCAAGGGAGTAAGGAGGGGAAGGTGGGGTAGGGGAGGGGGGATAGTTGGCAAGATGGCATAAGACCTGACTTTAGCAGCAGCTGCGGCCCCAGCAGCAGCAGGCGCGTGACGTTGATGAGAGGGACGGCACTCGCGAAGAAGCGTGCGTTAAAGCCCGTGCTGCAAGGGGTGGGGGAGGAGGGGGGCGCGCTGGAGTTTGGCAGGGGATGATGTGAGCCTGAACACGGGTCGAATTTGGAGGTGCCTCATAACTTATGTGAGTCTGAAAAGGGGTCATTTTTGGAGCTGACCTGATGGGCAAAGAGAGAGGGAGCTGACCTGAAGAGCGGCCAGAAGAGCATGAAGAGCAGGCCTGTGGTGATGTGCACGAGCTTTTGAGGCGCCTTACAAGTCCACATAACAGCTAACAGAGAGGAGGAGCTGACCTGTTTTGAGCCGTCTCAAAAGAGGGAGAACTCACCTGAAGAGCGGCCAGAAGAGCAGGAAGAGCAGGCCTGTTGTGATGTGCACGAGCTTTTGAGGCGCCTTACAAGTCCACATAACAGCTAACAGAGAGGAGGAGCTGACCTGTTTTGAGCCGTCTCAAAAGAGGGAGAGCTCACCTGAAGAGCGGCCAGAAGAGCATGAAGAGCAGGCCTGTTGTGATGTGCACGAGCTTGCGACTCAGCTTCTGCACTTAGCAAAACACGCAACAACGGGGACAAGGGCAAATGGGAGAGGAAGGAGAAGCGGATGAAGACCCGTTTTAACTCACCTCACCTCACCTCAACTCACCTCAACCCACCTCACCTCACCTCAGGGCAGGGTGGTTTTCAATGTTGGCGAGGGGCACCCAGCTATCCTCAATTGGCATGCGGTCCTTGTTAGAATCACTAGCTAGGTGAGGAATGATGTGGTTAGGTCAAGGTTGGGGTACAAGAAGAATGTCGAGAGAAATATTGTACCCCCTAGTGCTAACCCCCATACAGCCTAGATAGGCATAACATGCATATATGATTTGACACACCCCCATAGGCGAAATGGGGGATAGCCAGAGCAAGCAAAGGTCACAAGACCAGTCAAGAGAAGAAACAAAACACAGCTCAGGGTGGATCACAAAGTCACCACACATCCTGAGCACAAGCAAGAGGCCACAAGGCCAGTTCACATGCAGAGATGGGCGGCAAAAGCACAGTGATCTCTACCTAGCAAGAGCAAGCATGCAGGTATACATGTATAGATCATAGTACAAGCAGCGTCTACAGCAAATGAGGAAACGTGGGCACAAGGCCTAACAAAGTGCAGAAACGCTGATGATCACCAGACGGAAGTGCCTTGATGAATATATCAGCAGTGTTGGCCCGAGTGGCCACGTAACGCAGACGAAGCTGACCACGCTGCTGCAAATCTCGAGCTAGGAAGTAACGCAGAGCGATGTGCTTCGTTCTGTGCTCCAGTCTGTGCTCCTCACACAAGGCAATGGTAGCCTTGTTGTCGACGTACAGCACTGGAGGGGAACGAGGCCGCTCTCCCAAGTCGGTCAGCAGGTAGGTGAGCCAGCGTAGCTCCTGTGCAGCCATGGCTGTGGCGTAGATCTCAGCCTCACAACTGGAGCTGAGAACTGAAGACGAGCGTGTAGAACGCCAAGAAACTGAACCAGAGCCAAGGCTGAAGGTGTAACCCTGTGACGACCGCTGCGTAGCCTGGTCGTCAACCCAAGAAGCGTCTGAGTGCCCAGTGAGGACAACTGCGCTCCGCCCTCCAAGCACGAGCCCCATGCCCGATGTACTGCACAAGTAGCGCAGTACCCTCTTCGCAACATCCATGTGCACCTTTCGGTGCCGACCAGGAGCCACGTGGCGAGCCAGAAGGCCAAGAGGGTACGCAAGGTCAGGTCGAGTGCAGGTCGTCAGGTACATGAGGCAGCCCACTAGCTCTGGATACGGGCCACTCGGCTCTACGGACTCGTCCGAAGGTGGAGCTGAGAGCGAGTGGCCTGTAGCCAGAGGAGTGTGCTGTGGCGAGGACCAGGTGAAGCCGAAGCGCTGAAGGACCTGCTGCACCATGTGTGACTGAGTCAGTGTGATGGTGCGGCGTGCTCTGTCCCGGGTGATCTGCAAGCCAAGGTAGCTGCGCAGTTCACCCAGGTCTGTGCACGTGTGTCTCTTCTGCAGCTCCGACTTCACCAGGGCGAGAGCCTCAGTGTCAGCAGTGGCAACGACCAAGTCGTCGACGTACACGAGGATGTAGAACGGCGGCAGCGACGTGTCGGTGCGCAGAAACAGCGACGGGTCAGCAGTCGACGGAGCAAACCCAAGAGCCGCAAGTGTAGTCCTCAGTGTGTCGTGCCACTCACGTGGTGCCTGGCGGAGACCGTAGACTGGCCGCCGGAGGCTCCACTGGGTACCAGGAGGGAACGACCCAGTGAAGCCAGGAGGGCGGCGCAGCCAGATCTCCTCGTGCAGGCTACCCTGTAAGAAAGCTGTGCTGAAGTCAAGAGAGTGAAGCTCGTAGTCACGCTGAGCGGCAACGTGCAGCAGCACCCGAAGAGTGGTCATCTTCGGGGTGGGGGAGAAGGTATGAAAGAAGTCTACTCCCTCTCGCTGACTGAAATCTCGAGCAACGTAACGAGCCTTGAAGACAGGCGGAGAACCTGGCGGCCGCTTCACCCTGAAAATCCACATGCCACTGACGATGTTCGCCCAGGAGGGGGAACCTCGTCAACGTAAGTGCCTGTGGACTTCCAGGATGCCATCTCTGCGTCCATGGCTGTCTGCCACTGAGAGGAGTACTCACCCGCGATCGCCTCAGCGTAAGAGCGCGGGGTCGGGATGTCTGGAGCATCCGGGTCTCCCTCAGGGGCAAGCAGCATGGACACGAGATGAGGCGCAGCGGCTGCAAGACACTCAAGGTCCTCTTGCCTGTCCTCAAGGACGTCCGTGCCAAGAGCACACTCACCCCCGACGGACGGAGGACAGACAGACTCAGACTCAGCAACAAGACTAGCGGCGTAGTCTAGACGACAGGCAGCAGCAAAGTCAACAAGCTCAGCAACAAAGGCAGACGCAGCAGCAGACTCAAACGACGGGTCAGTGACAACAGTGGCTAGCAGACGCGTGACAGTAGGGTGAGCAGCACGGGTGCGGTCAGACTCAGGCTGAGGAACGGTAGGCAGAGAAGACGCAGGAGGGGACGGCAGGGGAACACGCTGCGGAGGAGAGGAAGGACGACAAACGACGAGGTGGGTGTCGGGGACAGCCGGCTGACGCGAACGAGGAACACGACGACCGGAACTACTAGAACGGACAGGCGAGACAGGACGCGACGCAGGCTCACGACGCTCAGTAAAACCCCCTGTCTGCTCAGTGTAAGGAGAAGGAGCAGGCAGCGGTGAGCCAGGCTGTAACGAAAGACCAGTAGACGAAGGGAGACTAAGAACCTGGCGAAGCACAGAGTTAGGCGGTGGCTGAGACGACGGAGACGGTGGAGCGAAGAACAGGCGCGGCTGTGCAGTGCCACCAGCACCAGCAGCTCCAGCACCCCCAGCAGCTCCAGCACCTCCAGCAGCTCTAGAACCCTCAGCGCCAGCTCCTCCAGGACCAGCTCCACCAGCAGCAGCACCCCCAGAACCAGCACCTCCAGTCCCAGGGTCTCCAGCCTCAGTGTCTCTAGCAGCAGCACCCCCAGACCCAGGGTCTCCAGTAGCAGCACCCTCAAGCTCAGCAGCACCTCCAGTCCCAGCAGCTCCAGTACCTCCAGTACGAGCACCTCCGGGACCAGCACCACTCCCAGCTCCAGTGACGACAGCAGAAACACCTCCAGCGGCAGAGCCCCGAGCTCCAGAAGCGCGACCCTGACGGCGACCGTACCACTCGTGCAGCTGCTGTGAGGTGAGAGGCACACGCGGACGAAGGCGGCTACTCCAGGGAGACCGCGCAACAACAGACTCAGAACCCTCAGCGCCAGCACCCGCAGCAGCTCCAGAACCTCCAGCGCCAGCACCCGCAGCAGCTCCAGAACCTCCAGCGCCAGCACCCGCAGCAGCTCCAGAACCTCCAGCGCCAGCACCCTCAGCAGCTCCAGACTCCTCACCCCCAGGCTCCGCACCTCCAGGCTCAGCACCCCCAGGCTCCGCACCCCCAGGCTCAGCACCCCCAGGCTCCGCACCCCCAGGCTCAGCACCCCCAGAAGCAGCACCCCGAGCAGGACCACACTCAGCAGGACCTGAGTCACCAGTGACCTCAACCGGCGCAGTCAAGGGAGGAGGGTTTACCTGAGACACACCTGAAGGAGCAGGACCGGGAGTGGGGAGGGGGTCTACCTGGGGAGCACCTGGAGCGAGGAAGAGCGGCGGGGGGGGGAGAGGGGCAGTGCGGTAGGGGAAGAGACGGTAAAAGGGAACCGACTCGTCGAACGTGACGTCCTGAGAGGGGAAGACACGGCGCGAGGTGGGGTGGTAAAACTGCCAACCAGCCGCGTCAGGGACAAAGCCAAGGAAGACACAGGGAACAGCGCGGGCGGAGAGCTTGTCCGCGGTGGTATCGCGGACAAAGGCACGAGCACCCCAGACCCGGAAACGCGACGCATCGCCAACCTTCCCCGTCCACAGCAGTGTGGGCGAGGTCTCCGGCAAGGAGACACGGGGCCAGAGGTTGAGCTGATGCGCGGCGTACCGGACCACAAACGGCCACAGAAAATGGGGGGCAGCCGCATGGATCATGGAGGTACGAGCGACCTCCATGACTAAGCCAATGCGGCGCTCAGCAACCCCATTCTGCTGCGGAGAGGCCGGAAGCGTGAACGACTGGGTGATGCCGTGCTCCTCACAGAAGGCTGCCAAGAGGTCGGAGGAAAACTCACCACCTCTGTCAGAGTGCAGACGCAGGACGGGAAACTCCGTCCCGAACCGCTCGCGGAGCTGGAGACGAGTAGCGCGGATCCAAGGGATCAAAACATCAGGGACCTCACCCCTGGTGCGCAAGGGGAAGACCATAGTGTAACGCGTGTAGTCGTCGACGACCAGCAGGAAGTACCGCTCGTGGCCCTGTCCACGGACGCGGGCTGGGCCCCACACGTCCAGGTGGAGAGTCTGCAGGGGAGCCTCTGTGGGAGGGAACGAGGAGGAGTGAGGAGCGGCGCGCTGCCGCCCCTCGACACAGGGAAGACAGGGAGGAGCAGGCGAGGGTGGGAGGGGAGGGAGAACCCTGGGAAGACCAGAGACAAGGACACGGCGGTGCATGCTGCGAAGGCGCTGCACCGAGGGGTGACCAAGGCGGTGGTGCCAAAGGAGGGTCTGGTGCGACAAGGCGCGACACGAGCAGGGGGCCGACAACTGACCTGACGCAGACGCAGACGCAGCTACCTGAGGGGACTCAGTGGTCAGTGTGTACAGGCCCGACCCCGGCTGCCGAGTGAAGGTAGCCAGGTGACGACCCGTCTGAGCACACGTGCAGTGTGTCACACGCTCGTAGGCAGGGGTGAACTGGTGAACACCCGCGTCCTGGAGCGCAGATCCCGCCACCAAGTTCGTAGAGAACGAGGGGAGGTAAAGACCCGACAGTGTGCCGGACGGGACAGCAGGACAAGGGAGGACAGTGGAGGAGGTCGCACGGACCGGACCCCCAGAGGGATCTGCCAGAGAGACTGGAACCGGCCGACTGAGCGGCGTGAGGGTGGTGCTGTCGCGAAAGAAGGAGCGAGAAGCACCAGAGTCAAGTGTGAAGGTGTACAAGGCCTCAGCAGGGGCAGTACCAGAGAGAGCAGACTCACCAGCACCTGGAGCAGCAGTCTCACCCGTACCTAGAGCAGGAGACACACTAGCCCCTAGAGCGGCAGCCTCACCAGCAACTAGAGCAGCAGGCTCTATACCTGGGTCAGGCGGGACGCACAGGTAACAGGCACGGTCAGCACTAGTAGGCAATGCATACATGGCAGTGAGAATAGCATCATAGTCAAGAGCAAATATACCTACCCTCTGCCCAAGCAGCTCCACCCAGTCGGGGAGCTCAGCCTCGTCGCCAAACTCGGTACGCTAGGCGTCGCTCAGACGGGCGAAGCAGCGGGACTGTGTGTGACTAAGCGTCCCGCAAGGCTGACCAGTCCGAGCACCAGTGCGAATGACGTACGGGCAGCGAACGGTACTCAGAGACCCTCTACTCTGAGCGTACCACTCACGAAGCTGCTGGGGCGTGCGAGACTCGCGCGGACGTCGCTGGAGCTGCATCTGGCGACCGCCAGTAGCAGCAGTAGCAGTAGTAGCAGCAGTAGCAGTAGTAACAGCAGTAGCAGCAGTAGCAGCGCGGCCACCCCTACAACCCCAACTAGCGTACCACTCACTAAGCTGCTGGGGCGTGAGGGACTCACGCGGACGTCGCTGGAGCTGCATCTGGCCACCGCCAGTAGCTGCAGTAGCAGTAGTAGCAGCAGTAGCAGCAGTAACAGCAGTAGCAGCAGTAGCAGCAGTAGCAGCGCGGCCACCCCTACAACCCCAACTAGCGTACCACTCACTAAGCTGCTGGAGCGTGAGGGACTCACGCGGACGTCGCTGGAGCTGCATCTGGCCACTGTCAGTAGCAGCAGTAGCAGTAGCAGTAGCAATAGCAGTAGTAGCAGCAGCAGCGCGTGCAGGGCAGGCGCGGCAGGCAGGCAGGCAGGCAGGCCGGCAGGCAGGCAGGCAGGCAGGCAGGAGGCGCAGCAGCGCGCTAACAAGGCAGGTGCTCACCAGTGGCGGGAAGAGCAGGCGCTCGCCTCGCGAGCAGGGCCGGCGTCGCGGGGTCCGGGGGCGGCTGCTCGAGGGTCCAGGGGCGGCTGCACCAGGGGCGGCTGCTTCAGGGGCCGGGGGCGGCTGCTCTGGGTCCAGGGGCGGCTGCACCAGGGGCGGCTGCTTCAGGGGCCAGGGGCGGTTGCTCGGGGTCCAGGGGCGACTGCTCCAGGGGCGGCTGCTGCAGGGGCCAGAGGCGGCTGCTCTGGGTCCAGGGGCGGCTGCTCGAGGGTCCAGGGGCGGCTGCACCAGGGGCGGCTGCTTCAGGGGCTGTAGCAGCAATAGCTTCAGTCAGGAGCAGCTGCAGTAAGCGCTGGAGTAGGGGCTGCAGCAGTAGCACTAGCTGTAGCAGAATTAGCTTCAGGCAGTAGCAGCTGTAGCAAGTGCAGTAGTAGGAGCTGCAGCAGTAGCACTAGCTGTAGCTGGAGTAGCTTCAGTCAATAGTAGATGTAGTAACTCGAGCGAACGAGGAACTCGATCCTCTTGATGCATGTGGGGTGTCGAATCCGATGGCTCATAATTTTTTCGGGCTCGATGATCGGCTCCGATGCAGGACGAGTCATGGATGGCGGTCGGTGAGGAGGCAGTTGGCTCGTGGTTGGGATGTAAGGGCGAAGCAGGCTGATGTGGAATGATGGGCTGATGTACCAGTCTGTCGGCAACGGTAAGTGGGCGGTAACTGGGGTGATCATATGGCTGATTTGGAATGGTCCACAGTAGCGCGGTCGTAACTTTGGCAGGACGGGCAGTCTTAAGTTCTGTGTGTCGAGCACTACGTAATCTCCTGACTGGTACGTGACTGGGCGGCGGTGACGGTCAGCGTTGCGTTTAGCAATGGCGTCGGCTTTTTGACTGCTTCAGCGGCTCTGGTGCGGGCAGCTTGCAGAATCTAGGCGAATTGCTGTGCACGTGGCGTTGGGTTGTCCGGACTCGGCGTCATGGGCACTGTAGGGTTTTGCCCGTAGTTCGGATAGAACGGGGACTGATGCGTCGTCGCTGACGTGGCGTTGTTGTAGGCGAACTCGATCAGCGGCAGCTGCTGCTCCCAAGTTGGCGGGTCGTCGCATGTGGCCCGAATCAACTGTTCCATCGTATGATTGATCCGCTCCGTTTGACAGTCGGTCTCGGGGTGGTACGATGAGCTGAACTGTAGCCTAGCCCCGAACTGCTCCCAAAGGTTCTTCCAAAAGTTGCTGGTAAACTTTGTGTCGCGGTCGCTAATTATCGCGGCTGGTATCTCGTGTAGGCGAACGACGGTTGCGATGATCAGGCGAGCGGTGTCTTCGGCTGAGATTGTTTTTTTGCAGCCAGCGAAGTGAGCCATTTTCGTCTGTCTGTCAACAACGACCATAACCGCGTCGTTACCCCCAGGGTTCGAAGGTAACCCCGTGACAAAATCCATGGTAACCTGCTACGAGGCGCGCTCGGGCGGTGGAATCGGCTGCAACTGACCCGCCTTTCTTTTTCGCGAGCTCTTCATCACCTGACACGTAGGACACGAGCCCACGTGGTGCTGTACGTCGGTCAACAGCTCCGGCCAGTAGTAATACCGCTGCAGTTGCTGTCGCATTTTTTGTACCCCAAAATGTCCCAAGGTAATTCCGTCGTGTGCCTCCTACAGTAACAGCTCCCTCAGTAGCGAGTACGCAGGTACCCAGATGCGGTTGGTGCCAAAATCTACGTAATAGACTCCCTTAGCTTCTGCCAGTTGCTGTAAATTTCCGGTCGTGAAAAATGGGTCGGTACTGTATCCGTGGGTGAATAGGCCTGTTAACAGTGGGTTGGTTTGGGCGAGTAGGATGGCGTGAAGTTGGGCGGTAGGGCGTGTGAGTGCGTCGGCGATATTCGATGCGCCTTTTTTGTACGTGACTGTGTAGTGCAAGTTGGACTCCAGATAGTCCAACCAGCGGACCTATATCGGGTTGAGTTTTTGTTGGGCACGAAGGTCCTGTAGTGATCGGTGGTCCGTCCGTACTGTCACGTCTGCTCCCGTGAGGTAGCATCGCCACACTTTGAACGCGTGCACAATTGCCAGCATCTCGCGGTCGTATATCGGATAATTACGTTCGAGCGGGTGAAGCTTGCGGGACTCGTACGCGATTGGCTGGAGGCCGTTCCCGAAGTCCTGCAACAGTACTGCTCCCACAGCGATATCGCTAGCATCGTTGACGAGCTCGAACGGACGGTGCGGATCTGCTATATGAAGCACGGGCAACGAGCACAAATTTTGTTTGAGGGCTGAAAAGGCAGCTGGCTCTTTCTCCCCCCACGTGTACTCAACCCCCTTCCTCAGCAGGTCGGTCAACGGAACAGTCAACTTCGCCATGTGGGGGACGAACCGGCGCACGTAGTTGACGAACCCCAAAAAGCTCTGCAACTTGGTCAAGTTTCTCGACGCGTGGCACGCTTGAATCGTCGTGATCTTCTCCAGATCTATTTCCACTCCTTCAGCTGAAATAATTTGTCCCAAAAACTCCAGTCTGTCCTGTAGAAACTCACACTCAGAGGCTTTTGTCAGTAGGCGGTCCTGTAGGTGCTGTGTTCTATCTGGGCTGTAAATCAGGATGTCGTCTAAGTAGACGATGACGCACTTATCTAAGAGCGGGCGGAAGGCTTCGTTCATGGTCATTTGAAAAGTGGCGGGGGCGTTGGTCAGTCCGAAAGGCATGACGGTGTATTCGAAGGATCCGTAGCGTGTTCGAAAAGCTGTCTTGGGGCAGTCGGGTGGATTGACTCGAACTTGGTGGTAACCCCCTCTAAGATGAATTGTCGAGAAGACCCGGGCTGTGCGCAGTTGGTCGATCGGTTCGTCGGCTCGCGGGATGGGGTAACGGGATTTGATGGTAACCCTGTTCAGTGCGCGGTAGTCGATGCACATGCGAAAATCCCCGTTCGGTGTGAACAGTATCGGTGCTGCGAAGGGTGACGAACTTGAGCAGGTAACCCAGCTGCTTCCTCAGTTCGTCCAGTTCGGTTTGGGTCAGTCGGAACTGTTGTTGTACTGTCGGCTGTGCGCCCGGTTCTAACTCTATCCTGTGTTCGTGCGGTCGCTGGGGTGGTAGTCCCGTCGGCAGGTCTTCCGGAAATATCCCCCTGTACCACTTAAGGAGTGCAGCCAAGTTATCCGGTACGTCAGCTAGCAGTTTCTATAAATTCCCCCTTTGTTTGCTGCCTCGGCTTCCCGAATGTCAACCGCGTACACGTCATCTCCTGCCGCTACGGCGCGTTTCATCGTGATCGTGTTGACACGCCCCGATGAAGACCCAGAGCCCCAGCGAGGTAAGGCGATGTTATATCCTTCACTTGCACGATGCAGTCTCCCGTCGTCCAGTCGATTCGCGGATTGTTTCGTCGCAGCCAATCACGACCGAGTAAAATGTCGGTTCCGTCGAGGGTTGTCGCGAGCATTTCCAGACTAAACGTGAAGTTACCCCCGCATCAAATCCGAACCCAGTCTACGCGTTCTCGTATCCCGTCAACCAGTCTTGCGTCGATCTCATGTAAACATCTGTCCAGTGGCAGTCTCAGTTTCCGTGCTATGGCGGTGTTGATCAAGCTGTGGCTGGCTCCCTCGTCGATGAATATTTTAACTAAGTCTGTCCCAATTTTCCCACTTAGCAATATGGGGCTGTCTACCGTAGTACCCTCTTTATTCGGCCGGGTGTGGTCGGTTGCGTGAACCGGCACAATCACTCGGTGAGGGTCGGTTGGGTCGGGCGAGCGGCGTGACCTGCCAGTAGAGGGCTCGTCTGCTACTGACTCCCAGCGTTTCCCTGCTGCTTGGTCTATTTCTGCTACTCGGCTTCCCCTTTCCCTTAGCGTTTTCCGGGCATTCGCTCTTACGGTGTCCCGACCGATTGCACGCGAAGCAGCGCCCTTTGAACGGTGCGGCAGCGGCATTCACGGCGACGGCGCGTATCGTGGCGCCCTCATTCGTCCCACGAGATCGATGTCCCCAGTTGCTGCTACTTCCGTAAGACCCCGGTCTCGGTCGGCAAAAGAAGTCGAGCTTCTCCGCCATAGCGAGAATTTCTTGGAAATCGGTAACTCCGCGTAGCTGAATTTCTTGGGCGATGTCGTGCTTCAGGCCGCCGATGTAGCGGTCGATGCGCTCACTTTCGTGCATGTAGCCCACTTGCTCACACAGTGCTAGGAATTCGCTAGTGTAGTCTTGGACGTAACCGAGTTGGCGCCAAGTGCGGAGCTTCTGACGCGCCGCGGTCGAAGCGGCAATTGGCTCAAATTGAGCGCGCAGACCTGCGCACCATGCGTCCCACGTGCGATATTGGGGCACCTCCACGAAATACGACGGCGCCAAGGGTTCGATTTGTCATTTCCGTGTTGGTAGAGTCGCGTAATCCATCGGCTTCGTGACGATGACGCACCACCAGTCCATGGCGGGTCCTCGCAGCAGCGACACAGCGTAACGGATATTCGCCGTATCCTCCGAAACGTAGTTGGCGTAAAAAAGCACGTTCAACGTGAACAACCACGCCTGAACGGTAGGACCACCCCGTTGACTCGGGTCAAAGCATGGCGGGCGCTGGTCGTTGACGGCAGCATCGGTGACGGCAGTGCCGAGTCGTTGGTCGATGCCGAAATCGTGGCGCGGGGCTGATTCTTGGCCGCATTCGTCGCCTCAGGGTGTGTCGCGCCGTGGTCGTCGTCTCCGTCGTGGCGGACGACGCCATCACTGGCCGCACTCGCGGGTTGCCCCACACTTCCGTGTTGTGATGCTTGTGGTGCAGGCTGTACCGGAGTGCCAGGTGCTTGTGATTGCACCTGTTGTGCTCGTGCGATGTCATTCTGCAGGGAAGTGCGTTCCGCCATCAGCGCCGCGATTTCTTCAGAGTTTTCGTGCAGTTGTCGCAACAGCTCGTTCAAGCGGTCCTGCGTGAGTGTCGTGACGTCGATATGTTCGGCCATTGTGAAGGGCGTCGTCTCCGCTTAGTCTAGGCGCAGTTGTGGCTGCACGCGTTTACGAGAGAACGCGAGGATTGCAGCTCCTAGGGGCTAAGGTGCGTGAGTCCCTTCGAGTGAAAAAAATCAAAAGTTGATTTCCTGGGGTGCGGAGATGCGCTGTCCGAAAAGAAAGTAGTTCTAATACCAAATGTTACGGGTGCAGTGAATCGAGGTACCGAGGATTGTACTAAAGTGTCAAACGAGTACAAAGTATGAGCGAAGGCATGAGCGAATACTTATACGCGAAACATGCAAACAGTAACGCGGTGCGTGCGAGCTAGCTAGTGCTACGCTGGCGCGAGGTTCGGGCTAGTCCCGAATATCTCCTGCAAGGGCGCACACTATTCTGCAGGGGCGCGCTACTCTGCAAGGGTGCGTGCTGCTCTGCTATGGCGCGCGCTGCTCTGCTATGGCACGTGCTGCTCTGCTATGGCACGTGTTGCTCTGCAGGGTGAGGCGTGCTGTTCTGAAGAGGCGCGCGCTGCTCTGATACTATCTTAGAAGTTGAACAACGAAATGTATTGACTAGGAATGTGAGGAGTACAAATAGCAATCCTAGAAAAGTGTTGTACTCCCTATTGTGCTACTCACTGTAGCCTACTAGCATAAATTAACATTTGACAGTCAGGTAGATGAGGCTCGGAAGGGTGGAGAATGGTGGGAGGGAATGGTTTGGGGCGGGTTTGTAAGTCGATCCAGCTGACGCATAGCCCTCCCAGTACCCGCTAAAGTGAGAGCATGGTAAGGAACTGTAATTTCTTACATGTAGGATAAACATATGTTTCTTAGTTTGGGGTTAAGTATTGGTTACTGTAAGGAATTTTCTCGACACTTCTTACCGCGACCTGCAACATCGTGTACAGGAGCAGCCGTTGTTCGCGCGTTACTGGTAACGGGGCTTCGCCAACTTTGCGCGCACTGTTTCACCGAACGTCGCACTGCTGGAACAGCCGAGTCGGCCTACGCTTCGTAGTAGATAGGAAAAGTCTGTCAAGTTTGAGAGAAGATAATGAAGTCTTGCAATGACCTTGTTAATAAAAGTTGAAAGAGAACAAGATGAATATAAGATAGGAGTACAAGTGTCAGAATGTGATGTTTGTGTAGCCTGCAGTGGGGTACTCTATAGCGAGTACAGCTCGAATTAGGGTTTGCTATATGTACTCAACTGCATGCTAGTGAAAACCTCTCTTTCCTGTTTCTCGTTTTCGCCTGCTGATTCGACATGGTATCAGAGCAGGACGACCCTCCTGGGTCGATCCTGTGGGTGGGCCCCACCCGATGCTTCCGCTGCTCTACTGCCTGTAGCGCGCCCCGGGCGCGCGCCGTTTTCTTCCTGCCGTGCGCTCGGAGCGTGCAGCGTTTTTTCTTTCCGCCGCGCGCTCGGGGCGCGCGGCGATTTTTTGCCCTGCGGGCGCGCGGCGGTTTTCTGCCGCGTCGATCCGCGCGTCGCCCCCCATCGCCCGTCGCAGCGCCCCCGGGGACCCGCGCGTCGCCCCCCGTCGCCCGTAGCGGCCCGCGCGACCTGCGCCAGGCCCGCGCGCGGCCCGTATAGCCCGCGCGCGGCCCGTACGGCCTGCGCCAGGCCCGCGCGCGGCCCGTACGGCCTGCGCCAGGCCCGCGCGCGGCTCGTACGGGCTGCGCCAGGCCCGCGCGCGGCCCGTACGGCCTGCGCCAGGCCCGCGTGCGGCCTGTACGGGCTGCGCCAGGCCCGCGCGCGGTTCGTCCGGCCTGCGCCAGGCCCGTGAGCGGCCCGTACCGTCTTCCCCTGTGCCGCACGCCGTCCCCCGAGCTTCTGACCGCGCCCCACCCCCGCTGCTGCCCGCGTTCCTGTGTTAGGGTTTGGGGGTGGAGAGTATGGGGGTGCCGTGTGTGTGAGCCGTCCCCTGCTCCTTCTCCTCCTCCGTCTCCCACTGCTGCAGCTGCCGCTGAGGGGGGTGGATGTGTTGGAGCCGTCGGAGTGGTACGAGGGGGGTGGCGTGTGAGCGGTGCTAGTGGTTCAGCAGGGAGTGTGTGAAAGGGGTGTGGGACAGTTGGTGGAGGTTGACCGGAGGTAGCCGACTTGTCGTCCGCAGCGCCTGAAGTCCAGTGAGCCAAGACCCCCTGTGGCCTGAGTAGTCCGGGGCTCTGCGCCCGGTAGCCACAGTGTGAGCACTCCTGGTAGTCCAGAGAGCCACGACCCCCGGTGGCCTGAGTAGTCCGGGGCTCTGCGCCCGGTAGCCACAGTGTGAGCACTCGTGGGAGCACAGCGAGCCAGCAGCGCCTGTCGCCGTGTAGTCCGGGTTTAGCCTGGTAGCAACAGTGCTGCGCACTTCTGTTGCCCGTGTGTCTGCAGCTTCAGCCGTCGTCCCGCATCTTCTCGCCCCCACAGTTTCTCCTCCTCCTCACTTGCTCTCTGTGATAGTCTCTAGCGCTGCTTATAATTGTGAACTACTGCTCTGCCCGCTTGTTGTGTTGATTGTACCCCACTTTGACTATGGGGGTGTGTCAGAATGTGATGTTTGTGTAGCCTGCAGTGGGGTACTCTATAGCGAGTACAGCTCGAATTAGGGTTTGCTATATGTACGCAACTGCATGCTAGTAAAAACCTCTCTTTCCTGTTTCTCGTTTTCGCCTGCTAATTCGACAACAAGGATATAAGTAGCAATCTTAGCTAGCCATATACTCTGAGGGGTACATTCCCTTATTAACTGAACTACATTGCTATAGTAACAACGACTATTGCTCTTCTTGACAGTTACCATGTTGCATCGCGTAACTACCAAGTGCGGTTACTGAGCGGTCAAGAGTCACGACCATTGACTGTCTTCGAATGTTGACCTTCGGGTGATTCTCGATCTTTCGCTTGCTTTATATGAGCTATTGCGGTAATGATATAGTCGCGTTGTTTCGTTAAGGAGTGACACGTGAGTGGAGATCCTTCGGGAATGTTATGAATACCTTTCGGTTATTCCAACATCACTCATCAACACTTCCGCTGTGCAATATCTGCGATCAACCCTTAACAAGATCCTGACTAAGTCACACGCGGACTAACAAACGCTGCAATGCTCGCTGATACTATAAGCAAAATGCTTTATGTAGTAACAAATGTAGGAGATATTCTGCATAAAAATGCAATACATAGAACTTAATTTGCATATACAATATGGAGACAAGCATATTGCGTGCAAGGGTTTGCTGATGTGGGAGAGTTGTCAAATGTATTGATTCTATGGATGTTTCCATTTATTTATGTAGTTTGTTACACAGATTTACACCTCAAGCTGTGGGTGTGCATGGAAGGGAACTGTACACAAAACAACGCATCGTTGTCTACTGTTCGGAATTGGAAGGGAACAGCACGTTGCGTCGTTGTCTACTGTTCGGTCAACTGTGGTCTTGGGAGCGCAGCTGGTCTAAATTCGTGTTTGATTGGCTAAGGTGCCGGCGGAGAACCACGTTCGCGCCCTGAGAGTTGCCCAGCTAATCAAGGCACCAAGGTCAACCCTTGGAATTCCAACGGCAGGGCTGACCTTTTCTTGCCTGGTTGTTTTGGGAGTTATTAGGACGGGTCAACTACACCTCATTTTGGCAAATGGATCTTGCTCGATCGATCCTCCACCGTACTGAAATCACGGTTGTGGTAGCCACACCTTTCGCGAACTTTTTTAATCCTGCCAAAAATACGAACCTGCGCAGGTTCGATTGCGCAAACGAGAAGGGAGTTGACGCGTCCTTATTTCATCTCACCCTCAAACCCAATGTTTGACCAAAACGCTTTTTGTTCCTGAGGCAGATCTGCCAGAGGTCTAACACTGTTTTTGAGCGTGTCGAGGATTGTCGTCGTTCACGTTTCTGTTTTAGGCCAGCCGCACACGTTTTCTGAAGCATTATGGAACAAGAAAGTGGGTGGGGACTGAGGAGATTAAAACCGGAGTCTCAAACAGCCCAAAAGTGCCTCAACCTTCCTAACTTTGGTTGGGTGTGACCGAGTAGATGCTCGCTCGCTTCGCAAACTGTCGAAACAAATTTCGTCAAGCGAAATTGCTGTACTGACGAGAACGATAGCAGTGACAATTTCGCTCACAATTTCGAAGGCCGTCCGAAATTGTTGCGAATGAATTCCTACAGTTGCATTCAAGATCTGGTTACGGATGCGAGGTACTCAGGCTCTGCGATCCGCAACCACAAAACTCGACACCACCCTGGTTCGAGCGCCACTCACGTCCCTTCCCCCAAGCAACCTTCCTAACTTCGAAACTCTTGGAACCCCGGTTTTAACTCTACAACGGTGGGAGCTAGACTATGGGGTGGGCACGAGTTGTAGGAGTTATCAAAGCTCTGTCTGAGTTCTCTAGGACTTGTGTTTTCACAGGGTAAAACAGCAAGAGTTTCACTAAGGAAAATTGAGAATACAGAGTTCAGAATGATAACAAGCAATGGCAAAGATGGACTACATCACATGCAAGGTTTGCCAGTGCTCAGGCAGGTCAACTGCCAGCGTGACAGAGTTGTCAACCTGCCAACGTAGCAAGTCTGCGGTCCGCCAACGCAGCTTGTGTGCGACTTGCCAACGCTGCAGATGGCGGCCTGCCAACGCTGCACCCGCGCGGCTTGCCAACGCAGCATCCGCGCGGCTTGCCAACATTGCATCCGCAGGTGACTGTAAGCGCATGTGCAAGCACCTACTTTGCAGGTGCTTGTAGACAGTTATGCACGACGTGCACTGTCAAGTACATTGCGCAGGTTGTCAGCCACATGCTGACAGTTGCACATGATGAGCCACGTCGACCATGTGCTGCCACGTTGGTCGACTTCGCCACAACAGTCTCGACGACGTTCGCACACCTTCGCACACTCGTCGAGCAGGTAACTCGGTCAACCAGATGAAGTCCCTGACATCTCTGCAGGATGATGACCTTTGTCATCACCGGTTGACGACCTTTGTCATCGCGGGTTGACGACCTTCGTCGTCGCTGCTCGACGACCTTCGTCGAGCACCTTCGTTGAGCACCTCGGTTGACATTTCAAAATGTCAGCTCCTGATTGGTCGAAATTAGGGCACATTCGAATTTCTGGCCAAAATTCGCCTGTGCAGTCTCAAGGTTGCGCAGGGTCAGACGCGACCCTGCGCAGACGAACACCCGCGAACTTCTGCACCAGCTGCGCCACTTGTTCATGCGCACGGGAAGACTGTGTTGCACTCGCGGATGCTTCAATTACTTTTGCATGGATTCCCTAGTACACCTCGTGTACAGGCAACCCTCGAACCCCTGGAGAAGGTCGGCTGCACCTCCCGCACACTCGACCATAAAGTCAGTTTTGCCCATGCGAGGGCGGGGCCAATTTCCTTCAACAGGGACTCGATCAACTTGAAGTTGACAATCGAACGCGGCGCGTTTCTGCCTGCAACTCACGAAGCCCCCTTAGTAATGTAAAAAGCCAAGTACTCTAACGTCTGTGATCATTTTTCACCCATGCCCGCCTGATCCTGTTACCTTAAGCCCAGCCAGAATCGCACAATGTCGGAGTCTCCGAATGAATCTTCGCACCGTTCAGCCGAAGAACAGTAGCAGCAGTACCAGCCGTTCAGCATCATTTGTCATGGCGGAGAAGTAGGGCAGACGGAGCAGAGGAAGCAGCAGACACATCAGGAGACGCAGCTAACACAGACACAGCAGGCGACTGATTCAGAACCACATGACCTACCTGTTGTTCCTCCGTGCTCCCTTCCCTCCCTCTCGGCAGAACCCTCCCCTTCCTCCTCCTCCTCTTCCTCCCCTCTCCGCTCCTCTCTTCCCCGAGAGGAAAGGGCCTCCTCTCTCGGGCCATCTGCGCAACGACATGCAGTTGATCTCACCACCTCCTTCCCGCAGTTCAAGCGAGAAATTGCCCGCATCCGCTGCTTGGCATCCCTCAAATCCGCTGCAGCTGCAGCCGCTGCGGCTTCCTCTGGTGCCGCTTCCTCTCCTCATGCTGGGTCTCCGTCTGGTAGAACGCACTCCAAAGAGCGGTGGCAGGAGTGGGCCAAGCAAGTGAAGGGAAAGAAGTTTCATCCTCATCAGCAGAACGAGCAGCAGGAAGAGGAAAACGAGGAGGACGAGTGGGCTGACCAAGTGAAGGGGAAAATATATCATCCTCATCAGCAGACCGAGCAGCGAGAGGATGAAAACGAGGAGGAGGAGTGGGCCGAGAGAGTGAAAGGAAAGGGGCTCCTGTCACAACAGCAAAACGAGCAGGGGGAGATGGAGGAGCGGGAGAAGGAGGAGCCACAGAGCTGCGATGAAATTCAAATGGATCAGCAAACAGATAAGAATGCAGATAAGCTGACAGATCAGCAGACCGATGAGCAACAGGAGCAGGATCAGAAGCAGATTCAGCAGGTGAAGCAGCAGGTGAAACACTCACAGGGAAAGCCACCGAGACCAAGTCATAGCCGCAGTATGAGTGCACATTCCACTCTCAACAGGCGCCATCATTCAGAGCTCCGTCCTCGTTTCTCCTCGCCAGCTACCCCCTCAGATGCCTCAGGTGAATTTCCAGGTGCATCTTCAGGTGTATCGCCAGGTGCCTCCTCAGGCCCCAGCCGCAGCAGGCACGTTTCCCATTATCGATCGCGCGGCTCCAGTGCTGAAAGGATGCATTTTGGCTCTTTTTCTGGTGGACACTCCTCTGCTTCCGATTCTAATCTTACCTCTGCAGCAGCAACCATTTCGGGCGCTAGCGCTTTTTTGCACACTCAGGGGCCTATTCAGGTCCACCCTCAGGTGTTTTCTAAGGTGCGTGCTCAGGTGCGTCCTCAGGTTTCCCAGTTCCTCTTTGAGACGTGCTTTTCGCCAGAACCCCCGTTGCCTCCTCGTGCAAACCTTCTTCTGGCGAAATACTCTGAACTGTCAAGGATGGAACGTAGAGAGCTCTCAAATAGAGGGCATGTCCTGAGGCCTGAAAAAGGGGAGAGAGTGCGAAAGGAGAGAAAGGTGGACGTGGAAGAGAGAGAGCGAGAGGAGGAGGAAGAGAAGGGATTGGAGGGGAGGAGAGCGAAGGTGAACGAGTGCAGTGCAGAGGGGTTGAGAACGGGAAGGGGAGGAGGTAGGGAGAGGGAGGGGGAAACGGGTAAGTTGGTGTGGGAGAAGCTAGAGCAGCAGCTGGAGGTGCAGATGGAGGAGGAGGAGAGGCGAGACAAATATTTGGAGAATCAGCGAGCAGAGAGCAGAGCGGTGCTGCTGCTGGAGGGAAGATGGTTGGGAGCTGTGAAGGGCAGGGTGGTGAGGTGGATGGGTATGGTGCTGAGGGGTTGAATCCGGTACTGACGCCGGCCAAACCATGCATGCTTTCCCGGCTAAATGCTGCTCGACGCCGCCCATCTGAAGGCAGCAGTTTCGACAGCAAGAGTGTGGGAATTGGAGGAGAGGAGAAGGGAGAGATAATAGGGAAGATTGATTGGACGAGTGATCGAAGTGGGATGGAGGGTGAGGGAGAGGAGGGGGATGAGGAGGAGGATGCGGAGGAGGAAGGAGAGGAGGAAGGGAAGAAGGGCGGGGAGATGCTATCTGCAAGGGAAGAGGCCATGATGCTACTTTGGGAGATCCCGGGCATAGGGAGCGAGGAGGGGGAGGAAGAGGAGGAGAGGAGGAGGGTGCGATTATGTCACTCCCTGGCAGCAGCAGCTGGGGAGATTGCCAGTGGGGCTTTAAATGTGGCAGGGGGGATCAAACAAAGGGCGTTGAACGTGAGGGAGGGGATTAAAGAAGGGGCATTGAATGTCAGGGAAGGAGTTAAGGAAGGGGCGTTGCATTTCAAGGAAGAAGTGAAGGAAGGGGCGTTGCATTTTAAGGAAGAAGTAAAGGAAGGGGCGTTGCACGTCAAGGAAGAAATTAAGGATGGGGCGTTGAATGTTAGGGAAGGAATCAAAGAAAGGGTGTTGAACGTGAAGGAGGGGATAAAGGGAGGTGCAAGGAACATAGCGTCTGTGGCAGTGGCAGCAGCAGCAGCAGCAGTGTCGGGGATAGCCTCTGATGAGTCAAGAAGGGCCCATAACATGGGACGTTTGCCTCGACATATGACTCTCAGCGGTGATGACTCTAACTGGGGCTGGGATATTGAAGGAGGGGCAGGAGGAGAGGGAGTGGGAGGAGGAGGAGGAGGAGGAGGAGGAGGAGGAGGAGGAGGAGGAGGAGGAGGAGGAGGAGGAGGAGGAGGAGGAGGGAACAGGTTCTTGCAGACGCTCGGTAAGGTGAGGGGGACCATGTTGGCGTTGAGCAGCAAGGGTCTACACAGAAGGGAAACCTTCAGGGCAACTAGCCCTATTTCTCCCAGGTTCTTTCGCAATTTGCCCAGTGTTTTCAGTCGTAAAACGGCGCCTGCTGAAGAGACAGTGCTTGTTCCCATGGCCCGCGAGGGGGGAAGAGTGGTGAGAAGCAAGAGTGTGGGCCAGAAGGGAGTGACTGAGGTTGGTTTGAATCCAGACGTGGGAGCAAGGGAGGTTGGAAGTCCACGCTCTCGGGACCTGGAGAGTGCTTCAGAGTCGCTTTTGCAGCCACAAAGCCTGAGAAGGTCCTATTCAAGGGAGGCGGGACCTGGTTCTCAGCCGCTTCAAAGCCTGAGAAGGTCCTATTCAGGGGAGGTGGAACCTGGTTCTCCGCCGCTTCAAAGCCTGAGAAGGTCCTATTCAGGGGAGGTGGAACCTGGTTCTCAGCCACTTCAAAGCCTGAGAAGGTCCTATTCAGGGGAGGTGGGACCTGTTTCTCAGCTGCTTCAAAACCTGGGAAGGTCTTCTCCAGGGGAGGTGGGATCTGGATTTGGGGTGCTTCCGAGCCTGGGGAGGTCTTATCTGGGGGAGGTGGAGATTGGTGCTGTTGGGTTTGCAAAGCTTGTACGGAGATATGATGATGATGATGATGAGGAGGAGGAGGAGGAGGAGGAGGAGGAGGAGGAGGAGGAGGAGGAGGAGGAGAAGGAGGAGGAGGAGGAGGATGCGGATGAGAGCGAGAGTAACAATAATGAGGCTGGCATTGAAGAGGATGATGAGAGTGACAATCACAAGTGTGGTAGCAGCAACAGGGCCATCTGGTGGGGCGGTTATGAGGAAGAGGAGAAGCTGAGGGCTGATGATTCAGGTGAAGATTCAGGTACAACTTCATGTGAATGTTCACAGAACCCAGTTGTGCTTAGTGGTTTGGAGGAAGGAGAGACTTCGAGTGGGCGAGCGGTAGCGAAAAGGGCATTGGAAGAGGGGAGCGCATTGAATGCGGGAGGAGGATCAGAAGAGGAAGGAGGGTTAGGAAGGGGTTTGCAAGGGGGAGGAGGATGGCAAAGAGCAGTCGCTGGATGGGGTGCTTTGAGGAAGCTTGACAGTAGGCGGCGAGATCGTCAGTCTAGGTCATCATTTGATTCTGATCTACCTTCTGTGGAGGAAGAGGAGGTGAAACAGTATTTGAGTGAGGAGGGGAGAGAGGGGGGGGAGGGAGAGGATGGGCCGAAAGGGAGAGTGATGGATGGTGGGAGAGAGGAGGAGGATGGCAGAGAGGTGGAGGGTGAAAGAGAGGAGGAGGATGAAAGAGAGGAGGAGGATATTAGAGAGGAGGAGGATGCAGGAGAGGAGGAGGATGAAAGAAAGGAGGATGAAACAGAGGGGGAGGATGAAATAGAGGAGGATGGGAGAGAGGAGGAGGACAAAAGACAGGGAGAGGAGGGGAGAGAGATAGGGGAAGGAGGAGATGCAATGCGGAGAATAGGGAAGAAGGAAGGAGAGTTGGAGGGGGGGAATAGGAGTGAAGGGGAGGAGCAACAGAGAGAGCCAGAGGAGGGAAGGTGCATCGGGGATGTGGGAGTGAGGCAGCAGCCAAGACAGGCAGAGGAGGGTGTAAAGGTGCAAGGGGGGGATGAGGTGGAGGGGGAGGGCGAGGTGGAGGGGGAGGGCGAGGTGGAGGGGGAGGGCGAGGTGGAGGGGGAACGAGGGGTCGAGGTACAAGGAGGGGCGAAGGAGAGTGCAGGGGTGAAGGGAGGAAATACTTAAGAAGGTGATAGTGATAGGATGCAGGAGGATAGAGCGCATGTGGAGGGAAATTGCAATAGGGAAGTAGGAGTAGGGCAGGAAGGAGGAGAAATAATGGAGGGTAGGCCGGTGGAGGGGAAGGGAGAGGAGGAAGTGAGAGAGAGAGCTGGGAGTGAGACAAGGGATTAAATTTGGAAGGGAGAGGGAAGAAGAGAGTGAGGAGGGAAGTCGTAGGGATGAAAATGATGTGGAGGAGAATGGGCAGAGGAAAGGCGAAGGGGGGAGTGAGGGGGAAGCAGAGATAGCAGGGGAAGAAATGGCATCAGCATCTGAAAGAGGAGTTGTTGAACCATCGCTGCCAGCTGTAGTGACTGCTCCTGCTGTAGCTGTATCATATGTATCATCATCAGATGTACCTGCATCAGGCATAACTACTTCATACATGCCTGTTTCATCACATCGGCAGTGGCGGCCGCGGTGGCAGCAGGAGACGTGGCGACTGATGAGAGTGCAGCCAGTGCTGCTGTGCTGTTGCAGGCAACACCAAACTCTCTTTGAACATACTTCGCAGCTGTTAGTGAGGCGAGGAGCAGCAGATGGGCAGGAGGTGCAGAGGCAGAGGCAACAGGCAATCAGGGAGAGTGCCGCTTGTGCCGCTGTGCTGCTGCAGGCAGACCAACCTCTATATGAATGGACTTAGCAGCTGTAAGTGAGGCCAGAGCAGCAGATGGGGCAGGAGGTGCAGAGGCAGAGGCAACAGGCAACGTGGTAATCAGGGAAAGTGCCGCCGGTGCCGCTGTGCTGCTGCAGGCGTACCAACCTTTCTTTGCATGAACTTAGCAGCTGTCAGTGAGGCGAGGGCAGCAGATGGGGCAGGAGGTGCAGAGGCAGAGGCAACAGGTGACGTGGTAATCAAAGTGAGTGCAGCCAGTGCTGACATGCTGTTGCTGATGCTGCCATGCTGCTGCATGCAAACGAGTTTCTGTTTGAAGGGACACATGAGCATTTAGTGAGAAGAGAGGCAATCGAAACAAAAGCAGAATCAGAAGCTGAAGCGCAAGGAGAAGCAGCAGCATGAGGGGGTATGTGAGGTTTTGTGAAGGGAAGACGAGAAAGACCAAAGTGAAAGGATGTGAGAAGAAAGCGTTGCTTAAGTTTCCATCCAGGGAGATACATGGGCAGTGTTCCTGAGGTGGGGAGCCAAGCAGGCAAGGGCAAAGATTAAAAAGCGATAATCTGGACTTTTAAATTCATGTACTATTTTGATTATAGCAATGAATTACAAGCATATTTCTATAATATATTGCAATAATCTAGTAGTATGGATCCGCTATTTGCCTTATTGAGTCGCTTCATTATTGGGGGGGGCACTTGCAATTAGCTATCTCATAACGAACTTGTTGGGAGTATGATGCAATGTTCGAGTAATTAAGGGCATCCACTGAAGTTGGAATTTTGCGTGCTCAAGCTCGCATGATTCTGCTGCATGTTGCGTCGATCATGGGTGGGATGGATACCGCTTTGGTGGACCATGGGTGGGATTAATTAAAGGATGAGTCGAAGATGATGTGCTTTTATCTGGGTGATGCAAAAGTGTAAGTAGGGCACACTCTTGGAATAAACAAAATACTTGCGCTAAGATCCAATACATGCTACAGCAGAGGCAACCGGAAGATATATGCACAGATCCGTAGATGGGATAAATGGTAGTACACTCTGCAGTTTTCCCGCTCGCACTGGTGGGGAGGGGGGGGAGGGGGAATTGAAACCAAATGGATGTGGATGCGATTCAAGGACATATCAACTTCAAACATCAGGCAAGTTACGTATTAAGGATTGATCAATCCGATAATGCATCCAGGTTCCTTATGGGTCTTATCATTTTTTGCTGCAGTTTCGTGTATGTCCATTCACATGATTATCCCCCATTTTATAGTAACCGATCATTTGAAATGTCTTACCATACATGTAGAAATACACATTCTTTTAACCACTGATAATTCGATGCCCTTGTTTATTGTTGACGCCATGTTTTACCTCAAAAGTATCAACTCATATGGAGGTGAGAAGAAGTGAGGTTGTGTAGGTGTTACGAGTGCAATTGAGTGAGAGAGCGAGGAATGCACTATCAAAGCAATTAAACAACATGGGCGAAGGCATAAGCGAATGTTATATAGTGAAGGCATGTGGTAACGATAATGGGCGAACATGGGGTGCCCGGAGCGCCGAGGTGAGGAAGAGTGCCCGAGGCATAAGGCTGGATCGCGGGTACCAGCCGAGCCGCCTGGTTTGGCCGTGACGGTTGTGGTGGCAAAACCAATAGCCAAGGCGAATATCGCAATGTGATAACGGAACACCCTGGTTGTGATGGCGGGGACAATGTTGTACACGGTATGTGAGGTGGCACAAAGAAAGGAAGAGGTGTTTCCTTACACCACCCCCCTCCCCTAGGCCCTTAGGAAAGTGTGTTGACGTCTCGGAAGTTTCCGCTGCAAATGTAGTTGGAGAGGACCGGGTGATTCTCAACTTTGTCCAGCAATAACCAGTTGTCTTCTGCTGGTGTTCGATCCTTCTAGTGGAGTGGGAATTTGATGCGGTAAGCTCCACATGGGACACAAACTAATTGGCCGAGGATTTTTTTTTTTTTCAGGTTCAATGACTGGCTCCGTATGCGGTCATGTCACACTGGATGGTCAATTGCGTAGGAGTTTCCTCGTGGATGGAATGTAGGGGTGGAGCAGGCTGGCGTGGAATGATAGGTTGACGTACCAGTCAGTAGAGGTTTGCCATAACATGGGTTATCATTCGACTAATTTGAAACGACCCGCAATATGTTGGGCATAAACTTAAGGTCATCGACATGCAAGCATTTAGAGTGTTGAGTAGGACCAGATCTCTAGGTTGGTATATGACAGGGTGGTGGTGGCGATCAGCGTTATGCTTAGTGATGAGGTTGGATTTTTCTAACTGCGCACGCACACGTCCTACGTGCGGCATTGGGCAACCTCGCAAAATGACGAGCTTCACGAAACAGCTGGTCTGGAAGGCCCTTCCTTTTGCAGCAGCAGCTCGTAGTTACTTGGCGAGGTGACAATTACTCGTCGCCAACCTATGGCAGGCTCACGCAGTAGATAAACAGTGTCTCTGATCTTCCTCACATCTGACGTCACTTAGTTCGGTTAAAAAAACGAGTTCATCGTGAATACCCAAGATCGAACCGTCTGACCTCCGCATTGGCTTGGGTCGAAGCAGGGTGGGCCTTGAGGTTTGAGTGGCATTGGTTGCGCGGCGTCACCATTGTCGTATTCAGCTGCAATGCTGACGCGACGATGGTTGCCAAGCGGCATATCTGCGCTCGGGAATTTCTTGGCTCGCTCCATACACAACCTTCATTGGGCGGCACCATTACTGGTCGTAACTGAGTGCTGTCCCATGCTGTCATGTCGTGATGTTGTGCAGGGTAGTGATGGTGATGGGTGGTTCATGTGCAGTTTGATTTGTCGAGTGTTGGAGTGATTCTCGTTCAGCAGTCAATATCGTGATTTCGAGTGCATGCTTGTGCGATTGGTGCATGAGGTCGTCAAGGCGCTCCTGCGTCAACCCGTCTTGAAGGATGCGCTCAGCCATGGCGAGGGATGTCGGACAATCTTAGCAGCAGTCTTAGTCTTGACCGCTAGCAGTGGTACTAAGCAGTGAGGGACGTCCAGCCCCCCTCAAAATTGGGAATACATTGGAAGTGTGCGCGGCCTGCAAAGGAACGTGGCTCTGAATAACATGAGCGAAGCCAAGTGTTACGAGTGCAATTGAGTGAGCAAGCGAGGATTGCACTTATCAAAGCAACTGAACAACACGAGCGAAGGCATGAGCGAATTTTCTATAGGAAAGGTATCTGGTAACGGTAATGGTGAAGATGGTGTGCCCTACGAATCTAGGGTCGGGATTGAGAAGAGTGCCCAATTCGTAGGGCCGGATCAAAGGGTTACCAGCCGAGCTGTGCGGTTTGGGCGTGACGGTCGTGGTGGCAGGAACAGTAGTTGAGGCAAATTTTACGAGGTGGTTATGGAGTATTGTTTGATTGTGATGGCGGGAACAGTGTTGTACGTGGTATGTGAGGTGACGCAAAGTAAGGAAACGAAGCAGCGCCCCTTAAACGGCGCGGCAGATGTGTTCGTTGCGACATCATACAGTGGCGTGCTAGGTCGACCCCCGAGTACGATGCCCGTAGTGGTAGGGTCGTGGCCTCGTACAGCGTAGAATATTGATTTTCTCGGCGAGCACCAGGACTTTGTTGAAGTTATGAATCCCGTGAAGTAAAATATCATGCGAGATTTCCGGCTTCAAGTAGCCGACGCAGCGATCCACTCGCTCCACTTCGTGCATGTAGCTCACATGTTCGCACAGCGCGAGAAAATCGCTAGTCTTGGAATGACCCAAGCTGTCGCCAAGTGCGTAGCTTCTGGCGTGCTGAAATTGAAGCCGCGATCGGCTCGAAGCGCGGTCGAAGCCTTGCGCATTCTACGTGCTGTATTGGGCAGTTTCGCAGAAAGAACTCAAATTTACGGTTGGCCTCGAGGGCCTTTCCCTCTGTGACAGCAAGGAGACGGCGTACCGAATCTTCGCTGCATCCGACGTGACGTAGTTCGCGGAAAAAAACAAGTTCATCGTGAAGATCCACGTTCTAACCGTCGGACCCTCACGCTAGCTAAGATCGAAACAGGGTGGGCGTTGCATCTTGAGCGGCACTGGCTCGCAGGTGGCGTGGCTATTGACAGGAGCCGCAAGGCTGACGTGACGACGGGCTTCGCAAGGTGTGTTTGTTTCCGGCATTTCCCTGGCTCGGTCCACATTACCGGCATGGATAGGGTGGCGCCATCACTGATTGCGCCAGAGCGTTGTCTTACGCTGTCATGTTGCGATGGTGTTCTCGATGAGATGACAATTGGCTCCTCAGACGGTGCTGGTGCTGGTGCATTCACTGATGATTGTTGAGGCGTAGAGTCGCGTTCCGCCGTCAATGTTGCAATCTCGAGCGCCAACTCTTGCAGTTGGCGCATGATTTTGTCGAGGCGTTCCTGCGTGAGACATTCGAGCGGAATGCAGGCGTGTTCGTCCATGGCGGGGGTGTCGGACTAGCTCATTCGGGGTGGCTGTATGTGTTTAAGGGAGAGCACACGACCAGTGGTGCTTGGTCGCTGAGGGATGTCTACCCCCTCCAAAAATATGAGATAATGTGGGAAGCAAAGGTGCGGGACAAAAATATGAGATAATGTGGGAAGCAAAGGTGTGGGCGCGGTCCGAAAAGGATTGTGGCTGTAATCCCAAGTGTTACGAGTGCAATTGAGTTAGCGAATGAAGATTGCACTATCGAAGCAAAACATTGACGAACTAAGGAACGAGAGAATGTCATGTAGCAAACTAGCATGGTAACGGTAAAGCACAAACTGTGGGGTGCGCGACGGGTCTGGCGCCGAGTTTGGGAATTGTCGAGGCGGAGGACTGGAGCGCGGGTTACCAACCGAACCGTGAGGTTGGGTCGCGATGTGAACAGTGGCGGGAGAAGTGGTCAAGGTGAGTGTCACGAGTGGTAACGTTTTACTGTAGGGTGCTGATTTTGGGAACAGTCGTGTACGCGGTAAGCAGGGGCACGAAGTAAGGAAAGGGAATATTCCTTACATTTCCTTACAATAGAGTATATATGGGTTTAGGGTATTTTTTGGTATGTGGATTATGTACACATTTAATGAGTGTTCTAATATTTGTCAGGGTCGAGGGTGTGCTGGTGGGATTTCCTGTCTGTTCTTCACGAATGACGACAAACTGCAGACCCCACACCCCCAAGCTTCCATCCCAATTGAAACAGATCAGTGCGCTGCGTTTCTTTGTTCGGTTGAATATGGCTTATCTCGGTTCCTGGAGGTGCCGCTGGTCAAGAGCAGTGGTTGATTGGCTAGGGTGCCGCCGAACCACGTTTCAGCCCTGGGAATTGTCCAACAGAGCCACCAACACAAGTCAAACCTTGGGGGTGTCTCGTGGGCGTGGGATGATATAAGCTTTTTTCCGCCGAGGGTCCCTGTCTTTCCGAAAACGCCCCACTGTCTTTCTGGCTCTGTCTGTGCAAAAAGACGGGCGGAAAACGGGCGCAAGGCCCCGCCGAATACGACACGGCTCTCCGGGCCGAATTGTTGCGCCCACCTGACCCAAAAAAACCAGCTCGGGCAGAGGCCGAAATCGAAAGGCAACACCAACTTTGGCGAGGGCAGTTGTAGGCGAAACGCTCGCGAGAAGCGAGGTTACCCCCCGGACGGCCGACGACACCCTCTTGTCGCACGACCGGTTGCGACGGGACGGTCGTCAAGTCGTCGCAGAGCCTGTCGCACGAGAACTCTCTACAGAGTGCTTCGCGATCAGACATTTGAAACCTTCTCACATTTCGTATGAACAACGCGGTGTATTCTGACACCATAAAATGGGTCGACCAATCGGCGAACGTGTTCCTCCTCCGACGCAGGAACCAATACCAGACGACCGCATCCCTTGTTCATCAGGAGCCAACCGTCGACCCTGGAATTGGCGGGCGGCCAGGAGGTCCAGATCTGAAAACCGGGTGACTTGATTAGTGGATTCAGCTCAAGGTGGGGCTTCAAAGCCAGTTGTCGCCCTCATTCTGATTCTTTTTTGTCTTGTTCACGTTTTTTCATGATGGCCAATGCGTTGTCCTCCAAGTGCTCATGCACCCGCTTCATCCATTTTTTCCGCTAAGTCCTCAACGCCCCACCCCTAGCACGTATCAGCTCCCACAGCAGCCCTCGTAGAAAGTCTGCATACCGTCGTGGTCCTCGATCTGGTTTTTTGTAGACGATTAGTTTTGACTGCCTCCCTTTTTTTTTTGGGCAGCCCGACCGTCCAATTTGTCATTTGTAGATTAGTCCACAGGTTCTGCAACTCGTCCCCAAATCGAGAGAGGCGCATGTAGAGCTATCTTGAAAACATTTATGCAACACGCTAGATTACAAGGTTCTGAATGTCCTATATGATACGCTTGTCTACCATAGAGCGTTATGTAGACAGCACCGTAAGTTCATCCTCTACGGTAATACTTGTCCGTAGTTGTGATCTGCAAACTGATCTAAACGGATAGAGTCGTCTAGTTAGAATCGGATACTCTTCGACGACATTCAGGTTCAGAGCGACTCTACAGTGTCGCGTTAGTGTATTTCTTTTCTGATCCATCCATGACGTAGTGTACGTTTTCTTAATCGTCGAAACCGCTGATGCGCGACCACGTACATCTTTTGTGTTGAAGTTGACCGACCACTTGAAGTTAGTAGCGATACCCATTTAGGTAGGTTCGTTTTTGCATGCACCCGGAAGTTTGGCGAACCCATATGACGTTTACCTAGTTAGGCGCGGTTTTCTTTCTCCGTAGGGCACAATGTCCTCAGATGGGTTCGATTGGGTCCTATATTTTTGGCACCAATTTGGCGGGTGCGACGACAAGGACGACGACGAATTAACCGACGCAGAGGATGACTATGCTCAGGATGCAGGCAACGATCTCATCTACAGTCCCGCTGTTGAAGACCAGTACTACGAAGCTGCAGAGGCTCCCTCGCCAGTCGTAGAAGAGGGTACCGCGGCTGCTGAAGACGAGGGAGGCCGGGAACCAGTTGCATTAGAAAGGGACGGTGGAGAAGAGGGAGTCTTGGAAGCAGGTGCAGAGGAAGCGGACGATGAAGAGACGGAGTCGGAATATGGCGACCCGATCGAGAACGAAATAGAACGGCAGGCAGACGAAGGCGACGGTGAAGAGGATGAGACCGAGTACTCGGACGCAGTCGAGGGAGACGACGACGATGACAGTTCGGCTGACGAGGACGATGAAGAGACGGACACCGATTTTAGCAACGCCAGTGACGAAGACATGGAGGAGCGGGAAAGCGATGAGGAGGGTCAAGGGGGCGAGAGTTCAAGCCACCACGGAGCTGCCGAGGGTGTAGGTGTTGGGCAGTCAAACACCACTCGACCGTCTCAAGGCCAAAGATCATCTGCAGGGGACCAACAACCTTCGCAAGGCCAAAGGTCTGCTCGACGTCGACGACGCTGGCGGGGCCGACGATCTGCGCAGAGACAACCACCTTGGCATGGCCAAGACGATCAGAATTCAAGCCACACTCGGCGTTCCCTGTTTAACGAAGACACCGGTTTCCTTGGGAGCGATCCACCGCAGAGCGACGCCGAGAAAGCTCACAGGAAAATGCTCGCTACCGTGCATATCGACGGAAAAGCCGCACACACCAGAGCACAGTACGCCTGCAACTGGCGCCATTACAAGCGATGGGTTATTGTAATGATGATGACTCTGCTGGCAGACGTAATTCCAGAGTCCGAGAAAATTGACCTCGAGAACCCAGACGAAGTAGGCAGGTATATGGGCGACGACTTGAAACTCTCGTGGGACTCGGTGGACGACTCCGAGCAGCATCTGCACGGACCCCGTGTTACCGGGTGGAGGATTATCCGCTACCTAGAGTACTTGTTCAATGAGACACCTGCACAAGCGAAGGCCCTCAAGGGAGATGCCCCTGTCGTTGCAGGGAGGGAGCCCAAGCCCAGCACACCAAAGATGATTAAGGCGAGAATGAACGCTATCGGCTGCCTCGGCAAATGCGAGTCTGCGCTGTACGACTACCCCCTTTCCCAGATGCAAGACAAAGTCGCGCAGGGCAGGGCGTTTATGAGAGTGAAGCTGGTCAACCTCAACGAGGAGCAGATTCGGTGAGCAATTTGTTGTGGTAGATGTGAAGCACATTCCACTCACCTTGCAGTTCATAACCGAAAGCTCTAACGAGTCGTGGACGATCATCGTCGCTTCGTACCATTGCTTAGCGTATAACGACTGCCTACTGTCTGTGCAGAACCGGCGCGGATCAGCACCGTGGGTCTCTCGACGACTGCTACAACGTGGATCAGTACAAGGAGCTGCATCACAACATTATTCCAGAAAAGACTTTTAAGATCTACGCGCGGAGCAAGGATTTTCCATCGCAGGCGCTGTGGAGGGTTCTCGCCGTGAAGGTCATGATTCAGCTGGCGCACCAGGTTCTGGGAAGGGGGGTCTCTATTCGCAAAATCCGATTCGCCAACATGTTCATCCGCATGTGCCGGAGCAGCACCCGCGTAAAAGGGAAGATGGACCTTCCTGTGCTCGTCATCGCCTCGAGGAAAACAAAGACCAACCTTTCCAATAACCTGACACATCAGTATCTGGCGAGGCACATCGACTGGCAGCTCTGCGGCGTTGGCGGGGTTTTCTTGTGGGTTCATTGGCTCTACGATCTCGTCCCGATTAGATACGGCCCTGGAGTGGTACCTCGACTCAAATTTCGGAAGCCGCGTAAGTGGACCAAGAAGCACCTGTTTTTTGGCATAAGGAAGCCGAATGACCCTCCTCCGCAGCCGCAAGACGAGATGAAGTACGTGACTCACAACAACTGGATCCGCTGGGTCATGAAACAGACAAATTGGATGTTCAGCAAGGTGACGCACATTTTCAGACGATCGGGGGCGCAGGGGCTGAGCGACGACCGTTGCGCCGATGCAGACATTGGTGCTCTGGGTGGGTGGGAGTAGGGAGAGATGCGGAAGGCGTACATTATTGGGATTCCTTTTCATCCGATGCTTATGATGGCTGGATTCACCGGAACTCCGGGGGATTACTACATCGGCAGAGCACACGCTGTTCTCCCAGTAAAAAAGGAGTGGAAAAAGCTGAAGAAGCTTTTCAGAAAGCACATCTTCCCCTGGGCCGAGAAGCAGTTGAAAAAGGTAAATTTGTGGGCTTGAATTCACCAGTTGGGAGCAGATGAGGTATTCAATCATAGCATCTCTTCGACTTTGCAACCGTCCCTCACCACCAGGTCGATGAGTACAACCGTCCCAGGACCTCCTACAAGCAGCATCACTCTGGGCGGAGGTTTTTGGAGTGCCTCATCAACTGCGGTTGGGACGTGGTCGCGCAGACCTTGCAATGATGTGGATCCACTGTCGCGAGCACGAGTTCGACCCAAATGAACCACGATGCGACTGCCCGCGACACCCATATGTGCAGATAAGCCGTCTCTGCAAAGAGCCCTTGTTTCAAAAGTGGGCCAAGATTGTTGCAGCCATGGACAAAAACGGTCAGGACATGAGGGAGAACGCGGGACAGTCGATGGAGGCCGTAAGTGTCTTTTTCGCCACTGATTATTCTTGTTACTGCTAGAATTCTCACCGCCTAACGTGCTTCCGTTTCGCAGAACGCTATTTACCGTATCGAGGGAGAGCACGAGACAGCGAAGCTTCTCGCAGAGAACCATTGCTTGCGGAAGCAGAATGGGCAGAAGGACGTCCTCACCGCCGAGCTCCAGGCCGAAAACCGTGCGTTGAAGAGCGACAAAAAGAGTCTCCTGGAGCAGCTGGCGCAGCTCAAGGCCGAGTTGGCCGCTCTCACGGTCTCCTCGGCGGGCAACGTTGGCGCCGACAACTCTGCCGCAGGAGCTGCGGGCTCCTCGAAGATGGAGAAAGGTGGAGCTGGCCCTTCAACCCCAGAGCCAGCTGCACCTACACCAGAGATTGTCTACTTCGACAGTGTAGTGAGGCCGTGGCGTGACAGCACCACAGTGGCAGACGCATGGGCGTTGTGGAACAAGGCTAGCTTCCTTGTGGAAGGCCGAACACTGCGTGCTGTTGCAGAGGATCCTCGCTTTATCGTTAAATGGGCACATTTCAAGAGGGGAGAGGAATGCGAGGACGAGAAAGGCAAGTTCAAACCCACCGTGCGCCTCGATGCCAAGGATGGCACTTGTGAAAAGCAGCTGCGTCGCATTCACAAGGCTATGTTAGCGGTGGAAAAGTTCAGGGTGGACGACTCGGTGGAGGCGATGACCAATGACGTGAACGTGCTGTTCCAGACATCTCCCTCGGTTTTCGCAGATGGGCTAATCGTTAAGGAGAAGAGGGGCACGAAGAGGCAGCGAACATCAACGGTTGGGGGGAAAAGCCTCACGGACGATGCGCAAGAGAGGGTTTCGTACCTTCTCGTGCTGAATGGTCTGCGCGACGACACGTGGGGGGAAGAACTCTTCGGCAAAGCCCAGTGGATGACGATCAAGGACGTAGAGTCTCAAAAGCCTTTGAAGAAAAGGCCTGGGGCGTGACTTGGGGCGTAGAATTAGGGGTTATTATGAGGTGGTGCGAAATTTTTGTGCATGGGGTTTGCGTTTGCCACATGCGTAGAGAAACATTTTAAAACTCTACGCGCAGACTCGTAGGACCTTTATATGCCAGGGTATATTCTGACGTGAAAGCGTCCAGGCCAACCTGAAGGGTTTAGGGTGCTCTCTTCAACATTGTCGAGGTAGATGGTGTGCGTGTTGGTGGTTTGCTGTAAAAACTGGTGTTTTAGGTTGTTGCATGGTAGAGATGGACAGTTCCCTTCTGATCGGTCGAGAAACCGACCTGAGAAATGCGGAGATTTCCGGGCGAGGCGGCGTCGGACTCACAACAACTCTACGCGGTTTCTCTCACCATATTGATTATGGTACGATTGATTGTGATTTGTTCCTTGCTTAGACGACGAGACAACTTTGCGTGCCTCGGAAAAGAGCATTGTTCAGAAGTGCAGGTGTAGATAGTGTGGAGCTTGGCCACGGACACGTGGACACAGCTTAGATGCAAATATGGTAGAGTTGGTTAACAAGGAACCTGTAGTCCGCAAAATGTTTTATGAGGTTGCATCGAACTCACGACAACTCTACGCGGTTCCTATTACCATTGGGTTCTAATTTGCAGACAAATAGGTTCGTTGTTTATGCGACGGTAGATTGTGGTTGATTAGTTTAGTGAGGGCGGGAGAACAGATGCAAAGATGCATCAAGTTGCATCGGACTCATAGCAACTCTACGCGGTTTCGTCTACCAATGGGTTTGAAGGTGCAGACAAATAGGTGTTTTCTTTAAGCGACGGTACATTGAAGTTGTTTAGTATTTCAGAGAGTCCTCACCATTGCGTGCGATCGTTTGAGAGCTCTGTTTAATTCTGCAGGTGTCGGTTTTGTGGAGCTTCATTGAATTCGGAGAGCCGCGACAATTTCTACATTTTAAGGGGATAAGTGTTCAACAGCCCAAATCTTCGGGTATACACTATCATGCAGAACATCTTTAGTTATCGTGCAGTAGACCAGATACACTGGACAGAGCTTAGATGTGAGGATCGTCAAATTGGTTTAGCGGGGTACTGCTCAAAGCAACGGTAGATGTATGGAACACATTTAATTCTCATTATCATGCAGATCAGCAACTGCACACTCTAACTACACATCACCCGTCAATCACTCATCCCCCTTCTCCCCCTTCTGCCTCGGCCCACGTCGCGTTGGCAGTATGGAAAGCGTTGCGCCCTGGTGGCGAGCCAGTCCCCTAGAAGCGAAGCCACACTGACACCAGTAGACCGTGACCCTAGCTACCACCTTGGCGAGATTGGTCACTTCTACCTCGTCCTTGGGGAGGTTTAGGATCTCGACAATCTTGCCCTCCAAGACAGCCGGCCATTCCTTCTTTATGAGTTGTCTGTCTGAGACCTGCTTCACTGCAACTATGCCGCTTCGGGCCACTTCTGCCGCATGCTTCGACAGCTCCTCGTCGTTGACGATGCAGCTCGCGACGGTCAAGGCGCCAGCTTTGTAGTCTTCTTCTGGAGTACCAATCGAGGCTCCCCATAAGGTGTACAGCGCTGATGCTACGCCAGCAGCGTACACTGCAGGAGGGACTTTGTCTGGGGCTGGTTCCACACCCGTGCAGCCAAGCAGCATTGCCAAGCCGATTCCTTCGCAGAGACCGGTCTGCAATTCCGCACCCTTTGCCAGACGCTCGTTCGTTTTCTTCAAGACGACACCGAAACTGTTGGGAGGGCAGTATCAACAAGCAGCGTTTTGTGAGCACACCGTAAGCCTCCAACAATGCATTGCAACATACGTCACTCACTTCTCAATCCGGGAAATGTGCAGCTCGTTCAGAACGCTCCAGACACCTGTCGGCATCTGCTTGGCAAGGTTGAGATGGGCCGACCACGCTTGGACATCCTCCTTGTCCATGCCGTAGGCGATGGGGTCCGCATCTGGAGTGTATGCCATCCAGCAGATGGCGATGCTGAAGTTCCTATTCCGCTCGCTGTCAAAATTCCCCAGATTTCTCTTGCACCCTCCAACTGTCTGCTCGGAACAGTACTTGCCTCCCGCTGTTGCCTTCTTCCGCTTGAAAAACCCGCCTGCTTTGTACGGCTTATCTTCCCCGTACACTTTACCCAGACCGTCTGCTACAACACAAACCTTCCCTCTCTTGCCCTCTCCGATCCCGTCCCCATCACTAGCAATCGCTTCATCTGCACCTGTCTGCGACTCGCTCTGGTCCGCCTCCACATCCCTCCCCCTTTTCAACCCACGTGTACCCTCTGAATGTTCAGGCATTTGACGAAGCCTGTCTTCCCCAGAGGTTTCCATTGCCGGCTTTCCAGCACCATGATCCTCCGGTCCCCGTTCCTGCATCAGTCAAAGTCGTGCAGCAGATAGTCGCGCCCTCTCCGACGCTAGAGCCCTCGTACGCTCCGCAGCCCGAGTTCTCTCCTCCTCTTCCTTCGCTGCCAGACGCTTCTCTTCCGCTTCCATGTCTGCTATTTGAACGACCACATCTGCATTCTTCTTTTCTCCAGAAGTCTCATCCACCCTCTCTGCCTCCTTGCCGTCCGAGCTCCCATGTTCTTTCTCTTCCACCGTGTCGTGTTCGCCTCCTCTTTCCTTGATCTGCACGTCCTCTCCGACACCTTCAACAGCACCCTCCGAACCGGTGTGCGCCAATAGTTCCCCCATTGCCCCCTTCGCCCCCTCTCGCACATTCCCCTTGCCCACACCTGTCTGTGGCTGTCCGTTTTCACCACCTTTTTGTACTTCCTTATCTACCGCTTCAACATCCGTGGCGACACCCAGAGTCATGCCATGGATGTTAGTATGCTGCAGGGGGGTGGAAGGGGCGGCATCTGGAATTGAAGGCGCCAACAAAACACCTGCGGCCTTTGCTGGAGGCGAATGCAGCATGCTAGACCTCCCGATTTCCACCTCTCGCCCCGTGTTTCGCTTCCCGTGCACAGCGGCCATGATCTCTTCCTTCAGCGTCTTTGCAAACTACCGTTGATGTTCTGTGGTATCAGCCACCTGCTTCTCTTCCGCCCGCATTATCAATTCTTCTACGTACTGCTTTATGAACGGCTTCAAGGACCGTTGAAGCGCCTCAACATCGACACCGACCAACTCCCCCCTCTCTCTCGACGCATCCGTATCCGCCGCGAGCTCCTGCGGTCCACTCTTTCGGTCGTCGTCGGGAAGCTTCTTCAATTTTTTTGCAGATGTCTCTCCGCCTTGTCTGCGCTGCTCGATCTGCCGTTCAACATTACTTGCTGCCACCGTCCGAGCCGCCGCATGCTCTCCCAACTTCACCTCTTGTGAACTCCCTTCCGCCTGTCTGCGCCGCTGCACCCTTAGTCTTTCGGCCTCTTGTAGAGCACCCTTCATGAACCCACACTCCGCGTCGTTGACGTGCATAGTCCCCGCCTCTCCGCTCAGCAATGGATCTGACATACCCCCCTTGGTCAACAGCGATTGGGTATGGCGCGTCCTCGGCTTCCGCGTGAGCAACAGCGTAGACGGTGCACGGACCCCTGTGTCGGCATGCGCCTCCGTGGCTTCCTCCTCTTCACCGTCTTCCTCATTTGTCAGATCGCACGTAGAGTCTGAGTCCGCGTCGTCGTCCACCTCTACCAGGTCAGCTACTTGCTTGTTCGCGTGGCCCCCGAAATGATCGCGGCATGTCGTTATCAGCCAGGCCAGTATTTCCTCCTTCGAGTATGTTCCTTTGCCAAGACCAGGAAAGGGTCTCCCGCTCTGCATCGAAAGCACGAACTCCCAATTTTCCACCAGCTTCCCCCAGAAATACGACACTAGCTGACCGGACCCAACCTGCATCCGCCCAACATGTGACGATACCTGTGAATAGAAAAATCACATGCACTGTGTTTAGTAGTGTATTCAGAATAGATTGCAATTCCGCTGAAACCAGGGTGTCAAAAGCTTACCGTGCAGCGCTCGAGCGTCAAACTCGCCAGCCTGGTCCTCATCACGCGGAGCTCCTCATCCTCGCAAGTCAGCGCAGTGTCTTGTGGACAACGCTCTACAAGGAGTTGCTCCTTCAGCCATCTGAAACCACAACAGTTTTAATCAGATGGGTTTGTCTGCCACGGGATGAACGCAAAGAACGGGAAAAACGCACTCACCCTAAAACTTCTTCGGCGAAAGCAGCGTGTGTATGGGTAGGCACACCAGACTTGGGGTCGTAGTGCAGGACGCGCGTGCGGAAGGGAGAGCCCGAAGACACAAGTAGATCGTCTGGATGGAGAACTACCATCAAGCTTATTAATGCGGATGGATTGAACGATACTCTGCACAAAACCGCATTAGCGTTAAATCAGATATGCTCGAAACAAAACATCAATTCAGCGCGATCGAAGCACAGGTCGTTTACCGAGACCACAGGGGGATGACGATAGCCTGTTTACGGAGAAGACTGTGTTCTATGCCCTGGCGCATCGGCTGACGCTGCGGTAAAGCCAAACTCGTCCTAACAGTTGACGCTGGCACTATTCGAATCTTTGATCGATGCTTACGAGTGAGAGAGTCTTGCACCTGTAGTCTGGGGGGGAAGGAAAAACAGCTCGAAGAATATGTTGGTCCTCTATGCACTAGGGGGACGGGGATGCTTTGTAGAGCGGCAGAGATGATTATGATTCTACAAAAAACGACTGTCGTAAAGCCTCGATTTGGACCGCAGCAGTATTCTTACAAGATAGAGAAATCTAGCATGCTTTCGCTCCACTCCTCTTCCTTCGAGATAAAAGCTTGGTAAGCCTCCTGCGTAATCTTTACGGCTACCCCACAGCCTCATATAATAAGAGGATCTGCCATTGCGTTCAGAGCTAAGCAGATCTACGCCACCAGCTAAAACTCGAAATTCCGTTCTCGTCTTCTAGACACTGCCTTAAAACACACGACAAGGGCTCCGATGCTAGATAAGCGGGTGCAATGAAAGAAGTCCTGCTCAACAGACTCGTTGACTAAATGACTGGGAAGTGTATTTCCAGCAACATTTACATCTGCGCGAGTAAGAGATGTTCAAAACCCCCTACGGAGAGGTGTTGAGCCAGATGTCTTGGGTAAGATGCCGCGACGCGATTGACATCCAAGGGGTGGACAGATGTACATCGCTACGTCTAGATGCGACTGCTCTACGTTATCATAATGCAGTGGGTGGTGTGTCATATGCCACGTGGAGTACTGCCAGTTCCTCCGCTCCGTAGTCGATATCAACATTGCAACGTAAATCTTGCGATGATCTACGGTCCTGCACGCCGCATGCGAAATGTGTTGGGGGGAAACGGAGTGGATAGAGTGTTTTTTATTGCACCAGTCACGTGGGGTGTCTGCCCTATTGTTGGCGCGCAGCATGCTTCTCCGCCACCGCATGTGGGCTTCTTATCTAGCGGAGTCACACAGAACACTGGCAACGTTATCGGAATGAGAGTGCGCGACTGGATATACGCCACGTGTTGTGCTGCAGAGTACTCTAATTCTGCGTCGTTTTCAACATTGCAACGTCAATGTTGCCACGAATTGACAGTTGAGCGAGTCGCGTGCGTAATGTATCGCAGCTTAGATTTCGACTTTGCCTCGTACAATGTTGTCGGGGAAGCAATGCATCAACTGCCACGTGTTTGTTTACAGTTGTGCGCCGTATTGTCTGCGCAAGTGTTGCGCATAAATCAACTGGTCCACGTCAGGTTCAGTGGTAAATGTCATATTTGCACTCTTTGTGGCATGCTGCGGCAATAAACAGCAGGGAACTGCATATTTGTTGGCGCGCACCACCATTCAAGTCCACATAGGCAGTGTCAGCGACGTTGCGGACTTGTATTGGTCACTACTTCAAACGGTTTGCCAAATAGGCAATGACAGGGACGTTTCGGGTAGACGCATGAATTGAACAAGTGTACATCGTTCGACGGGACGAATGTTCTTCAGATGGCAATGTTAGGGCAGATTGTGATTGCAGATTGACATGTGTTGTAGATTTTTCCAACCGCATTGGCGCGCAGCATGTCTGCAATGTTGCATTTCAGTTTCTAAATATGCAAGAGGTTCACATTCAAATCTGCATGCACTACGGTGTGTAGTGTAGCATTGTTAGACTCGTCCATGTAAATGCACCCGATGGTGACACTACACTGTAGGGGGACTACGTCTGCAACTGACAAGCGGTGGCATTGACAGGGACAGTGATTAGAAACCGCTAAACGGGTCTACATCGATAGATGTGACCAATGTTGTTCGGATAGGGTTGTTATTGCAGATTGTCGTTCATATTTTACACGTGTGGCTTAACGATACTCTACCGTAACGCGTTCATGTGTCCCGCGTTCACATCTGCAGGCATAGCTCATGTAGATTTGTTGGCTCGCATGACTAACTCTAGCGTGATCGCCACTGAACAAATCTTGCTAGTTGCATGGTAGTCATGACTTATACACTACATTCGAAAACCAACATAGCATAACATAGCACTGGATCGCTCACTCTGGAAGACACGCAAACAAAGCTATATAGTCTACATCTTGCGCGTATAGACACTGTATTTGGAGAAATGACACGTCTGCATTCATGTGTCCCGATTCCTCATCTTACGCCACCGCAGGCGTAGATTTGATGGCGCGCATTTACTATCTCTTGATTGATGCATGGTAGGCATGCCGTCTACACTACCCTCGAAAACCAACATGACATGAACACCTATGCTTACAACGATCTACAAAAACACTCTACTACGTTTGTGTTTTAAGGTACCAGTGACATGGCAAACATACCGGCGTTCCGATAAAAGTAGCAGCAATGTTCATTGCTAAACATGCTTGTGTGTTGGGTGACCATGTTCAGTGGAGATCGTTATCTACGCATCAATAATAATGGTTCTCGTATTCAAGCACATAATAATGCTTGATGCAGATGAGGTGGATCGAAGCGGTTGCTGGTTCTTCTGCGGATTTTTGCATGCAATGTCGCTTTCAATTTAGTCTACGCATAATACAAAGTGTGAGTCATCACCCATCCTGCATTGTCTAACCACTCTGAATCCATGCAGGCAATATTCTGTCACCTCTAAGAATCCTCAAGCATCCTCTGGCGACGCACTGCACAAGATGGGATGAGAGTAAGTGCGGCTCCCTGGTGACGAAGAAGTCCAGCGGCAGCGTGACCACACCTACACCAGTGTACCAGCACTCTAGACACCACCTTGGCAAGGTCCATAATCAACGCGCCATTATTCGGATTCTGGGACTCCACAATCTCGCGCTGCAGCAGCAGCGACCATTCCTCTGCGCTGTGACGTTCACGAGCATGGCTCTGCATTACAACTATGGATGCGTGTGCCGCATCTGCAGCATGCCCTGCTAGAACTGCATCACGTGTAATGGTTCGTACTACACCCCTGGCGCCGGACATGTAGTCAGCAGATGTAGTAGCCCCTGACGCCGCCCACAAGGTATATAGCGCAGCGGCAAGCCCAGCCGCGAAGACAACCGCCTGTACGCCTTGGGGCGGCGTCATGTCAGCAATGCACGCATGCATGACTGACTGTCCAACACCAGTGCACAGCGCACTTTCCCCATCGTCACCCGACCGGAGACGCTCTTTCGTTCTTTGTACAACGATATCAAACCTGCGTAAGAGGTGGCAAGACGAGCATCAGATTTGTCGGAACATATAACGTGTGATAAACTGGAACTCCAGGCACTCACCTGTCGATCCGGTCGAGATGGAGTTCGTTCATCACGCTCCATACTCCAGTGGGCAACAACTTGGCAAAGTCAAGCAGCGGTGACCAGAGCTGGATGTCACTCAGCCTCAGCCCGTAGTATTCGAGGTCGATATCCGGAAAATATGTCGACCAGCAGATGGCAACGGTGAAATCCCGACTCCGCTCTGTGATATGCAACCCCATGTTCCGCTTCCGTCCGCCCACCATCTGCTCTGAGAAGTAGCGTACCTTATCATCCCCAAATCGTCTAATGAAAAAACCGGGCGACGTGAACGGTCGGGCAACGTTGACACGCTTTCCCTGTGTGGCTGGCTCATCTTCAGACTTTTGCGACCCGTCTCCTTCATCATCGCCATCTCCCGCACCCGCTGCAACACACACTGTTATAGTCACAATAGGCTTGAATGTGCCTAAAACGAAAGATAGAGAGCACAGACGGATTTCTGCACAGCGGCTTCAAACGTTGATAGCGTTCTGCTCACAGCTGCAAATGACTTGATTCAAATTGGATCTGGAGCGTCTTCACGTCGTCTACAATTAGCAATTTAAATTGCACGATTTGATAAAGAATTGACGACACAGCGTCGGTTTGAACGAACGGTACTATGGCAGCCACTATAGTCTTAGAACACAAGATAGGAAGAGTTACGAGTTGGGAATGACTCCCAGCTCCTACAAACCCCAAGAGCCGAGGTACAGTGATGTGGAACAGTGCCACACTGTCCCCAACCACGAAGGGTCTCGAAACTACCCTTCACTAGGGCCTACACCAAGTGAAATGTTACACTACACAAAGTAATGTAACTATCTTCAATATCTTGAGGTGTACCCTTTTGGCAAGCTTCGAAATCACTTCAGGCTTGACACCAAGGCTCGGGCTCTTCATCACAAACTCATCCTTGAGTTCTTGATGGGTCTGCTGCACACACCTGCGACACGCCGAACGTTCGACACAGGACAAAATAGAAACCGCGCACGACAAAATTGAAACCGCGCGCGAGACACAAACGACCGCGTAACACGCGTCTAGCGATAACTCGCTATTGACTCGACACACACACTCGACATCATGACTCAACATTCACACACAATTATAAGCATGAAATATATATTATCCCATGCCCTCATACCATTCCATACACACACACATTCGCGCACACGGACAACAAGCCGAGTGCAAACCGTAGGGTTGCACCAACAAACTCCCCCTCGGATTGTTGGCCTTAGGATATGTTGCTCTCTCAGTTCAGAGCCATCCCAGCCAGCTTGCAACACTTCCAATGCTGCTGCTCCACCAGCCTCTTGGTCATCATGTCAGCCGGCTGCCCCGTGGTCTTCACGTAGCGCAACTCAACTTCACCCGCGGTTACCATGCTCCTCGTCCAATGCCACTTCACCCTCATGTGCTTCGTGAGTCCATGCAACACAGGGTTCTTAGCAAGAGCAATGGCACCCTGGCTGTCACAGTACAGTGGGGTAGGTCCTTGCTGCTCCTCCCCCAATTCAGCCAACAAACGCCGCTGCCACACAATCTCCCGTACGGCACGGAAGAGTGCCATGTACTCGGACTCCACCGAGCTCAAAGCTTGGTCAACCTGCTTCTTGCTCTCCCAAGCAGTTGGGCCTCCACCAACACAGCATATGAAGCCTCCCACACTTGTCATGTCCTCTGGTTCTGATGCATATGAAGCATCCGAGTAGGCGGTGAGGAACAAACGCCCGGGTTCAACACCATCCGCGCCCTTTTGGCGCCTTTGTGCCGCCGCCGAGTATTGCAGCCCAACGGTCGGTGTTTGGCCAAGATACTTGGCCACCCTCATTCCAGCTGCTACCTGCTCCTCATTAGGGCATTGCACAACCCTAGCCAGCTGCCCGGTAGCAAACGCGACGTCCGGTCGGGTGTTTACCGCCGCATACATGAGGCTGCCCACCAACGAGTGAAATCGGCGCCTCTCCTCTTCACCAACGCTCTCCTCCTCTGGTCCCTTCACACACTTGAACCCAGAGGGAAAGGGTGTAGCCACATGGCCTTCACTCTGCCCAAAGTTGGCAGCCAATGCCTCCAGGTACTTTCGTTGATGCACCCGCATGCACCGCTTCTCCACATCTCGTTCGATGTGGAGCCCAAGGTAGAAGCTCACGTCACCAAGGGCCTTGCACTTGAACTTGTCTTGAAGCTTCAGCATCACCTCCTTCACAAGGTCAGAAGAGGGTGAGAAAATGAGGATGTCATCCACATAAACCACCATGAAACTCCTCTGCTCCCCCTCGCCAAGCATGAACAAGGAGTGATCGGCCGTTGAGGGAGTGAAGCCGATCCCCTCCAACACTTCGCGCAGCTTCATGTACCATTGCCTAGGGGCCTGCTTCAGCCCATAGAGGGCCTTCTTCAGCTTCCACACTCTGCCACTACCATCATCAAACCCCTCTGGCTGCGCCATAAAAATCTCCTCCTCAAGGATGCCGTTAAGGAATGCCGTTACGATGTCCATTTGCTTTACTACCCATCCTTTGATGGCGGCTCCCGCGAATAGGGTTCGCAGCGTCGTCGGCTTCACCACAGGGGCAAACAGCTCCTTGAAGTCCACCTTCTCCTTCTGCTGGTACCCCTTGGCTACAAGCCTAGACTTGTAGCGCTCGATCTTGCCGTCGGCATCCGACTTGATTTTGAAGAGCCACTTGGACGTTATCGCCGTACGCCCCTCCGGTAGCTCCACCAATTCAAACGTGTCATTCTCCTCGATGCTCTTCAGCTCACTCTCCATGGCCTTCTTCCACTCCTCAGCATCACTACTCTCCAAAGCCTCCTTGAGAGTTGCTGGTTCTCCCGGCATCTCCACCGGAGAGAAGAACGCGAAGGCACACTCCTCGTAGTCACTCTCCTCGTCGTCTCCGACCATCATTGCCGCTCCGGCCAGGGCTGTCTTGCCCTGCTTTCCCGGCGCATCATAGGTCGGCCTATTAGGGGGTTGAACTCTCCTCGTCCCCCTTCCTTCCTCTTCAGCTGCAGGGACTTGAAGGCCTTGGCGTTGCTGCGGTGTGGCTCGAATCCGTGGAGCACTCGTAGTACGGGAAGGGAGTGACGGTGCACGCTCGCTCACTTGCTGCACCTCCTCCTCTTCTTCCTCTGCATCATTGGCCTCCTCTCCCCCATTCACAAGGGAGGATTGTCTTGTGGTTGTGCTGCCGCTGCTCAGCTCCAAAGGCAGCTCCACATGCTCCAAACCGGAACTCTTCACCTCCCCAAACCGCACGCCTATCTTCGCCTCATTCTCCGCCTTCCAATCCTTGTACATGAAGTTCTCCATGAACTTGCAGTCCCTGCTCACCAAGAACTTCTTGGTGAATGGGTCCCAAAGAAGCCATCCCTTGCTGTTTTGAGCCATGCCCAAGTGCACGGCCCACACCGCCTTGGCACCAAGGTTGTTGTGCCGAAGATGCTTAGGCACGAGCGCCATGCACATGCACCCGAACACCCGAAGCATATCCACCTTTGGCTTCCTTCCTAGCCACTCCACATAGGGCACCCATTTGTCTGCTCCCACATGATTCAAGGCTCTGTTCTTGGCCACACACGCGCTCCGCACCGCATCAGGCCAGAAATAGTCGGGTAGCCCGGCTTCAATGAGCAACCCGCGTGCCGCCTCCGTGATTGTGCGGTTCGCTCGCTCGGCGATGCCGTTCATTGCAGGGGAGTATGGCATGGTGAGGGAGTGCCGAATACCATTCTTCTTCAGCCACAACCCAAACTCCTTGCTCAGGAACTCTCCCCCTCGATCGGTGCGGATTGACTTGACTAGACGGTCTTGTTGCCGCTCCACCATCGGGAACCAATCCGTCTTCAGCGTTTCAGCCACGTCGCTCTTCTTGGCCAGCACGTACACCCAAGTCATGCGGGTGTAGACGTCGACAATGGTGAGAAAATACTCAGCTCCAGCAGCTCCAAGCTTCAGGGGGCCCACCACGTCCATCACCACCTCATCAAGAGGTGCCTTTGCCGTTGCCTCCGAACTAGGGAACGGAAACCGGGTGAACTTGGCTTGAATGCACGTCGGGCAGCCAAGCACCTCATCGGGCTCCCCCTTCACACGTATGCCAGCAACCATCTCATTCTTCACTAGCTGCTGCAAGATGGGCAGGGCCACATGCCCCATGCGCCGATGCAAGGTGAGCCAATCACACTCCCCCGTAGCCGAAGTTGGATTGGAGAATGCCGCGCTCGCAATAGCGCCCCACATACTCTCTCCGTAGTCCTCCTCCGCTGCTGCCTCTGGGTTCTCCTCACCCTTTTGCTGCTCCTTGGTTGCTGCACCACTCTCCTTAGGTTCACTGAACTTGCTGGTCCCTCCAGGTTTGCTCTTCTTGAGCTCATTCTCCTTAGCGCGACCGTTCGCGCCATCGTCGCTACCGACCGCTCCATCCTTGGTGCTGATGCTTGCTGCCACTTGCCTCTCCTTAGGCATAGGGACCACTGGGATCTGCCACATCTCGTTGTAGACATCCCTGTCCTCATGAAGGTCCCAAAGAATTCGATCGCCAAGCCTTGCGGTGTAGGTCTTGGCTCCCTTCGAGTTCGTGTCCATGCCGGCCTTTGCCAACTGCCGCACGGAAATCAGGTTTGCAGCAAGGCTGGGCACCCAAAGCACGTTCTTGAGGCCCACCATCTTCCCATCAGCACCCTTGAACATGGCCTTGCCCATGCCTTTCACCTCTGCTCGCTGCCCCAAAGCCGATGTGACATGCTTCACCGGTGACGGCTCGAGTTCGGTGAGCAAGTCCGGGCGAGGTGTCATGCTATAGGTAGCGCCACTATCAATCACCCAATAGTCCAGGGGGTGTAGGGTCACCTTCCCCACAGCTGCTGGCTCCTCAAAGCCTTCATCCTTCTCTGGACCAGCCGGTACTTGCGTCGACACGAAGTAGAATAGACCCGGGTATCGATCGTCGCTCGGGTCCTTGTCGTTGTCTCCGCTCTTCATGTTTGCAGCTCCGCCACCGCGACCGCCACGGCCTCCACGGCCTCGTCCTCTCCCTCCTCCTGCTCCTCTACCCTCTTGGCCTTGAGCAGGGGTCCAACCATCAGGGAGTTTGTAGCAGTCGCACCACATGTGTCCGCTCTTGTGGCAATAGTGACACTCGCCGTCGAATCGGCCGCGACCGCGTCCGTAGCTCTTGTCGTCGCTGCCGTAACCGCCACTCCTGCGGCCTCCGCCGAAGTTGCTGCCACCAAACCTTCCTCCCCCTCGTCCTCTGCCTCTTCCTCGACCATATCCACGGCCGATGCTCGCTGCCCCAGCGCCATCCGCACTCGCCAACTCACGGCGGCGGAAATCCTCTTGAAGGATAGCTCGCTTCACGTCTTCAAGCGAGAGGCGGGGCAAGTCGCGATTAAGGTTGATGATGAGCGAGGACCATGACTCTGGGAGTAAGGCCAGCAACTTGGTCTTCTTTTTGGAGCTCACTGTAGTTCAAATCAGCTCCCTCAAGCCGCGTCAACAAGTCGAAGAATTTCTGCACCCCTTCTTCAACCGCTTCGTCTTCTTCAATTCGTAGTGCCGCCATTTGCCGTTCCAACACCACCGCTACCGCCGCTGTTGCAGGAGCATGTACACCCTTGAGAGCAGCCCATGCCTTTGGTCCTTTCTCTGGTTCACGCTGGAATGGCTTGATGTGACGGATCTGACTGCTCCCCAACGCTTGCCCAAGTAAGAGATAGCCTTGTGCGCTCTTCCGCACCCACGGGCTCTTCTCCGGGTCGTTCTCGGGGCGCTTCTCCGTTCCTTCCATCACCTCCAGCAGGACATAGTGGTCAAAGATGTTCTCCATCTTGAAGGACCATTCAGCAAAGTTGTCACCGTTGAACTTGTCAAGCCCAAACACCCTAGGCTCATCCCTAGGTGGGCCAAGACTTGGTTGCATGGGCGCCATGGCTGAATCACGGGGTTGGCCTTGAGCTTGAGCTTCTCCACTGCCACCAGCACCTCTGCCACCCCTTTCCTCAGGTCCAGACATTGTCGAAACTGCTCCAAGGGCGCTCTGATACCACTTGTTATAGTCACAATAGGCTTGAATGTGCCTAAAACGAAAGATAGAGAGCACAGACGGATTTCTGCACAGCGGCTTCAAACGTTGATAGCGTTCTGCTCACAGCTGCAAATGACTTGATTCAAATTGGATCTGGAGCGTCTTCACGTCGTCTACAATTAGCAATTTAAATTGCACGATTTGATAAAGAATTGACGACACAGCGTCGGTTTGAACGAACGGTACTATGGCAGCCACTATAGTCTTAGAACACAAGATAGGAAGAGTTACGAGTTGGGAATGACTCCCAGCTCCTACAAACCCCAAGAGCCGAGGTACAGTGATGTGGAACAGTGCCACACTGTCCCCAACCACGAAGGGTCTCGAAACTACCCTTCACTAGGGCCTACACCAAGTGAAATGTTACACTACACAAAGTAATGTAACTATCTTCAATATCTTGAGGTGTACCCTTTTGGCAAGCTTCGAAATCACTTCAGGCTTGACACCAAGGCTCGGGCTCTTCATCACAAACTCATCCTTGAGTTCTTGATGGGTCTGCTGCACACACCTGCGACACGCCGAACGTTCGACACAGGACAAAATAGAAACCGCGCACGACAAAATAGAAACCGCGCGCGAGACACAAACGACCGCGTAACACGCGTCTAGCGATAACTCGCTATTGACTCGACACACACACTCGACATCATGACTCAACATTCACACACAATTATAAGCATGAAATATATATTATCCCATGCCCTCATACCATTCCATACACACACACATTCACGCACACGGACAACAAGCCGAGTGCAAACCGTAGGGTTGCACCAACACACACCACTGTTGAACGTGTTTTCGTTTCCGATAGAAGCGACGACACGGTAGCGTGGCATACGCCTTCTTTGCCGTAGCTCTCATGCATGGTCTTGGCGTGTTCATCGCGTACTCCGCCGTCAATCTCGAGAGCCAGCGCCTCCATCTTTTACTGACGTCGATGTCTGCCGGCCAAGTCACCTTAGAACCGTGGAAACTGAGAATAGTAGGCAGTAGACTGATCTACCTCAAGACTAGCGTTCAGTGTTTGATGTGAACGAACTATAAAACCTACTCACGCCGAGTTGGGCTCCACCGCTGTGATATACACCAAGAGCAAGTCCATTTGCTTTCTGCATTTGTTGCCGCCAGGTCATCGCAATCCGCAGTTTGACACGTCGTCATTGAAATGCCAGATATTCTGTGCGTTCTTATCGGGTTGCGGTGGCCCTACGGGTAGGATGCCACTTGTTGTGCTGCAGTGTACACTATGCAGATGACGTTGGCTTGCAACGCCACGTCAATGTTGTTTTGGTAAGACAGTTGGGCGAATTGAAAGCGTTATGGTAGTCGGCGTAGATCGCAACTACGCCTCGATTGGTGACGGAACGCAAAGATGAAGATGCCACGTGTTTAGTTGGTTGTTGTCATACTACCTCAGTTAGCGGTGTCTGTGCTCGTGTTGGCGCGCGGCATTTCGCATAACTGGCACATCAAATTTATGGTCAACTATGATGTCTACAATCGTATCATCATCGTTGCCACATCTGCAACCGGAAACTCCCAACACTATTGGCGCGCTGCACAATCAAGGGCGACTACATTTGGTCGAATGACAATTCCCCATGGTGGAGGATACTACATCGTATTGGACCAATGGGTCGTCATGAGTTTGCGGTCAGTGTCTGCATTTGGATTGACACTTGTTGATTAAACATGGTGATAATAAACTGAATGCTCGCGCTGGCGCGAAGCAATGTTCTGCGCCACGTCTGCATTTATGTTTCACCCAGCCTCATCTGCAGCCGAGGGTCTAGCAAATATGTCGGCGCGCAATACATGCTCGATCGTATTGGCGCGCAGCGATTGGTACATATTCCACGTGAACTTCTACAATACTAACAGATTTCAATACAATAGGCACGCACATTACTGCACTTGAGCACATTTTGACGCGTATCCTGTGTCATGCAGCCACATCTGCAGACGAACCCTGATGCAATTCTGCGATTATGTCCGATTTGGCTTATGTTGGCGCTCTGCAATTCCAGAATAACCACCTGATAACCCTTAACTTTCGGGTTGACCCTGTTTGACACATGGACTCCCTCCCGAATTATGATGTGTTCGGTGGTAGATAGTTCGTTTAGTGCGCTTATCTACATCCCATCTACGAATAAGCCATACACGTATTGCCTCTACGAATAAGTCGAAATCGAGTGTTTCGTACGTTTGTTTTGCAGAAAACTATCACGGTCGTCTCTCGAACCCTCGAAATAGTTTCAACATTAACTATTTAGACATACATTCTTGAAGAAGTATCGGGTGGTCAATATATATTGTACAAACTACATAGAGCACACACAATCTAGAAACTGCCCACGGAGGAAACTCTTATTCAGCAGCCTTGTTTTGTCTAGGCGGCCGCCTACTTTTCGCAAACTTCAAACTGACCTTCTGGTGTTTAGCCAGGCCTAATGAAGACACGGGGCACTGACACCAGTAGACAACTACCTTGGCTACCACCTTGGCCATGCTATCCACACCCTCGTTATTCTCCGCTTGCCGAAGGCGGGTTTTGATCGCTGCTGCCACAAACGGCTCCCACTTCTCCTTCTCATGCACTTCTTTTGACAGACTTCGCAGAGCTGGAACGATTTGGCTTGCTACCTCCGCTGCACGCCCCGCCTCGTCAGCGTCGTCGTACGCTTTTACCGCTGCATCTTGTGCATCTGCTTTCCATCGTGTTTCTGGCTTGTTGATCGAGGCAGACCACAGTGTGCAGAGAGCAGCCGCGATACCTGTCGCGTACGTCACAGGGTCAACAGTTGCTGGCGGGTTCGGTACCCCTGCCTTCGTCCCAAGTAGAGCTGCTCGAGCCACACCTGCAGAGAGGGCGATCTCTAACCTTATCTGACGCGCAATAAGGTCGGTCGTTTTCTTCATAAGGACCTTGAAACTGCACCAGAGAGCAACGAAAGGGGCGGGGTTAGAAGTCATACACAAGTTCGTTCATTGGCGCAGAAGTCATTTTGGGATCTAACTCACTTGGCATATCTGTCCAGCGACAGCTCGTTGATGACACTCCACACGCCAGTCGGCAGAGATACCGCAAATTGGAGTTCATCGCGCCACCTTTCAATATCTGTGGCGGGGATCCCGTAAGACGACAAGTTGCAATCCGGGAAGTACGCCAGCCAGCAAACACATACGGTGAAGTTTCTACTCCACGCCTCCTTATGCGACCCCATGTTCCGCTTCTTGCCCCCTAACGTCTGCTCTGATGTGTACCGCATCTTCTCAGGATCGTTTTTGTTTCTCTCGAACAATCCCGGCGCCTTGAACGGCCGATGCACTCCAGGTCTCTTACCCTCGTCGTCCGCCTCAGGAACTGGCTGCTCGTGTGAATCATCGTCGGCCCTCTCTACATCAGCGTCGCCAGCTTGCAGCACCTGTAGAACACCGGACCCAATGGCGGGCAAATCGACCCCACCCCGCGTTGCGTCTACTACATGCACACCCGCATCCCCTGGCTGTGAATTGTTGGAAGGGCACGGCCTCTTCGCTGCAGGCCTTTCAGCGTCACTCTCCGATTGTACGCGTTGACGTCTCCGGTCACCATCTGCGGCTTGGGTGACCATCAGTTCCTTGTGATGGACAACTCGTAAAGCACCATCTGCCCCCCTCTCCGTACGATCCACATTCATCGTGATCCACCCAGCATCTTCGCATTGACTCTGCCCAGCTCCTGCATCTCGCTCCAGCATCTCTGCAGATTTCTGCGCTCTGTATTCCGCAGCCCCTGCACGCCTTTGCTCCCTCTCCATGCGCATTCGCGCGCAGCTGTCCTCTTCTGCAAAAATTTCGACTACAGACCGCACGTTATCCAGGTTTGGTGTTCTGCGCCCTTCAGCTTCTACGGCTTCCCGGCGTGGTAATGTGGCTTGATCTGCCGCAATCGAGGGCACACCAGTATACTCCTCGATTTGGTCTCCTGCGGTACCCCAATTTGTGCCTTCTCGCACGTCGAAATGCAACAGTGGGGTAGATCCAGCTACCGCCTCCGTAGACTGCGCATCCATCTGCCGCGCCATCCTAGCTCTCTCTACCATGGAGGTGGCGATCGTGATACCACGTTGTGCTGTCCGTCCAGAGAGGGATCCTGTTATCGTCCTCGTAAAAAGGGCTGGTGGTGCGGGTGCTTCTCGTGCAGATACACCCCCTTCCACAACTCCCTCCGAATCCTCCACCGTACGTTCTCGCGGCCCCTCTACATTGCAACTGTCAGTAGCTGTTACACCCGGATCCGCCACGTGATCGCTTTGCATCCGTTCCTCTGCCGTGATCTCTTGCTCGTCCTCCTTTGCCAAACGCTCTAGCTCGTCTTCAAGTCGCTTTCGCTCAATCTCCATTTCCCTTTGCCGTCTTTCCGCGTCTGCCCTCTCCCGTGCAGCATCCTCCTCAAGGCGCTTGCGCCTTGACTCTGCCATCGAAAGTGCTGCCGCCCTCGCTGCGCGCCTCTGCGCCGCCGCACGTTCATGCTCAACTCTTAGCCTCGCCTCTTTCGCCTCTCTGGCAGTACGCTGCTCCTCGACGAGTGCTCTCTGCCGCTCTGCTTCCTCCATGCGCCGCTGTTGCTCCGCAGCCTCACTAGCACGTTCTCCATCCTTGTCAGCCCGCCCGACACTGGTCACCGCCGTGGGTTCGCCACGTCCCATCTGCGCCTCCCTTTCAACGCTGGTGTGTTCCCCTCCCGTCTCTGTACGTCTTTCCGACTCCAACATCTCCTGTCGGCCTGCAAACCCCCATCTCTCGACCATGTTCGCGGCCGCCGCGAGCGCTGCATCTGGGGAGTTGTCACACGTGAAAGGTTGGGAGAAATGCGGGGCAGACGGCGGGTTGTGTCGCGGGGCCGGAACCTGGCCGACATGTATCCTCCCAGACAGCTTCTCATCCACGGCTGCCAGGATGTCGGCTTTCAAAGTCTCAAGCCTCTGGCAATTCTCATCCATCGCAGACTTGACCACCGCCAGTGTTTCCTGGACGTTGGCGACAACCGCCTTTTTCATCGTCTCCATGTAGTCGTTGGGTAGAACCACCCTAAGTCTTCCCTCCAGCGCCGCCCGGCCCATTGCCGCATCTACCCCCTCTTTCACATGCTCCTTTAACGAGCTCAACAGCGTCACGTACTCCCGTGCCACTGCGCGCTGAACTGATTCCGCTACTCTGCGATGGAGCCCCTGTATAGAAGTGTTGATTTCCGTGCGTGTCTGCGCTGCCCTCTGACGTTCGATGATAGCTATCGCCTTAGCCTCTCTGTACTCCCGCAGCATGTTTTCAGTGTCTTCGTTGTAGTCCTCTGTCCACCGGGCAATGCGCGTACACGCAGATTGGAGTTGGCGGAGGTTGCCACTAATCCTAGCATTCTGTTGTGCGGAGCTGCTGGCCACGGCCTGCGCGACGAACGTTAGCCGTCTCAGGACTTCTGCCACTCCGGCCACACCTCCACCAACTCCGGATGTTCCCGCCTCCACAAACCCATCATCAGTCTCCTCTAGTATGGCCGCTCCTTGCATGACGTTCTGCCGTACGAAGTTCTCAGCTTCTCCCCACTCTCGTTCTCTCTGCGTCATAGCACTATCGCGGCCGGCGTTTCGAAACTGATCACTCGCATCACGCGTAGCCCTCGCCACTTCATCACCTGCCACCGCCTCCGCCATCCTCTCTTCCCGCTCAACCCGCATCCTCTCTGTTTGCAATCTTGCTCTTCGCGTGACCGCCTGCTCGTCCCACCTACGGCGCATGTGCTCAACCTCTTGCATCGCTCTCGTTGCAGATGCCTCACGCTCACGTTCAGCGTCTGCCAACCTTGCTCATCCTCGGCGATTGCCCGTACCGTCGCGTCATCCATAGCCTGAGACGCTCGAGGTGCGTTTCCCCCATTCCCTGCAGTTTCTGTTTCCGCGTTTGCTCTTTGCACTTCGACCGCACTATCCCGTTCATTCTCCTCCCGTGCGCTCCGAGCGTCATCCGCCAGAATTTGACGCAATGCCTCGGCCTCTACCCTCGCCATCTCTGCAGCGTGTTGTCTTTCCCGCTCCCCCTCCGCTCTACAGCGTTCTCGTTGCGCTCTACGCCGCTGGACAGCTTCTGCCAACTCCTGTTCATGTTCTATTCGCTCCCGCTCTTCGGCAGCTCTCGTCCTCGCTGCCTCCTCGCGTCGTTGGCGAGACTCCAATTCATCTACCCATCTGCGGCGCATATCCTCAAGCTCAGCATCCCTCATCTCATCCCCTTGAGTTCTTCCTTGTTCCGCGCCCACTCTCCCATGCTCTGTCGATGTTGTAACACTCTCTACCCCCATTTCAACGTCTGGATTTAGCCGAGGGTCCTCTGTCGTTCGGCGAGCCGCCGTCGTGGCAATGCGCGTTTCCACCCCGCTGGGTAGTGTCGTCTCGGACTCAAGCCTGACCTCAACCCTCCGCAGATCCTCCTCCTCTCTACGTATAATCGCCTCTGCCTCGCCCATGACCCTATCTACAGGTTGTCTATGCCGCTCTTCCTCCTCTCTGCGAGATAACAGGTCTGCCTCGTCCCTCATCCGCTGTGTCGCTGCAGCCATCCTTCGATCCTCTACGGCCATCGCCTTATCTGCCTCCTCTCTTGCCCTCCGCTCCTCTTCCTCCCTACGAATCATTGCAGCTGCTTCCGCCCTGACCCTATCTGCAGCCTCTGCCCTCTGACGTTCCTGCTCCTCTCTCATGCGCTCCTCTGCGGCCCTCGCCCTTTTTGCCGCCTCTCTAGCACGCTGCGCCTCTTCCTCTCTGCGTACGATCGCTGCTGCCTCCGTCCTGACCCTCGCCTCAGCCTCTTCCCTCTGCCGTTCATGGTCCGCTATCCTTCGCTCGTCTACCGCCTTCGCCTTGTCTGCCCCCTCTATTGCACGCCGCTCCTCTTCGTCTCTAGGAATCATCGCAGCTGCTTCCGCCCTGACCCTATCGGCAGCCTCTGCCCTCTGACGTTCCACCCTCTCTCTCACGAGCTCCTCTGCGGCCCGCGCCCTCTCTGCCGCATCTCTAGCACGCAGCGCCTCTTCCTCTTTGCGAACGAGCGCTGCAGCCTCCGTCATGACCCTCTCCTCTGCCTCTTTCCTATGCCGTTCTTGTTCCGATCTCTTTCGCTCCTCTACGGCCTTCGCCTCATCTGCCTCATCTCTAGCCCGCCGCTCCTCTTCCTCTCTACGAATCATTGCAGCTGCTTCCGCCCGCACCCTATCTGTAGCCTCTGCCCTCTGACGTTCCTGCTCCTCTCTCATGCGCTCCACTGCGGCACTCGCCCTATCTGCCACATCTCTAGCACGCAGCGCCTCTTCCTCTTTGCGAACGAGCGCTGCTGCTTCCGTCCTGATCCTCTCCTCTGCCTCTTCCCTCTGCCGTTCATGTTCCAAGCTTCTTCGCTCCTCTACGGCCTTCGCCTCATGTGCCTCATCTCTTGCCCGCCGCTCCTCTTCCTCTCTACGAATCATTGCAGCTGCTTCCGCCCGCACCCTATCTGCAGCCACTGCACTCTGACGCTCCTGCTCCTCTCTCATGCGCTCCTGTGCGGCCCTCGCCCTATCTGCCGCATCTCTAGCACGCAGCGCCTCTTCCTCTTTGCGAACGAGCGCTGCAGCCTCCGTCCTGACCCTCTCCTCTGCCTCTTCCCTCTGCTGTTCTTGTTCCGCTATCCTTCGCTCCTCTACGGCCTTCGCCTCATCTGCCTCATCTCTTGCCCGCCGCTCCTCTTCCTCCCTACGAATCATTGCAGCGGATTCCGCCCTGACCCTATCTGCAGCCACTGCCCTCTGACGTTCATGCTCCTCTCTCATGCGCTCCACTGCGGCCCTCGCCCTATCTGCCGCATCTCTAGCACGCAGCGCCTCTTCCTCTTTGCGAACGAGCGCTGCAGCCTCCGTCCTGACCCTCTCCTCTGCCTCTTCCCTCTGCCGTTCTTGTTCCGCTCTCCTTCGCTCCTCTACGGCCTTCGCCTCATCTGCCTCCTCCCTTGCCCGCCGCTCCTCTTCCTCCCTATGAATCATTGCAGCTGCTTCCGCCCTGACCCTATCTGCAGCCACTGCCCTCTGACGTTCCTGCTCCTCTCTCATGCGCTCCTGTGCGGCCCTCGCCCTCTCTGCCGCATCTCTAGCACGCAGCGCCTCTTCCTCTTTGCGAACGAGCGCTGCAGCCTCCGTCCTGACCCTCTCGTCAGCATTTTCCCTTAGCCGTTCATCTCCAGCTCTCGTTCTCTCCAATAGTGCTGTCGACTTTTCTGCCTGCACTATTGCACGCCGGGCATCTACTCCTATACGAACTATCGCACCTGCTTCCGCACTCACCCTATCTGCAGCCTCTGCTCTCTGCCGTTCCTGCTCCGCTCTCTTGCCCTCATCTGCGGACCTCGCCCTCTCTACATTCTCTGTCGCACGCATGGCCTCCTCCTCTTTGCGTTGCTTTTCCTCTGCCTCTAGCCTGGCCCTTAATGCGGCAGCTGCCCTCTGCCGTTCATCCGCCCTATTCCGGTCCTCCCCGGCCTGCGACGTCTCAGCCGCCTCCTTTGCATGCCGCGCCTCGACCTCTCTGTGTGCCATCTCCGCTGCCTCAAGCCTTGAACCCCTCTCTGCAGCGGTCGCCCTATCTGCGTCCTCCCGCAGACTAGCTGCCTCATCCTCTATCCGCAATTTTGCCTCTGCCCCAACCCTGGCTCTCTCTGCGGCCTGCGTTCTCATAACTTCCTCTGCCGCTCTCTTCCGCTCCTCTGCGGCATTCGCCTGTTTTGCTGCGAGTTGACTACGCGTCTCCTCCTCGGTGCGTAATCTCGCACCTTCATCCAGCGTCCGTGTTAGTTTCCCTGCTGCCAGCGCCGCCATCTCAGCAACCTCAATTGTACGGCGCGCCTCCTCCATGCGTCCCGTAGCCTCGCCCGCAGCCCTCACCCTCTTCACACAATCTACACTCTGCCGGTCCTCCTCCCTCCTTGTACGCTCGTCTGCGGCCCTTGCCATTTCCGCCTCCTTCCGCACACGTCGCGTTACCTCCTCTATGCGTCTGAACTCCTCTGCCATTGATTTCGCCTTCTCTGCAGCCTTTGCCTTTGCTGCAGCAACCATTTCTCTGTCTGGATCTACTGTTCCTGGCCCAGAATCTTGCTTGCTGCCGCGCAACACCTCTGCGTTCCCGTTCTCTACAGCATCTATCTCGATAGTCACACTCTCTGGTAGCCCACCTCCATTCCCCACCGAAGCCTGATGTTGATTTGCACTACCATGCATTCCCGTTGTTCCTCTGCGGGTGTACACCAAGGTCGATGATGCCGCCTCTACGATAGTTCGCACTATCTGGTTGTCGTTCTCGGACTGAGGATCCGGCCAATCAATTTCTTCACCCGATGCTTGCACTTCCATTGGTAGCCGACCCTCACTCGCAACTTCCCCGTCCGTAACTTCCATAGCAGCTTCGCCGTCTGTACCGTCCCCCTGGCCCACCAGCGTCTCGTCCTCGTGGTCGTCGATGCGCACAGTGAATAACTTGTCACACTCGCCAACAAGCAACTCCTTTACCTTCTCTTTCGTGCGGGAGCCTTTGCCGAGTGTAACAAACGAGTCGTCCCACGTCAGCTGTAGAATGTCATCCCATTTTTCAAGCACCTTAGTCCATGCGTGGGCGACTTGAAGGCCCGAACCTGGTTGTGCCCATCCGAGATTTTTCGTCATCTGCCAGCTCGGAGCACAATGAATTCGAGTTAGCGTTGTGAAACCCACACATATTTGGACGCACGCGAATATATTGACTGCTAAAATTACTCACCCCCCCTGGAAATTGGAGGTACAATTTCGACAAACGCGCCTTCATGTCTTTCACGACTATTTTGTCGTGCTTAGAGCTGTTGCCTTCAATGAATGCTGTGTACTCGACAATCAATTGCTCCTGCAGCCATCTGTAGTCAAAGACAGCATAACTGTCAGATTCATAAACCATCAAATTTCAATGGCAATGAGCAGCATGACTTACTGCAACACATCTTGAGCAAAATCTCCGTGAGAGTGAGTCGGGACACCACTCTTAGGGTCGAAGAAAATGACCCGTGTACGGTCTGTTCTCCGGGTGGGAGTGCGGAGATCGCATGGAGCTAGGAGAACGAGGAGGCTGATAGCCACTTTCGGCTCGCTGCTCAATCTGCACATTGCAAACGCATATTGTTAGTGAACCCCTCTGTGTGGTAGGCGATATGCGAAAATGATAACACACTTACTTGGACCACAGCGGGAATACGAGGGCGTCTTTGGTGAGGAGGCCGTCCGTTGCCTTCTTCGATATCGCTTTCGGATGAATTAGTTTACTCCGTTTCCGTATGAAGGATGAGGAAAAAATAGCAATCTTCTGCCGTTGCTGTATGGAGAGCAGATTCTTGGTTAACGCCCTGCACGTTAAAATATAATAGAGAACCAGAGGTCGGTTTTAGTTGACGGACGGTCGATGCGGAGGGCTCAGGAGCCAACAATCTTTCTGTACACGAGGCAGACGCAGTACTTACAAGATAGCGAAGTTAAGAAGGTCCTCTGACCACTCTTTCTGCGATCCTGTTAATGTGTCGTAGTCTTCGTTGGTAATGCTAACCTTCAAGCCGCAACCCCTAAGCAGAGGTGTGTCGGCCATGGCTTGCGCGACCCAGTACCTCTACTCAATTAGTAGTCGCAGGCTTGGATTTAATAAGTCCCTATTTAAACTCCTGAAGCGGCCTCCCCCTAAGGTTGCTGAAGCACCGGGAACTACCCGGTGAAGCTAGTGGAAGACCTCTCTGGAGATCTCTGCAGTCTGGGCGTAGGAAGAAAGCTTGGATGCAAAAACCGGGAGAATGAGGTGGGTCGATGGATGCTGCACCTAAAGAGGATTGAATCGTAGGTTTTCGTGCAGAGTTGAAGCTCGTGGTACAACGACGCTTGGGTCGCGTTCACCTGCGCAGATGGAACCTCTAGTTTAGCGAATCTTTTAGTGGCCGTCATATGAGACTTCGTGGTGTGCAGCATTTACCGTCTCGCCTAGTCGTATTGGGCGGATGAACCCTTAGCTAAAAAATCGGTGTTGGATAACAACCTTTCTATCTAAACGAGAACTGCTGTCTCCCTCGTAAGCTCGTGTTCGGAAGTTGAGGGGAATCTGCTCCACATCTGCGACCGCGAATCACGTGCCTCAGGTGTCGCAGATGTTCTGCCAAGAACGGACACGTGGCGCCGTCACACTGAAGCCCTTATCTACGCAGCGGATGTTGTTTCTGACATCTGCACCGCACACCCAAATATGCGTCAGGAGATAACCGCCAGACGTTTTGTAAGGGCTGCCCGTAAAATATATATGTGGCGAATGGGATCCCCAGATATCTGCGACCCTTTGGAAACTTGCGCGCCAGATAGACTCTGACACGATCTGTGTCAGAGTAGGTCTCTGAGCCGATGAACAATGCCAGAGTATGGGCTATATTAACTGTACATTTCGTGCTAGTCCCCTAGGTTGCGCCCAGATGCGATATGAGTGAAGTATAGTGTGAACTATTGTTCCTTAATTGTGGAATATAAATTGTGCTTGCATAAACAGAACCCCTAAAAACCATGGCGCCCTTTAACTATCAACATAGAGTATTGCTGCACGAATGTGAACCCTCCTTTGGTGATCACACTGTACATGCGCAATGTCCTTCACTTTTAACTACATCGACGAGAGTGGAAAGTGTCGAAATGTTGGATTTTATAAATGCACCAAACATATCGACATCGCATGAAAGGCCTATCAAACCTTATTGGATTGACTTGAAAATGAGACGGGGATCTTGAATTAGTGTGATGAGACTCCCCTAGGAGTTTCAGACCTTAATTCCAAAGTTTGGTTTGTGTTTCGTGTGAAGAATGAGGAATGGATGAACTAGCAAGCAGGTGGGTACAAGTAGGAAAACCTAAAAGTGTTGTACCCCATATTGTCTACCCCACTACAGCCTACACAGACTATAGCATATGAGTTTGACACACCCCCATAGGCAAAGTGGGGGAGAACAAGAGGTCACAAGACCAGTCAAGCAAAGCAAAGCAAGCTCAGGGTGGATCACAACGTCACCACACAGTCCGAGCACAAGAGCAAGGCCACAAGGCCAGTTCACATGCAAGATCATATATAAAGGTAAAACAAGCAAGTGCAGGTATACAAAGATCACAGTACAAGCAAGGTCAAGAAGTGAGCAAGTGAGGCCAAGTAGGCACAAGACCTAGCATCGTACAAAAGCGCTGATGATCACAAGGCGGAAGTGCCTTGGTAAAGATATCAGCAGTGTTGGCCTCAGAGGCCACGTAAGCAAGGCGCAGCTGACCACGCTGCTGCAGCTCACGAGCAAGGAAGTAGCGAAGAGCAATGTGCTTCGTTCTGTGCTCCAGTCTGTGCTCCCGACACAAGGTCAGCATGGCCTTGTTGTCTACGTACAGAACTGGAGGAGAACGAGGCGGCTCTCCTAGGTCAGTCAGCAGGTAGGTGAGCCAGCGTAGCTCCTGTGCAGCCATGGCCCCCGCTAGATCTCAGCCTCACAGCTGGAGCCGAGAACAGAAGACGAGCGGGTAGACCGCCACGAAACAGAGCCGGAACCAAGGCTGAAGGTGTAACCCTGTGACGACCGCTGCGTAGCCTGGTCGTCAGCCCAAGAAGCGTCTGCGTGACCTGTGAGGACCACTGGACGTCGCCCTCCAAGCACTAGCCCCATGCCCGACGTACTGCACAAGTAGCGCAACACCCTCTTCGCTGCAGCCATGTGCTCTGGTCGGTGTCTCCCAGGAGCAACATAGCGTGCCAAGATGCTAAGAGGGTATGCAAGGTCAGGTCGTGTGCAGGTCATCAGGTACATGAGGCAGCCAACAAGCTCTGGGTACGGGCCACTCGGCTCTACGGACTCATCCGAAGGCAGAGCTGAGAGCGAGTGGCGAGTAGACAGAGGAGTGGCCTGAGGCAAGGAGTACGTGAAGTCGAAGCGCTGAAGGACCTGCTGCACCATGTGGGACTGAGTCAGGGTAATGGTGCGCTGTGCTCTGTCCCGGGTGATCTGCAAGCCAAGGTAGCTGCGCAGTTCACCCAGGTCTGTGCACGTGTGTCTCTTCTGCAGCTCGGACTTCACGTGGGCGAGTCCAGCAGTGTCAGCAGTGGCAAAGACCAAGTCGTCGACGTACACGAGGATGTAGAACGGCGGCAAAGAGGTGTCGGTGCGCAGAAACAGCGACGGGTCGGCTGTAGAAGGAGCAAACCCAAGAGCCGCAAGTGTAGTCCTCAGTGTGTCGTGCCACTCACGGGGCGCCTGGCGGAGACCGTAGACTGGCCGCCGGAGGCTCCACTGGGTACCAGGAGGAAACGACCCAATGAATCCAGGTGGGCGGCGCAGCCAGATCTCCTCGTGCAGGCTGCCCTGCAGGAAAGCTGTGCTGAAGTCAAGAGAGTGAAGCTCGTAGTCGCGCTGAGCGGCTATGTGCAGCAGCACCCGAAGAGTGGTCATCTTCGGGATGGGAGAGAAGGTCTGAAAGTAGTCAACTCCCTGCCGCTGACTGAAGCCTCGAGCCACGTAACGCGCCTTGAAGACAGGCGGAGAACCCGGCGGCCGCTTCACCCTGAAAATCCACATGCCACTAACGATGTTCGCCCCAGGTTGGGGAACCTCGTCAACGTAGGTGCCTGTGGACTTCCAGGAAGCCATCTCTGCATCCATGGCTGACTGCCACTGAGAGGAGTAGGGACCCTCGATCGCCTCAGCGTACGATCGAGGAGTCGGGATGTCTGGTTCATCCGGGTCTCCCTCAGGGGCAATCAGCGTGGACACGAGATGAGGCAAAGCAGCAGCAAAACACTGGAACTCCTCCTGCCTGTCCTCAAGGACGTCCGTGCTAAGAGCACACCCACCCCCGACGGACGGAGGACAGACAGACTCAGACTCAGCAACGAGACTAGTGGCGTAGTCTAGACGACAGCGAGCAGCAAAGTCGACAAGCTCAGCAACTAAGGCAGACGCAGCAGTAGACTCAAAGGAAGGGTCAGTGACAACAGTAGGACGCGTGACAGTAGGACTGGCAGCACGAAGAGAGTCAGACTCCGGGTCAGCAAGGACAGGAAGAGAGGACTCAGGAGGAGACGGCAACGGGACACGCAGAGGAGCAGTGGAAGGACGCAATGCCATCTGGTGTGTGCCTGGGACCGCAGGAGGACGCGGACGCGAACCACGACTACTAGTGCGAGCAGCACGAACAGGCGACGCAGGACGAGACGCAGGCTCACGACGCTCAGCAAGACCTCCAGTAGGACCAGTGTAGGGAGAAGGAGCAGGTAGGGGGGAGGCGGGCTGTAACTGTGACCGCGACTGGACAGGCTGTGGACACTCTAAGGGAGGAGCAGGACCAGTAGAGGGCGGGAGACCAAGAACCTGCTCAAGGAGCGGAACGAAGTACGGCCTCGGCCGCGCAGCGCCTCCAGAACCAGCAGGGACAGCACCAGTACCCCCAGCGGCAGCACCAGCGCCAGCAGCACCTCCAGCTCCAACAGCGCCAACTCCAGCACCCTCAGACGCACCAGCGTCAGTAGAAACACCAGCGCCAACACCCCCAGCAGCTCCGGCACCAGCAGCTCCAGAAGCTTCAGCAGCACCAACTCCAGCAGGACCGGCAGCTCGCCAGCAGCTCCAGCAGTACCTCCAGCAGGACCAACTCCAGCAGCCTCAGCAGCACCCCCAGTCCCAGCAGCTCCAGTACCGCCAGTACGAGCACCTCCGGGACCAGCAGCAACAGTAATACCTCCAGCTCCAGCAGCACGGCTCCAGCGCCGGGCAAACCACTCGCGCAGCTCCTGCGGAGAGAGTAGCTCCCGCCTCGACGAAGCACCGCGAGAGGCCACACGAGCAGACCCAGCACCCCCAGGCTCCGCACCCCCAGGCTCAGCACCCCCAGACTCAGCACCCCCAGGCTCAGCACCCCCAGACTCAGCACCCCCAGGCTCAGCACCCCCAGGCTCCGCACTCCCAGGCTCAGCACCTCCAGACCCGGCACCCGCAGGCTCAGCACCTCTAGCAGCACCAGAGTCAACAGCTACCTCGACAGGCTCGACTGCGTCTACCTGGGACACACCTGACGGGGCAGGACCCTGAGGGGGGAGGGGGTCTACCGGGGGAGGACCTGGCGCAAGGAAGAGCGGCGGCGGGGGGAGGGGCGCAGCGCGGTAGGGGAAGAGACGGTAGTAAGGCACCGACTCGTCAAAGGTGACGTCCTGGGAGGACAGAACACGGCGCGAGGTGGGGTGGTAAAACTGCCACCCAGGCGCGTCAGGGGGGAAGCCAAGGAAGACGCAGGGAACAGCACGGGGGGACAGCTTGTCCGCAGACAAGTCGCGGACAAACGCTCGAGATCCCCAGACCCGAAACGCAGACGCATCGCCAACCTTCCCCGTCCACCGCAAGGTGGGGGAGGTCTCTGGCAAGGAGACCTGGGGCTGAAGGTTGAGCTGATGCGCCGCGTACTGAACCGTAAACGGCCACAAAAAATGGGGGGCAGCCGCATGGATCATGGACGTACGAGCGACGTCCATGACCATGCCAATGCGGCGCTCAGCAATCCCATTTTGCTGTGGAGAGGCCGGAAGCGTGAAGGTCTGGCGGATGCCCTGTGCACGACAGAAGGCTCCCAGACGGGCAGAGGAAAACTCCCCGCCTCTGTCAGAGTGCAGACGCAGAACAGGAAAGTCCGAGCCGAAACTCTCTCTGAGCTGGAGACGAGCTGAGCGGATCCAGTCGATCAACACCTCAGTGACGTCACCCTTGCTGCGCAAGGGGAACACCGTGGTGTAACGCGAGTAGTCGTCAACCACCAACAGGAAGTAACGCTCGTGACCCTGGCCACGGACGCGGGCGGGGCCCCACACGTCCATGTGAAGAGTCTGCAGCGGAGCCTCTGTCGGAGGAAACTCGGAGGAGTGAGGGGCGGCGCGCCGTCGCCCCTCGACGCAGGGGACGCAGGTAGGGGCAGGCCCCGGAGGTAGGGGAGGTAGGGACCGGGGGAGACCAGAGAGAAGGACACGGGAGGCCATGCCTCGGAGACGAGGCAGGGAGGGGTGACCAAGGCGGTGGTGCCAGAGGAGAGTCTGGTGGGACAGGAGACGACACGAGCAGGGCGCAGACTCAGGACCAGACCTGGACGCTGCAGCAAACACCTGACTCGACGCAGCTACCTGACCAGACTCAGTAACCGGAGGAGACTCAGTAGTCAGTGTGTACAGGCTCGACCCCGGCCGGCGGGTAAACGTGGCCAAGTGTCGGCCCGTCCGAGCACACGTGCAGTGGGTCACCCGCTGACTCGCAGGAGTGAACTGGTCAACCCCCCTATCCTGTAGATCAGCTCCACTCACCAAGTTCGTAGAGAACGAGGGGAGGTAGAGACCTGACAGGGTGCCAGAGGGGGCTGCCGGGCACGGTAAGACAGTGGAGAAGCTAGCAAGGACAGGACCCCCAGAGGGGTCCGCCAGGGAGACCGCAACCGGCCGACTAAGCGGCGTAAGCGTGGTGCGGTCTCGAAAGAAGGAGCGGGAAGCACCCGAGTCAAGGGAGAAGGTGTGTAAGGCCTGAGCCGACGTGGTACCTGAGAGAGCAGACTCACCAGCACCTGGAGCAGCAGACGCACTAGCACCTAGAGCAGCAGCCTCACCAGCACCAAGAGCAGCAGCCTCAATGCTCGGGTCAGGCGGAACACACAGGTAACAGTCACCCTCATCACTAGTAGACACAGCATACATGGCAGCAAGAATAGCATCATAATCAAGATCAAAGATAGCAACCCCCGCCCTAGACAGCTCTCCCCAGCGAGGGATCTCAGTGGCGTCAGGGAACTGGTGACGCCACGCGTCCGTCAGGCGGCCGAAGCAGCGCTGGGTGGAGTGCGGGCCCCCGCACTGCTCACCAGCGCGGTCGCCGGTACGGAGGACGTAGGTGCAGGGACCAGTACCCCCACCTCGCTGACGCCCAGCGTACCACTCACGAAGCTGCTGGGGGGACGGGGTCTCGCGACTGCGCTGCTGCTGCTGGCGCGGACCACCACCGGAGCCACTCCTCTGCGCAGAGCCTCGACCAGCTCCACCGCTGCCTCCGCCGCCTCCGCCACCTCCGCCGCCTCCGCTCCCTCCGCCACCGCCGCCGCCTCCTCCGCCTCCACTGCTGCTACCGACACCTCCACCCCCGCCACCACTCCCACCACCACCCCCACCCCCTCCACTGCCTCCACCACCACCTCCACCGCCCCCGCCCGCCCCTCCAGCGCCCTTGCCTCCCTTGCCCTTGCCGGTGCGGCGTCTCCCGCTAGGGGCAGACGCAGCGCCGACCGACTCGAAACCAACGAGGTCGACCGCAGCAGCAGAAGCAACAGAGGGCAAGAGGGGGTAGGGGGAACACCCCTCAAAGACGGGGGTGCGAGGGTCACCACGAGAGGCTCCTACAGTGACTATGCTCTTCTCTGCTGCTAGGAGGCGCTCCTCGAGGAGGTCAACGGTGAGTGTGGTGGGGCAAACTGAGAGGAAGTGGTCCCTGACTAAGCGAAGGGAGTCAGGGAGCCGGGTGACTATGTAGTAGAGGGTGATGTACATGGGGGGGGGGTTCTTGGCACAGAACTCAGCAGGAAGCGCAGCGCGGTAGCGAGTGTCACTAGTGCGAAGGTGCGTAATGAGGTCAGCGACTGTGGGAAAGGTAGCAAGGTCAGGGAACAGGTACAGCACCATGAGGCGGCTAAGCGCAGCAGTGGCAGGGGAGGAGTAGCGTACAACTACAGTGTCGTACAAGGTCTTAGCACTCTTGTACTGGCTAAAGTGCGCACGCTCAGTGGTCGGTAAGTGGCGACGCACAGCAAGACGGGCAGCAGCATCGCGTGTGGCCCACTGTGAGTGAACAGTGCTGTCAGCAGTAGCAGGCGGGGCAGGAGAGGTACCAGGGGTGAGATCGAACAGGGAGAGTCCGTCAGCCCTATCGCACTGTAGGAACAGCTGGAGGTCATCGACCCAGACCTCAAAGTCAACAGCACGACCCTCAGCATCAAAGGTAAGGACACTGGGGGTAGCCATGACTGCAGTGGCCTAGCAGGGAGGGATCTCACCAGTCCGAGTAAGTAGGGCCGGGGCGCGCCGGTAGGAACAGTAGCGGCTCAACGGCAGGGCGGCTCGGCGGCTCGGCGGCTCGGCTGCTGGGCGGCTCGGCGGCTCGGTTGCTGGGCGGCTCGGCGGCTCGGCGGCTCGGCTGCTGGGCGGCTCGGCGGCTCGGCTGTTGGGCGGCTCGGCTGCTGGGTGGTTCGGCTGCTCAGCTGCTGGGCGGCTCAGCAGTGAAGGGGCCGGTAGAGGCGGCGATGGGGCCGTTAGGGGCGGCAATGGGGCCGCTAAGGGCGGCGAGGTGGCCGCGAAGGGCGGCGACGGGGCCTCCAGGGGCGGCGACGGGGCCGCTAGGGGCGGCGACGGGGCCGCAGAGGGGCCGCAAGGGGCCTAGAGGGGCGGCGACGAGGCCGCGAAGGGGCCGTAAGGGGCCTAGAGGGGGGCGGCGACGGGGCCGTAAGTGGCGGCGACGGGGCCGCGAAGGGGGCCGCGAGGGGCCTAGAGGGGCGGCGACGGGGCCGCTAGGAGCGGCGACGGGGCCGTGAAGGGGCCGCGAGGGGCCTATAGGGGCGGCGACGGGGCCTAGAGCGGCGGCGACGGGGCCGTGAAGGGGCCGCGAGGGGCCTAGAGCGGCGGCGACGGGGCCGTGAAGGGGCCGCGAGGGGCCTAGAGGGGCGGCGACGGGGTCGCTAAGGACGGCGACGGGGCCGCTAAGGGTGGCGCGAGGGGCCTCTAGGAGGGCGCGACGGGAGGGCGGCCTACGGGGCACGCCTCGGGCAGGAAAAAAAAGATCGAGTTAGGTGGTGGGCCCTGAGAAGCGTTCCCACGAGGAAACCTGCTCTATACCATGTGAAGAATGAGGAATGGATGAACTAGCAAGCAGGTGGGTACAAGTAGGAAAACCTAAAAGTGTTGTACCCCATATTGTCTACCCCACTACAGCCTACACAGACTATAGCATATGAGTTTGACATTTCGCATCATGACCCAAACGCAGGCAATTCTGCAGAGATTTGAGGCTTATCTTGCAGAACAAAGCATGAAAGGCCTATCAAACCTTATTGGATTGACTTGAAAATGGGAGGGAAATCTATTATTAGTGTGATCAGAGTCCCCTATGAGTTTCAGACCTTAATTCCAAGGTTTGGTTTGTGTTTTGCATCATAACCCAAACGCTGGCCATTCTGCTGAGATTTCAGGCTTATCTTCCACGACAAAGCATGAAAGGCCTATCAAACCTTATTGGATTGACTTGAAAATAGGAGGGGGGTCTATTATTAGTGTGATGAGAGTCCCCTATGAGTTTCAGACCTTAATTCCAAGGTTTGGTTTGTGTTTTGCATCATAACCCAAACGCTGGCAATTCTGCTGAGATTTCATGCTTATCTTTCACAACAAAGCATGAAAGGCCTATCAAACCTTATTGGATTGACTTGAAAATGAGAGGGGGATCTTTAATTAGTGTGATGAGACTCCCCTATGAGTTTCAGAGCTTAATTCCAATGTTTGGTTTGTGTTTCGCATAATGACCCAAACGCAGGCAATTCTGCAGAGATTTGCCGTTTATCTTGCAGAACAAAGCATGAAAGGCCTATCAAACCTTATTGGATTGACTTGAAAATGGGAGGGAGATCTATTATTAGTGTGATGAGAGTCCCCTATGAGTTTCAGACCTTAATTCCAAGGTTTGGTTTGTGTTTTGCATCATAGACCAAACGCTGGCAATTCTGCTGTGATTTCATGCTTATCTTTCACAACAAAGCATGAAAGGCCTATCAAACCTTATTGGATTGACTTGAAAATGAGAGGGGGATCTTGAATTAGTGTGATGAGACTCCCCTATGAGTTTCAGAGCTTAATTCCAATGTTTGGTTTGTGTTTCGCATAATGACCCAAACGCAGGCAATTCTGCAGAGATTTGCGGTTTATCTTGCAGAACAAAGCATGAAAGGCCTATCAAACCTTATTGTATTGACTTGAAAATGGGAGGGGGATCTATTATTAGTGTGATGAGACTCCCCTATGAGTTTCAGACCTTAATTCCAAGGTTTGGTTTGTGTTTGGCATCAGAACTCAAACACAGGCAATTCTGCAGAATTTTCATGCTCATCTTTCACGACAAAGCATGAAAGGCCTATCATACCTTATTGGATTGCCTTGAAAATGATAGGGGGATCTAGAATTAGTGTGATGAGACTCCCCTATGAGTTTCAGAGCTCAGCTCTAATGTTTGGTTTCTGCCTTAACACTTAGACTAAGTCAAGGTCACCACGGCAGAAATCATCATCAACAACCTATCTCTGGTTTTTGGATTGATCTGAAAATTGGTACAAGATCTGTCAATGTTGGAATGATACTCCCCTAAAAAACTCAGATCATTTGGACCACAGGACAATGGTCTGCAAAGGAAAATGGTTAGGAAGGCGATTGTGACACAAAATGGTGCAGGTTGCTGAGGCAACCAAACGTGAGTGGGCAGACAGCCAACATAGTAGATGATAGCAGTACCACAAGCTTCGGAAACAAAAAATAACGTGCTTGAAATTTACAACTGTCCATGATAGCTAGAGAATGAGTTGTCATGTGCTAGGAGCTTCATTGGAGTAGCTTGATATGTTGGTTTTGGTCAATTTCATCAATTTTTTTTTTTTCAATCCTAAACTGTAGAGGATGTATTGGGAAGATGCAAGAGCCATTCAGAAGATGATTTGCATCACTAACCTATCAGTTATCAGCGTTTAAAGACACGCCAGAAGGCAGGCATTTGGAGCCACAAACCACCCTTAAAAGTGTTTTTAACAAATCTCAACATTGTAGTAAGGTATGGGATGGCTAAATCTATCGTATTATTTAAAAAAACACCCAGCTAGAAAATTCCCAACACTTAGCCAATTCTGAGGACACCATTTCATCTTGTTTCAGATCCTTATTGTGCGATTTATTCTGTATGTAAGCACCAAAATTTGCTCATCTTGACTGTTCTGCATGTTACTGGCGACATCTCTGCGCGACCCCCTCGTGGCGTCCGTCGCTGCGTCACTGTTCACTCCCAACGAAATCAGTGCGAAATGTTGGCGACATTTCGTGAACCATATATTTATAACTACATGTGGGCTTTTTTTTCGCCCGTCTGCGTCCTGTCTTTTTTCGTCGGGCAAATCCAAAAATTTGCCAGGCGCTTGTCTATTTCGCGTGCGCTTGTCTACGTCGCCACGGAAATGCACGTTCCCCGTCTGGGGGTCCATATATTCCTGGCGAGCAAGCCCGAGCCCTTGCATCTCTCGTCCTGGAAGTTCATTTCATCTCCCCATTCCCTGTGCTTGAGCAACATTTTTCTTCCTTGACTCTAGGCTTGTATGCCTGACGTAGGTCTAACACCTTCGGTAACTTGCTCTATGTAGGTAGGCCAGCTTAGCAGTGGATTTTTTTTTTTCGCATCATGAAACGTGACAGGTGGAAATAAAGCATCGATCGCTTCTGACAATCGCGCTGCTGCGTGTGCTCATGCACGTTCGCCTAATTTCGAGATTAGTTACTCAGAGCGCATGTCTCCCCCACAGCCCGACCCTGTCAGTAACTCGAAGCCCCGCCAAAACCGCACAATGTCGGCGCCTCGTCACAACGACGTCGCGCGACGGTCACTGAGACGAAGCGCCAGCAGCAGCAGTACCAACCGCTCTGTCTTGGTAGCTGGCGGATCGAACACGAAACATCATAGCGCGATTGGTCCGAGCATTGCTGACCGGAGTAGCGTAGCCAATGAAGCGCTGCCAACGGGACCTCGCGGTAGATATACTGCTGCCGACGATATGCTTAGTCGCGGTCATCGAAACGGCATGGCAGCTGAGAGATCAACGGCTAATATTGATTACCCCAACGGGCGCGCTTCAGATGAGCGGAGGGAATCCGGCCATGATGTTCAAATTTCGAGTAGTCAAATGGGAAGGAGCGCTGCAAAGGTAAGTGGTTCTGCTACGACTCACAGCCGGACCCGTAGCGTCGACCTAAGCGTTGTTTTGTGCAGGCCTATAACGGAGACAGAAGCGGCGAAGCGCTGGGGTGGAGCTTCAGTGAATAGAGGATCATCTGGTGCAGCAGAATTAGATGGAGCTCTCACGACTGTTGATGCGGCAGCCATGATGGACGATCATGATTTGTCGCGGCCCGAAGCGGACCATTGGCGAAAAAACCCTAACGCGTGGATGGAGTTCAAGAAGGGTGAATTCAAAACGTCTCCTTACAACGAGGATGATTCCAGTGAGGTTTTGTCGCCTTCTGGAAATGGCATAAGGGTCGCTCCCGTGTCAAGACAGGCTAGTACAGGCTCTCGTCCTAGCCCTAACCCTAACATGTACTTGCGGGCAAAATCGTTCAATCATTCCGAAGCTTCGTCGCCACCCTCAGGCTCTTATCCTCCTCCCGCCTCTCTCTTTTCCCGCGCCAGCAGTACACACGAAAGGTCCTCGCCCATGACTTTTGAGTCGACTCACGAGTCGCCCTCAGGCTTTTATCCTCCTCCCGCCTCTCTCTTCTCTCGCGCCATCACTACTGGTACTTTTGAGTCGACTCAGAAGTCTCCCTTAGGCTGTCATCCTCCTCCCGCGTCTCAATTTTCCCGTTCCAGCACCACTGGTACACACGAAAGGTCCTCTCTCCCTTCCCCCAGACCCCCCCTCCCCTCCCACACGCCCACAGGTTCGGCCGTGTCACAGTTTTCAAGGTTTAACCGGTCACAATCTGTGGCAGCTACTGCTCCTGCGACCGAAGCTGCTGCCGTCGCTGCTGCTACCGCTGCTGCTATTGCTGCTCCTACTCCTGCTGGTAATGGTGCTGGTGCTGGCGTTGGTGCGGGTAGCTTGCGCCAGCAGCAGGCGAGGCAGCAGCAGCTGCCGCCGCCGCAGCAATCGAAGCAGCAGCAACAGCCTCAGTACAGCCGTCACGAATTTGCGAGCGCGAGTGAGAGCAATCGCCCTGGTAGTAGAAGCTCCGTGCACAGGCGCAGTCAGAGCAGCGCGCAGGACTCAAGTCAAAGCTTGGCTTACCCGACAAAACACACGGAACAACAGCAGCGAGAGCAATCAACAGAGCACCAGCGGCGTGAGGATGGCTTTTGTCGGCTTGGGGGTGAGCGTGAGAGCAAACGGTCAGTGAAGGGTGCAGGGCACAGGCGCAGTCAGAGCAGTGCTTATGCCACGAGCCAGGCTTCGAATATTGCTGTAAGTCCGCTGCAGCAGCAGCAGCAGCAGCAGCAACAAGGTTTGAGGCAACAGCAAATGCCGCAGGATGGTCCGGAGAGGGAGAGTGTGGGCGAGAGTGGTTGTCAACTGACAGAGAGTGCAAGGCACAGGCGCAGTCAGAGCAGTGCTCATGCTGTCAGGCACAGCTTGGATAAGTCGCCTAGACCGCAGCCACAACAGCAGCAAGGCATGAGTCGACGGCAGGTGCAGCAGGATGGTGCTGTGAGGGCGAGCAGTGAGCATGCAGAGAGCGGTGAGCAGGCAGAGAGAGCAAGGCACAGACGCAGTCAGAGCAGTGCTCATGCCGTCAGGCGTAGCTTGGATGAGGCGCCTAGGCCACAGCAGCAGCAGCAGCAGCAGCAGTGGCAGCGGCAGCAAGGTTTGAGGCGACAGCAAATGCAGCAGGACGGTCCTGAGAGGGAGAGTGTGAGGGGGGGAAGTCAGCAGGCAGAGAGCGCGAGGCACAGGCGCAGTCAGAGCAGTGCTCATGTCGACAGGCATAGCTTCGATGAGTCGCCTAGACCGCAACCGCAGCAGCATTTGAGGCGATGGCAGCAGCAGCAGCAGCAGCATGGGACTGTGAGTGAGGGCGAGAGCAGTCAGTCTGTACAGAGTGCAGGTCACAGGCGCAGCCAGAGCAGTGCACATGCCGTCAGTCGGGGCTCTATTCACTCAGTGGGGCTGCAACAACAACAGCCACAGACTTGGATGCAACAGCAGCAGCAGCAGCAGCAGCAGCAGCAGCAGCAGCAGCAGCAGCAGCAGCAGCAGCAGCAGCAGCAGCAACCGTGTGAGAGGCATCATCAGTATCAGCAGCATCAAGAGGAAGTGGAGCGTTTCCAACCAGAAAATGGGCTCGTTTCAGGGGCTGGGCGGTTGACTGACAGACTGCTGACTGACTCTGATGACATTCTGACGGATTCTGACAGAGGCGTAGGTGGCACTGACCGACTGATGAGTGGTGATGGAGCTGTAGTGGCTGAGTGGCATGCGGGTGAGTTGGTAGGTGTTGGCAAGGAGAGGAGTGGCGATGGCGTGGGTGCGGCGGTAGTGCATGGGAGGAGTATGGTGGTAGATGGAGAGGCGATGGTGGTGAGTGGCGGGGCTATGGAGGTAAATGGCTACTTGGAGGAGTCACAGAGTGGGCGTTCACTCACTGCTCAGGATGCTGAGAGGCCAGAGGGGTGGGAGGAAGAGTTGAGAGCCCCAGCAGGGGAGCTGGCAGGAGAGCATGCAGGAGCGCCAGCAGGGGTGGCTGCTCAGTCCACTCCAAGGTCACATAATGGGCGTGTACTGGCCACTCAAATGGAGAATGGGCGGGGTGTGGGGAGAGAGCTGTTGAGAGTGGAAGCAGCAGAGGCAGCAGGAGGGACTGAATGGGACCAACTGTCCCCTGATGATGCTGCAGTTCCCATGGCCACGCCTGTGTATGGATCCGTGGGGGACGAGCAGTGGGGAGAGGGGAACATAGATGATTGCGAAGGAAGTGATAGTGACGAGGGCTCTGTTATAGTGGCGGATGTTGTGGAGAGTGGTAACGGGGGAGGTTCGGCGTTTAGAGTCAGGGAGGACGGGAGGGAAGAGGGATGGGAGGCAGAAGTGGTGGATGAGGAGGAGGGGGGGAAGGGAGAGGAGGAAGCGGCGGAGGAGGATGAGGAAGAGGAAGAGGAGGAGGAAGAGGAAGAGGAAGCAGAGGACAAGGAGGAGGAAGCAGAGGACGAGGAGGAGGAGGCGAAGGAGGAAGAGGCCTATAAAGCGGAGGAGGCAGAGTCCGTCCGCGCAGGCGGTTGGGCTGTGGATGTGGGGATGGGGGAGGCAGCGGAGGATGAGGAAGAACAGGATGAGGAGGAAGAGGGGGGAAAGGAGGAGGCGAAGGAAGAAGAGACGAATAAAGCAGAGGAGACAACGTCAGTCCGAGCAGGTGGTTGGGGTGTGGATGTGGGGATGGGGAAGGCAGTGGAGGATGAGGAAGAACAGGATGAGAAGGAAGAGGGGCGAAAGGAGAAGGCGGAGGAGGAGGATGATGAGGAGGAGGATGAGGGTTGTAGGTTGGACGAACGGGTTAAGGCTGAAGAGGAGGAGGAGAGAGGGGGGGCAGATTATTGGGATGAGGTGATGGAGATGGAGGAGGAAGAGGAGGAGGAGGGGGCTTTCAGCGCAGCCACTTTAACAGCTGAAAAGGCAGCTGCTGTCACGACCGGTGAAGCCGTTACCGTAATGGTCGATGATTTGGTTACTGTAACGGGTGATGATTCGGTTACCGTAACAGCTAATAAGCTGGTCATTGACTTGTCTGATGGTGACGATGATGATGGCACGATAGAGGGACCCCAAGCAGAGAGCCTGGAGGATGGGGGAGAGGAGGGAAATCCGAGCACATGCAAGGGTGAAGTCAAGAGCAAGAGCAGCGGAATGAGGAGTAAGAGCAGCGGTAGTTTGTTTCGCGGGCTGAGGAGCAGAAGCAAGCTGCTACTCGGAGGCAGCAAGGCAGGGGCTCGGCATGGTGAGACAGGCAGTCAGGAGGAGCACTATGGGTCCACCACAGGGGGAGTGGCGGGTACATTGATGCAGGGCGATAGTGGCAGTACTTTTGATGGTGATGTACACAATCCTTCTTCTGCCTTGGCTGCTCCTCCCGCGTTCCCAGCCACGCTCTCTGTCAATACCGCCGCCAGCAGCAGTGCCATCAACAGCAGCAGCGCCATCAGTAGCAGCAGCGCCAGCAGCAGTGGCGGTATGTCAGGGCTGCGAGCACGCTCCTTTGCTGCAGTGGGGAACGTCAGAAGCGGTATCTCCTCTGCTGCGATAAAAGCAGCGGCTGGGATCGCATCAGGAGCGCGTAACGTCTCTGCGGTTACCAGCCTCCCCGGCGCTGCTGCTAGGAACGTGGCTGCTGCAGCAGGGGAGGTGGGGCAGGGGGCGAGGAGCCTTGCTGCGGTGGCAGCAGGGGGGGTGGCTACTGGTGCGGTGGCTGTTGCTGGGGGGATAAAGGGAGGGGCGAGGAACGTTGCAGGGGGGATTAAGGGCGGAGTGAGGACGGTGGCAGGGGGGGTGAGAGATGGAGCATTGACGGTTGCAGGAGGGGTGAAAGGAGGGGCTATGACTGTTGCTGGAGGGTTGAAAGAGGGAGCCTTGACAGTGGCAGGTGGTGTGAAAGAGGGTGCTTTGACAGTGGCAGGAGGTGTGAAAGAGGGAGCTCTAACAGTGGCAGGGGGAGTGAAAGGGGGGGCTTTAACAGTGGCAGGTGGTGTGAAAGAGGGTGCTTTAACAGTGGCAGGGGGTGTGAAAGAGGGTGCTTTGACAGTGGCAGGTGGTGTGAAAGAGGGTGCTTTGACAGTGGCAGGGGGTGTGAGCGGGGGTGCGCTGACAGTAGCAGGAGGGGCACAGAGCGTAGCATTTGCAGCAGCGGGAGGAATCAAGGAGGGTGCAAGGAGCGTGGCAGGCACTGCAGCAGCAGCAGCAGCGGTGGCAGCAGGGGGGATCAAAGAGGTGGCATCTGAGATCAAGCATTTGGCAGAAGAGGTGGCATCTGAGATCAAGCATTTGGCAGAAGAGGTGGCAGCTGGGCAGGCTGGGTCAGGCTCTGGCCGGATGCAACGGGTGCATAATGTTGCGGACAGAGAGGGGGAGGAGGGTGAGGAGGGCGAGGAGAGAGGGTTACAGAGTAACGGCTTGGGTAAGAGCAGGAGCAGAGATGGGGCCACGAGCGCCGTTCGAACCAGCCCTGGTTCCTTTACAGGCAGATCCGTTACAAGGAGTAAGACCCACGACAGCCGAATCATCAGCAACAGCAGCTCCAGCCCTGTCGTGCCCGCCAGCCTTGGTAGGAGGAGCAGGAGTGGGAAGGAGAGGGATGCTCCCGGCGCCTTCACGGAAGGTTCCTTTGATGCAGACTCCTTCCTGGAAGGTTCCTTTGATTCTGACTCCCTGCCAAGGTGGTCCTTCGATGCAGCTTCCTTCCACTCCAGCCCAGCCCATACAGACCCTTTCAATCCCGACTTTTTTGCTGTAGATTACTCAGGCGAACTCGGTGCTAGTAGTACCAGTACCAAATCACTCCCTAGAGGGGATACCAGCAGAGGAGATTCACTCCAACGTAAGGAGCCTCGAACCAGCCTGCTGAGAGGGATTGGTGCTAAGATTGCTAGAAGCGAAACCGCGACAGCTGCCCTAACTGCACCAGGTCAGTTAGCCTCCTCGACTGTGAAGCCAAACACGCTCGCTCGAAGTGCCACTGCAGTAGCCGCAACCTCTGGTGGTGAGCCTCATTCTGGTTCTATTCTTGCCTCTCAACCGCACTCAACCGCTTGTTCAGTCGCTCAAGAGGACTGCACCTCAGCAGCAGTTAGGGTGCTGCCCAGCAGCCTAACCACTGGCGGAGTGAGCAGCAGGAGCGATGCCGGGGGAAGAGGGAGTTTGAATCTCCAAGGCAGTGCAAGCTTCCAGCATGGGCCCAAGGGGCATTCCAGAAATTTGTCTGAGGAAATACCCTTCTTCAGGGTGACTAGCCTTGCCGCTCTTTCCCCTGAAGATGCACTGCTGGCGTTGTGGGAGGAGGAGGAGTGTGAGGAAGGGGGAGAAGGCAAGAGAGGGATAAGAAGCTCCCACTCCCGCCGTTTCCATGCCTCCGGCCTTGCCATTGCCGGGGCTGCTGCCGCAGCTGCGGCAGGGGTTCGGTCTGGAGCTAAGAACGTAGCTTCGGGAGCGATGAATGTGAGGCAGGGGATAAAGGGAGGGGCAAGGAACGTGGCGTCGGCAGCAGCAGCAGCTGCGTCAGGAATAGGGTCGAGAGTAGAGAGTGTGGGTGGGAGTGGTGCATTGCGGGGTGCGAGTGTGGGCAGCAGATGCTGCAGGCAGGCTCCTAGGACGGAGACGTTTGGGCACAACGCGTCGTTCGTTGACAGGTTTGTTGCTGGGTTGGACGAGAGTGGGGTGGGTGTGGAGGGAGAGAGCGGACGGGATTTAGGCGGAGAGGAATGGGAGGTTGGAAGTGGTGATGACGGATGGGGAGGAATGGAGGAGGGAGTTGGAGAGGAGGATGAGGAGTGGGAGTTGGCGGAGGAGGGTGAAGAAGGGAAGAGGGAGGGTGAGGGGTTGGAGGAGGAAGGAGGACGGTCGGAGGGGTTGGAGGGGGAGGGTGTGTTTAAGATCTCTCAGAAACACGAGGGGCAGCACGAGGGGCAGCACGAGGGGCAGCACGAGGGGCAGCACGAGGGGCAGCACCAGACGCAGCACCAGAGGCAGCACAGGGGACGAATCTCACGAGCATTTTCCAGCAATGCTGTTTCGGTGCTTGCCGTTCCCGGCAGCAGTATGGGTGAGGAGGAGGAAGAGGTTAGTGCTCCCGGAAGTGCAGCCATGCGACGCTCAGTGAGCAGCAGCAGCGGTAACGCGGTAACCAGCCTTGTTGTCGTAACCAGCGAGAACGCGATTACTGATAGTGCTGCAGCTACCAGCGCTGCTGCTTTTACCAGCAAAGCAGCGGAGGGGCAGCACAGCCGGCGGGCTTTGCCGGCCTACCAGGTGCCCTTGTCCCTCCGCATCCGAGCAGCCTTGGAGCAACGCACTCTAGAGGGCGGGGGTGAGGGAGTGCTGGCAGCGGCATTGCATGTGTCTACATCTGTGGGTGGCGAATCTAGGCTTGTTGCCAGGTCAGCCTCCTTTACAGGGGGAGCAGCATGGTCGGAGAGTCCAGCTGGCAGTGCCACGTCAGCGTCGCTGGATAGTGTTCCGGATTCCCTTTCCCCGCAGCAGAAGCGTCCGCGGATGCTGCAAAGGGCCAAGTCCGAGGGTAGGAACTCTGCTGCTGGTTCGGCTTCGTACTCCTTACTGCATGCTTCACAGTTGCGTTTTGCATCCCAAACCGGTCGCAGTGGATACAGTTCAAGCGGTCGCTCTAGTTCACGGAAGCGACTGCATGAAATGTTTCAGGAGCAGCAGCAGCAGCAGCAGCAGCAGCAGCAGCAGCAGCAACAGCAGGAGCAAGAGCAGCAGCAGCAGCAGCAGAAGCAAAGGTGGCTGTCGAGTCGTGGGTTGGGCAGGAGAGGGCAGTACTTGAGGCAATGGGCCTCAGCGGGATGCCCCTCTCCCTTGGACGCTGCTGCAGATGCTGCCCTAGCTGCTGCCTCAGGTGCCCGCTCAGGTGCCTCTTCAGGTGACTATTCAGTCGCGGCCTTAGGAGCCGTCTCAGGTGCTGCGTCAGCAACCTCCTCTCCCCTGCGCTCCTCATTCACTGCACAGCCACGTGGCAGCTCTCCAGCAGCCTATCTTCCACGTGGCAGCCTCTCAATGGTGCACCGTTTCGTCTTTGTAGATCCCCCAGCCAGTAGCATTCGCCCTGCTGCCACCACTGCCAGCAGCAGCAACACCCGTTATCCTCGTAACCCTAGTAACCTAAGTAACTTTAGTAACACTAATTACCTCAGTAACTTCAGTAACCCTAGTAACCCGAATAACCCCAACTACTTGAAGCGGATTGGCAGCGCCACGCGTAGCGGATTCTCTAGCAGAAGCAACTCAAGTCGGTTCCGCGAGAGCAAGCCTTCCCAGCTCCTCCGCAAGAGCAAGAGCAGCAGCAGCAGTGACTGGAGGAGTGATGTTAGCGCGCACGATATCAGCACGACAAAGGATGATGCTCCTCCTCTCCATCGCTCCAAGTCCTCTGGGGCGTCACTGGACAGGGCCACAGGTAGCAGGGATTCCGTGTTTCAGCAGGGTGTTTTTGAGAATTCTCAAAAACACCCCACAGGTAGCGGGGATTCCGTGTTTCAGCAGCAGACCCAGCACAAGGAGCAGAAGGCGCAGGAGCAGCAGGAGGCGCAGGAGCAGCAGGTGCAGCAGGTGCAGCCAGTGAAGCCGAAACTGCAAAAGCTGAGCTCCCGCTCCAACCGTGACTCAATTGTTTTGCAGAAGGAGCAGGAGCAGCAGGAGCAGCAGGAGGCACAGGAGCAGCAGGCACAGGAGGAGCAGTTGCAGCACGTGCAGCAGTCACAGCCGATGAAGCCGACACTGCAGAAGCTCAGCTCGCGCTCCAACCGTGACTCAACTCTCGTGCCTCACTGCTCCCCTCGCTCCTCTTCCCTCCCTGCCGAACCCTCCACATCCTCCCTCTCCTCTTCGTCCTCCTCTCTCCCCTCCTCTCTCCTCTCCTCTCTCCCGTCCTCGCAGCGACATGCAGTTGATCTCACCACCTCCTTCCCTCAGTTCAAGCGAGAGATTGCCCGCATCCGCTGCTTGTCATCCCTCAAATCCGCTGCTGTGTCTGCTGCGTCTGCTGCTTCTGCTTCTTCTGCTTCTGCTGCGTCTGTGTCTCTGAGTGGTAAGAAGCACCACAAGGAGCGGTGGCAGGAGTGGGCCGAGCAAGTGACGGGAAAGAAGCTCCTGTCACGACAGCTGAACGAGCAGCAGCAGGAGAAGCCGCGGAGTTGTGATGAAAATCTAACGGATCAGCAGTCAGATCAGCAGAAGGATCGGGAGCAGGATCAGCAACCGGTGCAGCAGCAGGTGCAGCAGCAGGTGCAGCAGCAGGTGCGGCAGCAGGTGCGGCACTTACAAGGCAAGCCACCGAGACCGGGGCTTCACCGCAGCGCGAGTGCACAGTCTCTCAACAGGCTTCATCCAAAGGCGCCCTTTGAAGCGCCTGGTAAGTCTCGTCTCGGTTCGAGGTCCCTCAGGAGCAGTGTGAGTGCGCAATCCACTCTCAACAGGAGCCACCCAGATCTCCCTCCTCACTTCCCCTCGCCTGGGACCCCCTCAGATGCCTCAGGTGAGTTTCCAGGTGCTTCTCCAGGTGATTCGCCAGGTGCTTTTTCTCAGGTGCGTCCGCAGGTGCTTCCCCAGGTGTTCCAGTTTCTCTTTGAGCCACACTTATCACCGGAACCCTCGCTGCCTGCTCGTGCGAACCTGCTTCTTACAAAATGCGCTGAGCTGTCAAGGTTTGAGCGTAGAGAGCTGTCAATCAGAGGGCTCATTCTGAGGCCGGAGGGAAGGGTGAGTGTGAGAAAGGAGGAGAGGAAGGTGGGTGTGGAAGAGAGAGAGCGGGACGGGGATGAAGAGGAGGAGAAGGGGGTTGAGGAGGGGAGGATGGCGGAGGTGAACGAATGCGGTGCAGAGGGGTTGGGAGCGGGAGAGGGCGGTGGTGGGGAGATGGAGAGGAGTAAGCTGGTGTGGGAGAAGCTAGAGCAGCAGCTGGAGGTGCAGAGGGAGGAGGAGGAGAGGCGAGAGGGGTTATTAGAGCAGCAGCGTGCAGAGGGCAGCAATGAGCAGTCAGGAAGCAGAGAGGAGCGAGCAGAGAGCAGGGAGCAGAACGGTGCTGCTGCTGGCGGCGTGGAGGTGGTTGGGGGCAGAGCAGACCAGGGTGATGAGGTGGATGGGCGTGGTGCTGTGGGGTTGAATCCGGTGCTGATGCCGGCCAAACCGCCGCGCATGCTCTCCCGGCTAAATGCCACCCGACGTCGCCCGTCTGAAGACAACAGCTTCGACAGCAAGAGTGTGGGAAGTAAAGGAGGAGAGGAGGAGGAGGAGGAGGAGGAGGAGGAGGAGGAGGAGGAGGAGGAGGAGGAGGGTGACAGGACGAGTGATCAAGGCGGCTTGGAGGGTGATGGAGATGAGGAGGATGAAGGGGAGGAAGAAGGGAAGAAGGAGGGTGAGGTTCTATCACCAAGGGAAGAGGCCATGATGCTGCTGTGGGTGATTCCCGGGTTAGGGGGCGAGGAGGAGGAGGAGAGTAGGAAGGTGAGAATACGGCAAGCCCTGGCAGCGGCAGCAGGCGGGATCGCCAGTGGGGCTTTAACTGTGGCAGGGGGGATCAAGGGTGGGGCGATGAATGTCAGGGAGGGGATCAAAGAAGGGGCGTTGAATGTAAAGGAGGGGATTAAGGGAGGGGCGATGAATGTTAAAGAGGGGATTAAAGAAAAGGCGATGAATGTTAAGGAAGGTATTAAAGAAGGGGCGCAGAGTGTTAGGGAGGGGATTAAGGAAGGGGCGTTCAGCGTAAAAGGAGGGATTAAGGGAGGCGCGTCAAATGTCAGAGAGGGGATTAAGGAAAAGGCGATCAATGTGAAGGAGGGGATTAAGGAAGGGGCGTTGAATGTGAAGGAGGGGATCAGGGGAGGGGCGAGGAGTGTTGCATCTGTGGCAGGGGCAGCGGCAGCAGCAGCATCGGGGATAGCCTCTGGTGAGTCTAGGCGGACCCACAGCATGGGCCAACTACCCCGACGTGTGACGAAGAGTGGTGATGATTCTAACTGGGGGTGGGACGTTGAGGGAGGAGGGAGAGGAGAGGTAGTAGTAGAGGCGGGAGGAGGAGGGGGAGGAGGTGGAAAGGGAGGGAACAGGTTTATGCAAACACTGGGTAAGGTGAGAGGAGCTGTTCTGGGTCTGAGCAGCAAGGGCCTTCAGCGAAGGGAGACCTTTGGGGCAACTAGCCCTATTTCTCCCGGGTTCTTTCACAATCCGCCCAGTATTTTCCATTGGAAGTCAGCGCCTGCCGAAGAGACAGTGCTTGTTCCCATGGGCAGTGAGGAGGGGAGAGTGGTGAGAAGCAAGAGTGAGGAGCACAAGGGAGTGAGGGAGGTTGGATTGGCTCCAGGGGTGGGGTCAAGGGAGGCTGGGGGATCTCGTTCTGGTGACCTGGGGAGGTCTTATTCAGGGGAGGTGGGAGCTGACCCTGGGCCTGGGGCGCTTCAAAGCCTGGGGAGGTCCTATCTGGGGGAGGTGGAGATTGGTGCTGTTGGGTTTGCAAAGGTGGTACGGAGATACGACGATGATGATGAGGAGGAGGATGAGAGTCAGAGTGTCACTAACGAGGATGACAATAACAAGGATGGCAATAACGAGGATGGCAATAACGAGGCCTTCTGGTGGGGGGATTACGAGGAAGAGGAGCAGCTGATGCGTGATGATTCAGATGAAGATTCAGGTGACACTTCAGGTGAATGTTCACGGAACCCAGTTGTGCTTGGTGGTTTGGAGGAAGGCGAGGTTATTGGTGGACGTGTGGTAAAAGGAGGGGCATTAGAACTGGGAAACGGGTGGGATGAGGGAGGAGGATTGGGAGAGGGAGGAGGATTAGGAGAGGGAGGAGAATCGGATGAGGGAGAGGGGTTAGAGAAGGGGCTGGAAGGGGGAGGAGGACAGGGAAGGGTAGTTGCTGGATGGGGTGCTCTGAAGAAGCTTGATAGTAGGCGGCGCGATCGACGGTCGAGATCATCGTTTGGTTCTGATCTTCCGTCAGTGGATGAAGAGGAGATGGATGTGGAAGGGGGTTTGAGTGAGGAGGGGAAAGAGAGAGAGGAGGGGAGAGGGAGGGAGGAAAGAGAGGAGGGGAGAGGGGGGGAGGGGAGAGAGGAGGAGGAGGGGAGAGACGAGGGGGAGGAGAGTGAAGGGGAGGAGAGTGAAGGGGAGGAGAGGAGAGTGGTGGATTGGGGGATAGATGGAGAAGAGGGGAGCGAGGCCGAGGAAGAAAGAGAGGCGGAGGAGAAAACAGGGATGAAGGAAGGATTTCTGGAGGAGATGGAGAGTGAAGGGGAGAAGGAGGAGGTTAGGAGTGAAAGGGAGGAGGAGGAGGTTAGGAGTGAAGGGGAGGAGGAGGAGGTTAGGAGTGAAGGGGAGGAGCAGCAGAGTGAGGCGGGGGAGGGAAGCTGCTTTGGGGATGCAGGAATGGGGCAGGTTGCGAGAGAGGCAGAGGAGGGTACAAAGGTGGATGAGGAGAGAGCTGTGGAAGGGGAAAGCGAGGAGGGAGGAGGAGAGGCTGAGGCGAAAACAGGAATGAAGGAAGGAGAGGAGGAGGAGATGGGGAGTGAAGCGGAGGAGGAGGAGACTAGGAGTGAAAGGGAGGAGGAGACTAGGAGTGAAGGGGAGGAGGAGACTAGGAGTGAAGGGGAGGAGGAGGAGACTAGGAGTGAAAGGGAGGAGGAGGAGTTTAGGAGTGAAGGGGAGGAGAAGGAGAGAGAGGCGGAGGAGGGAAGCTGCGTTGGGGAGGTGGGAATGGTGCAGGTTGCGAGAGAGGCAGAGGAGGGTACAAAGGTGGATGAGGAGAGAGCGGTGGAAGGGGAAAGCGAGGAGGGAGGAGGAGAGGCTGAGGCGAAAACAGGAATGAAGGAAGGAGAGGAGGAGGAGATGGGGAGTGAAGCGGAGGAGGAGGAGACTAGGAGTGAAAGGGAGGAGGAGACTAGGAGTGAAGGGGAGGAGGAGACTAGGAGTGAAGGGGAGGAGGAGGAGACTAGGAGTGAAAGGGAGGAGGAGGAGTTTAGGAGTGAAGGGGAGGAGGAGGAGAGAGAGGCGGAGGAGGGAAGCTGCGTTGGGGAGGTGGGAATGGTACAGGAAATGAGAGAGGCAGAGGAGGGTACAAAGGTGGATGAGGAGAGAGCGGTGGAAGGGGAAAGCGAGGAGGGAGGAGGAGAGGCTGAGGCGAAAACAGGGATGAAGAAAGGAGAGGAGGAGATGGGGAGTGAAGCGGAGGAGGAGGAGACTAGGAGTGAAGGGGAGGAGGAGGAGACTAGGAGTGAAGGGGAGGAGGAGGAGACTAGGAGTGAAGGGGAGGAGGAGGAGACTAGGAGTGAGGCGGGGGAGGGAAGCTGCTTTGGGGAGGTGGAGATTGTTCCGGAAGCCAGAGAGGTAGTGGAGGGTGCAAAGGTGGATGAGAAAAGAGAGGTGGAAGGAGAAAGGGAGGTGGAGGAACGAGAGGTGGAAGGGGAAAGAGAGGTGGAAGGGGAAAGAGAGGTGGAAGGGGAAAGCGAGGTGGAAGGGGAAAGAGAGGTGGAAGGGGAAAGAGAGGTGGAAGGGGAAAGAGAGGTGGAAGGGGAAAGAGAGGTGGAAGGGGAAAGAGAGGTGGAAGGGGAAAGAGAGGTGGAAGGGGAAAGAGAGGTGGAAGGGGAAAGAGAGGTGGAAGGGGAAAGAGAGGTGGAAGGGGAAAGAGAGGTGGAAGGGGAAAGAGAGGTGGAAGGGGGAAGAGAGGTGGAGGAACGAGAGATGGAAGGGGAAAGGGAGGTGGAGGAACAAGGAGAGGCTATGGAGCGAACAGGGATGGAGGGAGGAAAGGGTGAAGAAGAAGTTGAGCGTGAAAGAGTGGAGGAGGAGAGAGAGGAGGAGAAAGAGGAGGAAGAGGAGGAAGACGAGGAAAAAGAGGAGAAAGAGGAGAACAGTAATCGCGTCAGGGAAGTGGAATTGGAGGAGGAAGGAGGAGAGAGTCTGGAGGGTACACAGATGGAGGGGGGTCGAGAGGAGGGGGAGGAGGAGGAGAGTGAGGTGGGGAAGAGGCAAGGATTGGAAAATGGAGAAGAGAGCGAAGAGAGTGAGAAGAGTGAGGAGGGAAGTCACAGGGACGAGCAAGATTTGGAGGAAGATGGGGAGAGTAGAGGCGAGGACGAGAGGGAGGGGGAGGAGGGAAGGGAGAGGAAGGAGGGCGTAGAGGCGAAGGAGGGAAAAAAAGAAGAGAGGATAGAAGGAGTGGTGGAGATGGGTGCAATGGTGAAGGAGGGGGTAGATGGGAGGGCAGAGGCCACAGCGGAATTAATAGGCGCTGCAGAACGATTAGAAATGGCAGTAGCGGCAGAAGTGGCAGAAGGAGCAGTAGTGGCAGAAGGAGCAGTAGTTGCAGAAACAGCAGTAGTTGCAGAAACAGCAGTAGTTGCAGAAGAAGGAGCATTAGTGGCAGAGACAGGTGAAGCAGCAGTAGTGGCAGAGGCAGGCGAAGCAGCAGAGTTGGTTGGCGGAGGAAGGGAGTCAGTGGCTGAAACAGTTGTATCTGCTGAGCCATCGCTGCCAGCTGTAGTGGCCACTGCTGTTGCTGCCTCAGACGTACCTACCTCAGACGTACCTGCCTCAGCCGTACCTGCCTCAGATGTACCTACCTCAGATGTACCTGCCTCAGATGTACCTGCCTCAGATGTACCTGCCTCAGATGTACCTACCTCAGACGTACCTGCCTCAGTCGTACCTGCCTCAGATGTACCTGCCTCAGATGTACCTGCCTCAGATGTACCTGCCTCAGATGTACCTGCCTCAGATGTACCTTCCTCAGATGTACCTTCCTCAAGCTCCACAGGAACAGATACCCCGTCTATCCTCCGAATCGGGTCGGCAGTGGCGGCAGCGGTGGCAGCAGGAGACGTGGTGATAAGCGAGAGTGCGGCCGGTGCTGCTGTGCTGCTTCAAGCAGCCCAACCTCTCTTTGAGCGGACTGAGGAGCTGTCAGGGAGGCGAGGAGCAGCAGATGGAGCAGCAGAAGTGGAAGCAGAAGCAGAAGCAGCTGCTGCTGCAGCAGCAGCAACAGCTACAGCAACAACAACTACAGAGGAAGAAGGGAGTGTGGGGCATGGGAGTGTGGAGGACAAGCGGATTGGTGAAGGGAAGAAGGGTAAGGTCAAGGCAAAAGGAGGCGAGAAGAAGGCGTTGCTCAAGTCACCTTCCAGGAAGATTCATCGGCGGGAGTCCCGGGATGGGGAGACGAGTGGGGATGATGTGGTGAAGAGCGGTCGGGTGAGGAGAAGCAAGAGTAGATTGAAGAAGGGAGAAGGGGAAGCGGGTGAGGAGAGGCAGGAAGCAGGGGGAGACAGTGAGGGGGGAAGTAGGGTCAGACAGAGTTTGAAAAAGGGGAATAAGATCCGCAGCAAAGAGGATCACAAGGGGCAGCAGCAGCAAGGGGGGGAGCAAGAGGAAGAGAAGGAGAAAAAGAAGGAGCAGGAGCAGCAGGAGCAGCCGCCGCAGGAGCTGCTAGCAAACGTGACAATCCGTCATATGCTGCCCACAGGGGAGCTCGCAACCACGCCTCAGCGCCTCTCCATCCCTGCTGCACCCCTCTCCCCCACCACTCTCACCAGCCCCACCAGCGGCACCAGCACACCCCACAGCAACGCCTCCTCTCCCGCCTCCCCTGCCGGTTCCTTCAGCTTCGCCCTGCTCTCCCCTGCCACTCCAAAGCAGCAACCTTCTAAACGGAGCACTGCTGCTGCTTCAGGCGCTGCTGCAAGTGCTGGTGCTGCTTCTGCTGCTGCTGGCGGTGACGTTGGTGGGAAGAAGGTGAGGAAGGGGAAGAAGAAAGCAGCTCGTCTGCCTGCGATCGGTGAGACGGAGGGCAGTGAGAGCGAGATGAAGGAGGGGAGTGGCGAGAAGAAGAAAACTACCAAGAAGCACCTGCATAGGGGAGCATCGGTTGCATCAGCAGCATCAGCAGCATCAGCAGCCTCTGCAGATTCTCGAGCATCTAAAGCATCGGTAGCATCAGTTGCAGCATCTGTAGGTTCTGTAGCTTCGGTGGCATCAGCAGCAGCATCAGTGGTTTCAGCGGAGTCGGTTGTTTCGAGTGTGTCAAGCACATCGTCAGGTAAACCCCGAAAGTCACCCGGTAGCAAGTCACCAGTCAAACCATCCATCCCACACAGCCCATGCACCCCATGCACCCCAGTCACCCCAGTCACCCCATCTACTCATGAGCTACAAGTCTCACCCAGCAGGCGGTGGTCTGTGGATGATTTTAGTGGCACCCACAGCCTGCCTGTGCGGAGAATGATTCCCCAGAGCATGAGCGCTTCACATGCCACTTCTGCTGCTGCTGCCGCTGCCGCTGTAGCTGCCGTTGCTGCTGTTGAGCGCAGCAGCAGCAGCAGGCGGCAGTCAGTGGACGATTCTAGCCGCACTACAAGCCCTCCTGTGCGCAGAATGATTCCTCAAAGCATGAGTGCTTCGCATTTGACTGCTTCTCCTTCTGCCGCCGCGGCTGTTGCTGCTGTTGAGCGCAGCAGCAGCAGCAGGCGGCAGCCAGTGGACGAGTTTAGCCGCAGCGGCACTACCAGCCCGAGTGTGCGGAGAATGATTCCTCAGAGCATGAGTGCATCGCACTCGACTGCTGCTGCCGCTGCTGCCGCCGCCGCTGTTGCTGCTGTTGAGCGCAGCAGCAGCAGCAGCAGGCGGCAATCAGTGGCCGATTTTAGCAGCAGTGGCACTCACAGCCCACCCGTGCGCAGAATGATTCCCCAGAGCATGAGTGCATCGCACTCAGGTCCGGTGGTCAGGTTTCTACTGCCAGGGGAGGTGCTTTCTGAGCCGCCCCGATCCCCGCCTACAGCCCATTCTAGCAGTAGCAGAGCTCCCAGCCCGCCTGCGCGCAGAATGATCCCCCAGAGCATGAGCGATTCACATGACTTCTATCTGCCAGGGGAGGTCCTTTCTGACCCGCCCCGATCCCCGCCTACCGCCCATTGTAGCCCTTCTCGGGTGCCCCCCCGGTCCCCGAATATGGCTCATTCTAGCCCAACCCAAAGCCCGCCTGTACGCAGAATGATCCCCCAGAGCATGAGCGCTTCGCACGCCGTGTCCTGGCTCCCCCCTATGGCTCGATCTCCCACCAGCTCCCCCAACGCGTCTAGGCGGGTTTCTATGGATGATCCCAGTGGCAGGAGGGGGGCTGTGTCGCCACACAGACGGGTTTCTGTGGATGATTCTAGTGGCACTCTGAGTGGTGTGAGTGGGTCTGGACGAAGAATGATTCCTCAGAGCATGAGTGCTTCACATGCCTCTGCTGCTGCTGCTGCTGCTGCTGCCGCTGCTGCCGCTGCTGCCGCTGCTGCTGCTGCTGCTGTTGGTGCTGTTGGTGCGGTTGGTGCTGTTGGTGCGGTTGGTGCTGTTGGTGCGGTTGGTGCTGTTGGTGCGGTTGGTGCGGTTGAGGGGAGCGATGGCAGGGGCAGCAGCAGAGGGGTATCGCCGGTTAAGAGCAGTGGTAGTAGAAGCAGGAGTGTGTCTCCTGTTGACTTCAAGCGGCTGCGGTGGAAAGGGATTGGGAGGAGTGCAGGGAAGGAGGAGGAGGAGGAGGAGGAGGAGGAGGAGGAGGAGGAGGAGGAGGAGGGAAGGCGTGCGGGTGGAGGGGAAGGTGGGGAATGGAGGGAGGAGGAGGAGGTGGAGGAGGAGGAGGTGGAGGAGGAGGACTTGGAGGAGGGGGACTTGGAGGAGGGGGGTGCTGCATCTGGCAAGAAGAAGGGCAGTGAGTCGAAGAAGGGCAGTGAGTCGAAGAAGGGCAGTGAGTCGAAGAAGGGCAGTGAGTCGAAGAAGGGCAGTGAGTCGAAGAAGGGTGGTGAGTCGAAGAAGGGTGGTGAGTCGAAGAAGGGTGGTGAGTCGAAGAAGGGTGGTGAGTCGAAGAAGGGTGGTGAGTCGAAGAAGGGTGGTGAGTCGAAGAAGGGTGGTGAGTCGAAGAAGGGTGGTGAGTCGAAGAAGGGTGGGTTGGGCAAGATTCTAAAGGGGCTTGATTCATCAATGGGGAAATTGATCAAGGCAGCTGGAGGGAAGAAGGGTAAAGACCAGGGTTCCACCTCTCCTGCTCCTGCTGCTGCCCCTGCTGCTGCTTCTGCTGTTGGTGCTGTTTCTGCTGAGTCTGCCGGAGAAGCAGCAGGAAAGGCTAAGCGAACAATGAGCAAGAAGGGGAAAGAGGTGGGCAAGGGGAAGGGGGGAGGGATGGAGGCTAGAGGTGATGTGCTGGTGAAGAGTGGCAGTGTGGGCGAGGAGCAGCGAGAGGAGACGAGGATGGGAAGGACGATGAGTAAGGTGAAGAGAGGAGGGAAGGAAGATTGCGGGGAGAAGAGTCGAGATGTAAATTTAGGTGTAGTGGCAGGGAAAGGGGAAGAAAAAGAAAGGAAGGCAGGAAGGACGCTCAGTAAAGTGGAGAGAAAGGGGAAAGAAGGAAAGGATGGGGGAGAATCCAAGGGAGGGGATTATGAGAGGAAGGCGAGCAGAACACTGAGCAGGAAGAAGAGAGAAGGAAAGGGGGTAGAGGAGGATGACGAGGGGAAGGCGAGGATAGTGAAAGGAGAGGGGATGGAATCAGAGGACGATGGGGATAGGAAGATGAGGAGGACGATGAGTAAGAAGAAGAAAGGGGAAGAGGGGGAGAAGATGGAGAAAGGGGAAGAAGAGGATTCGGAGAGAAGAATGAGCAGGACAATGAGTAAGAAAAAGAGACGGGACGAGGGGGAGAAGATGGAGAAAAGGGAGGAGGACAGGGGAGAGAGCAAGCTGAAAAGGCCTTCAAGCAAGTCAAGGAGGGAGAAACTGGAGAAGGGAGGGGATTCAGGGGCAGAGGAGGAAGCAAGAGGGCATGGGGCTAAGGAAGAGAAGATGATGAATAGGACGCTGAGTAGGAAGCAGAGGGAGGGGAAAGATGCGCAGGAGAGAGGAGGAGGAGAAGGGAACGGAGATGATGAGAAGAAAGCGACCAGGACGCTCAGTAGAGTGAAGCGAGAGGAGAAAGGGGGGGAGGATTATGGCGAGAGGAAAGCAAGCAGGACGTTGAGTAAAGTGAAGAGAGGGGAGCAGGAAAGTGAAGGGGTTGAGGAGAAGAGGGCGGGTAGAACGTTAAGTAGAGTGAAGCGAGAGGAGAAGGAGGCTGAGGAGGTTGGGGAGAGGAAAGCAAGCAGGACGCTAAGCAAGGTGAAGAGAGGAGAGAAGGAAAGCGAGGAGGTTGAGGAGCGAAAGGCAAGCAGGACGTTAAGCAAAGTGAAGAGGGAAGGTGGGCACGGGGATGGGGGTGGGGGAGAGAAGAAGGCCAGTCGAACCCTAAGCAGGGTGAAGAGAGAAGGAAACGAAGCTGGAGGTGGTTATAGTGCAGACAGCAGCGCGCACAGAGCCACTCGCAGCAGCAGCCACGGGCACGAGTCCTCTCACAGGCGAGCCACCTCGCATGGGAGCATCACGGGGCGGGAGAGCTTTCACAGCCATGAGAGTTCGATGAGCTCTGGCAGCAAGGGGGTCAAGGAGAGTGAGAGAGGGGCGGTGGATGGGAGAAAGGCTGCTCGCACGCTGAGCAGACATAGGGATGATGGGGCAGAGAGGGGTGACGCAGGGAACGGGAAGTACGGCGGTGGAATTGGAGAAGAGGATCAAGAGGGGAGGCTTTCGAGGCCAAGAACAGCTGATAGTGGCGGAGTGGGTGGGGGATGGGTGCAGCTGGGTTTGCCAAAGCACGGAGTGGTAACGATGGGTCTGCAGGAGCAGCTGTCGCCTTTTGAGGCCCCGCCGGCGCCTCAGAAACCGCCCGTTTCTCCAGTTTCGGGTGGCATCTGGAAGGCGATTTCGTCTTTTGCCACGTCGCCGCGCGCCAGCTCATCGCATGCCATGTCAAGTGCCACGTCACCGCTGATGTCACCGTCTGCCACACCTCCTCTGGGTTCCCCCACCCGTGCCAAGTCACCCACATTGAAGTCACCCACGTTGAAGTCACCTAGGATGAAAATTCCCTTCATGGAGTCTGGTAAGGCGGGTAAGTTGGGCAAGAGCAAATCTGCAAAGGTTAGTCGGGACAAGGATGATCAGGCCAGAGAGAAAAAGGAGGAGAAGAAAAAGGAGAAAGTGAAGGGCAAGGGGAAGGCGGGTGTTGAAGACGGTGAGAAAGCAAGGGCTGTCGCAAAGCAGAAAACATGCAGTTATCTTTCGTTAGTGAAATCGCCAATTGTCGTGGAGCTCGTAAGGCAATCCATCGCTGCCCGGAACTCCCACTCGCCATGGCGATTCCTCTCCCAACTTACTAATCTCTTGAATAAGGTAAACCAGGTCAATCACGGAGTAATTGGCGTACCTTCGGCTCGGCGGGAACTACCCCGTCTTCTGCATGAAGCCAAATGTAATTCTTCGTTCCTACTTAGACCACAGCTGGAAGCAAAAAAGAAAAATCTTTGTTTTTGACACCCACTAGGACGCGTAGTTTCCGCAATGGCCAGCATTCGTGCGTCTCCTCTCGTCGCAACCGTCCCCTTCCTCCCCCGCCGCTCCTCGCCTCCGCTGGCGGCACTACGCGTGGATTCCGCAGCAGCTTTCGCCATGCTCGCCCGTTTCACGTCCGCAAAATCGCAGCCGTCCGTTCCCGTTCCGTTGGCTTGCGGCAAATCTCGACCGTTTAGGCAACGCACACGGTCACGGAAATTCTCAAGTTATGGACCGAATGATTATCGCACGAACAGACTAGAATTAGGTTATGGATATTGCAGGAGCAGCGACTTCGGCGGGTCCGGGACCAAGGGTCGGAGAGGCCTTCTGATCGTGACGGCGACAGCCGGCAACCGGTGGTTTCAGGGAGGTGGCGGCCGGCAGAACAACCGGTTTGGTGGCGGCGGGAGCGGCGGCGGGAGCGGAGAGGGGAGCATGGGGTGGACTTACCCTTGGGAGTCTGGTAAGTCGTAGCAAATTGTGAGAACGTCTTAAAAAGCTTGTTCGTTTGGTGCGTCGTGGCAACGCACCGCAGTGGTGGAATGACGTTATGACGTTTAGAGGAAATCATGCGTCGCCTTGCTACCACTGCGGTGACGTTTGCAACCTTGTCTACAACGCACCACAATGGGTAGAAAGGCCGCGCCCGATATAGTAGTAAAGTCCCACCCGTCAGACGGATCCTCGACTCCCTGTTCCCGTCCACCGCCAGACGCGCGCACGTCAACGTAGGAGGCTCGTCGGATGTTTGTGTCGACTAAAAAATGAATTCCCACCCTCATCCACCGTCAAACACGCGCAATGTAACGTCTGCCGGCGGCTCACACGAAGGGTTGAAGGGCATCCGCCGCTGCGCCACGAATGAGCGCCCTCGTTTCCACCCAGTGCGTCGCTAGCGAGGCGTTATACGCACATCGCCATGCCAAGCCCGGCGTGAGATAGCCTCAGCTCAGCCTGACGAGTGTGTTGTCTCACTCCTCTTACCGCCTCTCACCTGTCTACCACGTCCATGATCCCCCGCCAGACGCCGCGCACGCATCGCCGTGGGAGGCGCGTCGGCGGAACATCACGTTTTTCACGTCCGAAGGGGTGTTTCAAATCCACGAGCTCGCTCATCAAGCTCCCACCCCTCTACGAATCCCCTTCACCCATCTACCACCAGACGCGGAAACATCACCGTGGGAGCCTCGTCGAAACAGCATCACGTTCTTCACCTCCGAAGGAGTGTTTCAGATCCACGAGGTCGCGCACGTGCCCGTCTCCGCTGCACCACCATCAGCACTATCATCGTCAGTACCATCATCGGCAGCGGTGTCGCACCGCTTCTCGGAGCGGCGATACATGGATCCGCAGCAGGGCCTGTGCCTCGCGTCGCTCTTCGACATCCGCGCCTTCAACGTGAGTGCACGTGAGGGGATGCTGTTTTGTTCGTTGGATGGGGGAAGGAGGGGAAGTCAAGGGTGGACCATGGATCCGCAGCAGGGCGTTTTTAATGTGAGTGCACAATGCGTTTTGAATATGGGGTGGGGGAAGACGGGGGGAGGAAGTGGGCGAAGGGGGAAGTGAAGGGAGGAGGGCAACAACGACTGCATCTTCTTTCGTCTCCTCTCCGCTCCTATCCTCTCCTCCACTCCTTTCCACTCCTCTCCATCCCGCTCCACTCCTTTCCAATCCTCTCCACCCCGCGCCACTCCTCTCCACTCCTCCCCCCATATCCCCTACCCTCCTCCAGGGTCTTGATGCATCGCGTCTCTTCTGTGTGGTGGGCTTCTGCCGCTCGCCTGAGATGCTTTCTGACGTTGTAGCCGACACTGTTCTCATGGCTGGTGGGGAGGTGAGCAATTGCACATAGTGTAAATGCAGCATATATACATGTGATATGTGCGCATGGACACACAGACTCACACCCACACGCACGCACACACACACACACACACACACACACACACACACACACACACACACACACACACACACACACACACACACACACATGCAGAAGGAGCAGAAAGTGTGTCACGCCAGTGAACCCATTCCGTAGCTCTTTCTACTCATCTGCTGCCACGTGTCTTCAGGTGGTGGACTAAAAGCTGGAGATGGGGCAGGGCCTGCACGAGCATCTGCGCCTCACAATTGCTTTGTTAGACTAAGAACTCCATCCAATCCTGTGCTGCCACGTGTCTTCAGGTGGTGGACTCTAAGCTGGAGATGGGGCAGGGTCTGCACGAGCACCTGCGCCTCACCGTCGCCCTTCCCTATCTATTCGGCGTGCCGCCCGCTTTGGACGCGCTCAACCGGGCTATCAGATTGGGCGGAGGGATTGTGGACAAGAGCTTCCACCGATGGGAGATGTGCCCGTAGCCGTGCTGCTACACAACTGTACATCCTGTATATAAGTGTCCTATCCATTCTGTGGTTTCCTTAGTCAGCCTAGCTCGGCCAGCCCTTGTAGGCTTGGCCTTCAAGAGCCTATCCATCCATAAATGTATCTCATTGGTTGTATGGATGATACATTCGTCTGCTAAGATGGACCAGGTGAGGTATGTTAACCCCATGTACACATATGATTCGATGGATGTGTGCGGAACAAGCTTTGCTTATGTGTCTTTGAACCCACCCTCTACCATGAGCAGCTATATCTCCTGTGCTGGTATCTGACGTTCCCCAGCCAGCACGAAAGCACATTCATATCCGTTCCGTTTACAGCCCCGTTTTTCTGTTCCGTCATAACCATACCTCATCCCACCGGCGCCTGCCTGTCAAGTGCAATTTGTGATGTGCTCATTCCGCCTCAATAGCAGTACCGTTAGCTAGCCGTACAATACACTAACTCGGCCAGCTCTTGCCGGTTCCGCACGCCTCGGTCCCAAAGGGATGGCACGGCGCATGCGAGCCGTTCCTCTTCTTCATTCATTGAGACGTCTCAAAGCCAGATAGCTATTTACTGGGGCAGCACTTGCCGATTCCACATGCTCTGGTCCCAAAGGGGCAGCACGTGTACGAGCCGTTTCTCTTCTTCATGCACGCGCCCGCCTTGCAGCACATGGTTCCTCCGCAGCACGGGTACTCCACGTTGTCCTGCCACATCATCACGATTCAATGATGGGTGGACAGTCGTTCTAGTATTTTGTACTCCAACGGGAAAGATGAGGTATTTTCAAAAGTATAAAGATTGCAGTGCATAAAAACGCACTCAGAATCTTAATTTTACGGAATTGGTAAATGTTTTATCTGTATGTTAAAGTATTATTGGTTATTTATCTGCACTTACAATGCAACAGGCGCCAGAGCAGTAAATGGCAGGTTGACTGCATGTTGTGACACTCCTGTATGGGCAAACTCCAGCCCCTCTCGGGCATTGGACCTTCTTCACCGCTATTAGAGATCGTCGAATGCTGATAATTGCTGGTAAATCTCCGTTTTGCAGAGCCTGGGAAGCTGTAACTTGCGCCATTAGGATGATAAAGCAGACCAGCGCAAATGAGTGGATACAACGGAGACGGAACATGGCCATTGTGCTAGGAAGTAAATTCCTGGAGAATGTCACGTGAAATTGGGTAAAAACAGACGGATCAGCTACGGTTACTGAATGGCTCGAAGCAGGCTCTTGTTAATATCCGACTAAGTTTGAGAATGATTTGCGTTGAAGTTACCGACGAGCAAGATATGAAATGAGTCGAAATATGAGAGCACAGGATGAGCAAGAAATGAGGGTGGCTGGCCGGTCGGTGTGCTCGCCTCGCCATGTGCATTGCAGCTGCTTCCGTCCGCACCGCAATTTCCAGTGCACGGACCGCGATTTCTTTCAGCTGATGGCGACACGACCCGGAGATTTCGTTGCAGACTGCTTCGAGGAAAGGGTGGCATCGCTGGCGTCGACCAGTCATCTGCAGCCGTGGAGCGTGTGAAAGGATCGTTCAGTCGATGAACCCCCGGGAGCACCACCGCAAATGACCAGTGCGAAATTCAGCACAGCACCTTCGCGAAAATCCAGTTCAGCAAAATCAAGGGTTCCACTGTTTCCTGTTAGTGCTTTCACGCTGTCGCAAGCGGACCAGTAGTTGCGAAATCCGTTCCGCAAATGGTAACAGGCTGGTAAACACCAAATATTTGAGGAAATTATATGGGAAGTCGCAGTTAAGCCCGGTTTATCACGTTTGGTCACAGGGGTATCACAAAAAAGTCACATTACAGTAGATTTGTATCGCGGGTGATCACAGTGCTATCACGGATGGTCACACCTCGCCCCGAAAAGCTATCACGTTTGATCACTCGTTGAAACCTTGATAGAAAGTTGAAACTACTCAAGTCACTGTAGGGATTCAAGGAAAGTTTTCTCGCGCGCGCAGTTTTGTCCGTAGTGTTACGAAATAGTTTTGCGACAGCTCTCGGTAACTCGTCAAGAACATATGCAATTTCTTGTATAATGTCCCTAACAGTATCACTTTTAGACGGGTGATACCCGAAGGGTAATTTCTGTTCCCAAGGCCAAAAAAAACTAATACCCATTCGGATGGGATTTAATTCGGGATGCATCAACCCTAAACACCTTGTCTCATGATGTTTAGGGTTGATGCCTCCCGAAGAACGTGCCATCCTGTAAGGGTTTATATTTTTTCTTCAGACCCCTAAATGTCAGGCTAGAATCATGCGCGAGGTAACCAGCAATCAAAATTAGGATTCCCCAGAATCTCTACAGTTTCTTTTGTGGTTTCAATTTTATTACGATCGTTTCATCGAGTGACCAAACGTGATAACTTTTTGGGGCGAGGTCTGACCATCCGCGATAGCAGTGTGATCACCCGCGATAGAAATCTACTGTACTGTGACTAATAACCCTGTGACCAAACGTAATAAAACGGGCAAAATTGTGACTGCCTGTATAGTTTCCCAAATATGTGAGTGAAGGATGTGGACAGCATACAGCTGCCATGTCAGCTAACTTCGAA